>CM042331.1:25103834-26596334 GCA_023566125.1 Zingel zingel | reverse complement strand
GTTCTTAATCGACTTACCTTTTTAAATTAAAAAAACCATACAAAAAAATAATAACAAAATATAATATAATCCAAATGAACACATGTATAAATGACAACACCAGAAGCCAATCATACACGTCTCTCGCCAGCACAAAGGTCCAGAAAGCTCAGGTACTTTCCCCATTTTCTAGTAAAGACATCCAATCTGGCAAACCGTTTATATGACATTGTTTCAAATGTTGCCACCCCAGCCATCTCACTAGCCCACTCTTGAATTAACGGCACCCCTTCATCTGGTTATCATTAAACTAGTCTGGACCCAGCTTCTTGTGTTCTTATCCATCCTGCTTAGGATTGATCCATCTCCCAGAACAAATCATCTTGGGCTGAATAGAACCTGGGTCCCTGCAATCCGACATAGGTTATCATGTAACCCAGCCAAAAAGTATTTTGGCATGATTAATGAATGGTATCTTTAAAGTTCATAATCTGTTTGTCCTTGCCACAGGTCCAGGTCCCTTCCCCGGCCTGTTGGATATGTGGGGGGGCGGTGGAGGGCTGGTGGAGTATCGTTCAGCCTTGCTGGGGTCTCATGGTTATGCTTCTTTGGCGCTGGAGTATCTCGCCCCCGGCGAGCTGAAGTCATCAGACTTAGTGTTCAACTATTTTGAGGTTTGTGTTAGTGTCAAAGGCTTACATCACATATGAAGCTATTATAATCTGATATATTTCTGTGAGGTGCATGCATTTGAAATAAGATATGTAAATTACAAATTACCATATTCAAATCCCTGCTGCTGCTCGTCGACCACGGTGGCACAGAGATTATTGTGAAACTTACTAGTACTCACTAAGAGACACACACACACACACACACACACACACACTCTCTTTCTTGGTGAGGGAAGTAGCTGGTAGAACTGCCTTAAAAAGGTAAATATTTTCTTAATTTCCTCTTATCTACTTCTGCACAGACAGCATTTAATATTGTGAAAGACCATCCTCAAGTGATGCCGGACAAAGTTGGAATTTTTGGTCTTTCCCTCGGTGCCATTTTGACCCTCCTGTTGGCAGCGGAGAGCAGCATTATCAAGGTGAGTGACATGCAAAATATCTTTTATAGCTTTTTATTTAGCCTTGAATATGTGGCTGAAACCACGTGGCACAACGGGCAGGTTTAAATATTGAAAACCTGCAGAAATCTGGGCCCTGATAGCACACAGATAAATGTCAAATGTCTCCGGGTGTATCGTTGTGTTTTGTTCCAGCCTTCCTGTTGTGTTTGTGTCAGCGGCAACCACCTTTTACCCCGGGGGGCATCCATCAAAGAAGTATTGAAAATGTAGGTATTCTGCTATTCTGTCAGTAACATAAATACAGTACACAAAGTGTCACAGTTGGACTAGTCTCACTTTGCCAGATCATCCACACACTGCGGAGCAGAGGAGGGTCTGGCTAGTCCACACAGCATTCCAGGATAGGAGAAAAACATGCTCTGGGTTATTGGCATTTCTTTAAACCAATCACAATCGTCACGGGCAGCTCTATGCTCCGCACGGAGCCGCTGAAAAATAGTCGTGCAAGAGAATACTCAGATTGGACAGGTAGTCTAGCAAGCTATCTTAATTTACGCTGCAGAGATCTGAGGAGCAGTTAACCATAGTCCTCATGAATTCACCGGAGTTTAAAATTCAAACACAAAGAAAGCGGTAGATAACGGACATCCGGATGAAAACACATGCATCCGGCGAAATTTCCTGTGGCACCGGAGCAATCCCGGATGTGGAATGTCAAGGCTATAGACAGTTGGACTAATGGGAAGAATTATTTGTGATGGCAGGAGATCTCACAAGATACGCCTGGATGAGAACAACTATGAGATATGGCGAGATATGGGTCTACCGATTCCTGATGATCCCAAAGACAAAATAGACGTAAGTACATGTTGCACTCACAACACACAAGGATTACACTGTATTGATTTGCTTAAACAGATATCAGCCTTTCGTTGATCACACAGCACAACAGTTTCATAGTTGACTTTTTTTTATTTTTACATTGGACAATAATATCTGACATGGTGCCCTATTTCCACGGCTCTCTTATCCATTTCTTTTTTTTATTCCAATGCAGCAAGACGTGACAGACGGTGATATTGCACTTTGATATTATTGTTCTGTGTCGGATGTTTTAGCTGTCCGTCCTGCAGAAGTAGGCTGATTTTTACAGTTTGATGGTCTTTGGTCTCTTCTGTGGCCTCAGTCTTCGGCAGAAGGGGCTCTGATGTGACTCCAGTGTGGCGTGTAGGAGATTAGAGGCATTGGGCCTCATTTACCAACCGTTCTTATGAAGAAATGTGTTCTTAAACCCCACTTACACACTTTTTACAAAGATTCTGACATTCACTAATGTTTTCTTATCTTAGCTAAGAACAAAATCTACGAACACTCAAGAGCACTCTTACGCACATTTGAGTGAGGACAATTTGCTCCAAATAATTGGATACTGCATTTTATATAATTCTACAGTTGTTTACAATGATAGTATTGTACTGTAATGTATTTCTGATCATTTCAAAACAAAATCATAGTATGCAAAGAAACACTAACACTGCAATTTACATCAGCAATTAAACTGATTAAATCCTGCATTACTTGGTGATTGATCGCGCTATTTATAGGGCCAAAATGGAGTGGTTTTTACTTCGTTACATATTGCAGCAATGATCTACATTTCTACAACGTTCCGTTCTGATCAGTTTTTCCTCCTGCCATAACATCTTCCTGACCGTCACACGTTTGTCTCACCAGTGAAGTTTGGTTGCGATAGATAGATAGATAATCGCTTGGATCCTCGACTGAGGTGATACTAAAAAAAGTACCTGTTGGCAAAAAAAAAAATGCCATTATTGTCTAGTGTGGTACATAAGCTCCTTGACGAAGTCCTTAGTGTTTGTGATGCCGGGGGTGGCACTGTGAGAATCACTTTTTTTGATTTCTCCAGTGCATTCAACACCATCCAGCCACTGCTGCTAGGTGAGAAGCTGATGGGTGTTGGTGCGTCCACAGTCTCCTGGATCACTGACTACCTGACAGACAGACCAGTTTGTCCATCTGGACCGTGTTCTGTCTGATGTGGTGGTGAGTGGTACGGGGGCTCCACAGAGGACTGTGCTGTCTCCCTTTCTGTTCACCTTATACACCACAGACTTGCAGTACAACTCAGAGTCATGTCACCTAAAGTTTTCTGATGACTCTGCAGTTGTTGGGTGTATAAGGGATGGACAGGAGGGAGAGTGCAGAGCGCTGGTGGACAACTTTGTGGAGTGGACTGGTAAGAATCACCTGCTGCTGAATGTGGATAAGACCAGAGAGATGGTGATTGACTTCAGGAGGAAGGGAATGGCTCCGCAGCTCCTTTGCATTCTGGGTGGAGATATGGACATGGTTGAGGAGTACAGATACCTGGGTGTCAACATCGACAACAGGCTGAACTGGAAAATTAACAGCACTGCAGTCTACAAGAAGGGGATGAGCAGACTCTATTTTCTGAGGAAGCTGTAGGGCTGCCCCCTCTTAGTCGATTAGTCGACTAATCAGTCGTTTTGGTCTTAGTCAACTAAGATTTCTTTTGTCGATTAGGCATGTTGTATGCTTTTTTTCATGCTGAATGACTTATTCCCAAGAAACGTACGAGCACATCTCTGGTAAACACAAGAATTAAAGTGGTGCTTTTGCATGACTCTTTGCGGAGAAACTCAGATTTACAGATCTGTCGATTAAATCAACTAATCGATTAGTCGATACAATTTAATGAGTGTTAGTCGACTACGAATTCTTACAATCGAGCAAAGCCCTAGGAAGCTGAGATCCTTCAACGTGTACAGCAGAATGTTGGAGATGTTCTACCAGTCTGTTGTGGCCAGCACTCTGTTCTCCTCCGCCATCTGCTGGGGCAACAGCATCGGAGCCAGCGACACAAACAGATCAGGAATTCTGGCTCCGTTATTGGCTGCAAACAGGACACTTTTGAAGCTATGGTGGAGAGGAGGTCACTGAACAAACTGTTATCTATCATGGATAACCCCGACCACCCTCTCCACCCCACACTGGTCCAACAGAGGAGCACCTTCTTTAAGAGGCTCCGACAGCTTCGATGTCGCACGGACCGATACAAGAAATCATTCCTACCACAGGCAATCAAACTATTTAACACTTCTTCACTGAGTAACAGAGAAGACTCATAGACATCAAAACTGCAATAATTGCAACTTGCACAATAGGTTTGTTTACCTACAGCTTTATAAATACTATTTAAACAGTTGTACAGTTTTTATTCCCAACTATTTGTTCTTATATTCTATCCTATTATTATGTCATGTATATTGTATCCTTTTACTTCATGTATATTCTGTATGTGTGTCTGATATTTTTGCTACTGCCAACAACGGAATTTCCCATTTTTTTTGGGATCAATACAAATCTATTTATCTATCTATCTCTATCTATCTATCTTCGCGTTTCTGCCTTGACTCATATTGGTTTATTCTACAAGCCCACATTAAAGTCATTCTTTCTGGTCATTTCTTTCAAGGTGGGGAGAATTAACTGTCCAATTTTGGTGGTGACCAGCCATGATGATCAGAACTGGGCCACAGTGGAGTCTTCTGAGGATGTGAGTTAAGCCACCATCAAAGAACTGAAAAATAAAGGCTCAAATCTACTAACTCAGTTATGTTTGTGCTAAAAATCAGGCTTTGGGGTTTCACACCTACTGTAACACCACAGAATTGAATTCATTTTGTGCTGTTTTGATTTGACCTTTGACCCTCAGATGGCCCAGATGATGCGTGCAGCAGGGAACCTGCACCTGCTGACCAGACTTTACTACCCTGATGCTGGACATCTGATTGAGCCGCCATACACACCTCACTTCAGAGCTACTAAGTTTGTAAAGGACACAAAAGAGAAAGGTGAGTTCTGCAGGGTCAAAAGACAAAAGAAAACATCACATAAAATATTAAATTAAGGTAGCTGTTCACACAATACAGTAACGTGAGCTATGTTAAACGTCATTTGCTCTTACCAGTGTATCGCCATGTGTACTTCGTCCACAGCAATCCCACTAATCGGTCCTAAATCGTTCCAGTTAGTAAATGCCATAAACATATTCTTTGTAAATCTTTTCAGCGAATAGCTTACTAGCTCGAAGCTTGTTGTTGTTTCCCAAAGTGAGCACAGTTTGAGAACGACAAAACACAATCAATCAATCAATCAATCAATCAATCAATCAATAGCTATATATGTTGTTTTGAAAATTACAAAAGCAAACATTTGGGGTTTTACAATCGCAAGCTGATTATTAGATATCTACTGGAGATGTTGTTTTTAATGCACTTTAGTTTAGCTATCAAGTGGTACCGTACAAGTGCTAAATGTAAAAACAGGCAGAGCAGCTATTATGAAGAAAAACTGCAGTCATTGCTTGCAGGTGGCACACAGGTTTAACAGTGTTTGCCCAAGACATAACATATCTGAAATGAATACTATTTAGAATACCCTGATGTATTTTATTCTGCCTCACAGATCCATTAAAATCCCCCTCTTCTCTCAACCACAACATTGTGTTCTCAGTGATATTGCTGTGGGGAGGACAAACCAAACCCCATTCAGACGCTCAGGAAGACTCCTGGAAGAAGATCTTGGCTTTTCTGGAGCAGAATCTGTACTCCAGCCCAACTCTCAAACCCAAGATGTGAAGGACTACACAAGCACAGATCGCCAATGAATCACTGCCGGAAAACAGAGTGTTGTCTGACCGGGCCATGTTAGTACATTAACACACTCATTGGTTCCCCACTGTGTTGACCATTTGCCTTTCTTCTGATCAGCTGAGGTTGTTGGATTTGTTCAAATTGTGCCTCTTCATTCTGAGCAATACATTTTAGTTTAATTATCTGCAAGCCTCAACCTTTGACAGTAATATAAATGTGAGTTATTGTACTGTATGTTTGGAGAACTATTTTTTATTATACATTAAAGGACAGTTCCGGGGCAAAATGAACCTAGGGGTTTATAATGGATGTGTACCCACTCTTTCACTCTCTGGGACATGTTTCCATGCTAATTGATTGTGTTTGTAGCTTGAACGAAGCTAGCGCGGACCGCTGGTTAGCTTACAACGCTAGTATTCGGGGCACAGGGAACTAAAAAGGCTCAAAATATCACCAAACTTCAACAGTAGCATAATGAGGGTCCCTACATGTTAACCGAAGCATTGAGAACTTTGTAAGTGTACAGACAGTTTATTGAACGAAGAGCTGCGGGAGCTCCGTGAAAGGGCTACGAGAGAGAGAGAGCTACCGGTAGTCAATGCCACAACAGAGCCTCGTACTTCGGGAAACTAGTCATGACTTACAGCTGGCGATGCAAACTAAAATCAAAAGCAATTTGCTCAATATATCTGAAATAATCGCACCGATGTAAAACATAACTTGTCTAGTTTACTTACTCAGTGGATAACGGTCCATCTGCTCCCTCCGGTCTGGGTCACAGTCTCCAATTTATTTTCGGGACATAGAAAAAAGTTTCAAGTACAGCCCTGTTTATTGAAGAGGGGGAATCCTCAGACTGTACAAAACACTGCGTCTCTTGGGTGTCGCAATGCAACAATGTCCGCAGGTACACCACCAGTTTCCCAAAGTATGAGGCTCTGTTGCGGCATAGCTCTCTCTCTCTCGTAGCCCTTTCACGGAGCTCCCGCAGCTCTTCGTTCTATAAACTGTCTGTACACTTACAAAGTTCTCAATGTTTCGGTTAACATGTAGGGACCCTCACTAAGCTACCGTTGAAGTTTGGTGATATTTTGAGCCTTTTTAGTGGTACAAAATTGCAATTTATTTTTACTTTCCCTGTGCCCTGAATACTAGCGTTGTAAGCTAACCAGTGGTCTGCGCTAGCTTCTTTCAAGCTACAAACACAATCAATTAGCATGAAAACATGTCCCAGAGAACGACAGAGTGGGTACACATCCGTTATTAACCCCTAGGTTCGTTTTGCGCCGGAATTGTCCTTTTAAGAATATTATTAAGGAATCATTTTTTAATGCACTACCTGCCGACCGTAACCTAATATTCAGACTGAATGGGCATTATTACCCTTTGCTTCTTCAGTCTGACTCTTATTAGACTTTGTTTTGAGGGACAAGAGACCCCCGCTTTGTGTCATTTTTTTATTCTGTTCTTAGCTGCGAACAATATTGATTGATCTTGATTCAACTTATTTATTCCAAATTGCTCTCTTTCTTTCATTGTTACTAAGACGTTTACAACTTCACCTTCAACTTTACTACTATTTAGAGCGCACATCAGCTGAGGACTGCACATTGACAGGTTCAATTATAAACATCGCACACACATCTACATGTCCAATATATACGCAAAGGCAGAATTCAAACAAAGGGAAGAATGGTCATAGAACAGGAATGTTTGAGTTTAATACTTGTTAGCAGATGTTGCTGATACGCCAAACTAAGATGGTGAACATGGTAAACACTATATCCTGGTAACACTAAACATCAACATGTTAGAATTTAGCTCAAAGCACTGCTAACCCTCATGAAACCTGCAGAATATTTCTGCTTCACAGCATTATAGAACATTGCTTAGCAAAACAAATACACATGGTAGAAAGCAGTGTAAATATTTCTGCTGTGATCATTCGTTTCACCTGTATTCGCAGCAGATTTACTGCTCAGTTCATTCATTGCAGCGGTGAAACTGAGAAATATACAGCTAAAAGTACTGAAAAAAAAGTACTTAGACTTTGGTAAAGGCACACACTGTCACAGTCCTGTCTTCAGGTGTAAGTGCACGTGCGTTTGTGTGCGATTATCTGTGCAAAATAAGAGTCAGGATCTGCTGGACCAGTCGAAGAGTCGCCCGGCTGATCGGGTAGTGTGGCGGCAGCTTCTCCTGAGCACATGACAACTGCACAGAGTACCTGCAGGGAAGAAACAAAGATCCTTCAACTCAGATCAATAAATCCTAACCACAATTACTCAAGTACTGTAAGCACAAATTGTACTTCACAATCTTCTGAATATAGCCATACTGAGAAATACAGAGAGAGTTGTGTGGAGCTGATAGTCTTGATTAGCTTTGTAGTAACTCATTTGGCAACGGCTTGAATGTAACTGACGTTCATTAATATCACTTATGCGCTAAAGCTTTAAAAAATGTTTAATAAACCAGGTTTTACTATAGAAAGCCACATAAATCTAGCCTGGTTGACACCAGACGCTTCTCAGTTGTAACTGAGAGTGGGTCTGGGGAAGGTTAATTCGCAGCGCATTTCCAAAGGGGCGTCACCAACGGACGCCGCTCAAATGCCTCTGGGCGCAATTGGATAGTCCTTCAACCAATCAGACCAATGATCTGGGTGACGTAGCAGGGACAGCGGCATCAACAGGTTGCTGCGCTTCGGTAGCCGTCATGTTGAATGTAAACAAAAAGCTGCTCGCTGTCGCTGCGCTATAGTCATCGCGTAAAGCCCGCCTCAACAATTGTGATTGGTGTAAAGCCCGCCTCAACGGTTGTGATTGGTGCCTTGATTTGGAAAAATTGGAAATGGGCTTGAGTGGGCTCTTGGCCAGACTGACTTGCAGAGTCAATCTCAAATTTGACGGAAGTTCGTCAGGGTTTTCCCAGGCTAACAGAAATCAACTTTTAAGGAGCAAAATAAAGCCATTGGACTTTAAAGTAAAGACAAAAGTAATCTCTGAACAGGTTGTTTAAAATGTCTTTCCTTTTTCATCGAAAGAAAATCCTTGATTAGGTTGGCCTCAGTGGCACAATGGTACTTTAGTTTTAGTAACTTAACTTACTATTTATTTCAAAACATGTATCACAATGTCAGCTCCCACACGATTCACAGATATAACTAAGAGTATCAAATGTTGATGGCTGCACTATAACCTGTACTATAATCTACCCAGCAGTATACAAAATATCTAGAATTGGCTCCACATTGACAATCTACTACATTAAAATACACTTACATGGTGATAAAACAGAACATAATATTCTATAATAACATAACACTTTGAAAGAAATCATTCTGCATAATGAGTACTTTTACTTCTGACACTTTAAGTACATTATGCTGTACTTTTACTTAAGTAACGCTTTAAATTCAGGACTTTTACTTTAGACTGTTTTTTATACTTTTACTTAAGTAAAAGGATCTGAGTACTTCTTTCACCACTGATCTTAACAGACTCCTCAACCTAATCTGCAATTCGCAGAAAATATTGACATTAACACTGGGATGATATGGGTTTCGTCATTGGCAAACTTTCCTTTTTATTCTTAATTCAGCCTTTATTCATCTCCATAAGGACTGGGTATCATTCACACATTTTTTTATCCGTAACAGATACCTATACCGTGACTCCGATACTGGTTCCTTAACGATACTTTTTTTGATACCAATTTTATAAAAAAAATAAAAATGCCTAAAAAGTATTGACATCAGTATTAGGTAGGGCTGCACAATCAATCACAATTTTATCGAAATCTCAATATGAACTAGTGCAATATCCAAATCGTGGGGGGGGGGGGGGGGGGGGGCAAAATATATGTCAAACCAATCTAAAATAAAGTATTGTGGTGCTGCAGAGACATCCCAGCCTACAAATCGTATCCTACAGACTACAGAAAAAAAATCTTTGTTTGGTACAGATCCTAGCAAAAAAAAAGAGAAGAAAATCACACTTCAATCATTTTTAAAAATATTTTTCAATGAGAATAATGATACAAAAATGATCATTCCCTCCAATAACGTGAATCATATCGCAATATCAGTCAAAATAATCACAATTAGATATGTTCCTAATATCGTGCAGCCCTAGTACCCAGCCCTAATCACCATCCTGAATCTTGAGCAGAAAAGAGCTGCAGCACAAACCTGAACTCCTCTTTGAAGTGGGATCGGAGGTGCTGTGCCAGCTGGCTGTTGTACTGCAGGCAGGCCAGCAGGAGGCGACAGCGCTGGAACAGCAGAACAGACTGAAAGGGGCTGAGAAAGGATTCCTGCCCGTCTGACAAAACCAGCACCACCCGCTGAGCCTGGTAACTGATGAAGGACAACTGCAGAGAGACAAGGAGACCAGTTCTAAAGTACTGTATTTCAATTTTAACGACACAACACACAGCTTTGCCCTACCATACAATCTGTCCCAGTGTCTCTGTGGTGGAGTGAACTAATCAGTAGGGGTGTCCTGATAAAGTTTTTGGACCCAGATCCCGATCAGAGTCCTTTTAATATTGTATAAATGGCGATAAAATACATGTATCTGTCACATTAAATTACAAATGTTTCACGAGCTACTTGATCCAGATACAGAGGGTCCTGGTTCAAAACTATTAAGTTGATCAGCTTAATGCTATAGTGCGTAGTTTCTGCCACCCCCATGAGGAATTCTAAGTAATGACAACAAAACTGTCGTCGCATCCACATGATCTGTGATTGCACACCACCCCCACCCCTCCTCCAGGCAGTTGCTAGTAGCCAAGGAGGACACGGAGGATTAAAAAAACACAATGGACTCTTCAGAAGAGGTCATTCACAGGTACAACACAACTGTGTCCACATTCAAAAGCAAACTCAAAACCTTTTTATTCTCTCAGGCATGTGTGTGTGTGTGTGTGTGTGTGTATAACCTATGGTTGCACTGTCTTGCTTGTTTTTTTTTAATTGTCTTGTTTATTATTATTTCCATTCATGCTTTGTTTTAATGTATATGTTGTGTTTTGTTTTATGCGAAGCACTTTGGGTTTACATGTAATAAAACAGATTTCGCGGCCTTTTTCTGAGATTGTTGCGGCCCAAAATGCCTGATTTCGCAGGAGCTTTTGTAAAAAATTGCGATAAAAGTTGCGATGTCTTTTGTATGTTTGTTGCAATGAAGTTGCGGGAGACTGAAAGTTGCAAAAAACTTGCGATTATTATTATTTATTTTTTTATAGTTCTTTAAAAATAAAAAGGAAACTTGTTTCGGGGAGAATAAAACTACTCTGGGCTGAGTTTTCCTAGTAACCTTACCAAAAAGGCTCAGGATGCTGCAAATGTTGGTATAATATGAAAATGGCTGGTGGATTTAAGACAAAAAATAGTAATGTATTGAATGAATCAAATTTGAACATGTCTGTCAGTGGCTTGTTGATCTTTACAGTTAGTTAATTTCCTATCCTGGCCTGGGACACACATTCATACGGTTTGATAAAGTACTGACTTTAACTTATCATTGCACTTACAATAACGAGCGCAGCTGTCTTCAATTTAGGTCATCGTGTCATCTCATCTCCTTTTCTTCCTGCATCCACCATGTGTGTTATTTGTGTGTGTGTGTGTCTGTGCAAGCGTCAGTCACGGGGGGAACGGAGCTGCAGCCCCGCCCGCTGCAAATAGCCGACAGGATTGAAACGGCAGCAACTTTAGAGTGAAAAATCATTACAGCCTACATTGATGTTAAAATGTCTACATGTTGGCAGGACAGTCTGAAATGTTTTGCACGGTCTTTCGCTGTACGTTTTGTTGGTAATGTGAGATGTTCAAGTCACACACACGTCTCGTCTTCATATCACAAACAAGGAAATTATCAACCCGTTCTCACTTCCGCTTGGTCATTGGCTCTCAGAGTGCACGTGGGACTGCTGGGATTGGTTGAATTTGCGTGAATTGGCGCGATCGCGACATCGTGAAATCCTGGAGGGACTGATAAAAGGTGCTATATGAATACAATTGGCATTGACATTATCTTCACTTGAGTTTCTGCGCGCAAAAGTTGCTGGACGACACCAGTTACTGAACATAATGAAAAAATACAGAGAGTTTTGTGGAGCTGAGAGTCTTAATTAGCTTTGTATCAACTCATTTTGGCAATGGCTTGAATGTAATGGACGTTCATTAATATAAAAAAGTTACGCACTAAAGCTTTAAATTATGGATATGAATGAATTATTAACTGGGAGAATGTGACTCCTGAAATCGACGTGACATGATCAGCTATAGGGAAGATTTCTCACTCTGTTGGAGTTTTGGGAAGCACAAAAACGTATGGTTGTGTATGTTCTGTTTCCTGTTTTATTTTGGTAGTCTGTTTTTCTGTCTTGTCTTGTGTTACTTCCTGCCTTTTGGTTTTCCCACCTTTGTGATTGTTTGCTCCGCCTTGATGTCTTTCACCTGTTCCATAGCCCTTGTGTCACCTGTCCCTTGTTAACCCTTGTTTACTTGTGTATTTATTCTCTGTGTAATCTTTTATCTGTGTCAGATCATTGTTTCTGTTTTTGGATATTGTGTGTGTTATTCTACCCGTGTGTGCCTCGATATTCCTGTTCCCTGTAATTCCTGTTTTTGGGATTCTGCCTGTTCCTGTTTTGTAATTCTGCCCGTTTCTGCTTTGTACTTTGCCTGCTGTATGCAGGACACCTTTTGTTGCATACATTTTGTTATTAAACCGTTGAACTCGACACTGCCCGCTGTCTCTGCATTTGGGTCCACCCAATTCTCGGAAGCCCGAGCTATGACAAAAACACTCAAACAACGAATGATGTTTGGCTACAAACAAGTTACTAGTATGAGTGACAGCTGATATTACCTGACGCCGGCTAAGGTTATTATTTTAACCGGTGAAAGCAACAGTAAGTGCTGGCTAAAAATGTGAGGCTGTGACCTGAATGTTTTGTACACTGATCTTGGCTAATAACAAAAGAGAGAGAAGACAAAACTGAATCGTTAGGGTCGTCAGAGCCAGGCTCTACTACACTAGCAGGCTGAGGTGGACAAAACACAGTAGAGTAAAGAAAGGATTGGTATTTTAGGTGATACCGATCCTTTTAATATGCCTGGCTCGGACCTATCACCGATCCCCGGGACATCTCTACTAAACAGAGTGACAGCGGGAAAGTTTACCAGGTGAGGATGAGGCTGCAGGACGCAGAGGATCCAGCCAACAGACAGGAAGTTGTCGGCAGAGGAACATCTGCTGGCCTAAAACATAGAAAGGTTTAAATAAAGTGTGAAGTCACAGGCTGAACTCCCCCCACATTTTACACATACAAGATATGCATTGGTCAAATAATTGTTAGACAGGCAAAGGTTGTTTTTTTCCCCAAAATGATGAGATTATCAGTTAAGGATTGTATAGATGAGCGTATAATATTAGCAGTGTCAATGCTTAAACAATTTAAGTAAGGGGAAAGGTTAAAAGTAGATAAACTTATTTATTATTATTATTATTATTATTATTATTATTATTATATAGCAGGGGTCTTCAAAGTTTTTTAAGCCAAGGACCCCTTAACTGAAAGAGTGATGGAGCAGGGACCCCCTACAGTATAAAATCAAGTTGCATATTAAATTGGGCCTACAATAACCTGTAAGGCGGCCTAAAGTCTTTATACATATCTTTTTTGCATAGAATACTAAACTATTCAAATAGCCTAATAATTGTTGGCATGATTTTATAAATCATGTTTTAATGTTAAACATTACAGTGAATCGTTAGGATTAACTATCTGTGTATGGCCTTAGTGACTACCATATAGGCCAGTAAGCAGTGGGGATTTATATTTGCTAATATGTTGGATTCATGTTAAGACTTTAATTTTTGAAAAATCTTTCAAAAATTAACAAGAATTTTGGAGACCCCCTGCAATAACTCTGAGGACCCCCTGTTGAAGATCACTGTTATAGTTATTTTTGTAAACCTGCAGTTATAACTCACCTCATGGCCTAAAAGCAGCAGCTCGAAGAGCAAAGAGCAGGCAGCATCCAGATATTCAGCTAGTAAGGCCTGAAGCTGACAGAGAAGGGCCACATTTACAACAGATTAAATAAATAATAATATTAAGGTGAGTAGAGAGCAGCTCACCTCACAGTCAACCAGAGATCTTTGGTTCCGTAGCTCTGCATCACATATCAAGGCAAGCAGCATTCTGGAGGCCAGGGCACCTCTGCAGGGAGAGAGAACAAAAATACTTTTCAAAAGGGAGTTTACAGCAGAAACAAGATTTAGTCTTTAATGTTTTAAAGGAGAAAGTATTCAAATAGACCAGGGGTGTCAAACATATGGCCTGTGGGCCAGAACCGGCCTGCCAAAGGGTCCAATCAGGCCCAATGGATGACTTTGCAAAGTGTGAAAATTGCAGAGAAGTAATTCATTCCGATTCCAAATTTACCACTTTAAGCTCAGAGAATATACAGGTTCTTTTTCCGTAAATTTATGACTTTAATCTTAGAAATTAATATTTTTTCGGAATATTACCCCTCTCTCCCGGGTCCGTAACATTATTATTTTTTCCTACAATGGCCTTAGAACGCTGTCGTAGCAGAAGCAACTTGCATTTGCCAACATCAAGCTGACAAGAAACTCTGTGGTAGATAAAGTTTCTGATCTTTCTGGAGTGGTCTACTGGTCTGGCCCACTTGAGATCAAGTTAGGGGTATGTGGCTCATGAATTAAAATGAGTTTGACACCCCTGGAATAGACATAGGAGAGGTGAGATGGTTACTTTTTGGCAGAGAGCAGGTTGAGTCTGGCTGGTTCGACGTCCGTCTCTCTGAACATGGCGGCGAGCGTCTGCACGACGAGAGTGCTCAGTCTGAACAGAAGAATTGAGCTGGTGAGACTTTATCCACAATATACTACATGTTATACTTACATTTAATACTACTCTCTGGACCAATAAATACTGCCACCATGTGAACTCATTCAATTCTGGTTTAACTGAAATTGAGTGCACACAGGCTTACATTTAACATACAAGGCACACACATTTACTTACACACACACACACAAAGCCTTCTTTCTTCTTAAATAGCCATAAGTGTGTTGTGTAAAAACAAAGCAGCTTATAACCTCAAAGGTCAATTTGCCCTGATTGTATTAAAGGCCTTTGAAGCTTACAGTAGTTGATCTTCTGTGTGGACTCCACTGAGGCTCTGACAGCCGTGCAGAGATTCCTCCAGAGTCTGAACCAGGAAGACGCACACCTCGCTGGACTGAAACACAACAGAGAAAGTCCTCACAACCATATCAACTCTATTCTTGCTTTTGGTCCGTAGGGCTGCAACCAACCATTATTTTCATTGTCAATAAATCTGTAGATTATTTTCTTGATTAATCGATTAGTTGTTTGGTCTATAAAATGTCAAAATTGTGAAAAAATACGAATTCTGTGTTTCCCAAAGCCCAAGATGACGTCCTCAAATGTCTTGTGTTTTCCACAACTCAAAAGGAATTCAGTTTACAGTCAAAGAGGACTGAAGAAACTAGAAAATACTCACATTAAAGAAGCTGGAATCTGATATTTTTTATATAAAAAATTACTAAATGTATTGGTTGACAACTAATCGATTGATCTTTGCAGCTCTATTGGTCTGTATGTGACATTTTGTTTGGTTCTCATGTTTTTTTAAAGGTTGATTGAGAGTAACAACTTCAATTGGATCCCATGTCCACCTGTACATTTACTCAAGTACTGCACTGAAGTACTTGTACTTAACTTACTCTCTACTTCTACTACATCTGAGTGGCAATTATTATATTTTTTTTACTGCACTACATTTTTGTGACAGAAATGAAGCATAGTGTAAGTTCTGGCAGGACATGGAGTTAAGCTCGGCTATTATCTCAGTTCATAGCAGGCAGTCTCTAAGCCAGCACGCCAGTTGATGGCTCAGCTGATTCCCTCCTAAGCAATATGATTGGATTTCCAAATAGAGCGCTCTATTTAAACTGCTTTTCCCAGCCTACCTTGCTGCATCTCTGCTAGCGCTCGCAAGCCACCTCCACCTCCTCCTCTTAAATTTATATTTGTTGTCTGACTTAATCACTGTCATGTCTGAGGTCATTGATGCTGCTCTGTTCTGTACCCTGGGGGGGGGGGGGGGGGTGGTCCTGCCACTGCTGCTCTCCCAGCTTAAGGCTTTCCATGTATGCACATGAAGGTGCGGGAAAGCCCCAGAACAGAGCCATACGGCCAAATACAAATTGCAGATGCTATTTATTGACAAAGTGGTCCTGGCTGAATTGGTATTTTTTATATATAGTTACTTTACTGATCAGGACATACATACAAAACATATGAGCTTATAAAATATGATGCATTGTTATTTAGATAGATAGCTTTTTACTGTCATTGAAATGTACATACAGAGTGCACATATGAACAAAATGTAGTTCCACTGGTTCATAAATACTGCTTTAACTAAAAACAAAAAGTAAAAAAAAAGTGTTATTTTAACATTTAAATATGACGCTAAAAAGAAACAAAAAGTTTGAAAGCAGCATTTTTGAAAGATATTTAACTTGTTTTCCCTATTATTTTTATTGGTTGATAAAAAAAATGAAATGAATGAATGAATAAATAAATAAATAAATAAATAAATAATGTTAAGGAGGGTCCTTACAAGTACAAAACACGTTTGAACCGCTCACCTTCCAGAAGAGTCGGCGTAGCGCGATGTTATGGTGAGCAGCAGTTCTCAGCTCCTGCAGCAGCAGGTAGAGACTCTCCACACGGATCCCCTCCTGCAGGAGCTCAGAGCTCAGCTGACCAAACAGGTGAGCTGTCCGCTCGCAGCTACACACACACACACACACACACACACACACACACACACACACACACACACACACACACACACACACACACACACACACACACACACACACACACACACACACACACACACACACACACACACACACACACACACACACACACACACACACACACACACACACACACACAAAGTAAAATTTAAGACCATTATGAATGAAATGTAAGACCTATATCATGACATAAAAAAATTAAAAAAAGAAAGTCAGATGTCAGAGTCCGGAAACATTAGCTGTGTTCGAAACTCATCTTTCATTCACTTACTCACTATTCCCTATGTAGTGTTTATTACATAGTGAACTATATAGGGGACGACCAAACGAGATTTCGGACACTAACTGAAAACCATTGACATATATATATATATATATATATATATATATATATATATATATATATATATATATATATATATATATATATATATATATATATGACATATATCCCGTTGCTCTGGACGGAGACCAGTGAAGGCCATTAGAAGCACTTTTCCGGTGATGGCTAGCGTTACTGCGCAGCCTCCAACTGAGAGAGACGACATAAATGTACCGTGAGCAACGTGTCTGAAAGTTGTAAGTCTTCTGGTAGCTGTGCCAAGAGAAATCTCAATCATTCCCAATCTTGCAGAGACAGAGAGCGTAGGTATATGTAAGGAGATAACATAGGCACAGGCTAATTATTGCTGACTAAAATGCTAGTTAACATTAGTAATTACACTTAAACAGCTAATGTGAGACGAAACTCCCTGCACGCTTCTCCTGTACTATACTGTAATTCCTCTACTATGCGACAGTAAGTCGCGTGGTTATGACACAATCGTTAGCCTATTTTTACAAAAACGTCTGCTATGGAGCCATAACGTGAGGTACAAGGTAATAGAGCCTTTTATACATTGTCGTGTTTCTTTAGAAATAAACAATGGACACATACAATCTTTAAACGCTTCAGATGTAAAGTTATTGGCTGTCAAAGTGGCCCCAAAATGAATGGCAGTCAATGGAATGCTAACGGGAGGTGATGGCTTTGTAGCATAAAAATGGCGCCATAGGGTCTTTGCGGTCCGAGGAGAAGCTTACCCCCTTGCTGAAAACACATCGTTGCGTGACTTGCGTCAGAAGATGCGCCCGTTGTTAGTGTGAGGGAGGCGGGCGCGCCCAGCATCATGTAAACAAACCGAAACAAAAATACTTCTAATACGTCCCTGAAACAAACCGAGCATTCAGCACAGGTGGATAGTAAAATGTTATGTATATATGTTGCATTTACATTTCCACTGTTTAGAAACGAAAGTCCGCTCCATTTCTCCTTTTTAGTTTTCACAGTGCTTCTTCTGCTCCTCTGGGAAAACGCGGCTGCGTTGCATTGTGGTATACAGGAGTAAAATGTAGGGTCCATCGTATATGTACACTCAAATTAGCAGTGCATTGTGGGTATTTTACAGTGGACTATACAGTGAATGAAATTAACCGCGGAGAATTCGAACACCACTACAAAATGGCAAACACACTATATAGTGCACTATTTCGTGATAGGGAACGGTTTCGAACACAGCCATTGCCTGAAACAATTCCCCGATTTCTTCATTGGCATTATAGAACTGGTGTCTAGATTGGCTGCAATATAAGTTGCATGTTGGTCTCATTTGTAGTCGTAATACAGCGAATTATATTTGGACTGGACAGAAAGAAGTACTACACCACAAAATAAAAACAAATAAAAACATTCTAAATCGCTGCGGGAACATTTCAATGAGCGATTAGAGGTAGCGTTGCATGGACGTAGGAAAATTAAGACCTGTTGAAAATTATTTAAGACCTACAAAAATTTTGATTTTTGAAATTTTAGACTTTTTAAGACCCTGAATGATTGTGCCTGTTATAGTCCTGCACTGCGTTACAACAGAGCTCTGTTACCTGATGGCAGGAAGCTGCTTTCTAGAAGAGGAGTCAGACGAGGCACTGCACCTCCCTCTGTAGAGCGTGTCTAACAACAGAGTGGACCTCTGAACACACACACACACACACACACACACACACACACACACACACACACACACACACACACACACACACACACACACACACACACACACACACACACACACACACACACACACACACACACACACACACACACACACACACACACACACACACACACACACACACACACACACACACACACACACACACGTTATAGAAGTGCAATGTTAAACTGGTGTCTTTCAGTCTTTTAAAGGATTACACCGCCTTCCCACTGGCACTTGAAGTCAGCTCCGTAATACGCAATACGCCCCCAGCGGATGTCATACTACACCGTTGAAAAGCGTCGGAGAGACTAGAACGACTGATTCTGTCAGTGTCTGAATGTACGATTCTCTATGACCTCTCTGATGAGGGTTATATAGATATAAATAGAAAGGCTGCTGCGTCGAGAAAAGTTGCCCAGGACGTTGACATGTCAGGTCGGTTAAATGTGATATAGCGGTATAATGTCATTAGTTCGATGTCTGTTGCTAGCTAACCAATTGGCATTAGCAGGTATCCTATGCATTGTTAAAGTTAAGAATTCAGATTTATTTATCAATACCATAGCAATGCTAACTTCCGCTGTAATTGTCGGATAGGAACCGTCCGTAGCCTGTCGCAAGAGTTACATTTTTTAAACGCATCCGGATGACCAACTGACACAATTTCTTTTGCACCGCACTCGTTCGGACTCATTCTGCGAATCTCCATAGGAAATGAATGACTTTCGCTGCCGTATCTGAGCTGATTTCAAGTGCCAGTGGGAAGGCGGTGTAAGACAGGTGATTTACTACTTTTTATTGTCCCAACCAATCCCATGAAGACTAAACTCAACAATGAATTGACCCTACTAACAAGTATTGTCTGAGTACCCAAAGCCTGATTTATCTTCTTCCTCTGTGCCACAGAGATCAATTGTTAACCATAAACTAGTAAAAAACACATCAATGAGCCACACTGTTGCACTGGCTGACATGTTCCTTCATTACCATGAACACACACACACACACACACACACACACACACACACACACACACACACACACACACACACACACACACACACACACACACACACACACACACACACACACACACACACACACACACACACTTTATTTTTGACTCAATCCCACAAATGCTGTTTGAGTAATGTTTGCTTAAAACTACAGTGACCAGTTGTTTAAGGAAATCACAGAGCCTTTCTAATAGAATGTAAGCTGTTTTTAAAGATTCACGTCTATGGTAGGAACCAATAGACGAAGAGCTAAGACAAAGGTCGGGAAGTGGGAAAGTACTGAGAGACGGACTAACACATTGTTGGTTTTGGTCTTTTCATGGAAATTGTTGGAAATAGGAAACACATAGAATTACACCAGACTTATTCTTGTCTCCATCATCACTCACAATAATGAAGCTGTTCCATGAGCTCTGTATATGGAGGTAAAGTCTGGACGTGTGTGATATTGCGTAAAGATGCAGCTCAGCCTCCCTCTCCTCTCCGCTGTTCACACAGTCTCTTTTCAACAGGCGAGACAGAACTGAACCGATCCTTCTCTGGAGCTGGAACATCACATTATCAACACATAATGGGGTGTCATCTTCTGCGCCATTTTGTATCCCTAAATGATTTTAACCAAAAGTAGAAAAAGGGGCTTAACGCAGTCTGTACCTGGCCAGTGTCAGGGATGTTCAGTCTGTGATTCGACAGTGACGGAGGAGAGGTGGGGAAGCCGTTGGGTGAGTAGAGGGAAGGTGCTGGGGAGACAGACTGGGTAGGAGGGTGTGGGACCCTCAGGAGGCCCAGAGTCTCCGGGTTTGGACAGGAGGCAGAACGTGTGGGTGGTAACATGTGAACCTCCTCTGTCCCCATTTCACTGGGGCTGCTGATAAACAGGGAGGAAAAAAAGGAAAGAGATGGATGAGATTAGGGCTGCATGATATAAGGAAAATATGCGATAATGATATTACTTGCTATGTTACAGATATTAAAGATGCAGTAGGTAAGGCTTATAAAACTTTCTGTCATATTTGCTGAAACTGACCCTGTGTTCGAGTAGAACTACGTGAAGCAGGAAATTAAAAAAAAAAAAAATCTGGCTCCTCTGGCTCCACCTACAGCCTGTAGTGAGATTTGCAAAAATCCACTGCTCCCTGCTCAGATGCACCAATCATGACCAGAGGGGGTGTCTAACTGCGTGTCAATCACTGCTCATGCACATGCATTCATTCTCCCTTGTGGGGGGAGGGGCTTAGGAGACCGTTTTGGGCTTTAGCGGAAAGGGGGGAGGGACTGAGAAGTTGTCAATGTTCAAATGTTTTTGCTAAGTCCTGGATCCTCACAATCCTACCTACAGCACCTTTAAACTTTCCATTATTCTATCAAACCTTAGTAAAATTGTCTCTCTATTTTGAATCCATCCAAGTTTTTTTTTTTACTGATGTGTATTGAGCATGATGCTGATGATGAGTATTTAAAGTTAAATATTGGAGTTGAAAAAAAAGAAAATTATTACAAAGAAAGTTTGTTAAATAATTAAAACAATTTTATGGAGAAGGGTTGGGATTAAATAAGTGTATACTTCTTCCCACTCCTTTTCGGACATGTCAACAACAACAAACAACAACAAAAATCAAGTGTTCTTATGATGTATCTATGTTATCTATATTATTTTCTGAATGAGCTGATTTTTAGTTTTCTTTTACATGTTCAAAATAAACTTCAAAGAAAGAAAGAGCGTATTACAGCCAAGTGTGGGTTCTCGTTTTGCTGACATTGAAGCAGCTGCTCAGTAATTTGAACATAATTATGCAATGGCTGTAAACTGCTTTCATGTCCCCAAAGATTGATCATTACTTCTTTGAATGTGTGTATGCGTGTGTGTGTGTGTTTAATGACATCCCAGAGGTGAACTACACTCAAGCAGAACGCCAGATAAGCCTAAGACAGCGTTTACATTTTCCAGAGTTTACATCACACACACGTCATCAGTGTGGCATTTGTTGTAGCCAGGAAACAACATGTCAGTGTTAAATTACAGTAAATCTGATCTCCATCCTCTCGTCTCTTCTAGGGGTGTAAGAAAAAAAGAAAATTGATACACTTGAGTTTCGCGATATTTTATTTAGCAATACTATACTGATTTTCAAAAACGCAATATTGATTTAAAAAAAAAAATAAAAAATTTAAATTTTGTTTACATGCAAAAATATTCATGTAAGACAGTGGTTCACATTTATGTTGTGTTTAAACCCCCTAACACTAGATGGCTATGCTGAGATGCACCACTAGTGTCCTAGCCTAACAGTGCCTAGCAGTGCCTGACTTTTTGCTAGAAGCTAACAATGTAGCTATGGCTGAACTTTGGCCTACTTTAGCATATAAACATTTGCTCACTAAGAACCTGGGAACCACAATCCCAAACTGGCAGTTTGATTTTCTGTGCACTGAATTGTTTACCTAAAGTAAACTTCTTTGACTTTTATGCACATCATGTCTTTTTTTAAATATTAGTTTTTCTAAAATTATACTTTAAAAAAATCCCAATATATCGCCTTATGCACAGTTTCGAAATATATTGCAATATATTGAATCGTGACCCATGTATCGTATCGCCAGATTCTTGCCAATACACAGCCCTAGTCTCTTCACAGTCCACAAACTGTTTTCTGACTGATGCGCAAACACACAGAGGAATTAAAGACACGACCAAATAAAAAAACTGGACAGAAAGAACAATTAATTAAAAAGTGTGATGAAGGTAAATGTTTGAAATGCCATACATTTGCAGGTTCAGCTTCTTAAATGTGAAGAGTCCAAGTTTTTTTTGCCACGTAAGATAGTAAATATTAATAGTAAATATCTGTGGTTTGACAGGATGGATTTGAAGACTCTGGGAACTTTTGATATGCATTTCTGGCTGTTTTCTATTAGTCGATAATGATAATTATTTCTGGAAATTTTGGATCTCAGTCAAAGACATAAATACAATTCTGGTTGTCGATCGTGGTACTTCTTTTTAATTCCTCAGTGAACAATGACAATGAGTAGCAAGGGAACTGAGGTGACTTATTAAATAAGTCATGAGTTACCTGAGACACTGAAAAAGATCATTACAGAGTCAGGCAGAGTGAGGCAGCCTTCAATTAACGCAACCAAAAGAGATTTAACTTTCTGTGACATGTTTTGGCATTTCAGTGAGGACACTAGTCTCTCACCACACACACACACACACACACACACACACACACACACACACACACACACACACACACACACACACACACACACACACACACACACACACACACACACACACACACACACACACACACACACACACACGTATTTCAGCCCCTAAACTTTAACCCTCCTTCTCGTTTGTAGCCCTGCAGACAAAAATAGCTGTAAAGGTTTTATAGTTTAAAGAGTTTGTCTGTCTCCGTGACTCCCAGACAGAATCTGTTTTTTGGCAGTCTGCAGATGATCTGTATCAGCGTTTTAAGTTCAACCGATGAAGTTAATTAATTAAAAAGTACGCTACTTTGGCTCGGCTACAGCTCTGTGTCTGTCCCTCTGCTTAGGTTTCACTCACCACTGAGTCTGACTTAATGTCCCGTCCACAACACTGACTATCTGTTACTGGGTATTATGTTGAAAGTTTCTAATTTATCAAATAATTGCTTAAAGCATCTAAACAAAGTTTTGTGTTGGAGTTTGTAACATTCCAAAATCTTAATTTTGATTTCAAGATTTTCATTTTCACTGTAAATGCATATTGGTTCCAAATATCGGTTTATCGGTTTCATTAACTACTATTAATCCGTATCGGCCCTGAAAAACCAGTATCGGTCGATCCCTAATCTGTACAGCACAGGAGGGGTCAAAATAATAAATTAGACACATAAAGTTGCAGGGCAGGGCAGCTGAAAGTCTAAAGCGTCAAATGATTGAATAATAATTATGACTAAAAATAGTGATTGAAGGAAAGAAACTCTAATATAGCATTTGGTTCAAAGTAGAGTTCAGGCAAGCAAGAATTTAGTCATTGGATTGATAATTTATTTTCGAACCACCTTTAGAGTCAGCAGGAGGCGAGTGTTGGATACTCGGTTGAAAAGTAAAAGCAACCAGTCAGTCTCTGGTTCCCTACATGGGTATCATCTGACAAACCAGAGTGTGTGTGTGTGTGTGTGTGTGTTTGTGTGTGTAATGCTCACCTGTGTACAGGATATCCTGTCGGGGAAAAAAAGACACAGGAGGGTTAGAGTTACACTTAAAAGGTATCAAGGTAAATAAATCAAGAAAAAAGAACACATGAGCTTCACTGCTGTTGTTTGTCACAGATTTTCATATAAACAAATATCCAGATTAGAAGTAACTCATATTTTAACCACTGTGACTGCTTACTAGAGGCAGGAAAAATAATTGATTCTTAGATGCATCGCGATTCTCTCTAGAACGATTCGATTATCGATTCTGATAAGTTAATAATCGATTTCTTTTTTCTTTTTTTTTTTAAATGTGTTGATTTTTATTTAAAAGTCTCCAGACAAGTACAAATCAGAAAACAGAGTGACTGAAAGAGGATGGGATAATGGACAACAACTTAGAGTTTAGGCAAGAGTGCAGAAAAAAAAAACACACAAAAATGGCCAAAAGGAAGATACACATTTCATTAAAACTCATGTGTGACAAATACTGTATATGTCAAAGTCTAAGCTTTGTCTAGCTGCTTTGTCTAGGAAGTGATTAGCAAACTCTGAGTAGCAAACTCAGATTTATATGTATATTTTTTTAAATCACGCATGGAAATGTACATTAAAAAATTGTTGCATCGAGATGCATCAATAATCGGTTTAGAATCGAATCAAATCGTGAGGTGCCAATCGATTCCCACCCCTACTGCTTATGATATCACTACGTACAACACACACACTTCAAATGTCTCCAGTGCTTTAACACCAAATGCTTTCATTTTTGACACTTTAACTGATGGTTCAACTGCTTTCAGTGCTGGTCTAGACCTACTCTATCTGTAAAGTATCCTGATAGAACGTCTGCTATGATTTGACACTATAAAAAAAAAAAAAGCAAAAGAAGAAAAGAACTGCTTTTATTAATTAGACAACTGACATTTCAGCTGCTTTCACCTCTCACTAATCAACTGACAGTTCACCTGCTTTTAGCACTTACCATTCAACTGTTAGTTCAACTAAGTTAAAGGATAACTACTGTTTGTTTCAACCTGGACCCTATTTCCCCTATGTGTTTGTGTGTAGGTGACTGATAAGAACAACAACCTTTGAAAGTGGTCCAGTATTAAGCGTGAACGCTGTAACCGGCAGCCACAGACCGGGCTGCAATGTAACCCTATGGGGCAAATGTTCAGCGTCAGTTTGGTCCACTAAAAGTGCTGTTTATGCCAATGAAAGGCTCAGATTATTATTCATAGTGTCTGGCAACATTATGGAAAGGATCCCTACAGAGATAGGCATTTTTAAAACCTCTTTAAGACCTTTCTGTTTAACCAGAACCAGCTCTGAGGTTGCTAGCACTAAACCCACCAGACTCCATTTAAAAAAACAATACTTTTACTTTTACTTAGCGTGTATAGAGCCAACATATTTTTACATGCAAATCGGTAAACTATGTGTTTATTTCAACCAAAACTAGAGTTGTGATGGTTGGAAGCAGGTAAATGAATACATGAAAGACAATTTTAACAGCCACAATCATTAACAAAATATGAACAAAAAAACAAATTAAAACATGAGATTGCATCCTAATCTTTAAAGAAACCAACTTATAACACCTGTATACATTATTTCACAGTTAATGTTATCTACACACACACACACACACACACACACACACACACACACACACACACACACACACACACACACACACACACACACACACACACACACACACACACGCACACGCGCACGCACGCAGGGCCATCTGGAGCAATTTTGGGGGTTCAGCGTGCATCTTGTTCTAAGACACTTCAATATATGGCAGGAGGAAGCATCAACACTGCGATTGTGGTGAAATTTACAGAAACACCATGTTGTGGTAAGATGAGACAAAGGGAAAGCGTAGTCTACTTTAGGTCATTCATAGGTCACAAGTGGCCCATACGGGGATCTTAGCCCAACCATGTCATTATTAGCCCAACCATGTCATTATTAGCCCAATTTGCAAACCCAATGTACTGATGTAGAAAGCTAAAACAACAATAAATGTGTCACTGTCCTTATTCTTACAGACTGCATGTTATTTGTTAATGTGTGTTGGACAATAACATTTAGTTGTAAATTCTTTTAGTAATTTGACATTTTGAAACAACTTTTTACCTTCTAAGGTGTGTGTTATTGTTGGGCAAAGGCTTGGTCTGCGAGGAAGAAATCCCACCCTCCTGTCTCTTCTCAGCCAATCACGGCCCCTCGCTGCAGGCTTGTCAGTGATGTAGGTGATTCGAATGTGCTGGCAGAGTTCCCGGTCCTTCCCACGGAGGAAATCTGGGAGGTCATTGACCTTGAAGAGATGAAATGGATGAAACAGAGCTAAAGATCTGTAAGAATGTACAGCGGCTCATGACCTTAATCAAAAAAAGTCACATTATTTATTGTGTTTTAGATCAGTCATTCCCAAACTAGTGGTCCGTGAGGGTACTGCAGGTGGTCAGTGGAAAAGCTAAATAAAATATAAAATAATAGTTTTTTAACCTTCATTTTACCAGGAAATTGCCATAAAAGAATATGTATATTGATATACACTTTTAATTAAATTATCAAGTTATTGTGTGATACTGATCACTAAAATAGGCTAGTGGCGCTCGGCCGTGACGTTTAAGTCCAGTGCCGTTAGAACCGCAACATGGATCGGTGGATGGCAACAGGTTCTCTGAAGAGAAAAGAGGCAGAGGTTACCAGTAATGAAGAGATTGAAGACTGAAGCCTGTTTTTCAAATGTCCTTGGGCGCTTGAGTAAATAAATAAATTAAATATGTGGCAGCCATTGTGTGCAGTAAACTTTCTTTTAACAAGCCTGTTGTACTGATGCGATGACCAGTTATAGTTTTAGTGCTAGTAGGCCTATTAAGAGGTGCGGATTAATTCAGGTTTGACTGTGTGTAGACATATTTTATTATGTGTATTATGAGGTGGTCCACGGAAATTCTTGATTACAAATAGTGGTCCACACACACAAAAAGATTGAAAACCCCTGTTTTAGATTTCCCTGAATTTTTTGGCATTAACAAAATACACAAAATAGGCAGGTAGGCCTATAGGATGTATACATATTCGTAAATAGTTAAATAAATAAATTATATGTGATATGCACTTGCATTTGAAAATGTCCCATTGAGATCTGGTAATTATAGTAGACATTTGTATACAGTTTTTGACATTTTATAGATTAAATTATTAATTTTTCAATTAAGATTAACCAAGAATGAAATTCATCTTAGTCACAGTCCTGGTGAATATTTTTCTGTCAACCCACTAATCGATTAATTGATTTCTTTCAGCTGTAGTCACAGTGTTGAAGCAGTTTTACCTGCAAAAGTAGATAGAATGTGATTTTGTAAACTCACCAGCTCGATGTCCTGCACGTCTCTGAAGCAAAAGGCTTCAGTAAGCGTGCGCGGTGGGTACTCGGTTAGGTACACGCGCTCGTCGCTCAGCACCACATGCATGTACACCTTATTGATGGTCGCCGATTTCACCACGCACGGCTCATAGGCTCGGATCCGCTCGTACACCATCCGCTCCGTGTTCCGCTTCAGGAAGGAGTCCAGTTTAATGTTTCTGCGGGAGAGGAGGGCACCGGAGCCGGTCCGAGCCATGACGGTACCGGCGGAGCAGTTAAAGACAAGTTAGTGACGCTAACCTCCACTTTGGCGCCGCACAGGTGATACGGTGTCGTTTTCCATTCGTTAGGTTAAAACTTTACGTAGATAGAAACTAAGCGGACAGGCGCTGATGCTCGTTCTGTCCCGTTAACTTACACTGAGCAGGTAAACTGCCGCTGTCTCGCTTCATCAGCACACACGGCTCTCTGATTGGTCCGTGCAGTGAGCAGGGACGCTGCTGATTGGCTAGGAGATAAATAAATATAAATACTTTAAAAACAATTCTGAGCACTTCTTTTAGAGCCACTTTACACCAGAATACATGGATATAAAAACGTTTTGTTTTTTGTTTATCTATTTGAAGGTCTACATGCCAGGTATGAAATAGATAAATAGGTAAATAAAATTGAATTTTGCAACTTGCAAGTTGAATTTCTTGCTGGATTTATATTAACATTTCATGGAAATTAATTTAATTTAATGTACACATTTAGTTTTACAAGATGTAAAGGCAGAAATTCAGAGAAAAAGGTAGGCGTTCGTTGCAATACTGACCATTTTAAAACTCAGTCCATCCAAACTGCCAAGTACAAAAAAATGGTGGGTAAATATTAAATCACTATTAAATATGCTGTTTATTTCATAGATTTTCCTGAAAGTAATAGTATGTCTAAAATATACTGGAATCGGCCACCCGGGTTGCTAAAAGACAGATATACACTAAAAGACATGAGAACATTTCCACCTGCTACCAGGCAAGTAATAATGTAATAAACTATAATTTCCCATAATCAATTTGCAATTCATATGAAATCTTACATAAATATCGACCATGAACATATAAGCCCAAAGTGGACTCTAAACTACAGGTAGCCTACAATATTAGTGTTTCAGCAAAAACAGCTCATATGTAGCTTTTAGGATAATGCATTATTTGTTTGTAACATATTGCACAACATCTACATCTAATGAACTTCTGAACAAAAGTATTACAGATTGAATGATAACACAAAGGCTTGTTGAACTTGTATTGCACACGAGACTAAAACCATTCAAATCAGAGAGGTGTTGTAGTGATTTGACTACAGTCCAGTCTTAAGCCACCAGGTGTCACTGTCCGAAGCCCCAACACTTCTGAATTCATTCACCATCACCAGTGAGAAGTAAGATAAGTGTTATTATTCCGGGGGCAGTATCTTCTAGATTAGAAGGGCGTAAATCCCAGGGGGTCAGGGGGGTCAGGACCCCCCTCCCCCCCCCCCCATCCAAGGGTTGTCCCCCCCCTATAAATATCATTAAAACAATGCTGTGTATTGTAAATAACATAATGATGTATACTTAAATATCTGTGTAAGTAGTAAAACAATACAAACCCCCCAAAATGCGTTTTGAGTCCCCCCTCCCTTGCCTCACAGTGGTTTGGTTCACTGCATGCTGTACGTTAGGATCTGCACTCGACTCACAGTCACATCGGGTAGTGACAGCTATGTAGTAAGTAGGCGGTTCAAGGCTATTTTATTCACATTAATCATTGGATGAAGTTTTTCTTTTCTCAATTAGAAATTATGCTGAGTAATTAATGAATTAGTCATGACAAAAAAGTTTGCTATGTTAGTGTAATATAATGTAACCCACTACAACTAACGTTACCACAGCGATAAGCCTAACGTTATGTGTGTGAACTGATATTAGGGTTGATATTGAAGATCTACAGAAATGTTATGTTTATTGTCCCCCCCTACTGTTAGATCAGATTTACGCCCATGCTTTAATACTTAATCCTCAGATGTAGGTTGATTTATAATAACTTATATTAACTTCAGGAGGTTTAGTTCTGTATTTTATTAAAATAATTAAGGCACTAGGCCTACTTACTATTACTTGTTACTGCTGAATAATTAAATGAAGTTTAAGTTATTGAGTTACTTTGAGGCCTTTAAGGTTGAAGTAAACCTAGAAAAATTGAAGAAAAAAAATGTTGTGCTGTCATCCTCTGCCTCATCTTCCTCCACCCACAGAGAGAGAGAGAGAGAGAGAGAGAGAGAGAGAGAGAGAGACACTCCCTCCCTTCCTCTCCCCCAAATGGTCGAGGCAGATGGCCGCCCAGGAGGAACACACTCAGTCTTTTATCCAGCTCAGTAAGAAGACTAAGACATTGTAGACACAACAGACTAAGCCCCAAATTATCTGGGTTTGTAGAATGAAGCTGCAGTTGTTTTCCATTTATTAAAAATCACCTATCAATACCCCCAAATTCTGTCTGTCACACATAAAAAGCCATCCTGTTGAGATTTTTTTTAAAATGCCTCTAAAATAGCTTTTTGAACAGGGTGAGACACAGGATTGGCAAAGGATAATTAAGGTAGCAGACTGAGCAAAGGAATTAGTAGAATTAGCCGAGGAAAAATAAAATAAAATAATGAAAAGAGAAATTTAAAAAACACAAAAAATAAATAAACATAGGGGTTAATTCTCGACCTTGGAAACAGCAGCTGTCTCATGGCCTTGCTTAGCAGATAGAGTTGTTCATGAATTAAAGATTCAGTTGACAAGTGCAACAGATTTATGAGTTGTTTTACTCCCGACTGTGGTTCTGGTCAGCTGGGTTGGACTGTACTCCTTCGTCCTCATCATCACTGTGTGTTTTTGTGCAACTGCAAACAAAGATTGTGGGCTGACCGGTCACACTGTCGTCTTTGTTCTGCAGAAGAAGAAACACAGTCACAGTTCCACCAAAAAGAGAGACACAAACACACACGCGCATGCGCACGCACGCGCACACACACACACACACACACACACACACACACACACACACACACACACACACACACACACACACACACACACACACACACACACACACACACACACACACACACACACGTTATGGTTAGTGTTAACCTTTAGGCTGGTAATGAGGTTGTTCAAACTCTAAAAATGTGAGCATGCTTTTAATGCCACATTCACTAATGTGGTGTCAGGCTGGAGAAGCCTCGGAAACATAGGCTATATGTGGACCTTTTTTTTTTTTAACTCTTCATTGATCCAATATTAAACCTAAACTAACCTGTGTTCTTGCCTCCTTGTTTTATTTTTTGCACTTTTTGCTCTTTTCTTTAGTTGTTTGCACTCACAGGCATTATCCTTGGAGGAATTGTAGGAGTGCTGGGTTGTGTTTTGTAGCTGTATCTCATTTTGGCTTTTCTGTAAGATAATTGTTTTTCTATATGCATGTTTTCTTGATTTGTTTTAGTCAGTTTCTTTTTATTTTTGTCATGCTAAACATTTGTAAATTCACAAGCTACCTGACACTATGCAAAGTAATTAAAATTAGCTTCAACTTTACTAGCGTCAACAAATGCACCACTAATTATAATATAGCCTAATGTAGGCTATAGTATTCTGAAATGGACCATTCTGAATAATAAGTCCTTTTACTTTTGGTAGGCCTATATAGCCTATTTTGATTCAAATAAATACTTTTGTATCCTACTTTTTACTTTTTGGTCTGTTACCTATTACATAAATGGATTTTAGTAGGCCTTTATAGGATGTAATTTAGTTTATTCCTGTTTTCCTTTCACAATTAGCCTACCCACCATCAGTGTATTTAGCTCTAAAACAGAACATCAGAAGCAAAGAGGAGCAAGAAAGAAAAGAAAAAAGAGGAATAAAAGAAAGAGAGAAATATCTCTTTTTTCCTCTCTCTATTTCTGTGGGTGTTCAGCATGGTGTTCATCAGTTGATCTTCTCTATATTCTCCCAACATGTCGGGGGCGCGCGCACACAGGACACAGAGCTGCATCTGTTGAAAGCGCGCTCTGTCCACCCTGCTCCAACCCCAACCGACCGACAGTTGACGGAAGTTATCGAACGGAGCCGAACCGAGCCGAACGCGACACATCCAAACTGAACCTATAAATTCAACACCTAAAAACGGACAAACGGCGAGAGTTATATCCAGATAGGCTATTATAGGCTATATAGGCTATATAGCTAACTTTTTGATACTAGCTAACATAGTAAAAACACAGCAGGGATGACGGCTCTAAGCAGCTGGGAGCTGTGCGTGAAGTACGCCCTCTTCATCTTTAATTTCGTCTTCTGGGTAAGTCATACAATTTTAAATAATAGTGACGAAGTAAGCTCCTGTCTGGAAAACTAATTAAAAAAAAGGTTAAAAAAAAAACAAAAAAAAGGTTAGTTATTTACAATGTAAGAGCCCAAAATGATAAATATGTGCATATTATTGTAATAATTCTCTTTAAGATCAGTGGAATATTAGTGGTGAAATGTAACTTAGTAAATTTACTCAAGTACTTTTTAGGTATTTCCATTTTATGCTGCTTTGTGCTTACTTTATACAATACAATTCAATATTGCAATTTGTATGACAGGACATTTTGTTGGAATTTACATCTCTACAGTTTTTGGATTTAAGCCATTCTAACTGTTTTCAACCGATAACAGGGATGGTCTTTTTTGGTAGCCTAATCTGTGCAGCCATCTATTGTTGACCTTGTCAGATAGAGGACTTTTCCCACCAGGTATTACCATTTACTGTATGACCAAACTGAGCTGCATGAGCCAATGTTACTGACAACATGTGCTGTAGCTGTAAATATCATATCAGTACTCTATATTGTTGAATCATGGGAAATAAAGTGGGATTTATTCACTAGAGACCTGTTGAGCAGAGCAGAGTTTTCCCAAAAGCAAATAGAGATATATTAAACGTGTGTCAAACATCTTGGGAGATTTTGTTTACCTTGAACATGCTAAGGAATAGATCCAGTCTGTATTTTTATTTTGCTTCTTTAAATTTCCGGCAGACTAGTTACATTGCTGCCTACCGCCAATTAAAAACAATTTGGTCTTTTTCTAACACAAAAGTGAAAGTGAGATCTCAAAATAAGTGGTCACTCAAGACACGTGGAGACGCAGTCTTATGCCATGTGTGAACTGACGTAATTTGTGCCATTTATGCTAGATGAACGATTTGCTTTACATGGGCACATGGTTGGGCTTTTCTGAACCCTTTTTTGGACATGCAGTAATTCAGAAAAATACTGACATGGGCCTGTGATTGAGGCCAATCTGTCATGAAAGGGCCAAGAAATTGTGCAATTAGTCTCGCATTGCCAGACCTTCCTCCACAGCGCAGCGTTCCAGGATGGGAGAAAAACATGCTCTGGTTTATTGGCGTTTCTTTAAACTAATCACAATCGTCATGCGGCACTATGTGCTGTACGGAGCCGCGGTGCCGCTGCAAAATAGCATCAGGAAGGAACTTGTTTTGGTGGAACATGTGCTCGTTCAAAAGTTGTTTTAGTCGTGTAACAGAAAACTCAGATTGGACAGATAGTCCGGGCCAAAATGAGGGACATCCGGCGGCACCGGAGCAATCCCGCAATCCACTATTGTGCAATCGATCCTCCTTTTTCCTAAAACTTTCTCTTTTGTCTCGAGTTTACCACCCTCCTCGTATTTCACTACCTTTTATGTCTTCTTCCCTCTACAACAACACCTTCTCACTTTTCTCTTTACCACCTAATCTTTAAATCGTTTGTGACACAAAGATCCAGTCTGGAGATGCACACCAATCTAACAGGTTGCAGCATGCAACAGTAGCATATTTGTCAAACAAAATAGTTCTTGGCAGAGAAGGGAGAATGAAGGGAGTAAGCAAAGAAAGAGAGGGAGAGATGGGGGGAGGATTTAGCAGCTTGGAGACAAAGCTAGTGTTGTTGGTTTCACTGGATCCACTGGGAGAGGAGAGCAGCTCGAGTTACAGTACCTCAGCAAACAACACTGAACCCCAGCCCCAGGACGCGTGTTAATATACTACCTGTGTACCATTTCTCTTCATCCACATTCTTTTCTGCTTCTCGTTGGTCTTAAATTATTCAAAACGAGGCAGAATATTGTTTTCACTGAACCAAGTTCTCTTGACTTGTAATTTGTTATTCATTATTCATTAAAAAAAAATCAATAACTCCTCTATCTCCCCCCCTCCCTCTTTCTCTCTCTCTATGCCAGTCCCTCTGTTTTTCTTTCTCACAGACTTCCCAGAAACTTAGTAATCAATTTAAATAATCAAGTGATTGTTATTATTATTAACTCAAAATGTGAGGATTTGCTGCTTGTCTCTGTATTATATAATTGTAAAAGATTATCTTTTGAGTTTTGAAATGTTGGTGAATTGGTTGGTTGGTTGGTGAATAATGGTAAAATTATCATAATCAGAAGTTGCAGTCTTACTCTAGCTAACAAAACAAATGTGTGTAAATTGTAATGTGTAACTGTGACAACATACAGCGACTTTGCTCTTTGCTTTTTCCACTTTTTCCTGAACCTCAAAGTAGCTCCTTCCCTTCTTTTCTTTGTCCCATGGCTTTCTGCCACATTTCTTGTATTGACTTGTTAATGATTGAAAATACACACAACTAACCGCTTCTCAGGCCTATATCATTATATTCTTGGTACTCAGAATAATTAACCTGCTTGTCAATTGACTTCACCTGCTCTGATTTACACCCCGAGAGTCCTCTGTTTGAAATCCACTGGAACAGATATCTCTCCCACAACTCCTTCCTCCTCCTCCTCCTCCTCCTCCTCTCTCCACTCAGTCCCTCTTACATTGACTTCCTAATGCTGCGTTCATAGACATCGGAAAAACATTTTTCTGAGTGAAAACGTCATCATTCACGTCACTTCCTGTGGGAATCAGAGGTGGGAAACTCGGGCTAGATTTTGCTCAAGGGGGTAAGCGTCTCCTCACAACCCAAACCTCCTATGGCGCCATTTTGATGCTAATAAGCCATCACCCCCCCCCCCCCCCCCCCTGTTAGCATTCCATTGACTGCCATTCATGTTGACGTCACTTTGACAGTGAATGACTTCACATCTAAAGCGTTTAAAGACTTTATTTGTCCATTGTTAATTTCTAAAGAAACACAACAATGTATAAAAGGCTCCATTACCTTGTACCTCACGTTATGGCTCCATAGCAGACATTTTTGTAAAAATAGGCTTACGATTGTGTCATAACCATGGGACTTACTGTCGCACAGTAGAGGAATTACCGTATAGTACAGGAGAAGCTCGCAGGCAGTTTGGAGTACATTAGCTGTTTAAGTTGAATTACTAATGTTAACTATCATTTTAGTTAGCAATAATTAGCCTGTGTCCATGTTATCTCCTTACATATACCTACGCTCTCCATCTCTGCAAGATTGGGAATGATTGAGATTTCTCTTGGCACAGCTACCAGAAGACTTACAACTTTCAGACACGTTGCTCACGGTCGCTCTCAGTTGGAGGCTGCGCAGTAACGCTCAGCCATCACCAGAAAAGTGCTTCTAATGGCCTTCACTGGTCTCTGAACGGGATCTGTTGGTCCATTCTTATATAGGCTACTATCTATGATTTTGCTAACCGAGTTTCCGGTTGGTTTCCCAGTTGGTGACGCGTTGTTGACAACTGATGTTTGATGGAGGCGACTTTGGTTCACTGAACATATTTCAATGACAATAAACTGTTTATTGTGGACAAATACCTCTGCCAAGAAACATAACATGTTTCAAATCATTCATAAATAAGCCCATGTATAAAACAACACCTTAGCCGTGTCCTTTCCCGTCTGTTGTCCTGCAGATAACACAAACAAACACCTGTCCATGTGCTGTTTGTATGCTCGCATAAGAAAACAACAGCAAATCTTTTGTTATTGTGGCCTCCATGTTTTCACACACCTGATGCTCTAAGCTACGGCCAACCGTTGGTGGCAGTCATGCAACAAGTTGTTATGCCAAACGGCAATATAACAGAAGAAGAAGAACATGCATCCCGACATTGACATATATGCAAAATTTAACATTATAATTAATGTAACTGATATTTACTGTCTGATACTCTGGCTATGTACTTTTGTTGTTTATAATTCTTTACTGACTACTTGTTATATGATATTTTTTCATCTGTCTATCTATTGACTGATATGTATTATTTTTGTCTTTTTTTTTTCACTTTCTTACTTATTTTTTTTATTCCTTATGAAAACATGATCTGTAACAAAATGATTTGTGTTCTACAAGTTCAATTTCCTTTTTTGACAAATTGTAACAAATGTATTCTGCAATAAAAAAAAAAAAAAAAAAAAAAATCCCACTATGGCCACACCAAGACCCGCCCTATGAAGCAGCTAGATTTGTTGGGGTTAGGCATTTGACCTCGAGTGGTTAAGGTTAGGGTTAGGGGATTGGTCAGGGGATAGGACCTGTACATGTAAGCATGGACGCCTGGCCAATAGTAATGTGTGAATGCTATTGAAGGGCGGGTCTTGGCGTGGCCATAGTGGGATTCGTAATATTGGCATCCCGACTGAGACCGACCATGTAAACGCTAGCAGTCGGAAAAACAACGTAATCACGGGGGCGGTCCCTGTTATTCCCAGGTGGCATGAACGCAGCATAAGTATACCCAGGTGAGCCATGCAAGGGTGTGGTTCACAAAAAAAAAAAGAAAATCTTCTTTTCACTCTGTCCTTTTTCTTCCTCCGAGAAAGAAGACAGTTTAACTCTTGAACAGAGAACATTCGTGTGTGGATTTTCTTCATAAAGACGTCTAAATCTTGATCTCGGAGCCATGGGGGCACTGCAGTGTGTCAAATACATTGTGTTTGTATTCAACTTTCTCTTCTGGGTACGTAGTGCAGCTTACACAATGGTAGTTGTGGTTGATACATGACACTCTGCTTTAAATCCTTTTAGTTTGAGGACTTTATCGCGTATTGTTTGCGATGAGAGGCTGTTTCACTTTTGTTTTTGAGGTCAATTCTGGTTAAAAAAAATCACTCCGAAGCACTCTGAGAAAGATTCTTGCCTACGACCCTTACTTGAGCTTGGTCTCTTAAGGTAACAAACCTGTTATGCTAGACAGCAATGTTCAAAAATAATACAGCTGAATTAATGACTCAGATCCTGATGAAAAAGGCAATTTTTTTTTTTTTGCTCTGAAAATGTGTCCGCCTGGTGAAAACTTGCAGTCGATTGGGTAAATGGATTCACCTGCTGTCTTCTGGACCACATTGTTCCTTCAGGTATACGTCTATGACTGGGAAACTTGACGTACTACTCTGACAGAACCGTGCCAGGCATGGTGTTAAAACACACGTGCTGTGCCATGGTGGACTTAACATTTTTCCTACCAAATTATATTTGTATCACATGTGAAATCAGCTGTGCTTTAATCAGATCTGATATAGTGACACATTTCAGAAATGTATACATAGCAGTTAGATTTGGTAGTTTCAATCACTTTTTAGTTTTGGAAAGTTGAAATAAATAGTCGAACTGCCAGTAATCAAGATTAAGGAGAATATGATTGGATGTTAGTTAGCTCGTAGCCAAACAGCTGATGGATGAGATGGTGATGAATGATGCAACTGAACTAACGCAATGTTTCATTATCTGAACCCTCCTTAACTATTTTGTGTTTTCCCGTCAAACTGTACTTACAAAAAGTAGTTTAAAATTGATACGGCTACTGTGATTTTTTTTTTTTTTTTTTTTTTTTTTTCTCCCCCAATTTTTTTTATAATAAGTGGCAGAATATTAAGAACATAAGGTAAAAAGGTGAGCTGGCTAGTTAATTGCTTAATTGATTAATCGATAAAATGTCAGAAAACTTCCCAGAGCCCAAAGTGACGTCTTTAAAATGTCTCATCTTTTTGTGTTTGACCAACAGTCCAAAAACACAAAAAATGTAATTTCATCACATTTGAAAAGCTGGAACCTGGAGAATATTTCGCATGTATGCTTTAAATACTTGTGATACCACATTGGTGTTGATTTTAAGTTTCTGCAACAGAGCCTTTTTCCCTCTAAATCTTAACTGTATAAGCGCTTGCAAAAATGACAAATTCCTTAATGTCTGAAACACAGGTTAGCTAATGAAAGTCAGGAATTACTGGAGCCACTTCATTGTTTTCTGGAGTGTTACCTTCCAGTTTTATTTTTGAACATCTGTGCTGTCCAAGTCTGGTCTTTAAAAGAAACTAGGGTTTGACAGCCGCTGTAGAAAAACAGATTGTGGGATTTTTTTGTGAAATGGTTGAAAGTTACTGTTTGTGTATTTCACACAGAGATTTACTCCCAAATACCCACACTGCTTGCTGTTATTACTGTGATGACCTGTTCAGTGTTAGAAGAACACACACTGACTGTTAGTTCATGCTTAATGACTGTTTTGACCATTTGAGTGCAATTTCAGTGTGCATAATGATGGCACAGACGGCTCTGGGTGGACAAATGAGATGACAACGGAAGGAGCAGTCTGATTTAGAGAGAAGCGTAAACATTAGATTAGTTTATTTATTCTAAAATGTAAGGACTGAGTTGTTGGCAAACGGGCTCATTGCTGCAAACAAATTGGGCTCCTTGTTCCCGTTTTCTAAAATACATTTCCCATGATCCACATTTTCTGGAAGGATATTTTAATTTGAATAAAGGCAGTGGGCATTTGTTGAGGCTTATAAAAGCCATCAAACATCTCAGCAATAATTCAATTCTCTGTTGTTGCACTGCTAATGGTGTCCAGAGTGCCTTTTGTGGTTAATTAATGAGAGCTAATGTGGACCTCAAGGGGACAGGCCTGTATTAAGATGGCTCATCGCTGACTCGACAACACAAACGCACCAACTCTCCGGAGTGTGTTTACTGTACGTTAACACCAATATCCATTTATCAATCGGGGCACTCACTTCCTGTTTTCCTGTCTCCAATTTATCTTTTAAATTGGAGAGCACATAATGAAAACAAGATGATATTAACTGCTAAAATAAACTACTTTCCATAACTTCATAGTCGGGGCAAAATACTGCTCTAATCACCTGTCAGATGGAAAGATTATTCATGCAAGCCTAAAACATCCTGGGTCTATTTCCTATATGGGGCATTTGAGCATATATTAAAAACTCCGCAGCCTGTTATACCTGCTAAATTGAAATGTAGCTTAGTTAAAGTGGGATTTATGCTAGTTAGTAAAAATGGGTTGCACCAGACAAGTTGGTTAAGAAACATAAGATATTTTACACATTACCTGAGCAGGTATAAGGCACGTCTTAATAACTGTTGTCATGATACCGACTTGTCCGCTCAGTATTGGGCTGTACGGTTGCTGTTGCTGTGTTTACAGGAGGACACTAGTGTGATTTCTTTTTATGTTACATTCTCTTGAGAATTGCTGCTGAAAATGCACAACAGCAACTGTGACTGTTTGTTTTTGATGTTGACTAAAGCTGAATTTCTTTAAGATGGAAGTTTTCCAGAGACATTTGCTGACGTTTTTAACAGTTTGTTTGATACTCCCTTTAAAGTACAACAGAAGTGATCATAAGTGATTCTTGAATTAGGCTATTCATGAGGGGACAGAGACAAATGCTTTGTATAATATGTTAACTAGGTCACCTGTGTCCAATACAGCACGTTCTTTTCCAGTCTATTATAGCACGCTTTATTTCAGTCACTAGAGGCTTTCTCTCCCATTGTACCCAAATGCTACACTACATGAAATCTCAGTTTCTCCAATATTTGAATACAGTTGACTAAGTATGGCGCAACTGAACAAAGTGGCAAGTTTTGTGTGAAACAGTTTAGTGTTGACCGTTCACTTGGTACCGTGAGTGTATATATAAAGTGAATTGACTAAATGTATTTCAAACCCTCTTGAATGTGTATTGTTAGTAGAGTGTACGGTAAATACACCAAACATATTCCTCGTAAAGATCACACTAACTCGAACTTTGACAAAGAGTTGAGCTGCAGTTTCAGCTCGAAGCTCCATTTGAAGGTTTAATAGATGAGGTGTGTCTGAGTAACTGACTACACTTATTACACTGAGTTTAGTCATAATTCCAGAAGGTGTTAACTTTAGGTGTGGTGGTGAATAACTTTAGAGTAGAAAACTGTGCAAAAAAAATATTTTTGTCGAACCAACTTGCCTTGTAACTTCACACTGACTTCTAAATAATTAATATAACTGCCAGAGCGGCACTTTGTATCTGGATATTTCAAAACGCACAAAAAGTCAAGTATAGTATTTTTTAAAAAATAGTAATTTTTTTTTTCTTCAATTGATATCCTCAATGTTACTTTGCATGAGAACATAGGACTCTCCTGGATAATTTATAGGTTTGTGTCATGACAACCAGTTTGAATTATTACATGTTAATCTCTTTGGCACACGGTACTAAATTCTACAATAGCCATGAGCCTTGGCCGTCGTTGCTATGGAGAGGAAGCCATTCAGAAGCATATTTGGAGCGGTAGGAAATTTAAAACGCTTTATTGTTTCATTTGGAAACAAAGCACGACGCCATAGTAGCTGAAGTTTTCTTAACGGTGTAATCTTTAGCTTCCACGTGCCGTTAGCGACCCATGTAACATTTTAAGCTCTGTGATTGGATGTTGTTTTTGACAAAATGCACCTTTGGCGTCTTTCTGGATACTGATTTTGATACTGATACTCTTATCTGCCTTTACCAAGTACCAGACACTAGAGTATAATGATAAATAAGGCTATATTTAGGGGTTTGGTGTAATTTCGTCATAGTGGGATGTACAAAATATTCCCTAGGCTTGTTATGTGTTCAGCTTTTGACATTGAATGATGGACATGCCATATGTGATAAAGGCAATTCAAGAAATATTTCTTAGTGTTTCTTAGAAGACACTAATTTCTAGGGCTGCCCCCTATTAGTCGACTAATCGGTCGTTTTGGTCTTCGTCAACTAAGATTTCTTTAGTCGATTAGTCATGTATGCTTTTTTTTTTTTTTTTTTTTTTTTTTTTTTTTTTTTTTCTCCATGCTGAATGACTTATTTCCAAGAAACGTACGAGCACATCTCTGGTAAACACAAGAATTAAAGTGGTGCTTTTGCATGACTCTTTGCGGAGAAACTCAGATTTACAGATCTGTCGATTAAATCAACTAATCGATTAGTCGATAGAATTTAATGAGTGTTAGTCGACTACGAATTCTTACAATCGAGCACAGCCCTACTAATTTCAAAACTGGTAAAGTGATCCCATGGATTTGTGATGTATTACGGCATCCTTATGGTTTGACTGTGCTTATTTCAATCTCACTGTAAAGCAGAATACTGTTAATTGCTTTATTATATTTCATGTATTTATTGGTAGAATTTTTAAAAAATCAGTCCGTTAACGTTTTTAGTAACCAAGTAAGTTGCTGGTTTTTCACAGACGAGTATCTCAGATGTTTTCCTCCTGTAGGCTGATGTGGTTGGGTGCACATTGTTGTGATGACAAGCGTGTGTCCACTGATTCACGGTCATCAGACTGTAGCAGGACCTCACTCATACCTCCTGTTGAACAACAACACAGACGTCAGCTTTCCGCTGTTAGGGAAGTTATTTGGTTGGCAACAAAGACTTGATGTAAACTTGTTTTGTGGTTGCTGAGGAGATATTGAGTCATTCCAGTGTGTTATTATCACTATGGTGAACACAAAGGAAGACACAGATACGCACAATATGATTATCCTTTTATCTACTCATGCTTATTTTGTTATGTATAACTTGTGATGTTCTCGATAAAAGATCCATGAATTCATTAAGCAAAGCTGAAATGGCAGTGTAAAATAGGAACACTTAAAAATAAAATCTTCCATCACAGATTAAAGTAACGGGGGTCTGATTTTTTTTTTTTTTTTTTTTTTTTTTTTTTTTTAAATTCCCGGTTTCTTTCATACATGTCATCTTTCTTTCTCATGTAGCTGGCAGGTACTGGGGTGCTGGCTGTGGCCCTGTGGCTGCGATTTGACTCGAGGACAGTAGGACTGTTTGAAAGCGAGGACTCACCTACAGTCTTCTTCACTGGTAAGGCCATTGACATTACACTACTGTCTTTGCACCCAAAGTACAATAACTAACACTCATCACGTTCTGTCCTTCCTGAGACAATGTAAAGTCTTCCTGTTAAATCAGTGTTTCTAAAACCACAGCGAGCAAGTGCTCCTTCCAGAGAAAGCTGGGCTCGCCACCTTTACTTTACCACACATTTAAAGGCAGGGTTGGTAATGTTGAAAAGCTAGCAAGACTTGAAAGTAGCATCTCCTCGGGGCTCCGTCTCACCCCTCCCCCACCGCCCTCCATGACTACTGTTAGCAATGCGGCGATGATGCGCATTGAGCTCTGGCTCGTACACAGGAGGGGTTGAGTACACGCAGTGGGGCAAGGAGGCTTTTCATTGGTTCTTTCCAAGTGGCAGTGATTGGTGGGTGTTTTTACAGGATTACAGCAGCTACAGATGACAGATCTTTTAACCTCCCTTTTCAGAGCCCAGAAGTTATTTATTGCTGTTGGGGTGTAAAGACCATTTCAAACAATATATAAAAAGCGTATATTGGAAATGGTTACCAACCCTGCCTTTTTAAACAGAAGTGTAGCCAACATTCGTCTGTACGCTTGGGGATCGATGTCAAACTGCTGTGCTTTTTGAGTTGTGACCAAATTGTGTCTCTTGCACCTTGTGTCAAGTACTAAACAAATTGTCATTGGGTTGTTTAGCTATGGGTGTGGTCTTCACTATAACGTAATTTAATGCGCATTTTTACTCAGCTGGTGTTTTTAACCGTTTTAATCCCGCAGAAACCCACGAGCAAGTGCTTAATTTACCACAGTGCCGGTTGGACAGCTGAGGCACTAAACTTTTGGATTGTTAATCAGCAGTTCGGCACAACAAAAATAGCCTTTGGATGTTTTGTGGATACAGTCCCAGGTATCCTTTACAAGATATCTTGTATTTGTCAGATGTGACCTGATGGATGGACAGACGTGCTACAACAGGAACAACCGGAGTTAGAGAACCAGGCTGCAGGGTGTACAGAGGGCAGCTGAGGCCAAAGTTAGTCCACAGCGAGGCGGCTCCTCTGGCCTGGCAGAGCCCTCCACACATAGCTTTCATTCTTTACTGGCTGACAGGGACGTCTTTGTTTCTCCTCTTTTGTGTTCTCTGAGGAACTCGCAGAAAGAACCTCACCCCCCCCCCCCCCCCCCCCCCCCCCTTTTCACTCTTTGTGTTTTGCTTCCATCAAACTGACAAGTGAAGTGGGTAGTGAGGCGACAGAGGATTGTTTTGAAATGACAAACATCTTAATAACGGCTTGGGAGGAGGAATATTTGTGTGTGGTGTGCTTAATGTATCTATGACATCAGTGCTGTGGTTATCCTACATTCATATACTTTTTGTGATTCATCATTATGACAGCCACATCAAATGACAAAGATGCTTGGTCTTAACTGAGGGCGCTAAAATAATTGTTCTAATTAGTTTTTACCATTTGTTTGGAAATTCACATGGCAGCATTCCATAGTAATTTATGACTTGTTGAGATGTTTTGCTGATTATGATTCATAACCGCATCCAGAAGAAAAGTACAAAAACACATTGCGAGTTCACTTCTTGTGTATCTGCTTGGTTTGAGTAGCATCGGTACCCTGAACTCAACTACCTTTGACGCGTGAGAAGCAGATGAGGATGAGCTGTAGGCAAATCATAAGTACAATGTGTATTAGGGCTGTATTGTTGTTCATGATGATGCATACTTGTACAAGAAATGTCAATACTACGTACGTAGTCTCGCATTGCCAGACCTTCCTCCACAGCGCTGCGGAGGAGGGTCTGGCTAGTCCACACAGCATTCCGGGATGGGAGAAAAACGTGCTCTGGTTTATTGGCATTTCTTTAAACCAGTCACAATCGTCTTGGGCGGCGCTAAGCGCCGGATGTAGCAACGGTACCTCTGCAATATAGCCTTGGGAAGGTTTTTTTTAGTCGTGCAACAGAAAACTCAGATAGTCCAGCTAGCTGTCTGGATTTACCCTGCAGAGATCTGAGGAGCAGTTAACCATAGTCCTCAGAAATCCACCGTAGTTTACCACAAAGAATGCGGAAGGTGTCGGACATCCGGCTGAAATGAGGGACACCTGGTGGAACTTTACTTTACCGGCGGCACCTGAGCAATTCTGGAAGTGAAACATCGTCTGTATAGACTACTATATACGTAGCCCAGCAACAAGTGGCTGACGTGAACGGCTTGAGTAATGGGAAAGTGCGATAACATCAACCTTCAGAGTATAAAAGCAGAGCAGCTACATCACATGAGTAGTGGAGGGAGTATTCAGATCCTTGACATTAAAAGTACTAATACCACACGTAGTAAAGTAAAAGTCCTGTGTTGCAAACATTACAAAATGTACTTGCAGTATTAAAAGTACTTAATGCAGATTTTTTTTTTTAACTTGTAAATAAATTGAAGGAAAAGCAGCAAATCAGCATTTGTGAAGCTAGAACCATGAAATGTTTTTGCGTTAAAAAAATCAGTAGTTTAAAATTTTAATTTCAGTTGTAGGCCTTCTTGTATATACTGTTTGGTAGTTTAATTTATAACAAGGCATCATATTTTATAAGCTCTTTGTTTTTATGCAAAAATATTTAATTTCTAAATTAACTAAAGTTGTCGGATAAATGTAGTGGAGTTAAAAGTAGAATATGGCCTTCCTGAAGTGAGAGTAGAGTAGAAAGTGGCATGAGAAGAAAATAATTGTTCAAATTTGAGGTACTTGAGTAAATGTACTTAGTTACATTTCACCACTGCACACAACACAGCCCTCATTTGCTGGCATCTTCTCAGTATGTCCATTGGATCAATGCTTTTGATCAGTTATTTTAAAGAAGAGTGAATATCTTTATCTTAAAGTATCCTGCAGTGCCATGATATTAAAACCATATCTCCACAATGGGTGTCTTGTTGTTCTGTAGGTGTGTACATCCTGATTGCGGCGGGGGCTCTGATGATGGTCGTGGGCTTCCTGGGATGCTGCGGAGCCATTAAAGAGTCGCCGTGCATGCTGGGATTGGTGAGTCATTCTTTCTATTCAGCAGTGGAAGATATGGTTTTTTTATTAGACCATAAAGTTTGGTTTCAATTGATGTTTGAAGGGCTGATTCAACCTGACGGCCTGCAGATATTATAATATGGACTCTTTCACTTGTTGGATCACCTGTCTACTTGTCACAGTTCTCATTCTGAAACTTTTCCCTGGGCTACATTATTTATATAGATGGATGGATGGATGGATAGATAGTGTCGGTAAACATGCATGGGTGTTGTTTAGAGACTCTGGTGTGGCTGTTTTGTTTCAAACCAACTTTAATGTTTGCAGTATTTTTTTGTATTCTTCGTTTCGAGGTGTGTGCATCGGCTCCCCTGCGACATATGGTTACCCACAATGCCCTTGTCTGTGTGGTGTGAAGAGACCCTTGTGTGACGAAGCCTAATTCCAGTTTCAGTCACAAGCACTATACAATTATGTAATCAAGGGGAAAAATCAAGACCTAACAAACAAAGACTAACTTTGATCACAAGCTGACCTTCACACCCACTAACTGAATGAATGACACATTCTAGTTGTTCTCCCATCGTAGCAACGAAAGAGAAACTTATCGTCACCATTACAACTTTCCATTGTTGTCCTGTTTTTAGAGTATTCTAAACAGCTGCACAGTGTTTTGGCTACTGATAAACTTTCAAATTCATGGAACTGTTCCTTAAAACAAGCCTTCCTGGATCGTATGACATGTTTCACCTTGGTTTGGACTGTACACAGGCACTGCAGCTGGAATAAATATCTTGCTACACTGTAAATCCATAGCTGTAGAAAACTGACTACAAACTGTTTTTTTCTTTTTTTAGTTTTTCCTCTTCCTGCTCCTAATCTTTGCTGTGGAAGTTGCTGCTGGGATCTGGGGCCTCTCCAACAAGGACAGGGTATGTACGCACGCACACATGCACACACGGCAGAGTCCGCATTCAACCAGCAATTTAAATGGAATTAGTTTTTTTTCCATTGTGTGTCTTCAGGTGGTGGAGGACGTTACGGAGTTCTATAAGCAGACCTACAGCAACTACAAAGACACCAAACAGGATGCACTGAAGGAGACGCTGCGTCTCATCCACTTTGGAGTAAACACACACACACACACACACACACACACACACACACACACACACACACACACACACACACACACACACCTATTTATTTTCTCTATTTTGGTGCTACTACTTTCTGAAATCCTGAATTGTAAATCTAATTTTGTTCACACATTCACTTATCCTATCAGGATGAATTATAAAAACGTTTGTGATCCTGTAACTTTTCCTTTAGTGCCCTCATCGTCAAATTTTATTTTGTCCAAACCTTTTGGTTTATGACCAAAAATCTGCAAAGCTAAGGACATTCCCATCAGCCTCAGCTGTACTTAGCATGGCTGTAGACTATTTAAGTCTAAGTTGTAGAGTTTTGCTACGATGTCTTTTATTCTGAAAAGCACTTTGGAACCTTTTTTTTTATTTAACCTGCAGTATAACTGTATCGCTCTCTTCAGTATTTGAATTTTCAGGTCATTACATTTTGCCTTTTTACATCCAGCAAAAAAGAAACGTGAGATGACACAGCTTTACGTGCACTTGTTTTATATTTCTTTTTGTATTTAATGTTTAGTTTAAGATTTACAGTAGGGGTGTTTGCTGCTAACACAGGCTGCATATAAAGACTGGAAGCTATAAGAACACATCTGCTAACCCTGTCAAATAAATAGCTAATCGAATGATTCGTCAGAACTAAAGTTGTGGTTCCTCTTCACAGCTGGACTGCTGCGGCCCCACAGGGACGGTGATTGATGCTGCCAAAGATATCTGCCCCCAGCAGGAAGGACTGGCGGTCCTCATCACCAAGGTAACAACATGCAGTACAGAGTTTCTGACTGACTGAGGGTCAGATGGAGACAGAATATTGGTAGTCTCTTACTGCCGTAATTATTATTTATTTTTTTACTGTAAAAACCTACTTAAAGCTTTAGTGCATAACTTTTTGATATTAATAATGTCCGTTACATTCAAGCCGTTGCTACAAAGCTACAAGTGAAGATACATAATGATCTCTTCTGAAGAGTACATGTTTGTTGTTTTTTTTTTGTTTTGTTTTTTTTTTATTTAAATTCTCCGTGTCTTCCTTGGTTACAAGCAACTGCGTGGAGGAGAGGGGGGGCTGCGCGATCACGGAAGGCTTGTATCATGTGGACGCGCCGACAGTTTTGTTGTCAATACTTAGAATTCCTCACGGGGGAGACAAAAACTACGCACTATAGCTTTAATACACCATCTAATTATTAGGGAGCTTCACTAATTCTGGATTCTTCAAAATCAGGCTCGTAGACAGCGGGGGGTTTGGGTTGTTCGAAAGACTAAGGCTAAAAAGGTGGCACTTTAACTTGGTAAGCAATTTGACAACATTGTAGTAAATATTTTCAGTGCATCAAAAATCATGCTTTTAAGATACCAGCAGACAAGCTAATCAGCACAAATTAGTGCATTTAAAAAGTCACCAAAATGAAGTATTTGAACCTCAGAATTAAATACAAAATGAGGGGAAGAAAAGTCCTCTTATTGGACATTACACTAGGCTGGCTATGGGCCTAAAAATGCATACATTTGAATTTTGTTAATCTGATTTGTACCTGTATTTTAATTTTTACAATGAATGTTGATGCATGTCTTTCCTTTCTGCTGTTCTATCAGAGTTGTCCGGCTGCCATCGATGAGATGTTCAACAACAAATTGCACATTATCGGCGGGGTTGGCATCGGTATCGGTGTCATCATGGTGAGTCTCTAGATGAGCCAGAATCTTAAATCCTGAAAAGTCTAGACACAAACTTGCATTACCCCTTTTTTTTTTTTTTTTTTTTTTTTTTTTAAAAACCTACTTTATCTTGAGTAACTTAATTGATCCCTCTTTTAAATTGCTGAATAAGATGATTAAATGCAACAAATATACAAGAATAATCAAAATTCATAGCTAGCATTGCATTAAATCAACAATCAAGCTAAGTGTTCTCTATTGCACACCTAGTGAAAGAAAAGTCTGTCAGCACTAGGGCTGGGTACCAAATTCAATACTTTTTAGGTACCGGCTGAATTACCTCCTAAAGTTTTGAGGATCGAAAAATTCTGCGTCATTTAATACAAAATTTCAGTACCTAAGGAGTAAATCTCCTCAGTGTCAGTGAGCCAATAAGCATGCAGCATGCTTCTACCAAGATCTAATAATGTTTGATTGGCTGTCTAACGTTACACGTTAGAAGTCCAGAGGGAAAACTTGTACGTGTACTACGTTACAGAGACGGCTCACGTAGTAGGAGCTGAAAACTAAATGAAAAGATTTGTGCCATAATGTTATCATTTTTGTTTTATAAAATTGGTATAGAAAAAAGTATTGTTTAGGAACCGGCATCAAAGTCAGGGTATTGGTATCGGTACCAGTATAGAATATTTTTGAACGATACCCAGCCCTAGTCAGCACTGAGCGTATGTCTAAAATCAATTGTACTAAATAGTTGAGGATTAGGAGACGATAGAATAAACAATGTGCCCAGTTGGTCAAAAGTCTCTGAACTCTGCAGAGACTTGAGTTTTACAGCCTCAGTGACCTCAATACTCTTGCGACGCTCCACCTCTACAACTGAAATGAGTTGTTTGGCTTCCATCACCACCCCTGTGGTTTTACTGAGTTGGTGGTTTAAAAAAAAAAAAAAAAAAAAAAAAACACGCCCACACGTCTGCTGTGACCTTTTACTCATGTTATTACTGTCTGTAGAGTTTGACTAGCTGCACTGTGTCAGAATTGGTCGCCAGGTTCGGTCTCTGGTGTGAAGGAACATAGGTTTTCTAAAGGCGCTGACACACCAACCCGATTTATCGGCCGTCAGACAGTCTGGTGAGGTCAGTGACTCGAGTCTGTTCTGACTAACGCTTCTCAAAATCTGAAAAATCTTTTAAACTGACCTTTTGTCAATCTGAAATGAAGACAGATTCAGCAACTGCATGGCCTATTTCTCGCTTAAAATGTTTTCAGAACACGTTTCGGTGAACTATTTCTCGTAAAATATGAGATTGTATTCCGAATGAGCCGCCATTATGGTCTGGCTTTGAAATTTGGGAGAAGCCAGACCCACGTGACTCGTTCGTCCAATCAGCTGCCGGTTTTAATTTTTTTGGGGCGACAATACAGATTAGCGCCGCCTGCTGTTATGGAGACATATTACGTCCTGCGCACGCACAGAAGGTACGCTCAAGTTCGCGTCGCTTCGGTGTGTCGGAGGCACTTTTTTTTTTTTTTGACCAAATCGGGGAGGCAGTCAGTCCGACTTCCTTTTCTGCTGAAGGTCGGCCGTCGGGTTGGAGTGTCAGAGCCTTAAGAGCCACATTTGACAAGCAGAAACTTTTCTCCTTCACAGGATACATGTGAAAAGCGCCTCCTAGTGTCAAACTCTGCACATACGACATTCTGCACAGTGAAACTCAGAACATCCAAGTGATGTAACAAAAAGCTAATTTTTGAGAGGACTTGAACTGAGAGAGATTATTGTGATAATGCACAATCATTTGTTTTGGCCTCAATAATTGCAGCATGAAAATGTTACATCTGCACATCACTAGTTGCAAGTAGACATATTGGGTGGCATGAGCTCAGTCTTTAGGGAGTTGGGTTGGGAACTCACTGTTCAAGTCCCCATACGGACCAAAGTATGGTGGTGGACTGGTAGCTGGAGAGGTGCCAGTTGACCTCCTGGGCACTGTCAAGGTGCTCTCGAACACCCAACTGCTAGGGGCACCTGTCTCTCTCTCTCTCACTCACTCACTCACTCACTCACTCACTCACTCACTCACTCACTCACTCACTCTCTCTCTCTCTCTCTCTCTCTCTCTCTCTCTCTCTCTCTCTCTCTCTTCTCTCTCTCTCTCTCTCTTCTCTCTCTCTCTCTCTCTCTCTCTCTCTCTCTCTCTCTCTCTCTCTCTCTCTCTCTCTCTCTCTCTCTCTCTCTCTCTCTCTCTCTCTCTCTCTCTCTCTCTCTCTCTCTCTCTCTCTCTCACTCTCTCTCTCACACACACACACACACAGTGGAAACATTGTAATGTTCCTTGTGGGATTACTAAAGTATAAATTATCTTCCTGTTCTCATGACATTATTGCACAAGCTGTTTACATCACAGTTTATACATTTTACTATTACTGTACACCTGTCTACCACAGTATTTTATCTTGTATTTTAAAATGCTGCTTTATTCTGTCTCAGATCTTAATTTCTTTTTATACATATTTGTATGAACATTGTTAAAGGGGGATTAGAAGGAAAGGAAAAAGAACCTTTTTAAGGGCTCACAAGCAAACAATCTTGAGGACCACTGCTGTAAAGTGCACATTACATGTTTTCATGTCTACCAAAGTTTAATTTTAGCTAAGAGAAGAAATGAAATGTGGTTTTAACCCTGTATATTCCTGTCTCCTCCTCCACAGATCTTTGGGATGATTTTCAGCATGATGCTCTGCTGTGCCATTAAGAAGTCCAGGGACTTTGTCTGAACAAACCCCCTCCATCTTTAACTTGTGTGTCCTTACATTAACAACCTCTCCTTTTTTTAGAGATTATATCAGTTTAATAATGATAACGTTCGTCCCTTAGTTTACTGCTTGGATCCATACAGGATGAACACACCTGTGAGAGTATGGGACCTCTTAATGTTTTGGCTCTTTTCCACTCTGGGCACACATGTAATTTCCCTACAGAGGAATGTGGACAAAGTGTTTTTTTTTTTTTTTTGTTTGTTTTTTTTTTTTTAAATTCTGGTACCCAGTATAATGAATGTACATCCTACTTTTCATCACAACACAGAACCGGTTGATCTGAAGGAAAGACATTAATGACTGCTGCCCTCTGTAGGACAATGAAGATCACAACTATTAACTTCTTTATATCAGTTCAGTTGATGTAAAATGTATTAAAAGTTTGCCTGTGGTTGGTTTGTAATCTAACTGGCTTTTTGCAGCTAACTGAATTTTATTTTTGCTCGTTGCCGAAATTACATGTTTTGATTTTTAAACAGAAGTGAGTTATATGCAAATATTTTGATGAAAGCAGTTTAAATATCTTTGAAATTCCAAATAAATGAACTAATGAACACTGACTTGTGGTAAACTTGACTTTGTAAAACAAAACAAACATTTCGTATTAACATAGTTTTCAGAGAGGACTGAAGAGACTTTAAAAGTACACTGACGTCTTCACTCAGTGACTGATTATTTAAAGCGACGTTGCCTTGTAACCAAAAGTTGAAAGTCGTTGATGTTAATTGTAGGTGCATAACAGCATTTGTTTAGTGAGCAGGAAAAATATTTTATTTGTAGGTCCCTAAATACCCATTTTCCTCAGAGGGCTTTCCAATCTCTAGTACTTACTATAATCAAATTTTTCAGTTCTGAACAAAATACCTGGGGAAAAAATACTGACAATACATTGTATTTTTTAAGATTATTTTTTGGGGCTTTTGACAGGCAAGGGGAAAGAGCACCAAGAGGACTTGGCCTACATGGGGCGCACGCTCTACCAGGTGAGCTAGAGATTGCCCAAATACATTGTATTTTATGGTAAGCATACACTAAACTAAGATAGTGAACATGGTAAACATTGTCACTGGGAGCATGCTGAGGTTAGCATTTAGCTCATAGCGTCACTATGACAAAGGTGGCATGGTTGTGAGTGCAGACTATTGTGGAAATACACTCACCTAAAGGATTATTAGGAACATACTAATACCGTGTTAGACCCCGTTTCACCTTCAGAACTGCCTTAATTATTTATGGCATTGATTCAACAAGGTGCTGGAAGCATTCTTTAGAAATTGTGGCCCATATTGATAGGATAGCATCCCCCACACCATTACACCACCACCACCACCACCACCCTGCCCAGTGGTAACAAGGCATGACTGATCCATGTTCTCATTCTGTTTGTGCCAAATTCTGACTCTACCATCTTAATGTCTCAACAGAAATTTGACTCATCAGACCAGGCAACATTTACAGTCTTCAACTTTCCAATTTTGGTGAGCTCCTGCAAATTGTAGCCTCATATTCCTATTTTTAATGGAGATGAGTGTTACCCAATGGGGTCTTCTGCTGGTGTAGCCCATCCGCCTCAAGGTTGTGCGTGTTGTGGCTTCACATACCTCAGTTGTAACAAGTGGTTATTTGAGTCAAAGTTGATCTATCAGTTGGAATCACTCAGCATATTCTCCTCTGACCTCTGGCATCAACAAGGCATTTTCGCCCACAGGGCTGCAGCATACTGGATGTTTTTCCTTTTCAGACCATTCTTTGTAAACCCTAAACATGGTTGTGTGTATTGTCCCAGTAACTCAGACCAGCCCGTCTGGCACCAAAAACCATGCCACACTTAAAGTTGATTACATCTCCTTTCTTTCCCTTTCTGACATTCAGTTTGGAGTTCAGGGGCCTCCTTTATAAAATCTGTTACGCAAGAAAAAGTTGTGTGAAGCAGGGTGAAATTTGCCGTCGCAACATTCCTCGCAAAATTCGGGATTTATAAAGAATTTCCATGCGTAAAAATGTGCCCAGTTTTCAGGAACCTTTTGACCATGCGTGTGATCGTGCGTAATGCTCTCAAGGTTTTGTAGACTGCGTTTTAGTGATCTCCGATGGTATCCCCGTTTTCCGAACCCAACAATCCCGTTCTGTCTATGCCGACCCAGAGCCGGTCGCGGCGCCCGGCGAGGGGCTGCCAGCAACGGGGAGAGGCAGGGGATCCTCCCACACCGTGCAGCGGTCGTTCTGTTTTTTTTTTTTGGTCCATATGCCGTTAATGACCTGCATAGTCCACAAATTTTGTAATTTTCAAAATGTCTGATCCTCTGAATAAAAACTGAAAATTGGTTTAAAGATCCAATTTTAATTTGTCAAGGCAGAAAAAATTAAAAAATGTGATATTTGAACCCATTTTTCTGTTTTTCCAAATGTCAGTTTGTGCTTAGAAAGTTGAACTGATAAGCGTTACACTGACCGTTTTAGACTGTTGACACCAAAACTTAAGAGGCAGATGTTTTTCAGTGTTAACATTTTGTGCATTTAACCATAAAATGTTATCTTGTACAAAACTAGAGGTTTGAAAACACTTATATCTCATAAAAAATGCTGAGTTACAACATCCTGATTTGTATGAAGTTTCACTATGAGATACTAAGTCATAAGAGACATCATTTTGCAACTTTATCATAATTATGAAATAAAAAGTCTAAGATTGTTACTTGACAGTAACAAGCCATGAGAAAAAAACATAATATAAATAAATAAATGGTCCAGTTCCCCATAGAAATGTTGGAAATGGGTTTCCCTACACACAAAATGTTCATGAATAAACTTGAAATGATTTCATTAGTTGCACCATAATTTAAATTTCCACATCGCCCCAAAGAGTCTGAATCAAACTTGATCACCCAGTTGAAAAAAAAGCAAAGAGGCAGTCAGGAGACATAATTATTTATTCCATTAAAGAAATAAAAAAAGAAAAACATGGATTTGACAATCCTAAAGTCGTGGCGAGGTTGACTTCCTGGGGTTTGTGTTCCCCCTCAGATTGTTTAGCACTAAGCTGTTTGTCACTGTGTAGTCAGTTACATGTTTACTGCAGGTCGTCTGTTAACAAAGCTACAGTTGGAAAACCAGAAGAAAATACCAAAGAGTCTGGTGATATTCTATATTTTTTACTGTCTTTAAAGTATTGAGAGACAGACAAACCCTTTGTTGGTTTTTGGTCTTTTCTTTGGATTTGTTGACAATAAGACCAATACAGAATAATAGCATCAATTAAAAGTCCTATGACATGCTGCTTTTTGGATGCTTTTATATAGGCCTTAGTGGTCCCCTAATACTGTATCTGAAGTCTCTTTTATATAGGCCTTAGTGGTCCCCTAATACTGTATCTGAAGTCTCTTTTATTTAGGCCTTAGTGGTCCCCTAATACTGTATCTGAAGTCTCTTTCCCAAAATTCAGCCTTGGTGCAGAATTACAGCCACTAGAGCCAGTCCCACAATGAGCTTTACTTAGGATTTGCCATTTCTGCGTCTGTAGCTTTAAATGCTATTGAGGAGGAGAGAGGAGTGTGGCCTTGACCAGCTTGCAGCCACCGTTGTAACTATTTCCTCATGGGCGGGCCAAATTCTCTGGGCAGCTGTGGGTGGCGGGCAAAGCCGAGAAAGGGGAGGTAACCTTTCCCCTTATGATGTCATAAAGGAAAGAGTCCAGATCGGCCCATCTGAGCTTTCATTTTCTCAAAGACAGAGCAGGATACTCAGGGCTCGGTTTACATCTATAGCCATTTCTAGCCACTAGGGGACCATAGGCAGGCTAGAGAAACTCATTAATATTAAAAAACCTCAAAGTGAAATTGTCATGCCATGGGACCTTTAAGATCGAACTCTGACAAGTTTTCTCTAAACATCTTGGTGTGTTGGTCGATAAGTAAAACCATTTTTTTTTAAAGCACGAATAACAAAAAAAATCTCTGTTCCTGCTCCTCAAATGTTGTTGCTGGTTTTCTTTGACAATAAATTGAAATGTCTTTGGGTTTTGGCCTTTTGGTACAATTGTAAAATAACCGATCAGGCTTTGGAAAAACTGATGAGCACTTTTCTAACATACAAACACCTAATTAAGAAAACAATCATCAGATTAATTGATCATAATGCTGCAGCCAGATTTAGCTGACTTTGAAATTACTCAATTCCACTCCACAAAAAAGTCCAATAGACCCACTCAACGTTAGTGCAAACGTGCATTTGGAGACAAAGTCCAGCTTTTCGTTATCGTTTCTGTTTTACTTGCATGTTGAGGGTCACTAAAGCAGCTACATCTGTAAACAAGTATTTTTCTAACCTGCAAACGTCTAAACCAAACCGGTTTTTAACAATGTGAACGCTCTGAGCTAAACAGACCTAAAATACCAAACGTTTCCATGATTATGTTTATCATTTTTGATGTGAAAAGAAACGAGAAATCAATCTTGAAGCTGTTTCTGGAAAAGCCCAGCTTAGATTTGTGAATGGCAGAATTATTAGTGAAACAATTTCAACGTCGGACACATCAATGTGATATAGAAACTTGTAACGATCCGTGTAAAGGTTTGGTGTAATGTGCAGCTTCAGTGTAAAGCCCCGTTCATTTTCATTGGTGCTACAGCTGTGTGCGTGCATGGCTTGGGAAAAAGTCAACCAATGCTTAGTGCAAGAATTGGCAGTCAGTCAGTGTAATTCAGCATTTAAATTTAGTTTCTAAAAAACCAGTGACAGAAAAAAAAAAGAAACATACAAACGTTTGCATATATTTGCTACAGAAGCCTGAAGCTGCTTGTGCTATTGCTGTGTTAGCTAGTTTGTGCTACAGTCTACAGTACTGAATACTGCTTCACTCAGTGTGTTTACATGCAAACACTCTCCATCCTGGTTAAAGGAAAAATCCACCCTGGTAAAATCAGAACAGTTAAAAACAGTATTGGCAAATGTAGCGGATGTTTTCGTGTAAATGCAAACTGTAAAAACAAAAAAAAAAAAAATCAGTTTGATAGAAAATAAAAACAAATCCACCAAAAACCAAGAGAACACTTGTCTTATCACGATTAGATGTGATAAGACATATATACTAAATTCAGTTATTCAATATTTTCAATAATTTAAATAATAATCCACAAAATGTAATTACTTTTTCAGAGTACAGTAACAATTTTTTTTACCAGTACTGTTGATATAACGACGCATTTCCCCGTTGTGGGACTTTAGGTTTATCTTATCTCATTGGCACGAAATTGTGGCACAGAAAGTGACGCGTCTTATGTCTTCTCTCACGATTGTGCCAAATTATCCCATGTAGAGCTTTGAAGTTAGTCTCGAAGATGTCCGTTTTGTTGTCTTTGGCGGCACCTATGGCGATAAGTGGTAATTGCAGGTGTGTTTATGGATCTCACTTTCACTGGTTAAGGTTCATCGTCTGAGTCTCGCTCTTTGCTTTTGTTGTTCAGCCGCAGTAACGGTTTACTCGCAACGCTAGCCACACACACACACACACACACACACACACACACACACACACACACACACACACACACACACACACACACACACACACACACACACACACACACACACACACACACACACACACACACACACACACACACACACACACACACACACACACACACACACACACACACACACACACACACACACACACACACACACACACACACACACACACACACACACACACACACACACAGCATTAGCTGCCCTCTCTGGAGGACCAACCACTGCTGGGTGATGGAAAATGCATCACTAACTATGTGACTACAACCTATGATTTGTTTTTTTTTTTTTTTGTCTGGGAATATCACCAGACACCCAGTTTGTAATACTGCAAATACATGGGCTTCCACCAGTGGGCCATAGACTCAATCACCATTGTGTTACCTCATTCTGGGATAGATGGTGACTAAACAAACATTGCGATGAAAATATTTAAGATTATTGCTTTAACTTCACATAACAGAAAACTGGCAATCATTGTAAGAGATTAATATGTCCATATACTGTACGATTAACTTCCATTTTAAGGTTAATGGTACATTTCTTTCCAATACTTCAATATAAAACTTTAAGTTCTCAGTCGTACTGTAAATGCCTGTAACAGCCACACAATACAAACTGTGGAGTACAAATGTGGCCCATTTTCATGCTACATGCTTTAAATTGCAGATGATGATGATGAAGATGGCTTGAGGAAGATCTTGAAACCCCCCAGAAAGAAGGTTTAAGTATTAAACCTTGGGTAAAACAACTTGCTTTCTTGTTGAGAAGTTTGACATCAATTGGTGTACGTATTGCATTAAATCCCACTAGTACAAAACAGTAAGTTACACTGAATATCAACTGAAAAACAAAATACTATGACACTTACTAATACATACCCTTTAGCATTTGTATGTAATAGTACGGAATTGGCATTGGCAGACAGAGCACTTGTCTAGCTTTCATCATTTACACCCTGCAGTGGCACGTCTTCATCGGTCCAGTTTATGTGATTTTATCATTTCTGACCATGAACGCACCATTAAACTAAAAAGGAAGGGAAGTGTTGCTTGACATGAGACGCAGCTTGTGTCTTGATTATGCGGCATGATTAAGAGGTTTATATAAAATGACTGAAAGCTACAATTTTACCCCCGTTTTTCTGACAGTTTAAAGATATAAAGTTAATCAGCAACTTGAGGGCAAAGAAAAACATGTAAAATCTAACAGACGAGATGGGACCGACAGTAACATGATAAAAGGGCAGATTTTTCTTTTAACTGATGCATCATCATACCAAACCCAATGCTTGTTATTGTGAACAGGATACGAGTGTAAACACACCTGTTTCATCCTCCAGCAGTGTGTCTCCAGGCAGATTTATGGCCTCTAGCAGTGCATCATGATTTCTACACTGTGACCTTGGGTGTGCAGTGCATTAGGTTTCAGCACCAACAAGCCTTGACAGTTTTCATCCCACTGGAACCATTACACTTCACTGGTTTTGGTCCAAGAAACCTTCAGTTTGCTGCCGGTCAGGCAGGAAATTAATTCAAGTTAGTGTGTGTTGAGTCTGTCTCTCCATGTAGTCCTTCCATGTGTCAAGGCCATGTCTTCCCTTCTTCCTCCTCCTCGTCTTTACCTGACATCGTGGAAGTAGAGGTTGGCACATAGACACAGCAGCAAGATGGATGCCAGCATGTAGTAGATCAGATTCCTGAATTTGGGCTCCAGATCGCCCTGCCGGTACCAGAATATCTGACAGGGAGAGACATGAATAAAAAGGTCCTTGTTATTGCACAAATAAACAAATAAATGAATATTTATAATGTTTAACTTAAACTGATCTCACTGAAAATTTGACATTATATTCATTTGTTCATTATAGTTCTACAAGAAACATTCAGAGGCGGGGAATGCTAAGAATGATTGTTTTCATTATTCTATTATTTTTAAAGCTATAGAGCGTAGTTTTTGTCTCCCCATGAGGAATTTTAAGTAATAACAACCCTTCTGTCACTGCATCCACATGATACAAGCCTTCCGTGATCGTGCATCCCACCCCTCCACCTAGTTGCTAGTAGCCAAGGAGGACACGGAGGATTAAAAAAAAACACGATGGACTCTTCAGAAGAGGTCATTATCTTCACTCGAGCTTCTGCGCGCAAAAGTCCCTGGAAGACAATCTTCTGAACATAGCCATACTGAGAAATACAGAGAGAGTTGTGTGGAGCTGAGTCTCCACACAAGTCTTAACTAGCTTTGTAGCAACTCATTTGGCAATGGCTTGAATGTAACGGACGTTCACTAATATAAAAAAGTTACGCACTTAAGCTTTAAGATTAATCGATTAATAATTTAGTCTTAATATGTCTAAAAACAGTGAAAGAGATGTCTTCAGATTGCTTGTTTTGTCCAACAGATTGGACAAACGATTTAAAATGATTTAGAAATAGAGGGGAAAAAGAAAAAAAAGATCAGAAATCCTTTATTGTTATTGTGTCAAATACAACACAATTACTGATCAGTGCAATACAAGACACAGGAAGAACATCACAAAGACAAAAACAACTTAAGCAAACATCAACAGCCGACAAAATAGTTTCAAACAAAGATAAGATTAATAAATCCAATGTAATTTGCACTGGAATAAGAGTTTGTATGGCCCAATAATAAATGTAAACATTACACGGTATGGATGTCATTTTTTGCCCTAGCATAAAGGAATAATTAGAAGAGTAAATAAATGAGCATTTCACTGTTGTGGATGGTTATTGCACTAGATTAAAAAAAGTGTACATAAATAAAAGTAACAATTTAAAACCGTAAAACAATATAAAAGCATGACATGACAAACGATTAATTAACTTCAATTGGCTAATGACTGATTAATCGACTAATTGTTTCAGCCCTTGTTGCAACACTTGACTCCCTCAAAGCAATTTAAAAAAAAAAACTACAGAAAGTTCTCTTAAAAACATTTTCAGAATTCAATATTTACATGGATTTTCTTTTCTTTAAAAATATTTAAAATCTAAGGCCTTTATTCACAAATTGTTTTCTTACAGCAACAGAAAATATAGACCTTCTGTGTAGCTTTAAAGTGAGGTTTTCTCTAATACACAAGACCTTTCAATAAACAAACAAAATACAAAAAGGATGTAAAAACCTGGCAATGTAACTTATTTAATAAAAAGGTCTGATAATAAGGAACTGATGATATAAAGCCTGTGCTGTTTCTCCTACTTTCTAAGTTATTATAATTGCTATGATTTCTACTGAGAATAATGAGCCTTAAAGATGAAAAAACATTGTATTTACCAGCACTAAAGCGGATCCACATGCTAACAGGATGCACACGGCAAAGAAGACATTAAGCGGTCGAGGAGGCAATGAGGGGAACACAAAAGAACTGATAACAGTCACCTGGAAGACAAAACAGGACAACGTTAAAGACTCTTAAACATGAAGAAATTGACTTCCTCAAAAAGGTTTTGAATAATCTTGATCTTGGGTTTTCCAGAGCTGCTAAATCTATCTCGCACCTCGAGATCTGGACAGTCGCATGGATCTATGACATTGCTGGCTTCATGTGTCTGGTATGCCATGTCTGGAACTTTTACAAAAATGTAACTTGGTCCAACTTAAGTCAGATTGCTGTCACGTAAACGTGATTCAGGTGGATACTCAAACATGTCAAACTGCAACCACATTTGTATAACATGGTGCATATCTGAAATGGGGTCCTTTTAAGAAGGCAGACAGTGATGGAGGGATGTGTGTGTGTTGATTTACTACAGAATGTCAGTGTGTAGTAACACTTTTCACTTTGAAGAAGGAGAAGTAAGAACACCCTTTTCCTCTTCAGTTAGTAGCCAAAGTTAGATATCCAGATTTGTTATAGACAAGGAAAGTGATTTTCAACATGACAAATTGCTCAATGGCGCCACAGTTAAGCCTTTTTAACCCTTGTGTTGTCTTCATTTCAACCTTGAAAAAAAAACACTTTTTCTGACATTTGTGACACCTTTTTTTACAGTTTGTTTTTGCTTTTTCCAACGTTTTAAATTTTTAAAATTTTTCTTCTACAGATTTTCAGCGCTTATTTCTACGTCCAATATTTTCTGATATAAAACAAAAATTTTAAAACGGGCCAATGTGACCCGAAGTCAACACAAGGGTTAAGACTCTTTAATGCTAAAACTGAAACTATAAAGAGTTGAATAAGAAAGTAAAAAAATCAGAAAATTGATGACTGAAGGGCCCTTGATGTGTTCAGTGAAGCAAATATGCAACACAATGTACTACGAGCACTTTGCGTATCCCCTAACTAAACTAAAGCCCAAACTAATCAGCTATCGGATCAGTTCTAACCATTCTAGACTTAAAAAGGAACACTACACACCATGTCTAATGGCAATAGTGGAAATCAAAAGCTAAACACATTCCAAGTAAAAGCACATGAATGTCTCTACATAACATGCATTTTCAAAATTATGGTGCACTTCAGAAATACTTGTCCTCTTTGTACTTATTGGTGATTTTGTGTGATTTAATACGATAGCTACAAACCCTGACTGATCAAATCAAGACTAATTTACTACAGTCATTAGGAGCAGATAACAATGGAAGAAAGTGCTTAAAGAAAAAACCATGTTGTGACATAATGACAACATGTTGCTGCCTCAGCTTCATTTTCTGCTTCTGAATTCACAAAATGATTTACTTTGGTGCCACATCTACATTCGTAGAGTAGGATTTCAATTATTTCCATTTGAATATTGCACTTCATAAACATCATGATTACTACATCACTACATACAGTACACCAGCAACGCTGCAGAAGATTTATACTCACTAAAACAACCAGAGACGTGAATCCCCCCACTGCCAGATTGATGATTCGATCCTGCGAGAAAGACAGTTTATACAAATTAAAACAGTTAATGTCTGCCATCTTTGTACTCTACAAGACACTTTTGTTGTCTGTGTATCTAAAGCCTGATGTATCTTATTCCTTAGAACTACATTATTGTCCAAAAACCCAGATGCCCTATAATGCGTATTTTCAATGTATTTTTTTATAATAATAATATAAGTGCCTGGATTTGGATTTTAAACCCTACTCATGGATGTAAGAACAGTTGTTCTCCTTCAGAGAGCAGCAGGGTTTGTATGGGACACCAGTAGTGTCCTGCTACCATTTTTCTGTCTTCATATTAAACGTTTTTTTTTCACATTTTGTTGTGAAATGTATACTGAATTAAAGTATTAAAAGTTTACAAACCCGTGCGGAGGTCTCCCCAAACAGAGGTCTGTTGTCCATGCCGCTGGTGCCGTACGTCCTGGTGTTGAAGTCATCCATGGCCGGCTCGGTAGGCACCAACACTCCGCACCGACCACTCGCCTCTCAGCAGCGCCGCCTCCCGGAGAAACCGGGCCAGTGCTGCATGCTAGCTAGCTAGCTAGCTTCCAGCTGCCTCCCTCTGCACAGAGTCAGGGAAGCCGTTAGCGTCAACAGACTGAAAGGGACATTATGGTGGATGACTGATGGTCAAGTAGGTTAGTTTCTTTACCTGTGAAATACAAAAATCACAACCGGAAATGGTTATAAAGGGTGAATTCTACAATCAGACAACAGAAACTCCCTCACAAAAGCATCAGGGTTCCCTGTAACATCCTGCCTTGATGGTAAAACCATAAACAAATCCTGCGTTAACCTTATTTCTAAGTTTTAGTAGGTCTAGAGCAATAACGAGTCCGATCACAACACGGCTACAAGCAAGATAAGTTTACGACTTTCTGTTTTATGTTATGTGCCTTGTTGTACTGTTTTTTCAAAATGTAAAAAAACTCAATAAATACATGTTTAAAAAAAAAAAAAAAAATTTTCCAAAATGTATCTTCCACATTTATTCCACATAAAATCTCCTACATCTCGTGGCCGGGTTGGAACAGTGGGTAGAGCAGGCGCACATATACAGAGGTTTACTCCTCGATGCAACGGCCGCTGGTTCGACTCCGACCTGCGGCCCTTTGCTGCATGTCACCCCCCATCCCCTTTCAGGTCTTCATTGTCCTATGAAAAATAAAAAGGTCTAAAAAAATATAATCTTAAAAAAAAAAAATCTCCTAAATCTCACAACAATGTTAATTTTGTTTGAAGTTTTAGTGCGTAACTTTTTGATATTAGTGAACGTCAGTTACATTCCAGCCATTGCCAAATGAGTTGCTACAAAGCTAATTAAGACTATCAGCTCCACACAACTCTCTCTGTATTTCTCAGTATGGCTATGTTCAGAAGATTGTGTTGTCTCGCGACTTGACAACTCGAGTGAAGATAATGACCTCTTCTGAAGAGTCCATCGTGTTTTTTTAATCCTCCGTGTCCTCCTTGGCTACTAGCAACTACGTGGAGGAGGGGTGGGGGTGGTGCGCAATCACAGAAGGCTTGTATCAAGCGACTCTGAGTTCGTGAAAAGCGCTATATAAATTCAATTTATTATTATTATTATTATTATTATTATTATGTGGATGCGCCGACAGTGTTGTTGTCATTACTTACAATTCCTCATGGGGGAGACAGAAACTACGCACTATAGCTTTAAGTTTAGAATGTTTTTTATTTTATTTTTGTTAATTATTTTAAGTATAATAAGTTTTCATTGTTAATGTTTACCTTTACAAAACATTATTTAACTTCTGCAATAACTACTGTTATTTTAAAATGCTTATTTATATTAAAGCTAAAACAATCAGTCAATTCATTGATTAGTTGAATAACAGAGATTTTATCCTCAACAATTCTGCTAATCGATTACTTGTTAAGGTCATTTAAAGCAAAAATGCCAAACATTTGTGGTTTCCTGCTTCTCAAAATGGGAAGATTTTCTGCTTTTCTCCGTTTTGTATCATCATTCATTGAATATCTTTGTGTTTTGGACTGTTGATCGGACAAAACGAGACATTTGGAGACGTCACCTTGCACCATGGGAAAATGAGATGGCCCTTTTTTTATTTATATATATATATATTTTAATATATATATATTTTTTTAGGACATTTGATAGACAAAAAAAAAAAAATGAATGTAAAAATCATCACTAGTTTAACTAATAATTGTTAGTTGATGCCCTAAATGTTATTATTTTGTGTGCACTCTGGCAATAGCCTAGGAGACAATTTTAATATATTAGGACACCAAGTTATTGTGTTTTTATGAATAAACAGTTTCTCTAACAGAAGATGGTGGTTTTCTTTCTGTGGAAGTCAAACGCTGCTGATTAAAACACAAAAAGAAAACAGTTTTTTTATTGTAGCTCATTTGGTTTCACTTCCTCTATTTTCAGGTGTGATGACCACAAGTCAGTTCTATCTTTCAAAAAAAATAAATAAATAAATAAATGTTGCGATGATGATAGCGGTATAAAAGAGGAACCTGAAATCACAACAAAGTTCAACTTTATTCTGATTCAGCTACAATGTAAACGTCTATTTTCCCCTCTAACAGACTGTTTAATCTAAAAATGGAACCTGTAATTTCCAAACAGAAAGTGTGCTTTTATTCAGCAACTATTTTGATAATGGATTCATCTTTTAAGTCAATTTTGAGCCAAACCTCATAACTCATTCTCTGATTCCAACTTCTCACATGGGAGGATTAGCTGCTTTGCTGTTTTATATGATTGTAAACTGAATAGCTCTGTGTTTCGGACAATTGATAACGCTAAATAAGACATTTGAAGACGCCACAATGAGCTCTGGGTATTTTTCAGATTTCTTCGAACAAACGATTCAATTGAATAATAAAGAAAATAATCTGCAAATCAATTGATGACGATAATTATCGTTAGGCTAGTTGCTGAAAGTAGAAATGTTATGTAAATCTCTGTGTTGTTGATGTATTAACCCTACTGCTCCAGAACAGATAAGAAGTGGACGTTGTGGAGAGATTGTTCCTCAATTTGAATGAACTTTGAAACTCTACTTAAAATCATGTGTAGTTTCCCTGATAGGATAGAGACCTTATATTAAACAATAGATAATGTATTTAAAAAGAGAACTGTCCTTTATTGCCTGATGTAGGATCGATAACTGTAAATAGAAATGTGGATATTTTTTACCCAAACAACATACAGAGAGCATGTAAAAGTACTTTTTTCTGAGCTTTGCCTTCAGTCTTCCTCTCATGCTTCGAAAAATCCTTATCAACCTCCACTAATAATGAAGAATAATTGACTTGGGTTTATTAATTTAAGAAAACCCTGAAGTTTTTTTCTGCCATGCGTTGAAGAGGCCCAGGAGAAAACAACCCTGACTAACTTGAGTTTGAGAGCTCTGATCTAATGCGATACAGGTGTGAAACAAGCTGTGAAATACATTCTGCTTTTGTATATTCAAATTTTTGATATTCACAAACTTCCCTGGAGAAATTTCTATGTGTCTTTGTTTGATTTTAACTCTCAAACATCCATCATATTCTAGAAATAACACAAGCAGACAGCAGATTATTAGCTCAGAGCAGCAGATGCAGGGCAAAGTTACGGCTCAGCGCAGCAGTTACAAACCAACGCGCCATCCCGTTTCAGTTTGCACAGCTGGTGGCATCAGCTCACGTTCAGACACAACTAAACTAAATTCTCCTAATCTGATTATTTTCACGAGGATTATGAAATACATATCAACTGCTGAGGCAAGTTCACAGGAGATGGGGATGACAACACTTCTAGAAAGGTTACAATATACTTCTCTAACTTTAGTTTCACACCACATCTTTAGGGAAGGTTAAACAACTATTTTCACGAAGACAGCAACTGTAGTTGCGGCTTTCTATCTGGGTCAGAAGGCAGCAGGAAAGGAAATAAAACCCTCACAGAGCTTTCTCAGCAGAAAACACACAGTGGAAAACAAGAGCTTCATTTTAAAGTAGCATAAAACCAGCCTAAAGCTACATTCCTCCAGAGCCTTGTGATTCACTAGGCTGCTTAGAGAGAGACCCTACGACTTAACTGAGTTCAGAAGAAACATTTGTTTCACGTGTGAGCCGACCGTACAAACCAGAGAGTAACGGCACCTCCTAAAAACCTTGATAATATGTGTCATTTACCAACAAGTAAGTGTAGCATATAAAAGGTATATTCATCCAAGCAGGTAAGCTTTAGATTGGTCTTATGTTATTATAGGACCAAAACAATCTGAAAACGTCAGAATCTGTTGCTCAAGAAATCAACTAATTCAGACTTTGATTATCAATTATTTGTGGGAAATAATTGATTCTTCATTTAGTCTATGACTGTCTAAAAGTGACAAATGCCTATTACAAGTCCTGAGAAATGTTTTGTTGCAACAACAGTCCAAAACTCAAACATATTCAACTTACTATCATATAAGACATTCACCAAGTATTACAAATTTAGAAGCTAAAACCAGTGATTTAAAACAAATGCGTTCTAATTGATTAATCAACTAATTGTTTCAGCTCTATAACTAATTCTGGCAAACTAATAAAAAAATTAAACCAGATGAAAGTTTTGTTGTTGAAAATAAGACCCAATAAAGAACATTTTAAGATAATTTAACGACTTTTTCAGATATTTGGAGAGATTTCAAAACATGTTAAGGACCTGCAGACACCCTGGTTTCATTTGTATTTCAACCACTTATTAAATAAATCTCAACATTCAGAATAGGTTCCATCCCATCCCCCACCTGGGTGCAATGACAGTCGATAATTCAATTCATACTGAACAATGTAATAAATTAGAGGCAAAAATAAAGAGTGTTAAGGGCAAATGTCGCTGAGTAAATCAACTTTAAGCTTCAGCGATCTCTTGCTCTAAAAGGAAGTGAAGCATGTTTAACTTGGGAAATTAAGGAGAGACACTACAGGTGAATAGGGAAAATATTTTAACTAGTTGATTACTTCCACTGCACAAATCAGAAAAATACTGTCATCAGCCATAAAAAAAAAAAGTATTTTTGCCACGTTTTTAGGTATACAATATTGCATAAATCAGGGTATAAAGGACATATACAAACCCCTCTGTGAAAACCTTCAGAATATAGATAGGAATTAAACTGCAGAGTTTGGTGTGTGTAAGTGCTACTGAAGTGGAGATTTCTGGCTCAGAGTATAAGAAAAACTTATTGAGAAAAAAAGGCCTTTAAAGATAAATTCACACATGTTGTAAGACACTACAGGTGAATAGGGTTCAACATTTGAACTAACAGATATCATCGTGAAACTTCCCCAGTTAATGGCTTACATTAAGATAAGTTTTCTGAAATGTTAATGCAAATTAGGCATCAAGTATTATCATTATTAAGCCCAACTTTTGATGAATTTAGGAGAAATCTACAGGCGCAAATAGACAAAGTGTAGCAAAATAAACATCTTGTGTATGTTGGATTTCTTTGTTTTTCACTAGATCAAATCTGCTGCAAACACCTGAATGGCAACAACAAACGACGGAGACAACCACACACCATTTCTGTGACAGCTACCAATTACTAACGTTATATTGATTACTTATAGCTTACCTTGCTAGCAAAAGCTAAGCAAATACCTTCAACTTTAACCCAAACAGCTTGTTAGCCGATTACAGTTATAGCCAGTGGGTTAACGCAACCTAACCATATGTTTCCGTAAGTGGAGAACAAGCCGTAAACACCCTTTATATTGTATTATTACTTCAAACCAGGTATAAATGATGACTATAAACGCTACCTTCACTACTGCTAGCTAACTTGAGCTTAAACGTTACAAGGCCAATTCTAACGCAGATTGCTAACGAAGCTAAGCTAACCATCCAGAACTGTAGAGAATAATCAATACATTTAAGAGCTAGTGAAAAAGCTGATAAGCGAATGTTTCTACTATTTGACTTTGCTAGCCCACTTGCCTTACAACCTCCGTGCTGACTCCAGTGGAAACATAACTTCAGAAAAGCCGAGCAATAGGGTCGAGAAATTAAAGGGAATAAACCCGGTAGCTTCAGTTCAAGCTGTTAAAGGCGAGTTCATTACTGTTGAGCCGACATGGCTTGTATGGCAGGTTCAATGACGCACACCATGACGCACACGCAGCTCGCCCGAGCTCGCCAAACTTAATTCAAAAATCAAGCCATTTAACAGTGGGTGCTAATTTTTAATGACTCACTAAAGACCACCCGTTTTATTGTAATACTAGATTGCATTTAACCCGAGAAGAATATTACCATCCACCATTACCAATTATCCAACAACAAAAAAATACCCAAATGCCCTGCTGTCCCGGGGGCTATCTGGTGCAGCAGGGTGCAGTCACATCAGTTTGTGTATTTCTCTGTGCAGCACCACGGGGTCAACTTTCTTTCTAATTACAAGTTAATAAAGCATAAATCTCTCATTCTCCAAGCAGCTAAATCAGCGATATGTCCTTGATCTGGTTGGGGGAAAACAACTCAGATCTGAGAGCCAATACCTAATCTCACCCCTCATGTTACCATCACATGAGGAGAGTGTGACAGGCCCAGCGTTTAATCCTAATCACAGCAAAAGAAAACTTCAGTCACATTTTCAAACAGGTCATGTTACAGTGAAAGGGCATGAAATCTCTCCTCATTAAACCATGTAGCTTAATTTAGAAAGTTGCAATGATGTTATTGAAACTAAAGTATTACTGAAATTGATCTCATTAAAAAATTGTTCAGAGCTACTAGAACACTACACACAATTTAAGATCAGGCATACATGACTTATTTGCAACTGCAACTACAGAAGGAATATAATGTATAAAAAAATCCCATTTACAGGGGCAAAATTATATGTCAACTTTGCTGTTTTTGGTGCCACACACTTCTATCAGAACAGGCAAATACTTAGATGACTTTAAGGTGAACTATTCCTTTAGCAAAACCATGCAGAGGAATAATTATGTGTGGAAAAACAAAAGTCACTGGTCCAAAAGAAACACAATCACACACCAGCTGTTTACAAAGCAACTATCATGTGCAGTTTTAAAATCCATTTATTAAAAACAGAGAGGCCATCTTCTTCTTCAGAGAGGAAGTATATGTGCCTATAGTTTTTGTCGTCAGGCTACCGTTATATTATAACGATAAATGGATGGAGTCGAGAACACCTTAATATGCATAAACTTTGACTTTGTAGAGATCTCGTTCTTCACACTCCCTTTTCCTGCTGTAGTAATAAAATGTGTTGTCTCGACGTTGGAGCTTCTTCACAAAACCGGACTCTGGCCATTTGTCAATCTGAGACAAACACAGAAAAAGAGACAGGGATGATATTTATAACTGACTATGCCTCGTACATGTATATAGCATTTGTTATTTTAATGGAACTCCTGTATCCTCTATATGGAGCACTTCTTTTGGAACTCTGTTCATCTTTTTTTTTTACTTAAAAGGATACACTGCTAACAAGTTTTTTTTAGGTAGGCTACTGTTGAATGGACACAGCAGGTCTTTTATCCACCAATAAAAGTGATTCTATTTGTAAATCAATGACACAGTTACACATTCAGATCAGAATATTTACCAAGGCCCCTTGTTTGACCTGTATGTACTCCATTTCATCTCTGTAGCCGGCCTCCTGGAATCTGAATAGATTTTCCACCTCTGCTGTCCATCCTTTGGCTCTGCTCATGGACTTTGGCTTGGAGTTGTTATCAGTACAGGACATGGTGGTGATGCTGAAATATGTCATAGAAATGAACAGTTTCTTAAATTTCTGGTCATCAGACTGGTATCTGATGACTAACAAAACAGGGAAAGAAATGCCTTTTAATTGGGTCATAATTGACTCATCAGATACTTTTACTGAAACCAAGCTGGAGCAGGAAATAAATAACAGTATATTGAGGCTCAAACGAAGCTGAATTGATCTGATCTGCTTTATTGTCTTACAACAAAAACAAACACGTTTCTACTGTGCACTAGCTATATAGCAGGGGATTCAGATTTAACCAGACAACGTAAATATTTGCCTCCATTCTAGATTTTCGTAAGAATCAGCCATAGATATATACACAGATGTATATATCTACGAGAATCAGCAAATACACTTACAACAATGCATAAGAGTTTAAACATTTCGGCATGCAAATGACCCACCGAGCAGCACTAACTAACTGTCCGATGGAACTGGCTTATTTTGGCAGAGGAATACTGTGTCACCTTGCCAGTCATAAAACGGGACCTTTTACAAAAAATAGTGCTGCTTGATGCATGACAGTATACGCCGAACTAAATAATCGACACTAGCAATTAATAGAAGATCTAAAAGAAAAATATATGGTATTAGTTTATTTAAATATAAGCAGTGATACTTTAAAATACTACATTCTTGAATCGAGTTTCGCGCGTTTCGGGCTAACAACGACGACATGTAACCTTGGCTTTTTTATAACGTCAGTTGACAAGATCCCACAGTCTCATATACTCACATTTGCACACATTACATTCTATATAGTTTTAACATTAAAATACTGGTTGCAGTTGACTTACATTACTTTTTTTAAATGAGTTTCTTTCCGTTTCGTTAGCAAGTGATGACAGTTAACCTCTGTGGCTTCTCTTTGGTTGCCTGGTTACCGTGAACTTTCTTCTTCTGTGTTGGAGGACAGAGGCCAAAAGTATTGAAAGCTTCCAGGAGATGGCGCCAAATGACTTGGCAGCAAAACAATAAAGAAACTGACTAACTAACGCAGTATGGTAAACATTATTACTCTGGTATTTAAGGAAAGGAAGCATATGTTAAGCAAAGTGTAAAAGAAAATCTGAAGAACGAGGTTTAGTTAAAGAAGAATACCATAGTATAAATTGACAATAGATGGCGGTAACATCCACTAAATGCCAAGAACCGTACTAAAAACAAACGACGAAGAAGATTCACTGAAATTGATGGGCGGGACAAACAAACAGGCGATGTCAACAAAATAGCTGTCAGCGTTTGATTCATTTAACACGATACCACCAACCGGTTCCGCGCTTTAACAGTCTATGGTTCCGCGTAAAGATGAGTTCATTTGCAGGTCGAATGAAGGAATATCCCACCCTTTCTCTGGACCGGTTCGACCGGGAGAACTTACATGCGCGGGCATATTTCCTCTCCCACTGTCACAAAGGTGAGCCATAGACATGTAACGTTATGTCAAAGATCCTCCATACTAAACCGTCGCTGCTTATGTCTATGAAGGTGAGCCATAGACATGTATTTCTATGAAGGTGAGCCTGGTAGCTAGCTAGCTAGCACCATCAACCTTGGTATGTTAGACTTGAATTGGCAACAGTACAATTGATAATTAGCATTCACGTAGACCTGTAAAAACATATTACAAGTGTCTCTGTTTTTTATCTGTTTTATCTTACCAGATCACATGAAAGGACTAAAAGGACCAATACTGAAGAGAAAACTGCAGTTCAGGTGAAGACAGTTACTTGAAATATTGAGAGGGAACTGTTATTGACCATTTTGGCACAGGCTTCTAAATGCCTTTATTCAAGTTCTCCGGCATAATTAATCAGACCAGCAAAATGATTGGTTCACCCCAAACTTCCCTAACTACACTGTACACTCTGATCAAGCAAGGATGGTGATGCAATTATAATCCCTCCTCTGTACAGTAAAATAGATCTGTAACTTGTTGAAGTGTATCCTGAATTGCTCTCCCCAACACAGATTCCAATAAGCAACTACCATCTCCTAGAAAAATCAGTAATTTCATGAGAGCTATAAACAGGGGCTCTAAAAACCTTGGAGCAATTAAAGACCACAGATTATTAAGACACATAACTCAACTCGTATAAACTTAGGGAAAAACTAAACTGCGTTGTAATTTGTTGTATTACTGTATTCTGTTTTGGGTCCAGTCGTACAGTCAGGCTTTACTGCTCCTTCGTGACCAAAGAACTTCTGCTGAGCAATCCCAAGTACGCTTTCTGGGAGGAATACATTGTAAGTCCCCTCTATTACTGCCCTTTTCACTGTGTATGCAGGTGATTATTAGGAGTATTATCTACTACTACTACTGAGTAACAGTGAATACCAAAATCAAAGTCAACTTAGAGTAGATATATCTGCTTACTTACACAAAACGTTTGGATAGTTGTACACTGTTAAATATCATGGCTTTACACTGTAAGGGATTTTTTTTTTTTTTTTTTTTTTACTTCAGTTGATTTCCTGTATGTTTGACAGTCATTTTTGGCTTTTACACAAAACCATCATATCTTAAGGTTGCTTTGCATTTTTGTATTTTGGTGGAATTGGCAGTTTTGTCTCTTCTTCCATGGATTTCGATTAATTTTTCTTTCTCTCATGCTGAATTGTCTGTTTTAGGTTCCTTTAGAGCTAGAGAGCCCAACTCAGATTTCACTGGTTGACGAGGCATCTGGAGAGGTAAAAACTGAGGAGTGGTTTAATAGCCAGTCCAGTCAGACATGTAGATTTAGCTCATCAGTTATCATCATAATTGTACGTGCCCTTCTAATTGATTTTATTTAACCATCTTGTCTGGTGTTTGTTTGACAGAAAGAAGAGCTTGTGGTCACGTTGCTTCCTGCAGGCCACTGTCCCGGCTCTGTTATGCAAGTTAAACCATTCTTAAACTCTTCCTAATTTTCTATGTGTTGTTTGTTTATAAATGTTGCCACAACATGCAAGGACGATAACCACTGATACAGTAACAGTATACAACATTTTCTTCTATGTCCAATGCTTGATTTCCCCCCTCAGACCTCTGGTAGTTTTTTTATGATGCACTGGAGCTAGTTGATATTTCATTTTACCCAGAGAGTTGATTTGAAAAAACAATTGTTTTTGTTTTTTGATTAAGTTTATTTTGAACATGTTAAAAATGAATAAAAAAGATAAATAAGAACATGTACATTTCACTATATGCAAGAAAACCAACCAAACAAAATGCAAACCTATCTTTCAAAATTATTGTAAATGATTCAAATAAGGTTTTCCATAGGTAGGATAGCCTACCCCCTTTTTCTACTTTTTTACTTTAGTTATTTACAAACAATTTAATTCTTCACTTATTTATACATGTATACTTACACATACATGCATATATACCTACTTATAGGCACATATCCGCATTCATATTTTTCCGCTATCACCTACCGGTGTCCATGTTTCAGTTAACATGGACAGTCAGTTATAGCAAAACGAATAACAACCCATCCAAACTAGACATAATATAAAACCCCAAGATTATTTATCCAGTTAAGTCGATTGAGAACAAATTCTCATTTGCAACGACGACCTGTCACATTCATACCTGTAAGCTGCCCAGTACAACCACAGTCTGATCTGCTGTCCCCTGAGCAGCTCTACTGGAGCTGTTGGGGTTAATGGCCTTGCTCAAGGACACCTCAGTGGTGGTAATGAGGGAGGGACAAGCACTGCTCTTTCACTTTCCCCACCCAGATTTTATCCTGTCGGTCTGGGGATTGACCCGGCGACCTCCTGGTCACAAGCTCGCTTCTTTAACCTTTAGGTCACCACTGCCCACAATGTGACATGCTAATGGACTCCAATGGGTATTTAAAAAAAAACACATTAATGGCTCTCCTCCAGAGACAAGGAAATGAGGAAATACACAATATATAGAACAAATATATTCTGTTGTGGAAAGCTTGCTATGAAAAAGTAATTGTTAAGATATCTTAACATCAAAAGTCAAAATCTGAAACGGTGTGTTTCTGTGTGCAGGTTCCTGTTTGAGGGTTCCCGTGGAAACGTTCTGTATACAGGAGACTTCAGGTTGGCTGCTGGCGACGTCTCAAGAATAGAACATCTGCACTCTGGCAGCAGGTTGGTCCTGACGAACATCGTCACTGATTTCTGTCCCATCGAGTCTCAGAAGTTCTGGAGAACCAGACAGGAAAAGTTTGATCATTTCTTTTTTTAGGGATTATTTAGACCTTCTCTGAAGCTGTTGAACAATGTGTTTTTGTCACCTAAGCCGTCTTGTATCATGTTTCACATACAGAGTGAAGGATATTCAGAGTGTTTATCTGGACTCCACTTTCTATGACCCACGATTCTACCAGATTCCTACTCGGGTAAGTTTTTGGGATGGCAACAGAATTCAATGGATGTGGAATTTCAGGAACATTGGGGTCTTTAGCGGTGAAGTCCATCAGAGGAAAATAAAGAAGTTATTCAACCAAAGAAAAACAACCCACTTTGTGCTTGGACTGGTAACAAACATCATGTAGGTCGTAGTGTTACAGAAAGTAGAGCTGCAACGATCGATTAGTTGATCTACAGACATTTATATGGCAACAGATTTCTATCAATTTGAGTTGGGTTTTTTTTAAGAAAAGATGACAAACTATTTTTGTTCCAGCTTCTCAAATGTGAATGTTTTAAGGTATAATTGGTCTACTGCAACTGTAAAACGAATATGTTTGGATTTTGGTCGCTGATGAGCATTTTACAAAATGTTGTGACCTTTTATAGATCAAACGATTAATTGAGCATTTAAGGCTAATTGTAGTGATCATTGATAAAGAAAATCATAATTAGTGGGGCGCCTGGTTAGCTCACCTGGTTGAGCGTGCGTCTCATGTACAGAGGCTGAGTCCTTGCTGCGGCGGCCGTGGGTTCGGTTCCAACCTGCGGCCCTTTGATGCATGTCCTTCCGCCTCTCTCTCCCACTTTCCTGTCTTAATCTGTCCTATAAATAAAGGTAATAAAATTCCCAAAAAAGTCATAGAGCGGAAAAACACAAGTGCATATCACGTGGTTTGAACCTTGTTGATAAAACCCATAAGAACACTTAAAAGGTAGTTTTTTGTGATTGTATTTCATTAAATGTTTGTAATGTTTTAGTGTATTTGTGTTTGAATTATTTTATTTTATTCATAGATGCTTTATATGTTTTTCTATATATAATCCTGACCTTGATGATTAGAGAATATATCATTTTTCGTGTGTGTTTGTGTGCAGGAGGTCTGTCTGAACGGTATCTCAGAGCTTGTTGGGAACTGGATCAGTAAGAGTTCATATCATGTTGTTTGGCTCAACTGTAAAGCTGCGTATGGATATGAATACCTGTTTACCAACCTGGGAGAGGAGTTCAACACACAGGTAACACAAACACAAGTTTCTGTACACCTTGGGCGCCCCAATAGCTCACCGGGTAGGGTGGTACCATTAAGGCTGAGGCCGAACTGCAGCGGCCAGGGTTCAAGTCTGGCCCTGGGCCCTTTGCTGCAGGTCTTCCCCTCTCTCCATGATTTCCTCTCTGTTTCTCTGTTCAATCATAAAATGCTTGAAAATCTTAAAAAAAAAAAGAAAAGAAAATCTGTACACATACTCTATAATGTTCTTTCATGCACAAAGCCATACTTGTGTAAAAATCTCCTGCTAAAGTACAATTTTGAAATATTTTCCTTTTTTGTTGTTTGATTGTACTCTCAGATTCATGTCAAAAATCTGGCGATGTTCAAGAAGATGCCGGAGATCCTGAACTACGTGACAACTGACCGAAGGACACAGATCCATGCCTGTCGACACCCTAGGGTCCTACTTTATGTCTCTCACACACACACACACACACATACACATATCCAATGTTTCTTTCAGGTTATTCAGGGCAATAAGTGGGCCCTTATTAGCCACATATCCTAAAATTTGGCAAATGCTTGTAGACAGTCTGAGACTGAGACTGCAGCCCTTCTCCCTCTACCAGCAGTAGATTTTAGATTTGTTTCCAGAGAGATATTATAAAGTTTATATAGTGACTTTTATGTTGTAAACATTGCTGTTGCTGCTCTAGAAAGTATAAATATAGTATAAATAAATTCTAATGCTGCTCCGAATTTCTTTTTTGTTTTGCAATGTAATAAAAAAAGAACTATTAAGAGTGTAGATAAGCTAAAGTACTGGCCTGGGAGAATCGATAAGAGTAGTACTATCCTTAAAGAACAATCATGGTATTTATTTTGTGCAGATCCCAAAAATATTGAGTTACATTTATTTTTACAAATTTGTAATCCTAAAAACACAGTAATACAGTATTTGTTTATGTTGTTAATCTTTTCGTTAGGCGTGTCAGGGACCATCATTTCTACTGCGTCATAGTTCTAAACTCAAGTGTCTTTGCCGATTCATTTATTGAGCCCTGAATTTTGTGTGTGTAGGATGAGGAGTTTTTCCAAGGCAGCCGGCTGCCGTGTGGCTGCACAGCCTCTGACGGGACTCCTCTTCGTATCATTAGCATCAAACCGTCCACCATGTGGTTCGGAGAGAGAATGAAGAAAACCAACGTTATAATAAAGTAAGAGTAGGTTCAAATGTCTCAAGAGTTTGTGGAAATACCAACCCAAGTCAAGGTCTTTCAAATTTCAAATTCAGTTGGGATGGCATCTGATAGATGTTTGTGTTAAAAAGACACTGAAAGAAGAATATGTTATAAATCATATTAAGTTTGGTTTATACTGCTAAATATGCTTTTTTGTTTTTGTTTTTCCAGAACAGGAGCCAGTTCCTTCAGAGCCTGCTTCAGTTTCCACTCCTCTTACTCAGAGGTACATTTTTTTTTAAATTTAAATAATTGAATAGTATTATTAAACCAGAGTTATGTGACTGTGGTTAGGCATGGACAGTATATAAGTTTGTTACATGCATGAGTCTAATAGAAGCTTGTTGTGTTTTCCACAGCTAATGTTATACAGTCATGCTGGTTTTCATTATTGAGTGTTTTTAAGCACTCCTTTCCTCATTTACATACTTTAAAAAGTGAAACATGAGGCATTTATAATCAAGTAGATTTCAATTGTCATGTCTTTGTTTATCCATACACACCCACACACACACACACACACACACACATATTACACACATCTATTGAGGCTCACAATGTTCCTCTCTGATTTCAGATTAAAAACTTCCTCTCCTACCTCCAGCCAGTCAACATATACCCCAGTGTTATCCCTATTGGTCGGACACTGACTGAGATTACACAGATGTGAGTGAAGTTTTATTTATTCTGATTTTAATTTAACCTGCAGACCAAAATGTTCAAGAATAGATCTTGAAGTTTTTCATTTTCTTTACTATATATAATGTGAAGTCTAAAGCTGAAATGATTGGTCGATTGACAGAAATGAATCTAATCAACTAGGTTCACTTATCAAGTAAAAAGATACCAAACATTTTCTTGTTTCAGATTTTCAATTTTGAGGATTTGCTTCTTTGTCTTCTGTGATAGTAAAGTGAATATCTTTTGGTGTGGACTGTTGGTTGGACTAAAAAATAAATTAAAAAAATTACTATTGCTAAAACTGTTAAAACAGCCGTAATAACGTTGACACTGTGTGTTTGAACAGGTTGAAGCTGATGTGTAGAAACCAGTCTGATCAAGCAGCGTCCATATACAAACCTCTGGGAGTCCTCAAACGCTGCATAGTGGAGCAACCTACATACGGTGACACACACACACACACACACACACACACACACACACACACACACACACACACACACACACACACACATAACCACAACAGGTGCTCTGCACAATAATGCATCTGCAACTGGATCTGTAGCTGTGAGGCTTGTTTACAGGTCACCATGTGGAATATGAAATATAAACTGTGTGCTTCAGGGAAACTAGCTGAATGTTTGGGAGGGACAACAGTCATTCATTCAGAATCAGAATATGATTTATTGCCAAGTAAGTAACACTTACAAGGAATTTGGTTTGTTAGTAAGTTAGTATGGTTTAGTGCATTCATTTTATGAATACAAAAAGCACTGTTTGCATCAGATGTGTATGGACGGGTGGCCCACTACTGTGCAATTATGTGCGAGTGCCACCCATTTGAAAGATGGATGAGTTAATCAAATTTCTGAATTAATTACAGTATTAGCTCAGACGTCGCCAGCAGAGGGTGCACTCAGCCAGCAACGGGTTTCATATATTTATACTATACTAATAAAATAATAATAATAATATTATAATAATTATTGATGGTGATCAAGCTAGCTCATTTGTCCACAACCCTCCTCATGTATACATGCCGATACAGAGCTCTTAGTTAGACTTCTTTTAAAGAGAAGCACCACAAAGAAAACTAGGAGCATTCTCAGAGCTGGCCATGTTAGAAACACTCCCCCTAATATGTGAGCTGACAAGCCAGGCGACACAGCTAAAGAGGTTATCTTAAAAGGGTTATTATGTTATGTATGATTTAATAGGACACAATAAGCCTCTTTCAGGAATATTTCAGACTGTAGGTGGAATTTATTCTTGTGCCTCCCAATCATGTGCATCTCAATAATTCTGGCTAAGCATTTGCATGTTCAGCAATAGGTTACAAAAAAAACATCACTTTATTTAAAAAAAAAAAAAAAAAACATTTTCTGATTACATTCTGTAGTAATACTGTAAATACCGGAGCTGTTGTTTGAGGGGTTTTTCTATTTTGATCTAAAGCAATAAAGTTTAGAAATATAACCACATTATTTAAGGTATTCTATAACTTGTATTTACATAAAGAAAAACTATTGCTACAAACAGAACTTTTCCCCCCCACATTTTTACTGATCCACAATTTCAGAAGCCTGTGAATCAGTGTTTGCAAACTTTTTTTAAATCATATTTCTATGTATTTTAGATTTTTAAGTAATTTTGTTTGTATTATAACAGGGCAGAGCAGGGAATACCAAGAAGACATTGGTCATTGATGTCATAATATGGCCCTAAAATAAATGGTATTATTTTATGCCAAATACATACAAATAAAACTCTGATAAAAAGACAAATTGCAATGATAAAAAAATCAGGTAAGCATAAATTCAGATTAGGAATATATTAAATATTTCACATGTGCAGAAGATGACATTCTAGGGGTAGATATTTGACGTTTCATCCATGAGCAATAGAAGCTCTGCACATTAAGAAACCACCGTATCATGTGTCTAATGAAAGTATGTAAGTTAGATTTTCTCTGTACAGATTCAGACAGCGATGACGGGCTGTTTGAGCAGCTGGACCTGGCACCAGTGAGGAAGAAGATGGCGCTGAACCGAGACATAAAAAACGGTGCGTAAATATTTCAACTTCTTTTTGTAGCATGAGGTCTCTTTTTTGGTCCCTGGTATTAGGGCTGGGCAATATATCAATATTATATCCATATCGTGATATGAGACTACATGTAGATATCGTCTTTGATTTTGGATATGGTAATATTGTAAAATCCTAAGTGTTGTCTTTTCCAGGTTTTAAAGGCTGCATTACAGTAAAGTGATGTACTTTTCTGAACTTCCCAGACTGTTCTAGCTGTTCTAATATTTGTCTTTAACCACTTAGTCATTATATCCACATTATTGATGATTTTATTTTTTTTTTATCTCAAATCTAATTGTGAAAATATTTTGTTAAAGCACCAATTGTCAATGTGTGATATCTGATTTTTATCCATATTGCCCAGCCCTACCTGGTATGTATTGGTTATTATAAACAACATTTTCTTTTCGATCTGTAATTCTTAGTGAAAGCTCAGAGTCCACAGAAGACAGCGACCCCTGTGTCTGTGGAGGAGTCTTTCCCTCTGACGGTCGCAGACGTGCAGCCTGTTGCTCGCAACTATGTGGACTGCACTGAGTCCAATGATGAAGAGGAGGAGGAGGAGGATGAGGGAAAGGAGGATACAGAATTGACGAAGGAGGAGGTGAACGGTACGATAAAGGGAACTGAGAAAAAGAAGATTGAGGTCGAAGGAAGTGGCTCCTCCAATCCTCCGAAATGGGAGGAATTCTTCACTACGGAAATGCTGACTGACAGCCAGAACAGCCTCACCAGCCAATTACAATCCTGCTGCTCTGTCCCGAGCTCCTCCCCTTCTAAAACGACTGGTTCACAGACCCCAGATCTGTTCAGTGATGAGGAGGAAACCCCCGATAACTTCAGTCTGACCCTGTCCGCCTCTCTGTCAAATCATTCCTCCCAGAACCAGGACTCGTATTTACCTGACACTCTGATCCTCCATACAGAGCAGAGGGGGCGGGAACAAGGAGACTCGGGGACCAATACTGTTTCTCAGGAGAAGTTGAGCAACGGCCAAAACATCCAATCAGAGCTGGAGGAGCTCTCAGAGTCTCAGGCCTCGTCGGACTTTGATATTCCCTGCACGCCAGAGTCAAAAATACCCCAAACTGATGAACTGTCGCAGTTGTACAGGAAGCTGGCGTCAGGAGAGGAAGTTGTCATCAGAAAGGGAAGTCAGGGCTCCATGTGAAGGAATGTTAAAGGATATTTTTGGTGAGCGAAATTCCCTCTATTTTATCCACCGATATGCTGCAAGATTACTGGTTTATATATGTGATAAGCACATAATGAGCTTCTATAATACCTCACATGCCTTAAAGTGACACCATTCCTCTCCAGTCTCAGTCGAACCTCCAAACCACACCAACCTCAGTATGTAAAGCAACCCACACAACATTTATTCAAATGCACTTTAAGGTCCCCTGGTGCCCTACATGCATTTATGCACCTGTGCACTTCACAGCTGACTCTCCATTTGTGTTGACAGTTTGTGGTTTGTTCTGTTAAACACTTCAAGGATCAAGTAGGTAAAGTTTTTGTATCAAATCAGAACTCTTTGTTTCCTGAACCAAATTAAAAGTATTTCAAATAAACAGCATTTTTGTAAACATTGAAAGTTCAGATCAATTATTAGTTTGACTTTATACTAATTATACTAGAGAAAAGTCCCGCACACTGACCATTACGCAAGCAATAATTTATTTCAACAGTAATTTACCTGATGAAGGTCTGAGACCGAAACGTTGTATTTTCTAAATAAATTATTGCTTGCGTAATGGTCAGTGTGCGGGAGTTTTTGATCTGCCACTTTTGATCATATCCTACGACAAAAGAGGATGTGCAAAAAAGCTTTCTTACGTTATACTAATTATACTAAAAACCTTCCAATATTCAACCCTGAGACAAACGACACTATGTATTTGGGATAGATTCAGCATATTTCAAAAGATGGTCATTAAAATTATTCATAACACACATTGGCTGTTATTTTCTTCTTAAGATTATTTTTTGTGCTTTTCCGCCTTTAATTTTTGACAGGACAGCTAGGTAAGAGAGAGGGGGAAGACATGCAGGAAATTATCACCGGTCGGATTTGAACCCTGGACCTCTACATCGAGGCATAAACCTCTCAGTAAATGTGCCCCTGCTCTACCACTGAACCAACCCAGCCACCATTGGCTGCTATTTTTGATAAAGATGCTTTTGTCTATTGTCTAAATTTGTCTATTACAGAGTTGTGAGCAAGATGTGTAATAAGTGGGACATTTTACATTTAAGAAATAAACTTGTAAGTACTAACAACACTGTTTCTAAACGTATCTTCTCACATATTTTATGTCTATGTATTTCAATTTCTGTAACTTTTGAAACTTTTTGGCTGACGTGCTAGTAGAAATGCAGTATATCTAAAAGATTTAGTCCGAAAAACTCCTATTCATTTTTCACATATGACCTTAATCTTCTTCCACTGTCCATTTATTTGAGTCTATTTAAAACATGTATCAAACTTCATTTAATCCTGGAGTTAGTGTTACCTATTTTTATTATTTATCTTTATATGAGATGTTTAAACAAAGATTTCACGAAAGCGTCTGAAAGTTGATTTGAAAAAACAGTTGAGACAGCAAAGCAACATTCGGGGAAAAATATTTTTCTGTTCTACTCCTCTACCAATCTTTAAAAACATTTTTAAAGACAGAAAACTGAAACAAGATTTTAATATCCAGTTTTTTGTATTACAATAACTCAAATTATGTTAAAGCTAAAGTGCATAGTTTCTGCCGCCCCCATGAGGAATTCTAAATAATGACAACAAAACGTTGGCATGTCCACATGATACAAGCCTTCCGTGATCACGCACAGCACCCACCCCTCCTCCACGCAGTTGCTAGTAGCCAAGGAGGACACGGAGGGTTAAAAAAACATGATGGACTCTTCAGAAGAGGTCATTATCTTCACTCGAGTTTCTGCGCGGGAAAGTCACCCGACGACACAATCTTCTGAACATAGCCATACTGAGAAATACAGAGAGAGTTGTGTGGAGCTGATAGTCTTAATTAGCTTTGTAGCAACTCATTTGGCAATGGCTTGAATGTAACGGGCGTTCATTATATCAAAAAGTTACACACTAAAGCTTTAAATATGTAGTACATCAGATAACGACTGATGGTGATGAGAAAGCAGGAGTATAAAAGTCCTTTAACTAAAAAGCTCTGATCTCTGCATTTCTCACCACTTATTATTTGCGCTGAAATACAACCTGAAGACTTATGAGTTTCATTAGATAGTGTGGCTGAATTTAAAGTGCACATATTATGAAAAAATGTTGTGTCTCTGGTGCTTCCACACGCATACAAGCTTTGAAAAAAAACCCATCCATGCTGTTTTGAGTGACACACACTAGTTCACCTTAATCTACAAAAGAACTACTTACATGTCCCTGTTCTGCAGGTATTCCACGCAAAGTTGGAAGTGTGCCCTTGTTTAGAAGAAGTCTCCCAGCTAATCCTGCCTTGTACTACTGAAGTTGTAGAAACAAACAGCTAGCTAGATGATGTAATCCTTACCTAGCTACTGCGCATATGCGACTGCCAACAAAGATGTTAGAGCAGTGAGAGGTCTCACTCTGTAGCTAAAACAGAGACCTGACACAGGGTGAAAAGAGGAGCTGCAGCAATGTGCAGTACAACAAAAATATGGTGTTTTTTGAAAATTAAACCATGTAAACCTATTCTGATACAATCTCAAAATACAATTATGAACCTGAAAATGAGCATAATATGGCCACTTTAAACAAACTTAGTAACTACTATTTGAAAACTAAAATTGAGAAACATCAGAGCCAGTGTCAAACAAAGAAGTGCTTTATGTTGCACTAAGACCGAGCAACATGCAAAAGGTCCACATACTGTAGATACCACTATCAACATTGTGTGACACTTTTCTCGCTTTTCCCGATGTTTTGTTATTTTTTCCGTCATTTTTGTCACTTTTTTTGACATTTTTGTCACTTCTTTCCAAGTTTTTTGTCACTTTTTCCTATGTTTTTGTAGATTTTTTTTCTGGGCTTTTTGACATTTTTTTGTTTTGTTTTTCCCTCCACGTTTTTCAAGCTTTTTCCGACATTTTTGTCACTTTTTTCAGTGTTCTTTTTTTGCAATCTTTTTTCAAATCCTATAAAATTGAATTAAACACCCAAATTCAATGAAAGTAGTGAATTGTACCTTTTATTTTATTGGGAAGAGCATTGTATGGAACCATCCCCGTTATTTTTTTGTTTTGACAGTTTGGTTAAAGAAAACCCAAAAATGGGTCAAATTTGACCCGAGGACAGCAGAAGGGTTAAGCACTTTGTAAACTTCCAGAAAAAATGTTCTCTAGCTAATGTTTCTTTCTATTATAATCAAGCAAATGTTGTTCACATAGTTCTACAAACTTCAAATCCATCTTTGGACATCCTGCAGCTGTTTTGCTTGGGTGAAAGTTGCATATAACCTGAAGGAGAGCTTAAAACATAAGGTCTGACTTATTCCATATTTTTGTTATTGTCAACAAATCTTACAAAACCAAGAAGAAATAAAAGAAATTGTTAATCACAAAAAAAAAGACCAAAACCAACAACAAAACAAAACATCATAGTCCGTCCCTCAATACTTTCTGACTTCCTTACTCTGTAACCTGACGCGTTCAGTTTGCTGCTGTTTGGACACAAACGCATTCCTTGAAGCCTGACAAGATTTTTGTGTGATATGTGATCTTGAGAATCCAGCTGCCGTGCAAGGTAACTCTGCCTGTAGATCTCAGTTTCAAGCCTGCGGGTCACTACTGAATATTTAAAATAAACTGTTCACAAATATAAAGTTTTATTTAAAAAAACAAAATAAAAAACGGCATGAATTTGCCTTTTTTATTTAGTTTTTTTCTGACCCAGCTGATCATTTAACTTTTATCAAACAAAGACGGAAAATAGTGCATTTTTGGGGACTATTTTCAGCGGCAAATGAATCCACATTTGGTATTTGTGGCAGCCGGACAGAGTATTTGGAAAAAATAAAGTACAGTATATGTGTTCATGGTGATGAAGGCACTTGTCACCCAGTGCAACGGTGTGGCTCACTGATGTGTGTTTAATAGTTTTTGGACAACAATGGAGCTCTATGACACAGAGGAAGAAGATAAACCAGGCCTTGGATACACACTGACAGTTGTTGGTTTTGGTCTTTTTATGGGTTTTATTGACTGAATATCACAAGACCTTTCCTTCAATATATTTGACATGTAATCGTACAAGATATTCGGAGCTTAAATAAGTACTACTGTACTTACTCTCAGCAAGGAGAGCTACCACAGCTTCCAATAAAAAAACCTGGATCCTCTTCATGCAATGATCTAAACGCAAACCGTCACTGTTTTTAAGAGTTCAGGTTGACATCTGCTCCCATAAAATCACAAACGTCTTTAGCCAGTTTGTTTGACACGACAGGCTCCACAGCCAGTTCATCCAGATGGAGCTGATCCCATTAAAGTCCTCACAGAGGATGCTGGCAGAGAAGATTGGCTCGCCGGGTGCTGCCGTTTCCCATTCGAGACTTGGTAAGTTCCTGCTGACAAACACTTTCTTCTTCTTTCTTTCTTCTGTATCATTCGTCTGTTGCACCTTTCAGTTCACAGAGAGGCATAAAAAAACAACATGATTAATTTCAAGGGATTTATTTAACTGGTAAAACAACTGAAACATAAGCACATTAAAGCACAGTGTGAGTGCATAAGTATTTTAATGACTGCATGATTTTATAGACACAATGAACAAAACCCAAAGAGGGTTAGCAATGTTGAATAAATATACTGTTTAATTACAGTTGCTGTAATGATCTCATGTTACTTTTAAATTGCAATGAGCTTTTGTTCTTATAAGATACGTTAAGATAAGATATAACTTGTTGCAGTACAAAGTAAGAGAGTGAAAATATATATAGTGAAAATAACAATTATAACAATTAAGGTGCAAAAACCAAACCAAATGTACACAATGCCAGAAATGGAAACAAATAAATAAACATGGGTTAATCTGCTTAAATACAAATACAAAATAAGTGATGGAATTACTTATAAGCTATTAGGGAAATAGAAAACTTAAAAGCCTAAAACAAGCAAAAACACAGGTGTGGTCCTTTAAGACAGTAGTTGTGGCAATGTAGGTCTATTGATTCAGTCCTCCACTTTGGTCCAGACTATAATAGCTCAGAAACTATTGGATTGCCATGAAATTAGTTTCAGATAGTCATGTTCTCCAGAAGATTACACCCACTGACTTTGGTCAACCCCTGACTTTTAGACAAATATCTGCAAAACAAACATTCCCGTGAGCCTCGGCTTTTCTTTGTATTTACTCTCTGAAGTCTGACTCTCGGCTACTCTAAATGTGTTTTTCCTAGTTTCTACTGTCAGTATTGTATAAAAGTCAACTTGCAGAGACCACTGATTTTGAACTAATGAGGATTGAGCTGAGACGTCATTTCCCTCATCATTTTATGGGAATGATGGACAGAACTACTTTATTTCAGCAGGATAATCCTCTCAGTGTTAACACTGCTTACCAGGTACTTATATTAAAAACATAATTTTCCTTTACCTGTGAGGAGGTATGAGATATATTATGATGACACACGCAAGTTTCTAGTGTCTGCAAGTTGATATTCACACAATGCTGACATTAAACGTACCGGTAAATAAGCTTTTAAGCAGTGAAGTAAAGAGCCGGTGAAATAAAGATAATAAGCAAAAACACAGGTATGGTCCTTTAACCGCTGACATGACATCGGAGCTCTCAGGCAGTGAGAAACTGGAGGAGGTTGACACACACACACACACACACACACACACACACACACACACACACACACCTGGGCTTTCATTAAAATCAGGGTCCGTCCCCCCACAGCGGCCTCCTGAGGGACAACAAGTCTCTCTCATGCTCTGTGGAGGACAGTTTAATTAATTAACACACACACACCAAATATTAAATGAAATGCACGTTTAGCACTAACAAAATATAAAACACATATACAGCACTTGCTTGTATAGATATACACACACATGTAAGGGTCAAGATCAAGAAAACAATTGACATGCAGACTATGAAGTGATCATCAGTGTTTTCTCTCTCCCATGCTCTCATGGCCCTGGAGACTCAACAGGAAATTGAGTGTGTGTGTTCTTGTTTAACTTTATTCGTAGGGTCCAAAAACTGGGAGTCCAGTATACTTGTGGGGTCCGGACAGCTTTGTGGGGCCAAAATGCTGGACCCCACAAGGTTAAAGGTCTGTTTGAGGGTTAAGACTTGGTTTTAGGATTAGGGTTAGAATTAGGTTATGGTTAGGGTAAGGGTAATGGTTAAGGTTAGGCATCTAGTGGTGATGGTTAAGGTTAGGGTAAGGGGCTAGGGAATGCATTATGTCAATGACGGGTCCCCACAAAGATAGTGAGACGCACTGTGTGTGTGTGTGTGTGTGTGTGTGTGTGTGTGTGTGTGTGTGTGTGTGTGTCAGAAACTAAACACAAACACATTATTATAAAACTATAAACTATAACTATAAAAACAATCTGACAAAAAGTCTTGTTTTTCATCTGACCCACATTTAGAATAAAAACATCGATGCTAGTTTCTTGTTTTTGTGTGTCTTTTTGGGGCGTCAAACCTATAGTTAGTTTGCTCTGGTCTAAATCGGGGGATAAGTTGGTAGACTTGATTTGGTTTTTGTCATACAGAAAAACATTCAAGGGATCTAGCAAGAAAAGCAAACACAGGATAGGAGTTTCCTATGTCTTGAAGAAGATCCTATGTTCCTAAGTATCAAGTATTTACTTTGTTGCTAGTTCAGGTCGGACTTTAAGTATGCTAGCATCTGTTGATTTTGCCGTTTCACTCATCTGCATCCCAGTGTGCAAACCTGGCACCTGGCACCCGGCTACGAGAGCAGCTCCGCTAAAACCTGCAGCACACGCCTCGTAGTTGGGTCAGATTGAGGTTGGATCACGTAAAACTGCATTTAATTAGCTTAACTTTTTTTGCAAAATCTGGTTTGTGTTTGCTTCGTTTTGATTTGGAAAAAGATCTCTCGCCTTGTTTTTCTGTAACAGGTGTTAATTAATTTTCTTAAATCACTTGCATGTGTCATTTAAGAACAAATGTGGTCGTAAAAGAGTGGTTCTTGCATGGGGCCCAATAACACTTTGCTCTTCCCTAGCAGTAGAGAAGGCGTTGTTATTTTGACTCTATGAAGGACTTTGTATTTTGAATTAAGCTTGTTGTGGTTCTTCTTATGTTCGCGTGTGTGTGTGTGTGTGTGTGTGTGTGTGTGTGTGTGTGTGTGTGTGTGTGTGTGTGTGTGTGTGTGTGTGTGTGTGTGTGTGTGTGTGTTACCTCTGAGTGATCCTAACTGTACTTGAGGAATGTTGCTCAGGTCTGCAGGAAAACCCACATACACACCTCCATAGTTCCTTTACACACAACACAAACAATATGTGTAAAGTAAGTAAGTGTAAATGTAAAATGATTTTATATAAGTAATTGATATAGATATAGAGATATTACATATTTTCCGAATTTAATGACTCACTGCCATTTGTCATCTCCTGGCACAGACTCTTCTGATCTGTCAACACACACACACACACACACACACACACACACACACACACACACACACACACACAGACACACACACAAATGTTAAAACATGTCTGTGTTGTTTGACCTTTCTTTGATGTTTTTCTGTAGTGTGTGTGTGTGTGTGTGTGTGTGTGTGTGTGTGTGTGTGTCTTTTCATGAGAGGTAAAAGTTGTAAAATTAACTTACACCTTTGATGAAGACTCAACATGACCTGAGGTCACAAACAGACAGATAAAAGAATAGATGAATAGTTGACAATTCCTCAGTTAAATTAATAATCTGTAACATTTACATTTGCACACGTTGCTTTGTTATCAGCTATGACTACAGTAACGTAACATAAATGCAACCTGCAGCAACAACAAGAAGTATGAAACAAAAGAAGCAATTAAAAAAACAAATAGTAATTTAATTATTACAAGTAGGCCAAACGGTAAAGAAAAGAGCAAATGGGGACATTTAACACCAACATTTTAAATACTGGAATGTATCCTAAGTCGTTCACATCGGAGCATCGTGTTCAGAGCACTGAAGTCACACTTGTATTGTTTCTAATCATTGGCTCATTTCACAGCTGCATGGACAGTAACATCCAATCACATTGCTGCAGGTGTTTACAGAGCTGACATTATAAACTGACCCTGTCACAGCTCACTGCTCAGATTCAGATTTAATTTGTTTTAATTTAGGTAAATTATCCCCTGAAAGGTGGTGATTGTTAAGGATACAACATGAAACTGGTATGAGTGCAGAGTTCATCTCATCAGCTTACCTGCAATTTGTATGGTCAAAACAAATGACTGACAGTGCTTTTAACAGCATTATATGACAATAAACGTTTCTACAATAACTTAACTACAACTAAAAGAGAAAGAGACTTTAAATCAGTTGTATTATCTGTTATTATCTCTACTAGATAAACCAAATGTTCTTCTATTTCAGACACAAACATCTTCTCAGTGTTTCTCACCTCCAGTGCTGCTGCTGCTGTTGGTGGTGGCTTGTGAGGAATTTCCACATCCCATCTCTCACCTGAGTCTATAAAAGCACAGAAGAAGAGGAAGGAAAGAATAGATGAACGAGAGGAAGAAGCAGTAAAGAACAAGACATGTACCAAGAAATAAATAGGGGGTAGGTTCTGTCTTTCCTTTTTCTTTTCCTCTGTCTATCTACTGAACCTCTCAGCATGGAGGAAGGATTAAAATGACGGCAAGAAAAGAGAGGAGGAGAGGGAGAGAGAGAGAGAGAGAGGAGAGAGGGAGGAGAGAGAAAGGAGGAGAGAGGGAGGGAGAGAGAGAGAGAGGTAGGTAGGAAACTGCTAGAAGCAGAGTGTGTTCACCCCTGCTGTTGAGAAAGTGCGTGTGTTTTAGAGTGTCCGCTGCTTTGAAATCTCTTCACAATTTGAAGGCAGTAGATCAAAGTCAGCTTGAATCTATTTAATTTCTGCCTGAATACAATAGAAGTGGACTTGAGTGGGATTAAGGGAGAGCAGAAGGGACAGTAAAATGTGGAGGTTCAGCTGGAAACACACCTGAAGAAAACCAACTTCTACCAACACACACACACACACACACACACACACACACACACACACACACACACACACACACACACACACACACACACACACACACACACACACACACATTTGTATTCACAGTCAGACATGAGCAACTAAGTAAGTACAGAGCTACTGTACTGTAAACTTGTCTCCAGATATTATTAGATGTATTTTTTTGTGTTTTTGTGTATTAAGTGTTTACAAAATGGTGAATTTGAGGTAGCATTTCGAAGTGTTGCAGTGATGCAGTTACACGTCAAATAATTGAATGCATGGAGGGAGTTCCTGAAAAGAATTTTTTCTAAAATATCAATAACAATCTACTGCAGTTTAGCACAAGAATGCAGTTTTTCAGCCTCAAAAGCAAGCCAACGCTAGCATGTCAAACTCAAGTTAAAAGAAGTGGAAAACTGGCTGGAAATAGAATTTTTACATTTATCTTTTTACATCAAAATAAACTAAATACAGTACTTTATTATACGTTTCTCTTTCTCTGATTTCTTGTTTGTGCTTACTTTGTTGAGGGTTTACGAGTAAAAGCTGTAGATGGTGGTTGTCACTTCAGAAGTAAAATATGGTGATGGCCTTTTAATGGTCATTGTTTTCCATGTTAGAGCACTTTGTACATGCTGTCTTATACCAAAGACAGCTGTGCTTGAAATGTTTTATTTTCCAATCTGTAACTTGATATTTATTTCACAGATACTGTTTGTATTTACTTTTCTTCTTTACTCTCTTCTTTTCGTTGTTTCAGATAAGATAAGCCAGACAGAAAGGAGTGCAGATAAATAGAGAAGGTAAAAGATGAATACTAAGAGGTATATAAAACTAAAATAAGAATGGAACTAAAATTAGGTAGTAAAGTGACAATGGTATGATTCATAGCAGCAGGGTCTAGTATATGTAAACAGCGTACACAAGACTAATATTTATATATATTATGATTAAGTAAGTAGTTTGTTAATAGTACAAGACAAGAGATTAACAGGAAGACATGTTTGAGATGCAATGAGGAAAGAGACAGAAACAACAACTACAACAAAAAAGTACTTTATGATATGTATTAGAATACTATGTAACACAAGCTATACTGTAGGTAGAACACAAATAGAGCTGTTTCACCAGGCAACTTCCCAAAATCCCGTGAGAACACAAGTTATCACGTGTGACTGCACCGGAGCAGTTTGCACATAAACGGGGAGGAAACTGAGGAAAACATCTAGGTGAAATGGTGGATGAATATGTGACAATATAATTTTTCCGTTAACACACAACAGAAACACATGATATAAAATATTAATGTACAGCAATTTCTTTTTGAACACCTGCTAAAGGTAATACCATACTGCATGTGTGTGAGCAGCCGGTGTCAGAACGTACTGACCCACAGGCAGGCTTTAAATGGTTTTATAATAAAACACAGTGTCTCCACATGTCCCCAGGTCAGCTGACTGAGCAGATTACTGTGTGATGTAGAATCAGATGTATAAGGGGGGAAATGGAGGCTTCACTGATGCTAAAATGTTATAACATGCATTATGTTAATTAATTCCTAAAACGACCTGGTTAGACTGTATGTTAAAGGTCCCATGGCATGAAAATTTCACTTTATGAGGTTTTTTTAACATTAATATGAGTTCCCCTAGCCTGTCCCCCAGTGGCTAGAAATGGCAATAGATGTAAACCGAGCCCTGGGTATCCTGCTCTGCCTTTGAGAAAATGAAAGCTCAGATGGGCCGATCTGGAATCTTCCCTTTATGACATCATAAGGGAAAAGGTTACCTCCACTTTCTCTGTTTTGCCCGCCCAGAGAATTTGGCCCACCCATGAGAAAAAGAGAGACATCATTGCTTGAAAACAAGCAAAGCATGGCAGTTGGTCAAGGCCACACACCCTCCACCTTGCCCCCCCTTCTCTACTCCTCAATAGCATTTAAAGCTACAGACACAGAAATGGCAAATCCTAAAGAAAGCTCATTGTGGGACTGGCTCTAGTGGCTGTAATTCTGCACCAAGGCTGAATTTCGGAAAGAGACTTCAGATACAGTATTACCACTAAGGCCTATATAAAAGCATCCAAAATGCAGCATGTTATAGGACCTTTAAATCCCTCATCATTCTCCGGTTGGTGAGATTGATGCTGTTGTTCATGAGCAGGTGTAGGAAGTCAGAGGTGGGAAACATAATTATCGAGCTCTGTGCAAAACCAACTACAACCAGATGCCTCCAGTGACGTGTTTGTTTGACTTCTCACAACTTTTAATTGTGGCATGCGGAACCAGTTAACATTATCGCACTGGTGTGATGATTTATAAATAAACGTGCAGAAAATCTTCAACCAATTACAGACAATCTTGTGATGTTTTACTTCCTAATCTTAACACTGGAAGTATCCGCTCCAAAAGCCCCAGACAGAAGAGCATCTTCTTTTCTGGTTAACTGACAAATAATGTGTTATTTGGACGAGTTTGGCCTCTTTGCAAGCAAAATGACACCTTTAGGCTTAAAGATGGTGTAGGCAGTTTCCTGGAAAAAGGAAAACAAATGCCAGAATTTGAAAATCCAGCCTCCTCATGCAGCCTTTCCCTTTCTGTCCTCAGCCCCTCCCCTAATACAGTAACCTTTTCGAGTACGAGTCATTTATTTCAATCATCTCCATCGTCATAGTGATCCCGATGCCATTATATAGCGGCAGTTCTATGAGAATGACCATCCTGTTTTCGTTGTAAAGCCCTTTGAGATGACAGACTGTGATTCGAGGCTCTAGCTCGCTACAGAAACATGAACTTGAATTAGCCGTAGCCGAGAGCTTTTGGCTACGGTTAGCAGAAGGCTGAACTATTAGCAACATTTTCTCTTTATCTCTGAAACGCTTTGCCGATATTGACATGTTTTATTGCGTTTGTTGTCAGACCTTCTTTGAGACTCTTTCTGAGAAGTTAGTCTTCCTTTATTGGGTTGCTTTGCAGTGTAGTCAGTTGTTGCCAATGCTGGAATAGCAACTTTTTCTGCAGGACTTTCGGCCATTGAATCATGGTTTCACCATCTTAAGGGACGTGCACGTACATTTGCATTTGTAGAACAGCCAATAGGAGCGCCTTATTTTTTAAATGACCTATGATTGGCCAAAGTCTCCCGTCACGGGCTAGATTATCTAAAGCCTGAAAACAGAGAGGAGGTGCAGAAGTCTAGTTTTCTCTCAGACCACTCGAATTACAATATGCTGAAAGGTTATTATGGAATTTTTGACCCCCAAAAAAGTGTCTAAACAGCTAGTCTCTAATTGTGTGTGTTTGGTGCTGAGCAGGTAGTGTACAGCACAGTGGGTTTATAGAGCTTTAATGCTAAAAGCAGCTGCCTGCTGTGGCTGAAAACGAAACAGAGTGGAGAGAGTGAATCAAAACAGTAAAGTTGTGGGCCAGACAGCTAAACATTGAGCTAAAACACTTCTAGATTTTCTTATAGCACCCAAAAGCATCCACAAATTCCCCAAAATCCTTCTGGCCTTCCGTTGTTGATAAGGGGGTTTAGGGTATCAGTAGCTCAGTCTGTATAGAGTTTGGTTGGGAACCGGAAGGTCATAGGTCCCCGTACGGAGTGTTGATCGGTAGCTGGAGAGGTGCCAGTTCACCTCCTGGGCACTGCCAAGGTGCCCTTGAGCAAGGCCCTCCCTCTGACATCTCTCCATTAGTGTGAATAACATGTATAGGTCCTGAGCATGTGTGTGTGTGTGTGTATTTCAGGCCTGTGTGTAATGTAACAGAGTGAAAAAAGTGAATTTCGGGATAAATAAAGGCATGTCTTCTGTCTAAACTGAAACCCTTCAAAACATCAACAGCAAGCTAGGAGGACTTTTGGTGATTTGTGGAGCTGTAACGTCCCTGCCAGACCAATCAATATTATTTTTGTAATTTAATTGTGTTTTGCAAAAGCCCATTATTGGTAGATTATTGTCTGTGATTGGTTGATATTAAAAACAGACTTTGCGTTTCTGTCTCACTGCAGAAGAAAAAAACCCACTGTTCCTCCATTAGGCTCAGAAATACGTCTTGTTTTTCACCAACCTCGTCCTCTCTGCTCCTGAATCTTAGAATGACTCATGCCACCCACACACATGCGCTTGATACACATGAACACACACACACACACACACACACACACACACACACACACACACACACACACACACACACACACACACACACACACACACACACACACACACACACACACACACACACACACACAGACTCTGCAAAGCTCACCTGAATTACAGGGCTAAGCAAAGTCTCTCAGACTCTCAGAACATAATCAATCATTTCCAGCATTTCCAGCAGGAAGTGAAAATTACTCCTGGACAGATGCTAAGAAATTTCATCAAGCACTCAAGTTTTAATGTGCAGCGTTTATATAAAAACCTCTGCTGTTTGTTCAGTGGTTTTATTTAGAAAGACAATTCTACGTTTCTCTGACTCTCTGTAAGCTGGCATTTAGTTTGTAGACATTTGACTGGCCTCTGTGATGTTTTCTGGAGCTACCACTTTAGCAGTGTATAGTGTGTTTTGTCAGACAGGTTTTACCTTATGCATAGATGACTCCAGATTTACACGTTTTTTAAGGAAAATAAATGTCAGGGTTCTGGGAGGTAAAACTGGTTTATAAGCTGCAGTGAGGCAGCATCTTTGTCTGATTTCCAGCTCAACGCTGACACATCATGTGAACACAGCAGCCAGCAGAGTGACACATTACATAAGGTAAAGGTAAAGAAGGTAAAGGTAAAGAATAATGACAATTTAAACAAACAGGGTATGAACACATGACTCAACAACAGTGTTTGAGTTGTAGCGTTTGAAGCTGTAGTTCCTCATTAAGGACAAAAGGTGGCAGTGTTGTCACATATGTATCAGATCTCAGATGTATTAAATCGAGGCATTTGAATTTATTTGAGCCAATTTGAAACAGATTTGCACCGACCCAAAAATATTTCTTGTTTTTATGTTTGTGTCCTTAAAGAAGTCTGTATATGCGGTTCAGATTCTGTTTAGTTGAAAGCTGTCTTTGTCTCTGAATTAATTATTAATAACACAAAATATAATCAACAAAATAAATGAGGATGTGATAGTATAGATAAAGATAAAACTTTATTTATATCTGGGAGGGAATTAACTAACTACCCAGCAGTATATATACTGTATATATTTTTTATGTATATTTAGCAGTATACAAAGTAATTAAAATTACCCCGCCATTACCAGCTGGCACATGAATGTGATGAAAACATAAAAGCATCTATACTTATAATCCAATTATATGATGTACATTATTCTGAAAATCTGCATAATAAGTACTTCTACTTTTGGTATTGTAAGTATATTTTGATGCTAATACCTTTGTAATTAAGTAACACATTTTGAATGTATGACTTTTACTTGTAACAGAGTATTTCTACACTGTGGAATTGCTACTTTTACTTATGTATAAGATCTAAGTACATTTCCCGCCACTGCTCATCTATAAATGTTACACTGGTCATCTGTGGCACTATCCACACTTCATACTCTCTGTAGTCCTTAGTTTGGCACTTTCCACACACCATAGCCCTACTTACGGACTTCTACAAGAAATCTCCCCTTGCCTCCAACTTCACTCTTCATACTCACATTGTCTCTCTCAGCTGCAGGACGCATCAACATCATCGACAAGACGTGCTGTCAATGTTCCTCACTTGGAAATGTCACTCATAATCCACTTTGTAACAGCTTTGGGTGAGTTAAATTTTCATTGTTAAAGTTTTATTTTTTTTTAATGTCAAACCTTTCTGAGGTGCTGTCAGGACGCTGGGTGGAATTTATTCTGCTGTAGCCTAGCTGCCAAAAAAGTTCGTTCCCACGCCTGCAGCAACAACACGTGTAATGAGATCCATATGTAAACCATTATTCATTTACTTTCACCAGAAATGATGGTGTATTTAAAGATGAGAAAACGTGAAACTGCTGCAGGAAATTTTTTGTTTAGGGCTACTCAATTGTTGTATCAGAGAGAATCCATGTGATTTCAATTTAAATGAACTGCTCCTGAGTTTTATAATCGAAAGCGCTGATTTGTGACAGCATTCCCAGTTTATTTTTGATCAGGGCTTCAGGACTTTCACTGACATCTGTTTTCCTGCGTGCAGCCCTGTGGTGGCCCGTCAGGGCGCTGCTGCCAGAGTTCGGGGATGTTTGCACCAAAGGCAGCTGCTACCCCGCCACAGGTGACCTGCTGATCGGCCGCGCTCACAGGCTCAGCGTCTCCTCCACCTGCGGCCTCAAGCGGCCGGAGCGCTTCTGCATCGTCGGACATCTGGAGGTAAGAAAATGGGGCTGCTGGGAAAATAAACTGAGCTTGTGAGCAGTAAAGTAACCCAGCGCCTCATGGGTGAACTGTTGCTTTTTCTCTGCAGAATGTAGAACAAAATACACATTTGGGAAGTTTGATTAATGCGTTTTTGTCTGGAGTTTTATTTAACACCATGAATGGTGGGAAACGATGCTAATCTTGGACTCTGCTGAAGAGGTATAATTATTCATCATCCCAGCTTTATAGGTTTATCTGCAAGGAGCAGAATGAGCTCTGTAGTGTCCTTGAGCTTATAACGTTGTTTGATACAGTAGTTACTTTGGAACTACAGAGTGAGAACGTTTCTTCAGCTCGGAATGTTCTTTGGTTTTGCTTGTGTCTCTGTTGTGACTGTAGAGTGCAAGCAAGAATGCAAACTTGAGTTACACAAGTTATATATAATAATATACACATATATACACATACATATACATATAACACTTTTCAAAACAGCAGTTACAAAGTGCTTTACAGGCGGGGAAAGGGGGGAAAGGAGAAGAGAAGACGAACAAGAAATCACCCGCAATGTGTATGAAAGTTATAAATCAAAACAAAGAGAATAAATGAGTGCATGTTTTATTTTGACCACATTTGTAGAATGATAAAGATTTGGATAGAAATCCTCCATTAAACACATGCATGTCATGTTAAGACAGAGAAAGACTCTAAGTGATCAGAATAACAAGTAGAAAACAGTTGCATGTGATTCCACCTGACATAAAAACTTCAATTACGTTTCAGTCAGTCATAAGACGTCGAAAATATGCAATAGTCAAAGCAGACTGTACATTTACTCTCATTTTATGCACATAAAACCACATTTGCATATGTTTTCACTTTATACCACAGCCCTGTACATATTGTAGTATATATAGTGACAAGCTGAACTTTATATAGATATTTCTGGTGTCCTGTATAATAGGATATAGATGTTTGCCTTTATAAGTTTAGATGTACGTCTGCATATCCTCCTTTAATTGTCATATATATGTTAACAATATCAGCCAGATTGGAGTCATAACGATGCAATGATTACCCAGCAGTACAGACGTCCTGTTGCCAAGAACAACGGCATTTTATACTAATATGATCATTACTGCAACTTTATTTTAAAATGAATAAATCAGGCTATACATTGGCTTTGATTAAACAAATTAGGTAATTAGTAATGATTTATTGTCTCTTACTGTAATTTGCCACTTTGTTGGCAATTTTGTCAGTCTGTTTTTTACAGAAGTTGATTTAAAATGTATCAGCACTGCCGGCCTTGTACAGTACATGGCATTGTCATGACCTTGACTTAATGCTTATTCTCTGTGACTTCTTGCAAAAGAAAGAGGGCCGGTTGAAGTCAGCCATGAATCCCTCATATTTAAGAGCCCAATAAATCTACACTGGTATGATTATGATGAAAGAAATAGGATTCAACCCTGTACACCAGCTTGTTTTGTGTTTTTGTAACTTTAGTGATAGTACAACCAGAGATCAACTCTCTGTTTTTTGTCATTGTGTTTAAAATGTCACAGAAATAGAGAAATATGCCCATCATAAATTCCCAGAACCTAAGACGACATCTTGAAATTGTTTGTTTGTTTAATCAACAGCCCAAACCACAAAATATATTTAGTTTACTGTCCAATAAGATGAAGAAAAGCAGCACATTTTCACATTTGAAAAGCCAACGTTTGGTATTTTTTCCCTTAAAAAAATGACTCAAACTGTTAACTGATTATCCAAATCAATCAACTAATCAATTAATTGGCTAATAGTTTCAGCTCTACATCGTGTGCGGGAGAATGCAGATGTACAGTATCTGCTTGCTGTCTTGTCTTGTTGAGTGGGAGTTCAGACATTCCTCTCCACAATAAAAGCGCTGTGTGGCTCACAATTCCTTCCCTGTGTGCATATGAACCGAGGGCGAGGTAGGGGGATATTCTCCTTTTATCAAACACCCTATGGTGAGTTGGCTGTATGAATGGTGTCCTTATGAAATTACACACTGTGGGGCCTTTTCTGAGCTTCCTGAGGATGAGCACAGTCCTCAAGAATGAGCTACATGATAAAGGAGGAGGGAGGAAGTGAGCCTCAAGTAGAAGACATTTTTCCACCAAGCAGTGTTAAGTGAGGCCACTTAGAGAGACGCCGCTCACATTTCAACACAGACATTTGGCAGGGGCTCGGTGAAATTGAGAAACACGTCTTGTTTATTCACACGTTGCAGTATTGTGGGATTAAAATTGTGTGTGTGTGTGAACCAGAGTATAGCCTGTGTCCATGCCAAACCATCTGGTGTGCTGTTGACAAACGCAGTTTACATGATATATACTGTACGTCCTTAATTTAAATTCACGTTTAATGGGTCTCTCTTTCATCACACATAATACCAACGTGACCAAAAGTATGTGGACACCTCAAACTTACACCCAGATGTGATTTTTGAATACTCATTCCAAAGCCACAGGTTTTATTTCCACTCCTTCAGGGAAAACCTATTCACAAGATTCCGGAGCCTGGCTTTCAGAGGAACATACAGCAGTGAAAGGCCATGTTGACAGGCTTTCAGGGGGTTATTGTTGTTGTTTCACAGAGATTGTAGTTGACTGAAAAAGAGCGGTGTTTGCTAAAAGGCTCTGGATTGTAACAATAAGGGGAAACGTTATGAAATGTCTACCTTCACTCTTTCAATTAGGCTACTGTGACCATCTCTCTGTAGTTGACTGAAAAAGAGTAGTGTTGGCTAAATATCAAAACAAAAAATATCTCATCCCCCCCCTCACGGTGTGCAATCGCTCGTAGTATATCTGGACAAGTCTTTGCGTTCCATCTGCCGCAATACACTTGCACGCTGTATGTTAGGAAGAGGTGTTAGGCTTGACTCACAGTTCATCCCAAGAGGTGCTGGATAGGGTTGAAGTCAGGGCTTGGTGCAGGCCAGTCAAGTTCTTCCACACCAAACTGGGATGCTCAGGTGCATCATCTTACCCAAACTGTGGCAAAGCTGAAAACACTCTGTATAACATTTTATTTATTTATTGTTTGCTGTTGATATAAGATTTCCTCAATTGTAACTAATTGGCCAACTTCAACCAGGAACCAAACCATTAATAACCCTACCATCAAACTTTACAGTTTAGAGCTTAAGCAGTCAGTTAATTAATCAATAAGTGCATCAACAGAAAATGACTGCAACTATTGCCATCACATGCAGGCTCATTGGAATATACCGCCCCCCCATCCACGGCGTGAGAACTACCTTTGCAAAGGTGCGCCATATTTTTCTCTCGAGCCAATCAGAGCAGCCTAAGCAAACTTTTTTTTGGTAGTGGGCGTAAAGAGACAGGCGTTTCAGACAGACAGTATGAGAAAAAATCATGTGTTTTTTTAACATTAAAGCATGTAAACATGTTCTAGAAACCCAAAATACAAGTATGAACCTGACATTTTTTTTTGTCCTTTATCTTTTAAAGTTTTTCTTTGGAACTACTTTCTATCAAAAAGGTCACTATAAAAACTGTTTATATCTTTCATGGATTACCAGAGTAACAGATATACTATCATTCACCTTTGTGTTGTATTCACTGTACATTTCTAAACCTGGGTGAATAAAATGCAAAACTATCAGCATATTTAACTGTTTACCACTCTCTGTGTGTCAGGACGAGAAGAAATGTTTTGTGTGCGACTCCAGGAAGCCGTTCAACGAGCACGACAACCAAGACAGCCACACCATCGAGAACCTGGTCACCACCTTCGCCCACAACCGCCTCAAGACCTGGTGGCAGTCAGAGAACGGTGAGAGACAGAAAACACACGGGAAGAAAAAAGTGTGTTTGTTGTTCAATGAAAGATACAGAACTCCTGTTCACTCCTGGTCTGAAATGAATGCACAGCAGCATATATGTGGCGTGTGAGTGCTGACTGAGGCTGTTCTCATGGGAACTGTAATGACTAGACAGGAGATCACAGAGCCTCTCACTGCAGCCAATCACAGCAGAGCCAGGGGGCGGGGCTTACAGGTGTGCTGAGGAGAACAGGTGTGCGGACAAGAAACAGATGTGTGTCATCACTTGAACACAGACAGACGTTTAAAGTTGAGAGCAACAGGAAGCGTGTAATGAGACCGGTGCTTCAGAGAGCTCCACAGGGAGAACGAGAAACAGGGGTGGAGGAAGTATTCAAGTACTTTACTTAAGTAAAAGTACTATCACCACATTGTAAAAAAAAAAAACTCCAAGCCCTGCATTTAAAATGTTACCTAATGTAAGTATAATCAGGAAAATGTATTTGAAGTATCAAAAGTAAAAGTACTCGTTGCATAAAAATGGCCTCTGTGAATGCATATAGCTAAGATTAGCAGCATTTTATTCTTGTAGTTGGTTGAGGTGGAGCTAATTTTGATCTATTTTGTAAAAGGCTGCATTATTTATTATTCTGCTGATTTTTTTTTCTTGATCAATTTGTTTAATGTTTGGTTTTATAATATGTAAGAAAATATTGAGAAATGCCCCTCATCACAATTAGTGACACTTCAAATGTCTTTTGTCCGACCAACAGTCCAAACCTCAATATTATTCTAAGTAACATAAAGCATGCAGGCAATATTCAGATGTAAACCAACAAATTAATCAAACAGATGAATTGACTCAGCAGAAACAACAGTATCAAATTCAGTCAATTTGATGGTTTTAGACAAACTGTTCCAGAGTTCAGGTGCTGAAACCGAAGAGGCAGGCTGTGTTTAAAGCTCATTTTTCTTGCTGGTTTTAACACTCAATTGAACGCTAATGATGCTCGAAACCTTGATCCGCCTGATCAACAGCACACTAGTTACTCTGGGCAAACAGATAATCATCACATCCTTATAATTTGAGCCCTGAAAGAAATCACACTACAGTAAGTAAGTTCCCATAGAGACTAAAACAAGTCCTGCCTCTTTACTCCCACATTCATGCTGCACACTGTTCCCTCTCTGAGTGGTGGGAATCTGTCGGAGGTCCGAGTCATGGAGGGAGCGGCAGCCAGCAGTGCAGATGTCTTTGAAACAGCAGGAAGCTGCAGACACACAATGGGTTTGCTTGGGATTTCCTAATTCCCTCACAGTCGTCCTTCAGCTCCGTCTTGGCTTTCTGAGCCGTTTGCACTAGCTGTTAAGTTTAAACTTAGCTAAGTTTGACCTCTCCCAAGGAGGTCATGTTTTTGGTTTGGTTTGTTTGTCTGTCTGTTATTCAGCAGGAGTACGGAAAAACTTCTGGCCCGATTTTCATGAAACTTAAGGGAAGGGTGTAGCATGGGCCAAGGAAGAACCTATTACATTACACTAATTATTTTTTTCCATTTCATTAATATTGGGAGATAAGGCATTTGGCCTCTCGGAGTGACTCTTAGTTAATTTGTGTTTGGTTTGGATAACTACACATCGCTAAATTAAAACAAGTTGCACCACACTAACTATTTCTTACGTAGACATTAGTTGTTACTAGATATAGTAGCCTTAAAAGGGCTAACAGGATGTGGTCAACATATCTTACCAGACACTTAATTAAAATGCAGTTTAAGAATGATGTAAACTGGGAAAACTTTAAATTACATTTCACACAAAAAAAACACAAAATATTACACTAGAAAAACATGATTAGATTAATGACAGTCAGATTAATTATCTTAATTAAATATATCCCTCCAGATATTTATATATAAACAAAAATAAAGACTCTACAGCCATGCTGTGAGGATGTACTTTGGCACAACGGTGCTTTCAGCTAAATGTTGACAGGTATAATGTTAACCATGTTTAGCATCTTAATTTTGCACATTCGCATGCTAACCGCATGCACTAAACACACAGAGGCTGATGGGAATGTCATTAGTTTTGCAGGTATTTGGTCAAAACAAAGCAGAGTGATACCTACATTCACAAAGTGTCAGCAGTTACGTTTGATACATTGTTTGGCCTCCTAAAACTGTTATGTTACTAGCTCTAGATGCTAAAGTGACTTCTTAGTTACACGGTTGATTGCTGTTGATTGGACAGTGCTACAAATGTTTACTAGCAACCAATTAACACATTACTAAGACATGTCCTTACGTTATAATGTTGCAAACCAACGTAGTAAAAGTTCACATTTACACATGAACATAGTAAAGAATTTAGGAGGAGCTGGTGCAAAACAATCCAGAACCGGAGCTTTAGATTGATTAGATTAGTATGGGAATGCTCGAAAGCCTCAGCTGCATAAACATGTGCAGAAAGAATCTGTAAATAATTAAATAAATTATGTTGAAGTGTCTGAGAAAGCGTGTCTGGGGTGTGTTGACAGTTCCTATGATTGACTTGTTTGATGAATGGGAATCAGTCGAGAAAGAGATTTAATTGTTAATTTCCTGTGTGTTTCCTTTCACCTGCAGGTGTGGAGAATGTGACCATCCAACTGGACCTGGAGGCCGAGTTTCACTTCACTCACCTTATCATGACCTTCAGGGTGCCTGTTCTCTCTGTTTCTCTCTCTCACACACACACACACACACACACACACACACACACAAACATACATATATCATAGACTCCCGTACCCACGGAGATAAACACAGCGTCAGACAGCTGTGGTGGAGGAATGTGGAAAATCGTTCTAGTCTCTGGAGAACGGTGGGAAAAGAAGAAGGAGGGAGAGGATGAGTTTGAGGCTGCTCTCATGGTTGGCCATGACGGTGGCCAGCTGGATTTGTCTCTGTAACTCTACATTATAGTCAAAACACACACTCAAAGACACACTTTCCATGTGTATCCTGTCCCATCCTGTTATGGGATTAGATGGCAGAAAAGATCAACACATCTAACAGCCTCCACCCTTTCAGGAATATCATTACTTTATGTTCAAGTTATGTTTATTATAGACAGACAGACAGACAGCAGTTTAGAGCATTTAAGACAAAAAAGCAAAGACATATACAATACTTATAAACAGTGTTTTAATAATAAGAAAAATAATAATAACGAAGAATTGTAATATTATAGGTACATTATTGTATCCAAATGAAAATTTTCTACAGTACATCTAGATAAAAAATGCCAGGAAATGTACTTTATCCAACATAAAAAGATCCCAAAACTTCTATTGTATCAGAAATAGTTTAATGTAATTAGTTTTTTTCCTGATCATTTACACTGAAATTTGCATGTAAAATGATGAATGCAAAGACACAAGTAATTAGTTGAGATAACACTGGATGTTAATGACAAAAAAGCCTCAACAATATTTGGTTTCTAGTGGAAATTAAAGGAAAAGAAATTGACATCTGAGGGCGAGAGAGCAGACTGTTTTTTCTTTCACAATAATAGTCGAAAATGTACTACCACTACAGTTTGGTTTTCCTGATCATTCACACAGACACACATCCTGACCTCTGTGAGTACAAGAAGATACAGAAAATCAATATGATGATTTATATTTAGTGATTTTTCCCTCCATCTCTGTTGACAGACGTTTCGGCCAGCTGCCATGTTGATCGAGCGGTCCATGGACTTTGGGAAAACATGGCAGGTTTATCGTTACTTTGCCTACGACTGCGAGTCATCCTTCCCCGGCGTGCCCTCCAGGCCGATGGTCAAAGTGGACGAGGTTGTCTGCGACTCCCATTACTCAGACATCGAACCATCCACAGAGGGAGAAGTGAGTTTTACTTTTTATTTACATTTTTGAAGGTTTTTCTTCTGATAAGAGTGTCTCAATTAGATTGTAGGATATACATAAATAAAAAAAAGTGTCTCTCTAAATTCACTTTCAATACAAACTTTCCTCTGGTTTTCTCTTTTTGGTCTTTTTTGTCTTATAGGTGATATTTCGGGCGCTGGACCCCGTCTTTAAGATTGAGGACCCCTACAGCCTGAGGATACAGAGTAAGCTGCTCCTAAATTGCTGTAGTGCATGTCCCCGGGAACTTTGGGTGGAAACTCGGCTCGAGAGAGCAATTAGCTGAAATCGATTAATTGCAAACTGTCTCTATTATCCCTTTTATCAGGACCAAATTTGGAAGTTATTTTTAGTAAACGTACTAGAAATATATGGATATTATAGACCTGTAAGATAAAACATGACTAAATAATCAAGATAAAACAGACAGTGGTAGACAAAAGGTGAGGGGCCAAAGGAAAGACAAAGAGAAAGATCCAGTGAACACATGAAATGAATTGTAGTATCTTTTAGTCGTCTGTAGTCCAGGTAACAGTTACCTGGAGCAGAGTTTTAGGGGTCAGACTTGAAGAGCTCTGCATGGAATTTCACATGTGGGAGTAACTGGGCCTTCGTACACTCACCACCAGACTGAGACACACTCACACACACGCATGCAGAGGCCTCATGTTAAGTATGTGGTGAATGCTGTGGGTGTATGAGGAACAATGGCGGCCTATTTGAAGTCTGAAACTCAGCAAGAAACTTGAAAAATGTATAAATAAAGCTCTAAAAACTTGTAATATACCTAACACTCAATTTCCTGTGTGTGTGTGTGTGTGTGTGTGTGTGTGTGTGTGATGCCATTTTTTCTCCCATGACACCAGGGAGAAAGCGCTGCAAGACTACAGGAAAAAATTACTCGAACACAAAGAAATTGACGGGCGGTTAAAAGAATTGAGAGAACAACTGAGAGAACAAACTAAACAGTACGAGAAATCAGAAAATGACCTAAAGGTCTGTGTGTGTGTGTGTGTGTGTGTGTGTGTGTGTGTGTGTGCAGACATGCTGAAGATCACTAATCTCCGGGTGAAGTTCACCAAGCTCCACACGTTGGGCGACAACCTGCTCGACTCCCGCGACGACGTGATAGAGAAGTACTACTACTCCCTCTATGACATGGTCGTCCGCGGCAACTGCTTCTGCTACGGTCACGCCTCGGAGTGCGCCCCTATGGATGGAGCAACGGTTGATGCTGAGGGCATGGTACATCAAACACATCTAATGGTCTTTAACTGCAAAAGGCGCTTCGAAAAAGATGGATGTTGAGGAGAGATTGTGTGTTCGCAAGGTCTAGAATGAACTTCCATGTCCAAAACTGCCTGAATGTTTTGTATCTTGCTAATTGATACTAAAACCTTGAAAGGAAATAAAAGATCCAGTTATGAAGCTTGAAACCGAATTCAACATAACTCTGGTACTGCAAATGGTGTAAATTTATTTTGTGTGTGTGCAGGTCCATGGCCGTTGCGCATGCAATCACAACACAGAGGGATTAAACTGTGAGCGCTGTCAAGACTTTTACCATGATATGCCTTGGAGACCTGCAGAGGGACAAAACACCCACGCCTGCAAGAGTAAGAACACAAACATAAATACAGAGCTCACTTCTCTTTCTGTTTTTCTGTCTTTTGCTCTGTTCCTGTTCACATTTTTGATAATACGCTTATAAAGTTTTAAGAGAAGATTGACACCACTCCCATGTCTGCACCTTAATTACAATATAGAGCTAGTGTCAGCTGTTTAGCTTAGCTTAGCATTAAGTTTGAAAACAGGGGGAAACAGTTGTCCTGGCTCTGTCCAAAGGTGACAAAGGCCACCTCCAAAGCTCACTAATCAACACATTACATCTAATTTGTTTAATCTGTATAAAAATGTGTGAAAATGACAATTTGTGGTTAACCAAACTATGCTAGCTGTTTTCCCCTGCTTCCAGTCTTCAGGCTAAGCTAAGCTAACCTGCTGCTGGTGGTGGTTAGCTTCATTTTTAAGAAAGTGGTATCAATCTTCTCTTAAGAAGAAAGCGAATAAAGGTATTTTCCAAAATGACAAACTGTTCCTTTAATGTCCTTCGCTTACATGTCCTTCACAAAAAAAAAGCACTTTACAGATATGACGCTAGAGCTGCAATTAATGATTAATCGATTAGTCGATCTGCAACTAATAATAGATTAAAGTTAAAAATGCCAAACATTCCCTGTTCCATCTTCTTAAATACGATAATTTGCTGCTTTCCTCTTTTAAATTGAATTAAATATATTTGATTACTGGACTGGCATTTTTGATAGTTGTAGCCTTATACTGTATAACACAGAATTGAAACAATAAGGTAACAAATAAATACTCACAAGCAATGTCAGAAAAAATACATGAGTAAAGTCTGTACACTTTATTTTAGATTCTTTTTTTATTTTTTATTCTCTGGGCTCTTTAATTATCTTTTCAGTTGTACTTAAATGTCCTAAATGTCTTAAATGTTTTTTTATAAAGCACTTTGAATTGCCTTGTTGTTTTACTGTGCTATATAAAAAAACCTGCCTTGCCTTATACTGTGCTTGAAAATGAAATAAAATGCACAATTCCTAAAGAAGACCACCAACAAATCTCACTTTCTTTCTCAGAGTGCGAGTGTAACCATCACTCCACATCGTGTCACTTTGACCTGGCCGTGTACATGACGACCGGCAACATTAGCGGAGGCGTGTGCGACGACTGTCAACACAACACGGTGGGCCGACAGTGCGAGCAGTGTGCACCCTTCTACTTCCAGCACCCAAACCGAGACCTCAGAGACCCCAACGTCTGTGAGCGTAAGTCACCTCTACGTCACCTCTCTGAGTGTTCTCCACTGCGTTGTGTTCCTCTTTATGGTCCACGCTACTCATTACATAGACAGTCTGTTGAAATGTTGGTGTCCTCCTCCAGGACATGTTTCTTTCAGCACCATCTGGAGCTGCATCCTTTGAAGTGAAAAGCAGAAAGTAGCTGTTGTTACATCATGATTGTAATTACCTGCTGAGTACTGGGTATAAGTGGAAATAGTGCAGTAAAGTGAAATACAGCCTCACCCTCTCTTTACCTCTTTACTAGACTTTTAATTACACGCTGCTTTTGCAGCTCTTTGCGCTTCACTATCTTGTCCACTGACAAATAGCTTACCGGTGATGTAATGTTACCACAAAATAAGCTAATGTCATTTTGAATCTTTATTTTTTAACAAAATTAAAGGAAATCCCTTTATCGTCCATCAATTAGCTACAGAGCAAGATATTTCAACATTTACTGACCAAAATCTGTTGTGTATATTTGTGATCCCGAGAGAATTTTGTTGAGGCTCTATCTTTTTCTGTTGCTTCACCATTAGGCTAACTTTTTCCACTTTAACACAACAAATATCATAATCTACTGGGCAGATTTTCTCTCACTATGTCTGTCCATATGTTAATCTTTTCACATGACCATAAGATTTTGGCATGATAAGCATTAATGTGTCCACGCAGTCTTGCTAATGTCATTTTTCATGTCTCCACAGCGTGTAACTGCGACCCCTCCGGGTCTCTGCAGGGCGGACTGTGTGACTCGCACACCGATGTGGCCGCCGGGATGATCTCAGGCCAGTGTCGCTGCAAAGCCAATGTGGAGGGCGAACGCTGCGACCACTGCAGACAGGGACACCACGGACTGGGACAGGGGCCTCACGGCTGCCTGTGTAAGTCACAATTAGTTACAATTCTGTTTAGGCCCTTATTACGCCCCAAGTTTGTTTGTATTGTCTGTTAAATATCTCAGTTCACATTACAAAAAATCATCTTTTTGCTCATAACAACCAAAGTAGTTATTCACATTTTGCTGCCATATTTATTCTAGCTCTCTGTGCGAACAGTTGACTACATTTTCATTATTATTATTAGGTGAATTAATGGATTTTTTTGTTTTTAGAGAACTTCAAATTAAAACTGACACAAACATCCACAGTGTGGATAAACTACAGTCAGTCAAACAGACTGACATAGTTGGATCTGTTGCTTCATTGTTTGGTTGTGTGTTTTGGCAGCTTGTACCTGTAACCCGCTGGGAACTCTGCCTGGAGGAAACCCCTGTGATTCAAACACAGGGAGGTGCTTCTGCAAACGCCTCGTCGACGGACATAACTGCGATCAGTGTCTGGTGAGCAAACACAGCTCAGTTTGGATACTTTTACCTCTATACATGTGTTTGTGCAGTGTGTATGAACAAATGTCTGTTCTCCATTCTTTTCCCTGTAGCCGCAGCACTGGGGTCTGTCTAATGACATGGACGGCTGCAGATCATGTGACTGTGACCAGGGTGGGGCTGTAAACAATAAGTATGTTTAGATATCTCTTTTATTAGTTACTTATTTAAGTTTAGAGCTCATAGCATGCAATGTAGTTTTATATTTATTGTTGGATGTACTAAGAGTACAGATGCGGGAGTTGGATTTCATTTCATTTCAACACAAATGCACAATAACAGAAAAATATAGGTACTGAGATACATATAATACCAAATCTCTCCTTCTACAGCTGTGAGCCTCACACAGGACAGTGTGTGTGCAGGGAGCACATGTTTGGACGACGCTGCGATCAAGTCGAGTCCGGCTTCTACTTCATCGCTCTGGATCACTACACCTACGAGGCAGAGGACGCCGAGCATGGACCTGTGAGTGTGTTTATTGTACCGCCACATCTATTTACCCAAATGTGTAAACTACAGCTTTGTTGATCTCTTTCTGTCTGTCAGGGTGTGACGGTGGTACCGAGGCCTTACCCTCTGGATCGCAGTCCGACATGGACCGGTATGGGTTTTGTTAATGTGCCAGAAGGAGCTTACTTAGAGTTCACCATTAACAACATCCCAGAGTCCATGGACTATGACATCCTTATTCGCTATGAGCCGCAGGTAAGCACACACACACACACACACACACACACACACACACACACACACACACACACACACACACACACACACACACACACACACACATAAACATAAACATACAGTGGTTTCTGTCCATATTGTAAGTTTAATGTGTATCTACACTTCGGAATAATAAGATCAAGAACAATGCTACAAACACAGAATATTTGTGGTTTTAATTTGTAATTTCATTAAAGTTTTAAGTGAAATGAGTGAGTGTCTGTATATGTTTGCAGCTGCCAGACCAGTGGGAGCAGGTGAACATCCGAGTGCAGCGTCCCCTCATCAACCCTCCAAACTACTCATCTCACTGCGGCAACTCCATCCAGAGTGGAGACGAGCAGTCCATTTCTCTTCCACCTGGATCCAGGTAAAAACATTAGTTTACTTCACTACTGTGTCTCTCTAGCAAGACATTCACTCCTCACACTGACTCTCGGCTGTGTTTCAGACACGTGTTGCTGGTGAGGCCGGTGTGTTTCGAGCAAGGACTGAACTACACGATCCGTCTCACTCTGCCTCTCTACTCGTCAGTCAGTGACGTCCAGAGCCCGTACACACTCATCGACTCCGTACGTTGAATTTCATTCCTTAACCCCCAACTTATCTTAAAGGACAGTCTTTGTCCTTGTTGATCTTCCTTCCTGTCAAGAGATCAGACTATAGACACTAAAATCATCCATGTACACCTTGTAGATTGGTGGCTCCATGCTAATACTTAAGCACACATTATTAAATGTTTTTTCTGTCAGTTTGGTATGGCAAATGGCTTTAAAATACTACACCCTTAAGGCTCAGTTGTGCTTCCTGAAGAGAAGCCAACCAGAGGTGTGAATCAAAGTTGAAGCAAATTCAAAACTCTTTGTCGTTGTAATCAGGAACAAAACTCTGCACCATAGTTGATAAATTCATCCAAATGGACCCAGAATACAAAATTAAATGAAAAAACTGAACCGGGTTTTTAATTTGGCTCCCTAAACATCTGAAATAACGCCTGCTACTCTATTTCTTAAAACCTGTTTTTTTTATTATGGTTTCCATTCCCCTTGACCTCCTCCTCCTCCTCCTCCTCTTCCTCCTCCTCCTCTCTTCATAGTTGGTGCTGATACCCCGAGTCAGGGAGCTGGACATGTTCCATGGGATCGATGGTGACGGAGCGTGGGATACGTTTCAGCGCTACCGGTGTCTGGAGAGCAGCCAGAGCGTCGTCAAAAGCCCCCTGACCGACATCTGTAACGACTATATCTTCAGCGTCTCTGCTCTGCTCCACAAAGGAGCCATGGGTACGTAGTTTATGTGTGTGTATATAATACATACATTGTACAGTGGCAGACATTTTGTTATTTTCTTTTTGGAAAACATATACATTTAAATATGTTTATCTTTCTATCATTTAAGGCTACATTACAACTAATGATTGTCAAGTAACATTCCTCATAACATTCTCATAAATGTCCACCTTTATTTCTCTCATCTTATCTCCCAGCATGCCAGTGTGACCCTCAGGGTTCACTAAGCGCTGTGTGTGAGTCCAGTGGAGGTCAGTGCAGGTGTCGATCCAACGTGGTCGGCAGGAACTGCGACCACTGTGCCCCAGCTACGTTTCTCTTCAGCCCAAGCGGCTGCAGGTGTAAGTTTTGCATGACTGTACGGTTTGATGCTTATTATAGGCCAGAACAAAAACATTATTTTTGTTTTTTCATGCACTGATCAATGTTGAGATTTTGAGCTTCCATGATATGTCTGCTTTCTGACTAGTGGAAAGAAAACAACCAAAATACACATTTAGGTGTTTATTTTACTGCTTTTTCTATTTGAGTCTGTAGATTCCCTAAGGTTATGGGATACATTTAGCATACAAGGTATAGGATGCTGAGGATTTGATTAGATATTGTGTCTGTAAACAGTGTTTTCCAATAAAAAGGTATGCAATTTTGCAATACATATTAAAGATACACTTACACTTACACATTTGTTCTCAGAATTTTGAACTTGGCTTTGTGCAATGTTCAGATTTCTCTTTAATAAGATAATGCCTCATTTGCAAATTCAAACTTCAGAAATACAAAAACATTATCCTAATGTAAGTAATCAACTGGGGAAGTTACATGGGGCTATATTTTAGTTAAGATGTCTTACCCTATTCCCCTGTAATGTCTTAACCCAGTAACAAGAAGAAGTGTAATGATTAAAATGTCTCCCTCAGCTTGCGACTGTGACCCTCGAGGTTCGATCAGCGCCTTCTGCCACGAGGCGACAGGCCAGTGTGAGTGTGTCCCTGGGGCCACAGGGCGCCAGTGTTCCCACTGCCTGCCCGGCTTCTGGGGCTTCCCTCAGTGTAGAGCGTGCCAGTGTAACGGCCACAGCGAGTACTGCCACCCTCAGACTGGAGAGTGTCAAGGCTGCAGAGACTTTACCACTGGACACCACTGTGAGAGGTAGAAGCTAGGCAGAAAGCTAAATTAAAGTGATTAGAGTCAAGTGAACTGGAAATATTTCTACTTTACCCCTTTTCTTTACTTCCAGGTGTTTGGACAGTTACCATGGCAACCCAGAGTTGGGTTCAGGTGGCCACTGCCGCCCCTGTATGTGCCCCGATGGACCACGCAGTGGACGCCAGTTTTCTGACAGCTGTTACCTTGTGGCTAATAGTAACCAGCTGGTGTGTGTGTGCAGCCCTGGCTACAAAGGTATATAAAAACACACACACACACACCGAAGACACACACACTCACACACACACACACACACACACACACACACACACACACACACACACACACACACACACACACACAATAATTATTAATAACAGATTTGTTTTTATGTAAGCAGTTTTTTAAGTGCTCAAAGCATCACAATGTCATCATGTCTTCACATGTTAGAAACCCAAACAACACTTGAGTTCCCCTCTCATTAGCTCGCTGAACATGAATTGACTTCCTGTTTCCTTTCCTCATCCAGGTGCCAGGTGTGATGAGTGTGCTCCCGGTTACTTCGGGAACCCTCTGGTGCCCGGTGGGCGCTGCATGCCCTGCCAGTGTAACAGCAACATCGACATGCACGACCCAGGGTCCTGTAACGCTCGGACGGGCGCCTGTCTCAAATGCCTGTACCACACTGAGGGCTACGGGTGTCAGCACTGCAAACAGGGTTACTACGGCAACGCTGGCACTCAGAGCTGCAGGAGTGAGTACAGAATTCAGTCTAATTCCTTGTTTATATCCTGTATAAATACAAGCAGAGGTGGAAAAAGTACAAAAATATTGTACTCAAGTAAAAGTACCAATACTTTGATGAGATATTACTCAAGTACAAGTGAAATTACCTATCTGAAAAATTACTCAAGTAAAAGTAATAAGTAGTTAATTTCGTCGTTTTGGGCAGCAGAATTCGATGTTTCAGCTAGCATTTCTACTGAAATAGTCTCTGATCTGTCGTCGCTCGCCTGATCCAGCTCCATCTCGTTCTCAGTCTCCTACAGAAAGACTTGGCGCCTGGTAGGCAGCCTAGATGCTGATCATTCGTCACTGTAGTGGTTCCGGGCGCAATTTCTTTTCTTCCTTTCGGTTTTCATTAGTCAAAGTTGTTTTTTTTACTCAGTAACGGATGGGATTTGTAATGTAGCGAAAAACGATACTTCACTCAAAACGTAATCAAGTACATTTTAAATTACCGATTTATAAAAACGACTTGAAAAATACAGAACAAAACTACTCAATACAGTAACGTAAGTAAATGTATTTTGTTATTTTCCACCTCTGAATACAAGTACAACACTGTCTCTTCAACAGTCCTAAAAATCCAGTATCAGTTGGGTCCTAACATCAATCTTGTTTTACAGTGGGTTCCCGCAGTGTTCCTTTAAATATCATGAATACTCACGCAAACTACTATCAGCAATTTTTACCCAAAGATGTGGGTACAAATGTCCAAAAGCCAAAGCTTGTTGAACTCTGATCAACATCTGTCCTCCTCTGTGCAGAGTGTATGTGTTACTCGGCGGGCACATCACCTCAGGCCTGTTCCTCCCCTGATGAGTGTCAGTGTAATCAGCACAGCGGCCAGTGTCCCTGCCAGCCTAACGTGGTTGGTCAGAACTGCGACCGCTGTGCTGTTGATACGTGGAACATCGCCAGCAGGACGGGCTGCCAGCGCTGCGACTGCCACCCTGTCCACTCTTCTGGATCCTCCTGCGATGAGGTGAGTCGGACACTGTGATGAAAACCAAGAGCCATAACCACTCAACATCCCACCTAATATCCAACATCTGTCTGCATAGTTTCCTGCATTAGCATTGCAACAGCTGCTTTAATTTTCTCTCCCACGTTAAGATGTATAGCTGAACTGAATCCCAGCGCTGCACCACAAAAACTTACTTTACGTACTCAATGAACTGTTGTTGGCAGAGTTTTCCTAACACAATGTGGGGACTGGCTCGGACGTTTTCCAAACAATTCTCATTGAGAGCAAAGTTGCAGGGCGGTTGTAAGTCACTGTGACCAACCCATCTAATCACAGAGGCCTGTGTTTGTGTTATATTTTTTGATATATGGACTCCAGCTGTTTGGGCAAAGCAGAGCTGCAGAACTAACAGAGAGAAGCAATTCCCAAATGCACAGATCTGCATGTGTATGCACAGAAACATGCACATAAAGAACATGATAGTGTGCACACACACTCGCACACACAAACAGTTGGGTTTCTGTGTTTACTGGCTGCTCTCCATCAGAGGAAGGAAGTCTCAGAATACACTGTGGAATAACTGAATACAAATTTCTCTAAGAGGAGTGAGTTGTATCAAACTACACAGGCCCATTGTGTCTGCATGTGAAATAAAAGACATAAAACATGCTGCTTTAATCCAAAAGTAACTATTTTAGACACAAAATCCACCGTACACTTACTGTCTTATATTTTGTTGACCTGATGTTCTCTGTGTCCCTGTAGGTCACAGGACAGTGCATGTGCAAACCCGGTTTTGGTGGCAAGACGTGTCGGGAGTGCAGAGAGCTCTTCTGGGGGGATCCAGAGGTCAAATGTCATGGTAAGTCACCCATCACCAATATATGAGCAAACATTAAAAACATTCCCAGCAGACTAGGGAGGATCATACATCTGTTCATGCTTCCATTGCTCTATTTTCTTCATCTGAATATTTCTGTGAATGTTGTGTTTACAGCGTGTTTTTGCTGCCCTCTGGTGGCCAAGTCAGTTAATGGAGGTTCAAATATTTGGTTACAAATTCTCTGTTTTCTTTAGTAATGCTCTGCCAGGCCTGGACTAAAGCCACAGTCACCTCCTGTTTTTTTCAGGAGCTTTCACCGTGGCCCTCAGTATGTGAAACATATTATATACAGTTTAAATGAGGTCAGGTAAAACACTGGGCCAGCCAAGAACATGCCACGTTGAGGCCATAAAAGAACTCCTCAGTTGCCTTGTTCGTATGTTCGAGATCACTGTCCAAACACTGGGGAACTATGGATCAAAAAGGTCCCACACTGTTCATCCAATAAGGATGTGAACACTCTTATACAGCCTTACTTTAAATCTCATGGTCACTTTTTCATTTCAAATCCAATGTACTGGAGTACAGAGCAAAAACATCACTGTCCAAATACTGCCTGCCTGCACTGTATTCTCGAGTTTATATAACTCATTAGATCTTTTTTCTCCCTGCAAGTTAAAGTTCTTTTGGATATGGTTCCTTGAGACACCATGTTGGAGGACTTGAGCTTTATATTGTTTTTCCATGTTTCTTTTGCTCTTTGTTTTCGTCCTTCTGTGTGCAGTTCATTATGTATGAGGAAGCATACCAGCGGTGGCTGTGAAATTACTTTGGTGAGTTAAGTGAATGAGTTGGTTACATGTCAGCAGCAGTGAATTAGCGTTTTATTGTCTGCTGAACAAACTGCTGGAGAGCCCATCTGCAGAAATGTGTGCCTCCCAGTAGCTGGCTCAGCCTCAAAGAAAGAGAGAGAGAGGGAGGGAGGAGATCTAGGAATGACCTCTCGCTCCCTGCTCATGAGAACCAGATGTTTTCCAGAACTCCCAAGCATCCCATTTTGGTCATGAACCTACGCCCAGAGGACCCAGGAATTATTACGGCTGTATTCCCCAAAGGTCTCTTAAGCTGTTAAACCAGCTGGACCTCGCTGCCCATCTCCACAGATGATACACCACTGTACTGAGAAATGCGTGGGAGTAATGTGTAGTTACGCGAGAGAGTGTTGACAATAAAGCCTCTTAAAGATGCTGCCACAGCTTAGAGGTTGTTCTAAAGTCCGAATTTCAATGTCTGAGGTTTAAATGTTTGTCTTGTTGTCATCTTTGTCTGCACTGTGTAACCAAACAGGGCGACTGTTATAAGTAGGTGGCCCTTAATCACCGTGTATGTTCTGACCCTAATGTGCTTTAAAAACAGGCGTACTATTCCTTGACAAAAACTAAACGTCAAACCCTACACTCACCTTCTGCTCCATAAATCATGCAAATAAATGCAGCAACACTGATGGTCGAAACCTCTCAAACGCTGCATTCCTTCTTTCTGACTTACACCAAAACTCCTCTTCTTATTTCAATTCTTCTTCCCTGGAGGGGGGGGGGGGGGGGTGACCTTCAAGGTCACGTTCATGTCTGACTTTATTAACTGGAGGTTGAACATAATTTGTTTTCAAATGGCTCATTTCCCTGGAGAGACTTAAAAAACGCTAACAAATAAAAATGGAGTTCTTTAGGCCTCACGTAAGCTTTAGACCAAAAACAAGTTATTATACTGTATATATATCTTAATGTCTGGATATTTTGTTGACCTTCCATGCCAAATGAAATGGAAAGCTAACAGAAATACATGTTTTTTTCATTTATTTCCTTAAGTATGCACATGTATTGTTTCATAATTTCTACTTTATTTCACCTTATTTCTTTGTTGAGTTTTGTATTAATTAGGCATAGTGAAGCTGACCATTGAGAACACAGTTAGATTTTTTTTGGGAATATGAAGACTTGATGTTTTTTTTAAAAGGAGGATTGCAACATTGTTTTAGATGCAGTATCCTGAGATTTTTTAGACCAAGAAAAAATTAAAAATACATAAATGAATTTAACAAATCTTCCCACCAGAATGTATTACTGACAGAGTAGAGAAAACTCTCACTTGTGAAAACTTTTCACCATCATGTAGAGAAACTTACTAATACAATATAATAGAACAGTTTAATGAATTAAACATGTAAAAGTATTCAAATTTCAGTATTTGGTATTTTTAGTCTCCTCAATGTTATCTGGGGCAGGAAGGGGTACTTGAACTTACATTAATTCTTCTTCATGGCGTATGCCTATTCCAGGATTTATTTGGATTCCTGGAATTAGTTTCCCCCTGACTTTCCTCCCTGTGTGTTTCCAGCTTGTGACTGCGACTCTCGGGGAATCTCCAGCAATCAGTGCCATCGTGCGACAGGTCAGTGTACCTGTGCGAAGGGTGTGTCCGGCCGACGCTGTGACGAGTGCGCCAGAGGCTACATGGGTGAGTTCCCCACCTGTGAACCCTGCCACCAGTGCTTTGCTGTCTGGGACACCGTGGTGGGCGAGCTGACCAATCAAACCCAACGTCTGGAGGCCCAAGTAACACAGCTGCAGACCAGCGGGGTGACAGCGCCGTATAAAGACCTGGTCGGCAGCCTGGAGAGAAACGCCAAAGCTGTCAGAGAAATAGTAGAGAACAACCCTGCTGCAGTGAAGCTGGAGAAGATTCAGGACCTGATGCATCAGATTACGTACGTACATGAACAAATAGAGATCTACAGAAAGATGTAGCAGACACGTTTTTGTTTGAGTTTATCACAGTCTTGTTGTTTCTTCAGCGGTGTGATGTCCTACCTACACGGAAAGCTGAACACAACCGAGGAGACCTTGAACGTTCTCCACAGTGATGCCAACGCCACCGATGCAGACTTGGACACACTGACTGCCGAGGCCAACCAGCTGGAGCTCAGTGTCCAGGACCTGAGACAGCAGGTTCACAAAGCAAAGAACGCCAACATCCAGGGTGAGAAACCAAACCGAATGTTTTTAAAAACCTTAAACTAAGAAGCGTGTCATCAGTATATTGTGTCACATTCATCCTAATAATAGTAATAATAATAATAACACATTTTATGGACGTCTTTCACAACACTCACGGACACTTTACATGTACAAATAATAAAAGATAAAAACAGATGAACAACAATAAAACAGACCAAACAGAAATACAAAGCATTACACTGAGTATGACAGTTTGAAGAGGTAGAGGTATCTGTTGTACTTATTCTCACCCTGGAGCTGTCTCTTAAAACTGCAGCGTGTTTTGTTTATAAAAGCTGGGTTGCATGTTTGGTAGTTAGCTTGTTGTCCGAAGAAAATGCTGAATGATTTCAATTAAATGTGGTAGAAAGTTAGGGCATGGACCCAAGGACAGCTGATTCGTTTTGGTACAATTCCAGAAATTTGTTTTAAATGATTTCTTCACACTGCAAGATATGAACATTTCTGCTATTTTCTCATAATAACTGCACTTACCTGAAAAAAGTGATCTGTTTCCAAAGAATTGCCTTAATTAGTATTAAGACAAGTTTTGGTTTAACTTAATCAGAATCATATCTAGGCAGCATAGTCATCACAGGATTCCTGACTTGCCCCTGAAGTGGCTTTTATAACCACCAGGTAGCGTTTTTCATCAAGAGAGCTATGTTGAACATATGCTGAAAACAGATAAGATAAGATATGATAGACTTTATTAATCCCACACTGGGGAAATTCCTGTGCTACAGCAGCTCAAAAGAAAGATGTACACACATCAGAATAACACAAATACACATTAAGAACACATAGGAGAAAAATATACATAAAGTATAGGGAATGGAAAAATAGAATAGAAATCGTTATAATAATAATAATAATAATAATAATAAAACAACAACCGTATTTACACAGTAAACAACCTTATATAAACAGACAGTATATAAACACAGATATACAAATGAGTAAGGTGTGAATGAATAGAGATGACATATTGCACAGTTGCAGGTGACACAGAGTAATAAATAGATAAATGTAACCCCTAAAACCACCATTAATTTAATAAAAAAAACTATATGCCACTATATTCTTGTCATGTAACCTAACCTTAGTGTACACACGTGTGTGTGTGTGTGTGTGTGTGTGTGTGTGTGTGTGTGTGTGTGTGTGTGTGTGTGTGTGTGTTTTTTTCAGGTGCCATGGACACCATTGCAGCTGCACACATGCAGTCTAAGACGGCAGAGCTCCGCGCCAACACCTCCACCAGTAATCCCGGAAACACAGTGGAGGGGTCGGCCACAGTACGGAAAGCCACAGAGGACAAACTGAGCAGCGCTCAGAAGGAGTTTGACCGTAAGCACCAAAGAAACTCGCAGAAGCTGGACAAACTGTCCACTGAGCTGGATACATTTGACCTGTCACCACTTAGCAAGAAGGTGAGAAAGACTTTCTGTATTGTTTCTATTACAAAAAGGCAAGAGTAAAGTTCCATCTGAAAGAGGCCGTATTATACTCCTTTTTAGCATCATATTTGTACTCTTGAGGTATCCTAGAATAGGTTTACATGCTTTGATGTTCAAAAAACATATTGTTATGTTTCTCATACTGGCCATTGCTGCAGTGCCTCCACCTGAAACACTCTGTCTGAGCTCTTGGCCCGCCTTCCTGAAAAAGCCCAGTCTGCTCTGATTGGTCAGCTGGCCATACTGAAACAAACTGCTGGGTGGGCTATGCTTGCTCAGGCAGTGCCAATGGGCAGCACATTTGAAAAACTGGGCTGCCATTCTCAGTAAATGACTCATTACTTGAGGAATTTCAATTTTGAGCCACTAGTGGGTGGTGATGGATATAACACATACCTTTGGTGTGTGAGATCTGGGTTTGATTCCCACTGCGATACATCAACCAATGTGTCCCTGAGCAAGACAATTAACCCCTAGTTGCTCCAACCTCTGATATATAGCAATTGTAAGTCGCTTTGAATAAAAGCGTCAGCTAAATGACATTGTAATGTAAAACAGGAATGTGGGAGAGCTATTTTTATAGGCAGTTGAGAAAAAGTGCTGTCTGTGGGTGAGAAAACTCCATTTGGAGTGTAATGTGTTTTTACATGTCTATTACATACATAAACTATATAATACACTAAACGATGGCAAAATCCAAAAAAGCATAATAGGGGCTCTTTAACACTGAATGTTGTATGTTATTATCTCTCTCTGCAGACATGTGGTGGTGCAGCTGAAGGGGACGGCTGCCCCGGCTCCCCCTGCGGTGGTTTGGGTTGTGTTGGTGAGGACGGAGCGCCTCACTGTGGCGGAGAAGGATGCGGAGGCCTCGTCACGACCTCCCAAACTGCTCTCAAATCAGCCAAAGACCTGGACCAGGATATCCTCACAGCAATGCAGGAGGTGGACAAGCTCTCCAGGATGGTGAGTGAACGTAGTTAAAACTAAACTCATGTAGAATAACTTAAGATGGCTGTGAGCAGGTCACTGATTTTTGTTTGTGGTCAGGTGTGGGAAGCCAACAACCGCGCAAACGAAGCCAAGGTGAACGCTTTGGAGGTGCTGATCAAATCCAACCGGAGCAAAGAGAGAGTGGAGCAGAGCAACGAGCAGCTCCGCAACCTCATCAAAGAGATACGAGACCTGCTCACCAGTGAGTACAGCGCAAAGTAACTTTATTTCCCGTTTTATGGTAGCTTGAAAAAAGTAAGTTATGACTCAGAAAATGTCAGACAGGCATGATTTATATGAAGATATCTTTGAATATTATTGTAACTGGATAGAAGTGGCTGGAGGCAAACCTTTAACTATGACTGGATTGCAAATACCTTTATCTTAATGCTTTAGTGCGTAACTTTTTGATATTAATAAACGTCTGTTACATTCAAGCCATTGCTAAATGAGTTGCTACATAGCTAATTAAGACTATCAGGGGGGAGTCTGGGTGGCTGTGCGCGGTCACGTAAGGCTTGTATCATGTGAACGCGTCAACAGTTTTGTTGTCATTAATTAGAATTCCTCATGGGGACCTCAGAAACTACGCACTATAGTTTTAAGGCTATGATACAGTATACTGTATGTCAAATAGTGAAAAGACTGGACTAAAGATATACATGTATGGGCTTGAATCTATTGGACTAAGTCTATTCTTTCAAGATAAGTGATTTTTGGAAGTGTGAAGTTTAAAAAGTAATTTCAATGTTGCAAAATTCTGATAGTAATAAATATGCAAATTGTAAAATATTGTGTACAGAAAAATGAATGTCTAAGCTTAAGCTCTGATTGACGCTGAAGTATTGATTGTTAGTTAGAGAACTAGACAAACTCAAAGAAACAAACTCAAAGGGAAAAAAAGCATCCACTATGTTTTGTTTCTGATTATTCAGATGAGAAGGCAGATGTTTCAGTGATCGAGGCGGTGGCCAACGAGGTGTTGGCTCTGGAGATGCCGACCTCGACAGAAAAGCTGAAGGAGCTGACGAAGGAGATCAGGGAGAAGGTGGGCACTCTGACCAGCGTGGAGACCATCCTCAGTCAGAGCGCCAATGACATCCAGGCTGCAGAGACGCTGCTGAAACAGGCCAAGGCTGCCAGGTAACATGCACGCTTACATTTGGATCATCTTGGATGTTTTCAAAACTAAAATACATTGTTAATATTCAACATAACAAATGTCCCAGCTGCTCACAATAATCCACAGAACACTCCTGTCAATAGAGCATGGAGTTCCACATTTAACAACGAATGAGTCTGGGTTCATTTTAGTTCATTTTTGCTGACTTTTCTGTTCATTTGTTTAGCACTCTTTTAAACTGTCTTTATCCCACATGCATGGTATCATTTATTTCAGCACAAACTCAGCTTTAAGTCTAATTTTTATAAAGCTGCCAAAATCCCCCCCAAAAAAAAAAAAAACAGGCACCCATAAAAATGTCCAAGTATTTTGTGATAATCACTCAAAATATTACTATAGAACAGTTGAAAAAATAATATTGTTTTACCTTTTTTTATATGCATGAATACAGCAGGAGAATGTAAGAAATACAACTATAATACAGTCTACATGTAAAGTGATTTTATCCCATTTCTTTCTTAAAAGCTTTTTTTTTTTTAAATAGTCTCTACATGATATATAAATAAAGTTATGTTACTATAAATAAAACATACCCAGTGTATTCACTGTTAACATATATATAATATACACTCTCTGCCCATCAGTGAAGAGGCATCCAACATGAAGGAGACAGCAGATGTGGTGAGAGCAGCCCTGGTTGAGACTGAGCGTGCTCAGAGTATCGCCATGGACGCCATCCAACTGGCCCAGAACAACACAAAGGGCACTCTGGACCTGCTGATCTCTGTGAGTTTTACCTCTGACCTGCAAGGTTACTGTTGTCGTGCAGATAAAACCACTAACAGCTTGTAAATGTTGGTGTTTTAATAAATATTAGACCTGTTTTATTCCCTAATGTGATGGATGTCAGAGATGACTGATTCAACTATAAGGACTGAGTGTTCATTATTCTTTTAACCACTAATTTTTTTTCATTTGTTAGTCTGTAAAATGTCTGAAATTATTATGTCCAGCACGATGTTTCTAACACAGTAATCAAGCTCCCTGTCTTGTGAACTCACATTTAATCAGAAGCTCACATAGACTGTTTATAAAGATCTTCCCAATTTGCAAAAGTGAACGCAAAATATCCCGGAGACGGGCGCTGCTATCTTGTAATTTTGAAGCCAGGGTCTCTGCAGTAGTGATCGGGCAGTGGAGCCCATACAGCCGCTTCAAATAACTTATAGAAACCAAACTTATTGGAAAAATGAACACTTTCAATAAAATGTAATGACTTTGATGTTATTGGTACCCAGCATAAAAAGAAACTTGCATTGTCTTTTTATGTATCTACATCTGGCCACAGTCTTACAGTCACAGTCTTATACTTTAATGTGTGTGTGTGTGTGTGTGTGTGTGTGTGTGTGTGTGTGTGTGTGTGTGTGTGTGTGTGTGTGTGTGTGTGTGTGTGTGTGTGCGTGTGTGTCAGGTGGAGTCGGAGACGGCGATGTCGGAGCTGAAGCTCGGTAACACCACGGGGCGTCTGGTTCAGCTGGAAAGGGAGGTCGGCCTGCTGAGACAGAACAACCTGGAGGTGGACCGCCTGGGGAAGACGGCCGACTGGACTACCGACCAGGCCAGACTGAACGCCGAGGAGGCCCAGCAGGTCTCTCACACAGACACACACAACTCATGCTTACCTTCTGAAATAGCTTACATTTGGAATGTGGGTAATGACTACATTCCATCAGTCTAACAATGTGAAAAAAGGTGCATCTTCATCTACTGCTGTCATCCAAGTAATGTGGTTATTTGTTTCTGTGCTTGTGTGAAGGAGTTTGACACGGAGGTGAAAGATAAAATGGTTGAGGTGGAGGACCTGGTGGAGGATAAAGGGGAATCGGTGCTGCAGGCGAGGAGAAGAGCAGACATACTGCAGCAGGAGGCCAAAGAGCTGCTCGCCCAGAGCAGCATCAAGCTGCAGGAACTCAGAGGTAGCCGCCAAATGTTTGATGGATTTTCATTTTACATGATTTTACCGTTTTCAGTATATTTCATTTAGGACAATTATAAAATCTAATGCATGCATTTCGTGTCACGTTCTGGGGCCGCACAAAATTATTTTGATGACATACTATACTATGATTTTTTTTTTTACATTGTGATGACATATTATGCCAAGACCTTTTTTTATCACATTTTGACGACATACTATACTATGACTTTTTTGAACGTTTTATGACATACTACACATTGAATTTTTTTCATCCCATTTTTGTGACAATCTTAATATGACAAAGGTTTAAACACACAGTGATGTCATTTCCTGTGTTTTCAGAGTTGGAGAAGTCCTACGAGGCCAACCAGTTCATCCTGGAGGCAAAAGCTGCAGAGCTGGCCGAGTTAGAGCGAACCGCCCGTAGGCTCCTAGAGGAAATCAGCCACAAAGTGACGCTGTACAGCACCTGTCTGTGATCTACCTGGACGCTCCAACACCTCAAACTCTTTACTGTCCTCCAGTGTACTGGCTGGGATTTGAATGGTGCCAAATGTTTTTAAAGCATTTCAAAATACTGCTCCCAGATGATTCCCAGAGTATTTTATAGCTTTTAGGACCAAACACTGTAATATGTTTGACACTGTCAGTGCCAACAACTTAACATTCAAGTATTTTGAACAGCTGTGCCAAAAAGGATTTTAACAATGGAAACAAGTTGTAAAGCTGCCAAAGACCATTAAAGTATTGAAGTAACGAGTCCCAAAGGAAACCACTAAAAGCCAATGTGACCTCAGTGCTCGAAACCAGGAATGTGTAGAGAATATAGAACAAATTTAGCTGTATAAGATACTACAATCTGTGTATTTAAATATATGACTGAACATATTTGATAGAAACATTTTATACATACATAATAAGCCCAAAGATATAAAAACATTATGTGGACCAAAAAGCATTTGTAAATGGTTCTGTGAGATGAAAAAATATTAAATTGTGATTTGAAAACAAAGTTCTTAAATATTTCCTGTTGGTCTTTTATTGTATTTTTGGTGTATGGTTGAGTGCCTAGAAATGATGTTTTTCCTATACATATTTCCCCGATTTTGATCAGTTACACCTGCATTAATCAATATTTTGGAGGTAACCCACCAAGATCCACTCATTTTCTAATCAAATTAGTGAGTTGATAACACAAAGGCAGAGGACAGATAGGATACAATCCAGTAAGAAAAGTTTGAAGCTAGTTAGCTTTTAGCATGACTAACAGTTTCTCTGGTGTTACATTTTTTCCAAAGTTGTGATGTAACGAAAGTACAAATACTTTCTTAATGTACTTGAGTAGAATTTTTACGTATCTGTACTTTACTTGGTTATTTATATTTCTGGAAAGTTTCCTTTTCACAGCACTACATTTCCTAAATAAAATATTTACTTTTGCTACATCTCCCCAAAGCATCTTCGTTACTTGTTACTACAAAGTAAAATCAGAAGAAATTTGTTACACTGCAAAAAAGGAGTTTTGCGAATCATTGCTCATTGTCTATGTGTGTATGTGTCTAGGTCTATGCTTACTGTGTATGTCTATATTGTTGTCTATATTGATTGTCGTCCTGATGTGTCGACTTACTATTATTAAGCACAACCCCAGATTTTTTTCCCCATGACTGCAATGAGAATATGTTACACAAAGACCAGATTTCTTTAGAATCAAATTAAAATCTAGTCACAAATGTACTTTTTAATCAGAGTTAGTGTTACTCTTAAAATGAATTGACATCTTTTGGCCAAACTGTATTGAGATGTAAACTTTGAAGTTGAAGAAAACGCTTCTTGAGGCAACAATCCTCAAACTGTGTTTATTGAGATCTGGTTATTAGAGACAATATAAACTAATTCAGACTTTTGTGGGCTATTGTTATTTTTACAATGGACATTATGATGAACATTGTTGACCTAATATTTTGTGAAAACAATAAATAGTCATTATCATTTTATATGTAGCCTATACTGTAGCCCAGTAAAATAAATTGCTGAGTTTGTTTAAATAAATTCAGATTACTTTTATCCAACTAATCTTTGTTGCCATTATTTCTTTCTTCACTCTTGTTTGACATAGACACAGACAGTAAGCATAGACATAGCAACATAGACAAGTAAGCATGGACAGACACATAGACCCTGAATATTATGCTTTACTATAAGGAAGCCACAATTACTTCTAATAATTAAGTACATCTAATATCAGAAAATTACTTTTAATACTTAGGTATAGCAAATATCAGATAATTTTACTCAATTAATATTAATATAATAATATAAATTTTGTATCAATTTTTTTGACATACTATACTATGACTTTTTAATCACTTTTTTCTACATACTATACTATTACTTTTTTATCCTTTTTTTCAACATACAATATTATGACTTATCACTTTTCAGTCTGGGCTGGGCCTTTTTGTGTGGAGTTTGCATGTTCTTCCAGACTTTTTTTCAACATAATAAACTGATTTTTTTCTCACTTTTTTCGACATACTATATACTATGACATGTTCCGACATACTATACTATAATATTTTTATCACTTTTTTGACCTGCTATACTGACTTTTTCATCACTTTTTTCGACATGCTATACTATGACTTTTTTTCAACATAATATACTATGACTTTGTTTGACTCTTTTCGACATACAATACTGTCTTTTAGACACACTATACTACTGAAAATGTCATTGGCATGCCATAAGTCATAAAAATCAAGAAACAAACATAATATTAGAAAATAACAATCAAAATATGTACAATACATGTGAATTAAAATGTACGAGCTGTACACTTTTTATAAGTGTTACTTTTCTGCAGAAATGTGCAAAATTGTCCAAGAAATTTTCAAAGGTTCATAGTACAACGTACAGTATAAAAACAATATGCAATGTACAGAGATATAGTCCCAAATATGTCCGTTATAACGTATATAGATGTGAAAGCACAGCCTCCTGCCAGTGGAGTGATTTGAAGAGTTTGTCCATGGTGGGTGAGGTCGGCCAGAATCTTTCCTGCCTGCCTCGTGGTCCTGGAGGCATACAGGTCCTGGAGGGATGGTAGATTACAGCTAAATCACCTTCTTAGTGGAAAGAATGATATGCTGCAGTTTGGTTCTTGGCTGTAGTAACAGTGTAAGGGTATCATCTGCAGCCTTTTTAACTTCATGTTCCGGATGATGATGGAGCCGAGGAAGCGAGGACTCAACAGTGTTACATACATACTGTACTATGACTTTTTTGTGATTTTCGACATACTATACTACGACTTTTTCATAATTTTTTTCAACATTCTATAGCATGACTTTTTTTCGACATACTATTATACTTTGACTTTTTCATGATTTCTTTCGACATACTATACTATGACTTTTTTATAATTTTTTTCAACATACCATACTATGACTTTTGTTAGATTTTTTTCAACATACTCTGACTTTTTTTTCAACATACTATACTATGACTTTTTTCGACACACTATAACTTTTTTTTCGACATAATATACTATGACTTTTTCATGATTTTTTTCGACATACTATATTATGAGTTTTATTTCTCGACTGACTATACTATAACTGTTTTATGATTTTTTTCGACATACAATACTGACTTTTTTATGATTTTTTTCGACATAACATACTAGGACTTTTTTCAATTTTTTTCAAAATACTATACCATGACTTTTTTTGATTTTTTTTCGACATACTATACATTGATTTTCAATGGCTTTTTTCCACATACTATGACCTTTTTTTATGATTTTTTTCAACATACTATACTATGTCTTGTTTCAATATACTATATTATTATTTTTTATCAGTTTTTTCGACATGCTATACTATCACTTTTTTTATCACTTTTTTTTGGACAAACTATAATATGACTTTATTACTTTTTTCAACATACTATACCATGACTTTTTTCGACATACTATAATATTATTTATCACTTTTTCGTTATACTATGAGTTTATCACTTTTTTAGACATACTATGACTTTTTCCCTGAATGTTGTTTTGTTTCACAAGTCTATTAATTGTTATTGTATCAGAGGTTTGTTGTACTGTCTGAATAGGTAAGGTAACTACCATTTTTACTATAATTTAGGATTATTTTATTTTAAAGTCTTAATATGTAAAGTAACTAGTTACCAAAGTTATCAGATCATTTTAGTGCAGAAAAAAATCACAACATTTCCCTCTGAAATATAGTGAGTAAAAAGTAGCATGAAAAAAAAAAAAAAATACTCAAGTACATTCAATTTGTACTTCAGTACAGTACTTGAGTAAATGTACTTAGTTATGTTACACAGCTTTTGAATGTAAAACAAATGTAGCAAGTTAAATATTATTTTAAATGGTTTTTAAAACTTAAAAAAAGACGACATTTAAAGAGCAGCAACATTATACATGTTAAGACAAAGATGACCAACTTATCTACAAGAACATATTTATTTGCATTATTTGGCATTCAGAATAATATTTGTTCCTGTTAAAATAGAGCATCCTCCATGAAATAAAAAAAGAATTCAATATTACAAAAGATGACTCCTACAACAAAGGCTGAACTTTTACAGTAGTTACAACAGATAAGACTTAAATGTATTCAGCTGTCCATCAATTTGTCAAATGAATACATGTGCTGTATTTGTATAATGAAAGACAACATATTCTCATTATACCCCAGTTAGATGTTATGGCTCTGTTATTATGTAGCACTTCAAACAGCACAGCACTAGCAGCAACATTTGTATGGATTAATGTGATTATATTTGCCCAATGGTGACAGGTGTGGGGTTTTAAAGGATAAAACTGACATAGGGTATCTAGTTGTATTCTTGAAGGCAAAACCTGAAATAAAAACAAAAATTTCCACCACCATGGGATAACTGAAATTTGCATTTTTATCAAGTTGTTTGTTGAAAATTAGCAGCTTGATAAGGAAGGGTGACAACACTGAAAGGGGGAAATCCTCCCACAACACACTGGAATGATCTCCGTGTTTAGACATCTGGTGTAAAAATAAATGGAGCTGTGGTCTGAGAGGACCCCTCACATATGAACCTTAAATCAAAATGTCGACCCCATTTATACTCTTCGCCACCTACAGCTTTTATGCTCTAAAACCAAATATTACAACTTCACATAAAGACCATAAAAGTGCTTTGGATCTTTTTCCTTTTCTCTAACTCATGGAAGGTAAGGAGTTCCCAGGTCTAGTCCCTGCTGCGGGGGTTGTGTGGTGCAGGAGCTCCTTCCACAGGAGCTGAGCTGGGAACGGAGAGCAGCTGGCCGGCGTGGATGCGTTCGTTGACGCGCAGCTGACACCCATCCTGCAGCATGCGCAGAGCTATCCTGGCGATGTTGCATGAATCGTCCAGCCCAGAGTGAGGACGGCCTTCGTACTTCAGACCCAACTTCTCCAACATGGTGCTCAGCTTCGTTTGTGTGCGGGGGACCTGGGGGAGGAAAACAGCTGGTTGGTGTGGTTTCCGATGGGGCTTAAATTAACAAAGAAATCCTGAAATAGTACACCTGCATTTTACTTTTGCCATTAACAGCTCCATTAAGCACATTTAGTCACAAAACTAGTCATTGAAGTGAGGTATGCAGGTGAACAGGTGAACAGAAACACAGCAGATTGCATCATATATGTAAAACTGTAGGATTCATTTTTGGGTTAATTTAAAGCACTGTAAGATGCCCCTAGAAAAGATGATATGCACTAGCTTTTTTAACTTGCTACAAAAACTGTACGACAACTGTAAATACATTCTTCACGATAGCAGGTTATCATGTTTAAAGTAATCTTTTGTGGATATCAATAGATTAGATTCAATCAGTCAATGACAAAGTTGAATCTAATATATTGATATCTCCACGACTGAGCTTTAAATATAATAACCCACATTGATGAAGAATGTGTTAAACCTTCCATAATGACAGATATTTACCTGGGTCATACAGTTTCTGCAAGAAGATCAGAAATACAGAATATATTAAATGTCAAGTAGAGCTCCGACTCAAGAATATGGATGATATGGGTCATCAGGATTGACGTTATTAGATTCATAACAACCCTCTGTGTAATAAATATAGGTTGCCAAAGACTAGTTTTGTTTTTGTTTAGGTCTGTATAAAACTAATCGGTATGAATTTAGATGTGGAAGTTATAATCTGCCAATTTCAAGGAAGAGAAACGTATCATTACATATTAATTTGTCTCTGTTCTAATGAGAAAAAAACAAACATTAAACAACGATTCATCGTTAAAATTTGAAAAATTATTCTCACTAAGTTTGTTAAATGAATTCTTTTTCTTTCTTCTTTGAGGTAACTACTAAACACTGACCAGAATGTGTTTGTTTGCATATATTTGTTTATTTAATTACAAAACATATTCTTCTTTGTCATATGTACAAGTGTTGATGTCTTTTATTTTATGAGTAACTATGTCCATATACCTCCTTGGGGGGGGTCATTGTGAAATAAAGAGAAAGTCTAGAAAAGACAGTCTCCTATCTTAAAACAATTAAAAACACAAACCTTGTAGAAGTTCCCGTATGATTTCCTGATGTTGATCCACTTCTTTGCAAACTGAGGATATCTGATCCGGCTAAGCCGACACTGGATGTTGAGGAACTTGCTCATATCCCAGGCCCTTAAGAAGAAGATGTAGACACCAAAGTAGCGTACGATTTCACTGAACTGACGAGAAGCAGCACAAATACAGGTCAAATTTGGCACCATAACTGAATTCAAACATACCCGTCAGTTAGGATGGCGTATTTGTACGTTGTCCCGAGCTCCCTCTCCTGAAGCCAAGCGACGACCTGCTGAAGTACTGCTGGAAACAGCTCTGCTTCATCCACCATTTTCTGCTCAACAAAACAACATTTTATTCATGTACATTTCATTTCATGTTTATTTGAACAGGGACAGACGCTACAAATCTCCAATGTACAGCATCACAGCATTTATAGCTATTGCTAGTTTCCAATGACTGTCCCTAGTAGGGCTTTACAAGGGTACACAATAACTCCTGATTACTATGACACTTTACTATAAACTGAGCTCACCCGACCTGTGTTATTCCGGTTAACTTCACACAAAAGTCTGAAAGCTGTGGGTTCAACTCTGGTTTCACATATGCCTGAAAGGAGTCCACCTGCAAAAGAAATGAAAAAACAAAAACAAATAAACATTCATAAATAAAGATAAAAAAAAAGTCGCTCAGCAGTTTAAAAACTGAACATCTCAAACTTAACTTACAATTTCTAAGGTGTGCGTGTTGATAAGAACCATGGGGAACTCAATGATTTCGTGATGGAAGTCGGAGGGATTATCCTCTTCACACGTTGCTTCAAAGTCCACCACGCAGATGTAGTCGTAGTAGGTGTCAGTGGGTCCTCCCTCAGATGCAGACTGCAGAAGCTTCTGCTTCTTATAGTGGCTCTTCAACCTCTTCTTCATCACATCCTTTACACCTCTTTACACACAAAGAGAAAAGAAGTTTAGGTAACAGTAGCTCTCTAAGTTTAGTAGCTTTTAATACTGAAGGTTGATTTCATTTTTGCGTGCAGTCCAATTTGTTTATACAGTGTTTCCCACACATAGACTAATGTGTGGCGGTGCGCCTCACTATCAACACCGGCCGCCGCACATTGCGTTTCGTTAGTAAAATTATTATTTTTTAAACGCTATTTAAAACACGTTCTTCTTAATTTCCTTTCCCTGCTCTCCTCCGTCTCCCTGACACACACACACTTTTATATTTATATATGTGTATGTGGGGGGGGGGGGGGGGTTTGTTGTCTACACTTGTTGCTCAGGCAGGTATCTTGTCATGTCTCATGAAGTTTTCAATGTCAGAGCTCTTACACACACACACACACACACACACACACACACACACACACACACACACACACACACACACACACACACACACACACACACACACACGGTTGGCATCTATCTCGTGAACACTTTTACATTATCACACGTTCACAATCACCGACCCGACTCTTGGCAAACAAGCGATTGTGCCTGCTTTAGAAAGTTAACTAGTCCAAGTTTGTGGTAAAATGCTGTTGGGTTGTCGAGGTCAAAACACTATATGTAGCAGCTGTGAATCAAATAAACGTATCATCAATTCATCATAGTCATTTTTTACTCTTAGTTTCCATTTTTACTTCCATTCGTATTCAGGGCTTCTACAGGTTTCAACAAGTCAGATTTAAGACTTTTTAAGACCTTTTAAAGACCATTATGAATTAAATTTTATGAAAAACATAAAAAAAAGAGTCAGATGTCAGAGTCCGGAAACATAGAAACAATTCCCCAATTTACTCATCAGCAGTTTAGGACTGGTGTCTAGATTGGCTGCAATAGAAGTTGCATATTTGTCCCATTTGTAGTCATAATGCAGAAAATTATATTTGGACTAGCGACATCAAGGGTGTAACTTTGGGTTCAAAATGGGGGGGGGGGGGTTGAGCTCTCCAACTATCTAGGGAGGTCCCGGGTCATGTATGCAGGTATTGAAAAAAGCGACAAAAAAAAAAACATCAGAAATTACAGGAAAAAAAGAGACAAAAACTTCCAAACAAACCGAAATAAAAGGTGACAAAAATGTTGAAAAAAGCAAAAACGTCCAAAGTAATTTTGAAATTTTAGACTTTTTAAGACCACGCGGAAACCCTGGTATTTAATTTACATACCTTTTATAACTTATTTGTTCACGGTCTCTATATATCTGTACTTATTCTGTCCTTGTGCTGCTGCAACAACCAGATGTCCCCACTGAGGATCAATAAAGGCTTATCTTATGTTTACTGTATTGGGGACACTATTACCTTGTGTCAAGCTGCAGCTCTGCTAACTTGATCCGAAGCTCCTCCTTGGACATGCGGTTGATGTGTCCATTAGCCAGAGCGATCTCTTTGTACACCGGATGACTGAAGTCGCTGTTAGACTGAAGCGGGGACCCATGAGGTTCAGATTCTTCACCAGGACATATCCTGCTGCAAGGCTTTGCCTAAAGAGGAATTATATCAGTCAGTATGTGTCACAGAAACACAACATACAGAGCAATAAACATTTTTACAAAAAAGAGTGAAGTCCAAAAATGTGACAGTTCTGATCATCTGTGGAGGCATACAGGTCAGGTCACAATTGTCACTTAATAGCTTTCTTAATCGACAGATAACCCTCTTTACTTTGGTTTACAGGTGGGCAATACATTTAACGAAAAATCATTATAAAGTGTCTTAGCAAGGCGTTGGGCCACCACAAGCTTTCAGATCAGATTCAATACTCCTTGGCAGAGATTCTTAAAGTCTCTTCTGGAGGAATAAACACCATTATTCCAAAAAAAATTCACTCTTTTGGTGTTTTAATGATGGTGGTAAAGGTTTTTCCTGTCACCCATCTCTACATTGTCCAGAAATGAGAGGATTATACAAATGATTTCTGCTTTGTTTTACACCAATGACTGGAAAACTGAAATATTTTACATTAATTGCTCAACTTCTTCCTGGATATTATGTTTCATGAACTAAATGCTGTGAGGACAAATGCAGCCACTTCTACCACCGTTGCGTCATGAGAAAAGTGAGTGGCTACTTCAAAATAAATAATAATTGTCTTTTAAAAAGGAGCAGTGTGTAGGATTTAGGAATACATTATTCACCTGAAACTAAGAATTGTTGTGTTATCGTTAGCTTAAAATGAGCCCTTCATATTTACATACTAGGGAGCAGGTTTAAGTTGATATAGCCTACCTTTTTTGCTTCTGTTTAAGCTACTTTATACTTCTACTTAACTACATTAGTTACTGGTTTACAGATTTATAAGAAACTAAAATTAGCCCCACCTTCACCAGCTGCAACATTAGTGATGCTTAAACATTGTTGCATCGCTAATTATGATCCAATAATATAATATATATTATTTTGAAACGGGCTATTATGCCTAAAGAGTAAATAAGTAACATTTTAAATGCAGGACTTAACGTTGTCTACTTTATATCAGAATACTTCTTCCACCACTTCTAAAACACCGATATGGTCTTTTAACGCTTAACGTTACCAACAATAAGACAATAAGACGATTTTATAGCGGGTTCCTTTACCGTTACCACATTTTGTAGAAATAGCTTCAATTTAGTAGCTATATTAGGTTTAAATTGTAAATGCATTAAATAAATCTGTGAACCAAGTAGCTACATGTTCAACACTATTTCAAGGTAGCTAACGTTAACGTTGTAACATTTAAGCTAACGTTAGCTAGCTGTTTACCATAGCTAGCTGTTTACACGGTTATGGTTTACACCAACCTTTTCAGCCTTTTCTCTTGTGTTCGACATCTTCACATTGACGTCCTTGGCGTGAATGTTCTCCTTGTGCTCATCCATTTAAAGTGGAAGTTAATCCAGAAACTAGTCAGCAAGTTAGAAGAATAACCTAATGTGAATTTAACGTTAATTCGTGAAAGTACCGTTAACGTTACAATCTAAGTTAACGGTTTAGCCACACTTGCTAACATTAGCTAACAGGTTAGCACAACATTCCTGTGTGACTTATTCGGGGTTGTCCACTTTAAAGCCGCTAAGTACGATGCTAATTCGTTGAGTTATTATTATTACATGCGTCAAAATGAATCACTAACAAAACGTTTAATCAATAACGTTAGCTACTTTTTCAGCGGCAATTGCAGCTGGTCTCCGCAGCAACATTAAACTTCTTTAAGGCGGACGACGAGTTGTGACGACTTCCGCTTTGCGCCAAAACATTCGGACGCTCACTGTTGCCATCTGATGTTGTGGATGACCGCTAGCTCACATCGTTCTCTACATTATACTTTGTTCCTGATTTTCGGAGCTTAAATTGTTTGCTTCCTTTCTTTTATTACTAGAAGGGCAATATGAGATGTATATGTGTATGAGATGCATATTTGTATTAAATTATGTAAACTGTACAAATGTATACAAATACCTGTAAAGTAATAGATAAGACTGGATATAACACATCAAAATAGAATAGGCCTACACAAGATCATGTATCATGATTTTTCTGAATGTTTACTGTTGGTCATTTTGTATTTATATACCCTAACTAGTGTGTATTATAATCACAATTGTTTTTCTTTGTTTGTGTACTGCTTTATCTGCTTTGATCGTATTTGTATAAATAACCTTTTAAAACACATTTGTGAGCGACATTGACCGCTAGGTGGCAGTGCCCTCTACGTTGTATTTCATGCCATGCATTAATACATAGAGAATATACAGTAATGTATGCAGACCTTCAATGTTCTCAGTGCAGGTGTTTAAACCTAACCTGTCACGGTGAGCCATGCTTTTCTGAGAAAAATGAACTCGGGCAGAAACAGAGCAGAGAGCAGGAGGAAATAAAATGAGCAAAACAGGTCTGAATATTGAATCTGAATAAAAAGATAAAATATTTATGACCCACAAAACAGCTGGAACATCCTTGCTACTTGTTCTACATGCAATAAAATACATATAATAACAGTGTTGGGAATTTTGGGAACGTGTATTAATTTTCTTGCAGAGAACACTAGAAATGACATACGTTAATGGGATTTCTCTCCACCAGTGCCTCACACTGTGCAGCTGGTGTTAATCAGTCATTTACACCCATTTTATGTATAAACTCCTTATGATGCTTGCAGTGGTTTGAACTCCTGTCCTCACATCACACAGCCTGTCTGATGGATCATGTATAATGGGAGACATGAAAAAAGGAGCCTTATGAAACAGAAATCTGGAACAATCTTAGAAAAACAAAGATTTATTTTCTCTTTTGAAAAAAAAAAAAATTAAAAATAAATGAAATGATGGAAACCCACAACCAGAAACTAATGCACATAGAAGAGACAGAAATGTGACATTATACACTATGGACTTACAAACCGCTTTGGAGAGGAGGTTCATGTCTCTCCCGCAGAGCAGACAAATAGTTTTTGAGCTAATTTAACAAAAAAAAATAATAATCAAAGACTGATGGTAAGAAAACAGAAAATATATATATTTTTAAATACTCATTTCAGTGTTACTTAGAAAGACTTATGTGCCTTAAAATACCCACATTTGGCTTCTGAAGGGATGCAACTAGAATACAAAGAAGAAAATAAGCTGCACTGAAAAGGCATCAGTCTCATTTCATCCCCCTCATCATCACAGTGATACAGGGTTAGGGAGCACGGAGCTACATTGTTCAGTTTCCTCCATCTAATCTGTAATGCTGCATTCAAGTCATGTGGGAAAAACAGTCGTTATGGTGTTGATATTACCAACTATGGAAGTTTCAAGTGGTAAACGCTGCTTGGGGATTTATTAACATTTCAGTATTATAGTACAAGAACAGACATACTTATTTAAAGTAAAACAACCTTCATCCTCCAAGTCATTACAATTCATAAGTCTTAAAATATGATGACAGGGCAAGACTTTCTATTCCAGTTTTCATTTCATTTCCAGCTGTGCAAGAGAGTCATGTGTGAAAAGGCTGAAAGGAATTATTATGGGTAATTGAAATGTAGTAGCAATCACTCACAGTCTCTCTGTGGCTTAAAAACAATTTTCAACAGGTAGGAATCCTTTCAAGTCAAGACTTTGAACTGTCAGGACGTTACTGTTTTTCCTACAGGACATGAATGCAGCAAAGGTATCACACAAAAGTTAATTTGTTCTGTTCAACTCGTAAAAAGGCCATTCAATTAAAGTAAAACGTGCTCGCATTTAGAGATTTTCTCTTATCGTCTAGGCCTTCCACACAGTTTACATGCAAGCTGGTTGTCAACTCACTGTTACCCAAAAAACAAACAGATTATACATGACGAAAACCCCAAAGCATCAAATCAACAAGACAGGAGACAGTTTAAAATCTATAGTTTGACATTATGGGGAATATGCATATAAGCTTCCTTGCAGAGAGTTAGCTGAGAAGATTGATACCGCTCTCATGTCCGTACAGTAAATATGAAACTACAGCCAGCAGACAGTTGGCTTAGCTTAGCACAAAGACTGGAAACAGTTGTCCAAAGGTAACAAAATCCACTTACCAGCACCTTTAAAGCTTACTGACTAACATGTTATTTTACCATTGTGTAAAAACAGGTGGCAGAAATGTAATGCTTCTATCCAAGAAATAGTCCTGCACATAACCCCGATAATAGCACAAATTGTTCTGCTTACACTATTTTTGTACAATTATGTTACATAGTGAGCTTTACAGGTGCTGGAAGGTGGAATTTATGACCTTCAGATAGAGCCAGGTTAGTGGTTTGCCCTATGTTTTAAGTAAGTAAATAAAGCAAATATATATGTGAAACAGTGTAGAGACACATAAGCAGGCGCGCAGTACATGAACGAACACTCAGACAAACACAAAACACCCACAGTTTAAAACATCGGCTTAAAAATGTCTTTTTGAATGAGACACTGACAAGAAAAACGACAGTTTACAGAACAGTTTAGTACACAGTACAAATCAACCTTCAGGTAGATGTGTCTGTGTACAAGGAGGCATACTGTGCGGGATCAAGACTGGCCACACACAGCCAGTGAGCGTTTGTTTAGAGGTGCAAGGTGGTGCTATAACAAATAATCTTCCCTATAAGGACAGGAAATAATCACTGTATTTCCATGCACCAATGAAATCCTCTATATTTAGATTTTAGGGTCTGCTGTTGGTGCAATCCAGAATCTTATGACGACCACATGAGAGCAGGTGGGGAATCAAAAAGCCAATACCATGGCTGATCAATTCCAGCTGATTCATGTTTTAGTGGTCTGGTACTTTGGACTGTAGTGATGCACTTTAATGCCAACGTTGTGCAAAGTTTATATGTTTGCACTTCCAGCCTTGTAGACAGCATGTTGCAGATCTTTGTCACAGTTAGAACTTATATGAGCTTACATCTGTGTGTTGGAATTACAGTGGAGGTGCACTGTGGGAAAGGCTTTGTGTGGACCCCATTTAGACATGCAAAGCACAGAGCCATTTATAATCATGTCACCGGGGAGCACAACATCGCTGGGGAACTAGGGCTGGTGTAAGGCTACATGTAAACTCCCCCTATCACGGAGCCCCCAGGGCTGATAGAAGTTGTCTGCTCTCATCTGTGCTTCCTATTATCAGTGCGGGAGGAGCAATCGTTCCAAAGCACACTGTAAATGTTCCCAGTTCTTCCACAGCAGTGCTAACACGGACAGGGCCACGCAGGTGAGCGCCAGGTGGAGGCGGCTTCGCAGCAGCGGGGCCGTGAACTTTGCCGCCGTGGAAACGCACACCAAGATCACGGTGACGATAGCCAGCATGATGTTAATGCATTTTCCCAGGAGCACCTTAGCGTCGGTGTTTTCCACCTGAACCGTCTGTTGCTGCTGCTGCTGGAGCTCCAGCTTTGACACACGAGTCTGGCACGACTCCAGGACCTCCTGCACACACACAAAATACACACACAAGTACACCATTTGATTAAGATCAGGGAAATACTGGAGAACAATGAGTCATAAGGGAAGGGCAGTGAAATTGGATTAGATATGCATTTACATCAACAGCAGTTGTGTTTCACATAAGAAATTAATGCTGGAGGCAACTCAGCGGCACAGGTGTCTTACCCGTCTTCTTCTTAAAAAAAATACAAATTCCCCAAATTATAAAAGAAAACAAAAAAAATTGGAATTGTACAACCAATTTGAAGAACAGATTTTTTTTTCCTTTTAATGATATCCTTAATTTTATTTCACATAGACCTACAGGAAGTTACCCGACAATTTACCTTATGGGTTTAAATTATGATAAGCTACCGGTGGGGCCGTCAGACAGAGTTACAACACGCACGAAGATGAGAAGGGTATGTATGGACTTATCTAACTCTGGGGGTTACGGCGAAAAAGCTAAAGTCCCAATAAGTCGGTATGTTCATTTAAGTCAAATGATAATTTCAGAACTAGAGGTTAGTGTCTGTATACTCCAAACAGAGAAATTCCAGAACTGTACTTATTCAAATATATGTTAAACGTAAGTATGTAGTGTGTTATATAACTAGTTCTTATATGCATATATACAAAACACACATTACCTGTATGTCCCTGGCCCTTTCGTAGGCCTGGTAGGCCACCTTCTCCTCAATACTGGCCAGTTCCTGCTTCAGATTACAGGTCTCATGTTGGTGAAGCTCCGTCAGGTCATTTAACTGGTCCTCCAATCGCTCATACCTGACACACACACACACACACACACACACACACACACACACACACACACACACACACACACACACACACACACACACACACACACACACACACACACACACACACACACACACACACACACTTGAGTGTATGTGTGGGTGAGTAACAGTACAGCAGTTCATCTACTACTGCAACTAAGCTGCTGAAAACATTTGCCCCTGGTTGACTTAGTAACAGTCTGGAGGTGGGTGTTTAAGCTCTGCCATCTATTTTTAGCATACAGAAGCTTGTAGTAACTGTCAAACGCTCTTTAAAGATCCAAAGATGTACAAACAAAATGTGTCACTCCCATGTAGGAGTGTTACTGCGGTGTGAGGATTATTGACATACCTGCAGCAGAAGTTTAAATATTTGTCTTGATATGTTGGAATAGCCTTTTTGGCTTGTGGCCCTTTCAAATGAAGTACTGTACTTGTGATCCTTCATACTTCTACAGGCTATGGCTTTAGTGTGGCCATGCATTATGAGCTGCTCAACTAATGAGTAATTTTTCCTTCTGGAATGGTTATATTTGAAGGACTTTAACCGTGAGAAAGTTAAAGTATTTCGCAAGAAAAAAAGAAGAATTCAATTTAGTTTAACCTTTCTTGGACCCCTCAGATTTATCTTGGGTCCTGGTCCTCAAGTTAGGATTCACTGATCTAGATTATAGCATAAATATTTAAAAAGGGGCACAAATTAATTTACAAGTGACAAGAAGAACCACTCAAATATACTATAAAGACTCCCATGCATCACACACTCACTGAAACATCCATGTGTTTACTAATCTAATAGAGTGCTGCTTGACCTACAGTACTTATTCATGAATACTACTTTGTGTATTTTAACAGACCGGGTGTTAATGTGTGTCCTGTATGGGTATAACATGGCACCAGTATTGCCAAGGTGAGTGGTTAAATTCCTTGATCTTCTGATGCTGTACCTACCTGTATTTCTCCTCCTGCATCATCTGAGTGAAGTAGCTGTAATCCCGTTTGAACTGTGTATTCAGAGTCTCCATGTCGTCTGCCAGCAGTGCCTGAGCCTCCCTCATCTCCCGCACCATATCCAGCACCTCCCCCAGCCGCGCGTTGGAGTCTGACCTCCCCGGACCGCCAGATCCCGCCCCGGAGCCCTCGGCTGGGTTCCCGTTTGAGTCAGCGGATGCAGACGTCCCCGTGGAGCACTCGTCGTCGCTATGGTACTTGGTCGCCTTGGCTACTGTGGTGGCGCTCCCGCTCAGACCCCTCGACGCGCCGTCCGCCTGCAGCCCCGACCCCGAATCCATGTGGTTCTTGAGGTGGGCGATGTTGTCGGCGCTGCCAAACTTGTTCCTGATGAGGTTGGCGAACTCCCGTGACTTGTTGAAGAAGAATGGCGGCGAGAGCGACACCCCGGGCCCGATTGTCTTCACTTTATCCAGAGCCGGGTGCCGTCCAGTGGCACTGACGTCCCGCAGGCTGCCCTCTTTACTGTGAGTCCCGGACTCCTTGTTGCTGCCATCCTTGTGGCTGTGCTTCCCGTTGGTCTCGCTGTCCTTTACACGGCGGTGGTACTGCTCCAGCTTCCTCTGCAGCCGGGCGATGGTTTGCGCCGACTTCTGGTTCTTCTTCTCAAAGACCTGCCGTATTCGTCCCACCTGCTGCTTGTCGGCATTGTTCACCAGCTTCAGGTACTCGGCAACGTTCTGGTCCCGAGCTGTCTGCTCCACCTTCATCTGCTCCGTCACCTTAAAGCAGATTGAAAGGAGATGGATTTAGACAATGCTGTATTTAAAAATGTTAGAAAAAAAAACCTGCTTGCAAATATTTTAAGAGAAAGGAAATGCATTCAACACGTTTGTTTGACCTCAAGGGTTCATACTTAGAGAGTAGACTTTTGGTGAGTGACAGTGAATAAACATAATTGTTGGTTTGTTTACAAGAAAAACCCCTGGGAAACCTTTAATGAGACGCCAATACTGATCTGAGCATCCCCAATAATAACTTAAACATAATCCAATGCCGTTTTAAAGCGTCATTTTAAGGTGAAGTGTCGGGGTCTTCTTGTAACTTTCTACAAACAAGTGTTTATTGCTTTGTTTATATTACTCACTGGGAGCAGTCATTTATTACATTATTTGTTAATAATCCCTTGATTAGGTTTTGGTTATGGACCCAAAATACTTTCAAAAATTAGAATAAACAATTGAATCTACTGAGAGTGATCAAACTAAATTGCGGTGAAGCCTAATGTTCATATGGTGGAAAGCTTAGACAAGGGCTATGATGAGAATGGATCAGAAGATGGGGTAGAGTACAAGTTCTAGTTAATTAAACCAATTAATTTAATAGCTGCTTTGATTGGTATCTGTTGTAGTAATAACTAATGGACAACAGAAATTTGACTGCTCTACAAAGCACCACCAAACCAAGCTAAGGAGGTAATTTAATTAATTTAATCTTTGTGATTTTGTTCAGAGGGCCTAAGTCAAACATACATATCCACAAAGAGGCCACACAGGAGGTGACTAATGTTTCCTCTGACCTTAAGGATCTTCTGCTGCAGGCTGTCGATGCCCAGCGCTCCCTTGGTGAAATCCAGGCCCACTCCGTCATCCCCAACACTGTCCACCAGGTTGGACTCTGAGCCGCCGCGACGAAGGGGCACCGGGATGCTGAGGATGTTGGCATCGCAAGTGCGCTCCGCCTGTCACACACACACACACACACACACACACACACACACACACACACACACACACACACACACACACACACACACACACACACACACACACACACACACACACACACACACACACACACACACACACACACACACACACACACACACACACACACACACACACACACACACACACACACACACACACACACACACACACACACGAGGAGGGTTAATATTTGGACTGCAACTGTAAAATCAACTAAATATATTCTTTTTAATGTAAAAATATCCATAACTTTTGTCCAGAACACAAGGTGACATGAAATGTCTTGTTTTATTCAACTGACAGCACACAACATATAAAACTACTGTTAGACCAGTGACTGTAAAATACAGTGCTGCTCATGAGTATTGGAACCCCTGCTAAAGTTGACTAAAAAGATGAATACAAAAAAATCATCTTTTGGAAATTGATCTTAATGCCTTAATTGAAAAAAAAAATAGGAAAAATCCAACCTTTGAGAACACCAATTTTCTTTGTGAATGAATAATGTATCGTAAATAAATAAATGTTCTTCCTTAAAATACAGGGGGCATAAGTATAGACACCCCTATGTTAAATTCCCATAGAGGCAGGCCGATTTTTATTGTTAAAAGGCCAGTTATTTCATGGATCCAGGATACTATGCATCCTGATAATGTTCCCTTGGCCTTTGGAATTCAAATAGCCCCACATCATAACCTACACTGTTGCTTGCCTTGTGGTGATGCTGCTCGCTCGGCTACTGAGACTAGTACTTGAGGTGAAAAATTGTAGAATGCCTAATTAAACAACTTCGGAGAAGTATAATAAGTGGTATACTGACAGTAAAAACATATTTTGCAGACAAAAGACCGACTTAATGCTGCTGTCTGTACAGACTTTCAGGCTAAACTAATGTACCAAAAACCTGCTGTACAATCTTGTGCCATTGATATAAAACATAAGGTGTTTAGGTGTGTTTATGTGGCCTCATAGAAAAGATTCTTTCATCATTTGAGTTCACCTTTATCTTTCCATCTCTCACTTAACTGTCTCCCATGTCTTTTGGCAAGAAAGACAGATAAGATAAAGATAAGAGCAGAGCTAAAGAAAAAAAACAAGAGGATCAGAAGTGTATCGAGCGCATAGTCTTGAGAGGATTCTTGTATTTAGACTGGAGGGAAAGAGGGTAAAAAAGGCAGTTGATGAGCCAGTAAATATGTGTGACGACTGCACAATAGTCAGTTAGTGGAGCAGTGTGGAACTCGAGGCTTCAAACAAACAGCCTCCAGAGCATCTTGTGCTGAAAATCCACTCTGTATTGACAATAGCAGATGATTACACAAGGCAACCTAAAATATAAGTATGTGGTAACTCTTGTTGCCACGGCAGCAAAGTGCACATAGACAGACTAAGCACTAAAACACAGACACACGAGCAAACTGCTGACAAACCCTGAAGGCGGGTTTTTTTTCTTCTTACGCAGACGAGCTGAAGCTTTGACATTTTAATTGTGTTCTGTGGCTTTGTGTTACATACTGCAGTCAGCAACCATCAACCCAAGCCATGAATAATAGAAACAGTCACTAACTTAGCATCACTTTTTATTAACAGAAAAAGTCATTCATGTAAATCCTTTGGTTTGAATTATACTGTAACTGTACTTCTTCTTGCTACTCCTGAGTACAGATGGCTATCACCCTCAGAACAGCACACATAACACATCCATTGGTCCAACCAGACGGCCAGAAATGCAACCAGAACAAACCTGTGCTGTAAATAAATACTGATACAATCAACATTAAGTAAAAATACAGAACATTTGTAGCTTCACAAATTGAAGATTTGTTTGGGTTTCTCTTCTTTTATTAAACGATAAAATCAATAATTTGGGGATTTGTTTGACTGCTGGTCAGACTCTGGTAGCTGCTGATGAGATTTTAATAATGTATAGTTGTAAGGATGAGGCCATAGACCCTTGGAGACACCATATTCTTAAGGTTTTATTTTTATTTACTTTAGGATATTTTTTTTTTTATTTTGTTCAGTTATACTGGGTTTTCTATACATGTCTGTGCCTCAAACAAAAAAAAGACAGCTCGTTTCTCATGTTTTAGGCTACATTAGCCTGCTAATAGCATAACATATATAAGAACAATAATATTTTTTTCCCATTGGTATTTTATTTATTTTTTGCTTAATCATTTTCTGTATGGGTCTTACTGTATTTTAACAATTTCACTTGAAGCACTTTGTGACCTTGTCTATAAAAAGGTGCTACATCAAATAAACTTATTATAAAAAGTTATTAACACACCCAAATCGCTGACCAAACTAGTTGAGTTGCAATGTGGGTAATGCAGGCACCAGGTTTTGCCAAGGAAGAATGAGAGGAATAAAAAAGACGACATCTCTGATTCTGCTGCATCGATTTTTTTTTTAATAAAACTGCTTATCATGAGTCCGACAATAGGAGTGCAATGCAAATCAGTGGCTTAGTCTTCTAAAAATCTCCTCTACTCCTTTAGGTCATTAAAACTCCCAGAAACAATTCCATAATTTCTGGCAATACATTTACAATATGTTAATATTAATGTACTAGCGTGCTGCAGCTGGAACAGTGTAAATCATAAAAATAATGAACAGATGATTTAATAATTAAGTCTAATCAGCTGCAGCCTGATGATTAGTGGACGATCACACTGTGAGTCTATGGCAATGAACAAGAAACGGTGCATCATCCTACTACTGCAGCATACACTTAACCTCCTGCTTGGGACTCGCAAAAAACACAATCCTTGAATATTTTACATTTAAAACCAGATCACGCTTCCTTACATTTGTAACAACCAAACCAAACATGTTTGCCCTTCCTCATACAAATAGCCTGGTTATGTGTATAAACATGCAGTTGGCAGTGGCTCACACTCAGCAGTCCACACACGTAGTGGACACATCCATTGGGAAGTGGGACTTAGGGTGCGAGAGTGGAAAAATATGTGAAAATATATTAAAAAAAAATATGTGAACGCACAAGAGGCACCATATGTCTGAGGGGCACACATGTCTGCTCTACAGAGCAAATATCAGGTCACAACTCATCCTATGACCCTGTTGGTCTGCGCTAGGGCTGAAACAATTCCTCGAATAACTTGAATAATTCGATTACAAAAAATCCTCGATGCAAAATGACTTGCCTCGAAGCTTCGTTAAATCAATGTTACTAACGTTGTATCGCTGACGGACGGTGTTTCCGCTACTGTCGCACACCAGACGGCTCAGTCTGCTGCTGGCGACACATGCCAGAGCGTAAATAGTGAGGGGCTAAGAGAAGAGACAGGCTGGAGGAAACGACAGAAAGTGTCCAAAGTTTGGAATCAGTTCAAACGTAATTAAAACTAAAACTCTGTACAGTGTGTCTACTGCAAAATCAAACTAGCTTAGCACAATAATAGCACGACGTCAGTGCTAGCATCTCAACAGAAAACATTGAGTCTAACTTAATCATCCATTCCACGAAGAGGACCGACAAAAGTAAATCACAGAGTCGTATGGACGATGACACCACATCAAACACAACAACTACCAAACTCAAAGACAAGAAAATACGTAGTGGTGACCACGATCTGAGCTGACGCTGACTATCCCTTCAGAAAAAACACAGCTCTGTCTGTCTGTCTGTCTGTCTGTCTGTCTGTCTCTTCCCCCACGGAGAAACAGCTGATCAACGATCTAATAGCATAAGTGTAACAGAGCTGTGTGACATTATAATCAAATATATAAATGAAAACAGGTTAAGTATAACTAATATTTAAATATAGGTCTAGTTTTGGTTGTTTAAAAACGTAAAAAAAAAAATTAAAATCTATATCTGATTAATCGATCGATTAAGTGCTAGATTAAGTCGATTACAAAAAGAATCGATAGCTGCAGCCCTAGTCTGCGCTGAGGCCATTTAGATTATTATACAGATGGGTGGACACAGTAAAAACACAAACAACACACCAAGGCATTTGTCCACCGGAAAAATACAAAAGGAGATATTCGGATAGGTCTGAAAATAGGCGATTTTACTAGTCTCTAAGAAATAATAAAAAAAAAAAATGTATTAATGATGTGAATGCAGAATCTCTTAAAAAATGAAATATGGCCTCCAATTGATTTTCTTGGAGGGAACTTCTGACCATAAAACTCCCTGCAAAAATGTTCTGAATTAGATTTTACACAGCAAACCGCCTACAAGTCAAAAAGCTGACAAAAAAATGAAATGTCCTGGTGGCTTAGTTGATTCATTTACATATCTGCAGCTTCCTGTGTTTAAATCTGGACTGGAGGCTTTGATGCATAAACATCTATCTATATATGTATATGATAAAATCTCACATGCTCTACTGCTGTTCAGTCTTCCTTCCATAAACGACCACACAAATACATGAATACTGTTAACTATTTCTGAAAAGATTAGTAGATTGATTCATAGATCAACACATTTAAAAGGTGCTGTAGGTAGGATTGTGAAGATCCAGGACTTAGCCAAAGAATTTGAACATCGACAACTTCTCAGTCCCTCCCCCCTTTCTGCTAAAGCCCAAATGGTCTCCTAAGCCCTGCGTGTGTGTAACTCTTCTTTGTTTCATAAGGCTGTGAAGTAATTCCTTTTTGACTTTTGTACCGTCGGTCACACAAAACAAACAACTTGAAGAAGTCAACTTTGGTCTGGGAATTCAGATTGATAGATTTTTAGATTACTCTAAAAACAAGACGAAGAGTCTACAGCCATGCTATCAGCTCTATGAGGCTGTACTTTGGCCCGGAAATGCTTTGAACTAAACATTAGCATGCCAACAGGCTCAAAATGACAATGCCAATATGCTGATGTTTACCAGGTAATGTCTGCTATTTTCACCATATTAGTTCAGCGTCTTAGAATGCTAATACCTGCTAATAAGTACTAAAAACAAAGTACAGCTGAGGCTGATGTGAATGTGATTAGTTTTGCAGGTATTTGGTCACAAACCAAAGTATTGGAGAAGTTCAAATGTTGCCCAGATGATGGTGCTGGATGAAAAGACAGATTGTCACCTGAGTTATTACAATTCATCCTGAGGCAGACATGAATGTTTGTACCAGATTTTCATGGCAATCCATCCAATAGTTGTCGAGACATTTCACACAAAACCACACAGGGGATCACTAAAGTCAGTAGGATGTATAGTTACAGAACCATGTATGTCTGAACAAAAGTGTGTGCCAATCTATCTGGTAAATGAGGGAGATATTTCAGTCTGGACCAAAGTAATGCACCGATTGACCTTGTCACCGCTAGAGCCATGCCGCTAGTGTGGCTAAAAATAATCTACAGATTAACTGATAATGAAAACAATGATCACTTGAAGGCAAAAACTCAACCAAAAACCAACAAGTAAAGCATGCAACATTACATGAAGCAAATATAGTGTGTATCTGCGTTGGCGTGTGATTTGCATTGGCATTCTATATCCAAAATCTAAGATTAGAGACTGAAGAGGAAGCTCTGGGTCTGTAGTGTATGTGGAAAAGAGAGAAATAGAGTGGGCCAGCGAGTGCTACTCCAACTCCCACTATGCCAGCTCATTTCGGCATCTCATTGATGGGAGCTGGTAGTTGGGACCTCGTCATGGGGAGACGACAGCCAGGCACAACACACACAGGAAATTGCTAAGAGAAACCTTTCTTTTGTTGCTTCCAGCAGTCAGAAGCTCTTTATTACTGCCTCTGATCCATCAATTTATTTTCCACTAACAAGAGCCAGAGGTAGACACAAGTCAGAAACAAGTAAACATGTTGTCCCTCATGAACGACACAATACTCCCCTTCAGCTAATCAGTGTAATTTTGGCAAAACGCAGAGGTGACACATAACTTTGTCAAAAACCAATCAGCAGCAGCGCGCCAGTGACATATTATCCCCAACACCAATCCATAAAGTCAAGGCTGTTTACAGGAAAATCCCCTTAAGATAAGTACTGGTCATAACTGTTATTTGTCAGTGTCAACAGTCACATCAGAAGTTAGTGCAATAGTATCTCACCAGAGCTATACATATGAATGTGCTGATAAGACATCACACTCCGATACGTGTTTAGATAACTTATGGTAACCTACAGTTCAGGGCTGTAAGGTATAGTAATTAACTATATGGAATAGAGCGGCAAGGATTTAAAGCAAAAATGCCAACAATTTGCTGGTTCCAGCTTCTCAAAACGTGGAGATTTGATGTGTTTCTTTGACGTACATGACAGTAAAATGAATATTTTTGTCTTTTGGACTTTAGGCTGGACAAAAACAAAAACAGTTGAAGATGTCACCTTGGGCTGTGGGGAATTTTATTTTCTGATATTTAATTGACAAAAAATAGAAAAGCATCTGCAGTTTAAACAATAATGAAATGAATCATTAAATTGCAGCCTTGATGTTAAAATATAACCATGTCTAGGTTGGCAGGTGCAGTTTCTTTTCTTTTTTGAGAAAACAGCTTTTAATTAGTGAAAATTAGCCATCCTCTGTTTTTTGGACTGTTAATTGTATAAGACAACATTCAGTAGACTATGTTCTGACAATATACAAACCCATAGATTAATCAATTAATCTAAACAAATTAATCAGTTTCTTATTTGTATCAGAGAGAGAATGTAAAGCAAAATATGTGAAAGCCAAAGCCAATAATATTAGTTGGATCTAAACAATGTGGAGCCACACAGTCTGAACCCGCACACCAGATTAACACCGGCTGAATTAAACTGGAGTGTGTTTAGAGTGTAGGGGAGGAAATAATGGGATAGGGAGATCAAGAGATTTAGTGGAGGAGATGTTTAAAACCAGACTTCTTAAGCCAATAACAGGAAGCTAGCTCACCATAGAGGTGACATGTAACTGCCCCATACATGGGTGCTCCAACCTATGCCATAAATGAATGCTCCTTGAATGTTTGTTAGAAATATAACAGCAATCGTTGAGATATTTCAGAGATATCAAAGATGTCGACCAACTGACCAACATCCTAGCTACATCGCTAGCGTGGCTAAAAATGGATGTTCCGTTTTGTTTGTGCTATCAGTTCTCGTCTACCATTATCGCTTTCCTAACTTAACAAACTACAGCAGCTCTTTGGACTAATATGATGATGTACTCAGACCATAATTTATAACAATCTAGCAAACCTGGTTAGGTTTGCCAAGGCCACTCTGTTCTAACAGACTTGAGAATTAACACAGATGAGTATCCCTGGTAATTTACGATTGTACTTCCTAAGGGGCTCAAGAGAAAAGCTTTTACACCGAGGCTAATGCATCATGCTGCCGCAGAACAAGGTGCAGGTTACACAAACTACTGCACCTGCCGTTGAATTCAAATCCATTCGAGAGGCACAAATGAACTCTGAAATGCTAGAAATAAAGGAGCATTTTGTGCATGCTTAAAACTCTTTCTGCAACAATTCAAACAAAAATGGTGCAAAATGATTGTTACTATATGAATAATAAATGAAACGGACACATAATGGGTCTCTAATAGAGCTATTAATCATTAGGATTACAGTGTGCTCTCCGTGGGCTACTAAACACTGTCGTATAATTTTCACATTATCTTAATGCTGTTTTTTAATTTTTGTATCACCACTTCACTTTTATATCTGCCGCTAGGATTTGAGGGCTCATAACTTCTCTTATCTTCTCAATTGACTTCAATGGAACAGATTTGAATAATTAAGGAAGGAGGAACTGCCTATATTCAATTCTGCAATTGAAAGGAAACCTCCGAGTATCTTAACACATGCATATTTGATGCGCTGTTGTCCAACAGTTAAATTGTTAGGAAATCATTTGTGTCAGGAAGACACTAAGAACAAAATAACAGAACTGGTTTTGGTGACAGAATATCCTCTCCAGGTGTGTTCATTCCACCGTTTCCATTTTAAAAACTGCATTCAAAATAAGTACAGAAGTAGAAAAGAGTTGTCAGTTCACCTATGATAAAAAAGAGGGGACAGGTTAAGGTGAAATGAGACATTTGGTTCATGTGAATTGGACTGGAGAGCCTCCTGCCTGGAGGATCAGCCGTGACTCCTGTGGGGAGGAGGCACTGGCAGACAGGCACACCACCTCCCCATGGGGCTCCAGAGATACGACCGAGAACGACACAAGAGAATAAATGGAAAGCACAGAGCAGACAGAAAATGAGAAATGGGCTAGAATACAAACATGTAGAGTTTATGCAATTTTTTAGGAAAGTCAGAATACAACTGACTTGACTACAGGTATATGATAAATTGGTATATATACACCAGAAAAGAGTAAAAAACAGAGTGGGTGACTTCCAAAATAATGATTGACTTTCGGTGGAATTGTATCATGGTCATATTGTGTTATTTTAGAAATATCGGGTTGTCAAAATTAATGATTCCAAGTAAATTAAAAACCCTAAATATTTTACTATTTAGATTTTTGCATACATTTGCCATATCATATTACATACTGTTATCAGACAAATGTTTTATATTGTTATTATCTTGACTAGGGTTGCAACTAATGATTATTTTTTATTATCATCAATTAATAAACTGTAAAGTGCCTGAAAAAGCTTGCCTGATGAACTTAAACTTACAAAATCACCATCTTCTTTTAAATCCCTTCATGCCCATTGTCTTCTTATAATTAAATATGTAACATGTAAGATATACAATATTATGTGGATGAGAGTCAGAACAAAACAGAGAGATCTCTATTTATTCTTCAGCCCTCGCTTTATGTTGACAACGCCACCTTTGTTCTACCTGCGGTAATACACATACAATCAGAGGCCAAACCCAAGGTGGGGCTGAGGAGAAGTAAACAGCACATTTCTGATTACTGTGTCGCTGCACTCACTGAAAACCGATTACAAGTCTTAACAGGCTGCTCTCCGCACACACACTACACTTGTGGTGGGCTGAACAGGACACATATCATCCAGAGGCTGCAAGTACTGCAAGAGACATAAAGATGATGTCAGACCAAGCAACAGTCTGCAACAAGCTGCCATGTTTAATGGATCCTATATCACTTTGCTTTTGTTTGACTATAATGACTTACAAATCGCTTTGACACTGTAATTGCGCTCGCCAGAGTACTTCAAATCATTACTGCTTCCCTATTATGTTTAATGCTGCTTCTAGAGCCTCTTTATTTGATTCAATAGCACTTTAATCATGTGCCAAAATTGGACAGATTTGTTTTAAATGACTTGTGCATGGCAAGGATAATCAATACAGAAATGAGTCGGTTACTGAAAGAGGCAGCATTCAATTTGAAAACCGCTCATTTAACATTTAGGCCTGTTATGTATTAATTTGATATCCATTTAATAGATCTAGAGTTTCTAACCTTTTGCAGCCTTTCTTTGGTCTCTCATCGGAATCTACAGACTCCTAAACCCAGAGGTGTGTAAACTGGCACAGGATTTACTGGCAACCAAATTTCCAGCAGCTCTGTAGTTTCTTAGACTGGGATGTCATACAGTATGAAAGTGGCATAGTGTCACAGTGACATGACCTAGGAAAACCCCCCAGAGGCTCATCAACACACCACAGATGGAGGGATGAGAGACTGACTGAGATATCCTGCCCTCATCCCCTCCTCTTTTTTTCTTTTTACACTCACTGTAAATTTAAACTGTGATGTTCACAGATGTTCCCAGAGGAAAACATGGCTGGTGTAGACTCAAAAAACAGAGCAAACTAGAAAGTAAAGTTTTTCTAAATGAATTATGTTATGTGTTATATGAGCTTAATTGTGTAAAATGTGTTCTTAGAGGGTTACATGGTCTACAGAACTACAGCCACTCAAACAAATACTCGACTAGTACTTTAGAAGAATCAGGGCTAAGAGTCTACACAACCAAGCCAGCAGCTCTGTGAGGCTGTGCTAAAACCAATGGTTCTTGAATGTGCTTTGCAGCCTTCTTAGTGTTTTAAAAATAGCTATTTTGAGGCTAGCATAAAAGTGCCCCTAGCACTCCCATTCAAAAGGCCATTTGACCGAAAAACGAAGATACGATAAGTCTTAAAAGTGACGCTTCCGTCCTAAATATGCTTTTAAACGAAAGTTTGACTCGGGCACATTCACAAAAAGACCCTAGGTTGCATTATGTCGAGAGTTACGCTTTAACTACAGGTTTAAAACAGCAAACGTTTCACTCATGTGCCGCTAGAAAACATGTTTTCCTCGAAATGTTATTTAGAATGCAGTTTGGTTATATGGTAAAGTAATTTTCTAGGAGAAAGGGTTGCTTTTAGAGAAAACATTTTTAGCAGCAGAAAGAAAAGAGCAACACTCTTCAGTGATGTACACTGTAAGGTGATTCAGTTTGCTGCGTTGCTCTGGTGACTACACCAGAGAGAAACTAGTTAATACAACGAATCAATTAATCACACTCCAGCGAAAAAGAGAGAGGTCTGAATGGATATCGAGTTATAAATCAATGAACAGTTGGCAATCCATTTTCGATGTGGGGAGCTCCAGCATCAGAGACAACACACATAGGCCTATATAAAGCTTTTAAACTGAGCACATGTAATACACAAGCTAATGAACGGGACAATATCTCTACACAATCTGAACCATGTCTATGTTTGTATATGACCTGCTTTACACACCCACATGAAAAAAAAAAAAAAAAAAGTTGTAATCCCTCCTCTTCTATGGTAATCTCAGATTTTAATCTGCTGCTCTTCAGAGCAAAGATTAACCAGCAGCCTTCGCTCCCATTCTAAAATGCTCGGGGAGGAAAGTAAGTAAGAAAGAAAGCGATGGGGCGAGGATGCAGATGTGTGAGGTTGTAATCTTGAGAAAAGGACAGAAATAGTAAACAAGATATACAAAGGGCATGAAAGTGATGGAGATAGAGTGATAGAAGAAGAAAGGAGAACGAGAGTGGAGGTCAGTGTTAGAACCCCCCCCCAGATGGACCAGAATCAGATTAGAGACAAAGCAACAAGGTCAGAGTTTATACTGTGGCCATTAAGAGAACATTTGCCCACTTTAAATCACAACAGTAGCCTAGTGTGACCAACCACTGGTCAAATGAATATATTAATTTCATATCCCATACCTCATGGGATTATTCATAAATAAATAAATAAATAAACTCCAGCATATAACAGCACAATGTTCTGGTCTCATTACATTATTTTCTCCATTATTATGTCTAAAAATGTCTAAAAGAGTAAAAAATGACCATCACAAGTTCCCAAAACTCAACATTCAGTTCACTATCAAATAAGATTTTAGCAAATTCTCACATTTAAGAAGCTGGAACCTGTGTTTCGCACTTTTGCTTGATTAATTTTCTGTCGATCAACTAATCGATTAATTAAATAATCGATTTATCTTAGCAGCAGCTCTAAAAACAAACATATCCTAAACAAAACATCTACATTTATTTACCCATTCATATCAACTAACGCATTGTGTGCCTGATTCAGTCAATTCATAAATAAAGTGTATGAGGAGGTTATTTTTATTCTCCTATTCGAAGATTCAGAAAATACAAAAACATGGCTGAAAAAGTTTTCCATTAAAGCTCAAAACACACACACACACACACACACACACACACACACACACACACACACACACACACACACACACACACACACACACACACACACACACACACACACACACACACACACACACACACACACACACACACACGTGTAACAGTACAGCAGTTCATCTACTACTGCAACTAAGCTGCTGAAAACATTTGCCCCTGGTTGACTTAGTAACAGTCTGGAGGATACCAAATGTAACATAGGAAAGAGTTCAGCTACATTCAACACCTATCGAGAAAGGCTCCATTTATAAACACCTGATTCATAACACCACAGTGCTCTGCAGTTGCAACAAACTCACTGACACAATAACGTACTTACTAGAGCCGAGTACACTGAAATGTTGGCATGAGTACAAGCCAACGCTATTGTGATCGTAACTTTAAAATGTGTCCACACAGTCTGAATGGCCCTGCATCCTTCTGTCAACATACATGCAAAACACTCCCTGTGAATTACATAGGGGACTGGCAGGTGTGTGTGTGTGTGTGTGTGTGTGTGTGTGTGTGTGTGTGTGTGTGTGTGTGTGTGTGTGTGTTGGGCATTTACTCTTTATTATTCATTTTATGATACCGACTTTATTTACAGTAGAGCTGAATTTGTCAATTAATTGACAAAAATAAAAACAAAAAATATTTCAACATTAATCCTTTTTTTAAACCAATAATGCTAAGTCAAAAGGGGAATAATTGTTGGTTCTTTGTTTTCTATGATGGTTAATTGGATTTTGAAAGGGTGTGAAGACATCACTTTTAGTTCTGGGAAACTGTTATGGATATTTCTCACTCTTTTCTGCCATTTTAAAGACAGGACGATTGATCAATTAATTCATTAGTCTAATTAATAATAAAACCAATAGTTGCAGCCATAAATTAACCACAGCACATTTGTTGGAGTAGACCTACTATGTCTGTAGCCTACATCCACGACGTTCCACTTCCGGGATTGTTCAGGTGCCGCCGGAAAGTCCGCCGGATGTCCATTTTCCTTACGCTTTCTTTGTGTTGGCATTTTAAACTCCGTGGAATTTATGAGGACGATGGTTAACTGCTCCTCAAATCTCTGCAGGGTAAATCCAGACAGCCAGCTAGACTATCTGTCCAATCTGAGTTTTCTGTTGCACGACTAAAACAACCTTTGAACTTACACGTTCCACCCAAATAAGTTCCTTCCAGAGGTTATTTTGCAGAGGTGCCGTTGCTCCGTGCAGCGCCACCCAAAACGATTGTGATTGGTTTAAAGAAATGTCAATAAACCAGAGCACGTTTTTCTCCCATCCTGGAATGCTGTGGACCATTCATTCATGCGTGTCCCTGCATCTGCATTTTTAAAAATATTTCTGACTAAAGTGTCACTGAAACCGGTTGTAATGATTATGCACAAGTTCGTCTGTTGAGTTTGAGCAGTTTCAAAACTAAATGCTAAATGGGTCGAACCAAATTAGGCAGCTATCTTAACACATCTGCTCACAGAGTGTAATAATGGGCAATGAATCAGCATTATACAATATGACTAGGGGGGGAACAGGCTGTGTGTATGTGTGTTAGCCCAACACATGATCTCTTTGATGGGCAGAGTATTTTTGTGTTGGTTAATCCACACCGTGTTACTCACACACCCGGCATTACTGCTGGTGTGTGTCGATTCACTGTCAGTTTAGCCCACACAATCCCTAATCCAAAAGCACACAGACAGAGATAAACCTGTGTACCTCACAGATTGTACTCCGTCCTCCTGTCACGCTCACATCACTTCCCTCATTTTATGAAGCATTATTATTCCGATATACGACACAGATTCCACCGGTTGCCCTGACAACACACGCCATTGAGAAGCGCTTGGCTCGCACCTCGCTCAAATGACTAATGAAGCGAGTCGAAGACCATCGGTCAGCTCCCATTCAACAACATTCACTCCTCCCATTTTGTTCGCTCTCAATGGCCAAACAAAGACCACGGCTCAGCTCATCACTGTGATTTGTGGTGCTGATGGGGGACTGTGTGGTGTGCGTGTGTGTGTGTGTGTGTGTAATAGCCAATCACAATTTGCCAGAACGACTTCTTTATATGTAGATAATCAGTTTACAATGATAAATTTACAGAAAAAAGCGGCAAATCCTCCCATTTGAGAAGCTCGAACCAAAGAATATTTGCCATTTATTGATAAATGACCCAATTGATTTAGAGCTGCAGTGTATACTTTATTAGTTGATCAAAAGAAAAACGGTAATCAACAATTCTGTTAATGAATTAATTGTGTAGGTTATTTTTCAAGCAAAAAATACAATTTCCTGCTTTTCTTTGCCTTACAGGAATGTACATTTTGGAGGGTTTTGGACTGCTGGTTGGACAAATCAAAATGTCACCTTGACCTGAGGGAACCTTTAATGGACTTTTTATAGGCCAAAAAAATAAGGATTTGTGTCAGATTCATCAATTTAATCGCATCTTATTATTAATTGTGGCCTCAAATTGATCATCATAACAGTTGCAGATTCTTTTTTCTGTCCATTAACTAATCGCCGCAGCCCTAATTGGAACAATTATTGTTAATGAATTCAGCAAAAAATACAGCACTGGAAGGAATAACTGCAAGACAAGACTGTACCTGAAACTACAAAGAGCATTTAAATGAAAGAATCATCTCAATATATTACACACTATCCTGGAAACAAAACGATCCATTAACGTGTGCCATAAAGTGGGGAAATGTTTTGCTTTTTCCCGGGTTTCTAATGCTCCAACACCGAGGCATGGTGAAGACTGGTCTGCCCTGATGATCTTACAGAAGTCTTTGCATGATGAATTTCTCATCCAAACAAACCTGACTTGACTGATGGCAGACAAATTAACAAAACAAATTCTGTTATGTCTTTGCCAAGACAGTGGAATTAGACCTTGGGCAGAAGAACAAGAATCTTAGAAAAACACACTGCTGCCCAAAGGGAATACTGTCAGAAGCTCAGAGAAAGACCACCCCCCCCACCCCCATCCTCTTTCCTCTAGATGAAAAACACAGGCACACAAAATTCCAGCTTGCAGAGGACTAAATCTTCCTCTTTGAAACCGATCTAATGATAGCAAGAGAAAAGGCTATTTGATGCATTAATTATACACCGCCACCCCCACACACACACTGTTTAGGCGTATGTAAACCCACACTAGACCTTTAAGCACCATCCATATTGATATTTCAATACATCAAGACCACTACAGTCATTCTGCCTGCATAAACAAATCAATTTCCTCACAGATATCAGTAGTCTTCCCTTTACATCATAGAAGAGGTGAGCTCAGCATGACTCCTGTATCAGTTTGACAGTTAACACACATAGTGGTCCTCCAGAAGAGCACAACCCTCTGAACTGAAGAGACACTGACACAAGGTTGAGACACCATTTTTTCTCCTTGCTGTATAAGCCGGCCTCCAACTAGAAATGATAATTACGATTTTTTTTTTTTAAGACCGATAGACCAATTTGAAAACAGCTGAGAACTCTGGTTACCAAGATATAATTAAATTAAACCAGTGAAGAAAAAGAGGGAGGTAGTTACAGTGGAAACCAAACTTTAGCCAACAGACACTACTCTCTCTAGTCCCTCCAAATCCTCCTCCCTTACACACACTAGACTTTACAGCCATTGTCTGGAAAATGTGCTTAAGGACATTGACTCATGCTAAATCCTTCCACAACAACTACCACTCAGGTTCCCTTTGACAAGGCTCTTCATCCCGCACCAACATAGCTGCTCAGCAGGAAGCCATGTTTGCACTGGGCAGCTCCCCGGTCGCTGGAAAGATGCTCAGTCAACACTTTCATAAGAATCACCTGAGGGTTGTCAAATAAAGGTTAACAACTGAAGACAGGATGATCTGCCTCCAGTCCTTGAACAGCTCATAAAAGGTGTCATGTGTTGAAAAATGCCTCTGTGTGTTATCTTGTGTACCTGGGTGTACTGATGGCTAACAGAGAGCAGGACTATGTACCACAGAGACATGGCTGACTAATTGCAAGTGTCAGCAGGCAAAAAATCCCATCTCACTCTAAAAGGATTGTGGCAATCTGAGTGGCTCTTTAATAATTACATTCAAATGAAGTCAAACTGAATGAGAAAATGGGGATTTTAAAGCAAATGGGACCTTTAAAATTGAGGTTCACTCGAGACTTGTGAATTGCATGGCAACACAAAAGTAAGTGCACCTCATCTCCATTTAGACCTCCTCCTCTTTTGAAAGCTGTCGCATGACTCTCCTATAAGTATGTTTTTTCCAGAACTACACAAAGAAGAATCAGTTTTTCTGTTATAACACGTCATGTTATTCAACCTATGGGAGGAATAACATTGTGACACACAAAATCAATTTTCTAATTCAAATCGATCTTCATTTGAATGATCCGATATCGATTCATAGAATCCAGAGATGGATCTTTTAAGAGGCTCCATTTTAAAGCTGGACTGAAGACATTGGTATCAAATTAAACTAGACGATCTAAGGAATCCATGTCATGCTAAACCAGGGTCTCTACACATGAACTTGAGCATTGAGAACCTTGTTTGAGTACCCAGAGTTTACTAAAAAGAAAGGTTTTGAGCAACTCACTGTAGCTGTTGTTCTTCCGGTCGCCGTCTATCGAGCCAGTCACGGATAATTTGTTGTTTTGTCATTAGTGAAAAACAATATTGACCTTTATGCTTTTAAACGAAAGTATGGCTCGGGTACATTCACAAAAAGACCCTAGGTTGCATTTTGGCGAGAGTTACGCTTTAAGCCGATGTTTTTCGGGGGCAACGCCATTCACTTTACCGGTAGTATTGACAATAGATAAAGCCCCCGTGTCTTGAGAAGCTCTAGCTTGTTGTTTTATTGTTCACTTTTAACTCACTTTACTATCTCTTTTTCCTCACAGCGGCACTCATATGCTACTCTCCGTTACCGCTCGCTCTCCTTGCGCGACCACACGGGCACTGACGTCACTCACTTAAGGCACCCTGCCATTCTCGCTCTAACTTACGCTACTCTCGTAAGGAGGTTGTGGTATACCGCGGGAATATCTTGCTTTTCAACCGCGGTAAGAAAAAAAATCCATACCGTCCCAGCCCTACTAGTGACACAAGCATGTCACCATAGCACGTGTCGCATCTAGAGCTGGTCAATATATCGATATTATATCGATATCGTGATATGAGACTAGGTATCGTCTTAGATTTTGGCTATCGTAAAATCATTATATTAAGTGTGGTCTTTTCCTGGAAGGCTGCATTACAGTAAAGTGATGCCATTTTCTGAACTTAGCAGACTGTTCTAGCTGTTCTATTATTTGCCTTGACACATTTTGTCATCATTCTGATGATTATTTATCAAAAATCTCATTGTGTAAATAATATTTTGTTAAAGCATCAATTGTCAATCCTACAATATCGTCGCAATATCAACATGAAGGTATTTGGTCAAGAATATCGTGATATTTCATTTTCTCCATATCACCCAGCCTAGTTGCATCCATGCAAAACATAACAGGAAGGTACATGCTGTGTTCTCCTTTAAACAAGGAGCTCTGTGATACAACAGGAACTTGGACACACCTTGAGAAAACAGCAAACCTTTTTTTCTTCCATATCCACTCAAATTTTACTGGATATAATAATAACAACAACAAGAAAATTATTTGAATCTACACCTGCAGACAGAATGGATAAACGCGCTCCCCCACTTGGCTTTGCCTGTGGGTGCATACAGTGAGGAAAATAAGTATTTGAACACCCTGCTATTTTGCAAGTTCTCCCACTTGGAAATCATGGAGGGGTCTGAAATTGTCATCGTAGGTGCATGCCCACTGTGAGAGACATAATCTAAAAACAAAAATCCAGAAATCACATTGTATGATTTTTTAACTATTTATTTGTATGATACAGCTGCAAATAAGTATTTGAACACCTGTCTATCAGCTAGAATTCTGACCCTCAAAGACCTGTTAGTCTGCCTTTAAAATGTCCACCTCCACTCCATTTATTATCCTAAATTAGATGCACTTATTTGAGATCGTTAGCTGCATAAAGACACCTGTTCACCCCATACAATCAGTAAGAATCCAACTACTAACATGGCCAAGACCAAAGCGCTGTCCAAAGACTCTAGAGACAAAATTGTACACCTCCACAAGGCTGGAAAGGGCTACGGGGAAATTGCCAAGCAGCTTGGTGAAAAAAGGTCCACTGTTGGAGCAATCATTAGAAAATGGAAGAAGCTAAACATGACTGTCAATCTCCCTCGGACTGGGGCTCCATGCAAGATCTCACCTCGTGGGGTCTCAATGATCCTAAGAAAGGTGAGAAATCAGCCCCGGACTACACGGGAGGAGCTGGTCAATGACCTGAAAAGAGCTGGGACCACCGTTTCCAAGGTTACTGTTGGTAATACACTAAGACGTCATGGTTTGAAATCATGCATGGCACGGAAGGTTCCCCTGCTTAAACCAGCACGTCAAGGCCCGTCTTAAGTTTGCCAATGACCATTTGGATGATCCAGAGGAGTCATGGGAGAAAGTCATGTGGTCAGATGAGACCAAAATAGAACTTTTTGGTCATAATTCCACTAACCGTTTGGAGGAAGAAGAATGATGAGTACCATCCCAAGAACACCATCCCTACTGTGAAGCATGGGGGTGGTAGCATCATGCTTTGGGGGCGTTTTTCTGCACATGGGACAGGGCGACTGCACTGTATTAAGGAGAGGATGACCGGGGCCATGTATTGCGAGATTTTGGGGAACAACCTCCTTCCCTCAGTTAGAGCATTGAAGATGGGTCGAGGCTGGGTCTTCCAACATGACAATGACCCGAAGCACACAGCCAGGATAACCAAGGAGTGGCTCTGTAAGAAGCATATCAAGGTTCTGGCGTGGCCTAGCCAGTCTCCAGACCTAAACCCAATAGAGAATCTTTGGAGGGAGCTCAAACTCCGTGTTTCTCAGCGACAGCCCAGAAACCTGACTGATCTAGAGAAGATCTGTGTGGAGGAGTGGGCCAAACTCCCTCCTGCAGTGTGTGCAACCTGGTGAAAAACTACAGGAAACGTTTGACCTCTGTAATTGCAAACAAAGGCTACTGTACCAAATATTAACATTGATTTTCTCAGGTGTTCAAATACTTATTTGCAGCTGTATCATACAAATAAATAGTTAAAAAAAATCATACATTGTGATTTCTGGATTTTTGTCTTTAGATTGTGTCTCTCACAGTGAACATGCACCTACGATGACAATTTCAGACCCCTCCATGATTTCCAAGTGGGAGAACCTGCAAAATAGCAGGGTGTTCAAATACTTATTTTCCTCACTGTATATTGCTTTGCAAACAGTTTACATGATGTCTAGATGACAAAGAAAACGGTTTACATCATAAACGGTTGCCTTGGAACAGTGTCAAGATGACTTAAAACATTATCACAAGTTCACTGTCTGGCCTGCAGATGATCTTGAGGAAGCTTGGTTCATCACCAACAAACTCCATTGAATGATCCCTCACATACATGTATGAGTGCATAATCAAACATACAGTAGTATAACATGATCAATTAATTTGTGCATTGTGCATGCCGCAGTGCATTTTTCGTAGCACACGATTGTGTGAATAAGTAGATATAGTATGAGACCGATATTAAGAATGGAAAATGTAGGCTAAGCGAAAACGCAGTGAATGGTGTAACTGACCTGAGCCGTAATGCAGAAAGGCTCCTACAGATTCATACGGAGTGTCTAAATATGTTGTGCTGTAGCCTATATGCACATTTTCAGACTAGCAAAGAATGATTTAAGATTTTGTAAACGACACGTCTGTGTCCTCGCAGAAGAAAACAAAACGTGTCGGGACTAGTCGACAGAGAGCGGTGTGTCAGCTGAGGGTGCACAAAATATTGCTTGGAAAAGAGAAGGATTTCCAACTCCACTTCTCTCGTGACAGAAACTCGACAGTTGGCTAGCTAGTTTTGAAGACGTAACGTTACATTCATTAGAATAACTTGTCAACTCTTTGAATGTTATTAAACTAGACAGTTTCAACCTAATTAACATAATATTTGCATTTTATCGACGTGGCTAGACATGACACAACGTAAACTTAATGTATGGGATGGGATAAGTCGCTTGTTTTTAAGAATAAATAAGCACCTTGAGCAATGTTATTGAGGCTAGTTAGCACAGTTTAGCCAACTTCGTAACAGTAGAAAACGAATATTTACCATATTACCACCGCTGGTGAAACAGTATTCCTAACGTTACTCCTGATAAACTTTTCTCCACAGCAGCACAACGAGCTCCAGTCCGGACATAATCTCGGGACTCAAACTGGATTTCCCGTTTTCTTGTCCTCCAGTGTTAAGTTAACCGTTAACGTCGTCGGTGCAACACATGCCATTACGGCTCCCACTCGCTGCCACCGCTGCTGGAAAACTGAGCGAGGATGGCGACGGTATGATTCGTTCCCCAGCCAACCCACCGCGGTAATCCTTCTAAACCCAGCGAGCCAGGGAAACACAATGTGTGATTACGCCCCGCCCATCGCATTACACAGAGGGAGGGGCTGCGGGGGATATCGAATACACCACCACATTAATTAATTCATAACTACGAAATAGATTGCTCCAAAATAAAGTAGCCTACCGGTAGCTGTTTTACTCAAATAGAAACCAAGTATTTGTACTATGTAAGTCAAAGTATACATCGATGGTGGAAAAAGTAGCCCGTCCTTGGGATGTGATCGAGGCTTTATCCCAGGAATGGGCATCCATTGAGCCAGACTACTTTACAAGTAAAAGTACAGTATTATAAGGCAAAATGTGTTGAAAGTATCAAAAGTACTCATTGTTATGAACGGGCCCTTTCAGAGTGTTACATTATTATATAATTGATATTATTGTATTATTATTATTATTATTATTATTATTATTATTATTATTATTATTATTATTATTGAAACATGTGTAAACCCAATTGAGATTAATTCATTAAAACAACTTCATAGACTGTTTAATTTAATCTACAGAATATGCATAATATGGCTGGTCAAATGTTAATCTGATATAGTAACTATAATTGTCAGATAAATGTAGTGGAGGTAAAAGTACAGTATTTGCCTTCCTTTGAAATGCCGCCTACTGAAGCAGTAGTACAAAATACAAAGTACAAAATAGAAAAAAAATAGAAAAATTGAAGTAAAATACAAGGACTTCAATAGTAAATGTATTTTGTTGTATTCCACCTCTAGAATCAAACTAGACGTTATGTGATCCTTCATGCATCAGGTGGTTCTTTGTCAACAATGATAATTTCCTGGTTATTTTAGCCTGATAGTGTTTCTGAAGCTTTATATTCACCCCACAGTAATCATCAGCTCTTCTCTTTACTACTTTCCCCATCATTTAGAGGCAGACTTTTTTAAAAGCTCACGTTTACAGCCGATTTAAACACATAGTCACCTTGATAATTAGCTCAAATAGATAAACATGACACCGGCCAAGTGAAAGGATAGATGAATTACCCCACAAAGGTCTGGGGAATGAATCATTAATTATTTAAAGGCACAGCAGGTCTAATCTGGTCCTACTGATAAAGAAACCAATTAGAATGGTTAGTGGCCCTGTCATTGTCAATAGTCTACTGTCCAGGCTCACATTAAGTATTCATTTACATAATATTAGTCGACTCTTGCACCTGCCATTTCAGAAAACACTGACATACATATAGTTTGACCCTGTCTTAATCACTTTCTCCTCTCTCATGCACACATCGACCTGAAGCCCACTTTATGAGGACTGTCAGTGAGTCAGCCATTTTTTAATCATTGTGACAAGTGCGTCTGTGACAAGTTGGACACTTTGAGGCCGGGTAATTCAGCCTGCAGGGCAGAGAACAGCACCTGGCACTGGGGTTGCTGGCATGGCAAGAGATTCAATCATATAATTTCCATAAATGCATGTGTGCATATTTAGAAAGTCATTAGATAGCTCTCAGATAGATCCACAACAAATTGTTCTGCTATGATCAATCCTATTAACCTAATACACTTCCAGTCCATTCCCCCCCAGGGAATCGATTTATTATATCCATGCTTATGCGTGTGTGAACTAGAGGTAGCAGGCAGAGTTAAATGTGACATTTAATTAGGTCCAGATTGGTGCTGTCTTTGTACTTTAGCATTGATTTGATTCAGAGGGGGCATTGATCGTGGGCTCACAGAAAACAACTTTAGCCTTATATAATGCTATTAAGAGCTGATCTCTAATGGGTATTTCAGCACAGCATGGTACTTGTAAGGCTGTAAAACCGCAACAAAAAAGCATTTTAAGACTATTTTCTCTCTACCTGCTTAGACTCGTTGCAAGAAAATAAAAACAACGCGCACGCACACACACACACACACACACACACACACACACACACACACACACACACACACACACACACAAACACACACATTCTCCGACATGCACCCAGTTGCGATTCTTCATCTAAATGTCCCCATATTTGACTTTTGTTGAGTGCAGTAGAGTTTAAAATCCAATTCTGGCACAAAGAGCGATGCTGCACGGCATTTTTTATCTGCAGTGTATATTAATCTCAAAATTCATGGTTACAAGATGATGTAAAACCCATGCGTGTGTCAAGGATTTGAAGCATTTGCGTGTATATATAAAATTCACAACTCATTGTTAATGGCAAGATGCTATTGTTCCTATTCGCCCCAGTGATCTTTGTTTTCTTTATGGACTTCCTGCAGCACTTCCTGTCTCCATCTCAGCAATGACATCAGCCTGACCTCCGTAACGCCAGAGGCTTTCCAGAACACTAATACTGGTCAGCAGCGTTTAGGTGGGGCTCTGGATTGTTTTGGACAGGGATGAGGATCACAACGTTCTGGCGAGGCTCTGTAATGTTTGAGGGAGTTTGGAACATTATGGATGAATTCTGTTGCTGTGGGATTTGGGAATCTTCAGAGGGGGGAATTGGAACATTCTGTAGAGGTTCTGCAATGTTTAAGTTAGGGGTGTTCCATGTGATTCAGGATGTCCTGGTGGGATTCTTGAATGTGTAAAGGCCCTGACACACCAACCAGACGGGCCGACCGTCGGCAGAAAAGGTAGTCGGACTGATCAGTCGGGTCCCCAAGGTCCAAAAAATGCCTCAGAACACACTGAGGCGACGCCGACTTGAGAAACGATTTTTGTCAGATTTTGAGAGGCTCATCCGCTCCCCATTACCGGGCGAGTCCCGACTGCCCTCTCTCCGACTGAACATGCCGGTTCGGCCCAAATGAACTCCTCGGACGGCCAACGGCACGGGACACACCGAACAGACTCGAGTCACCGACCTTGCCAGATGGTCCGACGGCCGATTATCGGGCTGGTGTGTCTCCTCTCTAAGGGGCATTAGATGACTCTTATGTCCCATGGCATGAAAATGTCACTTTATGAGTTTTTTTTAACATTAATGAGTTCCCCCAGCCTGCCTATGGTCCCCCAGTAGCTAGAAATGGTGATAGATGTAAACCGAGCCCTGGGTATCCTGCTCTGACTTCGAGAAAATGAAAGCTCAGATGGGCCGATCTGGAATCTTTCTCCTTATGAGGTCATAAGGAGCAAGATTACCTCCCCTTTCTCTGCTTTGCCCGCCCAGAGAATATGGCCCACCCATGAGAGAGAGACATCATGGCTTTCAAACGAGCAAAGTGGCAGTTGGTTAAGGCTACACCCCCACTTTCCACCTTGCCCCCCCCCCCCCCCCTCTCCTCCTCAATAGCTACAGACACAGAAATGGCACATACTAAGGAAAGCTCATTGTGGGACTGGCTCTAGTGGCTGTAATTCTGCACTAAGGCTGAATTTCAGGAAAGAGACTTCAGATACAGTATTAGGGGACTACTAAGGTCTATATAAAAGCATCCAAAGAGCACCATGTCATGGGACCTTTAATGTTTAATTGCGGGGGGGGGGGGGGGGGGGGCAAGTAGACTGCCAAGTAGACCAAAGAAAAGAATGCAGCTTTAACATCATGTCACACAACTAATTTCATTATTACTTCTCTGAAAGTATAATAGACTTCAGTGCAACTGAAGTACCCAAAAAAATAGAAACACCTGTATGATGAAATGCAATGCAACATTTTAACCATAGACTGTTAATATTAATGGACAAAGTGCAGAAGTGCCTTAAACCTGCATTCTACCTGAATTCTAGCAGAGGGCGACACATGCGGAAGTGCCTTAAACATGCATTCTATCTGAATTCCAGCAGAGGGCGACACGTGCGGTTGCAAAAGCAGGTCGGTTTCTGTAGTAGTCTATGAGACAGTGACCCACTTCTCACTTGATTTATTACCTCAGTAAACATTTTCATAATGAGTTTATGGTCTCAATCGCTAGTTTTAAGTCTACTGCAATACAGAATGATGTTCATTTTCAAACTTGGTACACATATTATGTAGCATGTCAAGACGTACAAGAAACGTCATTGGAGCCATACCCTAAACCCAACAGGAAGTCCGCCATTTTGAATTCAAAGTTGGAAATTAGTGCGATTTTGGCCATTTCCACATGTCGTACTTTAACGAACTCTTCCTAGAGATTTCATCCGATCAACTTCAAATTTGGTCTGTGCCATCTTAAGACCTTAAAGATGAAAAGTTATTAAAAGAAAAACTTTTCGTCATAGGGCATGGCCGTGGCAGGGTGGCCATTTTGTGCGTTTCGCCATCAAAACAGGAAGTGGGTGTAACTCGAGTGTACATTGTCCAATTGGCTCGAAACTTTTCATGATTCATAAGGCTCTAACTCTGAGGATATTTACTGGACAATATACTTTAACCACGCCCATTTACTCAGGCCCCCTTTCATAACATTTGAACTGTTTAAGGTAGAGTCTTGTGTGAGGTGTCATTGAACTCAGCAGAGAGTTCCTTCTTCTTTGGTGATGGTTTGGCCCGTCCCCTATGCTTAAGGTACGCCCCCTTTCATAACATTTTAACCATTTAAGGTATACCCTTGTGTGAGGTGTCATTGAACTCAGCAGAGAGTTCCTTATTCATTGGTGATGGTTTGGCCCGCCCCCTATGCCCCCTTTCATAACTGGTGAACCATTTAAGGTAGAGTCTTATGTGAGGTATCAATGAACTCAGCAGAGACTTTCTTTTTAATTGGTAAAGGTTTGCCCCGACCCCTATGCTTAGGCCATGCCCCCTTTCACAGCTAATGAACTGTATAGCGTAGAATATTGTGTGAGGAATCACTGAACTCAGCAGGGAGTTCCCTTTTCATTGGTGACGATTTGCAGTGTCTGAGTGCCACGCAAATGCACGGTTGCAAGGAGCGACGTCCGCCAGTACACAGGCACGAGGGCCCGTCCATCGCTGCTTGCAGCTTTAATTTGAATTATGGTCTTGTTGATTTTAAAATTGGCGATAAAGCGTGTTTTAGGGCGTGGCTATGATGTGATGTGTAACGCAACGTGGCTCCTCCCTCACTCCTCCCTCTCGTCTAAAATCGTCACATCCACAACCAGGATGGCCCGTAACGGCAAACTCGATGACTCATAGCAGATCTCCACAAACCAATGGGTGATGTCACACATGCTCTGTCCATTAATATTATACAGTCTATGGCTATAACCTTGCATTTCTTAAGATTGAGACTTCTACATTAGTTGTTTTAGTGTTGGCTCCATTTCATTTCTATGGTTTTGAGGCTATACTTGTTTTGTTGTTGTATTGGACTGCATTATGTTGAAAATATTTCTAATATTTTGTCCACCTAATTTACACATATAGAGAATAAATGCCAGTAAAACTGACACCAACGCTAATATCAGTTCCCATACGTCACTGACAGTAAAACTGACTTCTTCTAATACATGTGAGAAAAGAAACTGACGGATGGAGAGAGGAAGTGAGACAAGAAGCTGAGAGCTAATTGACAAACAGCTGTGCTATTTCGGCCCGGTTCTTGCTGTATCCAAGTTAGACAGGAAAGGAAACTCTCCAGAGCAGACTGCGTTCAGAAGTCTTTCTGTGAGAAGAAACGTCTCATTGCTTCCTCATTTCTTTTGCGCCTTGTACGATAGCACTGCTACTCAGACAGTCAGAGACAGACACTCGGTACACACACACACACACAGATTTTATTGTTGTGACACAGACTGTCAAATCAACTAATGTTATGGAGATGAGATTACACCAAGAGGAGACCATGTTTAATCAATCTTGCGTACATTTTTATCCATAACATAGACAGGGAGATGTACGTGTATGAGAAATAAATGATATCATATAACCTTTGGAGCGCTGGGAAAAAGCGTGGACATTATGTGGAGAACATTACATTAAGATCTTGAATAATTCACAGTTAGACTCCCGCCTAATGTATTGCTAATATAATCACTGTCGCAGAGACCCCTAATGTGTTTATAATTCTGCTATTGTCAGTTGGAAATTTGTCTACATCCAGATGAGCAGAGGCAAAAAGCTGCGACCCACTGCTGTGTGCATCTGTAGGTAAATCTCTTCTTTTTTTATCCCTAGTGTCATGCAGGGAAAAGACAGAATCAATTGAACAGGGAGATGCTTACACATACACATGCACATCCTTTGGGCTCAGTAAATGGAGCAGTGAGGTTATGATGTATTTTTGGATTACATAACTCTCACAGACAGAAGCCCCATCCAAAAAAAAACATGTGTAACATGTCCTCAAATTACACTCTCATTTTACTAAAGCTCTCAACCTCCGGCTCACTTTTTTTTATTATGCCATTTTAATGCCAGCAATTACATTTTCTTTCACGATGTGTCTCCTTCCCTGCCTGTTTCTCGCCTCTTGGCTTTTATTTCTCCCACAGTCTTCCCTTCCTTTCTTTCTCACCAATTGCTTGCACCTTTTTGACTTTACAACGCCTTGCTTCAATCTAACCGAGTGCATCATCTGTGTCACCTCGAAAAGCTAAAATTTATGTAATCCGGATCTCTGCCAAAAAAGATGGATTTGTCAGCAAAAGCTAGTTTTAACTACATAAATATTCTTTTCGCCATGTGCCATTGATGCCTATAAGCCCCATTAGACTCAGTAGTGGACGAGTAATGATCCTTACTCGCACATAAACATGTTGCAACAGAGAAGGGGTAAAGGGCATGAGGGATTGCTGATGCTGTGGCTACCATTTGGCAATGGGGACAGTGACTAATCCGCGTGAGCATCCACATAGAGTATGTCACCAGGCAGAAGAAATCCACAGAGAGGTCTGACACACTCCAGCGGCAGGGTCAGCCATGATACAAAGCCTGTTTGAAATGTAGACTTAAAGTGCTCATATTATGCTTATCTTAAGGTTCATAATTGTATTTAGAGGTTGTACCAGAATAGGTTTACATGGTTTCATTTTCAAAAAACACCATATTTTTGTTGTACTGCACATTGCTGCAGCTACCCTTTTCACCCTGTGTGTTGAGTTCTCTGTTTTAGCTACAGAGTGAGGCATCTCACTTCTGTTCCATCTTTGTTGGGAGTCACACATGTGCAGTAGCTAGTCAGAAGCAGCGTATGAGGCCGTGCCATGATAGCAGCTAGGCGAGCATTATAACGTGTGTTACAAAGTGACCACGTTTGTCTCTGAAGTAAAGGCTGGACTACAACAGAGCTGTTTGGAGCAGTTTGTGAACAGCGTTTTCTGTTGGAGATGGTAAGTCCCTTTGGGGTGGACTTTGGGTTTTTTCACTTTCTAAACCTATAACGCGCACAATAAAGATATATAACACAATAAGGGGAAAAGCCAAAAAGCATAATATGAGCACTTTAAGTCCTTCCCAAGTAGTTACAGCTAGTGCGTTTTTAACTGATTCAGGTTGCATTACTAAAACTTACACCTGCAATATTTTTGCCCCTAGGCAGCAGAAACAAGCTGTGAACACAACAGTCAGATTATTATCGCCCTTTAGGTTGAACTTGTTAGCAAACAGTTGCTTATTTACACATTACATTACATGTCATTTAGCTGACGCTGTTATCCAAAGTGACTTCAACCTGTTTTCAACCTTGAAGGTACAAACTCCGGACAGCAAGAAGTTAGTACAAAAACATTAGCTTTAAATAAGCCAAACTGCAAAGAGCCACATTAAAAGTGCAACTGTAAGTGCTTTTTCCAGTCGGAAGAGATGTGTTTTTAGTCCAGATGTCAATGGGGAGCTGATTCCACCATTTAGGAGCCAGGAGATCAAACACATGCAGCAGATACAACTTTAGCATTCATTTGGAGTCATGTTCCTAGCCATATGAAGAATGTAAGCTCTCCATTTAGCTCTGTTTCGAGTCCCCATCAGCTCCTCTGTAAAATCTCTTTAGCTGCTAAATGCTCCACTTTCTTTACCAGGCAGTCGCTAACTTTGTCTGCCATTTGGTGCAAGGCTTTAACTACATAACATAAGTATGTTTTTATTTGTATATGGAGAAATATGTGTCTCAAAGTCAGTAGTATTCACTTTTTTGCTACCTTAAAAGCGACTCTCTCTTTCAAACAAACAAACAAACGCTGTTGCTCCCTCCTCCTCACGCTCCTCAAGCTCTTTTCAGCCTATATAATAGCATTTCTTCAGGGAGGGCTAAGGTTCCCTGCGTTCCAGCCGTTTCTTTTGTCCCAGCATAGTAGGGGAACTAAATCAATGGGGCACTTGAATAGGGATGCTGGGACTAAAAAAAGGTTGGCTTTTTTAAGGGACTCTGGCAGTAAATTTAAGCTGACTGGAGTTCAGCAGCTCTGCGGCAGATATTTGCAGTACTGTCAAGGTTAATGATACGGCCACTATTTCACAATCCCTGACGCAGTTTTATTGCATACAGTAGTTGAGTACAATAAAGCATATTTTTGGGAATGAAACAGATGGTCTTCTGAATAGGCAGAACAGAGACAGGGTTTTGGTGGCCCAGAGGTGAAAGGAGCCCAGGTTATAAATCCCCCATGGTTTCCCCTCCCTTAGTCTCACATTGCCAAAGTGCTTAAAAAAGTTAAAAAAGTGCTTATTAGCTACTTATTAGATACATCAACTGTCAGTAGATAGGATCCACGGCCGTAGCTCAAAATTCCTCTGTATTGTTTGAGGTAATTTGGGGGCAACTTGCGGGGAGTTTACATTCTACAATTGAAAACGTAACACATGGTGGGCATTTTACAGGCTCCAGTACTCAAGTACAATTTTGAGGTACTACTACTTTATAGTTCTACTCCACTCTGTCAAAGCGGAAAATTGTACTTTGTTTCTCACAATTTTTTTTGCTGATATTAGTTACTTTGCAGATTTAGAAAATTAATACAAAATCAACAAAAACATTCTGGTGTATTATTATAGATACCCAGCAGCATATAAAGTATTTAAATGATCTCCAACTTAACCAGCTGCAACAGCAAAGTGATGGAAACATGAATCCATAAAAAATTATAATTATATAATATACTGTATAATATTCTGAAATGGGTCATTCTGCATAAAGAGTACTTTTAGTACTTTAGGTACATTTTGCTGTACATACTTTTCTACTTTTACTCAAGTTAAAGAGGTGATAGAATGCAAAACGGAGTTTACCTTGTCATAGTTGAATTACGACAGTTTGGTGGGTAAAAAGGACATACATAGACCCTCAAAGTCCCATTGACACCTCTTTCCTATGCAAATCTCACAATTTCAAACTGCTGCTGAAAACAGGCGAATCTCAACAAAGCTAGCTAATAGTTGACATCAACTCGGTGGCTGTACCTTATTTGGCTCTTCCTTGTATCTTTGTCACACCCCAAAATGTACATAGGACAATGATTTGTCTTGTGAATCTAGGTCGCGCAGATCTCAGAAATGTTATACATTGTTCGTCTGCTATTTAATTACTAAATTCACTTCTGAGACTTTTTTATGTGAGAAATCAACTACGTAGAGCTCAAATATGGGCTGTTTTCCGAAAATGTATGGCTATTTTGCAAATTTAGTCCGACTGTGTCTGAGTTCAAGAGCTCCGCAGTCTAACGTAACAGCGGCCGTTGCCTGCCTGGGTTGCTGCCTCACCGCCCGGCCTGTCCTCCTTCACAGAACTCGCTGTGAGTTTCAACATAAATTTAGTATATTTACACTTTGAATTTTGTCAGGGCATTTATATCACAGCTACCCTAAGGTTTTACAAAGCTATGTTTCCTATTCAATCCTATGGGAAAAGATCGCGGGTACACTTTTGGTATACATTTTGTATATTTACACTTTGAATTTCGTGATGGCATTTTTATCACAGCTACCCTAAGGTCTTACAAAGCTAACACTTCTGTCCGATTTCAATTTAACGCATTTTTGTGAATTTTAGCGGTCTCGTTAGGAGGAGGCTATACTTCACTGTTTCACGAATTTATTCACTCTCTGAATAACTTAAGGCAACTCCATGCTTCTCAGAAGCCCCAATATGAAAACGAAAAAATGTGCTATTTGCGTGATCACTGATAGAGGTAGAGATGGAGCCGGAACCGGCACAACAGAGCCAGGGCAGGAATTTCTATCTTGGAAATTCAAACAGCATTTCACATTAAAGAAAGAACAGGGAGAACGAAATATAACTAACTGTGCAGTGCAACCTCTGCTTGCCAGCAACCAACCTCCTTTCAGCGTCCAAATGACTCCACCTCCAACCTGAAGAAGCATCTTAAAGTAAGTTATTTTTTTAATTAGCTAAGGGTAGTCGTCTGCTGTAGTTTTACTGGTCACCTTGCTATTTTATTGTTGACATGCGACTTTACATTCTTCTACGTGCTGATTTACTAGCCCCAGAGCCGTTGAAAGACTGACTAGCCCTGTTTGACATGCTAGCTAACGTTAGCTAAAATTAGCTCGTGGTATCTTAGACTGCGGTTAGATTTTTGTAGTATGCAGTTCGGGACTACAAAATCTATCTGCTTGTTCAGGTACACATTCAGCCAGTTGGAACAGAAGAACACACCAGTATAGGCCTGTTTAGTAAGCTGTATGTGATGGCCGCATTCCTACATTTATAAAATGCAATTCAATGTGGAAGTAATCCATGTTTTCAGAATACATTACTCAGATTGAGTAACGTAACGGAATATGTTATACATTACATTTTTGGACATGTATTCTGTATTCTGTAACGGAATACATTTTGAAAGTATCCTTCCCAACACTGCATATAAGGAAGAAAACCTGTAATTTCAATCAGGCCTATTTCACAGGGTTGCATTAGGGCCCATAGAACAGCACCCGGGCCATTTTCAGCCCACCCAATGTTATATACCCTATGAGGAGACCTTAAGGAACAGTGTGAAATACCCTATATAACCATTCTATCATCCCTTTAAAGGGATTTTAATTGTCACACAGTATTTTTGCACTGTTGTATTGGTACTTTTACCTCAGTAAGTACTTATTCAACCACTGGGCATACCTGTTAAACATGGCTTGTTGCCTATTGCATGTTTTATTTTCTCTTTTGTTTACATCGTTAATGTATTCTAGTGACCCACACACTGCAGCCACAGTGTAATGTGAGCCCAACTGTCTTCCAGAAGGTGTGCATGCTTTCATAAAGGACAATGAGGACTCTCTGAGTGAACATGGGAACCAGAGGTCGTTTGAAATAAATATCTAAAGGGTCAAACTTTCAAAGCGTATGTGGGGAGGAAGCGTGGGGCACCAGCCACGCTTTCATGTGTCATCGCTGCAACATGTCCATGTCACTGCCCCACCATCTTGTGACATTTAATTTCCCTTTATCTTCTTCGGAGTGGTTATTTCTTTGGATAATTAATTCATTTTTCTAGAGTGAATGACAGCTGCTTTGATATGTAGGCGTAAAGAGAGAAAGTTAAGGGGATGTGACATTAAAGCAAAGGTCAGAGAGAGATAAAAGGTTACAGTACAACATACTTGTACAGAGGCTACATCTACTGTATGCTACTACGTTTTGGTTTAAAAAAAATATATCTTTTTCAAACTAGTTTAAACTCGTAAACCAGAGCGGCTAAACTGGAAAATCGACCCAACTCTCGTACAGACATGAGAGTGCTATCAATCTTCTCATCTAACTCCAGAGGGAACATTTGCTGCGTTTGTCATTATTAGTGAGCGTGTATACTTATGCTAGTTTAGATGTAATAAGAAAGCTAAATATTAGCAGCATCTCTCAGTATAAATACATTTAAGTAGAGAGCAGAACAAACAACAGCCTCCAAAATTACTATAAAGTTGAATCAACTCCTTTCTGAAAGTGTTTGAACAAACATAATAACTTTTATGAAGGATTTATTGTAGTGCTGCTGTTTTATCATAGCTCATAAACTGCCAACACGAGTGAACATAAAGTCAAGACAGTATGAAATTAAGAACAGAGAGAATGTGGCATTTATTTTTTTTCTGCTGACTTAACTGAGAAAAGACCAAACCTCTGTTACAGTACAGTCTATTTTTCCTCCAGGTAGCTAGAGGCTACTGACACAGACAAGGTTATTTGTTAATAAGGCTGCGCATGCACACACACGTGCACACACACACACACACACACACAGTGCGTCTCACTATCTTTGTGGGGACCCGTCATTGACATAATGCATTCCCTAGCCCCTTACCCTAACCTTAACCATCACAACTAAATGCCTAACCTTAACCCTTACCCTCACCCTAACCATAACCTAATCCTAACCCTAATCCTAAAACCAAGTCTTAACCCTCAAACAGCCCTTTAACCTTGTGGGGTCCAGCATTTTGGCCCCACAAAGCTGTCCAGACCCCACAAGTATACTGTATTCCCGGTTTTTGGAACCCACGAATGTAGTTAAACAAGAACACACACACACACACACACACACACACACACACACACACACACACACACACACACACACACACACACACACACACATACACTCCTGTCTAACTTTGATTTAACCAGACCAAGTCAACTATGAATAAATCTTAACGTATCTGATGTAACGTTATTCACATACATGGAAAGAAAATATGCTTTTTTTCTTTAATACTTACATCACAAAATAAATAATAATTACAACAATTCTATGTGGGCGGAGAAAGCTGCATGCAGCACAATGCAGAGGTGAAAAAGGTGGGAATTCTACACATGATCGCTTTAGTTAATCATAAATAATGAACAGTTGTTCAGTTTTTGCCACAGAGTTGTGCTGATTTTAGACTTCACTTTACAGATGCAAAGGGGGAAGGAGATTCATGAGAAATGCAGGTCTATTGAAAGCACTGGGGAAGTACAATTTGCACCACAAATATCACTTAAACCCTCAGCCCATATCATACTTTTTGGCTTCTTCCCTTTACTTTATTGTGTTATATCTTTTTTTGTGTGCACATTATAGGTTTACAAAGTGAAAAAGCCCAAAGTCCACCCCAAAGGGACTTACCATCTCCAACAGAAAACACTGTTCACAAACTGCTCCAAACAGCTCTATTGTAGTCCAGACTTTACTTCTGTGATGAACGTGCGTCACTTTGTAACACATGTTATAATGCTCGCCTAGCTGCTAGCGTGGCACGCCCTCATACTCTGCTTCTGACTAGCTAATAGTCCTTACCTAGGTACTACGCATGTGCGACTCCCAACAAAGATTGAACAGAAGTGAGATGTCTCACTCTGTAGCTAAAACAGAGAGCTCAACACACAGGGTGAAAAGAGGAGCTGCAGCAATGTGCAGTACAACAAAAATATGTTTTTTGAAAATTAAACCATGTAAACCTATTTTGATATAATATATATATAAAATAAATACAATTATGAACCTGAACCTTATATAAATGACTTGTGTCAGAATGTAACAACAGCAAAGTGTCATTTTTATGCGGATGACATAATTTTGTATTGTTCTGCCTCTTCCTTAACAAGGGCCTCAGAGGACCTGCAATCTGCTTTTAACATTATTCAGAAGAATCTTCAAAAATTGAGACTTGTATTAAATTCTGACAAAACTAAAATGATGTGCTTCTCTAAATCAAGGAATACAGACAATGCTTGTCAGATTGTTACTCTAGATGAGAGAGTAATTGAACGAGTGTCAGTCAACAAATATCTTGGCTTCTTCTTAGAAGAAAGTTTGTCCTTTAAGCAGCATATAGAAAGTCTAACAAAAAAACTAGAAACAAAGGCTGTTTCTCTTTTATTGTGAGAAAAACACTTATACAAGCAACATTTCTGTCAATGCTGGATTATGGTGATATTTTATACATGCATGCAAGTCAATCTTCTCTGAAAATGCTGGACTCAGTGTACCATGCAGCACTAAGATTTGTAACTAATTCTAGTTTTCGTTCTCATCACTGTAGCTTGTATGAGAGTGTTGGTTGGCCTTCTTTGCATAATCGCAGGTTGGAGCATTGGTATATTTTTCTCTTTAAGGCCATACTGTGTAAATTGCCTTCTTATTTATGTTCTCTCCTGACTCCTAAAGTTACTACAGGGAAATGTAATCTTCGATCACATGGGCAAATCATGTATGACATTCCCCGAACGCGAACTGTTTTAAGTGAAAGTGCCTTTAAATTTTTTGCTCCATCATCCTGGTATAAACTGCAGAAACATCTTAGGTTAGACTACCTACCAACATTGATACAGTTTAAAATTAGGATAAAGGATTACTTGAGTGCTATATGCACATGTGCTTCTATTGAGTGCTGCTAGTGATTATTTGGAGATGATGTTAATTTGCCAACCCGTTTTTGTTTTATGTTGTCTGTTTTTGCTGTATATTTTAAATATGGAACTTTTGTGCTGCTGTCTTGGCCAGGACTCCCTTGAAAAAGAGATTCTGAATCTCAATGGGATTATTCCTGGTTAAATAAAGGTTAAATTAAAAAAATTAAAAAAATGTTGGTTTCAGGGTAGCCAATATGGACAAAAAACATGACATCATTAGATATACTTATTATAGTACATTTTCATAAAAGTATTGGACAAATACAAATTTTGACCTGATAATGGCACTAGCGGAAAAGTCAAAGTCAGTAGGATTCATCCTCTGGAAAACATGAATGTCTGTACTAGATTTCATGACAATCCATACAGTGGTGGTTGAGATATTTTGAGCCAAATAGAGCCCTCCTTAGTGCTTTGCAACATTGCCACAATGGCCTAATACTCTTAGAGGTGATGAGGGATAGCTACCATGCCATTTTATATATTATCATATCCACTACCCCTGTTTCAATCCTAACTTAAACGAACCCCTTGTAGTGGCGAGAACCTGCAAAATGTCTTTCCACTGCATCATTTCTTTCCTTAGAGCTTGTAAGGATAAAAGCACAAGAACAGAAACAGCTGCTCAATGAGCCATATTAGCGAGATAAATGTGCTGTTGACACGTTACACTGTGATGTCCTCTATTATGGTATAAACACAAACAGCTTAACAAGAGAGAACAGGAGGGCAATAAAAGCAGAGCTTTGACCGAGGTCTTTGAGTACTGAGTGTCTGAGACACTGTGATGGTTACCATGGTAAACGGATGGAAGTTACCACAGTAAACAGTTGGAGGGCATTTCTAAGGCTATACTGTACACAGAGGATTTGACAACATATTAGGAGTGCAGTAGCAGTGAAAACACTGTGACTTGTTGCTGGACTCTTCTGCAGAGCTGAGGACTTGAGGAGGGTGGAAACAAACTGGGGAGCCATAAAAAAAAGAAACGTCCTGCTGCTTCTACCTTCTACTATTTCCTTGTTTGTGAACTGGCAAAGGAAGAGGAAGAGGAAGAGCCCCATTATACTGGAACGGTTACATAACATATTTTTTTATGGCATTTTGTTGTGTATAAACTGGCAGACTGAGGCACAAAATGCATTCACACACAAAAACACACAGATTCAGGGCAGCCCAAAGCACAGCGAACATCTAGGGATTGGCTAAGGGATGCCTCTCTTTTTAGCCACAAAGGGCAACAACCAGACATTTTGACAGAACAGCTGGGATTGTGATAGACAGATAAAGACAGGAGGAAAACAAACGTGACTGCTCGAGCACTCAAAGCCATGACGGAGAAACTTCAGGGATAAGCGAGAAAAAGAGAGAAAATGAAAACAAGCTCTGCAATTTAAGAGGTGCTTGCATGATATATGGCTTGCTATATACATTCCTCAGATGTTACTGAGCAGCAAAGGCCAATCACATGCTTCACACACAGACACAAACGTGATGAAACTTGCCTGACTCAACCTTCAACTGTTAAAAAACAACTTCCATGATCATCTCTGGTTGCAAAACACAAAATACAGTAACTCATTTATCTACATGGCTGTAATGAACAAAACCATATAACATCAATGTCCTTTATAGTCCTGCCTTTAAAACCTATTATCTAATCAGAGCAAGCTATACCATGAATAGAAAGCCTGGAAAGCTATACAAATGTAGAATATTGGTATGTAACAGAGACCATTTCAGTGGTAAACAAAAAAGGTTTTCTATCTCACAGCTTCTCATGTGAGCCACAAAAATGTTGAGTTATAAGGGCAATAATGCACTTCTGATTACATGTGACTCTGTAACTGACTTCATTTGACCCTACTGTATATAACCAGCAAGAGAAGTGATTCACTTCTATCACTATCTATTATATCTAGCATCTATCTAGCTATACTATCTATCACATTGAACAAACAAGAAAGTCAAAGTCAAATAGTGTAGTCGTAACAAGTGCAAACGCTACCTCTGTCAGATAGATGAGCGGAATAGCGCTGTAGTTCTTCCTCATGCCTCCTCTTCCTCACAGCCTGAGGTCAAAGTGCATGCCACTGCAGCTTCAGAAGACCCCTGCACATCTGAGAGCTCTGTCTGTCTCTTTGAAGTGTTAGCCCTCTGAGGGAGGAGCAGTATGTGTGTGTGCCTCTCTGGTCGCATGTGTGCAACCCTCTTATTGTGAAATATTTTGCTTCCTGTGTAGGCAGCTATCAGGCTCAAACCAGCGGCTCCCTGTGCACTACGTTGCCTTGTCATGGGGGTGCGCTCCCAAGCCGTCCTGTTCTGTGCCGTTCTCACACACTTAGGAAAAGACCACCTTAAAAGTAATGAAGCAGCCCGAGCCGGACATTTTTTGATCCCTATCAGTCACCCTCCACTGGCCCGGGCACACTTTGCCACAGTAACAACAACCTCAGCTGCCAATCAGAAGGGAGGGAGCAGGCAGACTGAGGATAGAGAGCAGGTGACGGAGAGAGAGAGAGAGGGTGGGAGGAGGGAGGAAGGGGAGAAATTTTAAGGGAATGAATGAGTGTGAGAATGTTGAGTTAGTGCAGGAATATCCTGCCAGAGTCGCTCCCTGAGGGGTGAACACACTCTGCAGGACTGCAAAGCCAGATAACAGCGCGCACGCGTGTGTGTGTGTGTGTGTGTGTGTGTGTGTGTGTGTGTGTGTGTGTGTGTGTGTGTGTGTGTGTGTGTGTGTGTGTGTGTGTGTGTGTGTGTGTGTGAGACCGAGGCTGGACTCTGCACCGACTCCCACTCATGCCCAAAGGTGCACTTTACAAGTGGGAGCTGGAACAGGGTCAAGGTTTTCTTGTCATCGAGCCAAACTAAAGCATAATGTTTTTAATCATCAATTCCACTGAAGACCCCACAACTAACAACACATTTATCCTGCTGCTAACTATACTATTTCTAAATTTGTGAGATAATCTTATATTTAGATTTAAAATCTAGTCAGACATGTTTTGAGTATGGTTTAGATTTTTCTAGTGAGACAGACAGATAGATAGATAGATAGATAGATAGATAGATAGATAGATAGATAGATAGTGCCTGACCTGTGCTTTTCAAGTTTCAAAAGGCTATATATATATATATATATATATATATATATATATATATATATATATATATATATTGGCTATACAGATAATTACTTAATTTCTAATGGAATAATTTCAGTGTTGGTCTTTCCATTTATTTGTTGATAATAATTAATTATTAAAATGATGTTAGTTTTATCCTTTAAATAAACAATTTGAGACATGTCCAAATCATTACTGCGTCCTTTACACTTTTAGGCATTTGGGAGATTTTTTTATGGCAGGACTTGTTTGCAGAAAAGCACAGGTGTTGTAATTAACCAGAACTGCAACACCTACATGTAATCCGGCCTTAAAGCTTTAGCGCGTAACTTTTGATATAAATGAACGTCCGTTACATTCCAGCCATTGCCAAATGAGTTGCTACAAAGCTAATTAAGACTATCAGCTCCACACAACTCTCTCTCTGTATTTCTCAGTATGGCTATGTTCAGAAGATTGTGTCGGCTGGTGACTTTCCCGCACAGAAGCTAGAGTGAAGATAATTCCCTCTTCTGAAGAATCCATCATGTTTTTTTAACCCTCCGTGTCCTCCTTGGCTACTAGCAACTGCGTGGGGGAGGGGTGGGGGCTGTGTGCGATCACGGATGGCTTGTATCATGTGGACGCGCCTACAGTTTTGTTGTCATTACTTAGAATTCCTCATGGGGGCGACAGAAACTACGCACTATAGCTTTTTTTTTTTTTTTGGGGGGGGGGGGGGGGGGGGGGCTTTTTCCCTTTATTATATAGTGACAGTGGATAGACAGGAAATGGGGAGAGAGATGGGGGATGACACTCAGCAAAGGGCAGGAGGTCGGATTCGAACCCACTCCACTGCAGGACTCAGCCTACATGGGCCAAAACGCTCTTACTGGGTGAGCTAGAGACCGCCCCTACGCACTATAGCTCTAATTAACTTAATTAGTTATACCTGCACTTTTCTTGCTGGGAAATATCAAAATGCCTGTCATGAAAAAGGGTTGTTTCCTAATAAAAACTATTTGTTCTACAAGAATAGTGACCAACCTTCAGACAAAAGAAGAAATGAGACCTCACTGGTGGTCACGACGATGGACAGGTGAACCCTGAGAATTACAGTCAAAACAAAATCCAAAAAATCTTGACAGCTTTAGCTTGACTTTTCTTCCCATCAAGCTCTGAGTTTATCCCTCTTGTGTGCAGAAACACACTTGGGAAGAGGCCAGAACTGGGACGTGGGTATTTTTACAGACAAAATGCTAAGAGGGAAGCTTAAAAAATAAAAGACCCAAGGCTCCGACTCTGACCCATTAAGCACAGCTAACATTCGGAGAATTAGAGATAAAAATGGAAGCCTGGATCATCAAGGATCTCACACTCAAATCCACGCATGGGGAGGAAGTTGGGCATGAATGATGCAAGAAGAGAGGACGGGGAGGGAAGAAAAAAAAGCAAAAGACAGTGATGTTAAAGAGAGGAGATGGAGGATCAAAGAAGTGGAGTTGATGGACTATGAATACCAGTCCCTCCAGAAAAACGCGATTATGCGATCGCATAATTCAACGCATAATCAGCCAAAGTTCGCATATTTATGCGGGGGTCGCATTTTTTCAAATACGCCGCACTTTCGCCGCATAAATTGCCGATTTCCGCGCAAAATATGCGGGGCTTGCATGATTTCATAATCCCATAACATTTTCGTTGCAAAAAAGTCACATATATTTTAGCAGAAAGTTGAGAAATGTTGCGTTTACTTCACACAGCAGCAGCCATTTTCCCCTGTTGCCATGGGAACGTTATGAAGTGACGTAATTACGCGACGTGAACATCATCGAAAAGCTGCAGACCCCGTGATGAAGCCATGATGAAACCGCAGTTTTTGCAAGTTCCCGCAATTTCATCGCATAAAATTGCATAAATATCCCGCATATTCCATCGCATTTTTTAAGAAAACGTGCTATATAATCAAGGATTTTTGCCCGCAACAATCACAAAAAAACTCCGCATTTTTCTGGAAGGACTGGAATACAGAGGGAAGATGGAAGAGGAAAGAGGGCCGACATGGAGTGTGCCTGGACATCAAGACGACCCTCTTTAGCCCCTTCCTGGTGCCCTGCTGGCATCACTAGCAGCAGCTTCAATATACTGCTGCATCAGCACTTATGAAGGCTGGGAGAGATTATGTGCTCCATTTTGAAGAGGATAAATCAGACAATAGCTATCAGCTATCGGCTCATTTAAATGCCACTCAGGCTTATTGTCATCTGTCAAAGCATGTCCAGCTCATTCTTCTTAACTAATTTCAATGTATAGAGACAATGCCTGCCTCCATTCTCTAACTAAAGTCTAAATATAGACGAGAGAGGTTTGTTGTACACTAATATTTTGACTCATGCAGATGCCAAAAGCCCTTTTTCATTGTCTTGCTGATCTTGCACTGATACAGTAACAGGGCTGACTCACACGACATAGTCTAAATGAAAAGGAACAATGCCCCCTCTTGGATATGAAACACTATTACAGACACGTGTGTGCTGAACTGTTTTATATGTCTGTGGTGCTGAAGCTTACATTGAGATGACTTTCTTCTTTTTCTTCCTCTTCCTCCAAACAGTCCCCTCGAGGTAAAAGTGATGGAACAGTTAATCTCCTCATTTAACAGCTCCAGATCCCTGAAACTAGAAAGTCAATTAATGTCTCAACTACCTAAACACAAACATAAGAAGTAGTAGCAATAGCACAAATACTGTTACAAGTAAAAGTCATGTATTCAAATTTTACTTAAGGTGCACTATGAGTTCCTGCATGGTCACTTCTGTTGACGTTCCAAATAAATTTCAGACAAAACAGAGCAAGCTCGCCCCTCCCCCCATGTTTCCGTAACTGTCATGACCAACTGACTGTCACTAACCCCCACTACCTCCCCCAACTATCTTGTCAGTGATTGGCTGGAGTGGTTTGTTTTATTTTGGTGCCTCTAGTGTTTGTTTGACATTTACGACACCTGTGTTGTCTCCCGAGACCGGGCTTTTTCACAGTGTGTTCAGGGGGCAGGCAGCTAGTGGATCAAGGAGAGATGCCTACGATTTGAGACAAAAATAAATCACGCTGAAACCATGCAGGAACTCATAGTGCACCTTTAAGTAAAAGTACAAAAGTATTAGCATCAAAATACAATACCAATCGTTTCGCAAAATAAAGCGTTCAGGTTGGCTACTATGTTCTTCGTCTTTGTTTAGCATGTTAGCATGCTACAATTTGCTAATTAGCACTGGAAACAAAGTACAGCTGATGCTGATGGGAATGACATAAGCTTGGCAGATATTTGGTCATTAACTAAAGTAACATTTTTAATTTTGACCTGATGATGGCGCTAAATTAAAGCCTCAGGATCACCAAAGTTATTCCTTGTTCGCTAATGTGCGTTTCCTAGGATGGCCAAGACATGACCTGACCTACTCTGTCTCTGATTGGCTAGTACTTGTTGCCTCCTGTTGGTTTGATTGATTAGGTCCAGGAATGAGTAGTGATATTGGTTATAAGAATATAAGGGTACGCCAATCAAAGGCATAGTAAGGCAGAGTAGGGCGGGTCATGCCTTGCCATCCTGGGAAACGCAAATACCAAAGTGCTACAGCCCCGTTACTGCAGTTGAAAATGTATATTTAATTTATTTTGGATACATAACGCACACACAAATGATATTAAAGTTCACCTCCAAGTACTTTTTAAGACATTTACAAGTTTATTTAAAACTGTTTTAAAAAAATCCAAATCTATGCAGATAAATTGCCAGTTTAATAGAGCTAGGTAATACTAGTCTGAACAATAGTTCTGCAATAAATCCTCCCTTCATGAAGGTTACAATGTTCAAATAGTTTTAAAACAATGTTGATTTAACTTTTGGTCTTGTTGAGAAGTAGTTCTGTTATTTACTCTAACCTCATTGATATAAACGCGTGGGACTAAATAGTAGGGACACCTAATATTAATTTAACAGCACCACAAACTACATCCTCCAACATTACCAGAGAGTTAAACTCGCCCCTCTCTTTAACAAGTCCAAATAAAAACCAAACCTTCATAAAAATAGGATTTATTGCAGGACTCTTGTATTAGACAGCACGTTTTATCTCAGCGTACCTAATTTAACATAAAGTAACAGGTGAAAAATGACTCAAATATCTACAGCTACCAATAATATTCAAAAAGTGGAAATAATAAACAAGCACACAAACCTCTTGTTCTGCTCCTAGTTGTTTCAAAGGGACTCACTTTCACACAGTCTGACCAGTCAGCTCTGGAGAATTTCTGCACACCTCAGTGTCAAATGCTGCATGCTGCAACCTTCCTTCGGCTCAGCATAATCCTGCAGCGATTAACTCCTAACAGAGACACAGTGCTGTAAGCTCACTGTTACAGTCTCTGCTAACAAGTGTGTTGTTGCTACTTCACCACCCGACTGAGGGCTTAAACGTCAATTAGTAGCTAGACATTTTAATAATCAATGAATTGTTTCAGTCTTTCGCAAAAAGGTCAAACATTCTCTGATTACAACTTCTCAAATGTGATTATTTGATGCTATTGTTTATCAAATACGATAGAAAATGTAATATCTCCTTGTTACCTTTGGGATCTGGTACAGTAAATGATAATGGAATTTATTTTTTTACTATACATGATATTGCTCATTTGAGAATACTACTGGTAGATTTATCGTTAGTCACAGCCTTATAGCCAACTAGGTCAGGCTCAAGTAAGGTCAGACCAACTGTTAAAAAACAACACCAACTGATATTTCTGAACACAGGCTTTGTCAGGGTGTTTTATGAAGGTAAAAACAACTTGTAGAATGCAATTTGAGGATATAAAAAATAACCCTAACCCTGAACAATAACGATTTCATAACACATTTTGAAGTTTATTTTAACATAAAAAAGTCCCGTGAATTTATCTGGGCAGTCCACCTAGCATTAGATTTTTATTTGAGTTCCAACAGTGACAAATACTTCTTAAAAAACATGCATGGAAATGCTGTTGAAGTGTAAGGGGATTTCAATTTATGAGAGAATCAACACGTATTGTACATCCTGCTCCAGCTCTTCATTGAAGCTTTCTAAAGAGAGTCAAAGTGTTTTTAATGGCTGCACCCTTCCATCAAATGGAAATGTTTTCAACTAGAGCTGGGCGATATGGAAAAAATCAAATATCATGATATTTTTCACCAAATATCTTGATATCAATATTGCGGCGATATTGTAAGGTTGGCAATTGGTCCTTCCAAAAAATATTTACACAATGAGAGTTTTGATAAATAATCATCATTAATGTGTATATAATAACTAAGTGGGTAAAGGCAAATAATAGAAAAGCTAGAATAGTCAGGTAAGTTAAAAAAATGAAATCACTTTTACTGTAGTTACACAAATACAAATAATATGTTTAGGAACACTTCCACCCATCACATATCACAGATCATTTGTATTTGTGCTGGCATTTATGTCTACTTAGGGCTGGCCAATATATCAATATTATATTGATATTGTGATATGAGACTGGATATCGTCTTAGATTTTGGATATTGTAATATCGTGATATGACACAAGTGTTATCTGTCGCTGGTTTTAAAGGCTACATCTTTAAAACCAGGGACAGATAACACTTGTGTCATTTTACAATATTAAGATATCCAAAATCTAAGAAGATATCCAGTCTCATATCACGATATCGATATAATATCGATATATTGCCCAGCCCTATTTTCAACCTGTGGGGAACATTGCTATTGGCAAATTGTAAGGACCGTCACTCCCATCATAAATGTCTGTTTAGAGATTTTATTTAGGACATGTTGGCAGGATATCATAATTTACAAATATGCAGTAAAGCAGTTCACTGAGCTCCAGCTTTGGGTGGAACCCACTCGTGGATCTTCTTGCGAGTGGTGGAGTAGGGCACGTACTGCTGGGAGCTGCCACTCACGTTGAACTGGTGGACCTCAGCCAGGAACTTCTTTGGCTCTGGTGGGTGTGTGGTGGGAGGGTCGTCTGTCATACAGTGCAACCAGCGATGCCTGAAGAGTGAACAGGAAGAAGGTAGCTGGCTTACATTACAGCGCCAAGACAGTACAGTAGAACAACAACAAAAAAAACAGTTAAAGTGCTCATATTATGCTCATTTTCAGGTTCATAGCTGTATTTAGAGGTTATATCAGAATAGGTTTACATGGTTTAATTTTCAAAAAAACACCATATTTTTGTTGTACTGCACATTGCTGCAGCTCCTCTTTTCACCCTGTGTGTTGAGCTCTCTGTTTTAGCTACAGAGTGAGGCATCTCACTTCTGTTCCATCTTTGTTGGGAGTCACACATGTGCCGTAGCTAGGTAAGGACTACTAGCCAGTCAGAAGCAGAGTATGAGGCCGTGCCATGCTAGCAGCTAGGCGAGCATTATAACGTGTGAACAGTGTTTTCTGTTGGAGATGGTAAGTCCCTTTGGGGTGGACTTTGGGCTTTTTCACTTTGTAAACCTATAATGTGCACAAAAAAAGATATATAACACAATAAAGGAAAGTGAAGAAGCCAAAAAGCATAATGAGCACTTCAATGTTTTTAAGTCCTTTTTACTGGACTACTATAATGTGGATTTTTTTTTGTTCTACTAGGATCTAAAAAACATGTGTTTAAGGTGAAAAGTGTGCATTCCAAATTGTGCCTAGAAAACCTGAAGAGTTTTAGCCAAAATGGTCCTTGCTTGCATTAATGCTATAACAAACTGTATGTGGTACCATTCAGCTGGAACCATGCTGCCGTCCACCTCCCACATGGTGTTCTTTCCGTTCATCTCTGTGGTGTAGATCACCCAGCGGTGACGTCCTGAAAAAAACATTTTTGACACAGACAACAGTTGGTTTTACCAAATCACACGTGTCACTATGAAGCACCCTTTGTTTGCAACATATTTGGTATAAGACAGTGATAAAACAGCACCCAAATCTGCAAAATCCTCCTGAAAACCACCATATTTATGATGCAAATGTAAAGCATGTGCACAATGGGGAGAAACTCGACTCACCAAAGAAGTAGTGCTTGCTGTCCTCATAGTATTTGTTTCCATATTTATCCACGCCAACCAGGGCTCCTGTCTTCACATCATTCACCCTGCCAATGAAATGATGATAGTCAGGTTGTCCACTTTTGTATTGAGTTACAGCACACTTTCAACAAAGACGCACACACTCAGAGAGGCAGGTCTGTGTTACAAAAAGTCATCTTTTCCAAAATGGCCACTGACAAGGGCAGACTGCAGCGTGTCATTCGGTCAGCAGAAAAGGCGATTGGCTGCAATCTGCCGCCGCTCCAGGACCTATACGCCACCAGGACTCTGAAGCGTGCTGGAAAGATTGTGGTTGATCCCTCCCACCCCGGACACAAACTCTTTGAGACACTCCCCTCTGGCAGGAGGCTGAGGTCCATCAGGACCTCAACCACACGACACATAAACAGTTTTTTCCCCTCCGCCACTAGCCTTATCAACAAGGCCCAGTAACCCCCCTGACTCTCTCCACACCCCACCTCTGGCTCCTCATGCCACTGTACCTACTCTGCTGTAGCGTTCCTTTTTACTACTGTTTAACTTATTTTACTATTTATTTACATTTATTGTATAGTTATTAATACATACTGTGTGTATGTTTATACTTATATTGTTTATATTCTTTTTATCCTTCTTATATTTTAATGTGTGACATGCACCAACAACACCATGACAAATTCCTTGTATGTGCGAAAACGTACTTGGCAATAAAGCCCTTTCTGATTCTGATTCATTTGCATTGCAAATAACAGACACTATGAACCAATTGCAGAAGCTGAGATGTTGCTCAAATAAACAGTGCTTAGTGACTAACTTGTGAGCCGAATTTATCAGTAACGTTAGTTCCTTAAGTTTTCCTCAGTCGTGATAGTACGTTTAAAGCGAGAGAACTGGTGCTGCTGAACCCAAACTTAAATTGTGACATTTTTGAATGGAGTTTGGCGCAACATTCTACTAATACATCAGCTAAAGTAATGCATCTGTATCAAACGTTTCACAGCTATTTTAAATGTGCGTCATCATTTCACGTCTGCTGTAGGTCCAGACCATAGACTGTATATTAATGTACAGTCTATGGTCCAGACCTTTGGTCCAGACTCGGTTAGCTGGCTGCTTTAAAGTTAGCTGTCAACATGCTATCTCTGCTCTGAACAGAAACACCCGGGTCACACATGTGTATAAAGCTCTCACAGTCACCCACAGTGGGTCATTATAGACAATACAACCTGGGAGATAAACTGACCTGAAAAACTGAGTTAGAAAACCTCGGACTCCACCATGACCTCTTATTTGCCCCAAAGCCCTTCGGACGAGGTTCGCATACTCCGCCATCTTGCGACGGAAGAATTACCGAGACGGACTGTTGTGCATTAAAAACAAGCCCGAGTGTCACCAACCAGCCTATCAACATTTAGTTCCACATCCAGATAAAAAGGTGTGTATGGTAACTTATATTAATAATATAACTTATACAATTATAACTAAGCATAAGTTACAATTTAAAAAATAATGTAATGTTCAACACTATATTAGCTTGAAGACCAAGACAAAATTGCCCCGCAGGACAATCAAATATATCTTACCTCTTATATATATTATATCTCACAGCCAATTGACTTTATGCACAGAAGACACACTTACAATTAAAATACAGGTAAAATATAGCGGAAATATAAAACTCACAAAACTCAGAAGAAAGAAAGAAAACATAAAAACACACACACACACACACACACACACACACACACACACAAAACAAAAGATGCACAAAAGGTGAAAAATTACCATTACAAATGCCTAGATATTAAAAGTTGTTAAACTATAGAGAAGCAGCCTTTTGTAATAAGCTTCTATATAATTTCAAATCCTTCACACATCAAACATGAATGAATGCTAAATGAAAAAGTAAATCAGAAAATACAGTAATAAGCAATCCTGGAGTATTCAGCGTGTTGCTTGAAGACTCTTCTGAGTTTATTTTCATGCTTTTATTTAAAAAAAGTGAAATATCTTTGACTGTATCACTCCATGTCTCATATAGTCTTCTCACTTACAGTTTGGGCCAAATAAAGCCCTAAAAAAGGAAGCAAATAGTTCCTTAGAAATCTTAGAATTTAGCAAATCAAGCAAAACAAATATCACATTTTAAAAGTTGACTCACAGCAACCTGTTTCCCAGCTTTCATTTCGAAAACTCTCTGCTTCTGTGGAAATTTCTGGGAGTCCTAAAGTCGGCAAATCTACCAAATTCTGCTATAAGTGTCGTGTAGTTGCAGTTTGAAAAACACTTTCCTGTCTTTTTGTTTTGGTGCACAACTAGGCGGCCCAACATTTATTTTGAACCTAAATTGACATGACATTGACATTGAGTTTGACACATGTGCTCTACTGCCTAAGAGGATGGATCTAACATTGAGTGTTGCAGCTCAGGGAGAAGTTTCGAGGGGGATATAGAGTATAAAGTAAAATTCAGAGCTCTGGCATCAGTGACTACTATTGTGACTGTTACTGCCACTGTTCATCACATCCCCAACCGGCACCGTCAGACACCGCCTACCAAGAGCCTGGGTCTTCCTAAAAGGGAGTTTTTCATCGCCGCTGTCACACTGAATGCCTGCTCTTGGGGGAATTGCTAGAATTGTTGGGGCTTTGTAAATTATAGAGTGTGGTCTAGACCTACTCTATCTGTAAAGTGTCTCGAGATAACTCATTATGATTTGATACTATAAATGAATTGAATTGAATTAAAAAAGACCTAGACGATAGATGCAAATGTCAAACAGTTGAACAACTTCCTCCCACATGTGTTTGTCTGCACTCTGCAATTAAGTAGTGACAGTGGTTTGTACAGCTCCCTACTTTTCATCCTTTGAAGTCACAGAACAGGAAATGAATACAGGACAAGATATATATTTATATATATTTTATTAAAAACTGTTGCCTGACAGTTTAGAATCATTGTTTATAGGAGAATCTAACTCTGATAGAGTAGATGTTTACAAATGGCTGAAGTTAATGTACAATCATCAAGAAATACATGCTTACTAGCTCCTGACTAGCAGATGTATAACTCACTAACACAAATCTGAAAGAGGCACACGTTGTATGACGACATCAGCCAATGAGCTAAAATGACAGAAGTATCTCTTCACTAAAAAAAGTAGGAATTTGGATTTCTCCCACTGTGAAATCTGCCATAACAGGGTAGTGCAACGTATGGCAACCTAACCAAGAAGAAACATACCTTCAAAAATGACCGTTTTTGAAACTACAAACCTCGAGTACCCTGGCTAGACAGTGAGTAGTCATGCGAACTGGATGCTTAAATTTGTCATTATTTTGTGAAAAATGTCAAACAGAGCACCTACATTATTACAATTCATCTCAAAACAGGAGATATACGGCACAGTCTCTGCAAAATTAAAAATGTTTTCTTCCTTTTGAGCATTTCCTTAGAAATATAGTTCATGCATACTTTCCACAGTATTTGCCCATAAAAAATAAAAAAAAATCCCCTTTTTCTTTTTAATTTAAAAGAATAATTGTTGGAAACATATTTCCTAACAAACCCTGACACCCTAAATAAGCGGCAGCCTGTGCTTTACAAACAATAAATTTTCCTATTTTATAAATATTAGCTTTTGGCTTTGATATAAAAAAGGTAAATGTTGCTCTTTTATGTCTATACACCGTTTTACCCATTAACCATATCTAATGTGGCTAAACAGGCAAAACAAAAAAACATTTTAATTGTATGAAAAATATCTACATTATTCAGGACATTTCCAGTTTTTTCCAGGATGCTGTTTCTTTAACCCATCACTTAAATGTTTTGTATGTTAAATTTAAAAATACAGGTGTAAAACCTCTTAACCAGAGAGATCAACCTAGAGAGCAGAATATCAACTTCCTGTTTCTTTGTAGAAGCTGGATTTTCACAGTAAAATCCCACCTTGTTACATCAAACTCTTGAACACACATCAACGAGACTTTGCATCCACGATACAGATGAAACATCTTACCATTTTGAATATTTTATGTGTTGTTTTTTTTCCATTCTACGTTTAGATTTTGCCTTAACAAAATGACGGTAGGTTTTATTAAACTACTAAGAAGGCAGCCAGTTGTGTATATTTTGTTTCACACAAAAAGTAGCTCCTTCATCCATTTACAGTTAAAAATACTTCCCAGACTTCCTAGGATTTCCGAGGGCTTTAAATATTCCTGACAACTGTTCTGTCTCACTTCCACACACACACACACACACGCGCACACACGCTCCTGGACTTGACCTTTGACCCACAGCTGTGACAAACTATTAAACTCTGACCTCAAAATGTGTTAAGAGAAAAATAATCCAGTTCTTTGAGGGAAAAGCAGTCCGGTTTCCCCACATACAGTACAGTAAATGTGGCGTTCTGCAGTGGGTTTCTGTTGAACAGTCCATCGGGAGTCCTTCCTGAGCTGGTGACCCCTGACCTAAGATCAATCTGGGGTCGTAAGTTGTCTATCAACTGGCTCCGGGGCTGTGATGCGACTTCACTGCTGTAAAACCAAATTACTGTTCAAGAATCATTGCCTCTTGGAAGGCTTCGATCCATCTAAAAGATAAAGATACACAACAGAACATTAGCTACAAATTGAAACAAACACATTCAAGTGAGCAATACTATACCTTTACTTAATAACATCATTTCAAGTTATAATGGTATAATATATTAATATAGAATAATTTAAAGATTTTCATAAAACAAACCATAATGAATGATTTTTTTATCGTTGAAATTTCTTTAGCAATAGCCATTTAATATATATATATATATATATATATATATATATATATATATATATATATATATATATATATATATATATATATATATATATATATGTATATATGTACAGTAGATAGATACATTTTAGTGTCATTAAATTTGTTTCCACAGAGTGCATTATGTGTGCCTCCTAAAAATAGATACATTTACTGTACATACAACTAAAAAACATTACAGAATACATAGTAATTATTGTCTATATATGCTATTTTATTTTATTTTCAGTGGTGGAGTCCGCCATTCCTGTTATGGATTTAAATTTAAACGCATGAGGGATTCACAGGAAACTATGCAGCATGTAATTTAGCGTTATGCAAAGCTAACATTTCCTACTGCTGCCTCACATTAAAAGCATTCAAATGGTGACACATGTACCTTTTATTGTGAAGCAGTCACAGGAAATGTAATGTATTTGACCACATCAAAAATACGTCTTCAAAACAAGACCATTTTCTGACAGTGGATCCGTTTTAAATATTGCAGGGAGTAATGAAACAAGAGGCTGCACACACCTGCCACTCCTCAGCAAGGTAACCACGGTTACTGTGTCCTACTCTGGCTGTGTGCAGGATGTAGCCTAATCAAATCGCAGCTTTAACTTTTATTGACTTCTTTATTGAAACAATGTGTGTTTTTTTACAGTGCACTGTAAACAGAAACACCTCCTCTGCTGTATTTCTGACAAAGTAGCGGCTCACTGAGTGTTTGCTGTCGTATTAAAGGTGCTCTAAGCGATCTCACGCGTTTTTTAGGCATTTTTCAGGCAAAGACATTTTTGTCACATACAGCAAACATCTCCTCACTATCCGCTAGCTGCCGGTCCCCTGAACACACTGTAAAAAAACGCGGCCTCTGTTGACAGCCCAGGCTCCCCACACGGCAACAAAAACAAACTGCGCCAACCTGCACCACCAAACATAACAAACAGCGTTCCAGCCAATAACTGACAACAAGGACTTGGGGTGGGGGTTGGGGGGTTAGTACGCGGAAGTTGAAGGCACTGCCTGCCATTTAAATTCAAATACCTTTGTGCGGTGGGGATGTCGTCAGCTTTAAAGATGTAAAACAGCGTATTTTTGTGATACAGCTTAAACTGCAGCTTCTGAGCCGGCCCGTTCTTCTCCTCCCTCAGGAAGAAACCGAGCAACGGTTGACTCTCCAAAGCTGCAACATCCTAGAGGCAGAAATAATTACTCAACCAAAAAGGTATAAAAGCTATACAGAGTTAAGTAAAAACCAAAAAATCAACAGTGTGAGTACCTCGCTGGCAGCGTAGGTGTACAGGACTTTATTCTTGATGACGAACCACAGCCTCTTCCACTGCTTTTTGTTGCCTTTGGACCTGTTTAAGTAACCGCTCATGGAGGAGTTCTCAGTGTTGGCGGACACCTGGAAAAACAGCATGAGAATAAAAACAAATAACTTCACATACTCGCTACACATAAGATGCTAAAAATGAACTCAAAACATACCAAGGAAATGTTAATTTATGTTCCTTGCCTCTTTTAGTGCAGCAGGAATCTTCTTCTGTTTTCTAGTGAAGGAGAAAGCTCCAGATTTGATAGGAGAAACTGATGTTGAGGCACAGCGGTCACCTAAAAAAAACAGTAAATTTAGTTCCATCACAAGTAAATAATCTCATGTTTAAAGGTGCTCTAAGCGACGTCACGCATTTTTTTAGGCTACATCATTTTTTGTCACATACAGCAAACATCTCCTCACTATCCGCTAGCTGCCTGTCCCCTGAACACACTGTAAAAAAACGCGGCCTCTGTTGACAGCCCAGGCTCCACAAACGGCAACAAAAACAAACTGCGCCAACCTGCACCACCAAACATAACAAACAGTGTTCCAGCCAATAACTGACAACAAGGACTTGGGGGTGGGGGTTGGGGGGTTAGTACGCGGAAGGGAGGGGGAGTGGACGGGATGAGGAGGAGGGAGGGGCGAGCTAGCCTCGTTTTGTTTGACAATACTTTGAACGTCAACAAGAAGTGACGTCACCCAACATCACATAGAGCACCTTTAAGGATACGTTTGGTGGTATTCTATACTTTTTTAATTGTCAGTATTATCAACAAATCCCCAAAAGACCAAAACAAACAAACTTGTTAGTAGATACATTCATTATTGTTCATTATTTTTGGATTTTTAAATATGATGAAACTGAACTCCATCTTTACTTACTGTTCTCCTGCAGTTTAACAAAGCAGTGATCACACACACGTGCCGGCTGGTTCTTCAAGTACTCTAGGTAGTACTTATTGGCAGAGCATGCCTGACACACCACCTGTCAGACACACATGTAACGGCGTTGAGAAGGCGGTTAATGAAACAATGTGTTGTAGGAGTAGTGGTAGTCAGAGTGGTACAGACCCGGCCACAGGCGCGACAGTGATGCCTCCTCCAGGTGAGGGTGAACTCGCAGGTGCAGATCATACACATGGTGGCCCTCAGGTCTGGGATCCAGATGGGAGCCTTTGAGCCTAATGGGGCTCCAGTGTCCACAACACCCTCTGCCTGAGTCAAGACAGATCAAGGGTTAACATGGACACATTCAGGGCTGATTTACAACTAGTCTATATCCACGACGTTCCACTTCTGGGATTGCTCCGGTGACACAGGATATTGGATAAGATGCATGTCTTTTTGCAGATGCCCGTTGCCTTCCGCTTTCTTTGTGTTGTCATTTTAAACTCTGGTGGATTTCTGAGGACTATGGTTAACTGCTCCTCAGATCTCTGCAGGGTAAATCCAGACAGCTAGCTAGACTATCTGTCCAATCTGAGTTTTCTGTAGCACGACTAAAACAACCTTTGAACGTACACTTTCCACAAAAACAAGTTCCTTCCCGAGGCTATTTTGCAGCGGCTCCGGGGGGAGTTTAGAGCTGCCCAAGACGATTGTGATTGGTTTAAACAAATGCCAATAAACCAGAGCATGTTTTTCTCCCATCCCAGAATGCTGTGTGGACTAGCTAGACCCTCCTCCGCAGCGCTGTGGAGGAAGGTCTGGCAATGCGAGACTAATTTAGAACACACACCCACACAGATTTTTTTGTTTTACCTCCTCCTGACTTCGACTTGATATGAAGGTTATTTTCTTCTTCGTGTAGTCGTCTATGGCCTTAGCGATGGCCTCCAGCCACTCGTCTCTCTCTGTAGCTGAGCTGCAAGCACAAAATACATCCAAACACTCAGCTATTGCAAACACAACCAATTACATTTAAAGCTCATTATGTGCAGAATCTGATGAAGACTGGACTGCTGACCTGGCAGACAGGATGAAAGAGCGTTCAACACTTTCAATGTTCAGCTCATTCTGATAGGCCTCCTGGCTGGGTTTACTCACCTAGAAAAATACACCAGAAATCCATTAATAACCACCAGAGATTGTGCATCATGTAAAATGTATGAGCAATGTTCAAACTGTTGCTGAAAACTCAGCCTCAATAATTCCCTAGACCCAGAGTGTGGATTAACACAAAAAATGCAATATGGAAGCAAATATTAAAAATAAATAAAGAACAACCTTAAACATGAGAACAAAGAGACAACATAGTCAATATAATAATAATAATATATAATAATAATATAATATAATAATAATAATAATCAGTGTAGATTGAAGAAGTAAGTATATAAAAGAAATTTAAAGTGCCCATATTATGCTCATTTTCATTTTCAGGTTCATAATTGTATTTAGAGGTTGTACCAGAATAGGTTTATGTGGTTTCATTATCAGAAAACACCATATATTTATTGAACTGCACATTGCTGCAGCTCCTCTTTTCACCCCGTGTGTTGAGCGCTCCGTTTTAGCTACAGAGTGAGGCATCTCACTTTGCACATGTGCAGTAAGTACTGTTAGCTTGTCAGAAGCAGAGTATGAGGGAGTGCCATGCTAGCAGCTAGGCGAGCATTATAACGTGTGTTACAAAGTGACCACGTTTGTCTCTGAAGTAAAGGCTGGACTACAATAGAGCTGTTTGGAGCAGTTTGTGAACAGTGTTTTCTGTTGGAGATGGTAAGTCCCTTTGGGTGGACTTTGGGCTTTTTCACTTTGTAAACCTATAACGTGCACAAAAAAAGATATACAACACAATAAAGGAAAGTGAAAAAGCCAAAAAGCATAATATGAGCACTTTAAAGTAAATAATTTAAATGAAAATTGACTGGGGCACCATTAGAGTGTGTTGTGTTTGCAGTGCATCTCTAACCTTCATCCCAGCCAGAGAGAGGACACTGTTGAGTTTATACTGGCCAGACTGGACCGGAGTAGTGTACATGAGTGCATCATTAAACTGAAGAAAACACAGACACAATAAGTAAAACATACAGACAGATTTACAGAGGCACAAGAAAATGCAAACATATATTTAAATCAACTCCATTTTGAGAGTAAAGACAGGTAAGAGAAACGTAAAAGCAAAATGTAAACTGGAGTCACAAACAATGTTCCATGTATCGCTCACCAGAAAGAACACTCGTGGCTGCATGACTTTCCTGGACAGCTTCATTAGTGTGCCCTCCTTCAGAAACACCTGCAAATATCAACACGTTCGGTCTAAATGGGTTGCATTTAAAAAAAAAACACATATAGTATTTAGAGTTCAGTGGCTACAGAATATTTGAATTTTCTATAAATAAGGAACATTTTTGTTTAGGAACACAGGAACCATCGGAAGTACAGAAGAAGGTGAATGTAGGAGCATATTTGGCATTATTATTATTATTATCAGTTAAGAGACCTGTTGAGTCTAGAGTATTTTGTATTTATTTACTTAAAGATATATTCAAATGTGTTTTAAAGTCTTGTTATTTAATTAATGTGAATTCCGGTACAGATCAAATATTTCTGTCTCGTATTTGTTAATCAGCTATTTGAAATATCAGCAACACTGGTATTTGGCAGTCTTTTAAGAGAATTTGCAGCTGTGTGATAATTCTACCACCCTGACAAAACTAACTGGGGTACGAACTTTGGTTTAGGGAGGGGTTTTACATCTTGGTCCTGGCAACACTTTTGAGACTTACCCTGCCTGGCTGAACGATCTCATGGTGACCATTGAGACTGTACTGAATCTGCATCAGCTTCTGAAAGTTATCCTGAAAAATAACGTCAGAGAGGTGAGGAGAAACCCGAGGCTGAGGTAGACAACATTTAAAGCATTGAGCGGGATAAGGTCTTACCCCTTGTTTCATAATATCATTTGCATGGTTGGCCACTTCTTTCACTATGCTGAGGGCAGCTGCACGGATAGCAAAGATAAAAATATCAGTGTTTTGGCATACGTTCTCTTTGTTAACAGTGCAAATTGATGTCCTGGTAGACGCTAATGGTGAGTATTGTCTAACCTTGTGTGTCTTTATAATCCTCAGAGTCCTCTGGGAGGTTCTTCAGATAATCTGAAAAAGAGGTTTCAATTCATTTTGAGCAAAAAAGGTGGCTAGTGTGCAGCTGGGTAAAGGTGCAGGACAAACAGAACCGCAACAAAAGAAAAGGAGAGGCTGATCCCAGATGTATTTTGTAAGACAACGTTTCGACCTGCAAGGCCAACATCCACCTACATTTTATACATTGTGCAGAATATGAATTATAAGAAACACATCCATTTTTGCTCTACATGTTGGCACCAGTGGGAGACATAAAACCCAAAAATTACAAGATTTAATATCCTTTATACCTTCTTTGATGATTTTACAAGTGTTTTATGCCAAATTCCTAATTTTCAGTGTTCAGACAGCTCCTCGTTTACCTTAAAAATTCATTTTTATTTGCAAATTGTTCTGCAGAATTTGACCCGTGTCAAACAGGAACGCCTCAGGTTTATGTTACTGTTACTGTCCACTGGGTGCCAGTATGGTGCCCTATGTATATGCTTGAGCCACTGTTGAATGCCATTTGCCTGAGGAAGACCCAGCAGGGTCGAAATGTTGCAGCACAATAAACGTATGGGAGTATTAGCAGAGTGCGGGCATCTCATTCTTTTCAGTTGTATCCAGCCCCTTTTTGCCCTACACCACACCGGTGGGGATGTGCACACTACCACTACTGCTCTACCAAGACAAAGAAAGACGTGACTCTAGACCTCAGTTCCATTCACGAGTGACCAATAAAGGAGTGCCCTGATTCAATAAACCCTTTGACCTTTGCACAGGATTGTAGAACAGATAACAGGGAGTGGATGTGTGTCATGGTGTTGGTACCTGTGAGCAGCAGCTGGTACTGAGGGATCCTCTGCACAGGCTTCAGCAGGTAGTGTTTCAGAGCCAGACTGGCACATCTTGGACTCATCTGAGACGAAACAAACGGACACGGAAGCTTCCAATTAACCGTTTGAGATACGTGTGTTTTGATGGCTGCTACACGCTTCTGGATTAAAGTTGTAGACAGCAGAACTATGTTATTTTTATAATGTCTCTAGTTACTGTGAAGGTATGAAGAATTAGATAATGTAAATTAAACAATCCCCATTAAAATCCTGCTTGAAAATGTGCTGATGTGCTTTAGTCTACTGAGTGATTAGATGTTTGAAAGAAAATGACAAAAAGGCCTGATAAAAAGTTAATCGAGATACCAGGAAAACTAAATTGCCTTGTTACAGCTTTATAAAATGAAAAAGAATAAAAGACTTGGTTACATTTTTGTCAATTAATTAATAACTTAGCCAAAAAGATAGATCATTCAATAGTGGAAACAATTGTTAGCTGGAGCCAAGAGTAATAATGAGAATGACAATAAGAAAAGTAACGTTATTCCAACCTTCACTGCAGGAAAACACATAATAAAAAACAAACACACAACCCTTTTTCCAGCTTTACCTCAAACTCTCTGACAACAGCGGCAAATGCGGTGTTTTTCCTGCACTGTTCGTCTAACAGAGCCACGTTGTTGTCAAACTGCCGGATATAGGTGGAGTACATCTTCAGGTAAGGACCCTTCTGGACAAAGATGTCCGCCAGTCTCTGGTGGTCGCTCCTGTAACCAGACAGACATAAACAGCTCCCTTCAATAACATTGCTAAAAAAAGAGTCCAGTAGAGCAGCAGCATGAGGACATGAGGAGGAAATGATGCGAGAGGTTGTAAACAAACTCTTCAGTTAAACACAAAGTAGGTAACACTTACCGGCATTTGTAAGAAAACAAATAATGGTGAAAGTTAAAATTGTTAAATCGCATTGTAAAACTGCACAAAGATAACAAGACAAGTCAATATTAAAATAGGAAACAGCTCTGCAAAATGTAACATCTGACTTATACAACAGACTGTTTGGATGTTAACTTTAGCATTCACCTTTGTTTAAAATACTATATAAGTGGTTTGAATAAGTTTATTTATTTATGTTATTTATTTATATTTTTTATAAATTGTACTCCTGCTCAGAGTCATTACTCAGTCAAATCTGAACACACGGACATGATAGACATATTTTAGATTCAGTTTGACTTACACTTCCTGAGGAAAACATGATCTCAGATCTCCATCGAGAAAATATGATACCATAAATCCACTTAGAAATCATAGAAAAAAGACGCTCTTTACAACTGCAGAACTTGAATGAGAATCTTTATGTTTTGACGTTTTCTTCAGTATCAAAGTAATCCAGTGATGGTTGTTTGTACGTTAATGGGTGCACTGCAAACAGGAACTACTAATAGCTAATATTGCATAATGGTGCTAGTTTGCCAAAATGTTAACAAATACAAGCTAAAAAAATACAGGGCTCAAGTATGCCCACATGATAACTCATTGAATTGTTGCAACATTCCCCAGAGCATTATGGGAGCTGTAGTTGCAAAAATGTGTGTGTGTGTGTGTGTTTACCAGTGTGCCACTCTCTCCTCCAGCTCCCTCAGCAGGTCTCTGTTGAGCTGGTAGAGTTGTGGCAGGTAATACAGGATCTGGCTGAGGATTCGCTCATCCACCACAGGCTTCCCATTCTGACGGGTTGCCTTGGCAACAGCATCCCGAAAGTCCTGAAGAGACAAGGAGGGGGAATGCCATCATTATTTCACACAACCACAGCTGTACAGGGTGGGGTGACATGACAACATACTGTATTGCAGCTGAACAGGAACACCTGGTTATCACCTCATAAACTGCCCCCTCCTCCAACCTGCCCCTCAAACAAACACACACACACACACACACACACACGCACACACACACACACACACACACACCTGACTCAGCACTCTTGAGTGCCAACACACACATACACCTGGAAGGAAGCAGGGAGGCCATGCAGGATCCCAATGTCCTGGTTAATATGTGCTCTTTCACACACACACACACACACACACACACACACACACACACACACACACACACACACACACACACACACACCACACACACACACACACACACGTTATATACACCTCGAATGGAACATTTCAGGTGACAAGCAGACTTAATTTAGCAGTAAAAATACGTGATAAAACATTTTTAGATTTAATTTGATGTGATATGTATTTGTGATGAAGTGTTTATCTTGTGTCTTGTTCCTCTATATTGAAATACAACAATCTGTATACAAAATGTCATGGTCAACGTTTCTCATCAGGTTTATTATATCAACTACAAGAAACAAGACGAGCCAATTACATTTCTCCAGTTCCCAACACTCATGCAGAAACGGATACACAACTAACAAAAACAAATACCAAAGCTTAACAAAGAAGAAGGAAAATAGAAATTTTTCAAACATTTTTTAGGTTTAGTTTTAGGGTTCATACAAATTTAATTTAAATATATTTTAATTATAATGCACTATTATCATGGCTTATAAATCAACCGCTTGTGTACTTATAATGTGACACAAAAAAATGGCCACTATCAGTCCTGACAAAACACACATGAACGTTGGTTACAAATAAACCAACTTCAAAAATAGGGACAAAAATGTAAACACATTGGCTGGACAACTTGCCACAAATATGGCAATATATGACACATAGTCACCAACCCACACACACACCTGCACAAACACTGCACATACACAGAGGATTATCTAAGGTATGTATGTGTCTGGAGGTCTTCTCTGTGGCCTGAGGAAGCAGCTGCCAGGCCGTCCGCGCAGAGAGAAAAATGCGATATGACCTCTTTTCTTGGACAGAGCACCACGCCCTCCCCCCCCCCCCCGTCAGCCACAGGACCAAGTATTCTACTTAATCCTGCCTGTCTAAAGCCATGTCTGAGGCGGCCAGACAGGTGGACCCTCGACCCGTCTCACCTGGGATCCCCCTCAGGACAGACCGACTACAGACTCTGTCCTTGTCATAAACATTAACATACATAAAGGCAGAGCTTCCCTGTCAAATGTTACAACTAACAAACTAGGAAAGACATAAAAAGTACTTTAAGTTTACAAATACTGACATTAAAAGGCACAACCTGATTTTTCTCATGTCAGTGTGTACAGTTCTTTTTTTTTTTTTTCTTTTTACACACACTTTCCCTAAAAAAAAATACAATAACCAGACGTCATCCAGTCACATTGTTCCTGTTAGTCTTCATTCAAAACAGAGAAGGATGCAACACGATGAGCGATAATACAGCATTTTAGCATATTTCTTTGAAACAGAATCTTCGGGTGGCGATGGCACAGTGGATACGACACATGCCTTCGGTGTGGGAGATCTGGGTTCAATTCCCACTGCGATACATCAACCAATGTGTCCCTGAGCAAGACACTTAACCCCTAGTTGCTCCAGAGGAGTGCGACCTCATATACAGTATATAGCAATTGTTAGTCGATTTGGATAAAAGCGTCAGCTAAATGACATGTAAAGTTTAAAGCAGAGCATGTTACAGACTCAGAGAACCCTAACAAGTAAAAGTCCCTTTTTAAATACTTCTTGGTAATAGCTGACCATTTTCATAACTTCTGTTTATTTTCTTTTTCTGTTATACAAAAAAAAAAAACAAAGATGGGAAAAAAATGTTTTGGCATTTAAATTCACCAAACAAACTAAGCAGCTCACATAAACAGAGCCAAACCAAACCTGGACTGAAGACTCACTCATGCTCACTTTTGCTTGTGCAAAAAGAAACACACTCTTGCCTGACAGTGTTCCCTGGTAATGGGACTGATCAAAGCACAGCCTCCCTTCTTGTGGCCATGCGTTTACCTGCCCACTGCTGCCCACGGGAAACCAGAACTGTCCGACACAGCAAATTTAAAAGCCTCAGCTGGTAAGGAACTGCATTATTCAACTCTGTATGGGCACTTGAGCAACACCAGCCAAGACCTCATTAATTCATGCCCATCCCTGGGAAAAAGCTTTTGAACACCATTCAAAACAAACAAGTGTCGGCGCGAGTAACAAAACATACAGGACGATTTATTATGTTGGGCACTCTTCTTCCCTCCACTGCAAAAAAAACCTAAAAATAATAAATAAATAAGTACACTTACTATGTGAAGAAGCTTCAGGACATCCACAAACCTGATACAAGAGCAGAAATACATCAGTTAGATAACCATAAAGTGCAGCACGTTTGAGATTATACTTTAGGAGTGTTACGTGTCCCTGGTTCATTATAAAACCACTCACACTTTCTCTGAGCTCATAATCTCCTGGGCAATGTGCATCACTTTCTTCCTCTTCATCTCATCCTCTTGCTGAAAGAAGAGAAACACAAACAGATCAGCAATGCTACAGAAATGCTAACAGCGACCGACTTTACCAAAACACATCACTGTACAGTACACTCACAGGCTCGCTGCAAATCACCATGATCACTCAGATCCTGTTTCGCTCTGTAAAAGCATCAGGTTTGAGTTTACAGCCCAAACAACAGCTCAGTCAGGCCCAAAGTAAAGCAGCGAGCTTTTTCTTTCTCTCTCTCTCTCTCTCTCTCTCTCTCTGTGTCTTTCTGATGGTGTGTGTTGTTGAATGGTAATGGGGCGGTCTTTCAATGACTTAATTTGGACAGCGGCCTTGGCCCCCCACTTGACTGAAATGTCCTACTGGTCCTATCGGAGCCTGTATTTGTGATACCCTGGAGGTTTGTGGGGCGTCGGACACAGGTGCTGACAGTATCATAGAGAGGGTTACACAGGACAAAAAAAAAAAATAAGCTCATTGAGTGAGCTATTCCTGAACCTGTAACCCTTGTGTGTTTTCTCACCATCCCCCCTTTCAACACATACACACACACACACACACACACACACACACACACACACACACACACACACACACACACACACACACACACACACTTCTGGAAAGCTGTAACGAACACACTTGGCAGCAAATGTGCACACAATCTCCAGTAGCTGCAGTGACAGTTTAGTCACCGGCAGTGATGTGAGACGTCCATTGTAATCCATAAATGCTCTGCCAAGTCTACATGTTGGCATCATGTCTAAAAAACAGCTCAGAGCCATTTTTCCAAAAAAGTTGGTTCTTGGTCCTTTAGTTATGACCTAGTAACATTTCTGTAGCATGTTCCTCATCTCTTAAGTGTGAATAAAAGCAGCCTTATCAAAGCAGTGGTTCCAAACATGGAGTCCAGGAACCCTCAAGGGGTCGCAAGATACATCTGAGAGGTCAAAACATTTCTGTTGCACAATTCTTTTTTTGACTTCTCGTAAATATTTGCTATTAAGAGTTTGAATGACTTTTCAACCAAAAATGGAAAACATTTGGCTTTGGACTATTTCCTCAGACAAAACCAATTTGAAGATGTCACTGTGGTCTCTAAAATGGCTATAGGTCATTCAGCTATAATGAGTCTCGTGTAGCCAGACCCATCTCCACAGCACTGTGTTTGCGATAGAGAAAGGTCTGGAAGCAGCCATTATCATTCAGCTATGTAGGAAAAAAACGCTCTGGCTTGTTTGTATTTCTTTAAACACAATCACAATCATCTTGGGCGGGGCTAAGCCCCGGCTGCAGCGACGGAGCCCTTGCAAAATAGATAGCGGAGATAGAGGAAGGGGAGGAGAATGCCGGCCTAAAAAGCCACCCAATGGCAAGCTTACACTAGCAGACTACATTCAGTGAGTCAGACTACGCCATAATGGACTATTTCTGTTAAAATGGCCAGTTTAAAAAATAATTAAAGTTGACATTTAATTTTCTGTCTTTCTAAAAAAAATATTGTTTAAGACTTATGGGAACTGCTATTGAAAAAAATATACCAACAAGGTTGTTAAACCAAATTTTTGTAAACTGTAAACTAGAGGCATGTCGTTATAGAAACTAAATACATTTGTATTGGTTTTATAACCGGCCTAAACGAGAACAGAAATGATCCGTCATCAGGTGCTGGTAAACACTTCAGTTTCAGTTTGATACATACTTCATTCGTTTATTAATTTATATTCATTGCTGTATAACTACTGAAGTCCCCTCACAGTTTAGAGGGAGGTGATTACCTGTCGGTCTGCTACGTCCAGGTGCTCCTTGCTGGAGGTGGAGCTGTGGTCCTCTTCATCTGAACTGTGGATCTCCTCCTCCTCAGAGTGGACGTCCTGCCCCAACCAGCCACTGCAGACACCACACAGTCAACACAACAGACAGTCAGAGAAAGATTAAATGATACAGAATGTAGCTTTGCTTTAGAAGGAATGTTTAAATGTGTGCAGGAGAAGCAGAGCGGGGGCTGCAGAGGAGCGTTAGTGTGAGTTCAGAAAAACACTCCCTGGATAAATAAAGATTAAAGTTTGGTGCAAGAGGGGGACTTGATGATAAATTGAGCACACGTAATCTTTACTCAAAAGAAGCATATGAGTCAGTACAAGAGTGAAACTCATTTAGAGGTCTTGTACAATGAAAAATATTGATCACGCATCTTTAACAATAAGAATAATTTCTATATAATAATTTTTCATTTTGGAGGTTTAAATAAAATGCCAACCCTGGTTGAGTAGAATTTTAAAAGACCTTGCATGAGATAAAATATAGACGACAAGACTGATCAATGAAGGATTGTAGCAAAAACAGTGAGTTGTAATAGTGATTAGAAGTTATGGGTATTTTTTGTGTTTTTTTCATACACCCAAAAAAAGAATTAAAAAAAAAAAAGAGCAGATGAATCGATAATGAAAATAATGGTTAGTTGCAGCAGTAATTATTATTTCTATTATTTCATTATGAATTCAGTATTATCAAACCTTGACTTTCGTATTGAGGTCGATATGATGCAATCATTTCACAAAATCTTGTTGTCTAAGTTACTGATTTCAAACAAATTGTTATCAGATGAATATGGGCTCGCCATGCACCAAAAACAACACATGACATATATTGATATTCTTTTATTGTTATGTTGATTTCAGCCATAATGCCCAGTCCTTATTGTCACCACCAAGGAGGTTATGTTTTTTTATTATCATGTTTTAAGTAGGCCTATATCCATAGACACATAATACTTTTTCTTGCCATTATGACTAACTTGCTGCTGGCAGCGAGACAACCTGCAGGTTCTGCTCTACTCACAAAAAGAGTTGTCTGCCAGGTTAGTACAAGCAGCAACATGTGTTTGTGTGTCACTTATGTTTTAATCGTTTCTCTACAGTTACGCTATCTGATTTCAAAGGCTGATGAAATAAAATGAGGAAGACTAAATGTGTTGATTTTGCCTCCTCAGCCCTGACCTGCTGTTTCTCTTTCCTACACAGCGCTGCATAGCGGCTTGTAGATGTTGTATCTTGGCAAAAAAAAAGGGCGAATGATCAGAATAAATATTATTAGTAAAGACTGTGGGACTCCAAACATTCTCACATTTCCTTTCACTCTCATCAGCAATAGCCCACTCTCTCCACTTCCTTGTTTTTTTTACGTGCCACCCGACAGTTTCTTTTACCTAAATCGTAATACACACCTCCCCTTCCCCCCCAAACTTCTTTCTCTCTTATGCTTTCTCTATAGTGGAGCATTCCAAAACACTGGATCAGGCACAGAGCGCCACTTGTTTACAGCCTGAGGCTACTTACATAAACTTAACAGGCTCAGATGCCTGGGAAACACTACGGATTCACTCGCTCCCTCTTTCTCCTCTCTAAATCACCCGCTAAACACTCTGCATACCGGACAGAATTAAGAAGTGGGGTACATCTTAATTGTTTCTCACCAGTTAACCCTTATGGTCACCTAACGCGGCCTCGACTTCATTACTTGTAGTGCAACGGTCTGAGGAAACAGGAAGCGTGGCAGCTATCATGGGAACAGCGCCTCATCACAACAGTGTGGACTGGGCCTAATTTCGAGAACAGAGTGGGTCAATATGATCTTAATGGCATGAACGGGACAAGGGGACTGAGTGAAAGTTGCTGGCGGTGTCCCTCGTCATTTACCGAGCAGAATGCCAAATATTCTCCACTTTGAGTCTCTTAAAGCTGCACTAATCAATATCTTTTATATTAAATAGATTACATTACATTAGATGTCATTTAGCTGACGCTTTTATCCAAAGCGAATTCCAATTAAGTGCTTTCAACCCCGAAGGTGCAAACTCCAGACAACAAGTAGTAAGTGCAAGTACATTAGCTTTAAATAAGCAAAACTACCAAGAGCCATATGAAAGTGCAGCTTCAAGAAATATATATACTTTAAAAAAAAAAAAAATTTATGTTTATCCGAGGTGCAGTCGGAGGAGATGTGTTTTTAGCCTTCGGCAGAAGATGGGTAGGCTTTCGGCCATCCTGATGTCAATGGGGAGCTCATTCCACCATTTAGGAGCCAGGACAGCAAACAGTCGGATCAAAGTATTATATTATTACTGTTGTACTAACAGGGTTAGTTTTAGCGACAAACCCACTGAAAACTATCACTCGACTCAGCTCCTCTGCTGCTTTTCCACAGGTGTGATTTAAATGATGATTTATTTGTTTACCGGGATAAGAACAGAAACTCACTCACAGAAAAGCAGAGTGACGAGGTTAGGAAGAGGCTAAACGCAGTGCGAGGGCGTGCAGGCTGAGGAGGAGGAGGCTGGTGGTTGCTGGAGGTTTATTTTCCCTGTTCTAGAGAGCTGTGTGGCGATTCTCAGACATTTCCTGCTCTGGCCACTGGAAATAACCCACAGGAAAACAGGCCGACCTGCTGCACATCAATGCACCATTCAAATTCAATGCCACTGGCTCAAAGGTTGACTTTTACACTCTGGTAAATACAAACCACTAATGTCACTTGTGCAACCTGTCGCACACAGCGGTTCCCACACTGAAGCTACGGGTCACCTCAAACTGCATGGTGGCAGCAACTGTTGTACAGCAGGTCTGGACCTCAGCCTACAGCGACCCTCAGGCTCTTTTCATCACAAACACAAGCTGCCATTGTTCACAGCAACAACATAAAAACTTTTTTTCTCATCTTCATATACGGCACCTGTTACTGCTGGATCACTTTAGAAAGACAATTTAAAGACAAGATGAGTGCTAAAACGATTAGTCGTTAATCTATTAGTTGCAGCGTTGTGTTAGTGGTCATTTAGGAAGGGGAAGTGCATAACATTTGCTGTGTCCAGCTTCTTAAAAGTGACAATTTGCTACTTTTCTGTGTTTTATGTCACTGCAAATGATATATGTCTGGGTTTTGGATTGACAAAAAGACATTTAATAGACTTAACAATTAAATCAATCAATCATAAAAATGAAAGAGAGATGTGGTTAGGGGTTAAGGCAACGTTCCAGGTTTCAATCCGGCTAGCAAACTTTGTTAAGTCATTCCCCCATCCCTCTCTTCCCAAAATTTCTGTCATCTCTCTACTGTAATCTCTCTAATAAATGCATTAAATGCCACAAAAAAATAGACTGATTAATACAAATAATGATTAGTTGCACCCTTAAACAATATGTTTACAAACTTCTAAATATGCAAAATGGCGTACCCCTCGTACTCATGTTCGTGGTAGCTGTGATAGGGATCCTGCACTTCATAGATGTCTGAATCTGCTCCGTCGGAATCATGTGGCCAGCCCAGCCTCGCACTGTGAAACGGCAGGTTCATGTACTCGGGGATCTCCTCATACAGAGGAACGTTCTCATACTCCACTGATCCATCTCCATTTTCTCCGCAAATATCAGCCTCCACAATGCAGCTATTGGGCCGCTCCAGGCTTTTCTCCCCCCGGCTTGAGTCCACGCTGGTACAGTCCAGAGACTGCCCTCCCTTGGCCAGCAGCTTTGGCAGCATCTTGACAGACAGCCGGAGCTCCAGCAGCTTCCGGAAAGAGAGGCTCCTCTTTTGAGAGTCGGCCCGGGTTGCCAGGTCAGCTGCAGAGAAGGACTGTGCCCTCTGCTTGCCCCCCAGCGCTGGAGCTCGGCTCTTTGGCGGCACGCTGCTCCTGGACGGCATCTGCCTGCTGAAGAAGGTCACGTAGGGTCGGGAGAAGCGCCAAGCTGTTTTCTCCTGAGGAGGCGCAGGCAGCTCCCTCATTGGGGTGTTAGCATGTGGAGGTGCAGGAGGGCAGATGGAGGGTGGAGGGGCTGCTGGCAGGCTGTGTCTTTGTGGTTTTCTGGGCGGCGCCCTCGGCGACTGCTGATCATCGGCAGAAAAGGCTTTCCTCGCATTAGCCAGAGGAGGGTGACAGCCAAGTTTGATCTGTTTGGGGAGGCTGTGAGTGATCGGGTAGCGCTCAAAGTCGCCGTACCCGTCCTCTTCATCCTCCTCCAACCGGTGCTCCTCGCCCCCTTTTGTGTGGCTCATTGAGTCAGCATGTGAGAGCAGGACTAAGGAGTGGGAGCTGTTTTTGTTAAGAGAGGGTGGCATGTGGACTGTTCTGTAAAGGCGTGGCGAGAGTGAGGTCTGTCGAGGAGGGGGGACGGGCGCGTTGGTCTCATCATCTCCAATCCCTGAGTCTTTTTGGGGTAAAAGGTTGTCACATGTGTCGCGTTTGAGCTCCTCGTCCTCTGAACTGAGACACAGACCAGCTAGAGTCAGTTTCCCCTCATCCTCTCGCATCTCAAGCCCCTGCTTCTGTTCCTCCGCCACCTGATCCTGGGCTCTGTCCTCCAGGCCATCCTGCCTCACCAGGGCTGGCTTTTTAGGTTTGCGTGGGTGAGGGACCGGGAGAGGCTTACTGGGAGCAGCAGGGACCTGCAGATCAGGGTGTAACCTGGTAGGAGATGCTTGGCTAATAGGCTCAATGCATTCTCCCTGAAAGGATTCTGCAGAAGACTCATGAAGAATGGCACTTTGGGAGACAATGATGCTGCCTGCAACATCACAGGCTGAGTCTGTTAAATCTGTGTTTTTGGTCTCAGTCTGTACATCTGCTTTTGAAATATCAGGCTCAGCAACTTCAGCAGCACTTTCCTGATGTTTTAAAGTATCTGAAGCTCTCTGCTCCTCAGTCCTCTGTGCCTCTTTGTTAACCCTGTCCAGGTGTCTCTGTCTTTGAGGTTTATCCCTGGGCTTCTTGCTAATCCCTCCACCTTCACCCTTTTCGACAGCTACTCCCTCCTCCCGGTTTTCTGCTTTCTCTTGTTGCCTCGTCCCTGTGAATCCTTCTGTAGTAATCCCATTCTGCAACAGCTCTTGGTGCAAATCGCTCCCAATCTCAGTTGTATTTCCGTTTTCCAGACGCTGGCACTGGGAACAGTGCTGGAGCCCACAGGAGCAGGTGGGAATGATGTAATCCGAGTCACGTTTGTTCGTCTCTGATAAAATCCCATTTCTGGAGTTGAGAAGGGAGAGGTTATTGCCTAAAGATTCCTGCTGTTCCTGAGATAAGATAAAGGGTTCACTGGGTTTAGGTGGAGGGGGTGAAACAGAGGAAGACAAGGCTGTGGATTTGAGAATGCACGGTTTGGGGGCAACAGCCGGTTTTGTCCTCTTGAGAGTAGCAGGGGAAGGTTGGGAGACGAGTGAAGACTGGGAGAGAAGACCTGGTTTGGGGGCGATGGGTGGGGGAGAGGGTTTGGTGGTAGCAGGGAGTTTAGGTTTGGGAGCTAATGGAGGCTTCTTCACACCTGCATGTAAAAAAAGAGGGAGGAGATTTACAGAAAAGTCTAAAATAATTTACTCACACCTCTGAAATGAATCATGCAACACCAGCACATCACATAAAAGCATGCTTCAGCCACACCGCCTCCTCTACTATGACCAGCTGCGAGCTGTGGTTAAAGCTCGGGTCACAAGTCACTCTTAGGGTCAAAGAACTAAGGGTTGGTGTAATCTGTGAAATAAATTCAGCCATCAAAATCAGGAGTACTGAAGGGCTTACATTTCACTTGAGGCAGGAAATACAAAGCACAACTGGATTGATTCAATTCAGATTCACAATTGAATTTGTTCCCTACTTCCTACTTGAGAAAGCTTGGCATGTCTTTAGTTCTTGTCTTAATTAAATTGTACAAACTAGCCTACACCAGCAGCAACCAATAATATAAATATAATTGGTATATTTCTGTTGTGTCCTCCTACTGGTAACTGTCTGCTTCTGACAGTTTGTGTTCCTACATTTTTAAAAGTCATGGTTTTGATGTCAGAACTGAGTTACACTAAAGAGCTTTGTATTGTATGTATTCTCCCCCACATGCATGGAACTACTAAACATTATACTAATAAATAAATTCTACTATTTATTTTATTCACCTTTTATTCAAGGTTGATGAGACAACCTCACTGTGATTAACCTGGTTAAATAAAGTTTAAATAAAAAACAGAGTCTCTACACTGATAGAAAGCTGTGAATTGAGATAGTAGGCGATATTTTTCCGCTCTACTGGCTGGAAGTCTTGGCTGGCCGACACCACGAGAAGTGGAGTCATCGAGCGGATGTTTCCGAAAAGGCCAACGACCAAAAGTCGCTCTGCCCCCAATACATGCTGTTCTGCCTTTGCAGAGAGAGCCTCGCTCCAAACTCTGTTTTAAAACCATTAAGTATAACGTCATTGCGCTTAAAAACAACAATACGTACGTTGTGAGACGGTAATTAACATTTGGTACTTATCATTTAGGGCGACTTTTCAATTCGGCATTCGCTTTATATTAGAAAAGTTTAACTTTAAGAATTGGTTCACACAAATGCATATCTAAATTTACCATGGATGGCGGTGATAAGCAAGGAGAAACTTTATCAAAAATGTTACTTGGTCTCTTTATCTATACGCCGAATTTGCCAGTACATGCTTACAATACCAGCAACGTTAATAAACTATGTCCTCGGAGATATAAGCCCACTAATAACTTAAGTAACATTAAACTTTTTTCAAAGATTTTTGAGGGGAGTTTGGCCTTATGTTTTCGCTGTAAAAGGCAACGCCAGGTACCTGAACTAAACCCGCTCATGTCGTGGAAAGAGAAACAATCATAATAACACTATCGCACAAATACCATTTCACTGAGGGCACACCTCTTCATTCAGGCAGAGGTTAACTGTTTTATATGTGAGATGTTAACACTGCAGCTTATTATCGAGTCCGACTTGTTGCATCAACAGCAGGACAGATGTTTTAAGACAAAGGATTTAACCCCCTCCAGCTGTAACAGTAGCTGTAAAATCAAACGGAAAGGGACATTTTTGACTGTGATTGCGTTTTTAGAAAGCACTCAAATTGAGATCGAGCCCGTCCTCTTTTATATCTTTTTGAAAGCTGTTATTAAGAAAAACTGTAATTAACTGTGGCTGAGTAAAAATAGAGTAGATGCTATCGACCGTTATAACCTTCAAATTACATAGTTTCCCACTTTCTGCGAATAAACTCAATACGTATTTATATTTAGTTTTAGCTAACCACAATATGCGCCTGCACAGCAGGATTTTGCTAAGTTAAGTTAGCTCCCCACGAAACAAACCTGTGCTCATGACTCCCGACTTGCTCCTTTCTCCATGAGTAAATTTACTTTCAATGGAAATGCGAGAAAATCTGCGTTTTTTCCTGCTTCGACACCATTATCAGTTTGGAAGCCACTCCAGGAAGAAAGCATGCACATCCATCGCTGTTGCTCCTTATCTCGGCAGCGGATGCACGGATAAAGTATTTACGCCTGTTACTTTTTCCATTTTCCCCGAAGTTTTTAGCCACGGTGCTTTTCCCAATAACGTCAAGTAGGACACAATAAAACAACACAGTTCCGTTTGTACATTTCAAAACAAATATATTGTTAGATAACATCTAGTGTAGTTGTTGTAATACGACAAAAAGTACAGAAGTAGGCATTCACATATGTTCAACTGTATATTTTCAGTAAATAGTTAAAAAATAATGCTACTGTTTGCTGTGATTCTGATTCACAAAACATTGTTAAAATGTGTTTTTTATTTTGAAGGCAATTTTCGGTAATGCAGTGGCTGTTTCTCGCTAACCTTACACGCTTTTCTTGCCTAGCTTTCCAAACGGTGTGACCACGGCCTTTCGCGCCCACCGGAGGCGCTCTAACTAGCACGAACACTTGTTTGTTGCTAGCGAGCAAGCGGCGGTTGAAGACGAGCATTATGGGAATTGTAGTTTTAGCGACGTTTTTAGCAACCGGCTAACCATCAACTTCTCAACCGCTGGCTGTTCCTCACTACTGTCGCCTACAACTTCAGAATGCAGAACGGGCTGTGTATAGATGGCGGAGAGCAATGACTGAGGAGTTTGACGAAGATGTGGTATTTGAGGTTTGTATTACAGCCGCTGTTTGTTTTTTATTGAAACTTACGGATGCTTTGTCATACCTTTCGAGTTCTGAGGTAAATGTAGACGCTGGGTTCCCGATTCATTAACGGCAGCTTAGCTCTATGGCTCACACACTCACACAGATAGCTTAACAAGCTAGTAGGCATGCGAGCCTCACATAAGCAGCCGTTTGCCCTGTTGCCATGCATTGGCAATCCAAAACAAATCCACATATTTGGCTGGCTGCTAACTGTGTTTCTGCCAAGGAGCTTTTGGTGGTCATGAGAGGGAGCTGAGCTGAGCTGTGCGAGTGTGCGCATTGTTATTGGTGTTTCATCATAAGCTACTAGATTGGGAGAGAGGTGGGGTGGGGATGACCAGATCCAATGCGTCGGTTCTGGAAAAAAAAGAAATCCTTGACACACACGTAGCTACGTCTGGATGGTGACAACATGAGCTGCTGCAACTTCTGTGACAATGCATGTGAGTAGCATTTAATTGTTATGTTGCTATATAAGCATATAGCGTATTATGATGGGTCAGTTACATTAAACTGAGATGCCCATGTGCAGCTGTGCAGAGGCACCAAACACAGCAAATATGCTAAGTAATGTATTCCCAGCAGCTGGGGGAGAACTGGGTCAGACATCTTTTGGACATATTCTGGCGTGGGGTGTTTTTCCTCCTCTCTGCTTATTTCATGGCTGATTTGATTCTGAGCTTTCTTTGTTTAGGGTAAGAAACATCATCGCCTGTGTTTATCCCTCTATGAGTAGATAGGATTATTACATTATGACTTGTGCTTAGATGTAGTCCAGTTTCCATGGTGCAATGAGAGGCTCCAAAGACAGTCCTGGCATCTGTATGAGTGATTTACAGATTCACATGTGAAGGCACTTAGCTTTACAACATTCCTCCCAGAACAGAAAAATAAGCTGCATGGAGGAGATATGGGAGATGTGGGTGAGGGAGGTGCCTCAACTTCAGCTGATGAATCCTGAGGGAAGGTAGACTGGCTTGACGAATCAGTTCCCTCGCTTATCAGAGTCAGGATACTTTTGGATTCACTCTGGGGAAAAACTAGAGCAGAATAAGCTCAACCTGCATCAGACTGATGACCACATTTTCTCCCCCTATCCTTCCATCTGGCACTATTGAAAGTTTTGCTCTCCATCCCTCCCCCTCATCCATCATTCCTCAACAACTGCTCAATCTGTCTCTCTTTCTATTTGCAGAACTCCCCTCTTTTTCAGTACCTGCATGATCTAGGGCACACAGACTTTGAGGCATGTCCAACAGCATCACAGGACGACGAATATGGCGGACAAGAGGGAGACCTCACCACTCCTGACGAAAATCCACGGAAAACTTCAGTGAGTTCCTCCCATCCTTGACATGAATATCACACATGCCTGTCCTCTCCTAAAGACGTTTTAATTTCCTCAAGTGTCACGAAGCATCTCAGTCCTGTGTAAGGCAAAGCCTGTATTGGATCACAAATCACTTCATATTCCATATTGTTCGCTGGTTTTCCCTTATTTAAATTACTGTGTGGAGGTCTGGGGGAAACACCTATAAAAGCACACAGCAACCACTGATCACGCTACAAAAAAGAGCCATAAGAACAGTTCATAAAGCAGGATATTATGCAGCCTGATAAAGTTCCCTTGGCCTTTGGAATTAAAATATCCCCACATCATCACATGCCCTTCACCATACCTAGAGATTGGCATGGTTTTATTTCAGTTAGCCTAATAGCTGGTTTGATTTGCATTGAGAGATGATTTTATGGAAAGTACGCCATGCCAATCTCTAGGTATGATGAAGGGCATGTGATGATGTGGGGCTATTTTAATTTCAAAGGCCAAGAGAACTTTATCAGGATGCATAGTATGGAAAAGGTTTAGGATTAAATAAGTGTATACTTCTTCCTACTCCTTTTCAGACAGGTCTATGTTGGCTAATGTTACTTATTGTTTATTGAATGTTTTGCTTATTTAAGTTATTAGTACTTTTTTATGTTTTGTTTGGTTTATTTTTGATATGTGTGAAATCAATTTCTTCATTCATTCATTGTGATCGTAATGATCTTCGGTTGTGGATGGTTAGTCGGACAAAACGAGACATTAGATGATGCGACAAGGCAGTTTTACTATTTTTTGACTTTTTTTTTATAGACCAAACAATTAATAAAGAAAATGGTCTGCAGATGAATCAATAATTAAAATAAGGATTATTTGCATCTTTAGATGAATCAAGAACCCATCAGGTCAAAATCAGTCAACTATGTGACTGAGAGGGCCTAGGCCTAACTCACTCCATCACTATTCAAACAGTCTGCATCCCTGACCCGGGGTGGTTTGTGTCTGCCCACGTGTGTTTGTCACAGAAAGTAATTAATTTGACTATTGACTCCAAACAGTGACATGTATTGGCAAACAATCACCCACAGACCGTTATGTGCACTGGTTTTCTTTGCTTCGCTTTAATCAGACAAAGCATGGCAACCAGGGTTTCCTACACACAGATGCAGGTATTTTGCGTTGCATGTTCTTTAATCTTTAATCACACACACGGCAGATTCCTTTTCTGCATCTCTCTCCTGCTGTTGTCCTGATTTTTAGAAGAGATAGTCTGAATGTGATCACACACTGCTCTCCCCTTGACAAAATCCAGAAAATCACATGTAGGATTTTTAATGAATTTATTGGTAAATTATGGTGAAAAATAAGTATTTGGTCAATAACAAAAGTTCATCTCAATACTTTGTTATATACCCTTTGTTGGCAATGACAGAGGTCAAACATTTTCTGTAAGTCTTCACAAGGTTTTCACACACTGTTGCTGGTATTTTGTCCCATTCCTCCAGGCAGAACTCCTCTAGAGCAGTGATGTTTTGGGGCTGTCGCTGGGCAACACGGACTTTCAACTTCCTCCAAAGATTTTCTATGGGGTTGAGATCTGGAGACTGGCTAGGCCACTCCAGGACCTTGAAATGCTTCTTACGAAGCCACTCCTTCGTTGCCCGGGCGGTGTGTTTGGCATCATTGTCATGCTGAAAGACCCAGCCACGTTTCATCTTCAATGCCCTTGCTGATGGAAGGAGGTTTTCACTCAAAATCTCACGATATATGGCCCCATTCATTCTTTCCTTTACACGGATCAGTCGTCCTGGTCCCGTTGCAGAAAAACAGCCCCAAAGCATGATGTTTCCACCCCCATGCTTCACAGTAGGTATGGTTTTCTTTGGATGCAACTCAGCATTCTTTCTCCTCCAAACACGACGAGTTGAGTTTTTACCAAAAAGTTCTATTTTGGTTTCATCTGACATTCTCCCAATCCTCTTCTGGATCATCCAAATGCTCTCTAGCAAACCTCAGACGGGCCTGGACATGTACTGGCTTAAGCAGGGGGACACGTCTGGCACTGCAGGATTTGAGTCCCTGGCGGCGTAGTGTGTTACTGATGGTAGCCTTTGTTACTTTGGTCTAAGCTCTCTGCAGGTCATTCACTAGGTCCCCCCGTGTGGTTCTGGGATTTTTGCTCACCGATCATTTTGACCCCACGGGGTGAGATCTTGCGTGGAGCCCCGGATCGAGGGAGATTATCAGTGGTCTTGTATGTCTTCCATTTTCTTATAATTGCTCCCACAGTTGATTTCTTTACACCAAGCTGCTTACCTATTGCAGATTCAGTCTTCCCAGCCTGGTGCAGGTCTACAATTTTGTTTCTGGTATCCTTTGACAGCTCTTTGGTCTTGGCCATAGTGGAGTTTGGAGTGTGACTGCTTGAGGTTGTGGACAGGTGTCTTTTATACTGATAACAAGTTCAAACAGGTGCCATTAATACAGGTAACGAGTGGAGGACAGAGGAGCCTCTTAAAGAAGAAGTTACAGGTCTGTGAGAGTCAGAAATCTTGCTTGTTTGTAGGTGACCAAATACTTATTTTACCGAGGAATTTACCAAAAAATTCATTAAAAATCCTACAGTGTGATTTTCCGGATTTTTTTTCTTCTCATTTTGTCTCTCATAGTTGAAGTGTACCTATGATGAAAATTACAGGCCTCTCTCATCTTTTTAAGTGGGAGAACTTGCACAATTGGTGGTTGACTAAATACTTTTTTGCCCCACATACAAATAGTTTGCGTTTTGTTGCTATTTACACGTGTGCTTGTTTTTTGATCTGTGTGCACTTCACCTCCGCAATCAAAGAAACTTGTGAACTTTGAATTGCTCTTGCATTAATCCAACCGCCGATGACTGTAGTTTGAGTCAACCTGTGATTCACACAGACTTGTCCTGGGAAGCTTCAGGATCAGGTGACTCTGCCTATCCTCGTTCTCCCCCTCCTTATTTTCGACGGGAAACAGTTTTGTGTTTGTTTCGTTCAGGAACTTTCCTTACGTGTCACGCTTCCTCTCTGGTACACTGTTGTTCTAAGGAGTTAAGGAGGATGAGGGATTCGGATGAGAGGGGTCGTCCCTGTGTGGCCAGTTTCCTGGAGCTCAGATAAAGTCGGAGCCGAGGCAAAACTGGCAGTGGTGGTCTAAAGGTTAGAGAAGCGAGCTTGTGACCGGGAGGTCGTCGGTTCAATCCCCAGACCGACAGGATAAAATCTGGGTGGGGAAAGTGAAAGAGCAGCGTTTGTCCCTTGCTCATTACCACCACTGAGGTGCCCTTGAGCAAGGCCATTAACCCCAACTGCTCCAGTGGAGCTGCTCAGTGGCCAGCAGATCAGACTGTGGTTGTACTGGGCAGTTTCCAGGTATGACTGTATGAATGTGATCAGGGCGTTCCTGCAAAAGAGAGGCTGCCTCTCAGTGAACCTTCTCTGAATAAATAAAGGTTTAAAAAAAAGAAAAGAAAAATGCCTCGTTCACATAGACGGACCACAGTTTATTTTTATTTTTTTTACATTACCAGTAAAAGGTCTTACTGAACACAGCCCACATACACATTTGTGGTATGTACTGTGTATGTGAATGTCCTTGACCTGAAATGCTGATAATTTGGATGTCATGTCAATTCATTTGTATGTTGAAGCAGGATTAGCCCAAAACTTTTGCAGGTGGGATCATAATCGCATAGGCTGCTGGTTCACATCTATTATAGAGGTAATACAATTTTTTTTTAAAAAAGCCAGCAAATATTCACATTTGAGATGTGGAACCAGTTAGTTTTGGTTAGTTTACTTGAAACAAAGACTTAGCTAGTTAGTTGCGGATTCATAACAGCAAAGTCTTCACATTGCTTGTTTTGTCCGATAAAAACCCAAAAGATATACAGTTCACATTGATATAAATGAGAAAAAAATCCACAAATTCTCACATTTGAGAAGCTGGAAACAGAGGAATTATTGGCTTGATAGGTGAAATCCCAGTTTGATGTTTTTACGCATAGGTTTTTGTTTGGATTAAAGAAGGTATAATGTGTTTGTTAGCAAGCTTTAGAGGCGCTGGTAGGATTTTGTTTGGACAGAGCTAGGCTAGCTGTTTCCCCCTGTTTCCAGTCTTTGTGCTAAGCTAAGCTAATCATCTCCTGCCTCTGTACTGAATGGACTGATTTTTTTTCCCCTTCCAAAATGTTGAACTATTCCCTCAAAGCACTACATGATTTACACATAGATTTGTTAACAAATGCAGCTATCTGTGCTGTGTGTGTGTGTCAGTTCACTCACGTAGTAGCCATCAGTCCAGTGTCTGGAAGCTGGAGTGTTTTCTATATGACACCAGGAGAATACTGATGAGCAGGAACTGACTGTGGCAGAATATTATACAGTAGTGAGAGTGCAGGCATCTGTGAGTTAATCTGTACATGGTTTACATCATCTCTGTGGTAGGATTAGCCACTTTGATACTACAGAGAAGACGGAACAGGGGCTGTGGCCTACTTGGAGGCTGATGACTGTTGCTGTGTGAATGCCCAGTCCTGAAACTCAGTCTCAAATAAGTAATCAATACTACTGCGGCCATTGGAATAATAACACTTGTCAACTGAGCTCACAGGCTGCCCAGTCTGAATCAATAACCGGCTGGAGCGCACACACACTCCACAGGATGTTATGATGCTGGTTTCTACAGGATTCTCAGTTTTTTAACCCTCCTGTTGTCCTCGGGTCAAATTTGACCCATTTTCAAGAAGTTTCTATATCAGAAATTTGGGTTTCTTTCAACCGAATTGTCCAAAAAAATAACGTGGATGGTTTCCTACAACACTCTTCACAAGTAAAATAAATGGTCAGTTCATTGAATTTGGGTGTTTTATTCAAGTTTATAGCATTTGAAGAATTTTTTTTTATAAAAGAACGTTGAAAAAAAAAAAAAAAAGAAAATCTTTGGAAATAGCTTCAAATAAGAAGAAAAAATGTAAAAAAAAAAATAAAATAAAAAAAAAAAGCGCAGAAACAAACGGCAAAAGTGACAAAAAACTTGGACAAAAAAGTGACAAAAGTGTGGAAAAAAAGATGTTTTGATTTCAAATCTTGAACCAGAAAAACTAAAAGTTGCTTGGTTGACGGGAAGACACGTTCTATTTACCTCGGAACTCGGAAGCCGGAACAGGGAATGACGTCATACCCGAGTTGAATGCGTTCTATTTTCATTGTTTTCATTAGCTCTAGCCCGGTTAGCTATTGTTAGCAATACCAGTTGATAACAACGCATTACGCCGTTTTTTTGTGCATGCAAACAGCGTAACAACATGTCCACAGATAGAAGTTGGACATGCCTGTGTGAACGACTGATTTAGTGACACAAATAAGAGAGAAGTGCTTATAACTTTATGTTACTGCAGCTTTTCACAACTGTTGATACAGGGGGCAGCTATGTTGGAGTTTGAACTCGGGCTACTGCAAAGTTGTCCGAGTTCCGAGCTCGTAAATCCGAGGTCAGACTTAGTTCCGAGGTAAATAGTACGCGGCATAAGCAGATTAGTTAAAATAATAGATCCTATTCATGATTAGGCATTACACAGTTTGGGATTTTTGTAGGCTATTTAGCACTTCCAAGAAAAACTTGCAACAACTTGCACATTTTGAACCACCTGAGGTTTGTTCTGCATTGAAATGTCAACGCACTTTATAATGTTGGCCACTATGTCACTCTGGTTGTGATTGGATGTCTCAGACTGTTTACAGTGCGAGTCCACGGTGCAGAGACTCCTTAGAAGCAAGAAATAAAACAGAAGTGTGTTTCTGTGTAGTGTACGCAGTGTCTCCGTTGAAAGGCGTACAAACTTGTTTCTTTTTCTAGAACCAAAGCACTCCTTCCTTTCCATCTGTCAACCATGTAATTTCAGAGAATAAAAGCTTTAGTTTCATTGATGCCGAAAATGTAAACATCTAGTTATAACACCGAAATGGAAATTCAACAAATTGATGTGGTTTTTTTTGCCACAGTAGAGCTATATAAGACCGGGGAGTGAGTGTTTTTACAAACACACATTGCACTTATTGTTGTCGCCTCAAAGAGTTTGTCTCCTGGGATACTCCTTTTGACCGAGTATGTGTTTTTGAGTGCACACAGTTGCTATTTATTAGATGTGTGATTCCTGGGAAATAAAGCCAAGCTAAAGGAAGCACACCAAAATGACATTTGGTTTTGTAATCTGGAATATATTTCACTTATCCATTGTGGGCATAAAATAATGGAAAGCCCTCAATAAAACTGGAATGGAGTCGTTACTTAATTAACTGATTTCTAACCTTTTCCCTGTCTGTGATTTGCAGGGAGGACGCTTCTGGAGACTGGCTGAAGCGTTGTGGAGATGGAGTCCGATTCACCAGGCGGCTGCCTCTCGTAAGATGGGCCAACAGCTGGTAGGTAGAAACGGAAAGGAATGCTGGCACTGAAACCAGCAACTTCACTCTGCTTTACATATGAAGGCATCTCTTTGTTTTATGCACTTTTTCTTTAATGTGTTTCTCTTTCTCTTGTAGGACTGTGTCTTCGGCCAGTACTCTGTGAAGTGCATTCTGGACCAGGACGTGCTGCTGCAGGAGGATGTGGAGCTGATCGAGCTGTTAGACCCGAGTCTGCTCACCCTCGGCTCGTCCGTCTCTGGCTCATCCAGCCGAGCGAGCAGCCTGCCCAGACCAAGCCTCATAGCCAGGCCCTCCCTATGGTACATTGTTAGGAAACAAATACATAGAGACACCACAGTGGATGGGCAAAGCAAGAGAATATAATGCATTCCAATACAAACCCAGCACAAACTGAAACTATGGCCTCTAAAACAATAGTAAAAGTAAACGTTCAGAAAACTATCATAGTTTTTGGAAGGAAAGTCTCTTAAAGATGAGGTATTGCAGGGATAACGTTTTGGATTGTGTGATATTGTGGAGTGTTCCTCTTAGTCCATCCCATCTATATTTGATTTGATTTTATTAGGATCCCCATTAACTGATGCAGAACATCAGCTACTTTTCCTGGGGTCCATATCCTGGGTATATACAGGAACTTTTGACTTTATTAATTAGTGTAAGCACTGAAGTTTTCAACAAAGACCTGCAAAAAGAGCACCCTCTGACAAGACAAGAAAATGAAATTTGACAAAACACAGATGCAAAAGACTAGTATTTGTATCTACAGCATTATAAATATAACAAAATAAAATATTTTCATTTAATAATTTAAAACGAATGGCAGAATTATCAATTATATTATATATCAATTCAATATATGTATTTATTACAGCCTTGGTATTCTCGGGATGCTACAAAGATAACATAAAGATTAAAGAAACTTAAAAAAAAAAATAATAGTGTCTTATTAAAGAGACACTCCAGGAATTTAGTATTGCACTTTCATCTAAACTGTCAAATGAACACTTAATGGTTGCACTAATCACAACTCCCTCCTGTTGTCCTCACTCAGGGATGTGGCGGGGCTGGTCGGCCTGTCTGCGGTGCTGCTGGGTCTCTGCTCTGAGGGCCTGTGGTCGCTGGCGGCAGCCCCGTGGGGCCTGGCACTGCTGGGCTGGCTTGGACTGAGGGGAGTCATGCTGTGGAGAATGGGCCGCATGCAGAGAGCCGTCCACGCACGGGCCACGCAGCTCCAGACTTTAGTCCACAACAGCAAGACTCTGACCGGGCTGTCTCGTAAAGCCCTGCGCCTGGTGCAGGAGACGGAGGTCATCTCCAGAGGGTTCACCCTGTAAGTGTGCTTGTTTTATGTTTACCTACATGTGTATCACCCAATCTCAGGATGTTCATGTGCATCTCCTGTCATGTCTCCTACTGTCACTGCTTGGTTCAAGCCTCCTCAGTTGATTCACTTTTTTTTTTTTTTTAGTTAGTTTAGTTAGCTCCTCTAAGGTAGTGTCAGGGTTCATACGTTTTGAAAAAAAACTGGAAAAGTTATGGAATTTAAAAAATGCAAATTCCAAATACCTGGAAAGGTGTTTTTTTTTTTTTTTTTTTTTTTTTTTTAACACAGCATAATAATATGTGATTAATAAATGTATTTTCACGTCGTCCTAACCTCAACGTTCTATTCGGGGCGCGATATTACAACTCCCTCTATGAACCACATATATTGTCATTTATGTTATTGTTAATCCTCTGAGGGTAAACTTTAACACATATTTTTATTCTTATTGTATAATGTCGACTGACATTTTCAAGAATACATAGTCATGGAAATTTGCCGAAAAGTATTGGTTAAAATGCGTATGAACCCTGTAGTGTGTCTGTAGGTGTTTTATTATTTATATCAGCTCTTGTTTTAGACCCAGTTTGTCTCTGTCTGTGTGTATAGCTTTAGCATTGTCTATAAAAGCACATACTTTAATCACTTAAGTTAAATGAATAATTTTGCTCTCTTGTCGAGAGTTAGATGAGAAGATCGATACCACTTTCATGTTTGTACGGGAAATATGAACCATAGCCAGCAGCCAATTAGCTTAGCTTAGCATAAAGACAGGACATGGGAAAACCGCTAGCCTGGATCCGAAAGTCCTACCAGAACGTCCTCTTTACACTTTAGTTTTTGTAAGAACTAAACAAACAAGATATAGGATGTTAATTATTTAGCTTTGGAAGGTGCTGGTAGGTGGATTTTGTTACATTTGGACAGAGCCATTCTAGCTGTTTGACCCTGTTTCCAGTCTTTAGCTTAGCTTAGCTAACCAGCTGCAGCTGTAGCTCCATATTTACCACACAGACATGAGTGCTTACGATTTTGTCATCTAACTCCTGGTAAGAAAGTGATTTAAGCATATTATATTTCCTAAAATCTCGAACTATTCCTTTTAATAGCATGTCATATTGTCTTGTTCATCACAACTGCATTGTGTTTTTAACACTCCTGTGTTAGCGCTCATTGTCTGAGTTTGTTGGTTAGTTTCGTGTGTCGTCTTTAGTGATGTGGTGTTTAGTGTTGCGTGTGCCCCCCTGCCTCTTTGGGACGTCTCCACAGTTGTATCACATTTCACTTGTCAAGTTTGCTCGACAGGGTGAGTGCGGCCAACTCCTTTAGCAGGGCGGGGCCGGGGGTGGTGCCACGAGGCCAGCAGCTGATCGGACTGAGGAAGGCCCTGTACCGGGCGCTCCGGACGGCCTTCAGAGCGTCTCGTAGAGCCACCTGTCACATGCTCAAGGCATATCCTTTACCTTGAGATAAAGACTTAATAACTCAAAATAGTGCTCTTATTTTGGAACTCCTTTCTAGTTGCACAGCGGGTAATTAGCCTGGTTTTGGCATCATAAGTATAAAGCAGACTGCATAAATTCATACCCTTTTGTGACACTTATATTTGTTTTTATAACTTGTTTTATTTCAGATGCACACATATGCTTAAAGATACTGTCGATCAAAAAGGAGTGTGTGTGTATATATATATATATATATATGAGTATGGAGGGGAAATGTCATTGGTTTCTTGTTTTTTGAGGTTAACGGCTATTACTCAGCAAGACGAGACTGTTGATTGAGGTCGGAAATCCCCAGACCTCTTTTGATCTCATTCAGTTGTTGACGATTTGTAGACTTTTATAGGCATTAATATGCTATTTGAAATATGAAATGACCCTGTATAAATCTAGAATTTTGTGAGGTAATGTTTAGACACAAATAGGTGCACACTGTTTTTCTTTTCCAAAGAAGTGTGATGTGTCCTTAACCCCCTCCCCCCCAACGTTCCCTCTGAACTCTGAGATTGATAATGTGACCAACTATGTGTCTGCGGTGCCTCTGAAAGAGCTGGGACTCGGCCTGGGGATTGAGCACCTGGGTGATGAGCAGGCTCAGGAGCTGACCGATGACTACAGCCTGCCTGCCCTAAAGGTAAGGCCTTGCAGACACAGTGGCTAGCTGATTCCCCCTCTTTCCAGGCTCAAATAAGCTAACCGGCTGCTGGCGGAATCCTCGACCTACCGCACAGACATGAAAGTGGTAATGATCTGCTCAGCTAACTCAACAAGAACGGGAAGAAGCTTAATCTTAATCTACTTTATCCACTTCTCTGCTGTTTATCCTGTAATATGAGTATCTTGCAAACACTTACAGTTTTGTCACATAGCCTATTGAGTGTATTCATGAACTGATCTCATTTTGGCTCTTGAATTAAAAGGACTGAAACAAGCAACAGTTGACAGCTGAAAGAGCCAGAGAAAGGAATGGTGCTGTGATGAAGGGCTTGTATGCATATATGTTGTTCAGCAGATGTTTGTTGTTTTGTCTTGTAGATGCTGTTCCAGCTGTGGGTGGGACAAAGCTCTGAATGTTTCCGTCGACTGGCTCTTCTCCTGTCACACCGAAGAGTAGAGGAGCCAGAAGAGGGCAAACCCAACGAAGACACCTCCCCACCCCCTCCCCCGCTGCACCGCTCCATCGCCGCTGTGACCGAGCCCCTCCATCACGCTCTGGGCAGCTGCCTCTGCGAAGTGCAGCGCAGCTACGACTTCCACCGACACTTTGAGACCCATCTGAGGACGACGGGCTCTGACAGGACGGGGAGAGCAAGGGAGAAATGCCGGGAGCTCAACACCCTGCACACCTCCATCCGAAGCCTGCAGCTGCACCTCAAGGCCCTGCTCAGCGAGTGAGACACACACACACACACACACACACACACACACACACACACACACACACACACACACACACACACACACACACTCTCACAATCCTGACTGCCCTCATTCTACACTTCCCATAAGAGGAGATGAGACTTTAATGATCAGTGAGGGGAAACTGGGTCATTCCAGCAGCAAAGCAGTATTAGTACAAAGTAAAGAAATAAGGATATAGAAAGTAGGACTGTAGGGATGTACTAGAAATATATTAAAAGTAAGAAATATAAATGACACCATTTCAAGTAGTGCTATGTTGTACTAAAAAAATGTAATTATTTACAGTTTAATTGATCAAAAAACACAACATTTCTGCAATATACTATTATTATAATGCAGAAAATACAGAAAAATCTACTAAATGGACCTTGAGTTGATTTTCTTGTCAAATATGAAAATAATATTAAAAATGACATACATTTAAAAGGCACGAGTCACAAATAAAAAACAAAATTAATGAAAGGGCAAATATGAAATTTCAAACTATACACTGAATGTAAAAAAACTAGGGACTAAATAGGAAACTATTTGTACTTTTAATAAAGCAGACAGATAGCCGTTATCCCTCAATGATTTCCTTTATTAAATTCATAGCACTCACAATGGAGCCGATGGAGATGAAGAAACACAGTTAGAGAAGGATTTGTAAATTCTGAGACTATCAAGAAGTAGATTGTGGAAAAGGCTCTAAAGTATATGAGTCACCGGAATATAAAAGTGCCATTTACTATGAGCCCCGGCATCAAAGTTTATAGTTATGACCACACACTGAAGCCCTAACAAGAAAGGGTTGTGCAAATTATTAAAAAAAAAACAGCAAGTAATCACTTTTATTGAAAGTGTTTTAACTTGCTGATTCTGAAATGCAACTGAGTCACAGAAAAAGACAATCAGAAAAACAGTTACAACTGCCAGCAAGTTACTTGGGATAACACTACCGAGCATTGAACACATTTACAAAGACAGACTGGTGAGAAAGGCCAACGACATTGTATGTGACTGCACACACCCCCTGGCATCTCATTTTAAACTACTGCCATCTAGGCGTCGTTTCTGCCCACCCCTTCTGACCAAGAACAGATCCAAATTTTCTTTTGTACCACGAGCCATTTTTTATTTTGTTTTTTGGGGGGCATTTTTAGGCCTTTATTAGGACAGCTGAAGAAATGAAAGGGGAGAGAGAGGGGGGAATGACATGCAGCAAAGGCCCGCAGGTCGGAGTCGAACCCGGGCCTGCTGCATCGAGGAGTAAAACTCCTATATATGGGCGCCAGCTCTACCAACTGAGCTATCCGGGCGCCCATGTATGGATTATTTGTTGGTATCATATGTCTGATGTCCTGTCATGAAGTGCCTTGCGACTGTGCCTCAAACCCAACTGCCCCACAGGGATAATAAAGTTATCTACCACTACAATCGTAGTTTTGTAAATGACAGCTTACATTTTGACGCTCTCTTCCCCCATTTATGTTTGGAGATCATGTTTGTGAAACTTAACATTTAGACAGAAAACTATATAAACCTAACTTAAAGAAGCCAAGTCTAGCTTGAGTTTTGTCTGCACTTTCTGTTTCATTTCTAGGGCAAAACATATAGCGTAAAATCAATGTCAACATTCCTCCTCCTCCTCCTCCTCCTGTTTTTGATATCATCAGGATGATCATCCTGGAGGACGACCTGGAGAAACTGATGGTGTCCAAGGAACCAACGGAGTTGACATTCGAGGGCTACCAGGACCTCAGTGACCGGCTGCACCAGCTGCAGCCTCACATGCAGGCCAGCACCGGCTGCTGGGAGGACACCATCTGCCAGGTGGAGCGCATGCTGAGACGGGCCAACGCCTGTCCAGGTGAGCTGGTTCCAACGCAAACACTCTCATGGCTGTTCGTTAAATATAACGCCACGGCCGACAGCCAATACAGAACAGTGACATCACCGTTAGTAGTATATTAGTTTCCATATTTACACAGGGCCTATTTTTAGCGCAGGCTCCCTCCTTTCTTTACCATGACTCAAGACTATTGACAGTGCTGGTGGAAGTGGCTCCTTCACAATGTAGGACAAGAAACAGACCAACCAGAGCACGACAGTCAGTTTGCAATAACGCACACCATCTCTGCAGGTTACGCTGAGGGTCTGGAGCAGTGTGGTACCCCTGTAACCGAGATTCCTGCTCCTCCTCCATCCTACCCGTTGATCCTGGACAGAGACCCTGTGCCAGAAGAGCTGGTAAGATGAAATGTCCACCTGGCATCTTGCATTAAGTGCCTATTTACACCAATATTTCCTCTCCACGGTCAAGATTTATGTCCTTAGTATGTGGCCTTTAAAACTGTCATGAAAGAGTCATTATCCATCCTGATCTGTTTCCCTGTTGTCAACCTCCCCTGCTGTTTTATTGGACCAGGAGTGGGAGGCCTACGTGTCCGACTCCGAATCTGACGGTGAAGGCAGAGGGTCTTGGTGTGACGTCTTGTCACCGGAGGAACGGGAGCGGCAGCGCCGGGAGAGGGAGGAGTCCCGTCGCGTCCTGTCGGAGCTCAAAGCTGTGCTGGGCTTCCGTGCGTCAGAGGGGGAGAGGATGAAGAGGAAGCAGCTGCTTTTCAACGACCAAGGTCTGCACTGACCCATGTCACCTCTCTCCTGTGATCATTTATAGATGAGGACGTTAGAGTTTGACTGGTGGTGATTTAGCTGGTATTGTTAATATTCTTGGATTGAGCCTGGGACTGACTTGCCCATATCAGATTTGTAATACAAGGTTAAAACTGCAAATCAATGTATGAGTTCAACCCTAAGTGATATATTTCTTCTTCTCTCGTGCAGCTGCTGTGACACCTTCAGCTCACAGTGAGAGTTCAGATCCTGCCACAAAGCCGTCAGACGCTCCGACTTCTCTGGGATCTATAGAAAGTGACGACGAAGAAGGAAACCACTTTTCAGAGTGCTGTGCAGGAAACAAAGGGGAGGAAGGGGAAGGAAAAGATGGCAGGGTGAGGCCTGACCCCTTCGCAGAGCCGGTGACGGAGTTCAGCTGTGGTTTGGAGGAGAAGGAAGGGGATTTGGGAGGAACCTCGGTGTGTACCAGAGGAGGAGGAGGAGCGTCTGAGCTACACCAATACGACGGTGTCCTGGAGGAGGGCCAGAACGGTCTGGACTGCTTCCTGAAGCCTAAAGTCCCCGCCGTCACTGTGATGGACAGACTGACGGAGCTCCACGGCCCAGAGGCTCTCAGCTTCAGCTCCGCCCTCGCCGCTCAGGTGGCGGCACGCTCGCACTCGCTTATCGCCATGGAGGAGCAGACGTTTGGTGATGATGATGAGGAGGAGGAGGGTGAGGATGAAGAGGAGAGCAACAGTCAAACCCTTGAGAAGGACTTAAATTAAAAACCCCGCTGCTTTAACCTAGCACTGAGCAGAGACTGTATCTATGTCTGGGTGTCTTTTATCGATGGGTCTGTGTTACATCTTAACCGTTTTCTTGTGTGGAGGCATTTCAAATTTACGCCGCTCTCTCTATACCCATCCGTCCATCTTACTGTACATTACCCACAATTCTTACTGCTCTTTTGCTGTTAAAACTCAGGTACCAGAACCACTAAAACATGACCTTACAGTGTTAAGATCGGAAGACCAAAATGTAGTGCAGTGCAGATACCTGGTAACATCAACACAGTGTACATTGTTCAGTCATTCAGTATATCTGGAAACGAAGATTGTAGGAAACATTGGCTATATATATATATATATATATATATATATATATATATATATATATATATATATATATATATATATATATATATATATATATATATATATATATATGATAGGATTCTTTGAGAGAAAAAGATTGGATTTAATTGCAGTTTTTCAAAACACTCCAATCTGAATTACTTTTAGGAAGTTGTGTGCTGGGGGAGTTGAAAGGTTAAGAACAATATTCTGAGATACAATGGTACTTCTCTGTGTTCAGACAGAAGGCGAAGTGAGATGCAAACAGCTGTCTGCCTGATTTTTAAAAACTTCATCTTATGCGACAAATTTCAAGCTTATCTCAGAGCTTTATGAAACGTCCAGAAATAAAAGGAAAGAGAGTATACCACAATGTAAAAATACTCTGTTACAAGTAACAGTCTTGCATTCAGAATTCAACTGAACCTAAATATTGTCAACAAAATGTAGTTAAAGTGTAAAAATGAAAGTACTCGTAAAGCATAATAGCCCATTTCAGAGTATTTATAAAACAAAGTTAAGATATTTTTAATTTTTTAGGATTTCTGGTGCTCAAATTTGTACTTAGGTACATTACTTGGGTAAATGATGTTTCCACTACTGCAGTTAGTGTATTGAATGTTTCAGGTGAAAAAATACAGTCCAGAAGTCAAGTTAATGCAAATGACGCAAGGGGAAGATATGCTTCACTTTCTATCCGAACACACCTGAAGAAGAAGGTTGAACTCGGCTGACTTTAATTCCTAGAGTCAGACAGTTATATGCACACACAATGTGTGAGAGGGAGCTCTGCATGAAGAGGAAGTAGAATGCTATTTTTACTATCAGCGCTTTATTTTTGTCTGGACCTTTCTAGGATCCATCTCCCTACTTACTGTCCGACTGGACGCGATGGCGGTCGGACACATAGCCAACATTCACAACCCTATTTCGAATACAACACTATTGTATCTAAGAACAATTCATGAAGACTGAAACGGTCCCATTTTTCAGCGTCTGTGTTTACAGGGGCACACTGGGAGGAAAGATCACAAAGACTTGTTTATGACTCTACACTTTATGGACTGAACTGTGTGCTGCTGTGAGGTTTTTAAATCAAATAGCTGTACGGGTATAGTAATAAAGGTTGATTTTCTCTCATGTGAGGGCAATCTATAACTTTATGTTTCTTATTAAGTTGCCATAAAAGTCTGACAGCCCTGGTGTATGTCCCACCACACTTCATCTTCCCAGTCTTTCGTGTCACCATGTCTGCCTTGTCCTGACCCTTTCTGCACCCTCTCTTTGGGTGAGGTCTACCCCCCCCCCCCCCCCCCCCCCCCCCCACTCCTGCATTTTCCAACTTGAAATAAAATACCATTCTGGAAGTGTTCAATGTGTCCTGAAGTCTTTTGTGGTGCTCATGTTTCAGAGGCTCTCACGGTAGGGGTAGAGAAACCGGTTTGGTGAGTTACTTGATATGTTTTGTAGGATTTTGCATTTGTCTCACCCACAACAGCTGGTGCTCCACTTTAAAGCCATTCCTGCCTTTGGAGAGTTACATACAGACCTGGTGAAGTGGACTAAAGACTTAACATATAAGTGCCCCTGTCTTGGGATTTAGTACACTTAAAAAGGGACACCACATATTTCAGTAACTCTACCTCTGACATTTTAGTTTGCCATTAAACACATCAGATAAGGATTTGACTCCAACAAAAGCAACATATACTGGAACTGTCTTCTCCTGTGCAAATGTGCATCAAGTGGCATAAATGCTTCTAAATATAAAGCACCACACAATTTTATTAATAACATTATTTTGTATTAGATTGCTAACTGTTACAGGTTTGCCCCCTAGTGGTCAATTATGTGACTGACGCATTCTTCTGGCAATAATGCAGGATTTTTGATGCATATAGTTTTGTGTGAAAATTAACTTAAAACCCATAAATAATGCAATGGACTGTTTTAGTATTTAGTTTGATTGTTTTTGCTCACAGATAACACCTTTTATTTGTTTGTTTATTAGCCTAGTAAATGTTACCCTTTTTATATTTACATGATATATATATATATATTTTAATCAGTGCAGTTTATCAGTTTATACCTCTCCACATGGTCCTAACCCACTCCTCATTAGGCTCACACAGTGCACAAGCTCCCCTTCAGCTGATTCGGCATGTTTTACTTTATGCTGCCTTCAAGTGCTCCCAAAAAAGCTCCGATTTCTGGGAAGACGTGTTTAAAGGTCCAGTCACGAATGCTATCAAACCCATCAAACACACCTGTACCAGAAATTGACTCTCTTAAGATGTTGTTTTATTTTAACAGAACAGCACTTAGTTCATTAAAGCAGAATGAGAAAGACAACAAAAACTTTGACACGGAATCTTCTTTTTGGTGCAGTTTTGCATATTAAAACATATATTTAATGTGTGCACAGCATTTGATTGTTAAACAATTAGTGAAACCAGACGTTTATATAGCATTAGATGCTCAAAGTGCCTGAAGCTGAAGGCTCACTGCATTATAACACAAAAGCCTTAATAATTACAGTATATCTTGTGCTTACATGATGCATGTTCCTAACTTTTCTTTTACATAATAGTAGACTATTAATATAACTACTAGTAATAATACTGCCAAGAATAACAATAAGAAGAGGACGAACATGAAGAATATTATTGATAACAATTATGAAAACAACGAGTGTCCCTAAAGGCAGCATCACACACAGCACTCCCACAGTCCCTAGCGCTTCCTTTTCCAGCAGCGCCTGCGATCATGGCGGACGTGGTTGCGGAGCAGGTTGCAGACCAGAAACCAGTCCCGGAGCGGGAGCTGAACGGGGAGGCGGAGGACAGAGAAGAGGCCGACCCCGTCGGGGAGGCAGCAAAAAAGAAGAAGAAAAAGAAGAAGAAGAACAAGTCCGCAACGACAGGTGAGGCTGGCTTGAGCAGTTTTTTGCTAACAAGCTAGCAAAGCTAATGTTGCTTATTACCATAGACTGTAGTCGAGTTAGCCGCGGTTAGATGTGACGAACTCTCCTAAATGGCCTTCAAAATAAAAGTATTCGCTTTTTTTTCCTTTTTTTTTTTTAAATATATAAAACCGGTGTGTTGATCAATTTGTTAATCGGAATTTAAATGGTAAGGACCATGTCATTGTTATTAATCCATTGGATTTAATGTGGATATTTTTTTTTTTGCGAGGTACATTTAATTAAGTTTGTAAAACAATTTATATAGTTAATACATAAGAATATACTGACAAAGATATACAAATATTTAGAAAAAATAAAGTATTAACGACTAACGTTACAGAGACCAGGGAGATTTTGATTTATGAGTTTGTATAGATACAAATATAAATGGCACATATTAATCCTTATCACAGCCTTTTTTAAAAAAAAAAAAATAATAATAATAATAATAATAATATGGCAACTTAATTTGGATTTCCAGATTATGGCTAACATGACTCTTGAGCACCCATTTAAAACAATGTAATTTATTGAATAATTAATATTTAATAAGTAATATTAATGTTGGTCAGATTGTCAGTATCTTACTTTTGACAGTCCTACCTTGCATGTTTTGTATTATATTTTTTACTTAAGTCTGATGTTTATTTTAAAAGTCACACCGGAAGGATGATGTCGGAAAATGTCTGACTTGACGCTGATCCTTATTAGCCATGCGGGTTGAGGGCAATGGGTGCTGTTGCTGTCAGGCCTTATAAAACACGCCGTGCTTCAGTCAGAGATCATCCAGGGACAGTGGCATTTAACACAGCTGATACAAAAAGTAACATACTGCTTGTTTTGAGAGAAAACGCAAGAATCTGCGGATCTAAATGCTCCTGTTCTCCTTGCCAACTGCACTGAGCCTCAGCCAAGTTTTCCTGTTTCGTAATTCCCCGTTTGAGAGAATTATTATGTAAGGAAAGCACAGCCAAAGGATGCTTTCTTTCTTTCAAAAATAACCCACACTAAAACACGATGAACCTATGATCCCCATACACTTGTCCTACCAAACAAATTGTGATAACAATGTGCCCTGTTAATTAAATGGATCGAAATGTTTTTCTTAATTTGTTGTTGTATTATTACAACTTTGAATACAATAGTTGTTCTTACCCTTTTTAGGAAGTGAGTGCTACACCCTTAAAGAAAACCAGAGAGAGTGGAGTGTGGAGTTTGGGTTGAAGAATGTTGTGCATAATTATGGGAAAGCAAGCAGTGTCAACTAATTATGTAAACTCCACTTTTTGCAGCTGACTCAACCATAGTTTTGCTGTTGACTCCTTAAAGACCCTCTCTGCATCCATAATGGTTATTCAGAGTAGCTGACACATTGAGCAAGCAGTAATTAATGTACAACTACCAGACATTAGCAGATCTTTCACAATACACTCAATGTTGTTCCTTTATATTTTCCTAAAGGGTTTTCTTCTTAACTACAAATCATGTATGATTTATGTAACCATTAAAAAAAATGTATGGATGCTGTAGAGTTTGACATTTTTTGATAGGGATGCACCAATCCGATCTTTCTTCTCTGTCTGAATGTATTAAGTGGATCAGGTGTGTTAAATACAGTTTGTCTGTATCATTATACAATACATACAATGCTGTGTTTCCAATTTGTTACATCCATTTAAATCACGACGGGCTGCTGAGCAATTCCTTACCTTACTTGAAAATGACAGCAATGCGTTCCAAGTGTGTAGCATAAAGATTGTGAAGTTGTACCTAGTATTTGTATATAACCCTGAAGTTATGAGGTATTGTAATTGGTATAGAGAGAGAGAGAGAGAGAACCCTTGACTTGAGCGGCCGGTTGCACGGTTACATTTGGTCTCGTTCAGTAGCCCGGTGCGCGGTCTAGGCCATTTCCTGATTGATTCTACCACCACTCCAGTGGAGGCGCTAATGAGCTAGAGCTAGATTACTACACACACAGTAGCAGAAGAAAACCAGCTACACACAACGGCACGAATAAGGTAACAAAATGGGAGTGAGTCGGTTCATTGACGTATGGCACTCAATTTTCCCAGTTCAGTGACACGAGTCGGGTTAATTAACCGGCTCTTCGGTCAGTTCGTCAACACTACTAGGTCAAAGTTGAAATCATTTGAACTTTGAGCGCAGCACACAGTGGCAATTCCGAGCAGTGCATGACGCCAGGGGTAGCGCAGCGCCTAGATGGGCAGTGCCGCCCATGCTCTCCCCATAGGAAAATCAATGGAACGGCCAGTGCAGAGCAGTTTTGCCGCCTATCATGTGTAGGCGGTTTAAGGATTAAATCTAATTAGTGTCAGTGAGCCAATAAGCATGCAGCATGCTTGTACCAAGATCTATGGTATCAATATTAACAGTTTTTGAACGATACATAGCCTTTAGGGGTGTGCATCTCTTCGTTATAAGACGATCTGATACATATCTAGATACCTGGGCTATGATACGGTTCAGGGACGATGGAACGACTCAGTTTGATTCGATGTTGAAACGATGTGCTTCAATCTGATAGATACAGTTAATATACGTTTAATGTACACACATTAATTTCCCATTATACATTAAAATAAGCCAATTCTATAAAAGAAGCATTGCCTACCTTTAAATAAATATATTTTGTAAAAGGGACCAGGGAATAGTAAAGCTAGGGCATGCTAATCGTATACACTGTAACTTCAATTTAATTAGCTAGCCACTTATAACCAAATAACATCAGCTCCATGTTAAATGCAACTGCCTCCTTGCTGCTGTAATCGTACAGACAGTAACTCAAACACAGGTCCACGTCACACAGTCATTGTGAGCACTCCAATAATAATCACTTACAGTATTATGTGAGCACAATAATACTGTTGTGAGCGTTAGCATGCGGCTAGCGGACTTTTGTGCTAATGTAACTGAACATGATGAGCTGAAACAACTGAACGTCAATATAAACTTAACACACCCAAATACATATCTATATTTATATTTCTTGGTCAATTCTTGGTCCATTTAGGTCGATGTATTGATGTAGCCGTATCTGCGATAATGCAACCGGATACCGATTGGTATCGGGGAATCTTTACACCCCTAGATTTAATATATCTGCTCAAAATGATGATGTCGTTATAAGAGTTTTTAACCGCTGCTAGTTAATCGCTTATTGGACTGTTTATATGTAGTCGTTATTGATGATCTTCTTGCTGCTGCTGCAGAGGCTGATGGAGTGGCCGAGGTGACCAAACAGCTGGAGAAGCAGGCGATAGAAGACAAAGAGAAAGAGGAGGATGGCGAGGAAGGTGATTGTCTAACACCTGATATAACACACATCATCCACTCACTAAAACAATCTCAACGTGTCACATGGTGGTTGGTGTAACAGCAGTATCTTTATTCGCACAGATGGAGATGATGGAGAAAATGCGACAGGGAAAAAGAAGAAGAAGAAAAAGAAGAAGAAAGGACGTAAGTTGACCACATTTTTAATTTGTTAGTCGTGCAAAAAAAATAGTAGTTGAACTCCATTTCATGCTGCAGTGCTGTGACGAATATCCCTGACTGTTTTATAATCTCACAGTTGAAAAGAGCGATCTGTTCAGAGCTGAAGTTTTACTGCGTCGTGTCTGGCGTTGTCCTGAATTCAAACGCAGAGTCGGTTTGATGGAGTCTTTTCTTTTTTCCTTCCAGCCAAATCTCAGACTGATCCTCCATCTGTGCCCATCTGTGAGTTATACCCAAGTGGAGTATTCCCCATCGGACAGGAGTGTGAATACCCCATCGTACAGGATGGGTAAGAAGAGCACACACACCTAAACCTCTATTAGTGTTCGGGCTCGTTCCCTACACGGTTCATCAATCATGTCGGAGCTTAAAGAGATTGGGCTTTTACTGGTGTTGCTTTACGACTCTTGAAAGCCAAATCTTTCAGATGCATCTTTAAATAAAATTCTGTTGCCTTTTCTTGATTTTATACATCTTGTACATAATTCAGCTTGCTGTCATATTGTATTGTTTGTCTCTTCTGTCTGTCTTCCCCCCTTTTTTTCTTCCTGTAAAGCACATTGTAACTTCTGACTTAAGAAAACCAGAGGGTAGTATTAGCAGGTCATTGCAAAAAATAAATTGTTGATAGTATCCTGCCTTCAGGTCTTTAAAGGTCAGACATTTAGTTTGAGAGCACTACAAATTGTACTAGTTAATATGTTGTTTGCAGGTATTTATATTAGCAATGAAACTGCTTACAAAAATTGTGTTTAAATTTGCATGTTATTAAAAATGGTGGTGGTAACCCTGCAGCTGTGTACTGTACTACAATATTCATTGACCCTGGTCTGTTGATAATTTCCAGATGGCTTACAAGTCTTGTAATGTTGTAAAACCAGTTACTACCTGCAGTGTTAACATGCTTAATTTCACCTCTGACTATCCAGAATTGCTCCACCACTAAAAAAAAAATAATAAAAAAAAAAAAGCAGTGTTCTTGCTTTGAAGGTCCTCCCAAAAAAAGTGTGTTGTTGTGTTCTTCTCCCAGTCGCAGTGCAGCGTGGCGCACGACCAGCGAGGAGAAGCGAGTTCTGGATAAAGCCAATGAGGAGATGTGGAACGACTTCAGACAGGCAGCTGAGGCCCACAGACAGGTCCGCCAGCACGTCCGCGGCTTCATGAAACCTGGCATGACCATGATTGAAATCTGGTGAGGCTGCGTTTATCTGTTCGATCCACTTAATGAGTATTCTATTTATTATTATTATTATTATTATTATTATTATTATTATTATTATTATTATTATTATTATTATGTGGCTGTTTGGAACTAGACCAGAGGTATTCAAACTGTGAGGCCACTCCCCATAACCCTCCTTATAACTCCAAAACTTATACTAAAGTATTTAAGTTTTCTTCAGTTTCAAAGTTATCCAGTGAATGTTGTCTGTACCCCTATGGGTACATTGCAAAGAGAAACTGCTAATTTGCCAAAATGTAAACAAACATTGGCTAAATAGTAATAGTATGATTGTCCCCCAAATCGGAGTGCTACTAGGTGTTAGGGAGGGCGCAGTTGTATCAGTTTTGTCTGAGAGCCTGAGGGGGGGCCCCCCACAGTGCCAGACTTTGCACACCTCTGAACTTGACAGAGTTGTTGCAAAGCTGCATTCTAAGCTATTTTGCTCTGTTGCATAGTAATTTATTTCTGCTTTAAACTCATTTTGTCCATCACCCATCCCTCCAGTGAGCGGTTGGAGGACTGTTCTCGTAAGCTGATAAAGGAGGACCGGCTGAACGCCGGCCTGGCCTTCCCCACCGGCTGCTCCCTAAACCATTGTGCTGCCCACTACACTCCCAATGCCGGAGACACCACTGTCCTGCAGTACGACGACGTCTGCAAGATTGACTTCGGCACGCACATTAACGGTACCACAGGAATATAAAGTGCTGCTTCAACTACACTTTGTGCTGATGTTGAAAAGCGATGCATTCAAGGACCACTATTAATCCATAATGGATAGACAGAGTAGCTGCCACTACAGATTTACACTTCAGGCCGCTAATGGTTCACTTTTATTACTGTATAAGAATGAAAATCAGAAGTGCAGATTGATTAAGACAGATCTACTCTCTGTGATTACATACTTTGTTTTTACTATACAGACATAAATAGAAACAAATAGCTGCTTGTGTGAAAAAAATACATGCAGAAATAAAAAACGCAGGATAATGATTTGCAAAGTGGTTAGCTGTAATGTCAGAAAAAAAACAATTATAAGTAGCATTCAGAGGGCTCAAATATACTTCTCACAAATGGAATTACAAAAAGAAGAGTATATTTAGTATAGTTTTCCAAGTATCCTGTATCATTGAACTTACTGTTAATGTTGATCTTTTGTCAACATTAGAAGTCGTGCTTTTCTAATATTCTGCTGCTGGACGTTTGACAAGAGGCAAAATAGTTTCAATATAACCTCTAAAAACAAAAATCATCTTGGAGTACATCAACTAAAGGATGCTCTGCTTTCTGCTTGGTGTCTGCTTGCAGGGCGAATCATTGACTGTGCCTTCACTGTCACATTTAATCCAAAGTATGACAAGCTGCTGGAGGCTGTGAGAGACGCCACCAATACTGGAATCAAAGTATGACTACTACACAAACACGGCTCACTCACTCTGATGTGTATTATCTGTATGCTGCCTGAAGCTCATGATTTCCTGTTTGTTGCAGAACGCTGGCATTGATGTGCGTCTGTGTGACGTTGGAGAGGCCATTCAAGAAGTGATGGAGTCCTACGAGGTTGAGCTTGATGGCAAAACATACCAAGGTAAACTCTTCTAACTGCACAGTAGGGACGTCCTGATAAAGTTTTGTTTTGGTCTGTTGAGTCCTTTAATGTTGTGTATCTGCTGATACAGAGTCTGATCCGATACTTCTATTACCTAAAATGGTGATTAAATGTGTAGGTGTCTTAACTGCGTGTCAATCACTGCTCATGCACACACATTCATTCTCCCTTGTGGGGGGAGGGGCTTAGGAGACCATTTTGGGCTTTAGCGCAAAGGGGGGAGGGACTGAGAAGTTGTCAATGTTCACATTTTTTGGCTAAGTCCTGGATCTTCGCAATCCTACCTAGAGCACCTTTAAATCTCGGTAAAATAAACAGTACAATCACAACAGTGCAATAGTTTAACCCCCTGATGTCAATTCATAAATGTGTTAATAAATGCCTTAATGCCCGTTTTATTCATGAACCTTGTATCTTCTGTCCAGTGAAGCCAATCCGCAACCTGAACGGCCATTCAATCGGTCAGTACAGAATACATGCTGGCAAGACTGTGCCCATCGTTAAAGGAGGAGAAGCAACGAGAATGGAGGTGAGTCAATGATGACCGTCCTCATTCTCATTATACGTTTGGAATATTACGGCTCAGATATTTGCATTTTCAAGATTTTTCATGATCTCTGTGTCTGTGCGAGTGAAGCCTAAAATGTTGACAATCTAGCTGTACGTTGAGCTGCAAAGATTAATCGATTACTTGTCAACTATTATACGAATCGCCAACTTTTTTTGATAGTCGGTTTATCGTTTGAGTAATTTTTTTTTTAATGGGAAAATTCTGATTCCAGCTTTTTAAATGTGAATATTTTCTGAATTAATTTGAGGACATCATCTTGGGCTTTGGGAAACACTTTTCAACATGTTTCACCATATTATAGACCAAACGACTAATCGATTAATCGACCATGAAAATAATCGTTAGTTTCAGCCCTAGCTGTGTGTCTTTTTGAGCCCTTAATTCTTGATCATTTCATAGGCTTTTTCAGATTCAGCAGTCGTCCCGTTATTGATTGATTGTTTTCACACTGCAGGAGGGAGAAGTTTACGCCATCGAGACATTTGGCAGCACAGGTAAAGGTATGGTCCACGATGACATGGAGTGCTCTCACTATATGAAAAACTTTGACGTCGGCCATGTCCCCATCAGGTAAGAGTTTGATGCATTGCTGCACAAAAAACACGCCACTTTTATTTTACGTTAGTATATTGTTAACAGTCTGATACAAATCCTGAAGATTTGATTGACATATTTTGTGTCAAAAATCACGCCCCTAATCCATAAATCATACATACTGGTGATTTCTTTGATCAGGATCTTTCGTTTACAGGACTGTCATGACTCCAGGTGACTAGCGCTAGTTGGCTATCTTGTAGTGAATAAAGTTAGATTGCATCTGCCAGAGAAACAGACTGAGTATTTGTCACCATTCTACAATGTAGAACTGTTAATATTTAAATTGTGGTCTTAAATAACTGACATTTCCTTCCGCTCCAGGTTGCCCAGAGCAAAGCACCTGCTGAACGTTATCAACGAGAACTTTGGCACGTTGGCGTTCTGCCGCCGCTGGCTGGACCGTCTGGGCGAGAGCAAATACCTGATGGCCCTGAAGAACCTGTGCGACCTGGGCATCGTGGACCCCTACCCCCCCCTCTGCGACACCAAGGGCTGCTACACCGCTCAGTTCGAGCACACCATCCTGCTCAGGCCCACCTGCAAGGAGGTGGTGAGCCGGGGAGACGACTACTGATCGCCTGACTCCAACCTTCAACAGCACCACCACTACCGCACGGCACCTCCAGACCCCGTTAGCAACTCCTTCAGAGAAACCACAGAAAAGAGCTTTAAAAAGGACTTTGAGGGATGCCAAATGCTACTGTATTCTACCCACAATGCACCACTCACAGCTTGCAAGGAAGAAGGATTGGCTTTCTTGAGTTTTTTTTGTCATCACCCACAGCTAAAGAAATTAAAAACAAGTCAACACATTTCTGTCGGGAGGAAACATTATAGTTTCTTGCAATGTCCTGCGGACCTCACTTTGCAAAATATTCAAACTGTCAAACCTTTATTTCAGCTGCTGCTGAATCTAGTGCACCCCCCAGTATTGAAGGAAACGGTGACTGTGGGATAACCCCCTTTTCGTTTTTAAAGTTTTCTATTGCTCCGCTCTGAGCCTCCAGTTCTTTAGTGCTTGAGTTAAATTAAGCACAAATGCTACTGCTGGGTTTAAGAAGTGGTCAGGCCAACGCAGGGCCAGGAATCTCTGCAAAACATACAACATAAATCTTCATAAAAACACCATGCATCTGCATCTTATGTTTGGCTTCTGTCGCAACGGGTGGGGGCTCTGCACTCTGGCCCCCTAGTCATTGTTTCTTTGATATTTTTCAAATATCTTTGAAATGGTTGCTGCCACTTTGTTCCCTAATCAACATTTCTTCGTTTTGAGCTCCCTGAAAATGTTTTTGTAAGAAAGGAAAAAAAGTTGATTAAAATGATTTAGTTCATTATGGGCCTCTCCTCTTTTGATTTCTATAATCTCAAAAGTGACAACAGTATATTAAGATTAGCGAATATCTTGAGAGCTGAAACTATTAGTGGATTTATCAGTAAACAAAGTATTTTTTTAAGAAACTGAAAGTGTTTATTTTCTTTGAGTTAGATGAGAAAGCTCAAAACCACACATCTGTCCATTAAACATAAAGCTAGTAACTCTTTCATGTTAATTAGATTTAAACTTAATCTATCACTGCTAAAGCCAGTGGTTTTACTTTATATTTACTTCAGCGGTTCAAGTTTAGGCTGCAACTAACAATTATATTGGATTATAGATTATTTAATAATCTGCTTTTTTATTATCTCAATTATTCATTTTTTTGTGTATAAACTGTCACAAAATAGTGATGAATTTCGATCCCATATTCCCTTTCAAATGGCTTGTTTTTGTCTAACGGTCCAAAGATGAAAGGTTTTCAGTTTACCGTCACAGAAGACTTAAGAAAACCAGCAAATACTTACATTTAAGAAGCTGGAGAAAGTGATCGTTTGTTTGATATTTAGGGGGAATACACATTTTTTTTTGAAAGAGTTGGATGAGAAGATAGATACCACTTTCAAATCTGTCAAATTTTAAGGCTTGAAGGCATCTACATAAGAGTGACATGACACTGTCATGACAGTCGTGACACATGAACTCTAACCCTACCGATAACTTGTCATGACAAAAACCAAATGACACTTAAAGAAGTGTTGCGTCATAAATGTTTGACTTGTTTATAATGTTTATGACACGTTCATGACAGTGTCCTGTCGCTCTCACGTAGATACCTTCAAGTAAAGTGTAACTGTTTGTTCTCGTACTCTGAGCCAGTAATCTGCACTCCAGTAAATGGACTGTATTTATATACAGACACCTTTAATGACCACTCAAAGCACTTTTTAATAGTAAAGCCATTCACGCATTCATACACTTGCCCAAGGACACTTCAACATACAGGACCAGGGATCGAATCACCAACCGTCTGATTGGGAGGTTGACCGCTCTACCACCTGAGCCACAGCCACCCCAATAGAGAGTAGTACTTACATACACTAAACTTTGAACTTTGTAGTCCTACTGTATATATATTTTAAATGTTATTCCAGAGGGGTTTGTTCATAAATCATGCATAGCCTGATTTACATAACATTTTCTTTCTAAAAACATGGCAAAAATTGATTTTTTTTTTATGGCTGACAGTATTTTCTGATTTATTCTGATATGTCTAAAATTCCCTCTGTAATAACTAAATAAGAATTTTCAATCTGGCTTTATCCAATGTTTAGAATTCTGTTCTGGAAATGTTAAAGGTTATAATTAGGCATTATCTGAAGTATATATATATATATATATATATATATAAAAAAAAATAATAATTCTTGATGGTAAGACACTTTGATTTTGGGCAACATAAATAAAGTTGCCTCGACTAGCTTCCTGTACAAAATGAGAACGAGCAAGACACTCATCTTTTGTAGAAAAATGAAAAAATATTCTCATTTATTGAGGTAATTTTCTCTAGAAAAAAAACTGAGGTAACAATTTGCATAGTATAACTTCCATAAATTCACACACATACACACATCCATGAAGTAGTAACCAAAAATGTGTCAATGTCTGACAATGAAGGAGAAACAATATGAACTGTGCTTTGAATTCCCCTCTGAAAGATAAGTCAGAGGGAACTTGGTTGAGGTGGAGAATACCTTTTTTTGTACAATTTTCTCCAGTATGGAGATAAATATCACAATCTGCATATACTCCAGAAATCCTGTTAAATCTGGATATTGTACTTAACAGATACAGTATGTACAGATACAGTACACACACCTACTTAATAGTGATAGAACAGTCATAACTGCTGGTGGTGTTGAACAATCGGCGGTTGTATAAAAACAGTCAATAGCCTCTTTTCTAAAACTTCTGAGAAGGATTGTATAAAAATATATTTAAAATCTAAATGCTGGTCTTGCATGGGACTGCCACTGTGCAGATTCTACTTTGCTGAATTGATATGAATTATAAAAAATATACTCTCAACAAAGGGCACTTTTCTAGTACACGTGTGGTTTGGGAATGGTTCACACTCTGAAGACAATTACATTTTGGAGAAGAGAGGTGGCAGCATTTAGCTAAAAAAAAATAAAACATCCCTTTGGAAACTTTTAATAGTGAAAAAAACACCCAGCAAATGTTGAACCGTTTTGGAAATGCTGAGAGGTTTTTCCATACACTTATCCCCTTTGGCTTTGGCTTGAGGTCTGCCTATTTTCCCTGACAGACCCAGGAGTACTTCAGAGAGAAAAATAAACTTCCTGCCCTGCTCATGTACAGATCTTCAACTAAAAACAATGCTGACAGCAGATTCTGTAGAAATTAGTGCATTTCTGGGAGGAAATACAGCCATCTTTGTCAACATCCATCAAAACTTTACCTGTCTAGAACACAGCGAGGCCATTTCTAGTGAGTGAATGACATTTTACAACCCTACATCCAGTTCTGTGACGACTATCTAAAGTGACAGAGACATTTCAGTTGATTCAAACAAAAACAAACAGCATTTACAATCAAGATCCACCAAAAGCAGGTAGGCAGACACGTGAATACACCTGTACGACCTGTAGAGGACACTTGAGTCGGTTGGCTGCTACTGAGACACATCTTGGCTGATACTCTTTATAAAATACAACTGTACACAAATCACAAACATCACCATTTGTCTTTTAAAAATACCTACATATAAACACCATATACAAGAAGTTCACAAAGCAGAACCAGGTTTTTAAAAAGGAGTCCTTTTTTTTTTCTTCCTTATTTAGAAAAATAGACTAAAAAGACCCATCCTCCCAGGATATAAAATGCCCAAAGAAAGAGGGAAAAGAGAGAGCGCGATAGATGGGGCTGTGCTGATATCTTCTCGCTGAGTGGTCAGGCTGCAGCTGAGGAGGATGAGGAGGGGGATTGTGGTCTTATAGCGGCCGGTCTTTGTCCTGAGTTACTCGCTGTGTGTAGAAGAGGATGTAGGCCTGAGCACGACAGACCTCCTCCACTGAACACACATTCAGCTTAGAGTCGTTACAGTGAACCCAGAAGCCTGCGGGAGAAAATAAGGGGAAAACTATTTAATAAGAAGGCAGTCGTAGCACACAAAGAAGTAACAACAAATCAGCCTGAATTAACAGGAATTCTCAATGATTAGCCAAATGTACCCATTTACTTACATGGGGCTTAACAAACCAATTTTACACAAAGATAATTTCCTCTACATGAGGAGTGTGGAATCGTGTAACAAGTATGATTGCATGTGCACTAGTATTCCAGTTTTGATATTATTATTATTATTATTATTATTATTATTATTATTATTATTATTTGGGATATGGCATTTACATGGAACATGAGAAATCTGGTTATTCATATCGCTGTATACATGATTCTAACAGTGTCCAGGTTTCTGATCATCTGTGTCTTGTTTTCTGACTTGGATCAGGGTTTAAATTGTCAATGCAAATGATATAAGTGCAATGGAACCTTTATCCTGTAAGTAAAAACTCAATAAGCGTAATTCATCAAACCACCTATTCAACAACCGTAAACTTGCAGAAAAGCTCTACCTTCAACAACTTGGTACCCATCCACCACCCGACCAGTTCTGCTGCTATGTATATATTTATTTTTACTATGCATACTGGGCATATTTGGAACAAAATGGTCTTTCAGGATGAATTAAGTTCTATCTCATTTCCAGGTTGTGAACATGAATTAGGCTGCCACGCAAACCTGTTTCAAACAAAAAGGTACAGGTCTCCGTTAAATCCTGCTGTGCTCTTCACTCACCTCCTTCTGTGTTGTAGCAGTAGGAGGTGTAGTGCCCAGAGCCGAAGCCCTTCCCATGATGCATCACCACAGCGGAGAGGTCGTAGAGGAAGTGCTTTGGGCGTGGCGAGCCTGCAGAGCTGGGGCTGCTGGGACTGGAGCAGGGCACACCTTTGGGTGAGGGCTCTCGGCAGCAGTAGGGCTCCATGTTGAGGAGCTGGTCGAAGCTGACGTGGACTCCGATCTTCTCCCGGTGGTTCCGCCCAGACCACCTGAGGACCAATCACAAGTTAGAAAGCCGGTCAGCCACTGAGCTAATTGTCTGCATCACAACAGTCCTCAAAACGAGTAATTACAGCTGGGTCACATGAGGAACAATATTATTGAATAAACTAAAATTGGCTGACTGGTGTTAAGGTCATCCTACCTGAAGCGTTTGAGGTGAAGCCGCAGGACCTGAGGCAGTTTGTGGACCATCAGCTGTTTTTGTGCTTCAGTCAGGAGGACAGGTTTGGAGGAGGTCCGCCGTCGAGCAGCTTCAAACAAGAGGAGAGAGTTCAAACGCAATTCAAAGCGTCACCTCAGCTTTGCTGCATTCTTGTGACAAACAGCTATGAAAGCTAGGATGGGCTCGGGACATCTCTAAATATCACAGAACTTCAATTCTACTCAGTTCATTTAGATAACGACTTGCACAGCTATATATTCTAATTTAGGACAAATGTGTAAATGGGGAGGGGGGGGGGGGGGGGGGGGGTTCAGAAAAGACAGACCTAGCAACAGTCTGGATTTGAATATCACATTAACGGCAGATGTAAATGTGTTAATATCAATGACAAGTTTCTGAGTTAAAAGATAAAAGTGTGTGTGTGTATGTTTACATTATTTAAACTCACAGTTACACTGCTCACAGGCGTAGATGTTTCCCTCGAGCGCTTCAGTCTCCGTGAACTTGGCCAGCATTTCCGTCAAATGGCACGACGCCTGAGCAGCATGCTCCCTGCTGTTACTGTGATACCGCTCGGGGAACTCCAGCGACAGATCCCAGAAAGGCTCCACAGTGTTGGAGCGATGTTCGCAGGCCAGGCACGTCACCTGCATATGAGAGGGAGGGACATGAAGACATGAGTAGGTGTAGTAATATATTATACATATTATTCTAACCTTAGAAATCGTAATCATGATTAAAAATCGATTAATTGCACACTCCTATTCTAACCCTAATCAATCTTACTGCCCTGGCCATGCTGTGTGCTATTTTCCTGTCTCTTTATACTGTATCAAAAATATATATATAAAATAAAAGTGGTGAATAGCCACAGGGCAGAGATAGCCCCAAAATCCTACACAGCCCTCCATTCACCAAGAGCAGGTGTCACAGTGTGTGCTCAGCCCCCACAAGTAGACACTGATCTCTTGTCCTCATACTAACTCACTACACTCCCTACATTACTCAACTCACAGAGCACAGGTGCAACCAATTAAAATGATTAATATGTACACTAACAATGGAGGGAAAGCTATACTGCTCAAGATTTTGGTTGTAACTAACAATTACTTTCATTATCGATGAAACATTTATTCTACGAATATGACAAAAAAACTGTTCAAATAAAAATACCTATCACAACTTCCAAAACATCAAGGTGGCATCTACAAATGTCTCAAAACCAAAAAGGTATTCAGTTTAGTATAATATATGACAGAATGTAGTAAGTCCTCACAGTGGAGAATTAGAAACCAGACAATAACATTTTGTCACTATTTTGTCAATGATTGAAAACGTTGGTGGCAGATTATTTTTCTGGCAATCGATTAATCGCCAAATCGTTTCAGCTCTAATCACGGTCGTACCAAGATCACTTACTAATTACTTTCTTCCAAAAGGTACACGTTTGGAAGAAAGTAAGAAAAAAGGTAAAACCATCAGCAACTCAACCTTAAAAACATACTCAAAATGTAAGATTAAGGTCAGAGACGGAAGCTTAACCTCCATTAAAGTACGTAAAGTGACAGATTAATCCATCCAGCCCGATTTAATCTGAATTATGAATTAGTAATACAGTTCAGTCAGAGTTGAAGATGGCTGTTGAATTATCAATGGGGTGTGTAGGCAGATCTGAGTGGGTTCATGTGTGTGCAGGCATCATGGTGAGCGAATCAGGTGAAGCTTGTGACCACTGCTGAGTTAAGAATGGTTAGATGAAGGTGATTGCAGGTAGGTGCGTGTGTGTGTGTGTGTGTGTGTGTGTGTGTCGCACCTGGCTGAGAAGCTGGCCATGAAAGATGGTGTTGACCACACTGAGCACCTGTTTGATGAGGCGTTTCTGTGGGACTCCTGCAGTGGTTGTGTGCTTGCCGGTGCTCTCCAGCTCGTGCTGCACCTTGTCCAGCAGCTCACACAGGAACTCCTGAGCATCCTGCTGAGCGTAGCCCCTGAACGCCGGGATCAGCTGCCACACCGAGTGGAGCATGGCAAAAGGCGATACCAGCGCCCACTTGCCAGACCACATAACCTGGAACAATGTGTGCAGCTCGTGGCAGAGCGAGATGTGCTTTGAGCTGGGCTCTTTGGGTTGTATCAGCTCCATGCTGCGGGCCCGTGAGGCCCCACCGCTCAGCCCTGCCCCAGAGCCTGAGCTGGCCTGGAATCCCTTCCTTTGGATCAGGGGGGACTGGGAAGAGGGCTTCCCTGCCAGTTGGCCGTGGACGGCAGACGCTAGTAGTTCCAGTGCTTGGGTCAGATCCAGGCGCAGAAAGCACTCCCTGAAGACATGAAGGTGGCTCAGCACCTGCAGGATGGAGTTCATATAACAGGTGTTGCCTAAATTCCTCAGGCCTGTCACTCCAGGAGTGACTGTGGGACGCCGTTTGAAGGGTGAGCCACCCTGTTTGGTACTCTGCTTGCGGCGAACAGGCGTTTGAGCAGAACGGGGGGTTGCTGAGGGTGTTTTGGGCTTAGATTTGGTGGTAGAAGAACGACTCCGGGGTTTGGAAGTTGGTTGGACCTTTTTCGTCCGTCCACCTTTCTTGGGGGTAGCAGTGGCAGGGATTTGAGTCCTTGGCCTGCGGGTGAGAGACGGGGGCACAGGGTTTTTTGTCTTGTTGCATGTCCTCCGCGACGGTGTGGCGACTGCAGCATCTGCAACTCTCTGGCTTCTCTTACGTAACCGGCGACTCTTCCTGAGAGGGGCATTCTCCAGCTCCTCCTGTAGCTGCCTCTTTAGAGCCTGCCTCCTCTCCCTCGCCTCCCTTTTCTGCTCCTCCTCCTCCTCCCTCTTTCGCTCTTCTTCCTCCCTCTTCTTTCCGCATTCAGTCAGTGCAAACCATAAGCGAAAGACGCGTCCCATAAGCACCCTGCGGCGGTGCCAGAGCGCAGTAAACATCCTGTCCTCGTCCCTCAGCTGCAGCTCGCGGGCACCGGATGGCATGAGGGCATCGGGGGCAGCGCTAGCAGAGCGGAGGGTGCGTCCACTGCGGGTGGTAACCTCATAGTGCTGGCTCTGGATGGCGCTGAGCGTACTACGAAGCAGCTTCAGGTCTCCGGTGGCGTTATCATTCAGGACATAGTCGTCACACAAGTAACAAAAAACGTAAAGTTCATTAACCTCCATAGCCAACGGGTGGTGCTGCTGCTGGAAGTGCTGCAGAGCATGTTCCTCGATGTAGCGCCCGCACGCCACATGAGCACAGCCCAGGCAGGCCCATATAGACTCGCTGGTGTTGCAGTCGACGCAGTGCCACTTCTGGGGGTTGAGGATGGAGTGGTCTGGGGCCAGCCGCAGCCGCCCCACATGCTTACACCTATCCATTACACACGCCTGCCTGCCGAGCTGGCTGGCTGGCTGTGTCAGTCAATTACTGACTGTCTGTGTGTGAGTCTGTGTGTCAATGTTTCACACTGGCTTCATATCACCATGGTGACCATGGTGAGCTGAGAAATGGGACCCTCCCAAGGCATGGTGGCTTCTAGAGGGGAGAGAGAACAGATGTGGTTAATGCAGATGAATAGATAGAATAAGAAAGCAGATGCAGGGAATCTGTGATTCAAAACAGAGTAAGTTAGATATGTAAGTTCTACATGATTACGTCATTGTAATCTTGTCTTAATATTGTATGACCATCTACCCTTAAAGGCCAAACATAGTTTTAAAAAAAGCACATTTGGTGTATTTCTATATCATAATGACATCCTGTTCTGTTCCTGTAAACACTAAATTGTTATCTCAAAGTCACTACGTCCAACCTCCAATAACTGCTTTATAGCTACACACAGTAAACTGTGCCAAACTGCCAGATGGAAAGCAGGCTTTCACATGTCCTAACAGAAACATGGGCCAACAGTAAAACAACTGCACTGAGTGCTGCCTGGTGCATCCACTGAAAAGCAGAAAGGTAAACAAGTTAGCATCAGCTCTTAAACCTGGATGTGAAACCATCAACAAGATAAACATTTGAGCTTTTCCAGAGATAGTGACTAAGAAATAGAAACTCAGCAGGCACAGTGACAGTAGTCAGAGTGACATCACAGGAACATATTTTCCTTCATCAAAACCTTCTAAATGTGATAAACAGCTAATAGGCAGTAGAGAAGCTTCTGACTGTGGGAGAGTTGTCCAAAAACACTGAACAATGGGCTGTACTTTGGTTTGAAGACAACTAAACTCAACCCAGAACCCTACAACCCTCAACCTCTCCTGGCTTCTTTTCACATCCCTGGGGGTTGGTGTACCTCGGCTGAGAAAGTGGGGATCCTTGAGTGGGCTGAGCCCTATCAACCCCCCCACTGAGGTCAAAGAAGAAAGATTATCGGACAAAAGGGGGACTGAGCTTGCAAAGTGGTGCAGCCTTTGTCTGGGTACAGGACTAACTTTGCTGGGGAAATGAAGAGTAGAAAAAAAAACAAGGAAAGAAAATTGACTGTTAGGAAATGGTGTAGGTAACAGAGAGTGAAAGTGATGGAGGGACTGGAACACAGGACAGATGGGAGGGCAATGAAACATGAGGTTTCTAACTTCAGAAATGTCTTGTTTCTTTGTGCCTTTATTTCATTTACCACATAAAAAAAAGAAGCAAAATAAGAGTGACTCAAAGCGTTCAGGTCAACGTAGGCGTTTGTTTACCAGTTATATTGGAGTGGGCGTATTTATTTTGTAAATGTTCATCAGATTGTGACGTCATGAGTGTGTGTGCAGCCGCTGTGATATAAATAAAATCTCATGGCTGTCAGGAGGGATCCAAGACAGACCTTGTTAACATTGCTTATTCACAGAGTATTAAGTCATTTCAGTTTGATTCTTCAGGTGGCATCATGATAAGCAATAAAAAAAGCAGAATAACGGTCACTGTAATCAGTAACTTCGATGTGCACATCCGAAGCTCGCTGATGATTATCCACATTGTAAGTTACAGTAATCACTACGGAGCTTTAGGAATACAGTAATTGGCTTGATCTGTAGATAGTGACACGTGTGGTTTAGCAAACAGTGCGACGACTCTCGGGAGAGTTGTTCCAGAGTTTATAATGTCCCCGAAGTTTTAGCTATCTGGTAACGTTAGTTAGCGCGCTTTGCCCTTGTGACTGCGTGGTCTTATTAAGTGGCAGAACATCCCACAGCCTAATGTTAACACGGGTTAAACAAGTCTCAACAAAACACTATGAGCTTGTCTAGCCTTTCAACAAAATGTACGACATAACAATAGAACGAGACGCGTGTTAAGGACAGTCGAAACAGCCCAACTTTAAGGTAACGCTACATCTCCAGTTAAGGTTAGCATGTACTTGATACAGCTATGAGGAGTTGCGATTACAAAACACTGAAATTATACACAAAGACAATCTACACCACTGTAAAACCCTTACAGGACAATTGTCTGAAATATCTTAACATACGAGTATACGCAAACAAGCGACAAATATGTCAGCTCTACTGTTTTTAATTTATTTATTAAAGAGATTAGTGAGCGCTAGCTGCCCTGCTAACATTAGCCTAGCATGCTAGTTAGCATTAGCCTGCCAGGCTAACTGCCATAATCCTACAAGTTCATCCGTTAGCCGGAGGTCAGCTCCCAGCGGCAGCCTCAGCTTTAAAACGAACCTGCGGAATGTGTTAAAACAACAACATACGTATCATCGGCTACACTGTTACACATATATTATGAATGACTGTATGTGAAAAGAAACCAGCATACCGAGCCTCTCCTTCATGGCAGCAACTCCTCTGTTTCTAAAATGATCGCCATCTTGTCAGTCCCTGTCGCGTGGTGTTGCCTCGAGCGCGTCCTCTATACGTGACGTTTTTGTTGTTGTTGTTTAATGACTTATTTTATGAGAGCCAATTTCCGCCAATATGATGTAAAAAATGTCCTGTAGTCATTATAATGAGAAACTTTCTCAGAATAATGACTTAGTTTCTCAACATAATGATAGTATCTCCAAATAATGACTTAATATCTCAAAATAGTAGCCTATCTGAGGGTGACGATGTTCACTTACCTTCTTTTAAAACATTTTCTGTGTATTTTAAGTTTTGTTATATTGTCATTTTACAGATTCTTCTTCTGTTTGTAAGTTTAGTGTCAGTCTGTTAAATGCTGGTTTTGTTGTAGTTTACTTCCTTTTTATAGTATTCCTGTCAGTTGTTGCATTGTGGTGCTTTTGTGGGCCTAGATGTAGTAGCCTACTTCTTAGTTGTCGTTTATTGTGTGTTGTGTCACGGTGTCACTTTTCATACAAATAAGCAACAATCCAAAGACAAAATCAATGCTTTGCAATGATGATCGAATAGAAGTAGTGCAATGTTATACCATTAGAGGGAACTGCTGCACCATTTACAATTAGGTCTGAAGCAAGTAGGTCTGTTGCCACAATGACTTTGTTATCACAAATACAATTAAAGGCAAATTTATTTAAAAGTGAAATCCCTAAAAGTATCAATACCTTAAGAACAAATTATGATCATACAGTATGTTGTTTGTAAAATTTGTATTCTGCAAAGTAACTCCAGCTGTCAAATAAATGTATTGGAGTAAAATATGTCTTTAAAAAGTAGAGTAGATATAAAGTAGCAGAAAATGCAAATACTCATTCAATCATAATATTCAGTGTGAAAGGGGAAAGTACTTTTATACTTTATATTTTGTTGATTGTATACTTTTACTGCAGGACTTTTACTTGTAATAGATTGTTTTTTTAGAGGTGCACTGCTAGTTTTACTTAAGTAAAAGGTCTGAATAGCATTAACTTTAACCTTGAAAAGCCCCTTCTCTCATGGATTACAAGTGTGTGTTTGTTATCCTTTGCTCTAAAGCCCTGCAGTTGTACCTTTAGGATGTATTTTAAAGTCTTGTGTGCTGGTGTGGGATGCAGGTGTAGCACTTCATGCTGGTTAATGGGGGCTGGTGGCACTCACTATGTAGATCCTATCAGTCTATGCCAGAGTTTTTATAAGACAACAACACTGTAATGTCTGTTGTGCGGATTTACTGTAAGTCTCAACTCCAAAAACATCAACCATAACAGGGGAAAATATTATTACTGTGTGTGATAAATTGTGAATATTGTGTGAGTATACAGTAGAAGAAAGCTTCAGTGAAAGATAGTTTATTACGTGTTGTTATTATAACACATTGTGAATTCCTGTGTAAATATTATAGTTTCACATTAAACATCTTGACGAGAGAATAAAGGGAGGACTTGGTTTTCATTCAGGAAATTGCGCCTGAAGGAGGACTTTTAATCTCAACACACGCAACATGACTGCATGTGAAGAATCCTTCTCATGTACTGATTAGTGGGGAACTGATCCATACAAGCCTTCTTAAACCCCCACTGAACAGGGGGAGTGTGGTAATAGGTGCGTGCTTTTGTGTATGTGTGTGTGTGTGTGTGTGTGTGTGTGTGTGTGTGTGTGTGTGTGTGTGTGTGTGTGTGTGTGTGTGTGTGTGTGTGTGTCAATGGACAACAGGGTTGTGTGTGAGAGAGATTAAGGGGCGTTTGTGAGTGACTTAGAGAAAGAGGTATGTGTTGATGTGCCATGCGATGCCTGCGGATCACCTCTAATGTTTTTCTCCCTCTATGTCCCCGGGCCTTCACCGCCGTCATGTCCACACATGCTAACTCCCCCTCCCTCCCTGTCCTCTTTTCAGCAGCACTTTCTCATAAACGCACATTTTTCTGTTACAATACTTCTGAGGACCTCTCGTTGATTCGCTAAACTTCTATCTTTAAAGCTGCATTACACACTATTTTTTTTTAGGTTAAAGTTGAATAAATAAACCCTTAGAGATTCATCACTCAATGTTGCAGCTCAACCTTGCTTTGGTGCTTCTTTTAGCTCATTGTTTTGGTTTTACAACATGTTTACAGTACGTTTCAATGTCAGTTTTTCTCATGGGCCCTTGTTTTAAGCAAACAAGCCGATAAAACCTAGAGTACACTATCCACCAAGCACCAAACAGTAAACAGATAAAGTTCGCTAGAAGCAAAAGAGACGGATATTTTTTTCCCAGGAATTGGTGGAGACTGAAACATGGATACAATGCCAGGGAATACATTTTTCAGATGGCCAGAAATATGACTCATAAGGGATGACAAAGTTGTACTATGTCTGCTGAGTGTGTGACTAGGTATTATTTACTGGCATGTTAGTTGTCACCTGAAGTTTTCACGTTCCATACTGGTCAAAAATCAGCTAATGCTGCTTTAAAGTAGAAGTCTGAAGTAAATATAACTTTTTTTTTTTTTTTTTTTTTTTTTTTTTACATTTTGAGAACTACGCTTTCTTGCTTTCTGGAGTTCTGACATCATTGCGACTGAGACTCCAGGAAGTTGCTGATTAGGCACAAAACTCCCATAAAACCACAACTTGTCATTTGTACATTTCGGTTTTTGTAAGGATTAAACAAATGAGATATATTGTGACAATTAGTGAGCTTTAGAGAGACAAGTGGCTGGATTTTGTTACCCTTGGACGGAGCCAGGCTAGCTGTTTCCCCCTGTTTCAAGTCATTGTGCTATAAGCTAAGCTAAACGGCTGCTAGCAGTAGCTTCATATCAACCGTGTAGAAATGTGAGTGATATTGATTTTCTCATCTTGGCAAGAAAACAAATACGCACATGTCCAAAAATACCGCTTTTCTAAACACCTGATGTCGGGTAGCTCTTTCTACTGGTTCTCAAGGTTGTTTAGCAAGCATGACTGAACGAGACAACTAAATCCATCATTATTGGCATCTGATTAGAAAGATGGGACTGTTTGCTTGAGAGGGAAAGTAAAAGAAAGAGAATCGTACACATAATTGTAAGTAAGTCCTCATCCGTATATATCTAAACCATAAATGAAGTTCTTTTGCAAATGGGTATGTCACCTGGACTTCATAAGAATAGAAATGCACAAACACACAGAGAAACATGTAGCTTTGCAATCTGTTTTTATTGGACGGTGGTTAGATAATGTCAGTGAAAGGAAGCCATTCCGGTGGTTTCATGGTGCTGTTAACACAGCTGGATACAGTGTTGGTTTTGTGGCGGTTGAAAACACAGGTGCCGGTGAAGCCAGGGGGAAATGCTTTACTTTGCCGGTAAACAAACACATCTCCTGTAATTTCTGCTCTCTGATTTGGAGCCTGCCTGCTATGGTTGGTGAGGCCGAATGTTAACATTGGCTACTTGACAGCCTCTGATGTTTAATCTGTTTTTGTAGTGTCCCGGCTTGTCATGAGGGCCTGTTTTTCCTCCCAAACTGTCTGTCTGTTGTCACATTGATGCGTGGGTTTGTTCATAATGACTCAATGACATCAGGTCCTTGTTTTCATGGCTGTATAATAATCTGCAGTAGCGTCTCAATCACTCTGCTATGTCAACATTGCCCTCCCTGTTCTGGCTTGCTCTGATGATCTTCAGGTAGAGAAACATTCCTGATGCGTGCGTCTTTAAAAACCAAAGAACGTGAATAGTTTCTGAGGACAGAGCTGGATATTTTCATGTGAAGTTTCAGTCTGGTTTCCTATATGCCATAATCTCCTCATTTCCTCTGTAAGTAAATCAAAGCTGATGGGATAATACTGACCACATGATTCACTTATCCAGCACACACCTCCTCTCACCATACTCCTGAGAAGAAATCCCCTCTTTCCATATTTTCTGCTTTCATTTCCCTCCCCTCCTCTGCCTTCCTCGGGACCTGTGGGTGCTGGTAGCTCTGTGACACCGATAGCCGGCCAGTTTCTAGGCGTCTGTCTCAGGGTGATGGGTGCTGCCGATGAGGGGCATTGTGACTCCCTGCGAGAGGAGGGGAAGGTGGGGGGGTTATTGTCCCCGAACCTGCGGGAGCTGCCATGCACTCCGCGGCCAATAGCAACACAAGAATGCTGACAGGACAAAGGCCATAACTCCATTCTATAGCAACACAAGCGGGGTATTGTGTTCATACAGGCACACACACACACACACACACACACACACACACACACACACACACACACACACACACACACACACACACACACACACACACACACACACACACTCACACATGCATCTATTCGCCATTACTACAATAACACATACACATATGCTACACTGAAGCAAACTATGCATCTGTGCAAGCATGCCAAACACTCATTCATCAACTAGTTTCCCACACCACGCAACCCCCCACAGGACATCTCCATCACAGGCTGAGAATGGCCAGTGAAGCTGGGGACAATGAGTGGGGGCAAGCGAGCATGAGAGACAGTGAGAGTGAGAGACGGAGGTCCATGGTTCAGTTGCAGCAGTTAATGTGTTTGTGGCTCCCTATTGCGTCTACGCTTCAAGGCCAGTTCCCACTACATAAAGCACCTCCTTCCTCCGACTAACCTGAAGGTCTGCACTGAGCAGTTAGTGGAAGAAGTACTTAGGTACTTTACTTCAGTAAAAGTACTTAACTTCAGTAAAAGTACCTAAGTAAACATTCCTCATTCAACATCCTACATGAGTTGAAGTACAGAAGTATTTAAAGTGCAGAAGTATTATCAGAAAAAATGTGTGTAAGCAGCATTTTACTGATGTAGCTGGTCGAGCTGGAGCTAGTTTTATAAACAGTAAGCCCACTGGTTCCCAACCTAGGGGTCAGCCCCCTCTAAAGGGTCACCAGAGAAATCTGAAATGCAATGAGATGATTAATAGGTGAAAATAGAAGACAAAACAAAGTTCTGTGACACAATTTTTTCTCTAATCTTTGTGAAATATAGGAAAATGTACCTCAGCTAGAGCTCTTTGGTGGAACTGCTAAGAACTCAGAAAGTGCGCTTCCATCCACCTTATTTTACACGTATTTTGAATTTGTAGAAAGGTTGGTGTATTGGGTGCTGCACCCTGCAATGCCCGCCGTCGACTCGCTATGTCCGGCCAACGCCCTGTTACGCCATGATGTGCTCTACGACACCATGAACTATTACAATTACTCTAGTCATTATCTTAATTGTGACTTTTTATTGCCATTGTTCATCAAACCCCCAACCGGTATCGTCAGACACCGCCTACCAAGAGCCTGGGTCTGTCCGAGGTTTCTTCCTAAAAGGGAGTTTTTCCTTGCCACTGTCGCACTTACACATTCATGCATGCTCTTGGGGGAATCACTGGAATTGTTGGGTCCTTGGAAATTACAGAGTGTGGTCTAGACCTACTCTATCTGTACAGTGTCCTGAGATAATTCTTGTTATGATTTGACACTATAAATAAAATTGAATTGAATTGAATTATTGAAAACAAGAAAATGTGACAAAGTGCAATGGAAATAGACTTGACAGTGAATAAAACAAGACGTACATGATTAAAGCCTGTGACTTAAAAGTCTAGCTGAAAACATCAGATCTGTGTGGACCGATGAAGAGACCGTAACGTTCCTCAAAATAATACATAAAACAAACTGCACCCTCTTCTCCTGCAACGGTTTAATGGCACTGGACTAGAGAATTAGTGCCACCAACGGTTTATCGTGATGCACCCAATTCCTAATACGGTATTCACAGAACAGTAGTGGATGAAAAAACGCATTAATGTGCATTTTATTTTGCCGACCTTCTGGCTACAGACATCTAAAATTTGACAAGAGGCCACAACTAGACATCTTTCTTTTCTCTAAGGGGTCACTAGCCAAAAAGGTTGGGAGCGACTGGATTGATTTTAATAATATACTGTACTTTATAAGCTTGTAATACGCTTTTTAAGTATAAAATCTGTGTCTGTAAAGTAACCAATAGCCTAAAAGTAGTGGAGTAGAAGTATAAAGTAGCATAAAATGGAAACAAGTACATGTACTTAAAGTACAGTACTTGAGTAAATGTACTTAGTTACTTTGCACCACTGGCATTGAGGCATTCCTTCCAGTCACATTCCTCTTCCCGTATGCACTCGTTCACCCCTTCTGCCGTCTGGAAACAGCTTGGCAGAAACGAGGAGGAGCCGTGCCCCCTCTGCCCTTAATCTGTGAATGGGCCGTGAATGAGGAAACGTGGGTACAAGAGGCTATCCGGGCCACAGCTGTGAAAAAAACATCCACTCCAGCTCACCTCTCGTTGAGGAGAGACAGGTGAGTGACCTTTGACCCAGCCTGCTGCGGAGCGCTGTTTGACGCGCCAGGAATGTGTCCACACCTCTCGGCCAACCACGTCACGGCGATTGGACGAGGGGGCGGTGGAAAACATGCAGGCCGCCTAAACCCAAACAGAGTGAGTGTGCTCGCCTCGGCCTCTCTGTTATGGTCTACATTCTGTGGCGCTGTGTGAATGTAGGGGAGAGTGTTTTGGGAGCGAGAATGATGGATGACTTAATCTGAAGGGACAGTGTGCGTGTGTGTATGTGTGTGTGTGTGTGTGTGTGTGTGAGAAAGAGTAGGGTGATAAGGATATTTGTGTCCAATTTATGGGAAGTATTTCAAGGCCTGGGCCGTTATATCAACCTGTTGAGAGTTAGAGTACATGTAAGGGAGTCTGGGAAGAGTTCTGCTCGGCAACAAGGTTTCAATGACAAAGTGAGATTGCTAGAAAAAGATAAGTTTGGCGGGGCGTCCTCTAGCTCACCCAGTAAGCGCGTTCGCCCCATGTTGGCTGAGGCCTGCAGCAGCCTAGGTTTGAATCCAACCTGTGGCCCTTTGCTGCATGTCATCCCCCTTCATGTCTATCCATTGTAACTATAATAAAGGGAAAAGCCCCAAAAAATAATCTTAAAAAAAAGATAAATTTGGTTTATTACAACGTGGGTGTAATTTTTGGAGTTTTGTCTATTGTTTCTTTTGTTTTGCCTTTTCTGTCATACTTGCCAAGTTAATTGCTGCATAATGGGAACGTAGCAACATTGCTAAGGCAAAGAACGACGAGCAGTCCGACAGGTTTAAAACAAACTTTTTTGGGAGAGAAAATTAAGGTAAAATTACTTCACACATATCCAGCACAGTTTGGGAGAGTCCTGATGGGCGACTTTGACCTGCAAGGACTAGTCAAGAACTTATGTTTGCATTAATAGTAATAATGGATATAACGCAATATTTTGGAGAAAAGTTCCTACAAGTCTTTTAATTTTTACATTTGAATATTTTGCTTTGTTCAAATTACAATTTATCAAAACTACATGAATGTAAAAGAATAAAGAAACACAGTGAACAGGTTGATCAAGAAGCTGCAATTTTTCCTTTGCTTTGTACGAAGCTTTACTAATTTTCCGATGATAGTTGTGTTAGTTGTGTGATATTTGTATGCACTTCTTCTACGGTACAGGTTGACCTAATTCACCTTATTTGTGAACTAAGACAGTTTCCCCATTTCTTTTTTAGACTGGCTAAACTGTTCACAACCTGTCTGATCGTCTAAACACGTGTTTGGACTTTTGTAAAGCGACATTGCCGTGTTCCCAGATCTCAGCAATTACTTTAGCAGGTAATACATAATCATAATCGATAGAAATAATGACCAAGTGCTAAAAATAAGACCAAAGTTGTAATTACCCTTTAATATTACGACATACAAAACAATTAAACAGAGGGAGAAAGATGAACATAATATTTATATAGATATATACAAATAATACTGTACAAGAGCACAAAGGAAGGAATAACAAGGATTTTCTGAATTGAGTGTAATATGAGATGAATCAATATACATGACGCTGTATCATAAACATTGGAACGGCTGTTTTTGAAAGTGCACTCACAAACCTAGGGAAAAGCTTCAGAGCTGGACTGAATCTGGACTGTGCTCGTAATATACCTCTGCATTCAAACACCCTCTCTCTCTGTGTCTCACATGCACACACACACACACACACACACACACACACACACACACACACACACACAGGCAAATACATTCACGTTCGGGGTAAAACCCATGCACTCTGATTTCAACACAGGCACACCTGGACTGGCTAAGATTTAACCACCTGTAGTGGCTTGTATGGCTTGTTCAGCGTCACTCTGGGTGCTCTGCACATTATATCAGCACACACATACACTGCTGCACACACATACACTGCTGCCTGTGCGAAGGAGTGTCCACTGTAATAGAGAATGGACATGCTCCATCCACAGTCCATGTCGGGGGGCTCATTTGGTGTGTATGTTAAATCCTCCTCTCTTTGTCTGTCCATATTCCCTCAGTCCATCTTAGGCTAAAGTGCTGCAGAGAGGAAGAGATTCAGTTTTAATGTATCTCAATGCGTCCAGAGGGAGTCACTCTGGCCAAAGCGCTGAATTCCTCCATTTCTTGAGCTGCAGCAGCAAAGGAAATCCTACATAGGAATGTGCGAGACATGATATGTCTTAATAAATTTATATCTTGTGTGCTTTTAGCTGGTGCAGTCCGCCACAAGCTCTCATTGGACAACAGCAGGGAAATAAAGGGGGTTTCAATCACACAGTTCAGCCCCTAAAAACCTGCTCAATTCAATATTCCACACCCGGAGGACAAGAAAATTCACGGCATTGTTGTCTATGTGTCCGTCTGTCCTCCTGTGTTTTAGCGGTCCGTCTACCAGTTGCAGTCTTTCTTGAGCAGCGTGAGGACTTTGCGCCCCAAGCTGGCTTTCCAAGGTTTGACGAAGCTCTTCATGTTGACCAGGAGGCGGCCCTGCTTACGGTCCGTGTGGCCCGCCACAAGGTACTCCACCCCTGAGAAATGACGCCAAAGGTCAGGGACACTTAATCCACGTCAATCAACTTTAAAACTATACTGACTGATTCTCAAAACAACTTACATGTATTGCAATGTTACTGGCCTTCATGCAAAAGCTTCAGAATATATTTCTTTTTCTGATCGGCTGGGATGTGTTTGTTAAAAAACTGGTGTATTTTGCCATTTGATACCAGGACATCTTGTTGTACATTATCAATAAGGGTTTTGATATTCTATATTTTTGTTATTGTCCACAAATCCCATGAAAAGACCATTATTTTGTCATTTAGCTTCGTGATTATTCTGGGTTTCAGTGGGTTATTTATGTGTCATTAATGGAAAGTTTCCTAAACTTTCGGTATCAGTCTTTAAAAAAAATTTGATTTCTGACCTGTACTGGGTGAGACAATCATAGGAGTGTTAGTCTGACCTGGGTTGAGGATGGGGCAGGTGCAGCCCCGTGCAGTCCAGGACTCAGGGTAAAGAGTGACCCGACCCCGCTGTATCTTCACCTTGGCGTTCTGACTGAGCACCTTCTGAACTTTGACCTCCACCTCGGCGTGGGAGCCCTTATCGTGGGCTGACAGCACTTTCACCTTCAGGACTAAGAGTCAGGTAGAAAATACATTTATTAATAATTCTGAATGCTGCAATAGCGAGAAAGAAAGTAGAAAGATGACGAAGATCAGACATTGGGGACAAAGAAATGCAAAGAAAGTTGCAAACACTTTTACGTTCCAGCAAATTCTTACCGTATGCATAATTCATGGTGCAGAACAGTTTACTGTTGGTCAGGGCTTGCTCTTTGCACTCACACTTCTCTGCAAGAGACAGACACAGGTACAGATTAGTGTGTATGTGTGTGTGTGTGTGTGTGTGTGTGTGTGTGTGTGTGTGTGTGTGTGTGTGGTATTAGATACTGTGCATGGCGTCCTAAGAATGCAAGCACAGTGTGTGTGTGTCCAGTGAGGAATGTGCCTATGAAAGCTGCAGTTACATGCTGGTGGTGGGGGGTCTAACAGAAGGGACATTTGGACACACACACACACACACACACACACACACACACACACACACACACACACACACACACACACACACACACACACACACACACACACAGTATCTCACCTGAGTAGTGAAGGGCAGAGAAGAGTTCGTCTGTTCTGAAGATCCTCACCGGCTCGCTGGAGTTTCCCTCTAAGTTGTACAGGTCCAGATCAGAGCTGCACAAGCACATTACAATATCAGTACACACACATGGGAATGGGAATCTGTATTTAACAAATGTTAAATGGACCTTACTTCATTACTTATTGAGGCAAATTTGATAATTGATGTGTGTTCAATACGTTGCTGCAGAGCAGAATATCTCAATAACTACTGGCGGGGATACCATGAAATTTCTTGATCATTTTGGAGCCCCCCTGGACGCTTTCTCCTTTGTTCACAGAATACAAATGATTACTGATGACTAATTCCCAAACGTCTGCGAAATTAGCCCTGGATAACCATGATCCTCAGAGGATGAATCCTGTGACTCCTGAACCAACATCAGGCCAAAATGATACTCATCATCAGCATATACTCTGAGTTTAGATATTGGTATCTGGCGAGAATATGGTTTTGTTTTTTTACTCACCCAAACATACAGTCTCCAGTAAACGGATCACAGTCTCCTGCACAATCACATGGACGGCAGCCATACTCGTGGAAGCCCCAGTATCCCACCATGCACCTGTCACAGTTGGCTCCACCTACTCCAGGTTTACAGATGCAGTTTCCATTGGAAGGGTCGCAGAGTGAACTATCAGCCAAGTGGAAGGGCATGGAGCCCAAGGGGTGACAGTTGCATGCTGGGAGAGAAAAAAAAGTAGTTTAGATATGAAGGTGTTACATGTTGAATTTTGACATCAATAAATCGTTAGTACATTTCTTAGATGATGATTTCTTTACATTACAAATGGAGGCCGTTCGGTTAAGGAAAACCCAGCAACACCCTTTTTTGTGACAGGAAGCCCCAAGATTTACATATGTGGCTTTGCTAGACGAAAAAGGAAGTAGGATTCATCTTCTGGGGATCATAATTGTCTGATCTAAATGTCATGGCAATCCATCCAAAAGTTGCTGAGATATTTCAGTCTGGAGCAAAGTATGCTGGCATGGCAAAAAAAAAATAAAAAAAATAAAAAAATACATAAATAAATAAATAAAGAAATATATATATATATATATATATATATATATATATATATATATATATATATATATATATATATATATATATATATATATATATTAAAAAGTAAACCAATAATCTAAAGAAATGATAAAATATAATAAAGATAGAAAGATAAAACGAAAAATGTCACATTGAAAAGCATCGCGTCTAAAGGTCTTTTAAGCTGACAGTTTGTTGACCCGCAATTTACAATTTATTACCAGGACTTAAGTATTTCATCATTCATCAGTTGTTCTATTTGTCTGTCTGCTATTGTTGCAGAAACTTGTAATACAAAGGCCTCTCTCTCCTTCTTATCTCTCTCTCACACACACACACACACACACACACACACACACACACACACACAGACAGTCTGATTAAACTACTGTCTGCTGTCGTTCTACTGTTATCGACACTGAGACCCGTAGCTTTTTGCAGGAGGAGGTGTCAGGCCTCCCCCATTAATCTGTCCCTATCTTAGGGGAGGACGAGGACGAGGGGGGATGTGGGGGGGGGGTGAAGGAGAGGCAGAAGACGAGGAGGGAGAAACAAAGAGGGGGTGTTGTTTTTAGCCATTTCTTTACTGTTTAATGATGCTTGAAGCTAGACTGGCAGTAAATGACTCTAACCAATTATATACTGTACACCCAGAGGCAAGTCTCCCTGCACTCTCTCAATGTTTGACTATAGAAAAAAACCCATAGTACTACGGACAGATTTCTCAATAAACAGCAACGCTTTCAAAGCTATTTTAATGGTTCACAAATTGATTAATTACTTAATGATTAAAATGCAATATGACTCTGCAAATGTAGTAGTGTAATCATTGTAAAACATTGTAATTTCCCTTGTGGGATTAATAAAAGTATAAATTATTATTATTATTATTATTATTATTATTATTATTATTATTATTATTATTATTATTGAAAACTAAATAAAGCCCATTGACACTGGGATCCTTAGAGCAACATCACATTACATTTTAATAGTTTAATTACTTTTTCTGCAACTTGGGGGGTGTAGTGACAAAACTGACATATTAATACCTTATAAAGTTGCTTTGGTAAAGAACTGCTTATTTACACATCAAACACACTGAGAAACGGTAGCATGCGTTTGTAGTTTATGTATACTTTTAACTCTGTTTTTGTCTCTACCAACTCCAAAATAGGTTACCAAGGTGCCACCAGTCTTATTTAGTTTAAAGTTTTAGTGCGTAACTTTCTTATATTAAAGAACGTCCGTTACATTCAAGCCATTGCCAAATGAGTTGCTACAAAGCTAATTAAGACTATCAGCTCCACACAACTCTCTCTGTATTTCTCAGTATGGCTATGTTCAGAAGATTGTGGCGTCCGGCGACTTTTGCTCAGAAACTCGAGTGAAGATAATGACCTCTTCTGAAGAGTCCATCCGTTCATGTTTTTTAACCCTCCGTGTCCTCCTTGGCTACTAGCAACTGCGTGGAGGAGGGGTGGGGGCTGTGCGCGATCACGGAAGGCTTGTATCATGTGGACGTGCCAACAGTGTTGTTGTCATTACTTAGAATTCCTCATGGGGGCGGCAGAAACTACACACCGTAGCTTAAATTGTGGTAAACAGTGGTTCTAGCTTCTTTCTGTTCTATATTGTTGTAAATTTGAAATTATTAAAAATAAATAAATAAATTTAAAAAAGTTTTGGACTGTTGGTTAGACAAAAAAAAAGTACATATGAAGACATCACCTCAGATGTCATGGCTACTTTTTATTAATTTCTGACATCTTATAGACAAAAGAATAACAAATTTAATCCATAATGAAAATAACTGTTAGTTGCAGCAGTGTGTGGCCATTCTACAACTATAAAATCTTTTTTTAGGTCCTGTTAAGGTTGTTGAACAACAGCTATTTTACAAAATATGTACAATATTTTGTATTAATTTTTTTTTTTTTTAAGATTATTTTTTGGGCATTTTTAAGCAGACAGATGAAAACATGAAAGGGGTAATGACATGCAGCAAAGGGCCGCACGTCGGAGTCGAACCGGCGTCCGCTGCATCGAGGAGTAAACCTCTATATATGGGTGCCTGCGCTACCAGATTAGCTACCCAGGAACCCTATGTCAATGTTTTTATGTGTTTTATGTTATATTTTTCCTCGGAATTCCTTAATAAAAGGGAGCAGGAATGTCAGGTTTCCCACATTTGATCAGGCAGTTTATCAGACAAATCACCCGGGACAACAAAACCCTTACTAGACCAAACTGTGCAATTCCAATAAAATAATAATGAAATCACATTTATAGATTTTACAGACGTGCACACAAGCACACACAAGACATACAAATACCAGACATGTAATGACTATTACAAGATAAGATTTTCGCGCGTGTGTATCAGGCTCTTATCTACACTATTGTTTAGTTAGCAGCCTCTGCACGTTAATAATTAATGTAACCCAGATTACAGCACCACCTCAGTTCCATGTAAAGCCAAAACACGTGTGACAATGTGTTTGGTAAGTGTGTGTGTTTATATAGCTATGTGAAAATTGAGCATTTGAAGGGGGTCACTACACAAGAACTCCTGTGTGGTAATGTATGTATGTGTGTGTGTGTGTGTGTATAGCTGCAAGAGCTCTGACATTGAAAACTTCATGAGACATGACAAGATACCTGCCTGAGCAACAAGTGTAGACAACAACCCCCCCCCCCCACACACACACACACACACACACACACACACACACACACACACACACACACACACACACACACACACACACACACACACACACACACACACAGTAACTTTCCCCCCCGCTAAAGAGTTTCGGTGTGTACAAGCGTGACAGGAGTGTTTTCTTTCCAGGGCCCCTCGAAGCCTGGTATGAAGAAAATGTTCCTCACGTTGGAGGGAAATTCCTCCATTGTCAGCGGGATTTCACAACCTGTACCTTCGTCTCAGGGGTTCTCCAAAGCAATGCCGTCGCTCCTTCTTTCTATCAATCAGCCATCAGTGAGGATCATTAGCCCTCCAACCCCCATCCACAGGCAAGTTTTTAGGCCCAATAAAACCCCCATGTATGACACCCAACCCAATCACTGAAATCCAAACCTATAATAACACGTCTGCTTTAAAAAAAAGGTGGTCCATCAATTTTCTACCTTATCAGATAAGTCAACACACCTAAACTTTATGGTCTTAAATAAAGACATAAATACATACTAATAAAAACTAATAAAATACTGATAACAACAATCAAATAAGGCTGTGCCATGTTGGCATACATCTGCTCCAATAAAAGATCTTGAATCAATGCTAATAGACTCTAAGCAGATAAAATAAAGATTTATGAGGGAAAACTAGACCATGCTAGCAGCTCTGTGATGCTTAATGAGTTAAATGCTAATGTCAGCATGTTAACATGCTCACAATGATAACGCTTACACGCTGATGCTAAGTGGGCATGATGTTAACCATGTTCACCATAGAGACAGAGCGCATTTAACTCCTGCCCACACTGGAGGGGAAAACAATGAATTGCTCTGTGTTGACTTTGTATTGTGTTAAGGTGCCTCCTTGTCAATTCTGTTCTCTAGCAAACAACAGAAAAATGCCTAAAAGCTGCCGTGTGGTTGGATGCACTACCAACAGGGTAAAGGGGAGCGTGCCACTGTTCCCACAGCCCTATGTTCCCACATTTCTAGGAGTACAGATGGAATGTAACCCTAACATAGGGCCTAATTTTGTCTGAGCATAGGGCCTAATTTTCAGTGAAAAAAAAAAATCTTATAAATGTGGCTGTCAGCCCTATGTTGCACAGCGCAGTGGTCCCGCCAAACTAAAAAACTGAGCTTTTAGGAAGACAAAAGTGGATACAGGCAATAAAATGTGAGGCATCAGCAGAAAGAGATGTTGACACTCAGTATGCCTAACATTAGGTGTGCATAGACATTTGTCATCACACTTGTCAGTTTTAGGCTAACTATATTTCTGTAAACTGTTACAAGCTGTTATAGTTCTGAGGCATTTTGGCAGTATGCAACTTGTGTTATAGTGGAATGTGGATATATCAGAAAGCTATTATGTTTGCAAGTGCCTTAGCTTGCTAACACAAAGCTAAAATTTGCTTACTAACAGCTAAATTGGTCTCTCTGGTAGACATAGGTTGCTAAAATAATCTTTTGACATGCTTAAATCTAATCTAATCTAACTACAGGCCTGTTGTTAGCATTTCAGCCTTTGCTTGCATATTGTGGCACCTCTTGATATAAAGATATAAGAAATAAAGCATGCATGACATGACACCCCGACTGAGTGACACAATTGGGCTAATAGGTAACATATTCTCCCCCTAGATGTTTTTGAATGGTCTGCTGGAATTTGACAGTTGTTTTAAATTCAATGTGTGTGCCTACGTGAACACACACACAAGTAATCATGTCCAGCATACCTGCAGGACTGAGCTCGCTGGGTCAAATCTGACACATTATCAGACGGGGAATGTAGCCACAGCTCTGTGTTTATGGATGACTATCGTGTGTTTACTTAAAGACTCATCTCATCACCGGAGGGCAGCATGCCGCTCACACACACGAGACCCTCACACACTACTACCAATGATTACCCTTAAGCTACTCGAGGTCTGAGTCACGCATGAAAAATGGCAAAACAAGCTGAGATGGACACGCAGGGGTTTGTGTGTTGGGCTTTGAGTCAAGACGTAGGAATGCCACCATCTGATGATTAACTATGGTGTAAACGTTGGCTGGAGCGTGGGCCGTCTGCTGACACACACACACACACACACACACACACACACACACACACACACACACACACACACACACACACACACACACACACACACACACACACACACACACACACACACACACACACACACACACACACACACACACACACACACACACACACACACACACACACACACACACACACACACACACACACACACACACACACACACACACACACACACACACACACACACACACACACACACACACACACACACACACACACACACACACACACACACACACACAGGGCCAGGTGCCCATCAGGTATCAGCGTTATCCAGCACGTCCCGGCTTGTGATCTCAGCATTCCTTGTGAGAATGAACGTGCTGTGCCAGTGTGGTGTGTATGAGAATAATGTTATGATTCACACCAGCGACATTTTATCAATGTTTGCGTGATTAATTATGCTACATGACATTTTACAGTGTGTTCTACACAATGCGGTTTGCAAGAACATAGGGTATGGCAACATCCCTGCATCTAATATGTATATGTGAAATTCCTGAAGTCATCTCATTTGAGAGCCACGTTGTTATAATGAGCAACAGGTTTAGTAAGATGTGACTGGTGTGTGTATCTTACGTTTGCAGGAGTCGGGGGCTGTCTGTGGTCTCTGGAGGTCTCTGTAGAAGCCAGCTTTGCATTTCTGACACTGACGTCCTTCAGTGTTGTGCAGACAGTCACAAACGCCTCCGGTGCGCTGGCCAGACTCACGCCACACCGTCCAGTCAAAACGGCAGCTCTGAGCGTGTCCGTTACACTTACACTCTGGTGTGAACAGGAAGAAAACAACACATCAGCAACAAGGACAGAACTGTCAGTCACTGTCAGCCCCTGCATCGTTAGACTATTATATAGGGCTGATATTCGCCTTTTGATTGGCCATATATTTATCTTTGAATTGTCTGTGAAAAGCACTAGATCTAACAGTCATTGCCTGTAGGCTTGAAAGGTAACACAGGAAAGGTTTGTAGTTTATCATACTTTCTCCACTATATCTATACTATACTGTATTTTCACATGACATGACTGCCTCTTTACAGCTCCAAAGCTCTACTGAAAAGAAGTTTTTATGGACATTTTAAGGCTTTACTGCATCTCTGTTGGGAATCCAAACTGACTGTAGCCGCTGTCCTCCCTAGAGGAGCCACCTTTTTTGGTGGAGAATTTCTTTACAATAAAAACTTGGCATTAAGGCTCTGAAAATTGATGTACAAACATATATTTGTTTCAGGAACTACGTTAAAAAAAACCCACAACAGGTAACTTTCTATAAATAACAACATCTCACATTTTTTGAATTTGACACTGAAGAAAAAAAGCTTGTTGAGGTGCAAAATGGACTGCTGCTTTAAAAAACAATTTGTTTTATTTTCTTAACCTTTGCACCTGGTTTGCCAATTGGTGCACCCAAATTCTCCCAAATGCTCCTTGTCTTTATAGCTTAATCGTCTCTCTAAATCCTCATCTGGGCTTGGATACCATGCTTTGTTCAAGATATTTTTTCTATAGGCTGTTGCTGTTTTTGCAAAGGCTTTAGTAAGAAGAGGTTACTGTTAAGTTGTTTGTTCTTGTGGCAGTGACCCCACACTTGATCGACCTATAATCATCAACAGCACTACTAGTCCCACCTGAAACTACCTGGAACTTAATTTGAGAATCACATTCTAAAATGTTATTCTAGGAACTTTTTCAGAAAGCGTGACAAGTTCCTGTGGTGGAAAAGGTGCGACTGTGTTTGATCGACTCACTCCGACATTCGTGCGGCGCGCCCGTTAGTCCGTCAGCGGGCTGCCACGGTCGGTCGTTGTAGAGAGGAGTGCAGCGCTCGCAGTGATCACCTGCAGTGTTGTGTCTGCACACACACTTCCCATGGACCTGAGAGAGAGAGAGAGAGAGAGAGAGAGAGAGAGAGAGAGAGAGAGGAAAGAGCTCATTATCAACTAGCAAAATGGCAGACAGAGGTAGAGATGGAAGGATGGGAGGAACAAAGAGGTCAGTGTGATGGAGAGCAAAGTTTCCCACATAAGGACAAGTATGTTGGGTGTTCCTCTTAGATTTCACACTCTACATTTCTCCTCCTTTCTATCTTCTTTTCTACGACTCTTTCCCTCTTCTTCTCCACTTCCTCTCACTCCATCTCTTTCTCAGTCTCTCTTGTACTCCCTCGCCTGAAAATTAGTGATAGTGAATGGAGATTGATTGTTTGGCTTCATCACTGGAAACAAGAACGGGCCTCTGGTCTGAAAAGCCTGTGTGTGTGTGTATGTGTGTGTGTGTGTGTGTGTGTGTGTGTGTGTGTGTGTGTGTGTGTGTGTGTGTGTGTGTGTGTGTGTGTGTGTGTGTGTGTGTGTGTGTGTGTGTGTGTGTGTGTGTATGAGAAGAGTGCAAGTATGCAGCGCTGAGAGCACAATAACAATCTCCTTGTCATTCCTGTGAGCTGGAATGCCATGCATGCTGGATAATGATTGAAGAAAGGGAGGGGGCAAGGCATCTGAGGAAGCTCTTTATTTGTTTGCGTTACACCATGCAACTGTAATGTAGGACACACACACACAAGTAATGACTTGACGTTTAAGAGGCCATTTTCTCACACACACACACACACACACACACACACACACACACACACACACACACACACACACACACACACACACACACACACACACACACACACACACACACACACACACACACACACACACACACACACACACACACACACACACACACACACACACACACACACACACACACACACACACACACACACACACACACACACACACACACACACACACACACACACACACACACACACACACACACACACACACACACACACGTTACAGAGGTAGACACACACTGATAAACATTGAAAATAACTGCAAATGCACAAAAACACACACAGATTCTTATATTTGTTTCCCACAGTGTTAGACGGCTCTGATTCCCACAAACACACTGTACTGAGTATAGAGTTAAACACATCCACATGCTATAGAATAAAGCCAACATGTTCTCTGACCCCAGATCAGTCCTGCAATGCCGGGGTGAACACACACATGACTGATTTTACACCATTTCAATCACACTAATAAGGGGGAAGCAATTGCATAAATGAGAGGTCCAGGAAAATGGGAGGCAGGAGACCTAATGACACATATCGCAAAAATTAGAAAGAAGAAGAAGTAATTAATGGAAAAGTGGAAAAGAGTGGAGGGAAATGAGGGGAAAAAAAGAAGAAATGGGCAAGAAGAAGGGGAAAAGGGCAGTAGCAGCAGCTGGCTCGGGTCCAGACAGCTGGTATTTCAACCCATTTCAGATGTTTACCATACCGTGATACGGGACAATTAACACATATACAAACTGAGAGCTGCACACACGCAACCGTGTAAACTCGGCCATACAGAGGACACAGCAGAGCCGGACTGATGTGTGATGCTAATGATTTTACGACGAATAAAAAATGATCAGAAACTTGTAATTAAATCCAAACCAGAAGCCAGATACACATTTTGGGATGTTCAGATAAAATATTTAGTATTTCCAAGACCGTTATGAATAAATAGGGTGACAATGGGGATCCTAACACAAAAGTATATCTAAAAGCATTACATCATGCAGCATTGTGCCATTATGTATTACTTTTACTACTTCATCAAATGCCTTCGCCATGTCAGCAAAACCTGCTTTTTTATGTAACTATAAATGTAATTGTCAATACTCTACAACAGCCTGGTATTATTTCCAATACATTGTAATAATTATTCCACTTAAGTGCCTCCAATTCCTGATATTGACCTCTGGGTCAAAGGCTAATGTTATTTGGTACATACAACCCCTATATGTTGCTATCAAACCACATGATGTTATGTCAACACATTAGATTCAAACGCTAAGGAGATATGCAATAAGAAAAGGTAAAATCTCATTCAACTATTGAACTTGATTTCCTTTTGCATTAAACCTCCTCCTCAATGACAAGCCAATAAAACAGTAGAGACAGCATGTTATGTGTGTCACAGACTGAGTAGTTCTCCTCTTGTAGGCTACTCCTTATAAATAGACATTTACTGTATATAATAGACTCATGAGGAAAATATATTAAGGCAGATGTGTGTGATAAGTGAAATATATGGAAAGAAAGAGAGGAAAAGAGGTACAGAAAGATGTAAAAAGAGGCAGTTAAATTGTGATAAAAAGAGAACACACACATCCTGACTGGACTAATTGTTGCTAACGCTCCAGTAGTTGTCCCTGGATGTCATTATGTGTGTGTGTGTGTGTGTGTGTGTGTGTGTGTGTGTGTGTGTGTGTGTGTGTGTGTGTGTGTGTGTGTGTGTGTGTGTGTGTGTGTGTTGGCTTTGTGGCTAACTAACAGACAGTGTAATTACCCTGAATTGCAAAATACCCCATGTGAGGGGACCACAACAACAACAAAAAACAAAACCTCTTTTCGTCTACGTTTACAGTGTCTGCACAGTAATGACTCGACGTATAAGAGGCCACTTTCTCACACACACACACACACACACACACACACACACACACACACACACACACACACACACACACACACACACACACACACACACACACACACACACACACACACACACACACACACACACACACACACACACACACACACACACACACACACACACACACACTTAGAGCAGACAAAACACTGCATGCTTAAGCACACACACACCAAACAAACAAAACATACTGTACATATATGAAGAGAGGAGACTATAATGCTGCACTGTATGTTTAGTGTAAAGGAAGACCAGTAAGTACATTTACTCAAGTACTTATTTAAGGCATTTTATGTAACTTTATACTTTTACTCCACTATCTGAGGCAAATATTGTACTTTTTACTCCACTACATTTGTCTGACAGCTTTTCAGGTGACAGTTTTTCATCCCCTTCCTGTCCAGTGCAAACCATGTATCTCCAGATGTGTTGATGTTAAATGTTCATGATAAACTGAAGGATGAGGTGTTCCTTTATGTGTTGATGAATTTCTCCTCCTTCTTAAGCTAAATAAAGTCTTTAAAAAGCCTCTTTAATTAGCTGGAGAATGCTTTGTCACAAAGCTGAAAACTGTTTTTCTGACACCATGGAAAGTGGACCTTTTAGAGATACGTGGTTCTCACAGGATAGCGTCGCTAAAACATACGAGAGTTCTATAGAATATTATGCATTGCTGTAGATTAAACAGTATATAAAGGAGTTAAATGAGCCCAACGTTAAACATCTACAGCAGTAAAATGCAACAAACACATTAATGCAAGAATATTAATTCAAAAACATCAGATATAATAGGAAAACACTGACAGGGAACATTTTACTGCATGGTGAGTACTTTTACTTTTGATACATTAAGTCCATTTTGCTGAGAATTCTTTTTTTACTTAAGTGAGGTTTAGAATGCAGGCATTTTACTTGAAGTGGACTATTTTCAAAGTGTGTATTAGTACTTTTACTTAAGTAAAGGATCTAAATACTTCTTCCATCACTGCACACGCCCTTCCCTTCCCTGACTGATCGGTAATCTCTGCCCTCATCTCCCATCTTGTGCTGCTCTGCTTGTTTGGGTTTTACCAGAAAACAGTGGCTCTAGGTCGAAACAGAGACACAAAACAAACTGCTGATAAAACTGCTGAAAAAAAGTCCCTTATATAACATCTGTGTGTTTATCGAATGCTGCCCACATGGCACACGTCACAGCGACGCTCCGATGACCTGAGGTAATGTTATGAGGACGGTTAAGAAGGATTTACTGTTCAAACTTCCAGTCCTGGGCAAAGTTGGACTAATATTTGTGATAAAAAATTAAATGTTAGCCACACATGAAAGCATTATTATTATTAATTATTATTATTATTATTATTATTATTATTATTATTATTATTATTATCCTGCGTGCAGAGGAGGGTTTTACAGCCCTGCGTTCTAAAGACTGCTTCAGAGGATTTTTCACCCTCAAAAGAAGGAAATCCTGATGAAAACACTCTGTAGAGCTACTTGGAATTTCTCGGCACGGAAATAGTCGGATTTAAAGATTGTGTCCAATAAATCGGCTATCAGCAGCTTCATTACAAAACCGCTGGTATCAGCAAAGAAAACACAAGAATCGTCTCATTCATTTATCACGTGTAATAGGCCTACCAAACATTTTCATCTGCTTCATATCAAGATGAAATATGAGCGTTTTTTAAGCTGCTTGTCGGAATGTAATTTTTAGGATCTAATAAGTTGCAGTATGCATGACGTTTTATCGTTTCATGCTTTAAACGACTTATAGGATGTGAAACAGACTAGAAAGTACATGTGCTTTAGTTGACTATATCTATTTTCTGTTACTTTATACTTTTACTTCACGACATCTCACAGGCATATATTGTACTTTTTACTACATTATTTATACATTATTTGATATAACTTTAGTTACTTTGCAGATTCATATTAATATAATATATAATATAATATATAATCAAAAAGAGAAGCTACAGTATTAATTTTAGTGCATATCTTGGTCACAATTCTTTAAAAAAAACAAAAAAATGTTGGTTTTGTTGGGTCTTTAGAAAAAGTAGTGTAAACTAAACGCTCACATATTATTATCACCATCAGCCTCAACAATCTGTTATTACAGTATGCATTGATGAGTACTATTGTTTATCCGTCTAAATGTCTTTGCTATATAAGTTGTAAAGGAAACTCCTTGTTGACTCTCACTTTCCACGTCGAGCCTCGCTGATTGCAACATAACAGACATTTCTGTTTGTGGAAATGGCTGTGATAAGAGCATAAACTCTGAAATACTTTCCCAGGAAAAACCCTGAATCAGTAGTGTCTGTTCACACCTTTATCAACACATCAACACCGTCCTTAACCATTGGATCAATATCTACATCTCTTGGGTTTGTTATGAACAGGAAAGACAGCTGTTTATCTGACCAGACGGATCCAGAAGAACAGAGGAAGCAGGAGAGGGAAAGGTGATCCTCCCTCTCACCACCCCTCCTTTAGTCTGTTATTAAGACTGCCAACACAAAGTGAGCAAGTTGTTAAGTCTGTAAGTATCAAGCCTTATACTCTTCCTTAGAACAAGTGAGAAGCCTGCCCATGGGGTGTGATTACTTCATGATAAGTATCAAAACAAGTGAAAGAAAGGTCAAAACAGAGTGAAGGAACAGTGGTGCTTCAGTATCACAGCATCACGGCTTAAAACAAGCTCATTTGCAATGAAAATAGAAGTATTGCTATTTATTTTTCTTGATAAAAACAAAACTAATCTTAATTTAAAGATTAACTTTTAAGCTTTCAACAGAGTGTGAGATGCAGCTAAAATTGTCAGAAAAGGCTACTAAGTAGACCATGAGTTAAGGTCAAGAATCAACAGCCACGCTCAAGTTATGACGTATTTAATTTAGTTTAATAAATGTAATTGTATATTTAAAAATTTTAAAAAGGTACCCCGTAGTTTTTGACCACTAGTGGCACTCTGGAGTGATGTTTTGATAAGTGGGTTCCTTTTTTGTTTGTATCTCCATTGTTTGCTCCATGAGCACTCGCATGTGGTTGCACGAACACGAAGGTGATATGATTATTCTTTCCTGCTGATTGCAGGGGGCAATAATGCAAACGTGTAGTGCATGTGAGCCATAAAAGATGAAGAAGAAGACAAAGAAGATGCAAGCTGTGTCCGCAATCACTCCCCTGTTAAACTACTACTCTACTCCCTATATAACACTCTAAATAGTTTACTCTGTAATTAGCAGTAAATTGATATTTTATAATCATCATTTTATCGTCATTGGATGCGACTTTGTTCCTTCCCTTGTGGGAACTTTTGGAGGCAATATGTACTGTATAATGCATATATTTCACACTCAAATAAAACACTTCAGACACTCAAATAAATTGGCCGATATGGACTGTAAATACAGTGCAGTATTTAGTAAAGGAGTGATAAAGGACTAAACGTTTTTAGGACATCTAGTTTCTCGGCTGGAAACATCTCAACAGTTGCTAGCTAGGCTTTCACGTCAAATTTCCCAATGTGTTGGTAAATGAAAGGGGGCATTTACCGGTCTATCAAATGAACGGGCGTTACAGAATAGGACGTCCCTTGGTTTCCTGCTATTCCACTGATGGGAAGTTGGTGGCGGTAATATGCCAAGAACGTAACAATGATCCAGCAAAAGGTAAGTAAGAAGACGTATTAGCATACACACAATGGGCCTTTCTTGCACCCGGCGCAGGGCAGCGGAAAGCCCGACGCAAGTGTTTTTGCTAGTTTAACACCGACGCAGTTGTCAATTTCCTGTCCAGCTCCCGCGTCGTTTAAATAGCAAATGCACCTGCGCCCATCTATGCGCCCATGGGCGTGCTGGTCTTACAGGCAGGTGTGTTCAGGTGAATTCTTGGCGTATTGCTATCTTGAGGCAGCGGGAAGTGATCGCACCACTGACCAACAAAAACCTGGTCTAAAGTCAATAGCGCAGCATTTCATTGTTATTTTAACAGCAAATTAGTCAAATGCGCTTAGGCTTACGCACAATGTGCGCACACTATGCTTGTTACACACACAGGGGAGCGCAGCAGCACACAAACATGTAAAAGATTACAAATAATATAATATTATGCTGCAAATCCGCCATCATAATAGCAATGCACCAAGGTCCAAACGCGCCTGGCTTTTAAAGGGAATGGGAGATGACACTCTGATTGGTTTATTGAATGTTACGGCCAAAACACACCTATGATTAATGAAGACACTAAGTACAACCCTTTTGAACCATGCGGCCGGCGCATGGACCCTTTTTGGACACGGATTTGGACACGCCCTAAACGCATGTAGTATACACAAGTATGTTACAAGAAAACTGCACAGGGTACATTTAATAGTAAAATAAAGTAAAATTTTAAGGTACTATTTTTAGAGTAAACAAGTGCATTCTTGTACAAATAATGACTCCACACTCATCTCTTACCACATTGTTGGTGCGGTCTCTGATGGGCTGGTAGCCCGGTGCAGGAACACACTGCTCGGCGTGTCCGTTACAGAAGCAGCTTCCCTTCACTATTAGGTCGTAGATGGCAAAGTGTTGGGTTGGAAGAGCTTTCTTTGCGGAGGCAAGGTCTTTGGCCTGGCAGGGACACAACTGACGCTTCAGCAGTCGGATTCGAACGTTGGTCACCCTCAGCTGCTGCTGGCCCTCCACCCCGAACGGATCCAGGGACTCCCACTTTGGGAGAGTGCGGTAGATAACCTGTTAGCCAGAGAGAGAAAGATCTGCCGTCACATTTCATAATGAAACAAGTCTGTGTTCATTTTAATAGGCTAAAGTGCATTTCATTTAAGGTGATTTCAAGTACAGTAAGGTGATGAGTGGCAAGTACTCTTTTCCAATGAAACACCTGATTGGAGGAATGTGCCACTTGCTGCCTCGGCTGTCAGCAGTCTTTTCTTCCGATTTTTTAACAGAACTTCGGGCAAAATTGGCTGTGTAGTTCTAGAACTACACAATCCATTTTGTGAGTTTTAAGAGGTGACAAGACTGGTTCACATTCAAGCTGCCAGACTTAATGGATTCTCTGGGGATGTTTCTAGACAATAACATTTTTGAGCCTTGACCTTCTTTGCAAAACTATATATTTAACAACCAAATGTATCAAAAAACTTGTTTATCCTGGACAGGCTTCGCACATACTGTGAATAGCAACAAAACTGAAGGACTTTTATAGCCCAAAATAACATTTGACATACCGAACTGTCCACAACATTTTAGCAACATTTTAGTTTCTTCAGCACCAAAAGGACAAGACAAGCAAAAACAGCAACAGAGTTTCTTTTCTTCTCATCCCTTTTTGGTTTAGACTTGTTTCCGTTTAAAACCTTAAATCAGTATTTAATTTAGCCAAATGCATGAGGCCGATTGTGTTATATGAGCATGAGACTGTCTCCCTGCAGGTTTATGGACTGTTGGATGAACGAGAGTGGCAGATTTTCTTTGGGCTTTATGAAGGCCACTTGTCATTATGTTTGAAACTTTTTGTACCTGTTAAAACTTGATCCAACACTCACCGTTCCACTTTGAGCATACAGAATAAACTCATACAGGCTTAGTATTCCCTTCAGAAGGTGGAGTTGTTTTGTTAGGCTTTATGGCTTCCCCTCTCTATTCCTTTAAATATAGACAAGAATCATAAAATTCTAAATAGCACAAACCAGTAGATGGGATGCTGTTCTCTCTGGCAGCCCCAATTCATGATTTAGAGGCATTAGACGGCTGTATTCAGCGGCACAATCAGGTTTATTGATGATACTCATGTCACTTCATCTGTCATGTTAATGGAGGGGGGGGGGGGGGGGGTTGTTTTGGTATCATATGTGCACTAAACTATGACCTTACACCCTGCCGCCATTAACTACATCTTCATGACCATGAAGGTGCTGGGTGTCCTTAAGTGAGTGCATGAGTGCACCCAATCTTTCTCCCCCCCTATTCCCCCTCTTTCTGTCTGGTCCCTGGACATCCTTCAAATCGAAGATCCCTTTATAGGCTGACTGCCATCGCCATAGCTACTGCTGCTACCAGCAACCAACACCGCTGCTGTTGTCAGGGTGAAAAAGTTGGTGTCTGCCCCAACTCTCGCTGTGAAAGAAATGTGTGTGTTTGTGTTTCTTTACAAAGTGTGTGTTGTTGTCATTGGCTGTCATTGATATAATTGGACGAGTAGTGTGTGCGTTTTTATGTGCGTTTTCTTTGCCTGAAGCAAGATGCGAGCAAAAAGCCCCCATGCGGTTCCCTCATTGGCTGTATGACTGGCGGAGAGTGTGATAGGAGGAGCACTATTAATTTCCCCGTTGTTGGAAAAGGTCGCGAGGTCACAGCATTGTGGTCCACAATTAAGAGAACACGACAAATAGGATGAGGGGCGCCGGTCCGCGGGAGAGCACGGAGAGCAGGGCCAGACAAAGACGGGGGACGGAGATCCAGCTTCACATAACTCAGAGCCGGACAAAAGGCCCGCGACAGCCCGGTGACACCACAGCAACACCAGCACACACACACAACCACACTGGCATGCACGTAGACATCAGTGTCGTGCTTTCCTTTACACAACACAAATCCCACACCAGGCCATCTTGGAGCTTTTACTACACAATGATGCCTCGTAGTTTTCCTTTGAATGTGGAGACAAAATATTATTGTTCGCAAATACGCTGATGAAACCCATGTTTACGTTCATCTGAGCCCTGAATGGATAAAGTCTCCCCAGGAGTCCTTAAGGTGTTTTTTTTTTTTTTGGGGGGGGCAAGCAAAATGAAGAAAATAATTCAGAATTTATCTGTGTTTATTTACTGATTTTGTTATATACAGATTTTTTAACAAAAGATGGTAAAAAAATCATTGTTTAAATTGTTTAGCTCAAACACTGCTCTTTAACTGCTTTTCAAACAATGTTTAATGACTACATTGCACATTCAACTTCTTGTCTATGTTGTCTTTCACTTTTTATTACGTTAAGCATTTCCTGTGTTGCAAGAGGATGTCGTTTGCTGTAAATTACAGTAAACAGTGTGCTCTTGCAGTAGAAATGCTAACCTTTGGATGGAGGTGCATTAATTGCACAGGTATCTGAGTTGGTGTGGATTGTTATATTTGATCAAATAAAAGTCTGCCTGTTCAGTGAGACGTGGCGAGTGATGGACATGGAGCTTTTGACCACCAGCGGCACTATAGAGCAACGTTTTGATGAGCGGGTCCTCGTTTTCTTTATATCTCAAACTCTACTCACACTCAAACAAGGATGCAGACGTACGTGAGAGAGATCTTTCAGGCTGTTTCACTGATCTACAGTTGGTGGTGGTAACAGGAAAAATAAGGTAGCAATGTCCCGAAAAATGATGCAGGTTTCAAAATACTTGTTTTTTGAAATGTTTTGTGAGAAAGGAAATGCATTCATTGGGCCTCAGTGTGTTTTGGTGGGAAACACTGACTATAATATACTGGCATTAGTTTACAAGAAAACTCCACAGGGAACTTTGAACTGTAATTGCATTTACAAGCTGCTATTTTAAACTCTCACTATCACTCCTGTGTGTCTAATGTAAAATCTGAGAATCTATGCAACACATTTCAGGCCCAGTGAGCCACATTTTAAGTTTAGTCGATCTGCGTCCTGAGGCAGTGGGTTCACTGTGGGCCATGTGTCCACTTCCGGCTGAAAAATAAAAGTAAGTCTGGCTTAAACAGACGTAATTCCATCAAAGCACTGTGGACTGTAATCTGGTAAACAGGCACAATGGGCATTGATGGAAGGAGAAAGACGGAGAGGGAAACAGAGAGGGGGGATGGGTGTCTAGCCAACAGTACTAACATCCATCAGAGCAACAGCACTTCCTTCCCAGCAGACAGACGGAGAGCCAACTGTATGTGTTTATCTGAAAGGGCACAGATGAGTGTGTGTGTGTGTGTGTGTGTGTGTGTGTGTGTGTGTGTGTGTGTGTGTGTGTGTGTGTGTGTGTGTGTGTGCTCGAGGAACTGTGGAAAAGAGAGAGGATATGTGTGTTGGCTGGTCTGCCTCATTCTTTTCCCTCACATTCTTCCAGCACAGCTGACCTCATAAATAAGACAAGAAAACACACACACACACACACACACACACACACACACACACACACACACACACACACACACACACACACACACACACACACACACACACACACACACACACACACACACACACACACACACACACACACACACACACACACACACACACACACACACACACACACACACACACACACACACCTTATTCAAGTTATATGGCCTATTTACTTTGCATTAATATTTCAGTGTTTTTATCTTACTCTGAAGCAGTGACCTATGTCCATTACAAGTAGTTCTTTTGTTTAAGAGAATTAAAATATATTTTATATTTTATTTAAAAGCAGCAAATCCTCACATCTGAGAAGCAGAAACCAGGCTTTTTCCGCATTTATTTGCTTGATAAATGACTTAAACTATAATGAAAATGAATTCATTTTTTCTTGAGTCAGTTGAGTACTAAGTGATACTAAGTTTTATGTAAATTACCTATTTTTTTTGTTTAAAAAACAATTTATGTTTTTCTAAAATAGATTTCATTCAACACATTATTCTATTATGTTGATCAACAATTAGAGGGCTCATTTTCAAGTTCATATTAATTCGCCATGACAACTTAGCAAACTCCAAGGTCAATAATCAATAAATAAACTAAATTACAATGCTTATAAACTGTTTAACTGTCGTTATAGTTGACCTACAATCACAACAAGAACGCACAGGAGCAGAAAAAGTGCAAACAGTTGAGCAGCAGCAGCTGCTGGTCTGTCAGAGCGCTACTTGACCTCTTTTAATCTCTGGTTCATCAGTTGAGGGGTTAGAAGTCAAATGTCATGCTCCCAGCACAGGTTGCAGAGAAACGTGCAGAAACCAATATGTGAAATACAAAGTCAGAGAGAGAGGCAGAAAGGAAAATAAGCTGCTGTTTTTCACACCTTCATGAACAAAAGGTGGAGAGAAAGTCATGTAATGCCAAAAGGGTTTTTTCTTACAAGCACAAGTCCATAAATCCACACGCAAACTTAAACCAAGAACACACGTACAAAGAAACACAGCAGGAGTACATAAGAAAGATTTATGATACAGCAGCAGAATAAGGCCATAACAGCTGAATACTTGGAAAGGAGTCGTAGCAGCGAGAGCCCGTCAAAGAGGAGGCAAACACTCATTACATATGAGAGCACTGCAGGGAGTCGAGAGCAGCACCACGCTTGGCATGCGCCTCCACACACATCTGCAGAGCAGACACACTGCTTCAATTAAACATCAATAGACTTCAAGAAGCCCTCTCGTGCTACAGTCAAAGTATGCCTATTAAACACACACACACACACACACACACACACACACACACACACACACACACACACACACACACACACACACACACACACACACACACACACACACACACACACACACACACACACACACACACACACACACACACACACACACACACACACACACACACACACACACACACACACACACACACACACACACACACCTGGCTGAGCTCTGCTTTCATTCTGCACAGTCGTGTGACTGTATGACTCTTGCATGTTGCATGACTTACAGGACTGAATTTGTTCCAGTAGGAGGGGTAATGATACACTTTAAATCGTTTGTTAAGAAGAAAATAAGCGCCTGTCTTTAGCATTATTTACCTGTCATACACGGCATGTGTGATATGACATAATTAGCAATTCATTCATAGAGAAAGAAACAGCTGAGCAGAAAACTCTCTGTCACCCCCTCCAGCGTTTCACTGCAGGTGTGTATCCGCCCTCTTTTCCCCTGCTTTCTGAGCGATCTGACTGTGTTTAGATTGAAAGAAATGGAGGGAATTCAACCAAGGCCTGATACAAATCTGATCATCCTAAGCGCTTCTGGCAGGTAGTAATGAATTGTGAAGAGAAAAGACAAAGAAATCTGCGTTGTGGTTGAAGAAAAAGAAATGTTACTGTGTATTACTTAACCTGTAATTTATATTATATCTCACACATTACCTTATTTTAATTTAGCTTTAGTGTGTAACGTTTTGATATTAATGAAGGTCTGTTACATTCAAGCCATTGCCAAATGAGCTGCTACAAACCTAATTAAGACTATCAGCTCCACACAACTCTCTCTGTATTTCTCAGCTATGTTCAGAAGATTGTGTCGTCCGGTGACTTTCCCGCACAGAAACTCAAGTGAAGATAATTACCTCTTCTGAAGAGTCAATCATGTTTTTTTAATCCTTGTCCTCCTTGGCTACTAGCAACTGCGTGGAGGTGGGGGGCAGAAACTATGCTCTATAGCTTTTAACAAATCATTTGGCCACCTGGGGGCAACATCTGAGGGAAATATATGGCCCTGTAGCTGCTAAAAACCGCACTAGGTTTACCAGCTAGTTACTAACTTTGTCTGTCTGTTGTTTGGTGCTGAGCAGGAAGTGTACAGTGGGGTTTTTAGAGAGATGAAAACAGCTGCTCCATGCTGCTGGAAATGATGCTGATGAGAGCGGTGAACCCAAACAGTAAGAGTAAAGAAGCTTTGTAGAGCTGAGGTTTGTCGCTGTGAGCCACACCTTCCACATTACATGGAGTAATTTGATCCAGTGTAACTATGAAAATATCGATTACTGCAGACACAGACAGATTTTAATGTCTGATGTAAAGGTAAGAGACATACAGCTCCCTCCTCACCTCTCCACGGTTGCAGGGATAAGCCCCGGAGTATTTGGAGGTGCAGGTGGCCCCGTCCCGGCCCACACCTGCCTTTCCCTCCTCCATCCTGAAGGCGGCGCTGCAGTTGCTGGCATAGTACTGCAGCATCTTCCACGTTTTCCCAAAGTCCTGCGAACGCTCCAGGGTCATGGCAGCAGGCCTCGGCGAGCGAAACACCATAATGAGATGTGTGAAGTAGAACTCCGCCTCCAGGTCCAGCTGCACCGTCTCAGACTCCACCTGCTCAGCCGACTGCCACCAGGTGTTGGGGTGACGGAAGGAGGAGTCGGACATGGCCCCGGCCAGGTGGGACAGGAGAGGCAAGCCGGCGTTACATTTGGCGCACTTTGCGGCGCTGCAGGCCAGGTTGGTGTTGGGGTCGGAGTATGAGCAGTAGAGCTCGGTGCCGTTATTGCCACAGACGGTCTGCGTCATGACCCGGCGACCCAGGGCTAAGTTACCCATGCGGGGGTTGCAGGCCCGGCTCTCACAGCGAGGGGCCACACCTGCACGAAACACCTCCAAAGACAGACCTGGATGGATGGAAAAAGAGAAAAAAAAGAGTTTACACGCGTAGCTTGGCAATATGAGGTGACAAAAAAGAATAAAAGCATGAGGTCCTTATTCCTCCTCAGCTTAAAGGGTCAGTTTACCCAAATCACACACCTCTAGTGTTATTTAGCCATGCATATAGTATTTGTCCACATTGTAAAACGTCTGCCCACACCCCAATACAATGGAGGTGAATGAAATAACTTTAACACAGCATTGCGGCATTAAAATGGAACTAAAATCCTCTATACAGGTCACACCGGGACTATTTCTTTGGTAGGACGGAGAAAGGGAAAGATGCATGGCTAGATACTGTACCGCTAGAGATAAGTGAGAACATTTTTTGTTGTTTGTTGTTATGAATTGACTTTTTTGAACTCCAGAAGTCTAGATTTTAAGAGGAAGAGCAATACACATGGCCAGAAAACCAATTTCAAAAGCTGTACCTGAACAAAACTTACAACAGAACATAGGCGATTTTAGACCCTTTTTAAAAAATGGTGATTTTAAATCAACTTTAATGCTTCAAGTTAGAGTTTGCAAACTTGTCTGTTAGTGACAGAGGACAAACAATTACAGGTTCAAAGGGCTTGACACAGGTTTTATATCCTGTGTCGCTGACGCCAATGCTATACACCTGTAACCCCGTCAAGGAAAGGGTTAACAGAAACGTAGTGTTGGCCAATCGGCCATTGGCTGAGTCTCTATCTAATATGTCAGAGCAAGAGCAGGAGACGGTTGTGAAGTTTAACGTTGTAGTCCCCAGAGAAGAAGTTGGTCATTTCATGGTGCAGATTAGAACCCAAATTGAAATGTAAGCAACTAAAATTGCTGAATGTTAGAACATTGTGTCAAATTGGTCGTTATTACTGTGACTTATAAAGTGTCAGGTTTAGTTCCATCATAGTGTCAAAAAACATTAGCTGGTGTTGTTGTTCAGTAGCTAGCTCAGAGATTATCGGCTAATTAAATTACTGATTTAGCAGGAGGGGTTAACACTTTTGCCAGGCACTGTATCCGTGTCACATTCTAATTAGGGGCTGAGCCCCCCTAAAGGTCTGATCCTAGAATCGCCCCTGCAACAGAAGAACACTTAAGAAAACTCTCCCTATCTAAGCGGATACTTTTGTGTAATTATTGACCACATTAAGCAATAAAAATGTCTTGCAGTCAGCATTCAATGCCCCACTGTGATCCGAGAGCTTATAATTCCTCTTTAAGCAGGTTTGGAGGTTTTGGAGAGTTTAGTAAACGGACACATCTGAATCTGTCAGAGTCTGTGTGAGAGTGATTGTGCAAGCTGAGAGTGACTCAGTGTGTGTACACAAGTGATTTACCTTGATCGGAAATGTTATGCTAAAGGGATAATAGAAGCATTGTGCACCTGCCTGCTGCAGACTGCAGCCAGCGTGGACTCTAACACAGATAAAGTTTGGCAGCTCGGGGAGGATGAGCAGCATTCAGACGCCTTCCAGACGCTTTGCAAACCCCCCCGAGGGCCACAGTGTCATCTTCCATCTTGGATTTATTAACTAAAACCTGGAGCTCACTTTGTTTTTCATGTCAATGACTTCACAGATGGGCTCATATTAAACCTCAGAGCCGGAATTATTGAACTTTTGCACTGAGGAACTTTTTCTAGAAGGATGTTCTTTGTTAGACTGGAGTTCATGATGAATTACATAACTGTCTGTATGTATGGAGGTCATGGGGGAAACCTTTCAACTGAATAATTAAAAAAACAACATTTTGTGCTAATTAATAGGAAGTAAACTAATAAATAAATGTGTTAAATTAAACTAGATTTAATTTTACAAGAACTCAACTTGCATATACCTAATTTGGAAGCTATTGATCGAAAAAGACAAATCACAACTCGTATGTTTTGAATACCGAACTTCCATTCAAATCTGTCGCAGTGAACAACAATGAGGCTTAGACATTTCCTCTATTGTTCTGTGTCAATTAGAAGTCAATATGTAAACTTGAGTTTAATTATTTAGGTGATTTGGAATCAACTCTATACGTTTACTATGCGAGTCCAAGTGTTTAGAAATGCAAAGTAGGAACTCTTCTAGTGAAAGAATAAAATTCTTCTGCATTGGTGCACTTCGCTGCTCATTAATAACAATAACTCTGACAATAGGATGTTTAATGTGAAAAAAAACACAGCACACACACACACACACACACACACACACACACACACACACACACACACACACACACACACACACACACACACACACACACACACACACACACACACACTAACCTGCATTTGACAACACGGCCAGGCTGATTACAAATAAGACCAACATAGCTCCTTGTTTTAAAGGAATAATCCGAAATATGTGAGAAGAGGGAGAAAATGCGCTGAAGTTATTCAGACATCAAGTAGGCTATGCAAAGATTTCATCCACGGTGGCAGAGACAAGTGCGTAGGTTCAAATCCAGTGTGGACTTTCTCTTTCACTCAGCTGCGATCCAATAAGCCGATAATAACTCATGAAGAAACAGCATGACCCCGGACGGTGTGTGATGTCCCGCTGAGAGAGGAGAAGACTGGAGATGAAGTGAACGGGTCTGCTCAGCTCGTCTGCTGCTTCGGGACCTGCAGCGTGTTTCATTTCCCCACAGTGTGCGCCTGCTGCCCGCTCTGCCCCGCACATCTATTTCTAAGGATCGCAAGGAGACGGAGAGAGGTTGTGTAGTGACAGCAGCAGCAGCTCCGCCTCTCCTCCGCCTTTTTCTCTCATTTAAAGGAACATCCAGTTTGTGCGCAATGGATGGAGCCCACAACCTGCTATTCACACAGGGGGGGGGGGGGGCTCCCAACATGACGGTCCATGAGGAAACTCCAGGGGCCCTTTGTGAGGAGTTCAGGGAGTCAACGAAATAAGGATTAAAGGTGTCTAATGTTTACCCCATCCCACAGTAGAGACCAACCACAAAACGTCTCTGGGTATCTTGCAGTGCTGGAAGAGAAGAAGTACTCAGACATTTTACGTAAGTAAAAGTAGCAAACCTACAGTATAAAAATACTCTATTACAAATAAAAGTCATGCGTTCAGTGTTTCAAAAAGCAGTACAGAAGTAGGCCTATTGGCAAAAAAAATGTACTTAAATGATGAATGAGGTAGGTTTAAAGTTACATTTGAACTGCTTTGGATACTTTTGATAGTTTAATCTGTATCAATGGATCATATTTTATAAACGGATCATATGTTTTATATGTAAAATCTTGATTTGAAAAAGAATTATAGCTCTTAAATAAGTGAAGTGAAAAGTACATTTACCTCTGAAATGTAGTAGATTAGAAGTATGAAGTAGCATATCATTTAAATATTCAAGTAAAACCTTTACCACTGTAAAAGTTTAGCATCAAAATCTGCTTAAAGTACCAGAAATAGAAGTACTCTTTATGCAGAATGGCCAATTTCAGAATCATATATATTAAACTACAATAATCATTGATGCATCAATGTACTTTAATGTTACAGCTGGTAAATGCAGAGCTACTTTTAATTACTTTATATACTGCTGGGATACGTCATCTAAATTAATATATCATAATCTATTAGTATTTTGAACTAATTGAGTACTTACCTGCAGTTATATTCCACCACTGATATCTGGGACAAACCTGTCACGTAAAGTAATGGAAGAAGTATTCAGATTGTTCAAAACAATGCATAAATCCACCAAAATAAAAGTTCTTCATTCTGAGTCTTGCTTAAGTGAAAGTACAGAAGTATTGTCAGTAAAATGTTTCAAAGTAAAAGTCCTGGTTCTGCAGAAGAATGGCCCCTGTGAATGATATATTATTATATAGTACATTACTATTGTTGATGCATCAATGTGTAAGTATGTTAATGTTAAGGTAATTGCAACTACAGACTTAACACAGCGTGATAACAGTGTGATTAGTGAGTGACTATTATATTAATACCAGATGTCCAAGTGTGGACACCTGTGTGGCCCCCTGTACAGCCCACGTGGAGTCTGATGAAAAGCTGATGTGGGGCATAAATGAGTGCTCATATCCACATTTCTGACTAATTGGCTTTGGAAGGAGAGAGCGCAAACATAAAGTGATGCTGCTGATGCATTACAAATTACACCGATTGGTTGCTCCGCTGAAGCCTTTGTTGACAACATTGTTGGTGTCCAGACAAAACCAGTGAAATATGCAAGCCAAATAAAAAACAAGGTTTTAAATTCCAGTTCTGCTTTCCACATGGCCTTCTTCTCCCAACAATGGCTGCTTAATAGCCCATATAAAGAAGAGAGGGACAGGATGAAGGCATTCAAATATATGTAAGATGAAGCTTTAAATTACCAAAACTTGGATTATGGTTGGGCCTGCATGAACAATACGAGACAACACTGTGCAGGCTGCAGTGTGCCCCCCTGTGCTCAGTAGTGGTACAAAAAAATTCATGATGAAAAACTGTTCTTTCCGCTCTGGCCCATTTGGGTCAAGCTCGACTGAACACAGCATGGCTTTGGCTTCTCTATCTGCTGTGTAATCGGACAATGACCTGCTTTCTGTGCTTCTGACCCGTGACCAATAAGCAGTGAGCCAAATGAAACTATCTCACCTGTTCACTTTGTTCTGTCTGTCCTGGTTCAGTCATCAGTCTTACTCTTTGTGGAGAAAGAAAACTGGGATCTTTCTCAGAGATTTAAACTCCCTGTTTCCAGACGTTGTGCTAAGCTAAGCCATAGCACGAAGTGTACAGACCTTTCTGGTACAGACATGAGTGTGGTATCTTCTCATATAACTCTTGACAAGAAGGTGAAGAAGCAAGGTCTTTAAGTTGTCCGTCAAACAGTGGACTTTTGCACACAGCTGTGAGGTTTGTGAGTCCCATGCTTTACACTTCCTGCAGTTCATGCACTCCACAGGCCCATTCACTGTTAACTTTAGTCTCTCAGCTTTCCTCTGCAGACTTCAAAGGGCTGTTTGGCATCAGACTGGAATGATTCGACTGGCCTCTTCAACAAAGCTGTCTTCCTCCAAATGATGATACCAACAACTAAAAGGCTTTGCATCTCATTGTGTTCATTTTTTTGTCTCTTTGTGGTCATATTTCACCTCTGTGTACTCTCTTTTCATCTCTTTGTGGATGCTTTTTGTGTCTCTTGGGCGGTTTTATGTCTTTTTTAAAATTTTGCATCCTTTTGTGACTGCTTTGCCTCTCATGGACGTGGACGTTTTGTGTTTTTTTGTGGACATTTCCTGTCTTATTGTGGTCTCTTTTCATCTGTTTGAGGTTGATTGTGTCTCTTTGTGGACGCTTTTTGTCTCTGTGGCTGTTTTGTGTCTGTTTTTACTCATTTTCCATCACTTTGTGGTAATTTTTCGTCTCTCTTTGTGGTCGTTTTGTGGCCAGTGTCACCCCTCTGGCCCTGCCCCTGCTCCTAACATACAACCATACACACATTGTTATCATGCCATAACTGACACGGTAACTGACGGACGGATTGGTTAATTACACGGGGGCCAACTCAAAAGGAGAGAGAAGAAAAATAGGCTAAATGATGTAAGGACATGAGTATTTCAAACATGCAAAGAAAGCTCTAGTGCAATTTTAGAGGAATCTTTTGACAGAACCAAGCCCTTCACTGTAGGAAGTCAGATGTTGGTTTTATTTAATGTATCAGGTTTGAACTTGTTGGATGCTTTAGTAACAGTTGAATGCTTTTACACAGAAAAATGAGTGAAATCTTCAGACTGTTTGTGCCTGGAGAGAAATAGCTGCCCAGACAGAGAGTCAAGACGACCTAGATATGACAGTCATTTCACTTTTTGCTCCTAAAAGGTAAGAGTTTTATAATGACTGAATAGTCCTTTGACCAGGTGCATGTTAAAGTGAAATATTCTATAGAGCATGGTGTTACGCATACATTATACTTCAACTCAAGGCAGATAGAGAGACTGACAGTGATGCTGGATATAGTTCAGAAGAAAATATGACTTAATTTGCTTTGGACTCAACCTTACAGTTATCATATGACATATTTTAAAGAATGTCCGTTCAAGCGTAGTATTATGATGCAAGAGGGAATCACACATGCACCTCATAAGGTCACTCAATTTAAACTCACTTTAACTTGTTACAGCTATAAAACGATTATTCAAATAATAAATTAGTTATTTGACAGAAAATAAATTGTGAGGATTGGCTTTTCTTATTTGATTGTAAACTGAATAGTTTTAGGTTTTAGAGTCAGAGACAAGAGGAAGGCTATCATTTATTTTTTATTTTTTTACATTTACCACAGTTCATGATAAAAATATTGACTTAAAAATGAACAAAAACAATAAAACTTGTAGTTTTCCTATCATTCATTTACGTGCTGTCATGTTAGATTATTTACCTCGTTAAACTTTTTCAATTATTTAAATGTGAGTAATTGGCAGAAGCAGCAGTTTTAGAAGAAAAACCATATATTTGGTGTAAATGGTAACTCATCATCTAAATATGGCAAGGGGTCCTAGATGCTTTTTTTGTACGGGGTCACACAATCCAAAACGGTTGGGAACCATGACTTTATCTTTAACAATCATATATATTGTTATGTTCAATTTTCATCTGTAGAGTGACTATAAACAAGAGCTGTCTACAAAAAGACAAATATAGTGGAGTAGAAAGTATAATATTTGCCCCTGAAATGTAGTGGAGTAGAAGTAAAGCAGGATATTTGAAATAATGCATTGTAAAAGTACCTCAAATTGTATTTAAGCACAGTACTTGAGTACATGTACTTAGTTACCTTTTCCTGAAGTATTAATATGCAAAACACATCTTCTGGTAAAGGGGAACTTGAGCTGTATGTTGCAGTGTAAACATCTCACCACCAGGTGGCAGTATGTAAAAACATGAAGGACCCTCATAGGTCAAAGTATTGTACTTCCTGTTCGGCGGTAAAGCGTGTGCTCCTTTGCGAAGTACGAACGTTCTTGTGACGAAAACATACCGAATTTATTAATTCCCACACAGCATTGAGTAGAACAGAAATGGTGAGTACATCGTACTAATGTTTACCATCAACTCATTAGATGTTCAGTGGGATTGTTTTCGCTATCACTGCGCAAAGAAAGTAGCCTATTTGCTAAGTTAGCATTAGCTACGCTCGCTTCTCATTCTTGATTTTGAAGTGAATGAATGAATGAATCTCACTTTTACGCTCACAAGCAGCGTAAATGTAGTATTTAGTTACTTAAATAGTACTACGGTTGATGTAATCGTTTATTCGGCGGCGTAACGTCATTTACCAGTGCACGTATGCCGTCTGTTTGAGTTTGGCCCAATTTCTGTGAAGAAAAAAGGCCCACCAAACTCCATTCTAAAATCTTCTAATTCAGCAAGCATATGCTTATCGGCAAACAGTACGTTTTATACGTTCCAGAGCCTGCTGCACCTAAACGCTTTTTCTCCCGTAAAGACATCGTTGTTTAGGTTTCCTGGCTGTACACAGCCTCATCGACTTAACGTTACTGTTGGCTGAAACCGTAAAAACAAAGAAGTGCAATAATGGGTGTTCTCATTAAGCATTTGGGCTGGGGTTGGCTGCAATTCTGTACAATACAGGCTACACCAGCAGCAGCTTTTCATTTTGGCATACATCCAATCAACACAGCACCAACACGTAAATATTGACTTAGAAATGTTTTACCTAACGTTATCTTTTTTTTACTGCCATACATTTAAACACATTCGTTTCAGAGAGTTATTTTGTGTTTACATTTTTTAATTTGAAATAAGAAATGAGTTTTCGGCCGAATTTATTAACGTTATATCATCACATATCCGGGAAAGGTCACTAGATGCATGTTTTCATTTGACATGCTGCTGATATGCCAAGCCAAAATTATTTGGCACAATTTTAAAACTAAATTTGGCATGAGCTGTTTATTTAGAGAATAACATTATTTGCGAGAATAAGTAATACCCTGGTTAATGTTGGCAATGCTGTCACAATATACATGTATAGTTATGTAATATAGCCAAAAGGTGGTCAACTGTGTATAATAACCTGCCTCATTTTTTTCATCCATAGAGTTTACCTTTGAACCCAAAGCCATTCTTGAACGGCCTGACAGGCAAGCCGGTGATGGTCAAACTGAAGTGGGGTATGGAGTACAAGGGCTACCTGGTGTCTGTGGATGGGTACATGAATATGCAGGTGAGAGTAACATATTGTATAGTATGTCTTGTTCCAATACAAATATTATTCATCAACACAGATATGTGCCATCCTTGCTTGCACAAAGAGAATATTTGACTTAAGTACGTTGGGATATTGCAGCATTGTTGAACAATGGTAAATCAAACACAAAGCAGTTTGCTTTTTTTGTTCTTTTGTTATTCCATCTTGACTTTTTCACACCTGCACATTTCCTCATGTAAAGCCGCAAGAGTCATATCACAAAGAAAATGTTGGATGCTAGCATTACTAGCTTCAGAGCTTCCATTTTTCCTTAATGTGAGCAGCAACTAGTGAACATCATTTTCTTTAACAAGCAAATTATAACAAATGTGCTTTTGTACTTTTTGCACAAGTGCATTCGACAAAGTCAGAAAGATATATATTCTATCCTATCATATCATATACTTTTATGGGCTGTGAGAATGCACGGTGCCTAGTTTTTCCTGACCTAACATACATTGCAGAGTTGCCAGCATCTCATGTTCTGCAGTATAAGTTGTATAAGTTGTGTGGACAGTTTTTTTTATTTTTTTCTCCGTGATTTATTGGGATTTTATTATACCAAGCTGTACCATTCAGATCAGCGAACATGATTCTCCCTTAACAGTACAAATACACCATTATGGGTGGAATCCTGACCTTTTTTACATGTTTTCCTGACAGCTGGCAAACACAGAAGAGTATGTGGATGGAGCATTGGCGGGTCATCTTGGTGAAGTGCTTGTCAGGTTTGTTGTCAACCTAAAATATCTTTATTCCATAACTAGTTCAGTAGAATCTTTATTAGTTACTTAATTTGCTGCTTTTCAACAAGGTCATTTAAAGTAAGATGCTTGTTTTTTAAGGAAAAAAGCAGTTTCTGGCAAAACGATTCAGAGAGTTATTTTTTGAGTTAAGATTCCTAACTACCTCAACTAAATTGTGTTAATAATTAGCGTGTCATTTTTCAAAGAAATCAGTGGTGGTAGCAAAGGGAGCACTACATGATCAAGCTATTGTGCTTCTGTCTTTTCCCCTGCAACCAGTTATGGCAGCACTGTGTGCTAACAGGTGTGTTTCATACCCACAGGTGCAATAATGTTTTGTACATCAGAGGTGTAGAAGAAGAGGAGGAAGACGGAGAAATGAGGGAGTGATGTTGGTGAAGAGGACTTGGCCCTGTTGTGTGATTGTACCTTGTAGTTGAGATGATGTGTGTTTGTGTTTTCACCATGTGAAACAAATGAACGCCTGCGCTTTAGGGTTTTTTTTTCAAGCAGTTTTGAAATTGATTTTTTTTTTTTTTTTTACTGTATGTAAGTTCAATTTTATGTTGTGACTTTGTGATACAGACACAATAAAATGATTATTGTACCCTTTCTTAAACCTGATTGTTGTGGTTTTTGCATGTGATAACCAATATAGCCCCTACATCTTCCCGCTGCCGTAACTTTTTATAATCATGGTTTCATATCAGTGTTTTCTTTAGGATTTCTAATATATTTATTCACCTCTATTCATACACACAATGAGGCATATTTTCAGTTGTGATTGAACTGTATTTTTTTGAGTTACTATATAGGCCAACTTTGATCTTGACATTCTAGCATTCTGTAGCAAATAACAATAAACCCACTATTAATTACATTATCTTAATGCAGTGTAACTACTTCAGCATGGAAATAATGCACCTAAAATACAAACGTGGGCGAGGGCGTTGAGCAGTCGCTATCAAATCAACAGCCACGTGCAATTTAGCTCGCAGGTGAAGAATACAAACAACGAAAATCACTAGTTAACTTAATTTAAATTTGCAGGACCAGGCTTAAATGAACTGACAACATAAGTTATACGACTTACAGTTCTCAAGGATGTGCACACACACAATCTCAACTGGCTAGTTATCCTCGTGTGTCCGCGCTATTCTCCTCTCATGCACTCTAACAATGCAGCCCTATTTATGACGGAAACTGTTGTGTGCATACAATAATAGTCTTATCAAATAATGTCTTTGGAAATAACCAATTAGATATGTAGCATTTCCTCTAGGCACAAAGGAGGCGCTGCACTTAATTAAGAGGAGCGTGGTCTGTAAGCCTGTTAGAGGGCTTTATAACACTTCCACTCCCCGCTAGTTGGTTTGGAATGACAATGTCGCGGACCCTCCATGCATAGGAAGTCAGTCTGGACGATTAATCGAATATGCATCGACATCGAAATTCTGAAGCTGTTTAATAATAATTTAGTACTATTGATAGGCCTACTTTCTCCTTAAAAACATTCTGCCGCGTGTGTAGTCACATGACTTTGGGACCAGTCAGCCACGTGGAAAGCATAATGTAGGATAACTCAAACTCCGAGTCAACTGAGCAACTTGTGCCCAAAGAAACCGCAGTGTCCGTCGTCTGGAAACATTTTGGCTTCAAAAAAGATTATATAGAACAATGTGATTAATTATCGTTCATTTATTGTTAGCAAGGTAAAATGTGCAATTAATCGTGATCGATTTTTAGGTCATATCGTGCAGCCCTAGTAGGAAGGGTGTAGGGCCCAGTTTGGAATTGGCCATATGTATCTAACAGAATATGTAAATTCCTCTTCAATGATTACTGGTTGTCTGTGTTGTCTGTGGCAGAAGCACCACCCCTTACTGTGCACTTTAAACTGCTCTCCTGAACAAATATTTGCCTGTTCCCAAACAAGTTGAAAGCCAGTCACTGAAGAGAAGTGTTTCTGCTTTGGATGAATCAAAATGTCCAAAAATTATAGACTCCTGGTGAAGAATGCCAAACAGGTGGTCCTGATCTGCAACAACGGAGAGAAGTTCATGACTAAACATGGGATGCAAAATCTTTCTGTGATTGAAAATGGGAGCGTAGTGATAGGGAGGTAAGCATCTGAGATTACTTCATACCATGTTATAAGCATGTGCGAGCACCTGTTGTTAAATATTGTATGAGTTAGTAAAGAAATGTTACACAAATAGCATTAGTTATTAACTGTGGAGCTGCTCTTCATACCTGCATACTAAATGTCAGCACAGCTCTAGTTGATCTGCAGGTTTTATATGTAAAAGCCAAAGGGAACGGGAAATACATGACACTGGTGCCCCTACAGGCTGTAATGGCTCATTACACCAATAAAACACTGGAAGGCTGGAAACTTTTCTATTAATATCACTTTTAAAATGTATTCATTAATAACCACTTCATATATTGGTTTCTGGACATTTAATTCTATTCTATATGGGTGCTATTAAAATGTATAATTTTGACTGAGGGTGTTTACAAAAAGGTTTTTCCTCTGTACAGTGGCCATTAGTCTAAGCTGTACATTGTCAACCTTATAGCTGTATGTTCAGATCCAAGCTTGGCTTTAAAGTGACATTAAAGCAACCAATTTCTTCATCCAGTGATGGGCTCATTAAAGCCGTGGGGCCTGCAGAAATCATCGGAGCACAATATCCAGAAGCGTCCTTTGATAAAGTGATTGATGCTTCAGGAATGTGTATCCTGCCTGGTGAGTATCAGCTCAGCAGAGGCTTACATGCAAGCTATATTTTTTGGGACTGGATTTTTGGACTGGTTATACAATTACATGAAATCAGTGATTAGTATTTTAAAAATCTTTTTGTTTCAGGGTTGGTTGACGCCCACACCCATCCAGTCTGGGCTGGTGACAGGGTGCATGAATTTGCAATGAAGGTAAATCACATTTTGATAGTTCGTTGATTTTTCTTCCATAACTGGAGCTACATTGTTTTATAAAATGCAATGTTACTCTTGCAGCTGGCAGGTGCCACGTACATGGACGTGCACCGGGCCGGTGGAGGGATCCACTTCACGGTGGAGCACACCCGAGCTGCCAGGTCCTCAGAGCTGCTGGCTTCCCTCAGCAGCAGGCTGGTCCGGATGCAGCGAGCAGGTACAACCCTGGTGGAGTGTAAGAGCGGCTACGGACTGGATCTGCAGACTGAGCTTAAGATGCTGGAGGTGATCGAGGAGGCCAGGGGCACCCTGCCCATCAACATCTCCTCAACCTACTGTGGAGCCCACGCAGTGCCCAAGTATGGACCTTCCTCAACATTTTCTTATTTCCAGTGTTGTAATGTAACAAAGTACAAATACTTTGTTACTGTTCTTACTAATGTTCACGTATCTGTACTAAAGCTGTCAGTCTTCCTCTATAATACCATTTGAATTTAATTTTTTTTTTTTAAATATTCAAATATTAAATGCTCAAATGCAGCCTGTTATAAATATGTACTACACTACTCAGGCTTATGCATCGTCAATGCCACTATAAGCATGTGGTTGTTGTTAAACGTTCTGTCCACTAGAGGGACTTCCAACATCAGCCTGGCGTTGAAGAGGCTCTACGTCATGGCGCATTGCATTTCTGGCACGCCACTCTCTGTTTACATTATTTTCCAACACGCACACAGCGACAAACACAAATCAACAGAGAACGCTGTAATGAAACATGCTCTTACATGTGTCATGAAGCGGCTCTGTTGTAAAGGCTAACGTTGCTCGGTTAGCACAATGACATCATGTTAGAAAGCACAGTTGAAACGATTTGTCATAAACTGAGTAACAAAAGTGTTAGCCACGATGCTAACGGCATTGATAACTAAGCCAAACGGTTATGTTAGAAGGAAATATATGAAGTAGAAGCTGACGCTGACAGCTGTAGGGCAGCTAACATAGTCTTTAGCTGTCTCCATGAAGCTCCCAGCTAAGCTCCGATAACATACGACGCAGTTAGGAAACCAGAACGAGCTAACTAATGATAACATAAGCATTTTGACTCGGTGGATGTCGATTTTAAAGTCATGTTAAAACTATTTTCCACCCTTCTTCCGATTTCCAGCCGCAGCTTGTCACTCCCCCCCCCCCCCCCCGTATTAACGTTACTCTGTACATAACATTAGCTCACAATGCCTTGTGTTTCTCACTCCTGTAACTTATTATCATCAGACATGAGAAGAGGGAGATTAGCTAATGTTAGCCAACCTATTTATTAAAAAATATCACATCAATAGTAATTTCAGCATTTGAATAGTATTGCTTGTTTTACTATTCAAATTATATTCAACTTTAGCAGACCTAATCTGTACGTTACTTCGTTATTTATATTTCTTGAAACTTTTTAAATTTCTTTCATTTTTACTCCACTACATTTCCTAAATAAAATGTATACTTTTACTCCGATACATTTCCCTCCTAAGCATCTGTGTTACTCTTTACTTGCAAGAAATGTTTTTGTACGTTGGAGTGAAAGATTCTTTCTCACAAAAAAATTATATTTGTTTCTGTTTTTCTCTTTGTTGATGTCAGACTTTGAATTTGATGTTTTAAGAAGGTGTAAAAACCCTGAATGTTATGCTTTATTGTAAGTAAGCAACAATAAAGTTCATAATCAAAGTTTTTTTTTTTTTACTTTTACTTCTAAAAATTAAGTACATTTAATATCAGAAGATTACTTTTGATACTTAAGTAAATATCAGATACTTTAAGTTTTAAGTTTTTTCCACTCCAGTGATATTCTAAAAGGTAACTCTACCAAAGTCATTTTCTGGTAAGATACTTGTACTTTTACTCAAGTATTGCTTTTTAAGTACTTTATACAAGACTACTTATTTCACATCACTTCCTGAAAGTAAATATCTAACCAATCTTCTCTGTTCTTTTATTTAGAGGGAAGACAGTTGCAGAAGCAACAAAGGACATCCTGCAGGTTCAGCTGCCACGACTGAAGGAACAGATGGCTGCTGGGACTCTGAGAGTTGACAACATCGACGTGTTCTGTGAGCAGGGAGTGTTTGACCTCAGCTCTACTCGTTCTATCCTGCAGGCCGGCAAAGACATGGGCCTCCACATCAACTTCCACGGAGATGAGCTTCATCCCATGAACTCTGCTCAGGTATCACTTACTCCTAAAGCTGCGGGGTTTTTTTAGCCACTTTGAGTGCAGAAGAAATCCCAAATGGGCCTTTGATGCATTGTGTTTCTCATATATTGTGCACTCCATTTATATCAGTACGGGTAGACTAAATTCTAAAAACACCTGTCGGTGTAATGCAATACAGTTCAACTGCACCACATGTTACCGCCTCAAAATGGCCTAAAAGTGGGATTATCACCCCTCTGAAACATTACAACCTTAATATAGAACTCCAGTTATTATTATCTCTCTTCTGGTCTCCACCAAATCCTGTGAAAAATATTTGGGTCTTTAGCTGCTAAGTGTGTGTGTCTGTCTGTTCATTAGTTGTTTGGTATTTAAAGCTTAAAAAATAGGGGGACATTTTAATCACTATTTTCCAGAGCTCACGTTGATATTTTTAAATTGTTAGTTTTTGTCAGAGCAACAGTCCAAAATTTAAAGACATTCTGTGTACAATTATAAAAACTGAGAAAAGCAGCACAATTGTTTTATAAATTACTTTAATGACTTATCAATTATTAGAATTGCTGGTTACACTTTACTTGAAGGTATCTATATAAGACACTGTCATGAACGTGTCATAAACATTATTAACAAGTCATAAACGTTTATGACATGACGCTTTTGACGGTTTTTGTCATGACAAGTTATGGTTAGGGTTCATGTGTTCATGACAGTGTCATGTCACTCTTATGTAGGTACCTTCAAGTAAAGTGTTACCGAATTGCTGATTAATATTTTGTTTATAAACTGATCAATTAATCGACTGTTAATCAATTTATTGAATATTAATCGTGTTAACCTGAGTGTGTGGTTGTGTTTCAGTTGGGTGCCGAGCTCGGAGCCTTGGCCATCAGTCACCTGGAGGAGGTCACAGACGAGGGGATTGCTGCCATAGCAACAGCAAGAACCGCCGCCGTCCTTTTACCAACTACAGCTTACATCCTACGGTACTGTAACACCAGTGGTGGAATGTAACTAAGTACATTTACTGAAGTATGGTACTTAAGTACAAATTTGAGGTACTTCATTTGAGTATTTTGTTTTCATGCCACTTTAAGCTTCTACTGAATTACATCGCAGAAAGAAATATTTTACTTTAGAACTTAAGAACTTTTGTTACTTTACAAAATTGTATACAACATACAAAAGCTTATTAAATATGATGCTTTGTTTAATGTAACTACCAAACAGTACTGTATATACAGGAAGAGCTGAAACGATTAGTAGATTAATTGATTAGCTGTTGACAGAAAAATAATTGGCAACTATTTTTGATAGATCTGAATACTTCCTCCACCACTTTGTAACACACAGAAATACTCACACACCCCTCATAGCTTTGAGTTGTCTAATAATTTGCATGTGTTCAGGCTGCCTCAGCCTCGGGCCAGAGATATGTTGGAAGCTGGAGTTATTGTCGCCCTCGGCAGCGACTTTAACCCCAACGCCTACTGCTGCTCCATGGTGAGAACAACGCAAGTGTTGTATGATAGTTGCAACTGATCTCTTGTCTCTATCCTGTTTATTTGCGTTTTCCTCTCTCTGTCTTGTCTCCGTCCTCAGCCAATAGTCATGCACCTGGCGTGTGTCAACATGAGGATGTCCATGCCTGAGGCTTTGGCTGCGGGCACCATCAACGCAGCCTACGCCCTGGGGCGCTCCCACACACATGGCTCCCTGGAAGTCAACAAACACGGAGACCTGCTGGTCCTCAACACCACACGGTAAATCACATGTCAAGATTAACACACACGGAAAGGTATAGCATCATATATTTATTATGAGACGATCATAGATACATTTTGTGTATAAATTGGCAACAATTATCAAAACAAAGGTATGGATAGTAATGATGACCAGCAAGGTTCCAGTGGTAAAAATAACAATTAGTCAAGTACTGTACTTAAGCAAGGTACTTGCACTTTTTTTTTAATATTCCCATTAATTACTTTACACTTATCCTCCACTACATTTCAGAGGGAAATATTGAACTTTATAATCCCCTATAGTTATTTGTCGAACTAGTAACTATTCACATTGAACATTTACATATTTACATACAGAACATGATTATCTTTTTAAAGTATTTGTTATAAACTTCAGTAAAACGGTTAAAATTAGCACCACCTCAACCAACTACAACAATAAAATGCTACTTGCACATTAAAGTATCAGTAAAAATAATAATACAATAATATAATGTATAATTAACACTCAACAAGGCTCTTTTTCTGCATAACAAATACTTTTAATTTTGATACTTGTAAGAGCCATTTATTTTTTGCCTTTGTGATTATTTTGACATAATATGCTTTTTTGTACACTGGGTGGCAGTCACCTAAAATGGGACGGCATTTAATCATTTTTACATTTTGATGACATACGATACTATGACTTTTTTTAAATACATTGCCGTCATATGTACATTATTTACTTTTGCATAAATCTGCAACAGCTCTGATTCCTTTGTGGGAAATATTTGTTGAACAGCTGTTGCTTATATCAGAATCCAGACTTGAATGAAATGCAAAATGTCACAAAATGTCCAATACAGGGTTTTAAGTACTTCAAACTATTGAACACCTCATAAGAACTACACCATTCAGGGTGAACACTTTCTCAGTAAAAGCAGAAACAGTGAATGGTGAATTAATAGGAAGTTCTGTTGACAGTTTTCCAAGTTGTTCCTCCCAAAATATTATATGTATATAATACCTATATATTCCATGCTAAAGGACCAGGTCTAACTAAAATAAAGATGTAACTGTAAGTAGTGGTATTGTTGTGTAATCTGTGTCTTTTAGACTATATCAGCTTGCATAGATGTTTTATTCTGACAAATGAGTATGACACCTTAAGTATGTATTGCTGATAACTGCATGTCAAATGTGTTTTTATGAAGTGTTTGTAAATCAGACCCTCTCCTTTTAATGCAGATGGGAACATCTTATCTACCAGCTGGGAGGACATCAGGAGTTGATCCGTTACGTCATCATTAAAGGAAACATTGTCGTTGATAATGGCAAAACTATGGACTTATAATCAGAAAAAAATGGTGAAGGTGCTATCAATAATTTTGATAGACAGCTATACGATATTAAAGGTCCCATGACATGACAATTTCACTTTATGAGGTTTTTTAACATTAATATGCGTTCCCCCAGCCTGCCTATGGTCCCCCAGTGGCTAGAAATGGCGATAGGTGTAAACCGAGCCCTGGGTATCCTGCTCTGCCTTTGAGAAAATGAAAGCTCAGATGGGCCGATCTGGAATATTCCTCCTTATGACGTCATAAGGAGCAAGATTACCTCCCCTTTCTCTGCTTTGCCCGCTCAGAGAATTTGACCCACCCATGAGAGAGAGAGACATCATGGCTTTCAAACGAGCAAAGTGGCAGTTGGTCAAGGCCACACCCCCACCATCCACTTTGCCCCCCCCCCCCCCTCCTCCTCAATAGCTACAGACACAGAAATGACACATCCTAAGGAAAGCTCATTGTGGAACTGGCTCTAGTGGCTGTAATTCTGCACCAAGGCTGAATTTCGGGAAAGAGACTTCAGATACAGTACTAGGGGACCACTAAGGTCTATATAAAAGCACCCAAAGAGCACCATGTCATGGGACCTTTAAGGTAATACTTTGACATTTTTTGAAATATGTGTATATTTCTGGAAACGGGGAGACCAGTAGCCTAGCTCTGTCCACTGTTTTTAGATAAATGTTATGTTAACTGTTGATTAAAATCTGCCTCTCTATGCATCTATCTCTGTTTCTGTAAAGCAGTTATTCAGAGACTACAGCAGCAAAAGAATTTCATTATCACCTCAGAAAACAGGTAAAATATTTCACACCTCAAGTGATCAAAGAGGTTATTGATTGACATGATGTGACCTTTGTTAACATGTGAAATGACCTGGTGCTCACCCTACTTTGATCTGTATACTCAAAGAACTGCTGTCTGACCATCAGGTGAAAGCAGATATCAGAAGTATAGAGTAAAGATTGCAGAAGAAAAAAAAAGTATTGAGGTCAACGAGTCAGTAATTATCAGTACACTGAAACAAAACTTCACATTTGTGAAGTGTGCTTTTATTGAACAGTTAGTATACAATTTTTGTTAAGTTCATTTTATGACATTTTTACATAACTTTTTATGGCATTATTTTACTTCATTCTATACTTGGACTTTTTATGACTTTTTGATGACATACTATGACTTTTTATGTCATTTTTATGACTTTGACGACATACTATACACTGACTTTTTTTATATTTTTCCGTCATACTATGACTTTTTTGACATTGTGACAATATGACTTTTTTATAAATTCTTCCGACATACTATACTATGACTTTTTTTTTAATACATTTTTACGACATGGTATACTATTACTTCTTCAGATACATTTTGACAACATGCTATCCCGTGACTTTTTTTCATTCATACTATGACTTTTTTCATACATTTTTCGACATACTGTACTATGTTTTTTGATACTTTTTGACGACATACTATACTATGACTTTTTTGACATTTTAACAACATACTGTACTTAAACTTTTTCATGAAGTTTTTTGACATACAATATGAATTATTTTGATACATTTTGATGACATATGACTTATTGACAACATACTCTATTGACTTTTTGATACATTTTGTCGACATTCTATGCTATGACTTTTCTTTTTTTTTTTTCTACTACACTATACTTTTTTAGGAAATTTTGACAACATAGTATACTATGACTTTTTCATACATTTTTCCGACATACTATACCATGACTTTTTTGATACATTATGACATATATGAAAAAAATCAAAAAAGTCATAGTATAGTATGTAGATATTGTCATTGTATAGCATCTTGGAAAAAAGTTTTAAAAAATCAGTGTTTGAAAAAGTGATAGTATATAGCATGTCAAAAACAAGTCATAGTATAGTATGTCGGAAAAAGTCAAAGTAGCATTTCGGGAAAAAGTAAAAAAAAGTCAATGTCGGAAAACAGTAAAATAAGTCGTAGTATAGTATGTCGAAAAAAAAAAAAAGTCAGTGTAGTATGTCGAAAAAAGTCATTGTATAGCATCTCGGAAAAAAGTTTTAAAAAAATCATTGTTTGAAAAAGTGATTATATATTATATTTTGTCAAAAAGTCATAGTATAGCATGTCGAAAAAAAAATCATAGTATATTATGTTGAAAAAAAAGTCATAGTATATGTCGAAAAAGGTCATATTATAGTATGTCGAAAAAAAAAAGTAAAAGTATAATACTGTCGAAAAAAAGTCATGCTATAGTAAAAATCATTATAGTACCTTGAAAAATCACAGAAAAGTCATAGTACAGTATGTATGTAACACTGTTGAGTCCTCGCTTCCTCGGCTCCATTATCACCCGGGACATGAAGTTAAAAAGGTTGCAGATGATATACTTCCTGTATCAGCTGAATAAGTTCAACTTGCCAAAATCAACAATGGTGTATTTTTACACATCCATCATTGAGTTCATGCTCACCATCTCCATCACCATCTGGTACAGTACACTGCTGCTACAGCCAAGAACCAGACTGCAGCATATCATTCTTTCCACTAAGAAGGTGATTTAGCTGTAATCTACCATCCCTCCAGGACCTGTATGCCTCCAGGACCACGAGGCAGGCAGGAAAGATTCTGGCCGACCTCACCCACCATGGACAAACTCTTCAAATCACTCCACTGGCAGGAGGCTGTGCTTTCACATCTATATACGTTATAACGGACATATTTGGGACTATATCTCTGTACGTTGCATATAGTTTTTATGCTGTACTTTGTACTATGAACCTTTGAACATTTCTTGGACAATTTTGCACATTTCTGCAGAAAATTAACACATAAAAAGTGTACAGTTCATACATTTTAATTCACATGTATTGTACATATTTTGATTGTTATTTTCTAATATTATGTTTGTTTCTTGATGTTTATGACTTATGGCATGCCAATGACATTTTCAGTAGTATAGTATGTCAAAGTAAAGTAAGTATAGTGTGTCTGTATAGTATGTCGAAAATAATAGATAAAAGTCATTATGGTATGTCGAAAAAAAAACATAAAAAGGTCATAGTATAGTATGTCGAAAAAAAGTCATAGTATAGTATGTTGAAAAGAAAATCATAGTATATTATGTTGGGGGGAAAAAAGTCATAGTATAGTATGTCAAAAAAATCATAAAAGTCATAGTATAGTATGTCGAAAAAACCATAAAAAAGTCATAGTATAGTATGTCGAAAATAATAGAAAAAAGTCATAGTATAGTATGTCGAAAAAAACATAAAAAAGTCATAGTATAGTATGTCGAAAAAAACAGTCATAGTATATTATGTCGAAAATAATAGAAAAAAGTCATAGTATAGTATGTTGAAAAAATCATAAAAAAGTCATAGTATGGTATGTCGAAAAGAAATCATAAAAAAGTCAGTATATTATATCGGGAAAAAAAAAGTCAGTATAGTATGTCGAAAAAAGTCATAGTTTGTCGAAATAGTCATAGTATATTACCTCGAAAAATCACAAAAAAGTCATAGTATAATATGTTGAAAAAAATAGAAAAAAGGCATAGTATGGTATGTTGAAATAAGTTTTTAAAAGTCATAGTATATTATCCCGGAAAAAAAGAGTCATGCTATAGTATGTTGAAAAAAATCAATAAAAAAGTCATACTATGGTATGTTGAAAAAAAAGTCATAGTATATGTCGAAAAAAGTCATAGTATATGTCGAAAAAAGTCATAGTATAGTATGTTGAAAAAAGTCATAGTATATGTCGAAAAAAGTCATAGTATAGTATGTTGAAAAAAGTCATAGTATGTTGAAAAAAGTCATAGTATAGTATGTTGAAAAAAAAGTCATAGTATTGTACCTTGAAAAATCACAAAAAAAGTCATAGTACAGTATGTATATAACACTGTTGAGTCCTCGCTTCCTCGGCTCCATCATCATCCGGAACATGAAGTTAAAAAGGTTGCAGATGATGTACTTCCTGTATCAGCTGAATAAGTGCAGCATGCCAAAATCAACAATGGTGTATTTTTACACCATCTGGTACAGTGCACTGTTATTACAGCCAAGAACCAAACTGCAGCATATCATTCTTTCCACTAAGAAGGTGATTTAGCTGCAATCTACCATCCCTCCAGGACCTGTATGCCTCCAGGACCACGAGGCAGGCAGGAAAGATTCTGGCCGACCTCACCCACCATGGACAAACTCTTCAAATCACTCCACTGGCAGGAGGCTGTGCTTTCACATCTATATATACGTTATAACGGACATATTTGGGACTATATCTCTGTACATTGCATATTGTTTTTATGCTCATAGTATAGTATTTCAATAAGGTCATAAAAGTCATAGTATATTATGTCGAAAAGAGTCAAAAAAGTTATAGCATAGTATGTCGAAAAAAATCATTAAGTCATAGTATAGTATGTTGGAAAAAATAGAAAAAAAGGCATAGCATGGTATGTCGAAATAAATCATTAAAAGTCATAGTATAGTATGTCGAAAAAAAAGTTATAGTATATTATGTCGGAAAAAAAGTCATAGTATATATATATATATATATATATATATATATATATGTTTTTATGTAAAGCACTTTGAATTGCCTTGTTGCTGAAATGTGCTATACAAATAAAGCTGCCTTGCCCTGCCTATAGTATGTCAAAAAAAGTCATAGTATAGTATGTCGAAAAAAATCATTAAAAAGTCATAGTATAGTATGTCGAAAAAAAGTCATGCTATAGTATGTAGAAATCATAAAAAGCCATAGTATTGTATGTCGAAATAAAGTCAGAGTATATTATGTTACAAAAAGTCATAGTATGGTATGTTGAAAAATGTCATAGTATAGTATGTCAAAAAAACAGTATAGTATGTCAAAAAAAAAGTCATAGTATAGTATGTAGAAAAAAACCCCAGTATATTATGTGGGGGAAAAAAAAAAGTCAAAAAAGTCATAGTATAGTATGTTGAAAAAAAGTCATAGTATAATACTGTCGAAAAAAAGTCATGCTATAGTATGTCGAAAAAAAATCATTAAAGTCATTGTATAGTAACATCATGAAAAAAGTCAAAGTATGGTATGTCGAAAAAATCATGAAAAAAATCTTAGTATGGTATGTCGAAAAAGTCATAGTATAGTATGTCGTAAAACAAGTCAAAAGTTGTAGAAAAAGTCATAGTTGTATGTTGAAAGTCAGTATGTCAAAAAAGTCATAGTATAGTATGTTGGAAAAAAAAAAAAAAAGTCATATTTTGACAACATACTATACCATGATTTTTTTTAATAGATTTTGATGACATATACTATGACTTAGATGTCGTTATTCGTGCTGCCTGTCAAAGAATGTGACGGTCATTGAGTCAGTAATCCTCTGTACACCTGAAACATCACATTTGTGAAGAGTGCTTTTATTGAACACATTAGTATACAATGCTACTTAATGGATCCATACATAATACTTGTCCACAGGCATGGCTTTTTAACAACCACAACAATTCTCCTTGCTTTTCCTCTTCTCAGTCTTTTCTCTCGGTTGTGATTGTCAGAGGCAAATCACAAATATTTTACATAACATTAATTAGAGTGTGAGTTTAAAAAGCTAACTAAGAAAAACAAGTTCAATAGTGTGAGATAATATACTTTAGTGGCACACATTAAAACTGGCTTTTTTTTTTTTTTTTTTTTACAAAAAAAATAAGACCGTTTAAAAATAAACAAAAAGGTGATATATCTTATGTAACCAATATTAACAGTTTGGAATGACCACATTAATCCTGTCAGGCTTCATACTTCTTCCCGGCTCGGTGGATCTGTTGGTAAAGTGTCATCGAGAAAGCCATACCAAGGAGCTATGAAAACAAACAAACAAAAACCGTTACAAATAAGACATTTATACAATGTTGCTTTATTCAGAGTTTGAATAAGTGCTTCTCCAATACTACTCCGTACCCTGCCACTGCCAATCAGCTTGCTACTCAACAAAACCACGACTGTTTGCTTTTACCACTGTTCCACAATGGTAAAACAAATGACATCAGGAAAATAGAAACTACACATCTTTTGTTGCAGACTGAGAACTCATCTGTTCAGACAGCACCTTCCTACCATCCATAAATAACTACTATCATTGTTTCTTAACGCAGCAGTTCGACATATTTGCTAACGTTACTGTACTTGCATGACTCTTACCATTTTGTGTTATATCTAAACGGTTGATTGCACTTGTAAGTCACTTTGGATGAAAGCATGCACTTAATAAACTAGTGCTGTTTGGATAAGTGCTTGATAAAGAGTTGCTTACCTGTATGACCAACACACACATGGCGATGGTTCCCAGAAGGTGTTTGTTTTCATCCAACCACTCCTCTACCTTATCATAGCAACCCTAAAAACACACACCAACAGTAATTAAGAAAAATAAAAGAGTATTGCACATCAGAAGGGATCCAGTTTAAGGTCAAGACAGTTAAACAGACAAATTTCAAAAAGGTTAAAGAATTTGAAGGCCATGGTGATCCATTCCTTGCTTGTTTTCTTAATCTTGTCTCAACTTACGTATACAATTGTGTCTTTAGTTTGGAAGAAACACAGAAATGTCAGAAATGCACACCAGCTAAAAGGAGCTGGTTCTAACTACAACTGCACTACAAAATTTCAATCATTGATGATGTTTGTCCACTTGCAATGACTTGAATTAGATGAAAAGATCGTTACCACTCCGTACATAGAGTATTTAGCTATTTTAATGCCACAGAATACAACTTTAATAGCAATTTTAAGACGTAAACAAACACACTGACCCGTGTCCAGAAGGTATTAGAGGCGTTGCGTCCACAGCCTGGGTAAACCTGCTGGCAGCAGCGGTCAGGAACCACATTGTCATGCAGGGCGGTGTACCAGTCAAGGTGGTTGATCACACCACAACATCGCCACTGGTGCACAGGCAGGAGACACAGAAGCAGATGATGTTACAAAGTGCATTACAGGATGATAATAAAGTTTGATTAAAACACTAGAGAAATGTCAAGAAACAACTATATAAAATACAATATGAAAGAAGTAGAGGGAGTTACTACATTTCTATACCTCTCCCTGTATGGTGTTCCATGCATCCCTCAGGCCGGCGTTGTTATCTGTGTTGTACAGCACAAGCCCTTCTTTCAGGTCCTGTCTGGCATTTTCGCTCACCTGGGCAAACAGAGGTGAAGAGGTGGATCATGGGACAAGTAGTCACACACACCCACAGCAGGAGAGGATCATAAATAAATATGGATGTACTTTAACACAGTCTTACCTTGTCGGTGTAGACAAAGAACAAGATGAGGAGGATAAGTTCGGCCAAAAGGATGATCAACAGAACGATGAAAAACTGGAGAAAGCGAAGAAAAGAGTCCGATTAAAATGATTCACCATTAGCAGAAACATGCCCGATACACTAATGTTGCATTTATATGAATGCAAAACAAATACATTTGATCTCCTTACTTAAAGTGGCCATATTATGCTCATTTTCAGGTTCATAATTGTATTTTGAGATTGTACCAGAATAGGTTTACATGGTTTAATTTTCAAAAAACACCATATTTTTGTTGTACTGCACATTGCTGCAGCTCCTCTTTTCACACGCTGTCAGGTTTCTGTTTTAGCTACAGAGTGAGACCTCTTAACTTCTGCAACACCTCTGTTGTCAGTCACACATGCGCAGTAGCTAGGTAAGGATTACATGAGCTAGCTCCAACTTCGGCCTGTACAAGGCAGGATTAGCCAGGAGACTTCTTCTAAACTAGGGCGCACTTCCAAAAAATTTGTAGATTAGGGTGAATTTGTGTGTGTTGTAGCAGTGTTTTGCCATTGTGAATGAGCTAGCATGATAGCGCTAGCATGCTAACGGTTAGCCCCCTCGTCTCAGCTAGTGATGTAGAAAGCCGTGCAGATTTTGAACAGCTTGCCTGGAGACTGAAGGGAGGACACATTCAGAAACCGTATCTCACTCAAAGTTTGTATGTGTGTTTTTTCATAATATGGGCACTTTAAAAATACACATATCAGCTTTGAGATATAAATTACAACACATAAACTTGGGGTTTGGTGGTAGGTCCTGACCTTTCTCATATTAGCAGGCACTAAGTGGCTTCAACATTTAAAATTCCAACACAACCTGAACACAACACCACTAAAGAATACTCAAAACAACTCCACTAGTGATGCATGATGGGTATTGTAGTGTTACTCACACTCAGCAGCAGGCACTTGTTCTCCTTGATGGCACCCAGGCATCCCAGGAAACCTGTCACCATGACGACGGTGCCGAGGGTGATGATGAGGTTGGCGGCGGAGAGCGACGGGAAGGAGGGCGACAGGGTGGCAAAGCTGCCCTGAGACACCGACAGCCACACGCCCACACCCAACAATCCACACCCACCCAGCTGAAGAAAAAAAACCCACAGGAAACTCAGAAACTTCCTGTTGATTTAATGATAATTAAACACTTCTGTTGGTATTTTGATCTTACTACTGATTCATAGTAACAGTTTCTGACTCTGTGTGTGTGTGTGTGTAATAATTACCCAGAAGAGCAGGTTGAAGAGAAACAGCATGTATTTAACGCAGCAGATGCAACCACGAGCCATGATTAAATTGACAGGCACTGCAAGAAATTGTATTTTTAAACATTATTTAAAGTTAGATAAAAAGGTCACGGAATGATATATAGGTCAGTCAAACATTGTACAGGGATAAAGCAATAAATTAAAGAAAGATGCCATAAAAGTCATAATTTTTTAAAGGTCATTGTATAGTATGTAGTAAAAATGTCATTAAGTCATAATATAGTATGTTGTTAAATTGTATTAAAAAAGTCATCGTATAGTAGGTCGTAAAAATGTATCACAAAGAGTCATAGTATAGTATGTCGAAAAAAAGTCATAGCCTAGTATGTAGAAAAAAGTCATAGTATGCCGTCAAAATGTATTTAAAAAAAAAGTCATAGTATATCGTCAAAAAGTCATAAAAAATTCATAGTATAGTATGTTGTCAAAATGTATAAAAAAAAGTCTTAATATAGTATGTCGTAAAAATGCCTTGAAGAAGTCATAGTATAGTATGTCGTCAAAATGTATCAAAAAGGTTATAGTATAAGTATATTGAAAAAAAGTCATAAAAGTCATAGTATAGTATGTCGTCAAAAACTCAAAGTGATAGTATAATATATCAAAATAAGTCATAGTATAGTATGTCATCAGAAAGTTAAAAAAGTCATAGTATAGTATGTTGTCAAAATGCCATAAAAAGTAATTGTATAGTATGTCATTAAAATTTCATTATAAAAAGTCATAGTATAGTATGTTGTAAAAATGCCTTAAAAAGTCATATTGTAGTATATCATCAAAAAGCCATAAAAGGTCATTGGATAGTGTGTCGTAAAAAAGTAAAAAAAGTCATAGTATGTCGTCAAAATGTATCAAAAAAAGTCATAGTATAGTCTAAAAGTCATTAAAAAAGTCATAGTATAGTATGTCGTAAAAATGTATCAAACGTCATAGTATAGGGGCAGCCTCTAGCTCACCCAGTAAGAGTGTTCGCCCCATGTAGGCTGAGTCCTTTGCAGCGGCGCGGGTTCGACTCTGGCCTGCTGCCTTTTGCGGTGTGTTATCCCTCATCCCTCTCCCCCTTTCGGGTCTATCCACTGTCACTACATAATAAAGGGAAAAGCCTCCAAAAAATTCATAGTATAATATGTCGTCAAAATGTATCAAAAAAGTTATAGTATAGTATGTCGAAAAAAGTCATAGTATAGTATGTTGAAAAAAGTCATGAAAAAGTCAAAGTATGTCGTAAAAATGTATCAAAAAAGTCATAGTATAGTATGTTGTCAAAATGTAACAAAAGAGTTATAGTATGTTGAAAAAAGTCATAAAAGTCATAGTATAGTATGTTGTCAAAAACTCAAAGTAATAGTATAATATGTCAAAATAAGTCATAGTATAGTATGTTGTCCAAAATGCCATAAAAAGTAATTGTATAGTATGTCGTTAAAATTTCATTTAAAAAGTCATAGCACAGTATGTCGAAAAAAGTCATAGTACAGTACGTTGTAAAAAAGGCATAGTATAGTATGTCGTAAAAAAGTCATAGTACAGTATGTCGTAAAAAAATCATAGTACAATATGTCGTAAAAAAGTCATAGCACAGTATGTCGTAAAAAAGGCATAGTATAGTATGTCGTCAAAAACTCATAGTAAAATATGTTGTTAAAATTTCATTTAAAAAGTCATAGTATAGTATGTTGTCAAAATGTATTAAAAAAAAGTCATAGTATATAGTATGTCGTCAAATGTCATAGCCGTACAAATGCCTTAAAAAAAAAAAAAAAAAATCATAGTATGTCGTATGTGCCTTAAAAGTCATGGTATAGCATGTCTTCCAAATGTATCAAAAAAGCCATAGATAGTATGTCGTAAAAATTTCATAAAAAAGTCATAGTACAGTACGTTTTAAAAATGCCATACAAAAAGTCATAGACATAAGTAGTAAAAAAAAAAAGTCATAGTATAGTATGTTGTCAAAAAGTCATAAAAAAGTCATAGTAGACTTAATATTTTGAAGTGCCTTAATTGTCTATATATTGACTTTTTAAGACCCAGCGGACACACTGGATACAAAAATCATGTCATACATTATAACAACTGGCTAGGGTTGGGTCTTCTTTACGGTATAAAGCATAATTGAATGTTTTTTGCAACTTCTTCAATCTTTTGGACGTTGTTTGTGTCACCATGATCACAAACCAGACATTACATTACACTGTAGCTCACCAACCTCTTTGTTTCCCGTAACATCACACTAACTGTAAACATTATGTTCTCCCTGTGGAGTCATGCTGAAACCACACAAACACAACAAGGAGGAGATAAACTTACCACTTTTACTAGCAGGAGAACGGAGCTCTAGTGGTGTACCTGTAACACATATGTGTACACAAACATTTATACTATATATTGTTTACAAGGTATCATTGAAAGTGATGATTTAGGTTTACAGACAAAACTCTTGCAATTCAAAACACAGGACTGGAAACTGAATACTTTAAATGTCGGGGCTAAAGTGTCTTGATCCTGTGTCAATGTTGGTAAACTAAGAAGTAGGGCTGCAACTAATTATTTTCTTGATTTGTTCTTTGGTCTTTTGGTCTATAAGTACTGTTAGTAAGACATTCCCCTACTGATCACATGAAACCTGAAACTGTTAACTGCACGAGTGTATGGGCATACAACAGTTAGACTGCAGAATACGTTAAAGGCTAAATCCTGTTTCTTTTGTCAGAAATTAAAACACACACAAGTGAAGAGTTTGACCTACCTATACTATAAATAAGCATGTTGTGTTTCTCAACTAAGAAACGCAATTAAAAAAATATTGTTTTACTTCTGAATGTGTATACGTTACTGACCCATCAACACAAAAAAATTCATTTTGATGTTATTTAGGTTCATCTTTACATTTGGACCAACAGTGGTCTGTTTATAGTTAGTTACCTTTTTATTTGTCACGCCAAACATCTGGCCCATCCCATATATGGTTACAGACTGTTTGACAAAACATGCACCTTCAAGTGATACATATACAAAAAAATCACTTACTTATGTCAAGTTCTTCTATATGCTTTCAATCAAGAGATGTATGTAGCGAACTGCTACATACCTACAGTTTATTCTGCTCTTAAAGGACTTTTAATAATCTCTGAGGCGTTCTTTAAGTATCAACTCAATTTAAAAAAGAAACCTACAAATACAGCTAGACTGATAAGCCTCTATATAATATAATGTATCATGTATATGTTGGCCACTAAATAACAGATTACAGTACAGAATATATATTTGAGATGTTAATTTAGTATTGTTGTTGCCTGTAGTAGATTCTTTGTCAACCAGACAGCAGTAACAACTACTAAACTCTTATTTAAATACTAACTTTAGGGATCTTTATGAGAAATGTTCATCTTAATAATATAAAATAAATACAATATATCAGTTGTAGAGCTTCATTGATTAATCGATTAAAAGTCTACTAACAGAAAATGAATGGCAAATTACAATTTTCATAGCAAAAATCTCAGCTTCTTTTAAGATATTACCTTGAATTTGGAAAATAATGGACATTTTTACCTACTCATAGATGTAGCTATTTTAAATAGACTACTTGATTAGTTAGTGCACCATGGAGCACAAACTTTTGTAATGAAAACTGCTTTATCTACCATTTTTGTTATTAGTGTCTTGACGTGACGTCAATGGACTGAAGTTTGCGGTTTTTACAACTTTGTGTAAAAAAACACGCAAAATAACCGCTAGAATCACTGCCACATCCACGGATTATAAACTTTAGTGACAACAAAACACGTTGAAGTTTGCTTACACACAAATAAAACCGCTCCACTGAAGGCTCAGGCCGTGATTGTTTGCATATCCATGCGACGAGGGGAAAGAAAAAAGAGGGAGCTAGTTTTCCTACCGTTGGCTATGCCCTCATCTCCCCGATAACGTATCAAGACTCAGCCGTTAAACAAGTTTCACATGCCGGCTTAACTTCTGCTGCTTTCCTCTCACAGCTTCACTCGTTGTGGAAACATAAATCCAACGGTTGTAAACGGTTAAGAAGTCGGCTTTGAAGTTCCGTCGATGGCTAGAGAAGAGGAGGAGGTGGAGGAGGGGGGTAATGTCTTTAGAGAGGGCGGAGCACGGCGGAGGAAGGACCCGGGAGTGGAGGCGTGTCTGTCTGTGCTGGAGACAGGGACCAGCCGGGCAAAGACCCTAGAGATATGGAGGTGTAAATATGGCTGTTAAAAATAGGACATATTTGTCGATTCTGACTGAATCACACGGATTTCTCAATTATTACAAATAATAATTTTGCAACAGAAAATAGTCAAATTCCAGTGGAGGAAAGGAAGTAGGCTAGATTTAATCTTACTGTATAGCTACTTAAGTAGGCTACACGTTTAGATAAATAGATAGATATATAGATAGGTACTTTATTGATCCCCAAGGGGAAATTCAAGGTCCAATATGTTACTGTAATAAATCCAAAAATGACCCGAGTGCATCATCAGAAACATGCTAAATTGAAATACTATCTTTACTACTTTACATGGGTATTTTCTTTTCATGACACTTTATAGTTCTACTCCATTACAGAGGTAAATATTATATTTTTTACTCCACTACATTTATCTGACAGTTTTAGTTACTTTACAAATTGCTATTTGCTGATTTGCCTTTTAACACTTATCATTTATCTTTTAATAATTTAGACAAGCTTTGTAAAGCCATTTCTCACCATTTTCTTAATTTTTCTCACAATCTATAATTATTGGAGAACTGTAGTCTACTGCAGGCCTATATGAACTCTAAACATCCACACACAAATCCCAAAGTCAAATAGGACTTTAATAAAGGTTCATCATTATAACATTGATATAAATACATGACTCTAAACAGAAAATACCAAATAAAAATACAAAACATACAAAAAAGAAAATATTAAAAGCATGATTCTCTTTCAGTTGCCACCCTTGAGCATCCATGGCATTAAAGCAACAGTGTTTCCTGTGTATTCTATAGGAGTAAAAGCCATTGTCCAGTTTTTGCATCTGCAAACATTTTTCAGTAAAAACTGGAAGTACTGTATGAGGTCTGTATTGGTGCCCCCACACACAATGAAGGGGGGCAAAGGGCACACGGCAGTGATAAACACTGTCACTGACTGACTGTTCCTCCGTGATTTGTACTCTCTCTCTCTGTTGGCGTCTGTTTATCCCAGGACCCATCGGTCACACTGGGAGGAGTTTAGCTGCACGGACTCACAGCTCTCTCCACCCTCGTGCTGAAAGATACAGATATTAAAGATTTTATTTGGCAGTTCTGTTACTACACCACAAAAGGTACATGTTTATGTCCTAAATAACTTGTTTTTTAAAATATTTTCTAACGATTAAGTTGTATTTTTTTTGAGATGCAACTGCAACAACATGCCTTTTTCATTCTGGTCTGAAGCTTTGAGACTAAATCACCTGTTTTTGCAGTTTGGCTCAGAAAGTAGAACTACAGCTATTAAAATCTGGGTGTAGAAACCGAACTTGAGTGAAAGTGAAGATATGTGAAGTAAAGTAAGGCATTAGTGGAAATAAACATGCAGTACATGCTCAGTCAACTTGCCTAAATTAAGTTTATAATAAGTGAGATACACACCTTGTTGGCGATGGCCCGGAGTTTCCCCAGCAGGGAGGGTTTCTGGGTGTAGACCACGTCGTCGTCGGGTTCCTCCCCTTCAGCCAGAGCACAGCTGTCTGCAGCTGGCAGCTCACACTCCTTGTTCGCAGACATCACCAGACGAGAGTACTTGTACTCCAGCCTGACCACGGACCACAGGGGCATCATGAGACAATATGTTATTAGGCATCTAGTGTTAAGTGTTTAAAGGTGAATACTAAAACCTTTCCTTTAACCGGAAAAGCTGTCATAGTTTAGTTTAATCCAAAAATCAAAGTGATTCTACCAAACAGATTGTTCTTCTAAAAAATCTTTAGACCAAGATAAATCTGAGGGGTCACAAGACGATGAAGTGGATAAAAAAGAAAAAAGTGTATTTCTGTTACACAAAATTGTGTTCATTTTTTCCTCACTTTTCTCTACTCTTTCATGATTTGTAAAAAGAACTGGACATTTTCACTTTTTCAGACCTCTATAGTGCCTTCACATGACACAATCTAAGAAGAAAATATAACTGGTTTGGTTGCTCACAACTTGTGTTTTAAGGAAGAAAAACCATAAAGGGTCACAAATAGACTTCAAGAGGTCACAGCTAAAAAAGCTGGTGACCCCTATTAAAACCAAAGGTAATATGACTAAAGTAAAAAACAACAAATAAAGTAAAAGTAAAGACATAACTCTGGCTATGTTTCTGAAATTGTAACTAAAATGTGTACTTCTTGAAAGAATCAGAGCCTTTACTGTCACTGACAAACAGCCGCTGACATCTCTGCCTTTAAATAACAAAACAAGGTGATCTTAATGAGTACGTTGGCCTTGACTGAGATTGGTGGTAGCGTCCGATTGGCAGGTGCCTCTAACCTCTTGTTTTTCTTCCAGAAAAAGCAGGTGAGAGAGATGAGCAGCACGGCCACGAAGGCTCCGCCACCAACCCCAACCTTCAGCCACAGAGCGATGACCTCACACGGAGAGGAGCTCCTGGGAGGCAGCGATACGCCTTTGGTGCACAGCTTTGGCTCGTTCCACAAGAACAGAGTTTCCTGCACGGTGACAGATGGAGAATTTCCACATTTTTTGCTTGTGCAAGCAGATATTTGGCATTATAAGTTAAATAGTGGAGCATGTATATTTGGCTTCATTTCTGAGGTTAGTAAGAGCTGGGCGATATGGAGAAAATCAAATATCAGGATATTTTTGACCAAATTCATCAATATCGATATTGCTGCGAAATTGTAGAGTTGACAATTGGTGCTTTCAAAAAATATTTACACAATGCGATTTGTGATAAATAATCATCAGTAATTTGGATATAATGACTAAGTGGATTAAGGCAAATAATAGAACAGCTAGAACAGTCTAGTAAGTTCAGAAAATCACTTTACTGTAATGCAGCCTTTAAACCTGGACAGGACTTGTGTCATATTACGAAATTATGAAATCCAAAATTCAAGACGATATCCAGTCTCATATATCATTGTCAATATAATATCGATATATCGACCGGCTCTGGGTTATTAGCATGAAAAGCCAGAGGATTCGGAAGATATGACAATGTCAAAATATGTCTTGGGTTTATGATGAAAAATTCACAGTATCAGTTTAGTTTTAGTCCTAACATACATCAGCCTTTTAGTTTTAAATGTAAAACACTAGCTGACTAACTGAACAAATCTTTATTATACCACCATGTTTCAGCGCAGGGGCTTCATCCGTGTGATTTACTGATTTAGTCTAGTTTTACTCAACAAAAAACGATTTTTTATATAATTTAGTCTTATCTCAATGTCTTTAGAGTGGTTTCATAAAACACACAGAGGGCTTTGTGTGCAGGAATTATAATAACAGTCTAAACTGAATGATGCAATTAATATATATCCAGTCAAACTGAATCTTTTAGACTGCAATAACATTAAGAAATGGAGAGTTGTGGTTTGTTTATTATTCAATCTGAATCCAGTTTTATATCTGGATATTGAACCAGAATCCTTTAAAATCAATTAAATCTATTTAGGCTACTTCTTAGATAATTGTTGTATCTTCTTTAATAACATGAAATGACACTAGAGATTTAATAACGACTTGAGAGATTCATTAGATTTGCTGCTTAAAGAGTATTTCACCAGATTGTAACTGTTTGCAAAATGCAACCATTGGAACACAATCCTGGTTGGATTAGTTTTAGGTCAGGGTGATGTTAGAGAATGAATGCAGGCAATAGCAGGTGTGTTACCTGGACGCCTCCCTTGCACGCTCCGTCTATCCGGTGGTAGTCGTCCTCGGAGCAGTGCGGACAGGCGCTGGCGCTCTCCCACAGGAAGTGAAACGTACATCCATCGCATGTTCCTGCAGGACAGGAGCTGCACAAACACACACAGAGAGTTTCACATACTTTCTGTAATTGGTTGTATCATGTTCACAACTAATACTATCTAATCTATGTGTATGTTTGTAAAAAAAGACAAAAAAAACATTTTGGGTGGAAATAAAAACACAATCTCATACATAGAGCACATTACCACCTACCTGGGCACAGAGAGCTCTCCTCGTTCAGACTTCTCGGGGTTACAGCGAACAGTGATGACTGAACTGCGACCCTGATCACATGAAGCCGTTGCCTGCGTTGACCTGAAAGAAAATAAGGACCCAGTTAAACACAGAAAACACATGCACTCATTAACTCTGCCTCCATATCTCATACTGTACCTGTAGAAGAAGTTTATGTCTGGAACATCCTTTACGTTTTCAGGAAAAAGCTCTAGTTTAGCGTTCACGCCATCCAGAACGGAGTCTACTGTTGCTCCTGGTAAGAAACACGGATAAAGATATCAAAGGAAGCATTACAAGCTGATTATCATAGAGCCACATATTGCCATTTAACAAGCGTTGTACCGATGAAAGCGTCTGCAAGGCTGATGGACTGGGAGGAAATGGCCATCCTGAAACCCCGCCCATCTTTTGGGATGATGGTTGATTGACAGATGAAGCTGTCCACTGAGTTGACAAACTGAGCCAGGTCGCTTTGGTCGTCTTTGCTGGACACGTCGGTGACGTTATCTGTGCAGACAGCGCCTCTCGTCGTCCCCTGTAACAGACATGTGTATGCAGATAGCATGACAGTTAACTGTCAGTTGCTATGGTTACGCTTGATGTTTTACTGCATCTTTAAAAAAAAAAAAAAATTTCACACTGGGGTGACGTGAAAACATTTAATTTCTTCTCACGTTGTGAATAAATCTTCAAAATAAGAAAATGTAAAATGTCAATTTGTATTATAGCTGGAATATTTAATGAAGTCTGGTGGGAATACAGCCACAATACACAATAATTGTAAAGACCGAGTGAAGAAAAGTAAAGTAATGCTGACAAAAACATCAATAGTCCAGACACCACTATCATTTTCAGGCAAAATATAATTTAACAAAAATGAACAATAAATCCCCCCAAAAAAATAATTTCTCATTCAATGCATATTTTAGGCATTTACATTTCAGTCTTGCTTTCATACAAGACAGCTAACCATGAGTGCAACAGCAGAATAAGTCTCCATTCTTAGATCACCACCCAAAAATAAAACATCCAGTTAAAGGCCCTGAACAGCCATACAGGTGTTTTCAGTTAATCTTGTGGATTTGACCTCTTCCTAGGACTGTGTGGGTGTGTTTAGACTGATTGACTGACATCTTCCTGAGTCTCCTATTAGCTTTGTTGCCCACGTTAGGGCAGGGCAAATTACAGTTGGATCATCTTTATTGGTAGAAAAGATTTGTGACCTAATAAATTCCCATCTAAGCTCCAGCCCACTTTTTAAAATTTTATTTAAAGATAATTTGTTGGGCTTTTCCGCCTTTAACAGGACAGCTAGGTGAGAAAGGGGAGAAAGAGAGGGAAGACATGCAGGAAATCGTCACAGGTCAGATTCTCACCCTGGATCTCTGCGTTGAGGCATAAACCTCTCAGTACATGTGCGCACGCTCTACCCACTGAACCAACCCGGCCACACAGCTCCAGCCCACTTTAAACCTGAGCAGAGGTCTAATCAGCCAGAGTAAATATAATCATCTGCGTGGGTGTTCAGAGGCTTTAAAGGAAATCTCTAATCTCAGAACCTTAATTGCATTGGAATAGCAACTGTTGCTAATATACGATGATATCGAGTATGTGCGAATTACCTCGTGGCCACACAGGCTGATGTTGAACAGGTGAAAGTACTTTGTGCCTTTAGAGGTGAAACTCGGCCCGATGGTCAGCGAGGCCGGGGCGCTCAGGGAGCTGAGGTCAAAGGTCAGCGTACGGTTGTTCTCTGTGTGGGAGAAGGAGCAGTCGCTGTAGCAACGAGAGTGTTCCTGAAAGAAAAGGAAACACATGAACTCTCAACATGCAACATATTAGATGCACTATGGACAGTACAAACTAATGATAATGATAAATAAATAAATCAATAAATAAAAGAAATGTTATGTGGTTATTTAATTAGTGATTTGCAACATCCCATTTTTATTTAATATGTTTAATGTAATAATCTGTTATCACTGCTTTACAGTAATATAACAGTATTTTTTATTGCTGTTATTTACAGTCAATTTAGTAAGTTAAGGTTTTTTTGTTCCTATAAACATATCTCATGTCCTCTATAATAACTGTAAATCAAGCCTATAGTGGCTTAGCACTTGAAACAGGATTTGTATAAATTGATCTGGCCCCTGATACCACATTTTGATCGCGAAATTCTCCAACCAAACATGTCAAGTTTTCATATATGGTTTTTCTATTTTGTTTTCAGAACCATGGCAAGAGCTCCAAATGGTTCATATAGAAATATAATATAAAAACTATTTAAAAAAAAATTGTAATATATTGGTTTTAGTAGTCTTATATGGCCTAAAAAGCACTCCCGACCCCAAGGTTGAGACACTCTGGCTTAAAACAAATCACTGCTTATTGATAAACCCAGAGTAGGACTGGGTATTAAACATCAAATCACTTTGGTTTCGACCAAAACATTCCCATAGCACAATGTCAGATTTGTAATCTTGTTTTCTTATGCTTGGATCAGATAGTTCCTGATTTAATTTAAAATGTTAGACTTTTCTCTTTAGTAAAACATTTTGTGTGGCTGCTTGTGTTCTGACGACAACACATTTGAAAACTTTTCTTTTGTTTGATGAAAAGTAAGGTTTAAGTAGAAAAACCTATTTATATTTCTCAAAGTAAATTATGTCTGTACCAAAACTCAGGAATAATATCAGCACTTGTACCAATAAAACCCAGAGGAGGAGGTCTCTCTACCTTGTTGCTAATACTTCCACGCCCACAGGCGACGCATGCATCCTGGCCGTAGGTGTGGCGCCCTGCCAGGTGTGTGTTAGGCGGACACTCCTGGCACCGGTTGGTGTCTCTGTCGATGTAAAATCCTGCAGGGCAGGGGATGCAGGACGAGCCGGCCCGCTGGGAGTTCTGGGGTACCAGAGCGCAGGCCCGACATGATGACGCCACCCCATCCAGGACGTTTGTCACGCTGATGGAGTACAGCTTCACCATGTCACTGACATAATGACGCACCTACAAACATACATACACAGGATAGACACATATGTTGAGGTATATAATCTTGATATGTAATGAAAGTGCATTTATTGTCACATTTGCACTTCCTCGTACAGTAGCATTAATGCCAGTAATAATTTGACAAACAATTTAATTATACCTTCATACACGCGAATGACATGCCCAGGGTTTAAATGAAAGAGAATAAAGTAGCTTATGTGTGTGTGAGTTCACTTACGTCCAGAGCATGGTTAGTCCTCTGGAAGGCCCATGTATATGAAACAGAGTCGTTCCTGGTCATGCTGTGTGAGTATGACTGTTTCCCTTTACTGCCTTCCCAGGACTCCACCACTGTGGTGCTCTTCCTGTTCACATCCTGCAGGGGGCGTTGCAGGAAAACAGTTAGATGAGGAAAATACAGGTTGGATTACTAAACAATCTGCAGAACACTGTAATAAACTGGACCACAGTGAGACAAACGTGACTATTCTGGCTTGCTGGTAAAATAAGTCCCCTAATTACTAACTTTCTGCTCCAAATGCACACAATCAAAGCACACACCATCATGAAGTAGAGCTCACAGTCGCCAGAGCAGATGGTCTCAAACACAAAGGTTATCGAGCCAAACTCACTGCCGGTCATCCCTGAAAGTGAGGCTGGGACCCTGCCGCCAAAAACACAAACACAGGCGGAGACTAAGATGATATAGACATAGAAATACTGTATTGTTAAGTGGATTTTAGCAGGCAATTACTTCCTGCAAAACCTCTTTTTCTCTCTTAAGACAGCGCTCTTGATTTTCTCTTTCTATGGTGTCCACACTTGCATAGATAATTACAAATCTGTCACAGAAACAATCAGATCTCCCCAGAAAGAAAGCACACATACTTACTTGAAGCCAGGCACATGCAGGCTAAGGATGAGGTAGTCATTATCTGAACTGCCTGCTCCACTGCGGATGTGGTCCCCTGCAACCTCCCATCCTGATGAACAACAGACATGATGCACACACATTATCTCACTGATTCTAGATTACAGATCTTTTATGTTGTATTAGTAAGTACGTTTGATTCTAACTCAATTGTAAATTATGTTGTGAGATGTGAACACTTCTTTAGTGCCTCTGTTAATTGTGCTCACCATTCATGTCGTCACATTTGGAGTTCCCCACGTTGAAACAGGAAGTCTTCATGTTGGAGGGCAGTACATTCCACCATTTATACTCGTAACCTAACACTGGCTCTGTACCTGCGGGGCACTTAGTGCACACTGGCACCCACCCACACACAAACCCACACACACACACGCGCGCAAAAGCTTTATTTAGATATAACAATGGTATTTTTACTCTTTGGTAAAACAATATGTTTGCACAAGAATATCTTTTCAGGAGTGGATAATCCATCTGAGTCACCTCTGTTTAGGTGTTTAGTTGACTTTCCTTAGCTAAATACAGATTCAAAAAGATTCAAATTATATGAAAACACCACCAATGCTTCGGTAACAGTACGTGCCAGGTGTGAGCAGGTTTACCGTAGGTGCCATTTGAGTGGGTTCCAGGTGGGCAGGGCAAACAGGTGGAGTCGTTGCTGTTGTAGTAGCCGGGGTTGCAGGGGGGGCAGGGCTCTCTCTGTCCCGTCACAGGCAGCTTCACGGCCCCTGTCATGTTCTCCACACAGATCTTTGGCTCCACCCAACGATACAACACCTGCGTCTGTAACCGACACATCACAGAGGTTATGATCAGGGTGGGAAGGCGTATTCTAATAGAGGGGCTTTACGAACATACAAATATAGAATAAATGTAAACGTACCTGGAGTAATACAGACTGAGATACATAAAAAACAAACTGCAGTATCAACAATAGAGATGTGTTTCATTTCTGTTCTTTAAACATCATCATGCTTACTCAGTGCTTTCAGAGATGTGGATCAAAACAGGCCAAGGTTGTGGACGAGTGCCAAGGAAGTTGACTTTGGATCAGATTACAAATGTTCACTAAGTCGTCATTTCTTTTCTAATCATATTGTGTGACTTCTCTAGTTTCTGATACAGTAATACCCTGAAAGAGCTGACAGAACGTATCCACAGTTTACTATCAATTTAAAATTATAATGCAGTAAAAACAGGCAGCATTATCCTTCTGTGTGAATAAGCAGTGCGTTAAGGAAATTTACAGGATATACGCAAACAGGCATCACTTATTATATGTCCTTTTGTTAAGTGTAAACATTAGACCAAAGATAAACAGGAATGCTTATCATGTTTTAAATATAAAACCAATCATGGGTGTTTTTGTCTTGTATGTATGTTGTTAAAAGTCTTTATATTTCCAAATTATCCATTAATTTAATTTGGGTAACCTAGAAATTTAAACCAAAAAATTGTCAATTTATCTTTGACAGTGTGTGTGTGTGTGTGTGAAATGTGAAACGTGTGGATGCTGCTGACCTCCCCTTCGTTGTCACAGGCCGTGTGGATTTGGAAGTAATCCTTCTCTGAGCACGGCGGCCTCACCTTACACTCTGCCCATCCCTCATCTGACAGAGGTGGAGGAGACAATGATGATCAAGTGCACAGTGATGCAGAGAAAACATGCACAACCAGAATATGATGTTCTCTAAATCCAAATGACTAGTTTTTTTACTTTACAGAAGAGAATGTAAAACGTTTAGGGTTAACACAAACATAAAAAAATAGTTATATATTTTTACATACTGTATATTATAAGTCAATAGCAGAGTTCAGCCAATATAGCTATAGATATTATCATGTACGTGTTGGCAGATATGCAAATAGTGCAGAACATAATCGTATTTAAAGGCTACATTTTAATCAATACAAAAATTGTTGCCAAAGCATCAAAATACAATTTGTCCAAATGTTTGGACACTACACAATAAACAGCAATAGAAACATTAACACAACATTCAGATTGATATATATTAATTATATCAGCAAGATATGCCCTTTCTCCTTCTCCTAAGTGTATTTTTAATTTTGAGAGGTCATTCAGCTCTTTGAAATCTGAGATTACAGAGTTGAACTTGTTGAAGTAAATGGTCCTTATTTCATTGAATGTTTTACATCGTAGGAGTAAGTGAATTTCTGTCTCAGCCTCACCTGATTTCTTTTGGTTGACATGATTTTTTGGTGTCTTCCTGATTCGAGTGCCAGTTCGTGGTCACTGAGCCTGTACTTGGTAAGGATCTGTCTCTGCTTTCAATCTCTGACAGTAGATAAATATTCTGCCGAATCATAATCTCTTTTTAGGGCCAGATAACATTCGAATTTACTTTGGCTTTTAGTTTTTTCTTTACAATGTCCTGAATAGATTTCCTTATATTATGTTAGAATTTGATTCACTCTGATTGGTGTTTGGACAGCAGTGTTTTGTTGTGAGGCTGGTCAGAGTGTGTCTGAGAAGTGGGCAGTTATAACTTTTTTGTTTACTTGGTTATTATTTACAATGAGTTTATTTCCATTTACAGTAAAACATGTCCTATCATGTTACATTTACAGTTACTGTCATAAATAATTTGATAGTAAACACCATTATTCATTTATTAAATAACCTCCAATAAATGTGTCAAACAAACCTTAAATAACCAAATTTGAGGGATTATATAAAAAGAGGTTTGGTTAATGTTAAGTGTTTGAGTAAAAAAGTACCATTGGACTATACTATATCTTTTCAGATTTTTCTATTTAAGTTACATTTAAATACAGTAAAGTAGATAAGGATTGGCTGATTTAAAAAAAAAAAAAAAAAAAACGGATTAAATTTTCTTTTTTCTTTATTAAAGCAAAACGTACTTTTGGATTTATAGCTTACCCAAATCTTTCTTTACCACTTCTCAGTGGATATAATTAAGCCAACAACAGACAACTAGTGACATACTACTGTTGTTTCATGTGTACATACGTGAGTAGTAGTGTTCAGGGCAGGTTGTACAGGAGGACGCCCCCTTTATGGAGAAGGTGTTGCTGGCACACGGCTGACAGGATGATGAGCCGGGGGCCGAGCTGAACCAGCCAGGCCGGCACGGGAAACACTCCGATGTGTAGGCCACACCTGGACATATTTATATTTATAATTTACATCTGAGAACCGATTTTTGGAATTTATCTTCATAAAGCTCATGAATGCCTTATTGTGTGTGTTGACTTATGCTTTACCCTCTATTTGGATGTTCTTGAGCAGCACGGGTTTGACCACCTTCCCTCCCACCAGGATGCCGGTGGTTCTCCAGTACAGGATGTTCGTACCGGACTTCAGATTCACCTAAAAATAAAAACAAAAATGGGCCCCTGGTTAGATCACCTGGTAGAGCGGGCGCCCATATATAGAGGTTTACTCCTCGACGTGGCAGCCGCAGGTTCGACTCCGACCTGCAGCCCTTTGCTGCAGGTCATTCCCCTTCTCTCTCCCCTTTCAAGTCTAAGCTGTCCTATCCAAATAAAGGCCTACAAATGCCCAAAAATTACCTTTAAAAAAAATAAAAACAAAAATAAAAAGACATACACACGGTGAAGCAAACACAAACTATAATGCAGCCCCTACTAACACAAGCGGAGTCAGATACTCACTGTGTGTGAGTCCCATTGTCCATTGTTGGTGACTTTAATCCACTTCTGGTCATCAGCCTGGGCCATTTCCTGACACTGCTCGTTCTGGACCTGAACACATGTTCATATCGTAGCTTAGCCATAAAACAAATGTTTTCCAGACATATTGGCAAACGAATGAATCAAAATATATTAGGCTGTATTGTACAGTAGGAAGCAGTTAGAGGTGCTTACATAGAACTCAAAGAAGATGTTGTTGTCGGGGTACTGGTAGGTGAAGGAGACGGAGCCCTGTTTCTCCAGATGGACAGCGTAAACCAAAGACACTGTACACTCGTCGCGGTTCGACTCCAGATACACACCCTGTGGCGTCCATGATGAGCTGCAGCACGGACAAAACACACTCAGCAAACCAGCAAAAAAGAACAATGGCTGCATGCTCAACTCCATGTTATCCTGTGGGGAAGGTATTGTCAGTGAGTGTTTGTGTCACCTGTTGCAGGCCAGAATGTCCTCTCCATTTGGCCCAGGGTCCAAGAAGCTGGCCAGGCTGGTGAAGCCTGCAGGGATGGCGTCCCACTGGTCAAAACGTAGGCCGCTGCCCAGTGAATAGGAGCCGGCCACACACGGCGTGCACTGCTGTGTAGTCATCTCTAAGAACTTCCCAGCCGGACATGAGAAAGCTGTGAGGCAGTGAGGAAAAGAGGGTCACATTGACATGCAAGTACGCACACATAAAGATGAACACACACACACACACACACACACACACACACACACACACACACACACACACAGAAACACACACACACACACACACACACACACACACACACACGCAGTGCTTACAGCAGTCTGTTCCTCTGACTGGAGATGGAAGGTTTGAGCAGGAGCTTGGATTGATAGGGATGGCGACCCTCCATCGTGACCCTGTGCTGTCACACTCTGTGTACTGGTAGTAGTAGTCTGTCTGCAGAACACACATACAGAACACACAAAGATCAATACACCATCCAATGGAGAACTTTTGTTCAGACTGAAATATCTCAGCAGCTATTCGATGGAATGGCATTACATTTTGTACTGACATTCATGGTCCCCTGAGGATAAAGCATACTGATTTTGGTAATCCCCCTACTTTCCTTTAGAGCCTCAATGATGTTCACAATCGTGGTTTTGAGTGAAATCTGTCAACAACTATTGGATGGATTGCCAGGACATTTTGGTAAACACATTCATGCCCTCCTCAGGATGAATTGACCATTAGGTCAAAGTTTCCACACGTCCATTACTTTGCTTCATGCTAAACATCGGCACATTAGCATTGTCAGTGTGAGAATGTAAGCATGCTGATGTTTAGTTCAAAGCATCACATATAGCACTGGACACACATCCCTTTTTGTGAGCATGAAGCTGATTTCTTATGAAAACAAAAGCTGGTTTCAGTGCAAAAGTGGTGGTTGACCCCGATCACCCGGGCAACCAACCACTGGAACACTAATGGTCCTTTAAGAGCACAACATCCGGTTATCTGTGCAGTCGCTTCTTTCCAAGGACTGCTGGTTGTGACATTATGCTAATCATTTGAAATGATTGAATATTTATTTAGGACATTTTGTCCAAAGCAAACTGTAATAAGGTGCTTTTATTTAATCTCCATAGAAACAAGAGCTAGAGATAATGTTATGGTAATAATTAAGGTAATGAACAGTGTTTCATAGATAGATAGACAAGATACACATCTTACAAGATCTGACATATATTACAGGTTATAAACTTGCTGGTTTCAACATATTTTATTTTTTTCCCAAACTGCCTATAAACATGTTTGATTCTATATCCCGCTTGCTTTTTTAAGCACTTAATTTTAGAAAAACCCTCATAATATAGAATAAAATAAAGAATAAAACTCCGGCACACTGTTTAATAACTCATCTCGTTTATTTCATATTCAATTAATAGATTTTGTTTTGTCTAAACAATCTTCATCAACAGGTATATTATTTGGACCAAAACATTGTATTAAATACATATCAAATAAACCTCCAGTAAACAAGAAATTGTGCAGGGTTTTTTTCTACTTTTATAAGTTTTGTAGCCCTCTGTAGCGTTACTAAGATATTTTTATTATGATTTTGAGAAAAATGCTCTCTAAATACACTTTATTATTTATTACAAGAAAAGTTTGACATTTTGGGAAATACGCTTATTTGCAATTGATACGATATTAAGCTACGGTCAGTTAGGTTAGCATAAAGACTGGAAACAGGGGAAAACAGCTAGCCTATGTCTGAAATTATTATTGCAATTTCATATTATATTTTCTGCCATAGTGGTATTTTGATGTGGACTTCAGGTATGTTACAGCTGTAAACATATTGCAGGAGGACAGCAAGCAGATTCTATATTAATATTCAATGTCTTGCTCCCTCTCATTCTCATTTCACCTTTGAATAGCTAAATGTCAAAGCCGTCAAATCTGTTTTCTACTTGATGCAATCTAGCAGAATCAAATAAGGCCTGGTTTGTACTTCTAATGTGACTTCCTTCGAGTCCAAAGCCTCGCTCTGACAGATCTCCATCTCCTCCCCTCAACCAGCTGTTCAACTAGGCAGACAAATCATCAGCGCGTGCAGGCAGCTGGCTGCAGCAGAGCACGGACATCTAAGTAGCAGCTGATTAAACTGGAACAATCACAGAAATGACCTGCGACGTGTGTACGGGGGAATTAATCAGAGACGGTTTGCAGATTGCAAGATGTGTGCAAGACAGATAAACTTGAGCTCTACAAGCAACTAATCACCTTTCTGCAACAACAAAAATGGCCATTCATGCTACACTCCCCCACCCCACCCCCTCCCAACACACACAAACAATTGGATTGCCATGTGAGGTTTGACTACTTTATTAACATGTAGCATGGCCACCTGCACGCTGTCCATTGGACAAACAAGAGGACTGTTACCAGTGCTAATGTGCTCAACAGTTGGGGGAAAAGGTCAGCTGATAAAAAAGACATTAACTTAGCTGTCTCCCAGGTGACTCACACTGGTTGTCATGGAGACTGATGAGAAGAAGAGAGAGTGGGGGGGGGGGGGGGGGGGGGGGGGGGGGCAGGAGATAAAATTCAACGCTATGACAAGCCAGCCTCTGGGTCGAGAGATTATAGGACTGGGGGTTTTGGGATGTGTGTAGTAAGGAAAAATGTACATTACACTTTTTGGACTGCTGATATTTTGTATTAAATGTTTGATGCCAAAAACATCCAGAAAACTACAAACCCGTCAATGGAAATTGCATTCTTCTCAGAGTGGAAAAGTGAACCTGAATTTAGATCACCACTGGACAAACTCACTGAAAGATTGATTCAATTTGGTAATTGGTAAAGTTGAATGTCATCTCATTTCTAAATCCAGCAGCTACCTGATGCATTTCAGAGGCAAATATTGTACATTTATTTGATAAGTGTAGTTTGCAGATTCAGATTAATAATACAAAATATGATCAACCAATAAAGTATGATGTGATATTATAGATTAAGATAAAACTGTATATATGTTGGAGGGGAAATTCACAACCCAGCAGATAAACGTAGCTATATAAAATAATTAAAATTAGCTCCACCTTTACCAGCTGCAACAATAAAATGATGAACCCACTAATGCATCACCAATTATAATCCAGTAATATAATTTATGTATGATTCTTTAAGTATAATATGATGCTTATATTTTTGTAGGCTACTTTCACTTAAAATGTAAATGCATGATTTTTACTTACTAACAGAGTATTTTCTACACTATGGTATTGTTACTCTTACTCAAGTAAAAGATCTGTGTAGCCTACTTCTTCCAGCACTGCTGGAGGCTGCCGAGAGAAGGGATGGAAGCCAGCAGACAGCGTCATCTCGTTATGGAGCGTGTTTCTGGTCAACAGGAACCGCATTTTAAGCCGATCAGCGGCATGTAGAGAGGACCGTGTGCTCTCGCTTAGATCCAGTGTTAAACCAATATATAAAAATGGAAAACGACTTGTATTTTATTATTGTGCATTGTGAGAAGCCTTTATCTAATGTAGTTGTAGGCTAGATTCCTGCATGTATGGCCATTTTCTTTACTTGATCGTCACATCAAAATAGGCTATGTGATAAACGTCAGTTCTAGATAATAATAATATATATCTTTTTTAAAGAACCATCCAATTTTGGCATTTTAAAAAGCTACACACTTGTGTTTAGAAGTAGCATCAGGATATTTTACAGTTTAATAATAAGCGCACTCACCTCATCGCACGGCCGCAGCAGGTCGGCGGACACAGATGATGAGTGAGCGGTGATGATGAGTACAAGGCAGCGGGGGAACCAGGAGGCCCACACCTGCTCCCGCATCCTCAGCTCGGATCACAAACAGCCGGCTGTCCGCTGCCTGGAGCCAGAAACATGAAACAGGCGGAGAGGTGAGTGTTTATGTGGTGGTGTTCCTGTCATTGATGCGCCTGCCTGTCTCTTTACCCTCCACCCACACTGCAGTCAAGACGGACGGTGTAAAAAAAATGAAAATCATACTTCCGGTCCCGCTTTCAAATTAAAACTCCCGTTATCCCTAGAATAAAGCGTGAGAATAAAGATTTGAAGTAAACGACAAGATTTGGCACCGTGTAATGTACCCTTATTCTTATGTCCTATTATTCTCATTAGCTTATTATTATTTATGATAATTTCCTGTGTTTTAATTCACACAGCGTTATTTTTTATTCTGCAGACGTTTGCAAAGTGTAATCAATGTTTAAGAAAGGTGCTAGTATGAAAATGCTAATATTTTTAGTTTATGATTAATGGCAAGGCAAGGCAAGGCAGCTTTATTTGTATAGCACATTTCAGCAACAGGGCAATTCAAAGTGCTTTACCTTAAACATTAAAGAGCAGTTAAAAATGCTAAAAAAAAAATGTAAACATTAAAGAGCAGTTAAAAACGATTAAAAAAAATTAAAAACAGATAAAAGACGTGAATAAAATTTACAGTGCAGTATAAGAACAAGTTAACCGAGTCCAACTCGGGCCTCTCAGAAGACTTATGTTTTCTGTTGCAACTCAGGTTCCAAACCTGGCCTCCAGAGGACTTATGAATTACCAATTATTTAAAGAAAGGCAACATCAAAAAGAAAGGTTCATAAAAAATGAACGCTGCTTTCCCCTGTTTAGTTCTGACTCTGGGGACAGAGTGGGAGGATTTTAGTTAATTAGTTTTCTGTTGCTAAGTACTATTAAACAGATGTAGATTGTTGTCTAACAATAATTAATGAAAGGATTAGCTGATTAATCAAAAAATTGATCGACAGAAAATTAACAGGCAACTATTTGGATAATTCATTCATTATTTTAAGCAAGAATGCCAAACATTTGCTGATTCAGGCTTCACAAAATGTCAAAATTTGATGCTGTTCCTTATTATATAGCCTATGATAGTAAACATCTTTGAGTTTAGCTGTTTTTCAGATTAAACAAGTAATTTGAATAACTAACCATGGGCATTTTTCACTATTTTCTGACATTAGACAAATTAATTGACTAAACTAGACATTATTCCTCATATTGATTAGTCAAGAAAATAATTGCTAATTGCAGCCCTAATCTTTTGTCAAATTCATATATTTAAATCTTTAGTTTTTTGAGTATTTAGGCTAAGCATGTATACAGTATTTCTACCCAGAAACGACATTATTCAACCCTAAAGTGACTCTAAAATTAGAAAATAAAAACTATATGCTGTTATTGATAAAAGTGGGTTAACTGCTCCTTTATGTTTCATTACAGATTTAACACATCGACACCGGTGAAGCTGTTGAGTAAAATCGTAGCACATTAATATTTTATCTCAAGCTCTATGCTTTTATTTTGAAGGCACCACCGCCTGTCACAGCCTGTAGAATTATTGGTCTTTTCACTACTCTCTCAGCTAAACCTAGACAGTGACGCCACGAGTGTGATAAGACACACGTTATCTTGATTGACAGCTGGATATAGACAACAGGGAGCAGGCCTGCTGGCTGCTGAGCTTATTATAACTCTGCACTGACACATAAGTAGGAGCTTTGAGGATACCACTTAAATTGTGCAATACAATGTAGTTTAGATTAAAAAGTCCACATTCAGATTTATTACAAATGTGTTAAAAAACATAATTTAATCTCCTACATCCACTGCCATTTGTCACCAAAGCCTCCAAACCCACCTGTAATAAATGTTATTTGCTGTAAGTTTTTTAAATTTAAAATTTTAGATTAGGAATCAAACTAATTAAAGTTGTGGAGATTTTTTCATCTTTGGTCTTAATTTAATGGTTCAATTTTTCAAAAAAATATTATATACAAAGAGGATTCCCTGATTGTGAGCCATGCCATACCAGTGAACTCAGGACATTGGTTCTAAACCTGCAAGTTTTACAGTCCCCGTGTAGGAAAATGAGGATTTGAATTATTTAAGACGAGGAGAGGCAAGTTTGTTTGTACAGTACCATTCAAACACAAAGTGATTTACAGAAGACATGAAATTACATTTAAAATACAACAAGAGCAAATACATACATGACATACATACATTTAGTATGTTACCCATGCTGGTAAACCACTGCAGTGCAACTCCAATTGGTGGTATTATACACTGTCACTGGTGTAAAACTATAGTGTACTGAAATTATTTTTCAAAACAAAAGTGTAGTCCTACGGAGACTGAATCCGAGTTAAGTCTGATTGAAATTTCTGTTGGAAAATTATTTATTTTATTTTATTCATTATAAAATTAGGCTTATAATTATACTATACTATTAATAATATAATAACTCTGCTGCTGTTTTATGATTGTAGTATCTATTATTCTGTTTCTTTTTGTCTTTTTGTCCTTGTGTACAGTAGAGTAACAGGTGTAAAAACTTAAATTAAAGTAAATGGAAAGAGTGAATCTATTTAATATTTTATGTAGCCTACAATTTGTATAAGGTATTACACAATAATTAAATCTGCAATCTTGATTTTGGTGCAGGACCATTAAGGAAACAAGTTTTTTTTATTTGGTTTTATTTTTTTATTTATTTTGTGAACATTTGTGTATGTTTTTTTGATGTGGAGCAATATGTCCATTTACCGGCAGGTGGCAGCAGCAAACAACAGCTGTGCAGAAATATCCTCACGAATAAGAAGTATGAAACCCGGATGTGACGTAATAGTGCAGAATCAAAACAGTTAACATTTGACAGCTCGGCTCTGTCCCGCTAAAGGCTTATACAATGCAATGGGAAAGGTTATTGCCAGTGTTAGAAATAAACTACACTGTTTAGATACTGGAGCGAGTTTTTAACCGGACTGTCGAGGAATGCTAATGCGAGGAAAAGGTACTTTTGGCTAGTTTTAGCAGCAGCAGCAACAGCAGCATCATCTCTTCTCTATGTTACTACCTGGTTAGCTTCCACGGCTAACGAAAGTTGCTCCATGGCTTTCTATGGGCTGAACATTACCATATATAGACCGGCCACAGAGCTCCCTCGCCGGTGAAATGTAAACGGTGACTCCCGGAGGAGGCTGACAAAGGGCGAGCAAAAACAAAACTCAGCCTGGAAGATAAAAACACGCTTCGCCATGTCATCTGAGCAGATTATTGCCATCGTCATGGATGACAAAATCTACGAGGTGAATAAAAAGAAGCTGATAGAGAAGAGCGACTACTTCCGTGCACTGTACAGCTCCGGGATGAGGGAGTCCACCGAGGACTCGGTGAAGCTGCAGGGGCTCAGTGTCCCCGGCCTGGAGCTGGTCCTGGAGTTCATCAACACCTCCAAGGTTCAGGTTGTCAACGAGACTCTGGAGGACCTGATTGAGACCGCCTCCTTCCTACAGGTCACCTCCATCCTCAAGCTCCTCACCTCGGAGATCCGCCTGGACAACTGCGTGGAGCTGTACAGCCTCTCTGAAGTTTACGGGACTCATGATCTGCGTAATGCTTGCCTCAAATACATGAGCTGCTACTATCATCCCATGCTGAGACGGCCAGAGTTCAGCAGCCTCCCCTCTGCTGTCAGAGACCAAGTCAGGGAGATGCGCATGAAAGGCACCGCCACCTTGGTAGCCATCGGAGACTTCACCTGTCTCTCCCTGGATGTGCCCGATCAGGATGAACCCTGGTCCATGCTGAGGTATGGAGAGGTGGAGCAGCGCTGGAAACCACTCGCAAACAACCTGCCTCCAGATATGATCAATGTCAGAGGATATGGCTCAGCTGTCCTCGATAACTACCTGTTCATAGTCGGTGGATACAGGATGACGAGTCAGGAGATCTCTGCGGTGCACTGCTACAACCCCTGTAGGAACGAGTGGAACCAGGTGGCTCCGCTCAACCAAAAGAGGTAAACCCACATCTACACATTTTCTCTCAAATATCAATTGCGGCGGTTTAACTTACTGCATCTATTCCTTTAGGTCCAACTTCAAGCTGCTGGCAGTACAAGGGAAGATGTACGCTGTAGGAGGCCAGAGTCTGGGCACAGTGGAGTGTTACAGCCCAGAACAGGACTGGTGGAACTGTGTGTCCTCGATGCCCAACCCACTGGCTGAGTTCTCTGCATGTGAATGCCAAGGGATGATCTACGTTATGGGTGGATACACAGCAAGAGGTTGGTATAACTCAGCTCCGTATACGGTCACGCTATCACACACAGTGTTACACACATACAATTACAAACAATATAAACTGGTACATAAAAACAGCGATGGCCACTTGTCCCTGTGTCCTGCAGACTTTTGAAAAGTCTTATTGCCGGAGGGTGAAAACTGTCTTTGAAACAAGCAATGTGCGCCTTGATGCTACAGTATTGCTTATGTGATAGTAGCAGTGAAAATAAATGAAGGCCTGGACGGCTAATAATGGTGGTAACAGTTAGCAACATAGAAAGTAATACCTTCACTTCATTGCATTGAGGCGTTTTTGCCTCCGTCTTTGGTATTTTCAAAATCAGGAGGACACTGTTGTGTGTTATTACTTATATAACTTCAATTATTAGGGCCTTGGCATTGTTGGATGCACAGGATGTTACAGCAATTATTGCAGCCCGAAGGCATATTTTGAAGGAAACTAGATTACTTGATTAAAAAGTCGATCTCACACATCTGAGGTTTCAATTATTACAGAACGCTTACAATTTCTTCAATTGTTATTGTATATTTTTGTAAAGTTCTAAATTCTATTGTATTGTCATACTGTATACTTAACAGTATATATATATATATATATATATATATATATATATATATATATATATATATATATATATATATATATATATACACACTACCGGTCAAAAGTTTGGGGTCACTTAGAAATGTCCATTCCACTCCTTTCCAGACAGAATACCAGCTGAGATCAGTTGCATTGTTTTTTTAATCAGGGCAGCAGTTTTCAGATTACATTATGTGCTTACATAATTGTAAAAGGGTTCTCGGCTATTGTAGACAGAAGTGGCTGAAGAAACACTTGAAATCCATGCTTTTTGGTCTAAACGTCATACCCAAATTGAAAGTGGTACAGGTCCCATATACGGTGACACTCTGGGGTGTGCCTGATATCATTGGAAAGGTGATTGATGTGGGTGTGTTTGTGTATTTGAGAAGTGTTGTATTTTGTAGTTTTTTGGCTTTTTTCTTTGCACTTTTCAAATGGAAGAAAAAAAAAATCATATAAAATCCATTTTTGAGCCTTTTGGCTTCTGGATTTTTTCTGTAGTAAGCTGAGACATGTGGCTAATGCCCTGTGTTGTCTGTCACCTGTCAGATGTGTTTACAGCAGTGTATTCTAATCATTTTACAGATGTATGACTTGGACGGAAATAAAAACCTCCATTCTAGCCTCTGTAACTCTGTCAGTCAGGCCTAGAATCACCCTGACACTTGAGAGTGTTTCCTTTCCAATGATGTCAGAGTGTCAAAGTATATGGGAGCTGTACCACTTTTCATTTGGGTATGACGTTTAGACCAAAAAGCATGGAATTTCAAACATTTCTTCAGCCACTTCTGTCTACAACAGTCGAGAACCCTTTTGCAATTATGTAAACACATAATGTAATCTGAAAACTGCTGCCCTGATTAAAATTCTGTCTGGAATGGACATTTCGAAGTGACCCCAAACTTTTGACCAGTAATGTGTATATATATATTTTTTATTCTTATATGTTAAGTAAGTGTTGTACTTAGAGAGCAAAGATTAACCGGTGTCAAATTCCTTGTTTGTTTGCACAAAGCAAAAGCTGATTCTGATTTAATAGCAGCAAGCAATTTTGTTTTTTAATTCACCCCTCATGCTACATACTGTACACGTATTTTGTTGGTGGAGGTGGTTTGTTCGCAGTAGGGGTGCATTGATCCGATATTAAGATCGGATATTGGTCCCGATATTGACAAAATAGCTGGATCGGGGATCGGAAAAATTAACAGATCCAGTTGTGTTAGTTTTTTTCCCTCTGTCGCACGTGTGTCGCATGCTGGAAGAGTTGAGTGTACAAATAAAAAAGAATTCAATACATTACTTCTATGTTATTTTGTCTTAGTTAGGAAAGTAATGTTTAGTTAGGAAAATCTGGTGCATTTAGTCTCTTCCACATGGTGGAAGGAAGGTATAAGGTGGATGGTATACAGTGTATTATTAATTCAACACCGGTATTGGATTGGTATTGGGTATCGACAGATACACAAAGCCCAGGCATTGGTATGGTGACTGAAAAAGTTGGAATAGTGCATCCCTAGTTCGCAGCATGTCAGGAATAAAAAAATCTGCATGTTTTCTGAAACCAGACCTACACCCTTGGTGCTGCTACATGTTTCTTTCAGTTTTGTGTCTTTGAGTTTAACATGTTTTTTTGTATGTCTGACAGACAGGAACACAAGTGTTCTCCGTTACTGCCCCATGTCTGACACCTGGACGGTGTTTCGGTCCTGTCCGGCACACATCCGCAAGCAGCAAATGCTGTCGGTGGAGGACACAATCTACCTGGTGGGTGGCTACACCCACGAGCTGGAGGTGGGTCAGCGGCAGCGGCGTCCCAGCCAGACGGAGGACGTGCTGACGGTGCAGTCCTACAACATCTCCACGGGGGAGTGGATCCAGCTGAAGGAGAACACGTCCAAGTCTGGCCTGAACCTGACATGCACGCTGCACAACGACGGCATCTACATCATGAGCAGGGATGTCAGCCTACCCACTAGCCTGGAGCACCGCGTCTTTCTCAAGTACAACATCTTCTCTGATGCCTGGGAGGCCTTCAGACGCTTCCCGGCTCTGGGACAGAACATGCTGCTCTGTTCGCTTTACCTACCCAACGTGCTGTGATTGAGAGGGCTGATGGGAAAGAGCCCATGTGGAGTATATAGGCCAGTGTGTGGCTTGATTGTTCTGGCACAGAATGGGGCTCTGTGGCATTAGTGGAAACTGTGTCCGGTTGCCAGGTTGAACACCTCGTGACCTTTGTGCCTAAAAAAAACAAAACAAAAAAAATCTGCACTACATTGTACATACTGCTGCGGATGCAAATACAAAAGCTACAATGGCAAATAAAGTGATGAAGCGCCATGGCCCGTAGGTCAACAGCATCATAACAGCTAGCCCCAGTTTGTGCCTCTCATGTATTAACATTAGTCACAGTGGAAATCATCTGTTTTTCTGAGAAATATTTCCCTGGAAAGTAGCCCAAAAGGACATTAAACAACACTTACTGCTGCTCCTAAGGTATTTCCAGGATCTCTAAGACTATCTTAACCACCTGGATGAGAAAATATTTTGTCTGCTGCACAATTAAAAAGATTTAAAAACTGTTTTCCCAACTTGCGACTTGTTTCCTATCCAGGTGACTCGCTGGTTGCCATCTTTGTTTGGATTGGGAAACAGATTAGCAACTTGGGAAACTGGCTAACATCTTTTTTTTTTTATTGTGCAATTGACAGAATATTTTACCATCTAGATGGTTGGAAGAGTCTTAGGATTCTGGAAACATCTACACAACAGCGGTAAGTGTTATTTAACGATCCCTCTGGGTTTTTCGAACATCGTCGAGTAATTATTTATACAATGGCTGGTTACCACTGTCGGATGTAATGCTAATACATGAGAGGCACACAAACTGGGTGTACATAACATCATGCTTTTAAATCTATAGGCCACAATATTCCCAATGTTTACACCCCCAGTATGGCATTGGCGTATATGTTTATCCATAATTCACTACAAACCTTAAGATATCTCGGAAACAAAACTCATTTCATGTCTTCATGAACTGTACATAGCAGATAATCATGAAATATGGCTTTGGTTTTACACTGCCAGTTTTATGGGAATTAAAGGTTCCTTGAAAGTTATTGTTTGGGATAAGAGAGAGCTTAATGTGTTGTATGTACACTTGCACAGTCTCATTTTCCAGAGATAAACTAAGTGAAGCTTAAAGCGCAATTCCATGAAATGAACGATGCACATGTGCCTTCTGCAACCTCAGTCAATGGAACTTAATACAAAAAAAGCACACAATGCAAGACTTTGTTACATTACCAGCAACTGACCAAAATTGGTGTTTGTTTCTCTCTCTGCTAAAGCAGATTTTGTTTTCATTAAGGTACTTTTAAGTTCCTTTATCAAATATTGGAGGTGTGCCGACACGAGAAATAAGCTTCGAAGCAAAACTTTTTTCTGAAATGCTGAAGTTTTGGGTAAATGCAGCACTTTTGATGTTTGATTTGGTGGATTTCAGATTCTCTCTGCATTACTTTATTGTTTGCCAGTTTTGGGAATTTAGGTATTGATGAATAAAGATGAAGTTCAGGGGTTTGTTTTGCAGTTCTTTTAATTCACCATTTTATACTCTCATTTCTCCATATTCTACTTGTGTATCCGAGGTTTGTTCTATTCAAAATGTCTTAATCAACTGAGCATAACACGTAACATCTTTGATGTGACATCTTAAGATAAGTGAGAAAATGTCATTTGAGTGAGTAAAGTAATCCCTAGAAGAGAGAATGTATGAATCTGATTTTTCCAATGGGTTTCAGTGTCACCGCTATTATCTGCAGCGCAAGCAGATTACAATTTCAAAATAAATCAACAAACAAATGTGAGAAAAACTAAAAATCACTTTTTCACAATGATTTAAGTCCAGAGGTTCTCAATTGTTTTTCAGCCAAGGACCCCTTACAAGATAAAGAATATACTAGGGACCCCCTAATGTATAATATTTGGAATAATTTGATGTAGCCTATATTTTTTACACTTCTGTAGTCTTAGTTATGCAAAAGAACAACACGAGAAATGTATTAGAAAGATAATACGAACATTTTCACCATCTTAACAAAGAATACCCATAAAAGAAGGGATGATTTGAAGTGCATATCAGAACACACACACACACACACACACACACACACACACACACACACACACACACACACACACACACACACACACACACACACACACACACACACACACACACACACACACACACACACACACACACACACACACACACACACACACACACACACCAAGATAAGTATGAAGTGAGTGTTTCACTCAGTGCGTACATTAGCATGGATTCAAGACGGTAGGCTATTTAAAATAATATACAATTTGTTAGATTAAAATGTGATCTATTATTAAAGATATAAAATTTTAAATATTTGCCTTTTGTAAAAAAATATATATACGTATATATATTATATACTGTATATATTTCAACTTTTTACGAAGCCCCTGGCAGAGTGACAGGCACAGCGAATCACTGATTTAGTCCATCAAATGTACTAAAACAGCACAAACAAAAATCAGAAAATAGTACAAAATGTCCATCACAATGTCCCAGAGCCCATGATGACTTTTTAAAATGGCATGTTTTATCTGACCAGCAGCCCCAACCCACAGATTTTACAATTTATGGTAATATAAAACTAATTTAAAACAGGAAAACCCTGTCCTAAATCTTCAAAACCAGTGAATACTTGAGACTTAATGTAAATGATCAACTGAAATGTCATTGACTCCAATATACCAAATACCATCCCACATGACCAAAATCATCCAATATGCCCTAATATATTTATGTCTCTGGAATATTTATCTATAAAAATGACTGCATGTTTCCTTCTATGACTGTAAAATGCAATCTGAATTTAGCATGCTTGACAGAGTTTCAATATGGTGATGCATCTAAGGCTAAAAGAAATCCAAGTAAAGAACAGAAAAGAGCCAACCAGCAGGGGGCAGCACATGCTTTTTAAATATTAAAAATCTCAGCAGACATTCAGTATTTTCCACCTTCACAAGGACTCCCTTCTTCAAATAAATAACATATATTTAAAACAAACCATCTTCCATTTTAGCATTAACATGCATTTTCTGAAAAAAAAAACCACTCCTTAAATGCTATGAAAAACATACAAAATTCAAGTTTAAGGGTTCACCTGAAATCTGCCATACCTGTAGGCTGAATCACCCCTTTTTTTAAGAATGTGTCATCATCTAGAGGTCATAAACATGAATGGATGTGATCGTTTTTACCTTTTGTTGCATGGTGTGGATAGAGTGATGGATGGTTGAAATAGTGTTTCTTTAATTCACTGTGGCTGTCACTGGGGGGGGGGGGGGGGGGGCAGAGGAAATCAATTGTTGCCATCAGTGGTCAGGATTGATCCTATAGCTGGGGTCAGACCACAATGATCTCTCTCACACCTCCACAGCGGGGGCCATCGAGGCCAATCACTGCTCAGGGGGCAAATACTGCAAACTGTGCCTGGCTTAGAAAAAAAGATGACAGAGAGTGTGTGTGTGTGTGTGTGTGTGTGTGTGTGTGTGTGTGTGTGTGTGTGTGTGTGTGTGTATGTTGTGCCATCACTAAGAATAAATAATGCTGACAATCTAATGTTATATTGTAGCTGCATGGACGACAGTATTGCATATGTTTTAGTCTTTTTCTTTGTGTTTCCTTGGCTGAGAGTCAACTGAAATATCGGGCTCTGTATTCGGAAGTGAGCATGCATCTGTTGAGTGTGAGATGGAAAGAGGAGGGGTCTTAGGAGAGAGAGAGAGAGAGAGAGAGAGAGAGAGAGAGAGAGAGAGAGAGAGAGAGAGAGAGAGAGAGAGAGAGCGCATACATTACTGAAAGTAGACATAGACATGTAAGTGTAACAGAGAGAGAGAAAGATCCAAGGACAGACGGCACTAAGGGGAGGGGAAATAACACACTCTCAGTCACACCTACCCAACAGCCATCACGCAGCCTCTGTACGAGACAGAACAGCTCTTCACAGTGAGGAAGATGCATGTCTACATCAGAGGAGCATCCAGGACAGGCCAATAGCTCCTAAAGCTGCTGAGAATAATACATGACAAGGACTACAAACACATAGAAAGACAGAGAGAGAGAGAGAGAGAGAGAGAGAGAGAGAGAGAGAGAGAGAGAGAGAGAGAGAGAGAGCAGCAAGCCCAGAGGGAAGGACATTTCAGAAAGGGCAAAACAGAGTGGAAGAGGCTACAATTGCAGGTTTATTTTGGACATAAACAGCAATCCTTAAAAAGCTGCCTATTGGGGTTTCTCCACCTCTCTGCACACGGACATCCACTCTGTCTCTTGCTGTCTGCAGAGAGCTCCCAGTGCTGCTGCTGCGAGGGTATACAGTATCTGCTTCTGTGCACAGCACCAGAAAAAGACTGCTTTACAGTCCGAGACCATGAGTGAGGCGAAGAAAGGTGAGCTTGCCATCCGGGATAAAGCCATCCTTCACCAGCAGAGGCGTCTGAAGCAGGCCACCCAGTTCACACACAAGGACTCAGCTGACCTCCTGCCTCTGGATGGGCTGAAGAGACTGGGCACATCTAAAGACTTGGTGAGTGTACTCTTAGAGACTCTAAACAAGCGCTTGAGACAATCAGGTCATGATTTACTTGATTGGAGAGGCTGTTCTGTGTGTTGCCAGGTTAGCAGTTCAGGGTTGAGTTTAAGTGGAAGTAGATGTCACAATTAAAAGAATACTTAACTGATTTAGCATTGCACTCCTGTGATAATGTCAGATTCATGTTGACAATTGAACTAGAGATATCGTCTTTTATATTCCATGCATTCTTCTTCCTTGTTAAAGTGGACATATTATGCTTTTCTGTATTTTCTGTCATATCTACAATGTTATAACGTTGGATTTTCATATTAAACGTTCAAATAATGAGGTAAATTGGAAATGTTCCGGTTTCAACAGTTTTTTCTACTAAGTGTTACGCAACTCTAAGCCGGCCTTCTATGATTGGTCATCTTCTTCAGGTAGGCAGGACTGGAGTGTTTTTATTTTAAGCCACTGTGGTGTCAACATTGTCGCATTTAGCTAAATGCTAACGTCAGTAAAATGTCATCTTGGTTGCCAGTGTTGTTAAATTCTCCCCAATTCTGGGTTGCATTACTACTGAAACATGTCCGATTGGGTAGTGTTTGGTTCAGAAGCCTTTTTCTGTGATTTTTTTCGGTAAAAAGTGCGGCTTCGTTTCACTACAATCCGACGTTAGCCTACTGCTAAATATTAAGTAGCTGCATGATAACGCGAAATAGCTGTAGTCTTGGCGGCCAATGCTGGTCATTTCTCCCCAAATTCCGGTCACTTTACTGCTGGGACATGTCCGGTTGTGTAATATTTGGTTTAGAAGCCTTTATTGGTGATTTTTCACAGTACAAAGTCCTGCTATATACTCCGTTGCAGTAGCTTCAGCTTCAACTAGCTAGTGAAACAAAACTGAAATGCACCGGAGATTCCAGGAAACACGCTGGCAGGCGCTCCTACAGAGCGTCTCATACAGAGGGTGAATACAGATGCAGCAGCCATGGGGAGCATGAGAAAAGTGTTTGTTTTTTTTACATTAAAGCATGTAAACATGTTCTAGTACAAACACAAAATGCAAGTATTATCCTGAAAATGCTATATAATACGTGCCTCTTAAAACCTGCCTCCTACATTACCCAAAATGCAACTCAACTGCCAACAGTTCAGTCAGAGATTTGGGTGTATTATGCTAGTAGTGGCTAATATAGCCTCGAGCTGCCAGCCTCGAGCATAGGTAGGCAGCGGGCTACAGAGGTCTTGTAAACTCATATCTTTCTAACTCAACACTCCAGATGTTTTTCCATTTTCAAACTTGTAGTCCTCAGCCTCAACAGATTCCGACTCAAGTGACATCACTTGAGGCAATATAGATTTCACTCCGCTCCTTCTGAAACCATAAAAGGCTTTATACCACTTCTTTCACCTGGCTTCATATTTGCTCTCACTTGTCACGTTTTATTTCAATGTCATGCATACAGAGATATTTCACTCCTAACAATACATTGAGCACAATTTTACTGCAATAATGCACTACTTTATGTACTGTATGTCATTAAATGAAGCCTTGAAAAGTAAATTAATCATTGAAAGGGTCATGAAAGATTCAGAGTCTTGCACTCTGCATGAAGAGGAGGGAAATGTCAAATCAAAGCCTACTACAGTACACCGTGTACATACCTCACAAACAGAGAGAGATGCCGTTATACATTCAGCAACACACACATATTTTAGGGTTGACATAAAAGGATTAAAGACATCTCCAACCTCTTCACTTCCTCTTCCTCCAGAAGCCTTATAAACCGAAGCTGTTATACTCTGGAGGAACTCCCTGTAATAATCTGAACAATTTATTACTCCACCTCTCCTGTGACACAGTTCTGGTTTGATGGCGGCTTCCCAGATTCCCCAGAGCTCTCCAAGAAATCTCGACACAATCACTCTGGCACTGTGCAGCAGCACCAGCAGTGTTTTTGCTCTGTGAATATTACACTGTGATGCATTTATGTCTGCTAGGTTTTAATACCAACATTTGCTGCAGTAAAAACATTCTACCCACCTTCTATCCTTCTTTTACTGAGTCAAGTTTTTTTTTAATACATAATGATAGATATTATCTCTCTTCACTCCTTTATAGACCCTGTGTTCCTAAAGTAACATAATTCAAAACTGCAAATGTGGCTACAATAAGTCGATGTTGTTTAAGGTATAAATACACATTTCTCTGTTGGACTTTATCAGCATTTTGGCATTGGTCCAGACTGGAACATCTTTCTAACTATTAGATGGATTGCCATGAAAATTTGGCACCAACATTCATGTCCCCCAGACGATGAATCTCCCCCAGACGAATGATTTTGGTGATTGCCTGACTTTCTCTCTAGCGCCATCTTCAGGTTGACATTCGTGGAGTTTTGAGAGAAGTTATCTCAACTTTCAAAATGAATGGAATAACGAGGTAACGCAAATTGCTTTTAACGCCTCTAATTTTTTAACGCGCGATTAAAGCATGCACATTCTGTGATTTGAGCCTCAGGCCACTCCGTAGTTTAGGAAATCAATAACCCCCCCCTTAGCTATTGTTTAGAGCAATGGTTCTTAAACATTTTTCAATAATGTACCCTATTTGAAATATCTATTTAGCCAAGTAGCCTGACTAGCGCAAAACATTTTTGGTGGGAAAAAAAAGCCTAAATAAAGAGGTATATTACAGTGCTGCACCATCAGTGTCTAATTTACTAAACAACAACCTTGTAACTTAAACAAAAAAAACTTCAATGCTACATTTCAATTTTTTTTAATTAATCACTTAATTTATTCATTATTATAGTATAATTATTTAAGCAATTATGCATGACTGATATTTAAAAAAAAAATCTAATCTCTAGTACCCCCTGCAGTACTCCAAAGTACCCCTAGGGTTATGCTACCCCCATTTGAAAAACACTGGTCTAGAGTATATTATAGACCCAAGACAAAACTGACAGGAGGGCGGGACTCCGAGCGAACGTCACATTTACAAATCTGTCTGCTACTTCAGCACCACGGACAGCGCCAGGGATTTATCAATACACAGGCTGCTATTTCAAGGCCATTGTTTGGGCCATAGATTCTAACTTGCACAAACCTCAAGTCAGACAAAGGATTATTGCATCAGGCAGGCTATCAGTAAACTAAACAACCCCTCTGCCCCTGCACTCTCTCTGCTACTAGGGCATGGAGAGCAGGGATGACCAGGGAAGATGGTTAACCAGGGGCTTGCATTTTGGTTCTTTTTACTAACAAGGGGGTTAACATCCCCCCTCACACCCCTTAAATTGCTTTCTGGTTGCAGTCCAATCTTCATTACTTCCATTAAAACAGTTAGATGGAAGATGGATGGTGCACACAATATGTTATAAAGAACATATCTTTTGGGACTTAGGGGCTCTGTACAAAACCAGTACGACATATCTAAAAAATAATCTAAGTAGAGATAATATCCCCCAAAATTTCATTATATTCAAGGACCATAATGCTCAACTCATATATTGGCAGCGTGTTACTCAATCTGCAGGGCCCTAAAATCCTCTTATCATAATACCAATTATCTTCTCCTTGATACAGAATGAAGCTCATCTCAGTAGTTATCTAAAACACAATATGTGGTGCAGACGTGGCCACGGGGAGCACAGCACAATTTGCATGGCATCTGTAAGAAGTGATTTTCGATGTTAGGGTACTTGAGGGAGGAGTGGAAATTGCCGGCAGTCCTCTGCCATGCCTGTGTACCTTTTCTGCAGACACAGGCTCTGAATAGTCACACAAAATGAGAAGAAAGCATGATGACAAAAGACAAAAGATGCGATCATCTGAATAAGGCTGTCAGATCCAGTTGTTTGTCTATAGGACATCTGACTACAAATCTGTTTGTTTTCTAAATTTTCCAGTTATATCATAGTATTTTTTATCTAATTACAATACTGCTGAAAAATGACTGTTGTTCTTTTGGCTTGTGGCCTCCATGAACAATAGGTCATATCTTAAATGTCAGACACTTATCTTTGACAATAAATTATTTTAGTTTTTTTTCTTTTCTGGAAAATGTATACGATAGGGGTGAGGAAGTTTCTGTCAGCATATCTTAGGTTGCAGGTAGGAGTATGTCGTAGGGGTCAGTGAGGTAGGAGGGGGCTGCTGTAGGTTGTAGAGGGTTTTGTAGGTTATGAGAAGAATTTTGAACTGGATTCTTTTGAAACTACTAGTCCAAAGCAAACATTACCAAACATCTGCAGGCTCCAGCTTCTCAAATGTGAAGATTTGCTGCTTGTCTTTGTTTTATGTCATTTTTAAACTGAATAGATTTGGGAGTTTGTAATGTCGGTCAGACTATATGAGCAAATTTGAAATGTCACTTTGAGCTCTGGGACATTTCCATGGGTATTTTCCCTCAATTTTCTGACGTCTTATAGGTTAAACGAGCATGATCAATCAAAAAATTATAGGAAGATTAAGTTAGGTAGTCGTTTCCCTATCTACGCCCCCTGCTTCCAGTCTATGCTAAGCTAAGCTAACTACCTCCTGGCTCCAGCTCCATACTTTAAGACGGAGATATGAAAGTGGTATAAATCTACTCATCTAACTCTCTGAAAGAAAGCAAATAAAGAGGTTTCACAAAATGCTGAGCTATTCCATTATTATTATTCCATATTCAAATTAATGGTCTGCTGCCACACGATCAGTAAAAATGGTGAATCATTTTAGTTTTTTATGCCACACACACACCTCGTCTTGTTTCATCTTCATTTCTGCTAGCTGGCCTGTCCAGAGTGTAATTCAGCAGAAGAGCCTGTTATGTAAGAGTGAATTTGTTTTGCTGCTCTTTAGCCTAAGGTCCTCTCACTCTCAGTAGCATCATCACTCCAGCCATGTTGTGCTGCAGAGTAAGGGGAGCAGTGAGCATGAAAAGGGCAAAATCCACCGCTCTAACACAGAGCGATGGAGGAGAAGGAAAGAGTCGGCTGAGATGGGGTCATGGAGAACGCAAGGTTTATTGGGGCTGTTTTATGTAATAGAATGTAGAGCTTTGAGTAGATACATGGGTGTGACATGTAAGAAGAGTGAATCAGAGGGAATGAGAGTAAAAATATGTGTGTTTGAGGGGTTGGAAACATCTGAGCCTAGTTACATTAACACCTGAGCTTAGCATGGAGCAATTTATTGTGTAACCACTGTGTAATCGGACTGTTTCCTACAGTACACACTCAACATTTGCTCCCAAAATCTAAGCCAAAATCAGGGAGATAAATGTACGAGAGGAAAGATGACTTTAAAGCAGCAAGGTTGCAGCAAAATGACCTCAATTAGATGTTTTAAAGGGCAATGCCATCATTTCTGTGTTGAAGCTTCTCATATATATATATATATATATATATATATATATATATATATATATATATATATATATATATATATATATATATATATATATATATATATATAATGGCATGCTATTTAGGAAATTATTATATATATGTAAAGTTTGAATATATTGAATGAATCTTATTCTGAATATATTGAATGAAAGTCTGAATATATTAAATGAACCTTGAATATATTGAATGAAAGTCTGAATATATTGAATGAATGTCTGAATATACTGAATGGAAGTCTGAATATATATATATATATATATATATATATATATATATATATATATATATATATATATATATATATATATATATATAATGAAAGTCTGAATATATTGAAAGGAAGTCTGAATATATTAAATGAACCTTGAATATATTGAATGAAAGTCTGAATATATTGAATGAAAGGCGTGTTGAGTGAGCCTGACTAAAGGGACCTGCCTGACCAGAGAGGTTCCTTTCATTCGGTCTTCCATGATGAAAAAGTGAATCAACTTCTTCATTGGGAGAACAGTACTGGATACGGTTACCGTTACCAGTGTTTTGGCCCGTACATGCATTCGCCAGTGTGTTAATAATCTCTTCATTGCTCAAAATTGCTGACACTAGTTTTCTTGCTGAGCCGCTCATAGTGTCACACTTCGGTTAGGATTAATCACAATGAAAACACAAGATGGTGGCAGACAATGATGTCAGATTCCAATTTTCATTCAATATATTCAGACATTCATTCAATATATTAAGACTTTCATTCAATATATTCAGATTTTCATTCAATATATATTCAGACTTTCATTCAACATAGTCAGACTTTAATTCAATATATTCAAGGTTCATTCAATATATTCAAACTTTATATATATAATAATATCCTAAACAGCATGCCATAATATATATATAGTTATTTTTTGTATTCTTTCCATCGTTATTCAAAAATGTGAAGTTTTCATTATTTTCCCAGAATATGTCAGGTTAGAAAATGTATTTATTTTGACAGGCTGCCTTTAAAAGGATTAATTCACCCAAATAACAAACTCAAAATACAGCAACAAAACAATCAAAACAGCCCCATACATTTTCTCACTTACCTCTACTCCCTCTGAAACCAACAGATTATACAAACAAAATATAAAGTGTTAATAAATTAGCTTCAAAAGGTGTAGGCAGATTATATTACCTTTGGTAATATATTAATAGAGTCAGGCTAGCTGTTTCCAGCCTTTATGCTAAACTAAACTAACCAGCTGCTGGTATGCAAGAAAGCCAATAGGTGTATTTCCCAAAATGTTGAACTATTCCTTAATGAAATTACGTATCAGCTAATTTTCACTATGAAAATTCACACAAAACAATAAATCCTACTAATTATGTCAACATATATGGCTTTAAAATGGGTAGAAATGTAAAAGTAAGACACATATTGGTTGTAGGAAGCTTCAACACAAATATAGTGTCCTTTCAAATCTCATAGCGGTCTAATTCTGCAGCACACACCTACTGTAGCCTGCTGCTGCAAAGCCTCTTTCTTCTTCTCCTTGCAGCTTAGTGGTCCGTTTGCTCATGTCCCTCTCTTACAGATGAGTGAGTCTGAAATCTGTGTGTGTGTGTGTGTGTGTGTGTGTGTGTGTGTGTGTGTGAGTAAAGGCCTGTCTAATCGAGCGATAGGAGTCTCCAGGTACTTTCTGAGGATGATCAAAAGCTACAGAACTGGGCTTGTAGAAGAGAAGGAACTGATGAATGGTAAGCAGCACATTTTGCTGTGTGCATTAAATACAACTTAAGTCTGGAGTTACTAAACATTTTGTCCAATTTTAGCCCCAAAATATTCATATGCAGAATCACTCCCCAAACTCAATTGTTTATTATTTTCCCCAGGAGGCAAAGTAGCACTTCAAAGTAAAGAGCAAATACGACAATGTTACTTAGTGTGATCGCCAGGCTCTCGGGAGTTTGCCTTTTCCTGTTCCCTCCAAAACAAGCCGTGTTAATTTGGGTTCAGATGCAGGTTTTATTATTAGCTAAGGGACAATTAGATGGGCTGGAGAGGGGTTAGTGTGAACCTGTCTCTCTCTGTGTCATCTGGAGCTGTGGATGGGCGGCAATACTCCCCCAGCTGCTCCCTCAGTGCAGTGTAGGAAGACAGGAGGCTAAAAATACCCGACAAAAACGACAAAACAACCCCAACAACAGAGGAGAGGATGCATCATACTGAGACAGAAGAAGTATTTTTTTTGTTCATTTTCAGGGTATGGCCAAGTGCGACACATGACAGCATAGCCTCCAAAGTGGCTCCAAATGTAATCTTGGAGTTTTTAATAATTAAAATTGAAAGGAGTAATCCAAAATTACCAGAAATGTTTAGGCGGAAGCAATATCTGAATCAAAAAATGATGATTCACATTTACAAAATAAAGCTGGATGTAGTTCAAATATGGGTGACTGTAGGTCTGCAACTACTGATTATTTTTTATTATTGATGATTGACTAATCATTTAGTCTATAAAATGATGGAAAAGAAAATGTTACGATACCAGTTCTAATACCAGTACCTTTAAAGTGATGTAGATACCATTAGTACTTCATTTGATACCTTTTTTGTCTACTTCATTCGAAACAATCAAGTGAATGGAAGCATCACCACAACACAGACAACCTTTGGGTTGTAGCTGCTGCAGTAGGGGACCAATCACATGTCGCATTAAAGCTTTAGTGCGTAACTTTTGATATTAATGATCGTCTGTTACATCCAAGCCATTGCCAAATGAGTTGCTACAAAGCTAATTAAGACTATCAGCTCCACACAACTCTCTCTGTATTTCTCAGTATGGCTATGTTCAGAAGATTGTGTCGAGCGGTGACTTTCACGCACAGAAACTCAAGTGAAGATAATGACCTCTTCTGAAAGGTCCATCATGTTTTTTTAATCCTCCGTGTCCTCCTTGGCTACTAGCAACTGCGTGGGGGCTGTGCGCAATCATGGAAGGCTTGTATCATGTGGACGCGCCAACAGTTTTGTTGTCATTACTTAGAATTCCTCATGGGGGCGACATAAACTACGCACTATAGCTTTAAACACTTGTGGTGATTGGTTGCAAGCAAAACCAATGCTTTTGGGTACAAAAAGCATCAAATGCAGGTGTTGTTGGACAGAAGAAGTTTCGGTATAACTTGGTACTGGCTGGGTTATTTCAGGTGATACCTTAAAAAAGGGAGGCTACTGAGTACCGATACACAGCCCAAATTACAAGTACCCATGGCTCAAGGTGATGTCTTCAAAAAACTAGTTTTGTACGATCAGCGGCCTAAACCCCAAATATATTACCTATACAAAAATAAAACTATAGTGAAACGTCACATAAAAAAGCTTGATAAGTGACTTAAACAACTCATTGATTATCAAAATTGTTGTTTATGTTGACCAACTAATGGAGTCATTGGGATGATTTATGACATTACTGTTAAAAATAATCTACATTTTGTTATATTTAGATTCTCAAAATAGCTGCATTATGGCTTTTCTTTTAAAGGACTAGTTCAACATTTTGGAAAATATGCTTATTCGCTTTCTTACCGAGTTATTCTTGTCAGTGGACAGAGCCAGGCTAGCTGTTTCCCCCTGCTTCCAGTCTTTCTGCTAAGCTAAGCTAACCTGCTGCTGCTGGTACCTTAATATTTACAGTAATGGACTAATATCAGATTGGTATCGATCTTCTCATCTCACAAGAAAGCAAATAAGGATATTTCCAAAATGTTTCTTTAAATGGATAAAATGGCCTTTTCTTCATTCATCACCATTTAAACAAATGTTTACTTCCTCTAGTAATGAGCCCTTTAAATGATCTACAAGGGAAAATAAAACTGATGAGAAAAAAGGGTTGTTGATGGACTAATCAATTTTCAGCACTAATGTAATTAGATAAAAACATCAGAATGTACGCTTATTATAGACAATGAGCCATGAATGAATCGTTTATTGATTATAAAATTGTTTGCTGCTCAACTAATCGATTAATGACCTAATCATTCAGCGTTACAAGCATTAACACATTCCCTCTCTAAGGTCTCTAATGGTATCAAATAGGGAGGATAAGCAGCACTGTTGGTGACTACATCTGTTTTGATCATACTGGCTATTTTTTATTTACTGGAGTTTTGCATGAAAATTATATTTCATGCAGGATTAGTGAAGAGACTGAAAGCGACATGAGAAAGCAAAAGAAAGAGAACCAGAGATGTGAAACAGAAGTGAAGAGGAAGTGGAGGTGGTAGACAGGCAGCAGATGTGAAACTGCAGGAGCCTCCTCCCGCCTGGTCGGTGCGACAGGAAGTCAGCCGCTGGGGACCTCCATCAGAATGAGAAAGAGGACATTTAGAAAACGTATGCGACTGGCTGGATGAGAGAGCGCAGCCTGTTGCAGTCAGATAATTAGTCCACATGGCAATTAGCCTCTAATGTGACTCGGAGGGATACATACAGAGAAAAAGAAACTTAGAAAGAGAGACAGAGAGTAGGAGGAGTGCTGGCGTCACATTAACTTTCTGCCAAACTGGCAGAGGAGAGGACTGGTTTGGACTGGTTAATGTTTATGGGGTCATCACAGGATTCACATCAGCAAGTTGCAACAGACCACGTATGGACAGACACAAAGGAACACAGTGTGTAAGACACGACCACTTTTAGCCTGAATTTTGCCCATTTTACCGTTTACATGCACACTAATATCCTAGTTATGTAATACACAAAAGTCACAGAGGCAATACTTGTTAGTTTGGATTTGTTGGCAATGACAAAGTATAGAAAGATATCACCGGCCATAACTTTAAGCTCACGTGAATTAAGTAACCTACTGGCAAAAAGTAACATATTTGGCTGATCCGCTTCGCACACAAAAGAAGAAAATGTTTCAGCAAGAGAAGACTGGTGGCCGCAGTATTTAATCAATACCGTTAATTCTTTGTTAAGCATACTAAATGGTAAAAGCTTTCTTCAGTTGCCACAATATCTATGACACATCTTATATTCAGGAGCGATAATCGCTCAAAATAATATCGTCCAAAATCACTCTGCATGCTGTGAAAAATTAACAGATTATACCTCAGCGATGCCAACTTTACCTCAGATGCTTCAACAATAAAACTGTCAAATTGAGCGTAAACAGCGGGTTGCGTCATGTAAAATAGACTATGGGACAAAGCTGCCTGCTGTCTTCATTAGAATTCATGACGAGAAGAGGCCATATGATTGATGCCAATTCTTATATTCTCAGCCTGTTGACAGGCAGATGGTAGAATGACATACAAACTTGAAAGAAAGATGTTTAAAGACTCTCTACACAGTTTAGCTTGCAGTTTAGTGCACTTTTATAAGGGGCATATAATGTCAAAACAGCCTCTAAGGTTTGGAACTGCAGTCTCCATAATGCTTTGCAGGATGTAAACAGAAAGTAAAATGTTGCCATGGATTCAGCGCTGTAGCCTACAGCTTGAGCCCGGTTTTTAGCCTAGATAAATTAATATTTTGAATTATATATATAGAATTAGCTATTAGCATTTCCCGTTTACAGTGTACTAATGGATATACAGACAACTCTCACCGGATTAATTTGATACTGAAGAAAACTTAAAAACATTATAGTTCTCAGGCAAGTTCTGCAGTTATAAGTTCTATGATTTCTATAATTTCTAACCAGATTTGTGGACGTTTATCCAAGATGGAAATCTGAGATAATGATATCCCCGGAAAGTGTCAGTCAAACTGAATCTAAAAATGTTTGTATCATGTCTGTGTGTTCAGAATTTACAGAGTTATGACGTAAATTGTGGCGCTCAGGTGCTAAGAGTTTTAAAGTGCCCTAATTGGATCAATTTTACCTGCATTCTACCCTCACGCAGTATCATTTGCTCACGTCTACCCCTACAACTTTTCCGACTCACATTTAAAAAACCTGTACACTATATCAAAAAGCAGACAAAGATCACCCTGTAAGGTGCAAGATTGCCAATTTCACCTCTGAACCAGGGCACATGAGGCAACACTGAATACCGCCTGCTACCGACTTGATGTTGTTAACATGATTTGCTCTGGAGCTGACCCTAGAGCAGTCAGGGTTCAGCAAAAAACAGACGGCAACCGCTAAAATGAAATTACATTGTGTTCATTGCATCTATCACATTCAATCTTTGCTTCCCTGCAGTCTCATTAGAGAACAGAGGAGGAAAAAAACTCTCCCTTCTTCTCCAAACTGTTAGCTTGACATTATTTCCCTCGCCTATAAAAATAAAAACATTGTGGTATGCACTTGATAAGCACTATCATTAAAATAATATTTCCCACACTTTGCTGACTCACAGGCCAGCAGATGCATATAAACCTTGATCTGTCACTGTCTGCATCCACCACTAACAAGCATTTTTTTTAATAATTTGCAAAAGAGGATAATTATTGTTATAACTGTTAATAAATGTGTGATTTTGCCAGTAAGCGCCCAAATGGGAAAGAGGTTAACTGATTTGCAGAATATTGTTAGAACAAACACACAGAGGCCAGAGGAAGAAGCTGATGTCGGGAACATAACAATAAAAAAATCAGTCCAGTCTAAAGTGGAGCTCCTGATTGAATTTGATTAGTTTTTATGTCAAGGAGCTCAACGTTAAGAGCTCCTGAGAGAGGGGAAGATTACTTTTAGGATCAGGATTAATCTTTGGGTTGGTTTAGGGAATAAATGTTATCTATAAAAGAAAGAAATACTATCTTGATTTATTTTGATTGCATTGAAATACATGGAGAGGAGATATGAAATGATGTGGGGAGAGGAAGAGGGAAGAGAACAGAGGTTCAGTAAAGAATTGTAAGGAAAGGAAAAGAATTAAAAAAAGGAGAGGAGAGAAAAAAGAAAAGAAAAAGAAAGTAAAACAAATGTGGAAAGGAAAAAAAAAAAGAAAGTTACCGGTACAGTTTTTATTGATTGCTAAGACTACAAAAACAAATTTTTAAACTATATTCACAACACACCTGACTATGTAAAATCAAAGGAAGGAAATTAATGAAAAGAGGAGACAAGGATGGGAAAGAAATGAGAAAAGGAAGAAAAGGAAAGGAAAGAGAATGGAAGGTAATACTCGGAGTAGAAAGAAAAGGAAAATAATGAAAGGCAATGGAAGAAACGCAAGAGAGGAGAAATCAGGAAAGGAAATGAAAGGATGGGTGAAGAAAATAGAAGGAAATGAGAAATAAAGAAAGGAAAGGAAGCCAGGAGAGGAGAGAGATGTAAAGAGAAGAGGAGAAATGTAAAGAGGAGAGAGGAAAGGAGAGAGTGAAAGAGGGGAGAGGAGAGGGAGAAGAGAGGAGAGGGAGAGGAGAGGAGAGCAAAGGAGAGGGAGAGCAAAGGAGAGGGAGAGGGAGAGGAGAGGAGAGGAGAGGAGAGGAGAGGAGCCTGTTTAAGTGCTCAGCCACAGCTGGAGCTCAGAGATGAACGAATGATGGACATGGCTGGTGATTACCAGTTTGAAGTGTTGTTGTTTTGCAGCTGGGAGATCATGGATTGGCCGAGAGAGGTCTGTGAATAACAAGAAATCTACTACAGAAACCTAATGTTTTTTTGTTTGTTTTATAGCATTAGATTTTTTTCAAAGCAAATCAGTTCTCTTTGTCCTGAAAAATCAAAGCTGCCAAAAATATGACTCTTGATGATCCTTTGATCAGATTGAGGCCATGGACAGTTATACAAATTAAGATTATTGGTCTCTTGGAGCTCACAGTCTTTTCTTATTTATTTTAGTCTCCTTGCTGCTTGCAAGCCCATGAAATCGTCCTTGATTCACATTCTGGTCACGAATACTTTAACAGCAGAATCTAGCATTGCTATGCACATGTTAATCAGAGCAGAACATCAAATAATGACCAGTAATGTGGGAAAAACAGGGAAGAGAACCTGTTCTATCCCTATTTTATCTACAGAAGCTTCCTCTTAATACGGGTCAGACAGTTGCAGGATGGGGTTCCCTCACAGACAAAAAAAAGTGTTGGCATTTGTAATCAACTATTGTCTTTGTGATAGCAGATGGCGCTATCATCCAGCATGTGTCATCTAAAAACCAGTCACAAATCTAAGTGTTCTTCACAGAGCACTCAAACATCTCAGTTCAGCCACCATACTATCATGCTCTAAGAAATGAGGAGTCTCCCAATAGATGGCTAATGATGTCAGCACATCTGATGGGGGACAAATGCCCAGAATGACCCAGACTGTGGAAAATTGTTGCCATCGCTTACAAAAACAGTGGCATCGACAGTGACGTGTTGTTTTCTCCAACTGTAAAATTGTAAAGTAGGAGAGAGATAGAGGGAGGTTGTAGAAAACCTATTCTGTTTGACAGAACAATACAGAGCATGTGAGAGCAACAGGTAGGCAGATGGGAATGTGCTATTTAATGTAAGATTGGCACTCAACCAAAGCTACTTAAACTGTGACTTTATGGCTCTAAAGATGCCAATGTTGGCTGGTAACCCAGTTATTCAGTCAGTTGTTGACTTTGGTGATCTCTTGACTAACAAACAGTTAAAAATTTCCTATTCCAACACTTCAGGATGCCTCTTATCTTATCTTATGTTCTTCATTTGAACTGGCCTTAAGAACCTGGTGATTTTAGTGTTCGAAAAATATGTTGAAAGGAAAGCAAATGCTTTGTGTTTTATTAATGCAGAGACTCTGCCGGTGTTGGGTGACCTGTTCTTTTCAAGCGTGCTGTTTGATAGTCTGGACCCAGACTCTACTGATTAACAGCAATGTGATTACAGAGGAACAGGCAGCCTAAATATAATTTACTTTTTTATATGATCCAAAAAGAACAGATTCAATCAAGATTCCGCAGTCATTAATCAAGATCAACACACTTGTATTAAAAGTATACAGCAAAATTGCAACATACAGGTTGTTCTTACAGAGTGTCATAAATACAGTGTTTCTGTAGCCGTAAAGAACACTTTGCCAAACATGTCTTTTTAAAGTGCTTTGTGCATTGACTCTAAAACTGCTTTTGTCTATTAAAAGACTCCAGCTGACAGCTGAAAAGTGTGTTTCGGCAAATAATATGGCCACTGTACCAGAAATCCTTTAATGTCTGCTGACAGTGATGACCTAGAAGCATCCCTTGAAAAGGCTTTCATGACACATGTCACTGAAGCTAAAGTTAGCTATTTAAATCTCAGTGTGTGTTATTGTGTGTGTGTGTGTGTGTGTGTTGGTGGGGGGTGGGGGGTGTGTGAATCTGAAATGTGATGCTACGCTCGCGTAAATCTGTACCCCACCTAGGCATCCGCACAAGACACAAGTCCGTATGGGGCTGATTTTAATTCATAATTTTCATCTGAACCTGAATAAATGTGCATAATTAAGCTTCATCATTACTGTTGTGGAAGCAAAACATAATGTTCTCTCAATGTGCAGATAATCTGGAGTAATGCAGACACTGATGTTTCTTTAACACAATGACCTACATATCTTTTTTCAGATTAGGTGTCACAAGCTATCTGTGATGTGCTCTGTTGAGATCATAATACTTTATTATCTCACAGTGCAAGCAGACGTCGCCTATCCTCTTACATACATTCAATTTACAGACTATATAAAACAGTTGCCACCTCACATTGCTCAATTTTCTGGATTTGATGTGACTCAGTCCCATGGTTTCAGCTTTTGAACTAAGAGTTTGTCTACGGCTGCAACTTATAATTATTTGCAATCAATTAATTAATCTGCTAATTATTTTCTTGATTAACCGGTTAATCGCTTGGTCTAGAAAACATCAGAACAGTGAAAAATATACATCCCAGTGTCTCAGACTCCAAGGTGACGGTCTTGTTTTGCCCGACCAACAGTTCAGTACCCAAAGATATTCCATTTACTGTATTGTAAGGTCAAGAAAAGCAGCAAAGTCTCACATTTGAGAACCTGTAACCTTCAATTTATTGGTGTACAATTGGATTAATCTTCCATTTCAACTTGTTGCTAAGAAATCCTGCCATCTGAAATCCATTTCACTTGTGTCTCCCCCTCTAGCAACCTCACAGCATCGTCCAGCGTCGCCTGATGGAGGGAAACTTCACGCGGCTGCGAGGGGAGGCCTGGGACCCCAACGCCAGGGTTCGCTCCCCGCTGGCCGACATGAAAGACGGACCAGCTGACACCGAAGAGAGGAGCGAGAGCACCGCCGACGACTCCACAGAGGAGAGGGAGTCTCTGGAGGAAAGCGAGAGGAGCCTACGGTCGGACGAAGAGGACGACAGCAGCGAAGCAGGAGCCCGACAGACAGCTGAGAAGGCCGAGGGCATGGAGAGCTCGACCCTCCTCACAGCTCTGGTTGTTCCATGCAAGGTACTATGCCTGTCTCTCCTCGCTCACATTCAATGCTTTGACACTTTCTACTACTGCATACAAACTGAAAACAAGAGAAGATACAAAGACAGCACCATTCTGCTCCCATGACTCATCACTCAAAGCCCCCACTTTTAATTTATTCTGCCTTTACAACACATCCAAAGCTTGGCAGGACCCAGCGGCTGTCTGGTTGGAGCCAAATAATAGATAACTGAGTCATGGTGACTGAAAGTCCAACCTGGTTAACACATGCATACATGGGTCCCACATGGATTAAAAATAGGTTACAGGGAGTGTAAGTAACAAGTTTACAAGGGCTTGAAATGCACAAACGTTTAGGGTCTCAGGACAAAACGAGGGAAAACAATACAACATTAGCATGTCTTTATGCAGTAGCTTATTGAAACCAATGCAGCAACCAACAGGTAACCAACTTTGGGTCTAGTTTTGCCCACTTGTACCCCCCCAACCCCACTGAGAATGCCCCTAGACTCTACTACTGATGCAGTGGCAGTCTCACATAAAGCTATTTGAGACTAAAATGTATTATTCATTTTTTAATTTATGGCTGCAAACCTCTGCTATTATGTCAGTGTGGCTTGTTAAAAATGTTTTAAAAACAAAGGAATCAGGGAGTCCTTGTTTTATGTTGAGCTTTCGGTGCTCGCTGCAGATTTGTTCCCAGTGTGCATTGGCAACACTGGGCAACCGTAAAGATGACAGCAGCACAGCAATATGTACACATCAATGGTTGGGGACATTGCACACCAGTGAGCAAAGGAATCGGTGCAAGACCAAGCTGACACATCTCTCACCCCTCATCATTTCCTGTCAACTCTCTACTAGCTGCTAACAATAAAGGCAAAAAATATTTTTTTATTTAGGTTAAGAGTTAAGATAAGGGACATTCCAGCCTTTTAGTTTTAAAAAGTTGGGACACTTACAGGGAACACATTTAAAAAAAAAAAAAAATGATGGTCAAAATTTAAGCAGCAGTAGCTAAGATGTACTGACTCTTAGTCCCTAGTTTGGGGTCAAGCCCTGGATCCTACATTTCCCATAATGCAGCTCAATAGTGTTTAAGTGATAAATGTCCACATATGCCAAACTCAACATCCAAAGTTTGTAACACAGGCTTTGTAATAGAGATTGTAAGCCCTCAAGCCAAATCTGACATTTCTGGTTACCATCAAAAGACATTATACATGCTGAGTAGTCACCTTTGTGACACAATCTTTAATTCTAACATCGGTGAAGTGCCTCTTTAATAAATTACCCTAATCCCAACAAAACTGTGACTCCCTAGTCATCAGTCGACCTGAAGAGAAGCATACAGTGAGTAAATCACATGTGCAGGTCTTCGACTGCTGTAGGCAAAACAAAGAAGAAAACTGCCCCATTATGCAGTGACTCAGTATTCATGTTTTTTACTAACTGTCTTTGTCTGTCTGAAACACATTAAGCATTAATGGTTGTCTGGTTTCACATGGAGATATTCCCTGTGGTCCCTGATACAATACACACACTCAACACAATGACTAATGTATGCAGAAAGGTGCTTCACTACATCTTCAACAGATTTTTTTCGTGTTGAGCTACCAGAGACGGCCAATAATTAATGTTTTGAAAAGTGATGTTTTACATGAAGTATCTGCTTGGCTTAACAGACGTCTATTATAGAATAACTGACATTACATAATAGGTGCAGGTTCCCTCACACATATGTGTTTAAGCCTTAAATATAACAGAATTAATTTGAACAGTTCTACTTTCTCAACATGCTCTGATACAAAATATCGATTTTAAAACTGCTGTTTAATGCATGATGGACAGATAATTTATGACAGCAATTTTGATAATTCAAACTGGGCGCGTGCCGACCGCCATCTACTGTTATACGCTGACTATGGATAAGTACCTCATACAACCCCACTTCAAAAAATCCGAACTATCCTAAAGAGCTAATATTTAATATAGTGTATAGTCTCGCTTTGCCAGACCTTCCTCCACAGTGCTGCTGAGGAGGGTCTAGCTAGTCCACACAGCATTCTGTGATAGGAGAAAAACGTGCTCTTGTTTAGTGGCATTTCTTTAAACCAGTCACAATCGTCATGGCTGGCGCAGCAATGGTGCCTCTGCCAAAAAAGCCTCGGGAGGGAACTTGTTTTGATGGAACATGTGTACATTCAAAAGTTGTTTTAGTCGTGTAACAGAATCTCAGATTGGACAGATAGTCTAGCTAGCTGTCTGGATTTACCCTGCAGAGATCTGAGGAGCAGTTAACAACAGTCCTCATAAATCCACCGTAGTTTAAAATTCCAACGCAAAGAAAGCGGAAGGTGATGGACATCCGGCCGAAAAGAAGGATATCCGGCGGAATTTCCAGCGGCACCTGAGACATCCCGGAATTGGAACAGCGTGGATATAGACTATATTATGTATGACACCAAGGACAGATCCTTTTTTTTTTAAGATTATTTTTTGGCCATTATTTTTTATAGGACAGTTGAAGATATGAAAGGGGAGAGAGGGCGAACGACGTGCAGCAAAGGGCCACAGGTCAGAATCGAACCTGTGGTCACTGCGTCAAAGAGAAACCTCTGTATATGGGCCTGCCCTCTCCAGGTGAGCTACCCAGGAACTGGGACAGATCCCTTTTTTATCCTTTAAACCAATACAGTGATCAAACAACTGCTATCCCCTGTGGTGTTAAAAGTATATAGCACAGCTTCTGTGAGTATATTTAAAATTAGTAGTCAATTTCAGACTTTTCTGGTATATTCAGCATTGTTCTCCTATTACTCATTGTGCTTTGCTTGGTTTTATCATCAACTTATTAAATGCAAAGTCTTCCTCGGTTACTCATTCGGCAGCTATTTTAAAACCTCAGGATTTCTGCACCACCGAGACTGAGACAAAGGAGCAGGCTTGTGGGTCTGCTGATAAGCTGGTGTGCCTGTGAGGACAAAGGAGGCTCAGCTCAGTCTGTACAGAGTGCAAGAAATCAAAACAAGGCTCATGGAAACTGAACGTGTTTATTTCCAAAGGGGGAAACATCCTCGGGTCAAGTGGATAAGGTATTGATTTATGACGGAGAGGAAGATCTGCAGACATGTTTTCCGGAACCAGGATGGGTGCCACGCAGATGTTATAAAATCTCTTCATATAGGTCAACAGTTTCTGACTTAAATAAAAAGGGGCCTCATTATAACATTTAAAATGTGCTTAATTTGTGTTACATTATAAGGTTCGAAAAAATGTAACGTTTTCAAAAGAGTAACATACTGACTCCAAAATACAAATGTATTTAAATGAACAATGTTTTAGCTTTTTTTCCTGTCAAGTTAAATTGCTAAAAAATTATCACCATATCATATATATATATATATATATATATATATATATATATATATATATATATATATATATATACACACAGTATATCCCAGACTGGCGAGACAATAATACATCAAATATTTCAGCTTTGTGATGATGCAATTTTCAGCTGATCCAAGATTAAGTTAGTAGATTAAGTAGTTTATCGTAACAAGTAAAATTATTTTCTCCACACATAAAGGAACACTTAATCCTTTATCAGAAATAAATATATATAGTTTTGTTTTCACTGGATAGGAATGGTATAACAAATTGTAATCTGAAATGTAACTGAAGCTGTCCGACAAATGTAATGGAGGGAAAAGTATGAATTTACAATCAATTTAAATACCCGAGTAAAGTGCAAGTACCTTAAATTTGTACTTACTATATACTTGAGTGAATGTACTTAGTAACTACCAATGATCCTGGGTGCAAATATACACTATGTTGTGTTTTGGTCTATCTGGTATTGTGGATTAGAGGCAATACTTTTCATCAATACTGAATTCCAACAGCTTTACATAGAGTGTGAACATAAGTGTTTGAGTGTTTAAAAAGATAGCCTTTTTTAAAACTCCACCCTGTCAGTATTAGCTTGCTCGTTATATTAGTATTCAAAGCTCGTCAAGGTCCAGTATTAGAAATGCTCTGACTGTGAGTACTTTAACCTTATTCGATTAATATATTACAACTACACTCAAAGAACCAAGAATGTTATGTTTCTTGAACTGCAGTTTCTCTGAAAGCAAAATCATAAAAAAAGAACAACAATAAAAGACCATAGATTAATCTAGTTGGGATCCATTTGCATTTAATAGTGGGAAGAAATCTAATTTATACATGGGGTGACACACAGTTACATGTAACAGTGCGGGGGTGGTGCCAGGATAGCATACTGCTTATCTCACATGCATGCAGGGCTTCCATATGTCCTGAATACATTCTTCTTTATTTTTACCCACAAACATGTTAGGTGAACAGGTGGCATGACATAAAGTAATAGTAAGATGAGAGTAGAAAAAGGCCATTAGAGAGTTCCCATAAACCATTACAATGTGCTGCACTGTAGACTTTCCTGTGCCTCTCATGAAACCTGTCTTTGGGACATGAAGTGCCCTGCAGGCAACAGAGCGACAAAGATGCAAAAGAAGAGACATTTCAGTGGAGATAAGGACAAGCTGCCTGTTAGCATTACTACTGGAAAACTCCAGCTTGAATTATGGGAAAATCTGATTAAAGGAAAAGACATTTTGGAGTTAGATAAGATAATACCACTCTAATATCTGTCTATTAGATATGAAGCTAGAGCCAGGAGATGCTTAGTTTAACTTAGCATAAGGAATAGATGAATTGGGAAATAGTTTGCAGGTTTTTTTTTTACTTTAGCTAAGATTAAATAAACAATGTATAGCGTGCTAATTAATGAGCTTTAAAGGTGCTGGTAGGTGTATTTCTGAACTCTGTAAATGTCACTATCAGTGCACTTTAAACCTGCAATAAGTACTTTTTTGGCCACTTTGGGGCAGACTTGTTAGCTTATTTACACATCCAGCAGTTACAGAGCAACATTATCATTCATTTGGAGTCATGATTGTGTTAGTCTATATCAACGACATTTCATTTACGGGATTGTTCAGGTGCCGCCGGAGGTTTCGCCGGATGTCCCTCATTTTTAGCTGGATGTCCCTCACCTTCCACTTTCTTTGTGTTGCCATTTTTTGGAGTAAAATTGTCATCACACACTCAACAGCCATTTTAATTCTAGAGCTCGCCTCCCTACGTGCACATGTTCCACCAAAACAAATTCCTTCCCGAGGCTTTTTTTCAGAGGCACTGTTGCTGCGTCCAGGGTTAGCGCTGGCCATGACGATAGTGATTGGTTTAAAGAAATTCCAATAAACAAGAGCAAGTTTTTCTCCCATCCCGGAATGTTGTGTGGACTAGCCAGACCCTCCTCCACAGCGCTGTGGAGATAGGTCTGGCAATGCGAGACTATGTTTGTGTCCACCTGATGGATGAAAGTTCAATATAAACTCTTCTTTTAGATCTGTTTTTGGACTCCACCACCTCCTGAGGGAAATATTTGTCTCTTTAGCTGCTAAATGCTCCATTATGTTCACCAGCTAGTCTCTTATTGTGTCTGTCTAGTTTACAGTGTTTTTTTTAGAGCTTTATTGCTGAAAACAGCTGAATTCTGACGAGAGAGAGCGAGCGAGCGAGAGCGAGAGAGAGAGAGAGAGAGAGAGAGAGAGAGAGAGAGAGACACATACATACATACTTATGACTCACTTAGTTAATATTTCATGCTCTGTTGAGGGTTTTTAGATCATTAAGTCTGAAAAATCAAAGTGCACTGAACAAACTGAAGAATCAGCATCTAGGCAGGAAAAAGAGTCAGCAACATGAACAACTCATGTGATCTGTAATGGTACATGTATACAGAATGTTCTTATTGGTTTATTTTTAACGTGATTATTAACGGTTGAACCAAACGGCTGCTGCATTCAAAGGACGAGTAGTGATTTAAGAGTCCAACACAGAGTCAATACAGATCAAGTTACAAACACAAAACAACATGTGACTCAAGCAAACCCTCTCAAAACAAGAACAGGCTTGAAAATACTCCACCACCACCAATGGGAAATGTGTTTTGTTTGTGCAAAGTTGAATACAAGTCGACTTGGACTCCAGTTTGTCAGTTTCATAAGCATGTGGGAGCTGAATGGATTTGTTCATAAATAAAAAGAGCGTTTTCAAAGGCTACCAAGAGTCATTTTAATGTGCTGTTGTGACTGGTTGTTTCCTCGTGGGCCAGACTGAAGTGGAAAAATCACACTGTGACACCAAAATCCCCCCTCTGTCTTCCCCACAGTGCTGCAAGACTGAAGTCAAGGCAGCCATCAACACCGGCAGCCAACATAACCACATCTCCACCTCCTTCTGCCAGAGGCTGGGGTAAGAATCACCCTACTCTAAACTGCAAACACACTCACGACACATATATTACCTGCCATCTTTGGAAACAGTTTACAAAGTGCTTTGATGATCAAACCGAGCAAAAAACAAATACTAAACACTGATACAAAAAAAGAGTACGCAACATTAAAATAATTAACTAAAAAAGAATCTTTTAGCAGGGATTTAATGATGACAGCCTATCAGCTATTCAGGCAGGTTTTTCAAAATCATTAAAGACCCAACATCACCTTCATCTTTAAGGAAAGATTAAAATGCCAAATTAAGCTCAGTCTTTAGATCAGAGTCGGTGCACTGGCTGAGAGGATGTGACATTTTGTTCTCATCTTAATTTAAAATCAGCTCTAAAAAGGTAAAAGCTGCTAATATTGGCGCAATGTATGTCTCCAAAATGCTTGTTATTAAAATCCCAGCTGCACAAACCTTTGATTGATTGACACTTTAATAAAAAGCTCACATGGTGAAATACAGTATAATGAGAAAATCTATTTCTGGGAGACAGCTTAAATTAATGAAATGTTATAAAAAGTTTTTGATTTGAACTATTGAAGATATTGTGTGTGTGTGTGTGTGTGTGTGTGTGTGTGTGTGTGTGTGTGTGTGTGTGTGTGTGTGTGTGTTTAGACTGGTTCCCAGTTCACCATGTGGTGAGAGCAGCTCAGTGACTGATCTGCAGCTGCAACTGGGCAGACAGACGGTCCAGTGTTCCGCCTACATCAAAGGTAAGAATATTCAATCACACAGTGGTTATTACAGTTGTGATCGCTAATTGTCATTTTTTCTTATATAACTGTATTTGATTTTACATTATAATTATTTTTAATTAGCTATCAAATTACCTACCTTAATTGCAAAATCTAAGGTCTTTTTACATAATTGTATTTTATTTTACATCTTAATTATCCTAATTTATCAAATTATTTTCCCTTATTGGAAAGTCCTAATGGCTTTTTATATTTTTATAATGGTGTTACCTCTTATCCGTAGGTATCTCTCTTTTTTGTTGTTTTTGTAATTGACTCAATGTCACATGTATACGCACACAAAGGTTGAACAAATACAGTGAAATGAAGTACAACAATCTGAATGATTTGGATTTCGTATAACAAGTGTCTACTGCCATGTTAGCAGCTCTGTGAGGCTGTACTTAGGCACAGCTGTGCTTTCAGCTAAATGCTAATGTCAGCATGCTAACATGCTCACAATGACAATGCTAACATGCTAATGTTTAGCACATATAATGTTTACAATGTTCCCCATCTTAGTTTAGCATGCTAGCATGCTGCTTACATTATCTAATAGGCAGAAAGTACAATTGAGGCTGATGGGAATATGATTAGTTTTGCAGGTATTTGGTCATAACACAAAGAATTGAAGACATTAAAACAGATCTTTTACAGAGTGAAAGCACTAAATGAGAACTTAAAGCATCATCCAAGATATTAAATTTCATCCTGCGGGGAAAATGAATGTGTGTACCAATTTTTACGCCAATCGATCCAACACTTGTTTAGATATTACACTCAAAACCACAAATGTAAATCCAATGGTGGCACTAGAGGAAGAGTCAGGGATCACAAAAGTTAGGAGACTTCATTGTCTGCAGACCATGAATATTTGTAGCATATGTTACGGCAATCCATCGGATAGTTGTTAAACTGCTGCAGGTGGGGCTAAAAACTCAATATCTTTACCTTAGGGGACATTTGATTGGTCACAAATGGTGCCGGTGATTTAACAGTTGTCACAACACTCTGGTCATACATATAATGAATGCAGCCGCAGCACTAATAGAAAAACACAAGTTCACCTGCTGTGTCGTGTCTGCTGATACTGTTGATTGAGATTTTGAGTTGGATATGTGCTTGTCTCTGTACTTAACATTCAGACAGCACATTGTCCTCTTGGAGCACCCAGGAAGAAATTACCATTAAATAAAAGGACAGCTGGGTTGTCAAGAATGAAGTAATTACCAATATCTTTAGGCAAATAAACGTTTCGCTTTTCCACTTTATATTCTCAATGCAGCACAATAATGTTGCTTGCACTCTTTATGAAAGCCTTTACCTCTGCTGTAAGGAAAATCCCCTGGTGCAGAAAAAGATAATTATCATGAGCAGTAATTGCCATTACGGCTGAACCAACAAAGAAAGAGCATTTCCAACTGGAACCAAACTTCATAAACAGAAAATCCAGTGTGTTACAGTCACCGCAGGCACTGGTCCAAAGACACAACATCAACTGCAAATAAAAAATAAAAAAGTGGTCCAAAATAAGGAGAGGAAAAATGACATCTGCATCATCTGTGTCCCTTTCCATCACAATCCATCTCTGGAAGGGAATACCAGAGTTTATTTTTGTCATGAAGACGGTTGATTTCCTTTTAAGGACACTGTCCACAGTCTGTTTTCCACTGTCTTCTTACTTGGACTTAAGGTTTGTTATGTTCAGGTTTCTGTTTTTTTCTGCTTTTGTATAATAAAAAAAAAAAAAAAAAAAAAAAAATCACTTCCTGTGCAGGTAAACACAGCCTTTATTGATGTTTAGAAGAGCAAGAGTAAACACTTGCATTAATATGTGCTAGATATGTGCCTGTACACCAGTTTAACATCATTACCATGACTATGGCCTCACAGCAACCTGCCTTCATAGTTTTATTTTGAATAGCTACAAGGAAGCAGCCACGGCAGGACCAGAGAACCACGATGCTCGGCTGTCTGAATGTAGCTACTCTGGCTGAGACTTGCTATGTTAACATAAGCTGGTCGACCTACTGAGGCTAGTTTATGGGTGTTAACATGAGAGAGAGAGAGAGAGAGAGAGAGAGAGAGAGAGAGAGAGAGAGAGAGAGAGAGAGAGAGAGAGAGAGAGAGAGAGAGAGAGAGAGAGCATAGTCCACAGTCCGTTACTATTACATTCTGTCTTTTAACAATTATTTTAAACCATTTACACCAAAAAAGAAATCAGAACATATATAGAACAAAAAAGAGACACAGACAATATGCTGCAATAACAGTCAAATGCAGTCTTAAACTTTTAACAAGCTGCTTTTTTGTGTGTGTGTATTTGATGTTAGTTGTTTTGCTGAGTCCAACAAAGCTGAGGCATACAGTTCACTAGTTTGTTAGGTTTAATGAAATCCAAGACAAACATGTTGTCGATACCACTCTCACATTTGGCCAGTAAATATGAAGCTACAGCCAAGAGAACCAGGAGAACATTAGCTTAGCAGAAAAAACTGAGAGCAGGGGGATACCAATGGTAACAAAATCCACCTACCAGCACCTCATAAGCTCATTAATTACCACATTTTATATCGTTTTTACACTTGCTTTTTACACGGATTAACCAAACCAGATATCAAATTCTTTGTATGTGTTTACACTTACTTGGCCATTAAAGCTGGTTCTAATTCTGATATAAAGTGTTAATAGTGAGCTTTAGAGATGCTGGTAGGTATATTTTGTTACCTTTGGACAAATGCTAAGCTAACCAGCTGCAGCTTTATATTTACTGTACAGACGTGAGAATGGTATCAAACTTCTCATCTAACTTTCGACATGAAAGTGAATTCATGTATTTACAAAAAAAGTCCAACTATTCTTTCAAAAGTCAGATCTTGTTTCCAGAGCCCCAAACCATTAAATTATAGAAATATTATTGTGTCCTTGCTTTGATGTATCCTCACCTTCCTCTTGTCATCTAGTCCTCACAAAGATAAAAGAACAAGACCGCATACACACAATTATTTATGTTACAGTTCTTGTCTGGATCTACTCCTTAATTCCTCCGCACCAGTGATTAATGACTTTAATTCAATCCCTAAGCCAGACTCTTTCATGGACATTAAATTCTCACTGTACTCCAAAACTCTTGATGCTACACAACTCATACCCATCCTCAAAAATATATATTAGCACTCATTAACACAGGAATGAATCATTTAGTTGTGTTGATGCTTTAACCTGGATTCAGGCTAATGTATGCATGTTTAGATGAGGGTGTTCATGAATGGGAATCATAAAGCAGTCTTTTTCTTTCCTCTTATCTTTCCTTTTCCACTTTCAGAGGATGAGGTGTTTGAACTGTGCCTGGGTCTTCAGACGCTGTTGGAACTTAAAGTAAGGTCCTCATTTGATAATTTTGTGTGCCTTATCGTGAGCCTTTTTTGGCGGGTTTTTAAAGCAGCAGCCTGAAACATTCACATGGCTTTTAAAATAAGCAAAAGGGAAGAATAAGAGAATTACCATTTCAGGGGGAAAGATGGAGGCCCAAATTATTAAAAACAGATGTACTGTATGTGGTGTTATCTAAGGGAAATGCTAGATGGTGTTATCTGCTAGATCCCCACTGAGCAGGTAAAACCCAGATAAGACCAAATTGAGGACATATTGTGATGTGGAATTTTTGAATTCACACATTTGAAAATGCAATTTAAACCCCATGAAAAGACTCACTGGCAATCTGAAGGTAGTGCTCTCTGTTATTTTAGTATTAATAAATTCTGCATCTGGTTAATATCCTCCTAAAAATGTAATTAAAGTGGGACGTCATGGTACTAAAAGGAACATGAGCTTGTTTTTTTCTTAATTTTGTAAATAAGCCCTGAAGGACTTTGTAATGTAAGATGCACATTTCTTTCCAAGCTCACCCCAGTGCTAAGCTTTCACTGCAAATTCCCATAAACAAAAAAGTAATGAATTATAATTACTGGCATAAATTATCATCAGAGATACTAAATTCCCAAATACCAGCTTCTCAAATGTGAAGATTTTCAGCTTTTTTTTGTTTTAATGGTTAATAAACTGAATATTTGGGGTTTTGGATTATGGTCAAAAAATACAAGTGAAGTCAATTGTACAACGTTTTGTACAGCCTCGTTTAACAGGATGCCATTTTTCAAAATCTGGGTCAAGTGAATACAAAAATTGCAGTCGCTATTGACGCTACGTTTTAGTATCGGCTAAGCTGGCTTGGAACCTCGACCAAGGTGGTAGTAAAAAAAAAAAAAAAAAGCACCAGGTACTATCCACAACTTTTTTTAATGGAAAACTAAAAAAAGAGCAAGTTGAGCCGTACCAGGCAGTGGACAAACACCATTAAACGGAAGGACATTACATATTTGAGCAAATCTAGTCATGTAGTGCAATGGTTTACAACTTATTTTAGCTTGTGTGTCCTTTAACAAAGCAATATCTACTTCATCTATGCAGGCTATTATAGTGATTGTTAACTGAATAATTGTAAGAGACCTAAGGGAGTAGAACTATATTGTATTGCACAAGAAAAGCAAAATATGAAAAGCCTAAAAAAGAAACCCCTTTCTTTTCCCCTTGGGAGTCCTGACCCCCATGTTGGGAACCACCGATGTACCATATATGTTTCACTACTGTATGTATCCTCTCCAGGGCTCAAAATTAGCACCAGCCACCAGCCAAATGCTGGTAAAATATGCAAACGGCTGGTAGATTTCCTTCACTCACCAGCCCAAAAAGTATTGTTAAAGGTCCTATGACATGCTGCTTTTTGGATGCTTTTATACGTATAGGCCTTAGTGGTGCCCTAATACTGTATCTGAAGTCTCTTTCCCGAAATTCAGCCACTACGAGCCTGTCCCACAATGAGCTTTCCTTAGGACGTGTCATTTCTGCATCTGTAGCTCTAAATGCTATTGAGGAGGAGAGAGGGGGGGGCAAGGTGGAGGGCGGGGATGTGGCCTTGACCAACTGCCATGCTTCGCTTGTCTGCAAGCCATGATGTCTCTCTCTTTCTCATGGGCGGGCCAAATTCTCTGGGTGGGCAAAGCAGAGAAAGGGGACGTAACCTTTCCCCTTATGATGTCATAAAGGAAAGAGTCCAGATCGGCCCATCTGAGTTTACATTTTCTCAAAGGCAGAGCAGGATACCCAGGGCTTGGTTTACACCTATCGCCATTTCTAGCTACTGGGGGACCATAGGCAGGCTGGGAGAACTCATATTAATGTTAAAAAACCTCAAAGTGAAATTGTCATGCCATGGGAACTTTAAACTATTGAGTGGCTGGTAACATTCAAACATTCACTAGCCATTTGGCTGGTGGACAAAAAAAGTTAATTTTGCACCCCGATCCTCTCACAGTGCTCCCTTGACCTGAGCAGCCGGGTCCTGAAGCTGCAGGGCTGTGACGAGGAGCTGCCCTTCCTGAGCCCTTCGACCGACTGCCAGTGCCAACACGACACCAACGAGAACATGTGAGCCCGACTAAACGGCGGCGACCACTTCCTCAAATCTCGACCGGTTGCAGCAACGTGGCGCAGTGCCGTTTGTGTCTGGACGAGTACGATCAGTGTCTTTCACACACTGCCAGAACATGGATGACCATTCACCACCGTCGTTCTTGAGTTTACATCATTGTGTTTGTAGAATTAAAACATTCACTATGATTATCTCTTATATTAAATTAGTCTAGTTTACAGAGTGTGAAAGCCAGTTATGAGCCGATCCGATCTCTGAGAGTCTAATCATTTTTTATGATTATGTATTGTGTATTGTACATTGTGCAATTACTCTACTGAGCTGCTTGGGTACACTGATGCTCTCGAAAAAGGGAAAGCATTATAATCATTTAAAGTGAACTTTAGTGGAATATTTTGTGATTTGGCTGTACAATAATTACTTTAAATCATCAAGTAAATGAAAAAAGTGTTAACTGTAAATCATTTCAGTTTAGAGGGTGAAAGGAATTGTTTTATATTTTGGGACACATCCTAGTCAATTTTCTTACCAAGTTAAATGAGAAGATACCTCGCTCATATCTGTAGGGTAAATATGAAGCTACAGCCAGCAACCAGTTAGCTTAGTTTAACATAAATACTGGAAACAGGGGGAAACAGCTACCATGGCTCTGTTTTCCCCAGTTTCCAGTCTTTATGCTATGATAAGCTAACCGGCTGCTAGCTGGCGCCTCATATTTACGGTACAGACATGAGACAGGTATAGATCTACTCATTGTATTCTCATCAAGAATGTGAATGAGCGTATTTCCAAATTGTCAAACTATTCCTTTGAAAATAAATATGACCAGTCTAAAAAGCGTTGGTATTCAGAACCCCCTTTTCAGCATGCTAAAAGGAAATTTTAAGAAGAATTTCTTGTGGGATTAAATTTGGAAAAAGCTACCTCTTTAAGTATGGAAGCCCATTTCCATCAATGTGATGAAATAAAAGATCCTGTAAGTCATTATAATGAGTTAGTCTCTCAAAATAATAAGTTAGAATCTCAAAATAATAAGTTAGTATCTTAAAATAATGAGATATCTCAAAAGAATGAGATAAATGAAAGTCATTACTTTCTCAAAGTAATGACTGTTTATTTTGAGGAAGTTTCTTATTATAATGACTTAGGGACTTCGTCACATTGGGCAGAAATGGGCTTCCATATATAAGAGACAAAGATGGGTTCTCATCTAGAATTTCAAAAGATCTGAGGAAAACACCACTTTTTCTCATGTACTTAAATTTAGCTTTGTAAAGCCCCCTTTGCTCTTTCTTTCCCCATCAAAAGACGGATGTGGTAATGTTTTCCAGGAGCACACTTCCAGTCTGTCATGACAGCTTATACTAAATTACAGATAGTTCGCCAGCAAAACAGATTTGACTCAGCTACAGAAATATCCAAAACATTCCATCTGCATGACTTTGTAAAGTTCTGCCTTTGTATAAGTGTGCATGTTTGTGTACTAGTCTGATTGTGTCTGAAGGGGCTGTGTGTGTGTTTGTGTGTGTGTGTGTGTGTGTGTGTGTGTGTGTGTGTGTGTGTGTGTGTGTGAGTAAGTCAAAGCAGGGTTTTTCATGCCTTGTTTATGGCTTGTGTTTCACATGGGAAAAAGTGGAATATCTTCCCCAAACCGGTCCACCGAGCTCCGGTCAGAACAAGCTGCCCAAAGCCGACCCCAGCTGCCTTCCCTCTGCCTCTTTCAGGAGATTCTCATCACTCGGCTGATGCTGAGCTCTGTGCCAAGGCCCCTCTTTAAGCTCATTGTCCTCTTCATTCAGAAGGCTAATGTTATTCACTTTGACTCATGTTTGTCACAAGAAAACAAACTCCCCACTACAGTGCCACCTGCCTCTCTCATCTCTCAGTGTGTTCATAGTGTGGAGAATCAAGAACTGCCTCAGATCATGCGGTGCTTTAATAACACCTGAGCTGTGCCGTGCATTTTTGACTGTGCTACAGTATCCATCCTCTGCGGAGGTCATCCACACATAGATTGGCAATGTTTGTTTCTCTTTTGATGTACTAGTAACCTTCGTACGCTGTCTGAGAGGAATCGATGTATGACAGAAATTTATTTTTGGTGTTTCTCTTCTTCTGAACAGTATTTTCTCTGCCTAATAAAATCATGTATTCTGGCTAGCTCTGTTTGTATTCATAATCTTAATATAAACTGACACATCGTGGAGGAGTGACATGCCTATTTGGAAACGCAGAGCTACATAATGTGAATGGGCAGCTGTTTCAAATCTAAAAAATTTGAACCAGCAGACTGGTGGTGGGAGGGCTCCATTAGAAGACACACTAGTTTTATTGGACCTCACATTGATTCCCATGGTCTGTACTCACAAAATACCCCTGTACTGTATGTGCCCTTCAATGGTACATCCTGCTATATAAAGGACTTTGTCGTGTCAGAACATATACAGTAGCAGATGTTCCCACAGCACCAGGGGGCTTCGAAAGTTGATCCCTCTGGCCATTGAAGGCTCCCATCTCGCTGTATTGCCCTTCTTCCATGACACAGATAGGAAACAGTCCAAGTCTGTCAGAGTCTCAAGTCCAGTTTTAAGTCCTAGGACAAGTCCAAGGCTTAGGTATTTATAAGCAAACTGCAAATCAAGATCCAAGTCTTTCATGTCTCTGAATGCTGACCAGATTGATGTGTTAATGGTGTTTTTTACTTAACTGAGACCTGAAATCCTTTCCATGCACAGGCCTCATAATTGAATATTTAAGTTGGTGTTTAAATATGATGGTGGTGTTGGTGTTTAGCTGGTGCTAAACTGATGAATCGACAGAAATGTAATTGATAAACTCATTTATCAAACAAAAATGCCACGGGTTGGTACAAACTTCTCAAATTTAGTCATACAAGTATCCCCCTGTGCTGTATTATTATATTACAGATGCCATTGTGACAAGAACAAGAAAACAATATTAGATGGCAAAACTAATGCGTAAACCTATAGGTGTACAGATAAAAATGTCACAAAATGAGTCACCACAAAACAAGTCATCCACTGCCGTTATTTTTTTGTTCAGGGACACATCTGCATTAAATTGGTATTTCATTTCTGGTTTGACACAGCTGTTTCCTTACAAACTACATTAATCTTGTCAGAGCTGTCAGACGATGCTATTTTTTCCCGTTAGGCTCTGTGTGACAGCTCCCGCCACCAGCCAAGCAGGGACCACGGGGAAAGAACATTACAGGAACATGAAATCACAACTAACCTTGTTAGAGAAGATCCCCCTCATTACGCCCCCTCTCTTGTTTTGAGTCACTTTGCAAACCACATCCTGTTAGCACTGCGGCAGGTAACACCTCTGCTACAAAAGTACCCTCGAAAGATTCCTTCAGAAGACACTTCTCTTTGTGTTAGTGTCTTTAGACATATACATAGCAGATGCTGCCTTGTGTTGTCTTCGTTTCAACCTTGAAAAAAACACTTTTTTTCTGACATTTGTGATGCCTTTTTTCACAATTTGTTTTTGCTTTTTCCAACGTTTTTAAATTTTTAAATTTTTCTTCTATACATTTTCAGCGCTTATTTCTACGTCCAATATTTTCTGATATAAAACAAAAATTTAAAACGGGCCAATGTGACCCGAAGTCAACACAAGGGTTAAGACATCGCCAGTCATGAAAAGAAGAATGGGACGTGTTGTGTCTGTGCAGTAGAGTTGTTGCATAAATCAGCCTGCCTCAGCCTCCTATACAGTATGCATGCAGAAGCTCTTCTCTTTCAGAAGGCAGATGATGACTGGAGATTGCAGTAGAGGGGGTACACTGCTCTGCAGCAGTATGACTAATCTAAATCTCTACTCAGAGGAATAAAATCACACACACAGCAACAAGGGGATCTCCCCAGGCTATGGCTCACGAGGAATAAATTATCTGAGGTAGACTTAAAGTACACTGCATGTGTTCTTAACCACCCATGTTATTGTATTCATGGATAATTATAGTTAAGCAAGGTCAGGTGTAAGAGTAGAGAGTAGAAATGTCCTCATAATAGATAAAGTTATTGTATGTTATTGTATCCAACAATTCAGTCAAGTGCCATCTTTAGCTATCATTTAATGTTGTGCATTTAAAGTAGTCAGCTTGGTGGTATTCTACATTTTCTTCAACAAACCCTTATGAAAAAAACAATACCATGAAACTTTTGACTTGATGATGGCATTAAAAGAAAAGATAGAGGATCACAAAAGTTATTACAATTCATACTGAGGTTGTACAATATTTCACAACAATCTATGCAATAGTTGTTGAGATATTTTAATCTGACCACCCAACACTGATCTCTAGAACTACAGTATGCTGGCTAAAAGTGAGATTTTAAGCCTCCATACAAAACTCTAATTTGCAGTTTACTTTTTGGCTTTCCTCTCTACTTCACATGATTGGAGTCTTTGGAAAGCTGGTGTGGGCAGAAAGACTTTTCCTTTGTCCCAGACCTTTGATATAAGCACAGCCAACTCCTCCATCTAGACCCTCATCAAAGCCTGTTTATTTACTTTGCCTCTCACCAGAAATAGCTTTCTATCTCTTTTTGTCCTCCCATTTCCTCCCTCCATCTGGTGAAGGCAACCCCAAAGGCTCGATTAACTCACTGGCAATGACCCACAGGCCTTAACCCCAGAGAGTGAAGTCGGGGTGTTGTGAGGGGAATATTGATTAGACCCTCTATGGCGGCTGTTATGTAACACAGTGCCAGTGAGTGGGAGATCCTCCAGACAGGGTTGGAAACAAGACAAAACATTTAAGCTCTTGTCCAGAAAGCATCACACTGAAAATAACATGCAAAAAGAGAAACGCTTATCATTTTAGGCTGTAGAGAATAGGGGTAAAAAAAGATGAATGCAACATTCATGTCATGTCAGAATTATTGTAATTACTGCACAATTTTCTGTACCGCAAATACCATTCTCATCCAATCCTCATCCAAGGCAGAATTACGACTGGGATTTTACTGAACACTACAATACATCCGACTTGGCACCAAATAATATGGAAGTGCCTGAAAAAGCAAACAGGCATGTAAGCCAGCAGCTGACATGTGCATGTGTTTTTAAGGATTTAGCAGCATAACATGCTAGCACATTCTAATGTATGTTAACACTAATTTCCAAGTACAGTTGCAGATGGGAGGGATTCAGACATTAGTTGTAGATGTATATTCTATCACATCCTGAAGTGTTGCACAGGTAAAGTTTGTTGGAAACCACTACAGCACACAGTACCATAAGTGCATACCCTCCTTTCTGTGGGAGACATATTCTTACTTTTCTTGCTGTATAAAATAAATCCTGTGCATAATTTATTCTGTACTGCATCTAAAAAAAAGCACTATGAAATAAATCCCACATGCTGAAAAATGATGTGGGTTTAATTAAAACATCCCTTTTCTATTTTTCCTTGGACTACATTTCATACTTTATCTCAAAGTGAGACAGAGTTAAAAAGAAGTATTAGCCATTCGCATTTGAGGCTTGCTGTTCCACCAATCAAAACACTGGTTACAATTTGTAACTGCATCCACATAGGCTATAAAAACCACTTGCAGGTTACTCTGTATAATAAAAGCAACCAGACAGATTGAAATCCTCTCTGCATCTGCTGAGATAAAACCACTGGCTATTACGTCAGCCTGTTGTGCTGTCATCCTGCAGCTATCCCCCATTGAGCATGATAGGATGATGAAACACATGCAGAATTAACCCTGACGCAGACAAAATTGGATGCTTTTAATCAGTGGTGTCAGTTCTCTCAGCGGCTCGGAGCTGTTGATGGAGCATGATGGAGCTCATGTCAAGCCCTCCCCCCACTTTGGATGCAGGGGATCCAGCTGTCTGTCAGTCAGGATCAGATCCATATTACCACACCCAGCTCCCACACTGCCACCAGCACCAAGCATTGGCACTGGGCAAAGGCTGAAGAGGGGGATGTAAACTGGCACGAAGGATGAGGAAAAATAAAGAGTTACGCCGCACAATATAATGCCATGACCACAAGGGTCCACTACTCTTAAATGGATAGTTTGGATCTTTTGAAGTGTGGTTGTATGAGGTACTTCTCCATAGTCAGTGTGTTAGCTATAGTAGATGGCAGTCGCCACGCCCGCAGTTTAGAGAAGCAGGCAGGAGTACCGACACGGAAGCTAAGCAATATACTGCTGTGGAGGGGGGCAGCAACGTTTTAGCTACCTAACGAAGTTTGTTTGTTAGTTCTTAACACAAACTAACCGATTGAGGCAGCTGTAGACCAGCAACTCCTGTGTTCTGTGAGATGAAATTACTGTACTTGTCAAAAAGAGTCTGGTGGTTTGAAGACAGCACATAACAACTTCAGTTCCCCCATGTAAACTTAAACAAGACAAAAAAATATTCTAAATATAGCGTACACTTAGAGCAATATTGTTTTTAGGTGTCTAAAATATGTTTAGCTCCTGCCCCCGTCCACAGGAGTACATTGCTTAGCTTGCGTGTCGGTACTCCTGCCTGATTCTCCAAACTGGGGGCGCGCTGACCCCCATCTACTGTAGGTAATACACTGACTGGATAAGTACCTCATACAACCCCACTTCAAAAAATATGAACTCTCTCTTTAATAGGTATCCCTTTAAGTAGTAATTGTAACCCAAACCAAGATTATTTTCTAAGATAACCTTTCCTTAAACCTAACCAAGTTCTTTTTGCACTTAAACCCTATCCAGACCTTTACCATAGCGGTGTCAGATCCCAAAACGGTTATATGTAGACCAACGTTTAAAGCTATAGTGTGTAGTTTCTGTGGCCCCCATGAAGAATTCTAAGTAATGACAACACTGTCGGCGCGTCAACATGATACAAGCCTTCTGTGACCACGCACGCGCCCCATCCCCTTCTCCAGACAGTTACTAGTAGCTCAAGGAGGACATGGAGGATTTAAAAAAACAGGATGGACTCTTCAGAAGAGTTTATCTTCGCTTGAGTTTCTGCGCGGGAAAGTCGCCGGACGCCACAGTCTTCTGAACATAGCCATAGTGAGAAATACAGAGAGAGTTGTGTGGAGCTGATAGTCTTAATCAGCTTTGTAGCAACTTACTTGGCAATGGCTTGAATGTAACGCACGATCATGAATATCAAAAAGCTTTAATTTAGAGGACTTTGTGAAATGACACTATCTGGAAATCCCCCTTTTCCAGATGGGAAACAAAAAGAGGACAAAAAGGTTGGGAACCCCTGTTTTATCCCAAACAATGCATTGTATTTAATTCTATTTTTTTGCTTAAAATATACTACTTTGTGTATCCTCCACGTGATTCGGATCCACTTCAAAATGTAAGGGGTTTTCCTTGGCCAATGCTACACCCTTCCACCAAGTTTCATAGAAAATGGGCCAGTAGTTTTTCCGTAATCCTGCAGACAAACAAACAAGCCAAACCGAAACGTAACCTCCGAGGTAACTAGATACTCTAGCTGTCTGTAGTGGAGTAAAAAAATCTAATATTTCCCTCTGAAATGTAGTGGAGTAGAAGTGTAAAGTTGCTAAAATGTAAATACTCAGGTATAGACTCACAGGTGTTCTTGGCATGTCTCCCACCTCCTGCAGGGTTATAAAAGTTCTAAAAACGAGCTTTAGCTAAAATCCGGGTTCATGGTCTTTCAAAGCCTGCGAATAATTATCTCCATGAATCTAAGCAAACACAACCATCCCTACCATTTGTGAGTCATCACCATTGTATTGAAAATGTTTTGAGATGTTTAAATGGAAAGCGTCTTTGTGAGTGAATGAATCACGCAGCCTACTTCAACTTGGATTGCACAATCAAATGTAATAGCTGCATTTGTTTACCTGAAATGTTCAGCATGTTCAGGTATATGGGTGCATCAAAAGTCAAGGGTCAAAAAGTCTTGAATGACGAGGATCATGACTAAGTTGTTAGAGTGGCAGCCATGATAAAAGCTGTTGTTTGAAAATGAAATTAAATGCAAAGTTAGGGAGCTTCAGTGCTTCCTCTACTCTCTCATTAAGCCTTAGACACACGGCACCATCCTTTACCAAAAAATTCAAGGATTGTAGGTAATATGTGCAGTGAAATGCAACGTGGCATGCTCATGAGATTGTGCTCAAAGACTTTGGAAAGAAAAGATAAAGGATACAAATACAAGATAAAAATGATACATTTATGTAAATGTACATGTCATAAGTGCAAGGGATTTGCTTAAGACAATGTGCTGGAGATATTTCTGTCCCCGAATTCTGGGTATTAATCGAAAATGCTTGATATTGGTGCTAATAGCACCAACAATGTCACAGACGTACCTACGTCATGGAATTAGGTCTGTAAAAGTTGGTTAATTTAAAAAAGTCATCGTGTTAAACCCGCCAATAGCGTGCCAGGTGGATAAGCCAGTTTGTTATTGGTTCCCGCAGATTTGTAACGGAAGCAAGACAGATAAATGTACAGGTTTCCAGCCTGAGCTGCAGGGCAAAATCAAATCTGCGGCAAATCTGTCACCTCACTTCCCCATTTGCTCTCAATAGAATTAGGCTACTACGGCCATGAGAGCTTGCCTATATAACAGAAAATGTAAATAAGGTTTGTGCTGAGCTGCTTGCAAAATCGACCTATGCTGTCGTTTTCTGGGTGAGGACGGTGCAATGTGCTACTTTTCTCAGTGTTATATAATTTTAAAAGTAAAGTCTTTGATTTTGGAACTGTGATCTACTCCCACTAACAATTCATTTAATTATCGATTATTTTGCCAGTAATTTTTTCAATTAAATGCTTAGCCTAAAGTGTTAGTAAACTGAGAAAAATGCCATCATGGTACCGTAAGTGCATACCCTCCTTTCTGTGGGAGAAATATTCTTAGTTTTCTTGCTGTATAAAATAAATCCTGTGCATAATTTATTCTGTACTGCATCTAAAAAAAAGCAGTATGAAATAAATCCCACATGCTGAAAAATGATGTGGGTTTAATTAAAACATCCCTTTTCTATTTTTCCTTGCATGGACTACATTTCATACTTTATCTCAAAGTGAGACAGAGTTAAAAAGAAGTATTAGCCATTCGCATTTGAGGCTTGCTGTTCCACCGATCAAAACACTGGTTACAATTTGGAGACAGTATGTTTTCAATAACCAACAGTCCAAAACCCAGAGGTAATTAACGTACAATGATGTATAACAGAGAAAAGCAGAAAATCATCACATGTAAGAGAAAATGTTTGGGGATTTTTACTCGATAAGTGACTTAAAAAATAAATCTTTTATCGATGATAACGTTTGATAGTAGAATAAAAACACCTTTTACTAAACACAGGAAACAACCTAATGTTACACCAACCAAACAAACTGTGTAGGAGTTTGCAGGAACAGTGACAGCGAAGCAGGATCAGCACAAGTACCATGACAACAGATTGTCTGAACGCCAACAGTTGTACATATTACAGAACTGACAGCGACTGCCAGACTGTTCCCCGACACTGGAGGTTGCGGGAGGGTGGGAGGATGCAATGTGTGCTTTAGGAAGGGGTGGGCTGTCAGTTGATATTCAGATCACAGAGGAGAGTTTTGTTTTTATTTTGAGAAGCAACATTTGTTTTTTAGCAGATTAAGCTTTCAAGACTCGTGAATTGTAATTATTATAATACCCTCTCTATTCATTAAAGGTTTTTGTTATGAAGCCTAAACTTAGAACAAAGTCAAGACGACTTTGATCTAATTGAAATCATGTTAGTCCTTATGGGTGATGTGTAAATGCTGAAAAACGGTTCCTTAATATTGAATTTTAAATAACGCAACATATCTACAGTAATATGTATCTGATACCAAGCAAAGGCTGCAGTTTCCATTCATAGTACAGCATGTAGAGAGCCGCCTCAAGGAAGTGTGGTGGCTTGTTGTCAGTTTCTATAGAGAGGGTCCTCGTGATGGGTTTATTACTCAGTAACATGTCTCATGGCAATGGTCTTTTACAGATATTAAAGCCATGGTACATGTTGAAACCTCAACCTTTTGTGGCCTCCATAAAAAAACTCATAGGCTACCTTAACTATTAGCAGCACGCCTCTGGGGATGGCAGTCTGTCGGTCGATTGATCGATCGGTCCATCGCTTCGGTTCAGACTGAAACAGACAAATATTTTAACAACTGTTAGATGGATCGGCATGAAAATGTGTAGACATATTCATTGTCTCTAGATGATGAATCCTACTGAGCTAGGTGATCCCCTGTCGTTGCCTCTAGCGCCACCATGAGGTTGATATTTGTGGTTCTGAACAAAATGTCTCAACCACCAGCCTCAGCTGTACTTTGTGTTTAGTGCCTACCAGCGAATGTTAGCATGCTAACACGCTAAACTAAGATGGTGAACATTGGAAACATTATCATTAGCTAAACATCAGCATGTAAGCATTGGCATTGTGAGCATGCTGAGATTAGCATTGAGCTCAAAGCACCACTGTACAGCCTCACAGAAGCGCTAGCATGGCTGTAGACTTTTAGTCTTAGTATTGTCCAATTTCTATCAAACTGATATGGTTTAACAGGATTATTTCAGATTAAAACCTCAAAAAGCAGTTTAGTCTCAAAAAGCAGTCTAATGTTGTTTACCTGAGCCATTACGGCCATCAAAATGTGCAACTCCAACTGAAGGTTCATTTTGTTGTATTCTGCACAATGACAATAAAGGCTTTCTATTCTATTTCAATTCACACGCAGTCTTTTGAATTTTACAATTGCTGCATCGTAATTCTTTTGTGATGGAGAAGAGTAACAAGCAGAAAGATTTTGACTGATGCGTTCCTCAGTGATTGTCACAGGACAATCTCTTAAGCAGTGTCAGGTGCACTTAATTAGATGTTAAAAAATAAGTAAAATGATTACAAATAAAATAAAAACAAAAAACAGAAATAAAATAATTGTAATACTTAATAAAAAAAAGAAACGATATGAAAAAAACATGTATGTAAATAATGTAATGTAAAAACTATATGTAAAAAAAAAAGTAAGAATAAAAACAAAAAAGAAAAGAAGAAAGTATTTAAAATATTGCATGAAAAATACTAATTTAAGATTAAATAAAGAAATTAGTAAAATGAAAATAAACAAGTGAAATAAGAATCAGTATTATAAAAAGGATTACTGAACCTGAATTTGCAAAAAAGAAGTCTGTTCCTTCTGGTGACAAAGAGTTAAATCTTAATATCCAGACAACCTCTCTTTTGTTGCCATAATACTGTTATTTTGGAAATCTAGAGTTTAACCTTTACTTCATGAGTCATCAAAATGGTCCTAAAAACTCATGACCCAAGATGAGGAACCAAAGTAATCGGGTCTGTATGCCATTTTTCTACTTTAAATATTGCTCTGGTACCATGATAACCTTTTTACTTCTTAGAGAAGTTAATACAAAAACATAAATAACTTTCCAGAGGCAACATCCATTGTGGGCCGACTTCCAGATTGCAATAACGCTGCTAAAAAAAAAGGGCAGTTTGGCTTTGGCTTCAAGAGCCAGTCTGCTTTGGCCAACACAAGAAATGAATGATGTAGCTAAAATCATTGCAGATAAATCTATACACACACAAATACACACAAGGTCAGTTAGATTCTGACAAGGCTGTTACCCCTGTGTCGCCATGTCCCAGGGTCACATGTCGGAGATGTGTTTTATGTCCAGCCTGTCTGCTTGGGAAGCAAAAGTCACAGTCACACAGGATTCATCACTGGAAACCGGGGGGGGGGGGGGGGGGGGGGCTTTGCATACTTAACAGGCTGACATTTTCTCTGGGGAACCAAGAGACAGATGGTTAATTTAAACACAACAGAGTCCAAACTAACAGACCTAACAAACCACATATAACAAATAGGATCCATAAGAACACAACATATCGGCCTCGTCCAGGCTTGACCATTAATGGTCATAAACGCAAATCAGTCTGAGCTTACTGTGCAGGAATGTTCTCCACTTGTAAGGACAAACTGCAGCTGAACCGTGGATGTGTTGACTTTGTGATACAAAGTTAACTTATCATTGACTAATGTAAATGATTATACTTGATATAAGCACGCTTAAACATTTATGAGGCAAACATATTATTACCATAATAAATTATAATATAACCTACGAAATACTTGCTTGTTTCATGACGTACACTGATTTAGTGAAAAAGTTGTTCCCTATTAAAATGATACCAATCTAAAATGAGGCGAGGAGGGCACCCTGATAGCTCAGTTGGTAGATAGGTTGATAGAGTAGGTGCCCATATATAGAGGTTTACTCCTCAACGCAGCGGGCCAGGGTTTGACTCCGACCTGCAGCCCTTTGCTCCGTGTCATTCCCCCTCTCTCTCCCGTTTCATGTCTTCATCTGTCCTATGAAAAAGAATGGCCAAAAAATAATCTTTAAAAAATAAATAAAAAATGAGGCGAGTAACAGATCAGTCAGGATCCATCTGTCATGTTTATGCAGGGAGTTAACTTTTGGTGCAATCCCTTTTCTTCAAGCCGCCTCAGTTCCTTCCAGTTGAAATGGCCAGCTAATTTGTGTTATGTTAAATTTCTTTATTTAAACAGGGACAATGCACAAAGAACATTAACCTTATATAAAAAAGGAGAGATTTTTAGCAAGTCACTATTTTCTGTCCATAGTCCCTGGGCAGGTAGGTAATAAATACAAGAAAAATTTGACATTACTAAAAGATTAGACATTCAAAGAGAACAAAGTACACCCCCCCCCCCAGCACACACAAGATATTGTGTGTGCTGTGTTATTTTGAACGGCAGGTTGAGGCTGCATTATTGTATGGTTTTCAACTTATCTGCTCTCTTGATTTCTAATTTTCAACAACTTAAAATGCAACCACAATAGCTACATCTTAACGGTTACATTGTGATTAGGATTCACTTTTACATGTAAGTCTGGCAAAAAAAAAGGCAAAAAAAAAGGCAAAAACATGCCCTAACAGCTTGATCTGTGGAGCGTTTGAGAGCAGGGATGAGGTCCTGTAGGTAAAGCCTTCCCATGGCATGTCCTCTAAAGGGCAGAAACACAGGAGAGATATAAGGCTGTGGCCTACAAGGACACCTGAGCCTCCATTTACCCTTTACACAAACACACACTAATTTATATTGCATGAGAAAAAGAGATGCAGTGTACACAGGTGATTATAGGATCCTCCTATCGGGAACAGTGGGTGATACCCCCAATACCTCCAATTGTCACGCTCTGCAGGCACTGACAAACAAGTTAGTTGACTGACAGAAGACAATTAGTTTACTTTAATGGAATCTTTTCAAAGGTAAGGCTTGTGGAACATGGCGTGCCTCAAGGAAGTTGTCTTGGGCTGCTCCTCTACACAATCTTTACCAATGATAAAGCAAGCATTTCAATTTCTGCTGATGATTCCACTATATATTTATCAGGATCTGATATTGGTGATTTAAATACAACTACAAACTACAGAGAGAGCTACAGTCAGTGGTGGACTGGATCAGAAGTAACAAACTGATTCTCAATGTATCTAAAACTACCAGTTTAGTGGTTGGAACTCATTTTTCTTTATGTTCCTAACCAAAACTTGAACTCAGTATAGAACAAACTTCTGTAGAGCAACGAGAAGAAGCTATAGATATAGATTGTGTTGGGACAAACATGTTCAGAAACTGGTAACTATAATGGGCAACACCTTGTCAGTTATTATAAGGTGTAGTACTTCAGGCTTTGTTTTTTTCACACCTTGATTACTGCTCTGTGGTTTGGTCCAGCACTTCAACAATTAATATTACAAAACTACAAGTGATTCAGAATAAAGCTGCACGTGTGGCTCTCTCATGTGGGTTTAGATCAAATGTCGATAAAATGCATGAAAGCCTCTCATAGCTTAAAGTTAAAAATAGATTTGTGTATTCACTACTGTTTTTTTACATAATGTTATAACAAACAAAACACCTTTTACTTTATATATAAAACTATCCTTTAGTGCTGATACACATCATCATCATTATCCATCGAGGCATGCAGTAGGAGGTAGTTTTATTTTACCTATAGTGAAAACTAAATCAATTCCATGTTCAGTTAGGTACAGAGCAATGTGTGAACGGAACTCTCTCCCAAATACTATCAAACAACATAACACTCAGTATGGTTTAAAAAAAAAAAAAATCACTTAAGAAATATTACCTTCAAAGAAATTTCAATATCTAATACCAATTTAGAGAGAGTCTGTTATAGGGCTTTTTGTTGTATCTTATCTCTTAAAATAGATTTGGAGTAGCGTAATGTCTTTTCTTTTTTTGATTAATTGCGTTAACTGTAAAATTTTAAAATGATTTGTATTTTCAAATGTTGTGTAATGTGAAGTAATGTCTGTGTCGTAAATTGTATTGTCACACGACAGATTGTAGGACCCCAGGAAGAATAGCTGTTAGCTTATGCTGAAGCTAATGGGGATCCAAATAAAAGAACAAAACCACTGTCTTACTGCATGTAAATATCATATGTATTACGTAACGTCTGAAGCGCTTAATATCTTTGAGATGATACACCAGATGAAAGAAAATCCTAACAGACTACACGAGATGAAAAGGAAAAATGCAGTCACTTATATTTTTGATCTTTTTTCGACGGCATGTGACCGCTAACTGACAGCAGCATAATGCCACAGCTGATCCTCCCTACTCACAAATTCACACACTTTCAGCGGCGAAAACAGGACGTTAAACAGTAGGTTATTTCCACTGCATTGGGCCGCATGCTTTCATCCTCTCTCAGCAACCTGGGTGCTGGTGTTTTAAGCCCCCCCAACGTCTCCTTCCAGGCAGCGCTGCGACCGTTGACTTTAAGGAACCTAACCCTAACCATTACCTAATCCTAGTGCCTTCCAGGCAGCGCTGCCTGGAAGGAGACGGGGGCTTAAAACACCGATAAACAACCTGGGTGGATAGAATACCAATGACAGAGGCAGTGTGTACATCTGAGATTACAGCATCAGAAACCAGAACCTGACACGTCTGTCTGCAGGGATCACAAACAAGAGCAGCAGCACAGGAGACAGACAATCAGTGTTTATTAACAGAGTATTTACAGTCAGAAAGGGGGAAGAGAGACAGCAGTGTGTTGATGTGTGTGCTAAGTCTGTGAATCCTTGTAGAGAACATTTGCCACCAGCTCTCTCACTGCTGCCGGGTCCTCAGTATCTGTGGAGGGAAAACACAAATGTGGCAATGACCATCGGCACGAGACACTCAGTGTGTGCCCAGACAAAACATTATTAGAGCTTTCTTACCAGTTAAAACTTCTTCTTCTTTGGTAGGAAGTCAAACTACAGCGGAACTAGTCGAAAACTAGCTGATGATTGAATGTAGGAGGAACTGTCTATATTCAGAAACCTTCCCACGGTGTGATGGAGAACTGACAGACTCTTCATCATCACCCTTTGGTTAAAGGGCGGGTATTAAGGTGAACGAACAGCAGGGAAGAGCCTGAGAGCTGCTACTGACATTTCTAGGTCAGGGCGAGGCAGCTAACACCTACTGTACAGTACAGAGATTTCCTTTCTTTTTTTACTCTCAGTGTTTGCCATACTGTGTGTCTATTTAATATTTAATGGCTATATGTTTTAGTAAAAATGCACATGAAATAAAATGCACTTCAAGCTATTTCTGATAGATGCATGTGCTCATGTGGACAAAAACAGTTAATATGCAAAGCCAAATATCGCCTCCCCCACACTACATATCAGACACATTTTTACACTTTTATTTGTCTGCAGTTTTACTTGCAATCTCTCCTCCTCTCGATTTCATTTTCCCTAAGACTGCTACATCAGACATTTTTCACACTGGGTTAGGTAACAGGCCTGCAAAATCCTAGTCAAAAGAAACACAACATGCCCCAGAGGTTGAATTATTAACAGAGACAGCAGGAAGCTACGCTAACACCTCCACCAGGCTTCAGAAAAATCAGCTGGAATGGAACCTGCATTTCCATCTGCAACCATATCATGCTCCAGCAAGTCCTGCTAATTACATGTTAGTGTTTTATCATCATCTTTTCCTCACTAAATAGGTTTCCACTCATTTAACAGTGCTTTTCTGACATAAAGCGGTTGACTAGCTAGCTGGTCATCCATGCAGACTAAGAAGACTATTATGTATTTTAATCAGATTTATCCCCTCAAAAACATTGTATATATGACATGCATGGAGACTGAAAATGCAGAAGGGCAGATTTGTGTTCTAAAACAAGGAAATTAACAGGAAATAAATAACCATTGTGCGCATTCACAATGATTAACCAAGTTGTTGACTTAGTTAAACATTGTGTTTGTCGGGAGGATTGTGTTCGGAAAGAAGCTGGACAGCAGAGACGCAATTTTCCAGAGAGAGGGGGGGTGAAAAGATAATGAAACGAGTCAGAAAGCAGCTTCCTTGGTTTCTGTGCTCTGTGTGCTAGGGGATTACAGCCTCTCTAAAAATACTTCAGTCTTTTCAGCACAGTTGATTGACAGGCGGTTTTATATACACTTGGATGTAGAAATGAAAACTCGATTTAAGACTTTCTAAGTGAATTTCCTCCATGACCTCTTCCTGTGTATACGTGTTTATTTGTTAAGGAGAAGCCAGACAAGGGGCCTCTTGCAACAAAGGTTTAGTTTTTGTCCTAAACGCAGGAGTCAGATTTACCAAACTCTCTTAACTGCACAATCATAAATGGCTTGTTTCAGCTTGATGAAGGCTTCCCGTTATGAAGAGGCACGTGTTTGTGAGCTGTGATCATTGGTAGGGCTGTAACGAACATTCAAAGCTTCTATTGAGGTTGTCAAATGAAGGTTGGGATATCTCTCCCATATTTTATGACGTCATCACCCCTAAAAAGAAATCCTCAAACAAAACCTCCAATTTAAATGAATTTTTTTTTTTTTTTATTGAATCAACTTTCTTTAATGAATATAAAGTGTCAGTTTTGTCAACAGAAATACATGTAGGAAGCAGGCTGATCCAATAAGGGCATGGAATAATGATGAAATAATAACAGTGCCTTTAGGCTTATAGCTAAATTATGCTACGAGTTATTGGAAATGCACACAAATCAAAAACAATCCTATGCAGCCACCACTGAAATCTAATTCTACAAATAGTATAATAATACTAATAATATTATTGTAGCCTAATCTTTATCTGCAACTGTGCAGAAATACCAGGTTTAAACAGAATGAAAAGACATGCAAAAAATAGCCTCTATAAGGCTATCTGGTTCTGCTGGTTTATGGGCAAGTTTCCTTCACAAAAATGTCTCAGAAAAAATAAGACACTGCCGAGGTTCAAGTCCCTGCTGTTTGAAATCAGCCGGTGAAAATGCAACATATTTAGCAGAGTCAGTAGTGTTAAAGTAGTGAAGCAATTCTAAAATATGAATATAGCTGCTTACGATGTGTCAGAGTATAAAGAACAAATGGCTTGAACAGATCTACAGATGCTAAAACAGGTCTACAGCCATGCTAGCGGCTCTGTGAGGCTGTACTTAATGCCAAGATGCTTACAATGACAATGTTTACATGCTAATGTTTAGCAGATATAATGTTCGCCATCTTAGTTTAGTGTCTTTTGAGTAGAGCCTTGGTGGACTAACGCGACAGGTGACACACGCTGAAGAGACACACTGAAAGAAAGACTGACGGAAATGACAGCTTTCTTGTTTTCCCACAAGAAAACTTTTTGTAAATGCACCTTTTAAAACCTGAACTAAAACACACCAAGGAGCAGGCTCGCGGAGAAGTCAACAAGGGACGCTGGAACGCCGACCCAGGGTGGCGGTCGCCTCGACGAGGGGGACACCAGAGTTAGTAAGCCCGGCTTCAGAACGCGAAAAAAAACAGCTGGGTGAGTCAGTTTAACACAGCACAAACCCCTCTAGAAGTAGGAAAGACATACTCATCCAGGCAAGTTTAGTCTCATTCTCACGTTAAACGCAACATGCAGGGAGAGGAGACAGGGGGGTTTAATGTTATCGGCTTGGTTAGCCTTAGCCATTTGTAACAGCATGCTAACATTTGTTAATCAGCACTAAACACAAAGTACAGCTGAGGCAGATGGGAATGTCATTTTTTCAGGTATTTGGTATAATTATTGGACACATTTTGACCCGATGACGGTGCCAGAGGAAGTTATAATAATTCATCCTGAGTGGAAAATAAGTTACCCCACGAAATTATGCTAATAAAATATAACATCTAAAAAGAATTAAAAATGTTGAATTATGTTAATACCTGAGAAAAAAAATTCAAATTTCGAGAAGATTGGTGAATGTAAGAATGTACTGTTTGTACAGTATGAGTTGTTCCTGCATGAGACCAGCGAGCAGGATCTTGTTAGCAGTAAAAATCTGTCATGTGGGGATAATTTTTATTTTTCCCTCATTGTTAGTATTCAGGTCAGAGTCTGAGTGTTAGAACTGGGTGGCAAATAAATTGACTACAAATAGTCACAGTTGGTCTCTTGTCCAATTACAGCAACAGACAGACAAGATGTCGCTTTGAATACGATGAAGGATGCTCTAATCTGAACTGAATAACTGGCTCCAAGTTGTTGGTGTACTCACCGACTCCCAGCGCCTTCAGGTGGCTTGTAAACTCGGGTTTCTCCTCCAAGACCCTTAGCATGTTCGTGGACTCCATGCGCTCCAGCTGCACCTTCCAGTAGATGTAGATTTTATGATTGAAGCTCACGTACACCAGACAGGGGCTATTCTTACCCTCCTTACATGTGTACTGACCTGCAACCACACACAAAACACACTTAAACTTCATATATATGGGATATTTTGTACTCAACATGTGGGGGGCAGTGCTGTGATATAGTCTGTTATGTGAATTCCAATGAACACATTAGCAACCCTCTGCTGTCTGGCTAGTAATATGTGTCTCTGTGGCAGAGCAAGCTTCCACACAAACAGAAAAAACAATCTCATCTGCCTTAATGATCTGACAGAGCAGGCAGAAAGCAGAGTGGACAGGAGGGGTTGACTGTTCTCCCAAACACTCGGTAGGTATAAAGAAGAAACAAACCATGATAGAATCAGGCAAAACAAACAAAGTCTCTTGTCTATTTCTCTAATCCACTTACTACTGCACATGTCATATTAGCTGCCTCAAATAAACTGTGGCTTGTTCAAACACTGCAGAAAGATTTGAAAAGGACAGACAGAGAAAAGAAAGTAGAAGGAAGAAGCAAAGGCTGGGTGAACACAAAGCTCAACGTTGCCACCTAGTGGTGTCATGAGAGGTTTTGAAATTCTAGCCATGTATTTACTCACACCATCCAACAGGTGAGCACACAGGAGAAAATCTGACCTGATGTATAAGATCATTTAGAGTCAAGTATGAGGTCCCTCACCCGCACAGAAGGCGTTGACATTCTCATCGAACTGGAACCGCACTACTGTCCGATTGTGGTCAATGATGTAGGTTTGTCCATCCCAGGCACAGGCTACCACCTCCTCTCTGCCGTCTCCCTGGAAGCAAACAGACACATCCTCGCCACGATTATCAAAACAAGTGGAACCTGCCTTTAATGAATCCAAACTAACCCTTTAAAACACCAAAGTCATACAAAAACACAAACTAACTAACCGATCGAGCCAGAGGAAGACCAGCAACTCCCCCGTTCTGCGAGGTAAAATTAATGTTTTTGTCAGGAATCTGGTGGCTTTGAAGAGAGCATAGATGGATATAATGACTTTAGTTCCCCATTGTGAAGAACTGTTTGACGGCAATGTTAAGGGGTGAAAGAATGCTCAATGTAGCAACCATTTTTTTAGGTGGCAAAATGTGTTGCTGGGTGCACATCCACAGCAGTGCATTGCTTAGATTCTGTGTCGGGACCTACTTCCTGCCTGCTTCTCCAAACTGGGAGCGTGCCGACCGCCATCTACTGTAGCTGATGCACTGATTATGGATAAGTACATGCAACCCCATTTCAAAAGATCAAAACTATCCCTTTAATATAGTTCTAAAATTACTAGGCGATTAATTGATTGCTACTTTTATTTGATGAATCGTAAAGAGTAACTTAACACCAGTGTGTGTTTAACTGCCCTCTCAAGGTTGACAGTTTAAAGCCTCTGGGTGTGGTCAGGTGTGTGCTATATTGCACCCCATAGTTATGTAACAGCGTCCTGGAGTACACTTATACAGTACATCAACCATGTGAGAAGTTAAACCAGCGGAGGTCAGCAAAAACTGACTTCCAGCTGCTGTTAAATTACTTTTTAAAGTAATTTATAAAGCAAAATGGCCAAACTTCTCCAACATGATATGAAGCTTTTATCCGTTTTATACATCTTAAATTGAATCTGGTTGGGCAAATCCAACTATTTCAAAAAAAAGAAATGTATTCCTACATAAATACACACAAACTCACAGTAACGTCGAGCTTCTGCAGCGCAAACAGCTGATGATCCACCTGGACGGACCACAGGAGCTGTTCTGAGCTGTCCATCAATTTCAGGGTACCTGTGGCATTTAAAGGCAAAAAGAGATGTAAGTATAACATTAAAGTACAGTTCTACCTGTTATTATATGCTACTGCTATTAAAAAATTAAGAATACATCAACAAATCTCAAGACATATTGGACAAAAGGTGCTTTCTGACAAACACTGATTCTGAGAAGTTTGCTTTTAATGGCTGATGATGTTGAAATACAGACAGTAATTGTTTCTAAGTTTATAACCTCTAATGGTATTGTAATTTTGTTTCTCTATGTTGGCTCATCAAGGTGTCACCAAGAGGGAGGTTATGAGTGTAAAAAAAAAAATGGCAACCAGGAGCCTTAAGTGCTGATTATCCCACTAGATCCTCTCTTGTTTAAATATTGATGGACTCTCCAGCTGCTCTGAGAGCTGGTTGCCAGTTATGTGCTGCTGCCAGGAGGATCCTCTACATCGACTAACAGCCACCAACATATGACAAATGGCCTACCACATATAGTATCACTACCGGCTCCAAAATACAGTAAGTGGATCACAAGACATAATATGGCTCATACTAATTAGTGTTTTACCTTGCTAAGCATATACGTAGATAAGGGTGCTTTCACATTAGGTTTGGACTAAAGTGTGATTTATGTTTCCTGCGGAGGCTCCACGCAGAGCTTTCGCCGTAGCCGAAGGAAGTGGCCTGAAGTTTATACTTGTGCGTTGGTGTGTGCGTCAATCGCTTTAAAAGAATAGCAGGGCCGGTGTGTGTGTGTGGAGAAAACATGAAGTCAAACAGACAGAGTAACTCATTGATTGGGACCGGGAGGACAGAAAATCGTGAGATGGACAGCAATTTATGCAGCACATTACAGTGCATTATGCGTTTATTTTTCTTCTCTGGTGTCACAAAAAGCTCACCAAAAAAATATTTTGGTACTGTAATATGATGGAGATAATTACTACATGGTTTACTTGTTTTACTATCTTTTTTTATTGAGGAACTGCTAAAGTACACAGAGGAGTACACAAGCCCAACATACCTCTGGTTTAACTCCTTTTCACTTTGTGATTGATCAGAGAAATTCCACACGCTCCTGTTACAATGGTTACACAGTGATGCTGTATCAATAGGCTATATATTACTTCAATATCTTTTAATTTTGGATTTGATTTTGAATTCATGTTAAAATCACATCTACTGTGACAGCTTTTATATCAGCCCAAACAGACCCAAACTAAACACCAGAGAACCGAACCAAACAGGTTGATGTGAGAGCACCCTCAACATAATACACTAATTTAATAAAAGATTTCAAATGGTGTCAAATTCATGACTTACCATCTAACGTACAGAGAGCAAACAGCCCACATTTAGAAGATTCCTCTTTTGAGCCTGATGAAAAACAGAGATCAAAATGTATTAATCAAAATCTTTTTGATATGGTTACACCTACTTTTCTCAAAATATAACACATGAGTTATCTATTAAGGGTTGTGTATAGTAAAGAAAAATTGACCAACTGGCCCAAGGTTTCGGTTTGGTACCTTTACTGATGCTGCCGATAAGATGAGTGGAAACATTCTTGTTGTGTATCCGCCCAGTGGTCACATGGAGAACTACATCTCTGGAAGGTCCCTCACTGTGAGCAAAGAAATCAAAGCAAGTTTAATTCTCTAATCACAGCTTTTTTATTTCTACACATCTATAACTATTGCAACAGTGTCTACCTCCCAGGAGTTGCGGGGGCGTCTTCCCCAGAGCTGTTGGAGTCCTGTTGTGTCCAGGAACACAGCAGGATAGCGTAGCCGCAGCCTGGCTGAGACACCATCAGCTCTGGTAAACCCTCTGGACCCGGGTTCACTGACAGACTGTCCAACTGCACCACAGACATTAAACACTGGGCTTTCACTTTGTGTGATAATAAGCTTTCATTTCACTGTACTGGATGACTTTAGTTCTCTGTGTTGCACATAAATAGTTGATATATTACCCAGCTCTGCTATCCAGTTAGTGTACAGGAATGTTTGTCCATTAAAGCTTTAGTGCGTAACCTTTTTATATTAATGATTACATTCAAGCCATTGCCAAATGAGTTGATACAAAGCTAATTAAGACTATCAGCTCCACACAACTCTCTCTGTATTTCTCAGTATGGCTATGTTCAGAAACTGGTGTCGTCCGGCGACTTTCTCGCGCAGAAAAATCGAGTCATGATAATGACCTCTTCTGAAGAGTCCATCATGTTTTTTTTAATCCTTCGTGTCCTCATTGGCTTGTATCATGTGGACGCGCCGACAGTTTTGTTGTCATTACTTAGAATTCTTCATGGGGAAGATAGAAACTACGCACTATAGCTTTAATTGCCCTGATTCTACCACATAAACTAAATGTGCCAGTATAAACCCACACTTAATTAAGACATGCACCTCACAGTTTCAGTTAACCTGTGTTGAGATGATAATTATTGGTTGAGATACTAATTTATGGAGCTTAATTGAAGTGTACCTGACCCTCCAGAAGCCATTTCTTCAGCAGAACCAGCTGTCCAGATCCCAGCTCTGAACCGTCAGACGGCTCCTCCCAACGGAAAGCTCGCACCACTCGGTCTGTGTAGCCCACCACCAGCTCACTGCGGCCATCACCGTCTACAGTACAGGCATGCACACACACGCTGTAGTCAAATTCAAAAAGCACAGCAGATAGGATACAAATACAACATATAAGAAAGTAATTTACCGATATCACTAATGAGGATGACTTTAGTGTTTGCAGGAATATGTTGGGTGAAGAGGGGCTTCTGGTCGTCAGGCGACATGAATTCATGCTGACTGGATGAATCAGATTTACTTGCAGTGGCAGCTGTCACGTCAAAGAGGTGAAACCAGCCCTCTGCACCGACAGCTACCACAAAGTTCTGTCAAACGGGGAAAAAAACACAATGTTGGGAACATCAGCACCAAGATATTCATTATAGGCTGCTGCCGATCATTTATAATTTTACAACTAACCTTTCCTTTGTTGCAGACATCTCCAACTGCAACACAGGTCAGCTGCCAAACCAAGACACATTATATGAGTAACAGAAATAGTTTTACTCTATGATATAATAAGTATTTCCCTCGGTTTCCTGGTTTATGTACTGACCATGCCCACACAGGTCCTTGTGACCCAGGGTTTGGAGTCGTCATTCTTGTACACAAGAAGCTTTCCGCTGGTGTCCCCCACAACCAGCTCGTTCAACTACAGTGAATGAAAGAAAGCACATTTTCTTTGCTATAATATGGAAACACCACTATTTAAACACTGTGAAGAATAATCTGAAGTCTTGATATTTTGCTTTGACATGCTCTTTTTTGACTAATTTATATTCTGGTTCCTAAAAAATGCTAAATAAATATGGGAGAAGCCACAAAGTAGTGTATACACATCCCAATGTTGTCTCAAGTGTGTTGGGAAGTTGCATTCTTTAATTATTTTTGTTACTTATTTTAACTGTTCTTTCTGTATACTATTCCATTATTTTATCTTCACTTTCAGCAGTTTTGTTTGTATCTTTATTTGCTGACTGTGATTTTGTATTTGATTGTTCTCCTTTCTTGTGAAGCCCTTTGTAAGGGTAGTTTTAAAAGGTGCTATATAAATAGTAATTAATATATAGGAACAAGACTTTTGTTTTGTGACCTTATTGCTGTCCAGAAAGGATTCCAAGTACTTATCCTTTCTTTATTTCAAATCAACGACACAGAAAGTAAACTTTAAAACAAGACTGCCTCTGAGATTTTTGCAGAGAACATTTCAGCAACTTTACAAATACAGTACATTAGACAAGAGCAAATCAAAAGGCAACCAGTCTACCTTGTATGGAGCGTGCATTCAAAGGTCTAGCACCAAAGTACATGCATACAAACAAACTTATTGCAGCTCTGGATGTAACGTTGGACACTATAATCCATGAGTCTAAATTAAAAAAAAAAAAATTATGTGAAATTAACGTTACTTACCGAGTCGTTGTCTGCATCTCCCAGACAGATAGCATGAGGAAACAGAGTTCCTGTAAAATCCAAGCTGACACGTTGAACGTAGTTCAAGGACCGCATAACTACTATCATGAGCTATATTTTGAAACCGCTAAGCGTCCCTAAACATTTGGACAGCTGTTGCTAGAATTAGTTAGAGCAAAGACAGTTCGTGATATGATAGCTAACGTTAGCTCAGTTAACGTTAACGTTAGCTCTCACAGGTTTTAACATTACCGTTAGTCTCTCCTAAAGAGCGTGACATAACATCGCATTCTTCTTACCTAGCCGCTTTTTAAATTACCTTTGTTTAATGACGTTAAAGCCTGTATATATGTTTGTATAGCTTAATAGCTGTATGGTTGGCAACAGCTGCTAGCTCCTTATATATATATATATATATATATATATATATATATATATATATATGTCAATGCTCCTTCCTAGTAAATAAAAGCACGTGACCTTAGAAAGTATGGCAGCTCAGTAGAGACAAACTTTCTATTTCGCGGTTCTTCTAACATAGCCTAATTGAGGTAAAATGCGTTATCACACGTTTTCATGTATTTATTAAAGAGCCTGAATGATGACAGAGAGACGTTTTAGTTATAGAGAATCTTTGGAATGATGAATAAAAAAACTATTTAACAACTGTGATTTGATTAAATTAGATTGGCACCGTCGTTTTATCTTAATAGGGGCTGAAATAGCGATGTCTAGCGGTGGACTTGTATAAGTGCACCAAACACATACAAATAGTGTTTTTTTATTTAATGTTTTTTAAAATCAAATATCCAGTGGGGAAAAAAATTCGGATCTTGTCTTCAAGATACTTAATTACTAACAAGTCTAGAATGTATCTTTTGCAAAAACAGATTTCTCCGTTTTGATTTGTTTTCCTAAATCATCTTCATCGAATATTTCTTTTGAGCAGTCCAGAGAATAACAATCAAACTTGTGTTGTTTCGATAAGATTTCTCAAAAAAAGTTTTTTTCCTAAATCATGTTTTTTTTTATTGTGCCCTCAAGAGAAAAGCCTTTATCGATGTTTGCAAATTAACTCTTTTGCAATAAATAAGTAATGATATTGATACAAATAGCTCTTTCTGTTGACTTCATAGTGAACAAACAACAGCTGTCCTTATACAGATTTATTTTGAAAAGTATTTCCATTCATATTCATTAAAACATTTGTGTTCCGTTTTCTACTGCTATAGAAATATGTTGTGTTTGTGTTTTATGTCTGCAGTTCAGAAAAAAAACTCTTTTTATTTTTGTTATTTTTATTTTCTTAGCAAAATTTCGTATTTACCAAAATTCTATAACAAAAAACAATCTTCATTTAAAATTGCAAAAGCATAGGCTTACAATAACAACATTCAGTACTCCAATCCAGGCCTTCAAGACTCTTAATAGATGTACATTCTACAAGATAATTGACTGAACTGCTGAATATTTCAGTTTTAATTGTGTTTCTCATTTTGTTTTATTAAAGCACTTAACTCCTTGCATATTTCTACTAATATTGTTTGGTATTGCAGTTTTATTTGTCTCCCAGAGTTAAGTGCCACTGTTGTCCTCTAGAGGGCGACGTTCAATTACAACTTTTCATGTCAGGCAGAAAACTACACGTTCAAGATGGAGGAGATGTTTACACAAACATCACAGAGGAGGCAGAAGTCCATTATATAAATAATTATTTTAAAAATGCCATGAGCTCATTGTAACCGGTGAGTGGATTGTGTGTTTTGTTTTCCCCCTCTCTTGTCCTCCATTTATTTCTTTTCACTTTATTATGCTTTCTTCTTGTTGTAGGCTATTAACATACAGTATGTTTGTGCCCTTATGGTGTGAAAAAAACTAATAAAAAGTTGGTCACAAAAAGCTCATTGTAACTTTTAGAGGGTAGACCTATAATACATCTCTCACTAAGCATCTGAGTGCTGACATTTTCATATACTCAAGTTTGTGCATCATTTTGAGAAAAACTAATGTTTAATAGATTCATCAGACTAGATCACTAAACCCAGTCAAAGTATTCATTTACAACAATTAATCTCTGCTACAAGAAAGTAAGTTTATCCACACACGTATTTTGCATGTTAGATAAAAAGAGTAACCTAACTGCTTTAAAAACATGCTAAACATATAGTCTTTAAACATATATCCATTACTAATGGTGCACCTGCCGAAAGAAAACAAAACGCTGTCAGAAAAACTGTTTTTAATGACAAACCAATTGAAAGATGATCCCTCACATCACACTCAAATATGGTATGGATGATATGGGTGCTTACGAGTTTTGTTTTATTGTCTCCACACAGAGAACTCTCTAAAGAAAGGAGAAACATACAGAAAGTGGTTAAAGGAGAACTCAGGCGCCCAGATGTCATATTAATTATTACAGTCAGCTATGACTGGAAAGCCCCTCAAGAAAAAGGAGCGCCCTCCCAGCCACTGGCAGAACATGCAGAGAGATAGATAGAGAGAGAGAGAGAGAGAGAGAGAGAGAGAGAGAGAGAGAGAGAGAGAGAGAGAGAGAGAGAGAGAGAGAGCGAGAGAGAGAGAGAGAGAGAGAGAGAGAGAGAGTCCTCACAAAGCGCTAATTGGACTCTGGAAGCACACTGACAGGGCATGGATAGGTTTCAGAAAGCCGGGAGATGGTGAAGGGGTGCAGGGGGAGGCTGAATAGAACCCACGCCTCTTTTCTAAACTCTCTTGCTGGGCCAAAAAAAGGGCGAGAGGGAGAAAGAGAGAATAAGAGGGGAGGGAAAGAAAAGAAAGTATTGGTGGTGGTGGGGGGGAAGTGGGTGGTTCCGCAATGCAAGCTTGGTTTTGAATGCCACTGCCAACGCAGAAAAATTGGACAATTTATTACAATCCCCTCTTTGGAAAGCGCATGCACAGACGCACGCACACAGAAATAAAGAGACAGAGGAGGGGAGGGGGGTGGGCAGAGGTTATTTTTGCGAACACACACACACATACACACACACATGCACACACACACACGTACACACACACACGCACACAAACACACACACACACACACACACACACACACACACACACACACACACACACACACACATACACACAGTAACAATGAAAAGACACAAGCACTGATAAAGAAAAACTTAATGCGCAAAAAGTAAAAGATTACGCACAAAAACAATCCTGAGTGTGGTTTCTCTCTCTCTGTGTTATTGCATTAACACGCACCATACGTGCACGCGCAAACACAGCACGCTGGCAAATCATTTTACACACACGTGGGAAATCATACAAACACGGATAGATAACTTCAAGCGAACAAACTGAAAACAATCTGATTTTACTCCGTTTAACTGCACATACACGCGCAAACACAGAAAAACAGAGCGGCAACACCGTTCGGTCTTGGTTTTGTTCCACGCTGAAAGACGTGTTTTATCATTCTGCGCTTTTCAAAGCGACAATAATCGACCGAACACACCGTGTCCACGCTACTGTAACCATATCGGGTGTATCAAATCATACACAAAGCCTCCTCCAAACAGCTTCTTAGGGCCCCTCCGCAGATTTGCGCCCCTCCGTTCCGCCTGCAGCGAGGCTGATGATCTGCTCTAATCAAAGTGGAAAATTCGGCCTCTGACGCACAATAGTCCCACAAATGAGCGGCATTCAGACGCGTCTGTAACGTTAACAATAAAACTAGACTGTGTTTATTGAGTTGAAAGGCCAGCGACCAACTGATTTACGTGCAGCGCTCTCAGATAAACTCCAGCATCAATCTGGATGGTTCGCAGCGAGCTGAGCTGTATTTCAGCACCACAGTTTGGTCCAGAGCTGCCAAGAAAAATCAAACGACAAAGGAATAACATATATTACTTCTTATTCTGAAATATGAGTGTATTTTTTCTTGCTTCCCTGCATATATCTTAATTTTAAAGCTCTATTACTCTGGAGAAACGTAAGGTTAATTTAACGATCTATATTTCCAAAGACAAACTCTGAAACACTTTGCATTGTTTTCTAGACTAGATTTGAGAATACACTGACTGTTTTGATGTCACCTGTTGAAATGACTTTCAAACGTCATTTCTGAACTCGCTAAGCGTCTCTGACCACTCTAATTGCGTCAGTTTAGTGAAATACAAAGGGAAGTCCTCACACTTGTCGTAACTTTACAAAAGGTACATTTGAGACATGACTTTTCAAAAACAAATTGGTATATTGAGCTCTAAGTTACAATCTATATAAAAGATCGCTAAATGGCCCAGTGAGAACGTTTTTCATGATGATTTCCAAAATAATGATAAAAAGAAGAGATTTTTATTCTGTCATTAAAAATCAACACAAACAGGTTGCTAGGTTTGGAACAAAATACTAAAGTGCTGCAGCTGTAAAGTAGGCTACTGACTCTGTTGTGAACTTCTTGTCCTGAACGGGACACTGTGTTGAAAACGTTCCTATCCGCTCTGCCGCACACCTAGCTGACACCCGTGATAGATAGATAGAAAGAAAAACTCACCACTGACTGTTTGTTTAGTGCTTCAAGTGGCACGCGTCCGGCGCGCGCAATGCACCGGCACCGGGGCAGGGGCAGGAGCCCAAGGTGAATCCACGCGACCGGAGGGCGTGGCCAATCCCCCATCCAAGCGTATTGAAAAGCAGTGGCGTCTTTCCTCGAGCACTCAGAACAGCTTTAAGGAGCGCGCGAGGCAGCAGCCCAGCGGAGTGCCCCCATTGAAACAAGTGCGCGTCAAACAGCCACACCACGTGAACGGCACGAGCGGGACGCACCGCCTCGAGACTTTGTGATTCTTTATACGTTTGTTTTTGTTTTTTACTGCCAGGAATGGACTTCACAGCCAAGATGGAAATTAGCGTCAGCCAGCAGCATCTCATGCCGCCCGCTTGTTTCTTTTCCGCCGCGGCGGCGCAGAGCATCCAGCTGAGCCCCAGCGGCAGCAGTCAGGGCAGCGGGAAGTCGGTGTCCAAGCAGCCCAAGAGGCAGCGCTCTTCCTCTCCCGAGCTGCTTCGGTGCAAACGGAGACTGAACTTCGCGGGTTTCGGCTACAGTCTTCCGCCGCAGCAGCCGCACGCAGTGGCGCGGAGAAACGAAAGGGAGCGCAACCGGGTGAAACTGGTCAACAACGGCTTTGCCACTCTGCGGGAGCACGTCCCCAACGGCGCCGCCAACAAGAAGATGAGCAAAGTGGAGACGCTGCGCTCAGCCGTGGAGTACATCCGCGCCCTGCAGCAGCTACTGGACGAGCATGACGCGGTGAGCGCGGCGTTTCAGTCCGGCGTCCTGTCACCCACCATGTCGCAGGGATACTCTGCTGACATGAACTCCATGGCAGGTTCACCGGTGTCCTCGTACTCATCCGACGAGGGCTCCTACGATCCTCTCAGTCCAGAGGAGCAGGAACTGCTAGACTTCACCAACTGGTTCTGAGCATCCATAGAAGGTAAGAATAGACTTAATGCCATCGGAGTTAATAGCAAACACTACCATAGATGAACTTTCATGATAAACACCCTGAACAGTGGCTTATAACATTTCTTTTTTTCCTCTTCTCACAGAAATATGGATCAACTCACTTTCCTGTTGGAGTACGCGTGCCTGGGATGGTCCCGGAGGCGGCTGGGTGTCCTCAAGAACAAGACGCACTGTCCTTAAACGCCCGGTCCTCCCAGACTGACAGAAAGACAGACACGGCCTTAACGTCCCAAAAATTTGGGCAAAATCTGGCCGGAGATCAGCGCCAAAGGATTAAAGGAAGACGGGTCTCCTGACAGCGTGGGAATCCAAGCTTCTTTGCATTTGCCCATGATAAACAAAACAAACAAAAAAACCTAAAGTGAATTCATGCTCTTCAGCAGCACATTAAAACATTATTTAATACGTTGCTCTTCAACTATGCTAAATCCAATCACAGAACACCAACCCTTTGGTAAACCTCAGACGTTTTAATTCAGAAAATGCTTCCAAGTCGCGGATTTATTCTATAAAATTCTATATCAAACGCTTTTTTGAAATATATTAAGATATTTTTGTATGTAAGAGATTTATAGATGTTTTGTACACATCCTTTTGTATATATTTTGTCTATATATTGCGAAGTTGCTTCTATACCTCCTGCCTATGTAGACGTGTAGTCTATTATTCTCTGGCTCTTCTGTTCATGAGGTTTCCAGAAGGAGTTTGACACTCCTTTATTCTAGCACCAACGTGTCTTATTTAATAGCAAAACCATGTTATTGCATTATGTCATGAAGTTCACAATGATCAAAACTTATGCAGCTATTGTCCAAACAGAGCGCAATGGCCATGCATTGTCTCTTATACCGCCAGCTCTATATTACAGATGTTGAAAAAAGAAGTCTTATAACCATATTTTCTACACTAGTCCAAGAATAAAATGATTTGCTACTGAATTATTTTCTCTGTCTTATTTTTTGGGGTGTATTTATTGGGGGGAGGGCACTTTTGGTTACAGCTTTCAACATGTGGTTAGTAGCTGTTTGGAGGGGAAAGCCAAAGAAAGTGGTGAGCGAGATACATACAGCACTGTAGAGGGACAAAAAGGATTAGAAACAACTTTTACGCACGATATATTTTCGTCTGTCGAAATTTACAAGGCTCCTTCAAGCATTTAGTCACATCCCCCATGTACAAGTCTGCCCATTCTGTTTTGTAAAATTGGACACTATCTACAACAGAATTGACATATTTTGCGCAAGCGCAAAAAGTAGCCAAATCTGGTGTCACAAGAGTACAATTTAAGCCATTTCTGTTTATTTCAAAGCATGCACAGGTATGAAATCCTACTAAACACGTAAGATACGGGCACTGATGAAATGTGGTTTCTCATAAGAAATGCATCTTAAAGTTACCAAACACCATTTTCATAAAACTCATTTCTTCTGTTTATTTAAAAAGCCTTGTCCTCATAGTTTGGACTATGCCATGAAGAGAGGCTGGTGCAGCTTTAAACGGCGCGTTAGCTCCTCGCATTAAACAAAACAACCTATTTTAGTGGAATCACCATTTATTATGTTCGTGTACACAAACGGGCTGAAACTTAGAGAAAGCACCAAAGTTGTAGCTTTCGTGTATAAGTATTTTTCATCTAAACCTCCCAAATCGAATGAAACTTGGAGGAAAAATGAACGAGAACATTTCTTTGCCAGTGTCTTTTAAATTAGCACATGGAGGGCGGTAAGGGGGATGGTCACACTTTTGCCATCACCAAACGATTTTAAGGTAGAGCTTGTGTTTCTGCAAAACTAAGTTTGACAGGTAGGGCGGAGGCTGCAGCCGGACGCGTGTCCGCTTTAATGAGTGAATGGAGTTTGTGTGGTGGTCGAGTGGAGACACACAGCTGAATTGGCTGCTGACGTGTGCCTCCTGACAGCAGCATGCCGCTGAACTGAACATACAACAATCACCACCTGGGAAGGAGGGAAAAAAGCCCCGTCTGGGATCAGTTGCATCAGTTGCTCTTCATGGTCCGACAGTGGGCCATGAGTGGGGGAGGGGGGGGGGGGGGGTGGGGGGGGTGTCACTCTCTAAAATGAGCAACAAGAAAAAAACTAGTCGTTGTTGTAAAAACTTGCAAATTTGTAAAAATTACTAGGCTATTTCATTTAGGCTTTTACTTGTATCACGGTTGTCTCCTGTCATAAAATACAGCAACAAAAATCATTCCAGGGATTACATGTTTTTCTGTTTGAGACAGCAGTTTATTATCTTAAAGTAAGTCTGGATTCCAAAAGGCTCATCAATCAATGTCTGCTATTGTTCAAACTGTCCAAAAACTCTTTGGGAGTTAAAGTAAAGAACAGCCAACCCATACAATCCGGTCCTGCTCTCATTCCCAAATTAATTGACAGGCCTTTTCATTCACAAACTATGAGACAACAACTACATGTTATTTTCCTGATGCAATGTTTTGTTTATATCAGGAATGTGTGTAAACAGCAGTAAATTGAACCTATATTCAGTTCTGACAAACTTATAAAACAATAAAATGTTAATTTTACTTGAACTCTTCTCTTGTATGTCTGAATATACCTCAAACTTATATGTAAAACAAACCCAGTCTTCTAACATGACACCCTGTAAAGCTGTGAGTCACATCAACATCTTCATTTTTCAACTTTATTTGGATAAAAAATAAATGATTTAACTAATCATGCCTAATAAAAGACAATACAGTCAGTGGAATACACAGTTAAAAACATACTATTATATAATTAACAAACCACCCAACAATATGTAAACTGAGTGCATGACTAAAGTTAAAGCTGGTGGAAGCACTTTATTTTTGTCAACGTGTGGTAAAAATTCCATAATAATCTTTCTGCATATTTTATTTCAATTGGTCTGAGAGAAAATTAGACTTCAGCATCTCCTCTTGAATCTGTTTTAAGGCTTTGGATAGTCTAGCTGTCATGGAGACTTTGGTCAATCTCAGGTCATTTCAGAGAGAGCACGTTTCTATTGGCTGATCTGTGCATGCATATGCCTGTGCAACAAAGAGGGGAGAGAGAGAGAGAGAGCTGCAGGAAGAGGTCTCACTCTACTTCAAATTCTGTTTTTGCTTTCTACCCACTGCAGCTTTAATGCATATGTGATACAATACAAACATTTTTACTCTAATTGTGTAGGAGATCCTGACGTAGCAGAAACACTTTGAACAGGAAATGACTGTCTAAGCTGAGGCTGCTGCTTGTCTTGGGGGCAATGTAGGAGAGCGTTTATTGGGGGGGGTTCCTTCTAACCAATCAGTGTGCAAAACACCTGAACATCTTTCTTGGAGCTGACAAAACTGTAACTGAAAGCTCTGCTTCATTTGTTTTGTAATATTAGGTCATTAGAAATAGTACAATGTTGCAAACCACAGACGAACCTACCTGCAAACCTGCTTCCCCTGTACTGTTGCAGAGGTCATGACCAAAATGTAGCACAATGCTGATCATGCAACAATTTAGCAATAACAGTATGTAAACTGTTAAAATAAACACAAAGTGTGTTCTCAAGAACCCAAACTAAGCTATTTGGATCATGTCTTAGAGACTTAAACCCTCTCAGAATTGCTACAGTCATTTTAAAAGAGTAATAAAACCATCAGGGAAGTTATCAACAGGAATTACAGGTACAAATTCATCCTATCCTACCCATCCTACATTTTTTCTTCACCCGTTAGCAACAGATTGTAATAACTAAAGGTCACAGTAAAATAAGGACGTTATTGCAGCTGAGGGAATAAAAGGCAAAAGTAGTGGAGGATACTGAAGACAAACACTGATAATAATCTTTATTTGACATCAAAGTAAGATCAAAGTGTTCTTATAAATGGCAGAGTTGAATGTGTGAAGAGTATTTTTAAAAGAAAAAGGTTTCACATTAGGTTGTAGAATCACAGTCTTGTTTGTTGGAGGGTTTTTCCATGATGACATATGTTGCGTACAGGACATCCCTGAATGTTGCATCTCGGTTTGCTGCCTGTCAGAGTCCATTATGTTTTCTTCTGTGGCAGTCTGTCAAGCATGTATGAACCGCAGGAGAGCATGGCCATATCTAATTGGCAAAGTTGAGGCAAAACAATGGCTCAAACTATATTAGTTGAATATCTCATTGAATATCATTCATCAGTGTTGATTAAGTTGGATAGAAGAGGACAACAGTCTGAGCGGCTCAAATCAGAACAATAAGCAGTTGTTGCATCAAAAGATTTACATGAGCCCCGCCCCTGAAGCAGTGCATCCGGGCGAGCTTGTAGAATGAGTTTGGGAGGTTTTATCCAATGCTGTGGTGCATTTTAAAGCTTTGTCAAACTGCAGTGAAAAATGATCACCATCCACTGCTGCAGAACATTTCAGGACCATAGACAGCACTTTCACAGCTCTATGAAATGTCATGTAGCTAACAGGCCCTTTTAAAATGTTTTCTAAACTTATCTGTCATTATCCAATTAATGATGAAAATATCAAGGATTCTGAAGAAGTTATAAGTGAAAGTGAAATGACGTAAAAGTAAATCTAGCAAGAGCACAGAATGTCCTCTCTATGTTTACATCATAAATCAATGTGTGAAAGGAAGGCTTTATGTCAAGCATTCAACACACACTGTAGTTTAAAGAGACACAAAAAATATAATAATAACAATAATTTGGGGGTAATGGTGCTGCCCATGGCCATCTCTTTTATTTGGATGTGAAAGAAGTATTCAGATCCAGTCCTTTACTAAAAGTACTAATACCACACTGTAAAAATACTCTGTTACAAGTAAAAGTCATGCATTGTAAATGTTCCTTAAGTAAAAGTATGTAAGTATCATCATGAAAATGTACTTAAAGTATTAAAAGTAAAAGTACTCAGTTCTATCAATTAACTAAGTGTTTAATGGTCTAATCATTTCAGCTGCAGCTTGTCGGCCGATATATTGTTGGGTAGTTTAACTTATAATAAAACATCATATTTTATAAACTACATGTGTTTTGTGTGCAAAAATCTTAATTTGTAAAGTAACTAGTAACTAAAGCTGTCAGATTAATGTAGTTAAGTAAAAAGTACAATATTTCCCTATGAAATGTAGTGGAGTAAAAGTAGAAAGTGGCATTAAAAGAAAAGAGGTACAAGTACCTCAAATTTGTACTTAAGTACAGTACTGTAAGTAAATGTACTTAGTTACATTCCACCGCTGTGTGAAAGTCATCTTTGTGGATTAAATAATTCTTAAATTCTCCAATCTTGAAGATCTCTGTTTGGTTACCTGTGGCGATAAGCAGTAACAGATGTGAGCGTATTTTACGTTAGCTCCCCCTACCCTCTCTGGTGGACTAACTACGGCTGGGTGATGGACAACACTTCACTAAATGTGCGCCACTAGTGATCTTTCCCAGGAATGTCTCCACAGACACCCAGTTTGTAATATTGCAAATACAACAGCTTTCATCAGTGGGCCATAGGCTCAGTCACCATTGTGTTATCTCATTCGGCGGCAAATGGTGGCTGAACAGACATTTATTTAAACAAAACTCTTTGAGATTATTACTTTAAGAAGAATTTGGCAAGTCGCGCAGATTCATACTGCATTTACGCGATGTCGACAGAATGAAAAGAAAAAACATCTTTTATTACAATTTGGGAGTGTTTACCCATCATTCCAAGGCATTGAGCCCCGTTGCTAGACTTGTAGATACTAGATAAACAACCTTAATGAGCTTCTTTTGTTGCGTTACGCATTCGAGAGAGGTCCTTTTATAGCTGAGTCGATTGTATTCGTGTTTAAAGGCACATTGAGTAGATTTTTCCCAAAAATGCTATGTTTGACCTATGTACAGAGACCCTGCCCTCTGCCTGAATTTTCTCTTTTCGTCTTATTTTACTGTGTTCGGGACATTTCTGGTCATCAACCTCTATAAAAAGGTAGCAACCAGGGGCCAGATCATCAGCATGCATCCAAGAGGAAGTGACGAAAATGGTGGACATTGCGCCAAAAAATGCAAATATAGCGAGAGGCAAAACGCAAAGTGGACAAACCTTGTTCCAAAACGAGAGTGAATCTGGGGTTGGCGTTCGTTCAGCCAGAAGAAGGGGCCAACTTTGAATGTTGTGCTTAAAAACCGCAACCAACAAATCCTACTCATTCTGCCTTTAATTTTATTTTACTACTGGTGGTGCATTTGCAGCCATTTTTCCAATCCCCAAATCTCCGACCATGAGAGGCTGATGTGATTGTTGTTTTCTCCTCTGCTGCTTGTAATTACGGTTCAAATGATATGACGGGAAGGCAGTGCGGATCATGGCGATCCTTTTGGAATGAATTAAAACATTCTGCGAAATTTCATTACTTTAAATTCTGGCCTTACAGATCATAAAGAATTGATAATTTTCCATGTAGGATGAAAAATGACTACAGTGCCTAATTCACTCCCTTAAATTTAAACGTCTCTGTTTCTTGCATGTCATCTTTTCACACAAGACTACAGTACTGATAATTGCAGTGGCAGTAATGCTGATACCTGAGCCACACAGGGCAGACGGTGCAGTGACTGAGGTCAGAGGTGGCTGGAGTCATCGAGAGGGTTGGAGATGACCGACTTGTGAATAAGTATGAAGAGGGGCAGGTAGGCCAGGAAGTCCAACAGGTCCAGGGGGGGAATGTGCTGCAGCTCCAGTCTGATGGCCGCCTCCTGCTCCAGATGGATTCCCCCAGCCTTCAGCTCCAACAGAAGCTGCTCTGCACTGATGAAGCCCCGCTGAGCTCCAGCGTCTCCTCGCTGCTCCTCCATGAGGAACAGGAACAGTTGCTATACAATAATAATATTTGACATAAATACGATTAAAAACAAGGCAAACTGGCTTTGGACTCACTCTAAGCAGAGTAGAGAGCGTGTGGGTGTATGCTCATGTGTGAGTGTGTGTTGTATTGTGCGTGTTTCTCAGGGGAGCCTCAGATTACCTCGACCTGTTTCTAGTCTTGTTTGAGTGCACCTGTTTGCACAGTTAATGCAGTCAAGGTGATAATTGTTGGGGGAGGGATGGGGGGGGCGGCAGGAATAATCCTTCTGGCAATTAGCCCATTCTCATGTTCCTCCTGCCTTTCAGTTGCTCAGTACTTCCTTGTATGAATGAGGGCTGGGCCTGCTTGTGAGCGGCCAGCTGGTAGGCCAGTCCTGGTGCATCTGAGATGAGCCGTGTGTCTCAGGCTGATTACAGGGCTGGGCGGAGTGGACGGCATGTTCACTGCTGGGCACTTTAATGAGATTAAGGCCTTGCTAATCTATGAAAAGGGGAAAGCACCCCTCTCTTTCTCCCTCTGGCTTGCTTCCCTCATTTCTATGCATGAGGACTGAGTGTCTTTCATTGAAAAAAAGCTAGCTTTACAAAGCATGCTTTGGAATTGCTCTTCAAAGTGTTTACCAGTATTTATTTCATTATAATTATACCCGCGGAGCCATGAAAGAGAGGCGGAGACGGTGTTTGTGGCATGAATGTGACTAATATGAGAGTTAATCTGATGCCGCATGGATGTAAAGTGCACATTGTGAAACCAAATTCAAGAGTATAAACATGTGGTGGGGAGTTCTATGCCAGCATAAGTTTAGGAAAATTTGAATTTGAACTGCAATCCAAACCATTTTATTACCTTTACTTTGAAGAGCCTCACTTCTAATGAGCGGAAGTCCATGTTGGTGATTAGTGATCGCATAAACTCACTGGAAGAAAAAAGTAAAATGATTATTTGCTGAACGTTGCTTCTGCAAAAGAACATGTGAGCATATTTTTCAAAAGAAGTACTCCATTGATTTAGTATTGCATATTCATAAAGAGAGAAAAGAGAGATTTAATCAAGAATGGGGCAGCAGAGCTTGGCTCGACTCTTAGTGCCTTGTATGGGTCAAGCTAGATCCTACACTTATAACACCCACAATGCTACTCAATAGCGACTTTCATTACACCATTCCTGTTTGGTAAATGCCCACGCCCTTAGTTTGAAACGCAGGTTTTCGGTTATAAATTTGGTGGCTCGAAGCCCAAAGCAAGGTAACCCTGACGACATGATCAGGGTTACTTTTCCGACATGGGAAAGCTCTTCCAGAGCCACAGAGTGTTGAGTGTCAAATCAGTGCAGTGAACCTTTAACAAGCCTTCGTTTGTTTTGAATCACGTTAAAAATAACCTCATTTATCGTGTTGGTAAATACTTTGGTTGCCACTGCGGACAATTTCAGGACAATGTGTTCCCGGCGGCGGGTGATTTTTGGCGGGTCATTTCCGTGCGATGTTGTGTTTGCAGAGATGTGATGGTAAAGTGTTCTGAGCCCATTGTGGTTGCTCACAGTGGCCTGGCTGCCAAACAATACTTGGGCACACGTGGACATCCCGCCACAGTAACGGATAAAACTGCTCTGGTTTTGGGGACAGTGGGTGTGGGGGGAGCTAGAGCAGGGTGAGCGGGGTTTTGTGTTGAGGTTTAGGGAGGGGAATAAGCAACCAGGGCACACTCTGGTGCTATGTGACCACTCGCAAACAACAAAATCTAGGTCCATTTGGATAATGAGAGGGATAGACAACTGATTGTGTTGGGACAGACCTCTCCTGTCCAGCGTGTGGCACAGCGACGGTCGTCCCTTCTCTAACGAGCGCCCGGTGTTAATGAGCCCCTCCTCACCGTGCGCTCAATGGCCTGATAGAGCGAATAATGGCCAAGCACTAGGCCACCGAGTGCAATGCACGCCTGAGTGCTCCCTGTGCTGTGATTGGCCCTTGTCCTCTAACCATGGTGCAGGCAGGGGCTTGATGGGGATGAAGCGAGACAGGGCAGCTAATGACAATTAATTGCACTTGGTTTGCAGTAAAAGAGTCCAAATGCTGGTGCGCTAAGGACACTGGCGTGATAATGGCTAGCGTAAACGAGGGGCTAGGGCACTGGTGATGGACTGCGAGGAAGATAATAGCAGCCTAACCCATTTTCTTTTTGTCAGACCTCCTCTGGCACCCTGCTGTGGCCAACATAGAAGACGTCTCGCTTACGTAATGCCCAAAATTTTGGCGGCCTTCTCATTGGGGAGCCAGTATACAGTCCAGCGGGGGGTGAAGGGATGCAAACATATTCTGACCTAGTTTGATTTGACAGAATTAAGAGTTGTTTTTGGGGTATTTTGGAGCGGGCTGCAGTGACGCTGTGCTCACTGGGTAAGAGGGAACTCTATGGAGGAGGAGGGACACCTGATTTGTCAGACAAGTTCATGTGGCGGGGAGCTGGTCGAGGTCATGTGTTCACCAACTTCAGCGATCCTTCGCTCTCTGACTCATTTAATCCAGTGAATTTCCCGGAGCGAGGACACTTACAGTAACTGTCAGTGCATGCATGCTCACAAATCCAACACAAGGGACAAGGGATGAAAGTGACAATAACAATGACTGCGACGGCTCCACTGATGCTGTTTGGGAATCCTGTATGGCAATGTGCTTCTTGGCGGATCATGTGACTTGCCCTGAGGGAATGTGGCGCTGTGTGAGGTGGACTTGTTTGGGAGCACAATGCTTCACAGGGACAGATGGGCTGAGTCAAGAGCCAAAACAGCACGGCACAGAGGGCGAGAGGTAGGCAACAAGAGAGCCGGAGAGATTAGAGTCATGAGAGGCATGGACAGTTAGAGTTGAAAAGAAAAGAGGAGGGTTCGGGCGAAGGGTGCAATTAGTGAGAGGTAAAAATTGGAAGAAGAAAAATAAATCTATATAAAAAGGCAGGAAACACCTCCTCAGATTTCAAAGCCTTACATGATCAGAAGGCTGATTGTGTAACTACTGTTGCAGCTCATTTCTAAAATAGGATTAGAGACAACAGGATTAACTGAAACAGGTAAGAGGATCCATTTAGTTCAGTTGGGATGAGATGACAGAAGGATGCTGTTGTTTTCTCCTTGTTTAGCAGCTGGCATTATGAATGCTGATCTTCTCTCTTCTTATTATTTAAATTGCAAAAAGGAGTTCTGTGAAAAGAGGTTTAATATGCTCATTCATTATCATTACTTTAATTGCCGTCATACAGAGGAGACACCATGGTCTCTCTGAGCCAGTGGGGCAGGCAGTCTACAGGCCTCCTCTAATACACAACACAAAGGGCTGGCCGTAAATCAGAGGACCCATGACCCTGACCCTGTCCTCGCTAAGAGGGAGCTCTCACTCCGGGGTGAGGGCTTTGGGAGCAGGCCTTGACCCTCGGAGACCTCCAGAGTAGGCTTGGCTCCACACACTCCTGTCTGTAGGAAGCTATACAGCCCAGGGCAAGAAAAAAGCGATGTGTGTGGGAATCTGTGGCATATGGGGCATAACGTAGAGACAAAGACGCTAAGGATGAGGCCAATCAGAGTGATGTTTTTTGTCTACACAGGGTCCAATATAGGGCCGCATCTAACTTTAATTATCGATTAATCTGCAGATTGTTTTCTTGATTAATCATTTTAGTCAAAAAAATGTCAAAACATTGTGAAAAATGCCTGTTTATAATCTCCCACTGCCCACATTAACACCCTTAAATGTCTTCTTTTATTTGTCCAACAGTCCAATAAAACTAATATATTCAATCTAAAGTGAAATCAATCTAAAAAAATCTGCCAATTCCCACATTTGAGAAGCTAAAACCAGAGAATGATTAGCATTTTTGACTAATTGATTAATTATTTAAGTTCTAATGCATATGTGGTTATCACATCCAAACTCATAACTTTGACTTCTAAAGTCATATGAAATGTTTGAAGACACAGGGAGAAGAGGATCAAAGGAAGACCCACACACGACGACAAAATCACTGGAACTAATTTGCGTACACACTCTTATTCCTATTTATGGAAGGTCAGGGACTCCTCTTCCGGCTTCATTGAAGAGTTCAAAGTATGGTGTCTGCTGAAGGTCACTTACTCCATGGTGGCTATTTTCTGTGCCAGACTAGCAATCACAGCAAAGAGCCTCAGATCCACAAGCCCATCTGTCACTCTGAAGTCCACCATCTCCAGAATCTAAACAAAAAACCCAGCCATAAATCCAGAACTGAAATATCTGAACAACTATTGGATGGATTGCCATGACACTGTGTCTAAATATTCATAATCCCCAGAGGATGAATCCTACTGACTTTCGTGATCCTTTCGTGACTTTTTCCTTGGGGTTAATATTTGTGGTTTTGAGTGAAATGTCTCGATGGACTGCAATGATATTTGATACACACATTCATGATTAACTGTACTTCTGATTTTCCTTCTAGCGCCACCATCAGATCAAAATTTTAATTTGTCCAATACTTTGACTATGACCAAATCCCTGCAGAACTAATAAGCTAATTAGCAAATGTTAGCATGCTAACACACTAAACTAAAATGGGGAACATTGTAAACACCTGCTAAACATCAGCAATGTGTTAGCATTGAGCTCAAAGTACTGCAGTGTCTAAGTGAAGCCTCATCGAGCCGCTGACATGGCTGCAAACTCTCAGTCTTGTTATTGAGTAGTTGTCATTATTCAGTCATAACTTGGCGATGAATGATTTGTAAAAGCTTATATCTTTTTATATAAAAGAAGACTTATAACGTTTAATGTAACAATATCTAAAAGACTTGGTAGAGATCATTTTTCATTATTGTAATAGTGGCTTTGATAAAAAAGAATTGGGCTAATTTTATGATGATCGTTTGGGTAGGAGGCTCTGATTGGGCTATTTTGTGTCAGTCAAATGCAGTGTGTGTGTGTGAATGGGTGGTTATTTGCATGTGTACAGATACAGTAAAAGCTGACCCTGTACACGTAGATCTCTTCTTCGTCAGACAGCAGCTCTGGAGGGATGATGTTTTTAAGAGCAAGTAGAACCTGAAGGCAGGAGATGTAGCCGTCACCATCATCGTCCTCCTGCAATTAAATCATCATCATCATCATCATCATCATCATCATCAGTGGCTCATTTGAAGCATTTTCAAGGTTATCAGAGGCAAAAGTATCCAGTATAGAGACAATTCACAAAAATGTATATGATTTTGAGAGTGGAATTTCATTCTTCACCTTAGAAACAGAAGTCTGAAAAAATAAAAATTCTGAATTCAAGATCCAAAGACCTTGAGATGCAGTTATAAGCACAGGGAAACACAAGTGGACATCCCCCCGGATATATCTTGGGACCCCTGCAGGTTCACAACCACTGATGTAGATGAAACGATTAGTCGATTTATCATTCATCTGCAACTATGTTATTTTTAAAAGCAAAAATGCCACACAAAAAAATTTAAATATAGAGTATTATATCATAGCAAATTGAATAACTTTGTGTTTGGACTGTAATTCAAGTAATTTAAATATGTCAACTGGAGTTCTGGGAAACTGATGGACATTATATTTTCTATTTTCTGACACTTTGTAGACCAAACAATTTATGTAATAATTGAGAAAATAATACAAAATATTGTTAGTTGAAGCCTTGTCACCTTCATTGTTATTGTTAGGGAAAAATCACCTTATTCTTGACAGGGAGCGTAACATATTACAGTGAGCGAAAGAGAATATTCAGAATATAAAATGGGTTCAAATGCCTTTTTTACTTACTGTTTCAAAAGCTCTTTTGTACTCAGCCAGCTTCTCCTGACTGAAAATGCAAAACTTTGCCAAAAAGTCGACTGCAAAGAGAAGAGAGGAAGACAAAGACCAACCTTTAGAGCCTGTAGAACGCTTAGCTGGACTGTTCATTTGTAGCTTACATTTTATAGCATACATAATAGTGCTTTCCAGCTAGAGTAACAGAATCAGGCTTCTCTGTGTGTGTGAGATTGGATTGGAGCAATATTTCTCTCCTCCGGTCGCAGTAGGGTCATGAAGGGTGGACAATACAGGGCGAGTGGTTCACAGGGCGTCCAGTCGGCCGTGATTGGGAGGGGGAGTGCAGCCAAGTGCCAGAGCGGCACTTGGCTGCTGAGTCTTTATTATAAAGACAGAAAGTGGAATGAATAGATGCTGGAGAGACGCAGCAGCCAAGAGCATGAAATAAACCACAATATTCTGCTTCATCAGGAAAAAAGGTTTTTACTGTGAGTGAATATCGACAGAAAACTTATCTGCAACTATTTTGACAATCGATTAAGTAATTTCTTTCAATATTCTCTGTACCTTGCTTCTCAAATGTTAGAATTTGCAGTTTCTCCTTGTTTTAGGTGAAAAAAAACCTGAAGATCTTTGTGTTTTGCTCCGTTAATTCACAACTTTTTTAAAAACACGGTTTACTCCATAGGATTATAATGTAAAACAGACACTGGCATCTTAATAGAAGACACCAAGTGTGAACAAAGCTTTTTACTGATTATTTTTTTGATAAAACAGCACCTTATTTCTTTAACCCAACTGTAATGATGAAGCTTAAAGTCTCCAATACAAAAACGATGATCACACGAGGGGGAACAAACTGAGGCTAACCATACCCATGAATATTTCAGTAGGCAAATTTGGGAGGGAGAGTGACTTGAAAAAACGGGGGGTAGAAAATGAAGGCTTTTATGCTGCTGCCACTTCAATTTAGGAGATGAGAATGAGTCTACTGAATAATGAATCTGTTCATTGGTTTGGAGAAGAAACAGGAGCAAAAGAGTTGATATCAGTCTGGACTTAAACCCCTGGACCTCTGGGGTTTCTCCGCAATAGCAGGGGGGCTGTTTGAATCTGCCATTTATCAGCTTAGGCCTAATCGAAACCAGGCCTTCTCTGGACTCATCCTTTCACATGCAAAATGTTACATTCGCATCGAGTCAACATGACTTGTTAAAGCTTGATTGATCAAAAACCTACGGGCCGACTTCGCGCATCTGTTTGCAAATATCTGTGATGAGAAGGGGCTGCAGGACGAGGAGGATCTGGAGTCACACATGCAGACACTGCTCAGCCTGCATGGGACCAGATTTATAGTCCTCTCTATTCAAAAGAAACCAACACACATTCACACAGTGGCTGGATCAGTGCAATGGTCAATTTGCTAAAGTGAAATGGCAGCTTATGTGAGAGCCTGAATGGATCCAACTTCTCTCTTTTACAACAAGGCAGGCTGAGGTTCACTGACCATCTGGAGGAGACTTAGCAGTGGTGACTTCAGTGAGTCTAGCAACATAGATATCAACATATATATATATATATATATATATATATATATATATATATATATATATATATATATATATATTTTTTTTTTTAAAGGACCCATAGTGGTTTAATATTATACTCTACTGACCATCCAGAACCAGTCAGGTGTGTGTGGGGAGATTATAGATGTATTATTAACTCATTAGTCCATCTTTTTTCCACAGGTAGAGGAGCATACTATACTCACATACTATATTCAAATTAACTTTTAAGACACTTGTAGTCGTTTCCATTTTGAGCATATTGTACATCCACTCCACTACATTTCATACATTCATATATTCAACGTTTTACTTATTTTACTTCTCTACTTACTAGATACTTTGCGTTAATAAATATACACTCAGTGTCCACTTTATTATGTACAGTTTAATGCAACCCAATACAACCGTTCTGCCATAAAGTTTACTTGCATGATGCCTATAATGTTTTTATTGACACAGTCATAGAGGTGTAAGCAGTGAGGTCATAGTTAGTGATGGTGTTGTACTGGACTGCATCATATACAGAGCATATATTCCCCCCTCATGTATATAAATAGGAATGACAAACAATTATAAACACCTCTCAATATAATGCAGTCCAGTACAACACCACCTTTAACTACGACCTCAGTAATAAACATGATTGAATTCACAATGTCACAAAAAACAGAACAGTATGAGTTTCATTAAGACAGAGGTTATGGCCATACAGTTGAATTGGATTGCATTAAACTGTACAGGTGTACCTAATAATGTGGCCACTGAGTGGTTGAGTGTACATGTAGTAGTAGTGATTAGTAAACGCTATATGACTGAACTGATAAATTGGTCGCCTTTAGCTACAGATATAATTGGTATTGGCATATATATCAGCCGATAAATGACAATAAATTGAAGTACAGAAATGCACAAAGATATGTTTTGAAACAGTGTTACCAATCTGTAGTTTGTCCACCAGAGAGTACTTTATTTTTTTAACTGTAAGATGTCCTGGTTGCAGTTGTTTAAAACAAAACAAAACAAAAAAAAGGTAGACATTAGGGTAACCTAAACAAAAATCAGCGATTGTACTGAGAAGCAATCACAAAAAAAAGGTGAAATTATTGTTTGAGGTAAATATATGAAATATATGATATCATACATACATTTTATACTATTTACTATGATATACACCGTGATAGTAATTTTCTCTGAAATGCAGAGTAAATGCTGAATGAAGCAGAGTTAAAGGAAGTTCAACCTCAACATCAGCCCCAACCACAGCCTTGCCTGTTCTTGTCACGCTCTCGCTCTCGCGCGCGCACACACACACACACACACACACACACACACACACACACACACACACACACACACACACACACACACACACACACACACACACACACACACACACACACACACACACTGCAGTGGTGCTGGAGGAGGTCGGGGGGTCCCTGGCAGAGGGGAGCACTCCGTCAGGGAATCAGCCGGACAAAAGGTGCAGTGGAGTGAGAGATTGAGGGAGGAAGCAAGGGCGGGTGGAGGAGCAGGACAAAGCCGAGGCAGTAAAGCCTCCTGCCTGATAGCCTTATCTGATTCCACTCCAGCGCTTGATGGCTTTTTTTTCACCCTGCCTTTAAAGCGCACAGGTTTGCCTTTGGTGTGAAGCCTAGCAGAAAATGTTAATCAAGAGAGGCACTGTGTGGAGAAAGGCGAGAGAAAGGGGAGAGTCACTCTGTTGAGGCCATAATCTGTAACGAGACCGAGGCGATTCAGTTGCAATTGAGAGAGGAAGAATGGGGCCATGATGATGATGAGCAGGGAGGTTCACTCTTTCACTGCCGTTTGTTTTTCTGTTTTGTTCCTTTTCTCTTGCAGAGTCACTGCTCGTGCACCGGTCCGCAGGCTGCAAACAGCCGCGGGTCACAACTCATTTAACACACACTTGGACGTAATTTTCAATGTCTGCAGCTGACAGATGAAAAACACTGCTGACTACACGTCTGACAACTATTAGTACTCATCTGTGTATGATTTATGTTCCCTTTTTTGGTACTACCTGAAATGTGTCTGTAGCACTGAGTATCAAAGGTATTGAAAGGTGGCACCAAAATGTTGCAGTTTTGTTAACTTATTTGATCTAAACATATGATTGGATAGCTCCTTTGTTGAATAATAATTTTGCTATTTAGTTTGATAAAACATTACATATATGGAAGTTTGGCTTTTTTCTACAGTTAAATCAGTGTTCTCTGGGGGAAATGTGTTGAAATCAAATAACATGAAAGAAAAATAACATCTAGTGTAAATCAGTGCTAATGTTAGCATGCTAGGCCTACTAAGCCTCCACTTTCAGAGTGGAAGCTAAAATGTGTTAGCCTAGCTCACTAGCTTCATCTTTCTAAATAAAATACAAACTCAATAGCATTTTAAATTAAATTAACCAGCAATATGTGTTTATTGAAAAGGGGGGAAAATCATGTTGTATTAACATTCATAGGCTATACAGAATTAAAAGGAGCTCCCGTCAGTAGCACATTATGGCAGTTAACGGCACGTTTCCTAGCGAAGCTGTTGCATCTTCCAGAAACTGCTAGGAGGTTTTATCTTGTTTTGAAAAATGGAATGTTATGCACAGTAGCTGCAAAACTATTGTAGTTTAGATTCCACGACTTGCATTTTTCCACTTTATGTGCCTTGCGTTTTGCAGGAATGCCCTGAGTACCTTAATTTTAAAACACTCCGATGTTATTAAGCATTCTTTTTCCCATTGTCCAATCAGATGAATTGAGATGCGGGCCTTCTGTGGTGGTGATGACAAGTGGTAGTGCACAGTTGTGTTAAGCTCACGTTAGCTCACTTTAAATGTCGCCCTAGGCAAGCTGCAAGATATAGCTGAACAAATTGCAGCCTCAACTACTTTCTAATGTTACGTTTTTATCCTTTGGATCCTGTGTTGTTGGAGGAATGCAGAGAGAAGAGTAAATATCTCTCTTAAAGATGCAATATGTAATACTGACAGCTAGCATTTAAAAGAGTTACTGCAGTCCAAATTCAAAATACTGGAGAGTCTTCTCCCCTGGCCCCTCCTCCCCAGACTCGAAGTTCACGGAGGTTTCCAGGTTGAGAACTCAGCATCCAACAATATTGCTGGAAGCTAGTCTCACATTGCCATGATCACGTGGAGGTCTGTACCCAACTGACAGACCACCCCTTGGCTTAAAATTACTCCAACAACCGCTGAAACACCACTACCTCGCTGTCCTCTCTTACAGACACACTTTCTTTGCTTAAAATTATGGCAAGAACCACCAAAAACACCACAACCTTGCTGTCCTTTCCACCCGACTGACATACACACTTTCTCGGCTTAAAATTACGGCAACAATCGCTAAACACACTGCAAACTCACGGCCTTCTCTACTGACAGACACACTTTTTTGGCTTAAAATGACTCGCCGTTGGTCGCTACGCCTGCTGAACAGGCTACACTGTGCCAAAGTTAAATTGCATGTTTCCATTATGAGGAAGTCAAACTTGTGGTTGTAAACCCCAACAAAGTGGTTGTAAACAGCGGTGGCCCGCTTGTCTGGTCCTCCGTTAACGTTAGAAGTTATCACGTGTTAGCATGGGGACGTTATCCAGGAATAGTCAGGATTACTTCACTGGCTGTGTCTCAACTGTTTTTGTGAGTAACCAACTCGAGTACTCTATATAATTCAATGTGAGTACACAAAATGACTGAAAATGCCCGTCCCTAGTAGCCATGATAAATTAGCCTGAAGCTTAATGCTTACATGTTCAGGAGAAAATTAACGTTAGCCAAATCGACGTCCTTTTGGGCTCTAAGCTGTCTCCATCTTTCAAATACATCTCCAATATTTACCTGTGTTTGATACGTCTCTGGTCATGCAACTGTTTAGAAACACTGAGGTTTTTTAGGTCGGGAAGAATCTATCTCCGTTGATCCCATTTGTTTGTTTGCTGCTTCCATGTCTGTACTTTAGCTGTAGCGTGCATGGGTTTGCGTTTTTACAGGTATATCTGGCAACCCGGCCAGGCTATCAAAATAGGCAGTTGATACCAACACTCAGGCCAAAACACAAACAGACATTCTATCACGGAACGGATATTTCAAAGGAGAAAATACTGGCATTAGCATTGTTGTCAAAAAAGATAGTATGTTTCCTTAATATCTGATGACATATTGTGGTCATTTTTGGATTTAATACAGTAAATATATTACATATTGCACCTTAAAATCATACCCAGCTCTACTTACCAACAGACAGTTTGGTGCTTCAATTTCTAATAAAACACAGTTTATTATTGTGAACTTCCATAACTGACTTGTCAAACAGTGTCAGGGATACTAATTTATAACACATGTTCACTGTGCTAGTTTATTTGGTCAAAAACCGAAGCCTTGGACAAATGAAAACTTTTACCTGATGAAGGCACTAACAGTCAAGGTTCAAGCTTCATTTATTGTCATTCTACAAAAGAGGGTTGCACAACGAAATGAAAGTTGTCGTCCCTTCATGCTACACAAGAAAAAACAAAAGTATTTTTCATGGTGGCGTACGGAGGATGAGTTGAGTAGTCTGACTGAGGAAAGAAGCTGCTCTGTAGTCTGATTGTACGACAGCAGATACTTCTGTATCATTTGCCAGATGGCAGCAGGGTGTTGATAGGGTAGGTATTGTCAGAGGATGACCAAAGTCATTGGGATTTATCCTCTGGGGATCATGGAAATCGGTACAAAATTTCATGGCAATCCATAGTTGAGATTTTTTAGTCTGGACCGCAGTGATGTATCCACTAACAGACTGTTATCATTATTGTAAACTTAATCCTCTGACTCTAAACCAAAACTGTAGGCTGATAAATGTCCCTTAAGGAGGCAAAGACAACCGTAAATAACATTACTTTTGAAACGCTGTCACACACATACACGCACGCACGCACGCACGTACGCACGCACGCACGCACGCACGCACGCACGCACACACACACACACACACAGGAGTCTATTGTGTTTTTAACGAGTTCACTTGTTTGTTGCTCTCTCTCCCGCTTAATCCCAGACTTTTGTTTCTGCTCATCATCACACTATATAAAGTGTCCCATAATTCCTTTAACAAAGGTCACATTCAGCAGTGGAGAGGAGGTGACCCCCTTTTTAATAGGAGAATGTCAGAGTGCAACATGCCCCACATATACAGCCCTAAAATATGTGATTAAGAGTGCGAATTTAGAGCAAATAGCATTCACACACACAGAGATAAACAGAGTCTAAACCAATCTGTAACTGCAGAAAGTCCATGAGAAATGGGTTTATGGGATGTTTTGAGTTTAAGTCCTTGAACATGTGATGATGCCGTAAATCCACTGCCTCAATGCCATGAGACAAAGGCATAAAATATGAAGTGTGGTGCTAGAAGATAAGGAGGTGAGAGGTCTTGAGCGCCAAAGCAGACCTGTAAACCAGGCCAAGCGTATCATTTCACAATAGTATAGAATGAGGCATTGTTGAGCATTTTGAACAAGCTTCACATCAAAGGTAAAGATTGAAATCTTATCTGATAAAAGTGTTACAGGAAAAGCAGTGTAGACCAGCAGGAGGTGCAGTCCAAGTGACTGAGCAGGTTCTCAGACTGATGAAGCAATCAGACGACCCACATGTGCACACAGAGTAGATTAAATGTGCTTTGTAGCCTTTAAAAGTATGCACATCTGTAATGCTCTCTAACCATCAATTCATCAAGCAGTAAAGTTTATTTTCTGTCTAGCCTTACATGGGTTTGATGCTGTGATATGGTAGAAATGTATGTCATACAGATTTAACTGGGCATATAAAGATTAAAGGATTAAGATTAAAGGATAAGTAAACTGAGTATGTACGAATGTTGATATGTATAATGTCAATGTATATGAAGGAATACTAAGCAAAATCTCTTCCTATTTATTACATATAGAACAATGAATGTCAACAAATTTTGGCCAAAATGTAATCTGGCTTAGATATCGGTTTTCACTTGACATTACACATACAATATGTAATGTTCTGCTGCTAGGGGTCTCTCAATCAAAACAAGAACAGAAGGCGGAGTTTGGTGATATTGAAACATTTTGTGGGATCATAGGAGTTGTCTTCAGCACCATTAACGTCATTGCAGTCAGCTTCTCCTGGTTAGGATTCTTTCAGTGTTCATTGTTCATAAGTTTTTACCAGGAGCCGAATTATTGGCAGAGGTCTCCTCCTCTCCAAAACAAATGGACCCGGTGATTTAAACCAGTAAAAACAGTGAATAAAGCAGTTTCACATTAAAAATCTGTTTCTCCGACGCTGTTTGGCTTGATGGCTGAGCTGCAGCTAAAGCTTGCTCTAAAAAGTGTATCTTAAGTGTGGCTTAAAACTGATAAAAAGTTCATTAATGGCAGCTTCTGGCAGATAACCACAACGCTGACGCATGCGCAGTTACCTTGACTAAACCATTGCTCGTTTGAACATTTTTGGAAACGTTTGGGATAATGTAAAACACAACAAAATGTATAAAATAGGTCTAGTCGTTTTTTAGACATTTTAGTGTGGAAAAGTTACATATGTACCTTGAAAAAATTAAAAAGATCAAGACTTACCAGACAAGGATTGTTCAAGCAATTACAATAACCCAATTTTTACATTTTCCAGACAAGTAGCCTCTTTCTGTCCTCTTTCAGAAGCAAAGACAGAAGTAGTTGGACGTTGTTATGCTGCCGCAAAACCAGAGACCGCACTTACCATGACCATGATCTCGCCCTGATCTTAACAAAGTAGTTTTAGTTGCCTAAACTTAAAGGGGCTGTACTCGATATTCAGAAAAAAGTGGTCTGGGATTGCCTCCACACGGCTCTTACAGACTATTCCCCAACTTGTCAAATACGGACGCTTTGTCACGACCCTCGGCGTCAGATACCGACGCACAAGGCACTCACATGCAGGAACACGCGAGTGTGGCAGGACCGGCTCTCAAAACAAAGAACAAAGAACAGAGAAGCTTATAACACGCACAGAGGGAGTGTGATAGTGGAATATGTTCTGAACATCGAGTACAGCCCCTTTAAGTGGCAGATGACAAAACGTACCTTGTAACGGTCACAGCTTTCTAAAAATGATGTCAATTACTATAACAGAGTTCTTGCATCATTTTTGAAGTCAAATTTAATCCTTTTAAAGACCTTTTTAAGACCACTACAAATATAGTTTAAGACCTAAAAATATTGGAAAAAATATCTGATAGGAAAGAGAATTTAGTGAGTCATTAATAAGATTGTTAATTAACTTAATAGCTTAACAATGTAATTATAGTCCTTGTTCATCCTCAAAAACAAAAATTATATAAGTCGATTCGAAAAGGCAATCTGATTGGTCAACTAGACATGTAGAACGTGCTCAAATCAGCATGACAGGCACATACATCCGTGATGACAGCACACCAGGCTCATCACTTAAAATTTTACTCCGCCATTTCCATGTCAACATCACAGAATTGAATCAAAAACTATTTTTGAAACATTTGTATTCATGAAAATAAATCAGGAACCATAGTGGAACACACATATTTATATAAAGTGATAAAAAAAAAAAAATGTCAGCAGATATAGATTAGTTACACCACAATGGGTTAGCAAAGCAGTTTTGTGTAAATATGTGCACTATTTATTCGGTTTGGGAAATCCCACGATCTCTACAAAGCTAACTTTTATTTTGTTGGTAACATTAAACGTTGTATAATCGCGTCTGCTTACCGTGTGAAGAACACAAAACCGCTCTGCCCTTTGAGTTTCTGGAGGCGACACAAAACCACTCAAAGCCGCCAGATGAGAGGCAGCGAGGGAGTCTGAAATTTTAGCATAATAGCCCCACTAGCCACCACTGTGTACCGCTTGTTTTAGTGAGCTAATTTGTTATTCAAGTGCTTTCACTCCCATGGTCCCAAACGTTACATCTTACGGCATAAATTGCACCTCGTTGTTTCCTGCCAACTTTAACCACTCCCGAAGCCTATTTTCAAATCATTTTTCATTAAATTTGCACCATCCCATCCTGAACGTAGCACACACTGCTATATAAAATAAGGTGAAACATGCATTACCGTCACTAGCTAGCTAACGTAACATAAAACTCCTGAAAATGCCGCAAGGCCTTAACTCTAATAGACTACAAATGGCGTAGGTGAGGTAACCAAAGACACATTAGGTGATTTACCGGAGACCATCAGTGACAAATTACCCCATCATCTTAAAAACACTGTCAGCAAATGTTATAACTACAGCAGATTTATAGTAAATTTAAGGCATTTTATGACCTTAATTTCACGAAATTTAATTTAAGACATTTTAAGACTTTTTAAGGATCTGTGGGAACCCTGTATAAAGACCTACAGTTTTACCAATACTGAGGACTGGTACATAAATATTCAGAGTGCATTACTGGTTTGTATAAAATAGTCTTTTCAGAGCAGAATTTGGCAGCTTTTGTTGTTGTCTCTTGAGTGGGTCCTACAATGTAAAAGAGGGTGACAATATTTGGCAGCATTTTCCTACAGACGCTGTTGTTGAACGCACGGCTCCTCCCCCTCACTTTCTCCAAAAAGACTGAGGAGTGTTTGTGTGTGTGTTTGTGTTGTAGGGGGGTTAGAGCTCTGATAGGAAAACAAACAAAGACACACGTAGCGGCCACACTCCTGTCTCTGGCTGCACGCCTGGCCTCACCACAAACCACAACTTACTGCACAAGCACTCACACACACCCACACCTACACCCAATCAGCTCCTACCACTGATATGCCACAGAGAGTCCAAATCATCTTTTGTATTGCAATACCAGATCTCTAGAGATAACCTCACAAAGCCAAATCATCTGGTATTATTGCCCTGCCACTCCTTGACATTGTGCCATTAATAAGGCCATTGTGGAGGCCACTCTCTGTTTGGACAACGTATAATAGACTCTTTGACAGATTTACTTTGCTCTCTCTCCCTATACGCCGTCCTTTTTTCTCTCTCTTGTGAATACAGCGGGCATATTCCACACTGCCGCTCATCAATAGGCGAGCTGTTTGTTTACCCAGTCATTCCGGGTTGATGGTAAATACATAGCGGTATTCCAGACCAAAGGCTGAGCAAACAGGGGTTACATAAAGGCACTGTACTGCACTGAACACGCACTGAAGACATCCCCCCTGCACGCACGCGCACACACCACACACACACACACACACACACACACACACACACACACACACACACACACACACACACTAATGCCCGTAACCTCCATTCAGCTTTTTTTTTAAGCGACTGGTCTTTCCTGTTAATTCGGTCGACCGTATTTTTCTTTTATTGCTCATTCACTGTTTGAAAGTAAAGCAGGCCTGATCTCCGCCCACAGGTAGATGACTGTAATATAGGCTAGTGGTGAGGGTGGGTGGGGTCAAAGCGAGGCTGGCTTCAAGGCCACCAGGTGTTCCATATCAACATTGACACTCATTAGAGACCACAGGCCACAGAGTCCCTCACACCGCACTCAGTCGCTGGTTAACAGGCGCAAGATGCTGCTCTGTTGCAACACAAAGGAGACCACAGCTACTTGACATCAATGTCACCCTGCTCTCCACGCACTTACAGTCTGTTCAGCCTGTTGTCCACCACAGTCACATATTATGATGCAAAACTGGCCTTCAAAGTCCAGAAACAGCATTTATAAATTGGCAAATTTTAGTATCTTCAATACATTTGTTTCTTTATTATAATTCTACCTGTCCCTATTGTTCAGTAAGGTACTGTTTTTTCACATTAAAAAGCAAACACCAACAAAAATGAATATCTCAACAATTATTACAACATTATCTCGATATTTCTATGTTAAACCTGCAATAACTGAATTTCTGGCCTCTTGGGGGCAGCAGAAACAAGCTGTGAATACAACACCTTCATGCAGCATCATCATCTTTTAGTTGATAACAGTTGATATGTTGAACTTGTTAGCAAACAGTTGCTTATTTACACATTCAGCAGTTATGGAGAAACATCATTCATTACCTACCTGATAAATGCAAGTCTAATATTCCCTCTCTTTTAGCTCTGTTTTTGGTCTCTACCAACTCCTGAAGGAAATAGCTGGCTCTTTAGCTGCTGAGTGCGCCAGTATTTTCACCAGTTCAACAATAACATCTCGTTTCAAATGTTTTTATTGACAGCATTTGTGCATAAGTCTTGATATTTACATGCAATATGGAACTGCTCCAATTCTTTCAAATATTTAACACGCAAAGTACAGATTAAAAAAGGGAAAAGAAGAGAAAGAGAAAGGGGAAAAGGAAAAAAAAGATATATATAACTCTAGCACAACTTGAGATTTGTGTGTTTGTGTTAAGTTTGTATGTTGATCTAGGTACAAAATAAAAGGTGACCATATGTTTAAACATTGTTCCAGTTTATCATTCAAAATAAACCTAATAAGTTCTAGGTGCAATGTGTCTGTTCATTGTCTGCCACTATTAGTCCATTTGAGACCAAGTGTTGTTGAGAAGCAGTCAGTTTATTAGATGCCTCAGAACATCCAAAAATAATCATTTTAAGGTCTGGCTCAAGTAAGGGTTTTAGAATATTGGAGAAGATTCTGAATATTTTGGTACAAAGGCTTTCAATTTTGGGTTAAAGTGCAAAAGTGGCATCTTGGATTGTAAACTTCCGTCCCATGTCATTGGAAATTTGTTGACCAAGCTTTTTATCCCAAGCATGCTTTTAAACCTCAGATGAAAGGGTGTTTATGTTCTGAAGAACAGTTCAACGCTAACTTCTCGCTGCTGTTTGGCAGTTTGGTTAAGCTCATGTTCACCCCAAATGTGTTTTCAACGTTTTCCTAGAACCAAACTGTATGATTAAAAAATTGCATGTCCTTTTATTTCAGATATCTGAATGTGACTGATTTTTAATATTTAGCCATTACAACTGGGAGCAACAATATCTAGATATGAGGATTTATTACTATAGATATAGAGGGACTATAAGCAATAATACTGAATTATCACCCAGTCTTTAGGCCACTATACTTGATTTGTGAGAGCCTTTTTTCCAATATCGTCACCAAGCAACCAGCAGCAATAGAAAGTGCAGATCTCACATAAGCCCCTGTTGCTACAATAAATTAACAAATATGAAACACTGGAGTAGATGAGTTTGTCGAAACCAGAGTACAAAACAGCACCAGCCTCTTCTGGATTTTAATTTCCAACACTGAGAGAGGTGTGTAACATGTTGTATGAGGGCATATGCATTTAAGAAGTCTTAAGAGAGATTGACAAATGGAGATTTGCCAACATAATCAAATCAACTTTTAAACTACAAAAACTTACAAAACTACTAATATGTCACTAGAGAAGTTTAAAAAAAAGATTTGTATACTGTATTCTGTGTGCAAACTCATTGTTAGCATTATAAATCTACAGTGGGAGCAGGTTTGACACCACTCATCTTGCACTGAGTACATAATTACATCTGCTCTTATTTACATATTCTCTGTTAACTTCAAACACGCATTGGCAGCGAATGCTGACTGATGACAGCCTGGAGGGTCACAGAGTTAAATGGATGGATGGTGGCAGAGTACAGCAATATATAGGTAGGTGGGTGTGGGGGGAGGGGGTTCTCTACTTTGGCAAGTGGTCAGCGTTGTACCGAAAAGAGACAATTATGACCAGTTAGGCCCTTTCAGAGCCTAATGAGGGGCCACGGTTAGAAGTGTCTGGACAAGAGGGAGTCAACACACACACACACACACACACACACACAGACAACAATTTTGTGCACACACAAACCACACTTGTGTGTACAGTATGTGCCAGGACACACATGATGAAACAACAGGACCCTGGTGAATATTTGGGCAAAAAAAATGACAGATTGTATCAGGACACGCTTTTTAAACACACCACAGCCGTAAACACAGGCACAGTCAGCAACACTAAAGAATACCGCAGACACACACGGACACATCATTTTACTTCTATTGTTATGAGGAACTTCATCACATGTCCTTTAAACATAAATCCAATTTTTAGCCTTAATTTGAAAGTGCGCTATTGATAAACACAAGGGCTGTGTGATATTTAAAAACATATCTTAATAGGATATCAACCCAAATGTAACCCTCACATAGACCTAATAATTGCCAGTTTCACTTTCTTTCTTTTTTAAATCAACAGGGCTTCAGAGTAAATGCTATTGTTAGCATGCTAACATGCTCATAAAGACAATGCTAACATGCTGATATTTAGAAGGTACAGTGTTTACAATGTTCACTGCGCTAGTTTATTTGGTCAAAAACCGAAGCCTTGGACAAATGAAAACTTTTACCTGATGAAGGCACTAACAGTCAAGGTTCAAGCTTCATTTATTGTCATTCTACAAAAGAGGGTTGCACAACGAAATGAAAGTTGTCGTCCCTTCATGCTACACAAGAAAAAACAAAAGTATTTTTCATGGTGGCGTACGGAGGATGAGTTGAGTAGTCTGACTGAGGAAAGAAGCTGCTCTGTAGTCTGATTGTACGACAGCAGATACTTCTGTATCATTTGCCAGATGGCAGCAGGGTGTTGATAGGGTGGGTATTGTCAGAGGATGACCAAAGTCATTGGGATTTATCCTCTGGGGATCATGGAAAACGGTACAAAATTTCATGGCAATCCATAGTTGAGATTTTTTAGTCTGGACCGCAGTGATGTATCCACTAACAGACTGTTATCATTATTGTAAACTTAATCCTCTGACTCTAAACCAAAACTGTAGGCTGATAAATGTCCCTTAAGGAGGCAAAGACAACCGTAAATAACATTACTTTTGAAACGCTGTCACGCACGCGCACGCACACACACACACACACACACACACACACACACTCCTGTAGCAAAACAAAAAAAAAGCTTCCATTAGTAATAACCTTGCTACAGAATAGTGAGGCCAGCTGCAGGGTTCTTCATTCTGCTTGATTACTGTCTGAACAAACCTGTCCAATCAGTCCCATTCAGGGTGCCAGCACTCACGGTAGAACTCCGACCTGACTGACCTCTGCCGAGGGGCTGGCCTCTCAGCCTTGACCTTAGGTGTGGAAGCTTATTGTCGGACACGCCGGCCCCAGCACTCTCACAAAGGCTTGGATGCCAGAAATTAAGCACTTGAGGGAAACTGGAGAACTCCTGGCTAAACTCCTGTTTTCAAAAAAGCCAATTCTAAAAAAAATCAAGTGCAGTAATTAAGGGGAATTTTTTAGAGTTGAGAGGAGTGTTGGTAAATGTGTTGGGTGTTTGTGTCCCCCCCCCCTCCCCCCCCGCATGGTCTATTGTGGCGATAGATTCAGCCTTATTGAGATGGAAAACCCTTGATTTTAAACAGTACAGTATAACACAAAAATCTCCTCAGCTGCTTCATTACAAAGCACCTTGTTTGACTTGTGCAGAGCCTCCAGTGGAGTCTTAATGAGCCAATAGATCAGATCTTTAATTAAATAGGGACTATGTGTGGCATATACAGTGGAGGTCAAGAAAGATATGTGGTGTTACTCCACCTGCCAGGACTCAACACTGGAAGTACAGTAGAAAGTCTTAAGTACTGCAACCTCATGTGGAGGCTTTCATATAATTAGCTTGGTTTTATTGGCTGTTTAAAACCAACTGTAACTGTTTCTGTCGTCTGCAGTGCAGCAAGAGCTGGGTTTAGGAGTGTTAGGTTAGGGTTAGGTTAATAGGTTTATTAATGGGTTTAGTCTGCCAAAGATCTGTAATTTTTCATTTGTTGTTGTTAAATCTTGTTGACTGCACGGATAAGGGGAGAGGTGAGAATTTAAACCATTCAAACTACAGCTCTACAATGAGGCAATCGATAAGATTAGTAAAGGTGTAAAATGGAAAATAACAGAAAAATAGGGTCTGGTTTAAAAGTGGCCAGTTTTGTTTAAAGGCATAAAATAATAATATAATAATAAACTCACAGTCCTCAAAGTTGGAGTGCCCTTTGTTGCTTTTTGGCTGACGAGGTGTGGCATCCTGCAGTTTGGAAAGTATGTTCAGCACCTTTGTTTTCCTCTCCTCCATCCTTCTGTCCTTCTCTTCAAGTTTTTGGTCAAGACTCCCAGGCCTCCTTCCTCCAGCTGAGGACTCGACTTCCCTCCATCCTGGATAAATGTCGTCCTCCTCCGTGGGGCCTCCTTTATCTGTGTTGGAACCTGGAGCAGAGAGATACAGTACAAAATAGATTTAGAAAAAATCCATTGCATTTGGTATTATTTTTCTATTTGGCCTTTTGCTCTGAGTGAAATGTGTGTATCACTTAATACATGGGTTAACTTTTTTTGGTTTGGTATATATAAACACTGTAATCACCACAGTCCTGAACAAGAAAAAACACATGGTCGTCTATTTGGAAGGAGCTATTTTGCAAAAGGCGCTAAAACCCATTTCAGGTCCTTTAATGAACACTAATTCTTATCACATTGTTCTCCTAAATGCCACAGTCACACCTCCCTCAGTCCTTTCAGAGTCTCACTAAGGAACGGACACTCTCCCCGAAACTTAAACAGCCGTCCATTTTGTCACTGACCAGCCAATTAAGAGTCCCATTATCTCTGAATATAAAGTCCACAGAATACACTTGTTGTAGCAGCGCAGAGACAAAGAGCACCATCAATGCAGACTTGGGCATAAGGAGCGTTCAGATTGTCTTTGGCTATACTTACCATTAAAGTTTCGTAATCTTTTCTTCACGCTACTTTTTGCAAACGTGAGTGTTACTTGTGTTAGTGAATGAGCAATAATTCAAATGTGATACATTTGGAGATGGTTCCATTCATTAGGAGGAGAGAGCTTGACCAGTCGAGTAGCTGACAGGCAGCAGATTCATCAAGCCTTCCAAACATGGTGGCGCGGATTCATTTATCCCGTCAGTGAGTGTACAGAGGTCAGCAGCCCAGATTGATGGAGCCATGTCTCATTTGACAGGCCGTCTTCCACCACACTGCACACAATCACACGCTCCCATCAGCCTCCATGTCCTCCTGAAGCCTCAATGTCACCACAGCAGGATGAGGAATCTATTCATCTTTAGAGCGCAGAATTCATCATTTCTTGTATTTTTTCTCAAATGCAACATAAAGCAAATGTCTGGGTTGTCTACAGTGACTTGAAGATGAATGTGATGTGAAGATAATAGTTTTCAAAAACCTTTTCTTCAAATGCATTTTTTTTTTTACATTATGGTTTAATGATGATCTGTTATTTAATTTAACAACTAATCAATTAATTGTTCTATACAATATGCAAGTATAAAATCATCACAGACCAATGGACCATGACCCTGGGAGTTAAGAAAACACAGCACATGTAAATCATGAGGAAGGTCGAACAGACTGAAACTATTCCATCAGTAAGTGTGACAGTGCGCAGGAGTTTTCTTATTTGTATTCAAGATATATGCAACTATAGCATGTTAAGCAGTTTTTGGTGTACTCTGAAAACATTTTGTAACGTCCATTTGTTGCGCAACTTGTATCATTTCTGTATTTGTTCGGGTTTCCTATATTTGCAGCAACTTTTTTTTTAAATGCTGCACGTGTCAAATTAGTAAAGATGTCTTCTTCATTTGCTTGTGTTTTATTTTTTGTAGCGTGGTGAACGCTCGAAGGCCACATACAAAGGTGAAATCTTCAAATTGCTTGTTTTGTCTGATCAAAAGAATCAATATCAATAGATTCAATTTGCAGGGATTTTAGACAGAAAAAAATCCTTACATTTCGGAGGTTGTTAAATAAAATGTTTGGAGTTTTTCCTTTATAAAATGACCCTATTGATTAATTATTAATTATTAAGTGTAACATTTCTTGATACAATCGGTTAAGTGACTAAATATTTCAGCATTGGTTCAAATCCATAAATCCAGACAGTTTCTGTAATGTACAATCTTTAAAGCAGGGTGAAATCTTATCTGAAATTATTCAGGATTTAGTTTCATCCTTTTAATACCCTCCTATCCTAACCTCCAACATGGCCTAATCCATGAATGCCAAGCAGTCATTACTGGTCAGTTCAAGCTGGAAACAAGAGCCCATCTAAAACACACAGAGCAGGTTACCATACCAACCACAGCATCTGAACACAGCAGATAGCTGGATTTGGCTGTGAGCGGCCGAGTCAAATCCCCTAGCTGATCTCGAAAAGGCCAACGAAGAACACACACACACACACACACACACACACACACACACACACACACACACACACACACACACACACACACACACACACACACACACACACACACACACACACACACACACACACACACACACACACACACACACACGCCGCCCACCCTCCGTTTGACTCTTTCCAACACACACACACTGCCTGGCCTTTACCATCCAGGGCACCAGGCAGAGGCAAGAAGGTTGGACTTGTATCTCTTTCTTTGCATGTTTGAGAAAGGGATGAGCATCAGCGAGACAATCAGTGTGCCGAGGCTATTCACTGATGCCACCCAGAGCCTTCACTCCTCTATCTGCTGAAATAATAGCAGAATAGGAGCAGGGTGGAGTAAAAAGGAAAATCCTTGGCAATTTATTATTCATGGGGAGGGGATTTTCCTTTCAGGGCTCCTTTATCGAAGCTTTTCCCAACACGTCACCCTCTCTATCAGCCCTGACAAGTGCCAATCAAAGGGTTTGAGACCAGGTTTTTGGGGAAACGCTGGATTTCGAAGACAATAGCCAATGAGTCCACAGTGGCGATGGCTTAGAGACAATGGTGACATGGCTACACTGTCAGTGTGTGGTCCTCTGGGGGGAAACGATCCTTGCTTAGTACACGACTAATCTCTGCTTGCGCCATCTCTGTCTTTCTGGAAGCTAATCTGTCCCGTAGCTTCCTCAGCTTTCTGGAACAATCCACCAGGGTCAGTTCAGATTAGTGCTCTTTGTGGCCCTGCTGATCGCTACATTCATTTGGATGCTAACATCTTTAGTAGCAGCTGAATGTTAAACACTGGAGTGAACGCAGAGTGACCGGGGCAGCAGGGAAACAGTCATGAAACAATTATGAGGGGAGGGATTATTCTACCTATGAATTCCTGATGAACAGAAATGGACAAAGGTCTTAACATGAACCTCACTGGGGAGCAGGAGCATCTTATCCCAGCTGATTTCTGTCTTCACTTTAATCTCAGAATTGCTTAACCATTGTTGATTGATACAAAGACAGGTGGGCAATTCATGGCTATTGAATGGGAATCATAAAACTTGTTTACGATTACATTTAAAAAGATTATTAATATAATTATTATTAGTTGAAGGGTCATTCCACGTTATTTTATACACTCATTACACGGTGCACTATTCACACTTTAAATTGCATAATGTCCTATAAAGCTGAGAAAAATATCCTCAGCTTTATAGCAACTTTTTCCACTAAGATCACCAACTAGTTGTTACCTTTGTCTGCTGTCTGGTGCTGGACAGGTAGGTCATACAGTGGGTCTATCTGAAGCTAAAAACAGCTGTCTGTTGCTAGAAACAAGGTTGTTAAGAGAGACTGTGTTAAAAGTTCAACTGCTGGCCATAAAACCAAAACTGTAAGCAGAAAGTCACTAAAAAGAGGGCCGTGGGGAACTGATAAGCACTATGAGCAACCCCTTTAACATTACATACATAATACATATTAATCTTCTGATCCATTGGTGATATACAAATTTTGATTAAAGCAGCTTTACATTTTCTATCATTTAAATGTTTGGCATTTTTGCTTGATAAATAACTTAAATTATTCATTGAATTCCCAAACAATTCAACACAAATACTATATATTTTCAACCTTACTTCCCTAAACCTAAGTGTTAATCATCATTTGGTCATGTGAACTGATCAACTATTCCAGATGCAAATAGTGTTTTAAGCCCATTTTCTCAACTGTCTCATATACATTGAGTCATAATAGGGTCATTCCCTCCATTACTCGGGAGCCCTATACAAAGGGTTGAACTGCTCGCACCTCCAGGGTAACCAGATCTCACCTATCCACACAAAGACATGCCACACACTGGGCATCTTTTAGAGACTGCGTGACCTGAGGCGTGACCCCTCCACGCCCTGCTGATGACCCCCCTCCCTTTCCTTCTCCCCCAGAGTGTGACCATGCCTTTGGCCTCCAAAAGGTCAAAGCACACAAGCCATCAGTAAGATCCTCTGGGTGACATATTTTTTCACGAGTCGAGTTTGCCTAATTGTAATAGGGTAGTTAAACAGGGAAAGCCTTGTCATAAAATGTGTAAGGAGCTAAAGAAAAGCTGCATTTTAAAGCCGAAGGGAATTCCAGACACTGTGTGCTATGACAATGAATGTACATTGTATACATTTAACAAGCTGATAAATCAATCATATAAAACATATTTCTGGTTGCACAAGAAATCAAGTAACATATTGCACAGTAGAGCCAACAAGTGTCATATATAAATGTCAATATGTTCCAAGGCCCTAGACCAACTAAAGGCTGATTTATACTTCTGCGTAAAATCTACGCCGTTGCTACGCACGTAGGTACGTGAAGACACAATCCTACGCCGGACGTCTGACGTGCACCTCTCGAAAAATGTAACTACACGTCGCTCGGCCGTGGCTTGGAAACATTGCATTTCCCCCGACTCATTTCCTGGTTCTCCTTCTCCGTAAACAACATGAAATCAAGGAGAGGGTTCACTTTTCCTGCTACAGATTTCCCACCGTGGTCAGAAAGCACAGGGGAGACACTTTGTTTCTCTCACTATGACTCTAGAGTCGTTACTCGCTCCGAAGCTAATCGCTGTCACTCTCTCACTTCTCCTTCGCTCTACCACACACTCCCCACACACACACACACACACATGCCGGCTCGACGTACACACCAGCACACAAGTATAAACATCAGGCCGCTTACTTAGGCTAGGGCGAAAGCTCTGCGTGGAGCCTCCGCAGAACCATAAAACAGCCTTAAGGGACCCCTGAATCGTTGTTCATTCATCATTGAGTTTGCCTTTTCATTAAAAGAGTACTTTTGCACCTCCATTAAGATTAGGGACTTGGTATCATGAAGCAGGTGGGCAGAGATATCATGATTCGTAGTCCCTACAATGGCTTACACTAAATAATGGAGGATCCAACAATTCCCATAATGCAACTCAAAAGCATGTCCTTAGACCGCCTCTGCTGGGTAAAAGTATTTTAAACTTCACACCCCTGGTTTAAAACTGAGGCAATTTAAAAACTTGTAGTTTCCAAGCCAAAGCCGCAATAACCCTAATGACATGATTAGGGGTTATTTTCTCAAACTTTAAAAAGCTCTTCCAGAACCTCAAGGGGAAAAAACGTAGTAGGAGCTCACCTTGGTGGTGCTCACCTTTCAGGAGCCCTGGAAACTAATTTGCTGTGATGCAATGTTTCAATCACTCCTTGTGCTTATCAGCAGGAAGATGCTTAATGGGGGCTGCGGTAGCTCAGGAGGTAGAGCTGTTGTTGAGTAATCGGAAGGTTTCCTGCAGTCTACATGTTGAAGTGTCCTTGGGCAATATACTGAACCCCAAATTGTGAATGTGTGAATGTTTATCTGATGAGCAGTTGGCACCTTGTATGGTAGCATCGGCCACCAGTGTATGAATTTGTGTGAATGGTGCCTGTAATGTGTAAAGTGCTAGACAATCTCTCCATAAATGCAGTCCATTTACCATTCCATCAAGTTGTTTAGGTAATTGTACTTAAATGCAACGTCTTAAATGCTATGTTTGAGTTCAAAGGTTTGACCTCTAATCTCTAATGGGTTCTGTGTGCGAAGTATCTTCCAAACAGGTAAAGGTGTTTATAGCTGTGGGGAGAAAAGCCTGCCGTCGTAGAGAGGGGCGAGACGTGATAAACCATACAATTGTAGATAACTGAACACACACCTTTGGACAGTCTCTCTTTAAAGGAAATAAAGTGTTGCACTCGGTTGTACACATGAAAACTGTCGGAAGGTTCTGTGCGAAGGAAGAAAAAAAGAGAGCTTGAGGGGAAAGTTTCAAATCCTGCCTACTTTCTTACATGTACACGCACATGTACACAATCGCTGCATAAAGTGGGCATGATTGTTGGATTGTAAGTTTTTAAAATCTACAAAATTTGACAGATGCAGCACCCCAATGACACCTTAAATCAGGATAATCCCAAAATGATTATTATTACTGCAATTTTTGTGAAAACTGATGTCAAAATGTTTCGATAAATGGATTGTCACAACACAGCCTGATCTATAGTTTCCCCCTCCTCTTCTCCTGGATGTATTTCATCAAAAACACCACAAACACTGAGTGATAAAATAATTAAGCTTAGCAGCCTTGGCACTTGACATCAGACATGTTGGATTAGAAAGACATATGGCTGTGCCTTTGGTCTAAACGGTTAGCTGCAGCTTGTTCCTCAGACATATCAATCTCTGATATGATGGATGCATTTGTTACATCCTAGGAATACAGCATACCATGGACCATTAGTGCTATGGAACAATGACTGATACTGGTACGAGTGAGTCACCAGCCAGAATAAAACAGAGCGTGATCAGAGTCTGATAGATGTAGTCAAATGAAGATGGGAGGAAAAAGAGCCAGCTATAAGTTCAAGGGCGGCTCTCCATTTCCATGTGATGACATTACCTCGGCAGACCTTTTCCTGTCTTTGGCTGCCAGCTTTCCAGTGTTTGTGGTCCGTAGAGTAAGCGCTGCCTCAGAACCATCCCTCATGAATGTACACAAGCCGGCCACACAGGTGAAGGTGATACTGCGAGCCAGCTGGCCCTAGTAAGGATTAGCGGGCTTAAGTGTACCGGAGGCAAGGGAACGCCAAACACAGTGCTGACAGTAAGGAGACAATGGCTCATCATAAAGCAGAGCTGACAGGGACTGAGTGGGCTTTTACCGGATCAGACACTAATGGTGAAGACAGGCTCTTGTATTGATTAACTATTGTTGTTATAGGCTCTTAAGAGAGAGCACAGTTTAAACAGAGATGTGATGTGTCATAGCAGCACACACAGATCTGGAGAAGTAATTACTTTCTGGGTAGATTTAAGGGATACAGTACCGTGATTGGACTCGCAGGGAGAATTGGTGGATCTGAACATGTTGCATGATGGACTCAGGTCTATGATCCATGAAGATGGTGACCCAGAACCTCCTACAGACTGATCCTGCAAGGAAACAGAAGACATGATAAACAAACTTGGCCTGTTATTAGTTGCAAAGCCAAAACATTTTTATATTTACTTCCTCTCAGGAATTTGGACAGGTATCAATCTTCTAATCTGCAAGAAGAATAAGCATAAAATGTCTAACTATTCCTTTAAAACATTGGGGGGTATCACTAAAAGAAAATTAACAATATTCCTTACCCTAACCCAGAACCAGCAGCCCTCCCTCTTCCCAACGTCAAACATACCACTGGTTTATCAGTTTATCTTCCTCTGAAATAATCCAGTGTCTGGATACTTGGTTTAGTGAGGTGCATTATGCTAATGTTCGTATGAATCGTGCTCTGAGCACTCCAGCTCATCGTGGTTCGGCATAATTGCAGGGGGCTTATGAGTCTCATTCATGCTTTTCAGGGGCCCTCTGTCATTCCTCATAAAGGGGAGATTAATCGTAGATCACGTGGAGCACCTGCGTCCATTCCACTGCAGCCCAGCATGCACAAGCCCTATTTACCCCCCCTGACCCCTTACCCCTGTCTGATCCTAGTGGTGGTGCATCCTCTAAAAGAATCCCACCGTGTCGGCCCTTTAGCCGACCGTACCCCCCTGCGACAGAGCAATGAGCTGGTGTAGAAGCCTGCCTGCTCCTGTACTGTCACGCCTCCCCCCTCCTGCAGCCCGTGACTGATTAACCACACACCTGCTGCACGCCGCGTGCCCTCTGTTATATTGTGTCTCAATTATCAACAATTTGGCTCATCTTACTGGAATGACAGTTATAAATGAATGCGAGTTAAAGTTTGTAAAAGGGGGTCTTTGTGTGTGAGGGTGACTGTGTGAACCAGGTTTGGAGTTATTGTCTGACAGGAGTTGATTCTCGAAATGTCTAGTGTCTGCTCACTGCTTTTGGAGGAAATCTGATAGATGAACGGAGGAGGGGGGAAGAGAGTGAAAAGCGGTTTCACAAGGGGCAGCGGCACTCACCGATTTGTTTTCCTGGACTTTCCCTGCAGAGTCACACCTTTCAGAGATGCTGCCAGCTGTGAGGGGCCTCAAAACACCTGACAAAACCACACAGGACGCAGCGTCAAGTTAAAGGGAGAGAAAGCAATTGTGTATTGCCGGCGTGTGTGTACGTGCATGTGTGTGTACATAAGTGTTAGCCTCCGGCGCACACTTACATGCACTTCTCTTTTGTACTTGTGTGTGCACAGATATGAGTAATGTAGTGTATTAGTTCCAATTATGGCTCTTAACCTCTGAGCAAATAATGGCAAAAAGTAGAGCAACAAAACCCTGGAGGAGCACCTGTCTGCAGAAGCGTGCCAGGTGCAAACATTGTTCTGGAGACACAGAGAGAGGAAAGACAAGCTTCCAGCAAACTCAGACAGATTTTGTCTTGTTGTAAATATTGGTGGCACAGAAGCATGAATACCCAAAACAAAGGCACCGTGGTTATTATTTTTCTCTTTTGTTGGTTGTGTGCCAATGGAATTTCAATGGTGTTGCTCATAATGCATTTTTCGAAGACTATTTCTTCAGTAGAAAGTGGTGCCAATTAAAACTGACAGTGAGGTCTGTGTACTATCCAGAGTTAAGGGACGGCCACATAAAGTCTGGGGCTTTCTTAAAAGAAATTAGAGACGGGAAAGACACAATGAATCATACAAAAAGGTGCACAGTTGAATCATACAACATGATGCATCGGTTTCGGGCAATTCTATATCAAAGGCATTCATGGTGTTGCACTTGTTTGTAGTACATAAAAAAGTAGTCTCGCATTGCCAGACCTACCTCCACAGCATTGAGGAGGAGGGTCTGGCTAGTCCCCACAGCATTCCAGGATGGGAGAAAAACGTGCGCTGGTTTATTGGCATTTCTTTAAACCAATCACAATCGTCATGGGCGGCGCTAAGCTCCGCACGGAGCCACGGTGCCGCTGCAAAATAGCAGAAACTTGTTTTGGTGGAACGTGTGTACGTTCAAAAGATCGTTCGAGAGAAAACTCAGGTTGGACAGATAGCCTAGCTAGCTGTCTGGATTTGCCCTGCAGAGATCTGAGGAGCAGTTAACCATAGTCCTCAGAAATCGACCGGGGTTTTTAAACCCCGGTCGATTACACAAAGAAAGCGGAAGGAAACGGACATCGGCCGAAAAGACATGCATCCGGCAGAATTTCCTGCGGCACCGGAGCAATCCCGGAAGTGGAAAATCGTGGATATGGACTAATAAAAAAGCGACAGAAGTAGCTGTGTGAAGAATAATAAATAAGGGAGCTTGACATAAAATGGTCAAATTCTTCTAACTTTATCACCCAAACACACCTGGCCAACAATTACAACAATTGTTGGTCCGATGTTGAAAAGGTGTGGGGCTGTTCGGCCATCTGACAAACACACAAAATAAGGATTTCTCCATTTCTAAACACAGTGTGTCACTGTTTCTATTGGCCAACCATAAAACATGTGCAGGCCAGAGTTGAAGAAAGATGAACTCTGAACTTTGAGATAGCACCAAAACAGAATTCTATTCCTGGATTTGACTTTTACACTGGTTTTAAATTAAGTGACTGAGCCAATTTCCACTGAGATTAAAAGTGTCAGTATACCTCAATTTGTCAGATAGTCGAACAGCATCTGAACCCCTATTCCTCCACAGCTTTCTGATGACAGAACTGTGGGGGGATTGAGCTGTATTGTATTGGGATAGAGCAAGAAATCTCAGAGAGATATCTAAAAACCTGGACAAATAAACTCAAAACTATCTACAGACTGTTCTATTGGTTGAACCTTTAAACGTCTACAGTGTTTATCTCACTTTCCGATGTGTTATCAGACTATAAACAACGGGCACTAGACTGAATGGGTTTTGTGCACACAGTCATCTCAGTTTCTTATCAGTTGATATGCATGCAGTGCTTGGTTCTAAGTGTCTCTAGGTATCTTAGTCGGACTTTCCCGGTTAATGATCCACTCCAGCGGTTTGATCTTTATTAATATTGCACATACTGATACCCCTATAAACCTTGCCTCTGAGCTGCCACACCTTCGGAGAAAAGCGGTTAAGAGCGCGCAGCGGCATGCTTGGGAGCAGATGAGAGGCGGTATCACAGCTCGTTAAAAGAAAAGCTGCTTGCCGCCATAAAGGCATCACTTACTCTCAAGGCCGCCCGCAGACCGAGAAAACACACCTACAGTGTTATGTTTTCCCCACGCTGTCTGGTCATGCATGTTTTCACCACACACACACACACACACACACACACACACACACACACACACACACACACACACACACACACACACACACACACACACACACACCTGTCTGCCTGCTCACTGTTAAAGTGACGGTTTTTTGCTTATCAGACAATCTTATTCAAACTGTCAGAAAGATTTATCAGAGCAGGAGGTTTACACCAAGGTTATAATCGTTAACGAAAACGAACGAAATAACGAAAACTAGGTGGGAAAAAACATTGTTGTTACCTGAAATAAAAATAAAAACGAGGCATTACAAAAAAACGATAACTAACTAAAACTGTAATGTCTGTTTGCAAAACTAACTAAAATAAAATGATCAAGTAAATGTCCTTTTGTCCAAGTTTTCGTCTTTGTCAATGTCTTTCATAGAGCAAATAACATTAGATCTTTATGAGTTGACATTTCAGACCATAGACCTGTTTTCTACAGTCTATGCCAGAGACATATAATGTTTCTGACTGGGAACCCAGAAATTCCGACATTCCATGTCAAATTGAACACAACGTAGTCCATCCCCCTCGCCTGACATCATGGCGGTACCAAAAGTTGGAAGAAAGCGGCAGAGTCCTATTTGATTATGACTGTGTCTGATAAAAGCAAGTGCCTTGCAGTGGAAGGTGGTAAAAAATGTGGACAATTTATTAAAGGGAAAAATCCCACGAATTTGAAAGTACATTTGAGAAGCGCGCACAAGGAGGCTAACCTAGCTTTCCTTAACAAGGTAAAGGAGAACGCAAAAGTCCCCTTTCCCTGAAACAGAAGCTAACCCCGGTACAGGGCATGGATGTATGGATACAGGCCAGGCAGCATGACGGAGACAACTGTAGGACAGAGAACACTATAGGAGGGCTTTCACCATAGCTGCTGGTTAGTAAATACGCAGGAACACCAAAAGCAGGAGGAAGCGTGGGTTAATATGTGTCTACACAACTGTGTGAGTCGATTGACTTCAAAAAGTTCACCACTTTACTCGAACCAAAGTTCAAAACACCTGTTCATGTATGTCTTCTTTAGTCGATTGGCTATTGAGGTTTTTTCCTGGCACAAATCACTCGCACATTTTGCACTTACTGCGGTGTCTTGTGTTGACTGTTTACATATTTGTGCCCATATGTACATTGTATGTAGCCTACTGGTGTTATTGTTAAATATATTGTGAATACATATTTCTAAAATTGTATGTTTTGTTGTGTTATAGGTTAAAGGTCAGAGAATACTTTTTCTGACCTTTTTGAATCTTGCACCTGAGAATTAACCCATATTACAAAAAAGACTAAAACTAATAAAAACTAAACTAAAACTAAGCATTTTCAACAAAAAAAAACTAAACTAGCAAACCCGCATTAAAAACTAATTAAAACTAAACTGAATTTGAAAACAAAAAGTCTAAACGAAATAAAAATAAAAACTAATGAAAAATGCAAAACTATTACAACCTTGGTTTACACACAGTGAACTGAGATTGCTTGTGTGTCACAATTGGCTTTATAAAAACACTTATCTCACTCAAACACACAATCACAAATAAACCACAAATACTTTGGATACTTGTTGACTGAAAAAAGACGTTTCAGTAACTAGAAAGGAAACTTGATGCTGACTCAAAGTGTGAACTTCCTCTTTTGGCTCCTTGCATAAACAAGCTGCCTGTATCAAATGTATTTGTATGTTTTGCTGGCTTATGTTTAATCCTGGCCTTAAACTGTGTGCGTGTTTACAAGCAAACACTTTGTCTTACTGAGAAAATGGATATTGGTTCTTTATGGAGAAGTTTGGTTTTATCATAATAGCTGTAAAATGTGAAATTTCATTAGGATGCATTTAATGCTACATTTAATCCTTTATCATGTTTCAGAAAAAAATGGGCTTTCATTTATACATCATTATATATTGCTCTAAATCTGCATCTTTTTCATGAAGCGCTATACCTGCTGAAGTCAATCCTGGATCATACTGCATCCTGAGAACGGACCAGTCCTGCACCGGTGAGAGCTCCTCTTCCTGACTGAAGGGACTCAGCAAGGTCTCGGGCTCCGGTCGGTCCAGGAGGAGCAGCTGGACCCGGGACAGGGAGCCCAGATTCCCGGAGTCACAGCCCACCGTCAGCGCTGCCAGGCCCGGAGACAGCTCTGCAGGGGGAGACAACAAAGTCTGAAATACTAGAAAAATATCCTGCGGTTACTTCTGTCAGACGGGTCTGCTTTTATGTAGAGGAATCATTTGGAAATGTAAACAGACCACTGATGGGTCTGCACCGCAGCTGCTAACAATAAGCAGACACAGTTATTGCATCTTGCATTTAGACATAAAATCCATCCATGCAATTTCTGCCTCTTATACGGGGCCGCGTCACCATGGCAGCAGGCTAGACAAGGTAGTCTAGACATCCCTCTCCCGAGCAATGTTTTCCAGCTCCTCCTGGGGGATCCCTAGTTGTTCCCAAGCCATATAAGATATATAAACTCCCAATATAAACTCTGGGTCTACCCCTACCAGTGGGATGTGCCTGAATCACCTCAACTGGCATCTTCTCTCTTCTACTACATTGATCTCTGTCCAGATGCCTGAGCTCGCTCCTTACCCTATCTATAAGGGTGAGCCCAGCCACCCTTCAGAGGAAACTCGTTTTGGCGTTGAATAAAAAGTTTAAAGATCACCAAAGTTATTGTAATTCATCCCGAGGCGAGCATGAATGTGTGTACCAAATATCATGGCAATCCATCTAAAAGTTGTTGAGATATTTCAGTTTGAAGTGGACCGACCGACCACATGACAAACCGACATTGCCATCCCTAGAGCCATGCTACTAGCATGGTTAAAAAGGTGAAAGAAAATAAAATACTTGAAACAATTGTCAAAATATAAGATTAGAACATCCTGTAAAACTGTTGACCTTTTGAAAATAATAACCCACAATTAGCTGGAATGACTTGAACTGGATCATGAAATCACTGTAAGTTACACTGCCTAGTCTCCACACAACCCTGACCCCCCCCCCCCCCCCCCCCCCCCCCCCCCCCCCCCCCCCCACTCCAGAACATCTTACCCTCACCTCCCCCCTCAGGCTCAAAAGTTCTCATCGTCACACCCAATTAAAAGCAGATCAGTGACAGTGTGGCTCAGTGCCCATGCAAATCCCACGCTGGCTGAGTGTGGAGCTGTCATTCCACTCCGAGGGGATTTCACACAACACGCACTGCTGCAGGTACACACACACACGCGCACACACACACACACACACACACACACACACACACACACACACACTATCGTTCTCTTTCCCAGCAACATCTCAAAAAGCTGTAGGAAAGCCCTTTACATTATATTAGCTTCCACAGACAAAAAGTTTTCCGTTTGTCTAAATTGTTATGCAACGTGTCCACTCTCCCTCCCACACACAAACTCCTGCAAAGTGTTTTCAGTTGGGAAGTCACACGTGTCTGTAGGTGTGCTGACGCTAGGTAAAGTAACCCCTCAGGGGAGAAAAAAGGAACTGTGTGTGCTAATAAATTAAGGAGTCGTTGAGAGGAAATCCCTGGGATAACTCTGGGTGTAACATAATGTGGTGGGACACACTTTCAGTTAGGCCGGGTATTAGTCCATCATTAGCCAAAAGTAGCTACAAGATTGAAAGACACTCAGCAAACACAGTGGCAGATAACAAATGATTAATCTTGTGATTATGGTGTTGGACACAGTGGTTACCACCCACTTAGAGTCAGAAGAACGGAACACACACTTCTAATTCAAATGCTTTATACTTTGGCAAAATGAAGTTTGAGAGAAGGGCAAATATTTTAAAACTAATAGTTAAATAACCAGACTTTATACAGTAAACTTTTAACAGGATGCTCATGTGCACCAGAGCTGTGCAATTTAAGTCAGGTCTCATGTCCTTATAACCAAAATATCAAAAGTCAAATGCAAATATTTCACGTCTTTGAATGCTGAACATTTCAGCGACTCAGCATTTGTGTCAAACTGCCTCTTCTTCCCAAAATTGTAAAACAACAGAGCGGTCTGAGTAGACTCACTTTCATCTCTGATCCCGAGGGTCATCAACTGAGATGTGCATGGTAGAATATAATCCACTGCTGCTCGTCTCGATCATAACTGGTGAAGCATCATGTTGCTGCCAGTATTCTCTCACATTTTGGGTCATTTTGGATCGGGCCTATATGACCTGGGGTCTCTTTCGGTCACTTAGGTCTCTTTTTTTAGAGAATAAATGTATGTTTGGATATATTTTCCTTAGATCTGTTTGCTCAACTGAGCAATTAAACAGATATGTATCTTTCATTAAAAATCCTGCTCAGTGGAGCTTTAAATCAGTCACATTCTATACAAATGTAAATTGTGCTTCTTGACAGTCTCTGATAAAAATCAGTCTGGAGCATTAGCTCACATTTGGCAGAGCTTTCGGCTTGAGCCCCGAGTTGATTTTATCATGCTGTGGTTGCTATGGCAGCAGTCCCCCTGATCCTTCCACATCCTCGGGGCAAAGGTCTTCAGGGTCAGATGAAGGTTTGGGGTCAAGCAAGCAGGTTAAACACCTTGTCAGGGATTAGCGGGCTATGAGGGAGGTGGAGGAAGTCTTCATAATGTCTCTCTCAGCAGCTCACTGAACCACCTCCAGGACACACACACACACACACACACACACACACACACACACACACACACACACACACACACACACACACACACACACACACACACACACACACACACACACACACACACACACACAGGGTATCTATCACAGGTAGGCACACACACATAGCATTTACTCTGATTTTGTTGGCCAACATGGGCTGACACAAAGACCTGACACAGTGAGAGCTCAGATAAGCCCATCGCCATCTGTAACAAGGCAGAAGTCACAGAGGAAGGACAGCATGTCTAATTGACACATTACTGGGAGCCACAAAGAAATGGAAACAACATAAAAAACATTAAGTACAGTGCTCAAGCCAAATATGTAATATGTATTCAAACAAAATTAATAGCACATTAATAATGTTAATCTAATAATGAAAATCAGTCTGAAAATCAGGTTGGATAATCAGTTAATCGTGTAAGTCCTTCATCAGGCAAGAATTCCAAACATTTGCTGGTTTTCTATGGTTTATATTATATATGTCAGTTAAACGCGTTATTAACGGCGTTAATGCAAACCCATTTTAATCGCATACATTTTTTTATAGCGAGATTAACGTTCTTTTTGGCCAAGCAAACTGTAGTTTTTTTCACATACTGTTGCAACAACTAGTAATGTTAGAAAAACTACAACACCACACCGGATCTAGCTAGACCGGAAACAAAACAACAGGCACGCATGCACTTGTTTGGGCTTGCGAGCCGGCCAAAGAGTAGTAGGCTAACGTTACGTTTTGAGTGGATGGCGAGTGCGAGACGCAGAAATGGATGCCAATAAGATTCTGAATGGAAAGTTTACTTTTAAAAAGTTGTCGAGGGGGACAGTAGTTTCACGCATACACAGCCTGTACTCCACGGAGAAAGCAGCCCAACTGGAACTGTTGCAGAGTGCAAACGCTGTCTCATTAACCGGTGATCACTGGATGTCAGTGAGTAATCAAAATTATTTAGAAGTTACTGCACACTATATTGACTCTGTATATCAGCATTCGGTTTTAGGACTGTGTTGTTTGTAGTGTTTTTTTGACTGTTTTTGTTATTTGGGACATTGTCCACCCCCTTTTCTGTCCAGGAGAATTGTTACATTCCTTATTAGAAAAATGTAAAGGTTACAAATGTCCTGCTGTGGCATCTGGTTTTTGGACCATTTTGTTTGTACTGTATAAGCAAAGTGTTAGTGTTACATCTCAGTTAGGTTAGGTACTTGGAGGAATTGTGCAATAATGACAGATTCACACGTTTCTTTTGTTTACAGTAAATAAAAAATAAACAAATACAAATCTTAAAGTCAAGTTCAAAAAGTAACTTTCTTTGCATTAATTTGATTCCCAATTAAGATACACTGGTAAGAATTGCTTTCCATTGTTAATATGTACTTAAAAACAGTTCTGAAATGCAAAAAAATACAATTTTATTCATGTGATAAAACATGCGATTAATCGTGATTAACTATAGAAATTTGGTGATTAATCGTGATTAAAAAAATTAATCGTTTGACAGCCGTAGTTTATATCATTGTAAATGTACGTAATACATTTCACTTTGGGACTGTGGGGCCAACAAAACAAGTAATTTTAAGATGTTACCTCTTGGGCTCTTTCAAACGGATTTATTTTCAAAATGTTATACACAAAACACTTGATAAAATTATGGAAAACAAGAGTCTACAGTCACGCTAACAGCATGCTTTCAATGACATTGCCAACATGCTGATGTTTGGCAGGTATGTTTACCATAAACAGCATCATAGTGCAGCGTGTTAGAATTAGGGATAGACCGATTATCGGCCCGTTTTTTGGATAAAGTTAATTAATTAAAAAGTGCACTAATTTGGCTTCGCCATAGCTCTGTATCTGTCCCTCTGCTTCAGTTTCACTCACCACTGAGTCTCACTTGATGTCCCGCCCACAACACTATCTTTTATTGTGTATTATGTTGAAAGTTTCTAATTTATTAAATAATTGCTTAAAGCATCTAAACAAGTTTGCAACATCCCACATTCTTAATTTTCACTTTAAGATTTTCATTTTCACTGTAAATGCATATTGGTTCCAAATATTGGTTATATATATATATATATATATATATATATATATATATATATATATATATATATATATATATATATATATATACGTATACGTTTTTCATTTATTGTGATTCTAGAAGTTTTACAATTTGATAGTATTGAGTATTGCGATTTTCTTTTCCTTCTTAAACAAAAACAAAAGTTGAATAATACACTTCTAGAGACTAGAGAATATTTCATGAGACATTTCTAAAACCTAATTATTTTCTAAAAAGAATGCACATGTCAGTCAGTCAGTCTGACATTTATTTCATTTGTAAAGAAGTACATAAATTAAGCTTAGCGTTCATGCAGACACGGAAGTCATACGCCTGCTGATTGAACTATCATTTCTATCAGACACACACACCAATCACAGCCATTCTCACATTAAGGCGGTCCGTTTAAATGTGACTCCCTCCTCACTGATCCCTGCTACACTGACTGTGCTTCACTCACTGCTGCTGCTGGCAACACTTTGCCTCCACCGCCACAGCCTCTACCTTCCTAGCTCAGAGTCCTAATATGATGGTTTTCAATGTCTTTCTTTTGGCTCACTCTTTTATACCCAGGGGGGTTTCTGCATTGCGCTCCCTGTTTCAGCTTGCATGATGCTTGGCTGGTCCAGGGAGCATTATCAAGAGCGGAGCCATCAGCACCAAACATAACTGTATTTCCATTTGTTGCCATAAATGGTTAAATCTACGACGAGAGTGTTCCTGACTGAACGGGATTTTCTACTTTCACTGTTTGCTGGAAACTGATATGATGTAGACGCTGTCAGCGGTACTGTATAAACAGAAAATATTTAGGTTAATCACTGGTAAAAAATAAAAATAAAAAGCAATCAATTCTGGGGAAAACAATCAATCATAAAAATCTTCTCAAAAAATAAATCACAACACATAGGCTTTTCGATTTCTTTCCTCCCACCCCTAGTCTTTACTATGTCTTTTATTACCACTGTAGAGCACTTTGGTCAACTTCTGTTGTTTTTAAATGTGCTCTATGAATAAACTAAACTTAAATCTAATACTAAATCTGGACTCAACTACACTACTAACAAAGCCCAGGTGGTGCTGATGAGAATGTAATTCGTTTTTCAGGTTTTTGGTTAAAAACCAAAGTACTGGACAAATTGTGTGTGTTTGTGTGTGTACCTGTGTTGGGTGAAGGGCGACCGGATGAGTCTGATGGCTGGTCCAGAGACGTACAAGACATGGACCGAGGAGCGATGGCCTCCAGTTCATCAAACACATGAGACCGACTGCAGCTGAGCTCTGAGTAGCGTGATGCTGCTGAGCCACAGCGTCCTGTAAACAGCACAGAGTGGGTGTATGGTATTATGATGATAAACACAACGATAATTAGGATTAGATGTAACTTTAATGATACATGTGGGCACAGTGCGTTGTTTCATTAGGAAATAATAGGAAAAAGCAAAGAGGTGTATGAATAATAATAAAACCACCAGGAGAACTAAATGAGCACACTGCAACAGGGGCAATTCAGGAAAGTCATATTATCTTCATTTAGAATGATTAAATCTTTTATTTTCTTACCCAAGATAAACAGATTTACTTGTTTCAAGGTAAGTGATCTTTCTTTATTTTTTAGTTACTAAGATATAAATCTATTTTTCATCTAGATCTGACAATAAACACGGATGAACATTATATTTCAGTAATATTCCAAAAAGAATAGTTTGGGGAAATGCACTTGGCTTTTTTTCCTGAAAGTTGAGAGAAGATCAGAAGATTGATATCACTCTCAGATATCAGTGGTATCAATCTTCCCATCTAGGCGGAAAGTCGAAAAATGTTTTTCCAAAATAATCGTTTGACAGCCGTAGAAGACTATATAGAGAAAACTACATGGCTTTGTTTTTGAAAAGACTAATGTGTACAGTAACATTATGCAATAATTTTGCTTATCCCATTGGCAGATTTTTGTGTGTGATACTAGCCGATTCTATGGATTACATAAAATTCTACTTGTTAATGGAATCATTTCTTTCGCGGTACGCTTAAAGCAAAAACACAATAATCTCATAATTTCATCACTATATATATTTTTAAAATAATGCAAAAAATTGCAATTTATCAATTTATTATGAATTCAAAAAAGTTTTTGGGATTGATAACTGATAAGTAAACAATACCAGCCGACAGCAAAAGCTCCTAGAGGCCATTTTTCTGGTGCAGCTATCAGACTATAAATCTCGGCTGGATGTTGTTGTGGGTTTAGTTAAAGGCTGTCCCTTCCAGGTTTTACACTCTCACAAGTGGACAGCTCCCAACACAAGCCCAGGACCTCCATGAGTGACATCCCTCTGGCGAGGTAGTACAGTGTTACAGTCAGACCTCTGGGCAAAAGTAGTCTCATCTTTCCTTCAATAAACACAGGGCAAAAAAATTCCCTTAAGCTCTAATTACCAAAGACCTCACTCAAATGAATGGTAAAAACTGTCAAGCTAATCACTAATTACTTATCTCCTCTCAAACCATCAAAATAAAACAGTTTCAGTCTCTGCCTAGGTTTAGAAATCAGAGGATTAGCGAGAAAAACTGTTGTACCGGGTGGTGTTTTTTGTCGTCGTTCTGAAAGAGGCTTGTCGAGGCTTTTCTCACATTAGAAATGCAGACCAGCTTGGCCCGGACAAAAGGATAATATATACAGAGGCTCTAAAAGGAAAAGGCAAACTCAGCTCCTTCGTGTCTGCCCACATGGACAAGTTTAAATGTACACATGAAGCAACCCTCACACTGTCAAGAATGTGAACAACGACACGCACACACCACTGCACTATTGTGCACTTGAGCGGCTCGGCGACCTACTCACAGAGACAATGGAGGGACTTGACTTGACACTTCAAAGCATATTGCTGCTGTCAACTCAGCTGTCATTCTCAGCAGACGAGGGGCTGTACAGAGTCAGGGTGAGTTTTTCGGGGAGGTTAAAGGTGACTGTGGGGGGTCAGTGAGTTTGATATGAGAGGTAGACAAGGCCTTCTCTGTGTGCCTGTGGCCCTCTTTTCCTGGTCACAGTGCCAGGCTAAAAGGCCCCGAGTGGAGAGGCCAGGCCAGGACAGGCCAGGACTTTGCCCCGTTTCATTGTCAAGGACAGTTACACTGTGGAGATGTTGCTCAAAACAGGTCAGCTTGGGGTCACGCTATGGATTGTAGGGGATCTGAAAAAACCATGCTGGGGGGCAAAAGGGGCTGAGTGAGATGAGGAGACTCCCATCAGCCATATGCAATATGTATACCACACGGTGTTAAAATATTACCTGATTTGCTGCTGCAGAAACAGCCTCAGTAGTAGTAAATGAGTCTATTACTACGACTCATTTTAGTCGTACACAACAGGTACTTCTTTGAACACAAATAACCCTCTACAAAACTTCCTGAAAGATTGTTTCTACCTATTTATTTTTGTTTTGGCGTCATTGGGCAAAAATTCCATAATACCATTCCATAATAGAGAAAATGTTACTAATAGTTAAGCCTTCTAAGGTCAGAAAGTGGACAGCTGCAGGAGGAGGGCTCTATTTTCGAAATTCTGCAAAGAAATCTTTTCATTTTATGATTTCAATGTGTAAGTAATCGGGGACAAAATCCACAGTACTCATTCTGTGAATAAATGAACCTCCGATATAGTTTGCAATGCTGTTGTGTGTCTGAACTTGGCCTTAAATTAACCCCTAAATTAGCCAAACTTATCTGGAAGTGAAACTGGAGGCAAGCTGAGCATCACAGTTGTTAGACCAACTGTCTGGTTAAATTTTGTCTTCCTGTACTTGTTGTAGTGGTGAACATATTTCTGTGCAATGCAGGATTACTACCAACATTTCAGGTGTTCTCACTTTTGGTTTAAACTCCACATAAAGTGATTTAGCTGCTCTGGCTAAACTGTTGGCTTGTTTACAACCTGTAGAATGGTTGTTGTGTTTCTTTCCCAATCAGACTTCACTGAAGCGATGGCTGTGTTCCCAAATTACTTTGGTGAGAACAATTTCATAACAATTAGAAATGATGGCCAAAACTATAAAAATAGAACTAATTTGTAATAAACCAGAATTATCCTTTAAGCTTTACATGCTGCCACAGTGAGCTTGAATTGTCTCCATCTGCAGTAAAATAAATGAACCAGTGAGACTCGCTCTGTGTCTGCCGTGAAGAGAACAGCGTGCTCCGATACAGCATGGGCCCCCCTGCAGTACAGCACCACACAGAGAACAGTAATGTCTCTGATAGAAAAGAGAAAATCCCTACACAATTTCCACATTGTTTGCTTTCTTTCATAAAGTTCCAGGAGGAGTCAGATGTCAGTGGCCCCGTTCTTTATTCCCATTGGGAACGGTAAATTAGCGTCTGTAGGAAAGCTGCGGAGGTATTCTATTGTGGCGGCCCTACTCAGTGTTCTGCCGTCAGCGAGCGGTGGTCAGTGTGGATTTATGACCATCGGTTACACATCTCCCTCTCAGAGCCAAGAGAATAGCGAAGGCACGGGGGAGATGAGGCTGAGAGGCACGGCACACGAGGTAGGCACCCCGACTTCTATTGTTGGGGCCTCTGCCTTTGAACAGGGAATCAAACGGTACCAGCTTTTCATCAAAAGCCCTCCTTTCTATTGCTGATTTAGAGGGGGGAAAATAGCTTTCTGCGTTATTTATTATGGGGTGGGAGGTGGGAAAAACAGGCTGACAGCAATGCTTTCACAATGTGTTGATGGGGGAAGGAGCATCACAACGTCTCACTATGGAAGCAGGCTTTGAATTCTCTGTCTGGCCCAGTCTCTTTGTCTATGGCTGGATGTCCAGCCATGTTCAGGACAATCAGGCCCCTAAAAACACGGGCAGGAGCATAGCGTCGGGCAAGAAGGAGGCTGTGAACAAGCCACATGTGGCCGTCAGAGTTCATCTCTCACCTCTGACAGGTGAGATAGGAGGCAGGACAGGCCAGCGATGAGACTCAAGCCGAGCCACTGATGCAGAAGGGCTCAGCCTTGGTCCTGACCCTAAGCTAGGAGTGGTCATCTGTGGACTCGGGCAGGAAGACCAAGTAGTGGAGGGGAAAGCCAGGGTAATGAGGCCATGATCAGAGTCCAAGGATGGGTGGGGATCAGGATATATAGATGCATCTTGGTGGAGATTCTCTGTTGTTTTTGTGCTTTCACGCCTGCTCAAAGGTTTATCTGACTTATGAAGGACAATTGACTTTGGACGAGGTGAGAGGGGTTTGGTTTGGCCAAATAGCGGTTCATAGATAGGGGTGGCCGTAGCATTCGTAGATGATTGGCGAGGGTTGGATCCAGCTGAAGGGTAAGAAGCAAAAGGTGACTTCATCACTGGACAAGGCTGGAGCGGCGAGAAACAACTGATGCCTTCTGGGTCAGAGTCCCTCATTTCTGCTGCAAAACCACAGAGAAAGGTTAGAAGCTAGCTTCATTTAACACAATAATTAGTTGTAAAAGTACACACGAAGGAGGCTACAGCTAATGCTAATTCTACTGTCACAGTAGAAGTTTTACCACCAGACAGGACGCTGCTCCTGCCACTGGCGAGGTCAGTGCTGCGGCTGAACAGACTGGACGGTGGACGACTTAGATCTGAAAGAGACCCGTGTGAGATCGTGGAGGCTGGTGGCGGTGAGCGTTCTAGTCCAGCAGGCCCAAGATGCATCTTCCAGTACGACTCTGTGACGGACACCACAGCAGGTTGTTTTACTCTCTCCCTCTCCTGACCTTCATCTTTTTCCTCTGGAGCAAGATTAGGGTAGGAGAGAGATGCTGGCACAGTGTTCGGCTTGCTTTGTTGTCTCTCACAGTCAGGCTGAGGGGTGTTTTGGTAGGGAGGTGTTGGATTAATGGTTGATGATGGTGGAGCGGCAGGGAGTGGAATACAGGGAACAACAGCAGCAGAGTGCCTTCCTGCGATCTGCGCACCATTTCTTCTTCTGTCTGGATTGAGATAGAAGTAACCTTAAAGAAAGACAAAAACAAAACACTACCTTAAAGATATTTAGTTTTTCATACATTGAGTGCTTCTCTGAAACAGACTTTAAATAGTTGTTGGAATTTAGCGAATTTACTTCAAGAACTGATTTTGGTGTTAGACCCAGAGCCTTATAAAAGCCACTTTTCACTGTTCAACAAAAACTGTTTTTAAAACGATCAAGATGCTGTATGTCATTTTTTTAAACTGCCAAAGTCTGCTCGTGACATTCTCATTCCCACTTTGCTCAGAAACGTTTGTTTCCCTGCTGGGTGGGTCGGCCTGCTAACAAAGGCAGCGAGAAATCGCCTGGCTGGAGCAGCTGCCTGTTTCCAAACTCAATATCCACAACAATAATCAGACCTAAGGGCAGGGGCGCTTGTATGCAGAATATCATGTCAGTTACAGGTGTCCTAAAACATATTTTTTGGCAAGAAGTGCTTTAGACATATCAGTGACATTGGGCTGAGTTCTTTTGGATTCGCATGGGAGGGTAAAACATTTTTTGGGGAAGGTTGTGATCATTTGGACTACTTTTTGCACCAGTTGGGTGGTAAAAGTGCCATATGCCAATGAATCAGCCCCATCACACCTCCAATTAATATCACTGAGATTAATAGAGCTGGAAAAACTCGCCATCATTGGATTCCTAATATTCACTCAGAGCTGCAGCAAATAATTATTTCTTTATTGATGAAGCTTAATTAATTTCCAGTTCATTGATTCATTATTTAGTCTATAAAATGTCAGAAAATACTGAAAAATAGCCATCACAATTCTCCAGTGCTCAAGGAGACATATTTAATGTCCTGGTTTGTCCCAAATATATTCAGTTCACAAAGATATAAATCCAACTAAAATTATTTTTTTGCATTTGAGATGCAGAAATGAGCAGTTTTGTTTAATAAATTAAACTATTACTTGATTGTTTGGGCACTACAGATGCACATGTTGTTTTATACTTATTTCTCTTTTTCTACAACCCTCATTATCTCCCCTTCTCAAACTCCTCTTCTTCTGAACATTTCTTTTCATCCCTGAGATTCTCTTCTACAAACATCAACTCCATCCAGCGCCGCCCATTTCCCTTTCGCCTCCTCCATTCTTCCCCCTTTGCCTTTTCACACCCCTTCCTTTCTCTCTCCTCCAATTTTTTTTTTGTTGTGTGTGTGTGTGTGTGTGTGTGTGTGTGGGGAGGTGGAGGGTGTAAGACAATCTGGTCTTGTTTCTTGGGGGGGGGGTCTGCCACCAAGAGGAGTCAGCACAGGGGGATAAAGAGAGCGCATTGGAGAGCACATTTCTGCACTGCCTCCTCTTACAATGCCCTGCCATTCCCATCTGTTACACACACACACACACACACACACACACACGTGTGTGTGTGTGTGTGTGTGTGTGTGTGTGTGTGTGTGTGTGTGTGCATATGAATGACATGTCAGAGTGCAAAGCCACGGCGTAGGGCACAGCACGTTTCTTCAGGCAGCAGGGTTAAGGACGATTGTGAGGGAGCCGACCACCATATGGTAGAATAATTAGTATTAGAAATTAGAAATGCCCCCCTCCTCTGCTATACACACACTCATACACACACACCCCCAGCATGGTGAAAGCAGTACCCTGCTGTGGAGCTGAGGTGTGTGCTGGGAAAAATGCCTTCACATCAGAGACCGGGCTCTGAAAGGAGCGGCAGGTCTGCCGGCCCCAGGCCTTTCATTCCCACCAGAAGACCACCAGGAGGGCGGCGCTGTGGGCACTTCCTTGCCAGAGAGGAGATTTGCTCTTAACCAAACACAACCACAGAGAGATTAAGAGCTAACAACGAGCTTGGTGGCCTCTACCTCCACTGCTCCAGGAGAGGAAGAAAAGGCGAGAAAAATTGTTAATGAGCAGAGCTGTGGAGTCAAAGGAACCAGTGCCCTCCTCCTGTTGAGGCTGTGATGGTGTGAAAGCCTCAGGTGTTTTGTTGATAAGCCTCACCCTCTGATGTTTGTGTCTTTGGGGCAGTGAGAGTGTGCGTTTTCGGTGTCTTCCCCTGAGATGGAGGCTGTGGCCTGGACTTGGAGCTCAGGAAACAAGGAGGTCTGAGGTCCTCAGGACGAGCTTTCATGTGAGATAAGAACCGTGGACACAATAAGGGACGATGATTTGGACGATCATGGGCCTGGGAGAGTAGATAAAGAGAGAAACTCTGTTGTTGAAATTTTTTTCAATTAGTTTTCATATCAAATGACCTTAATCCTTTTAAATGAAATTAAATGTATGGAATAAAATAAAAGAAATAAGTGAAAATAAAAAATATAAAATACATTATTATAGTATAACATTTTAATCCATATTGGATTGCATTTGCCTCTAATTTTACCTGGCAGATAAAAAAAACAATGCTCTTTAATAAACAAACAATTTGATTGCATCTTAGTATGATTAATATAAGAAGCAATAAATAAATACTTTTTAAGTGACTGTTGTTTTTACAATGCACTCTTGTTGTCTCCCATTAAACCGTTTAACACTCAGTGGTGATTGATTTGATCTGATCAGGTTCTGATCTATGAAAAAGTCTTCTATATGTCAATCAATATACCAAATAAGAGTCACTCTGAAAAACATTGGTGTCCCATACTACTTCAAAATAAAAGCCTGAATGAGAAAGCCTACTGTGCTGTTTGCAAAGAATTCAAATGATGCATGGTACCACCACTGCCCCCTTGTGTTGTTAAAACAGATCACACCTCTCTTCCTCAGCACACAAAGTAAATCCAGTTTTCTATTATTACACTCACAACCTCCTTTCTCCTTAAAAGAAAGTAAGCAGAGAATTATCTATTATCAGGGGCGATAAAACTCTTTAGAGTACATGGTCGGGACACGGAGATAAAAGCAGACAGGACGGTCAATATTGGAAATGAAGAGGGACGGATGGCTGCCGGCAGCACGCCAAACAGGGAAAGTCTTCCCAGCGTACAGCCTCGGTGCCAGTGACTCACTCATTTAGTCCCTCTCTGGCCTTTAGAGAGCAAACAGTTGTAATAAATAGACCCACAGACGCAGGGCTTTATTTGAATTGGATTTAGGCTTCATCTTAAAACAAAGTTCAGCTCCTCACCCCTTTAACACACAATACAAACAACCATAAAATGCACAGATACATCTGTCCTGAATACAACGATGAACCAGGAGACCTTCAGACAGAGAAAGGGGGGAGGAAGGTGGGGTCACTGTCTGTGACTCACACAGGGAGGATCAGCTTTTAAATCCCTGCACCATATCCACTGATTCCCTTTTCTCAGATCTGGAGGCTTTAAAGATTTGCATTCTTGTGATGTAAAGAGGGAGAAGTGAGGTAAAAACAGCAGAACAAGAGCCGCTGATGGGGGCCCTTCCTCCTCCTCGCTCCTCTTCCTCCCCTACGGCCTCCTCATTACCTGTCACTCAGGCCCGTCAAAAGGCTGAGGAGGGCTTTGTGGGGCTAAACTCAGCTGGTGTTATCAAACTCATGACCTTCTGCAGAACAGGTCCAGGCACAAATGTTTAACGTCGGTGTCATTACAACCCACGCAAAAGCTCTTTTAATTCATCCACACATGCAACCACAATCACACATACAGTACAGGACAAAGCTGTGTGTCCCGTTTCTTATTACACATGGTCACACTGATGAGTTTTCTGTGAGACTCCACCCCTAAAGAGCAGTTTACACTTGACATTTTCACACATTTCTCTAAATTAGTGATTGCATTCCAGTGTTACTGCACTCTAACCATATTTCTGGTCCATTTGGTCCATTTCTGGTTTATTTTTGTATTTTATTTTATTTTATTCTTTAAAACTAATCTTATCATGCTTTGTGTTTTTAACTGTCATTTTAATTCCTTTCTTGCTTTTTGTCAAGCACTTTGAATTGCCTCTATGTTTAAAAATTGCTTATCTTTACACATCTGGATCAATAAGTAGCACTGCATGGGCGATAATCCAATAGAATTGATTATTTTGCAAGTCATATAGCACGTCATTTCTTAAATCATTAAATGCATTCATATCAGAAATCTATTCTTCTTATAAAGGATAATTCAGGATTATTACAACTTGGATCTTTGAGATTTAAAGTTGTACAACTATATGACATGGCAAACTCCTGCTGATGACGGTTGTGTGATTGGATTGGACCATTTGGTGCTGCTGTTTTGTCAAACCTGAGTCTTATTTTCTCAGGTTAACTACTAAGATCTGGGAACAAAGCAACACTGCGACAAAGAAGTCTAATAGAGCCAGAAACACAGGTTGAAAAATAAACCCCTAGGTTTGCCAAACGTAGTCAGAAGACAATAACAGAGAGTAATTGTAAAAATCCATCAAAGTTAAAAGACAAACTCCCAGGTTTAACACAATGCAATCTGTGCAATCAGGGATAACTGTCCTTTTGGGTGCACTCACCTTGGGTTTTACCTCTAAATAATGTTGTTAAACTTGCTAAACTGTTGTCGGACTTCTCGTATCTCTTGCTCTGTTGGACTTTGTTGTAGCGATATTGCTCCTGATAGAAATGATGGCCAATACTATAAAAATAAGTCCCCAGCTGTAATAAACCATAATTATCATAAAACATAGTGATATTACGTTCAATCATATTAGTTCCATTTAGACTGTGCGCTTCTTTAAATGATCAGAGAAACTTAACAACGATGTCCAATTTTCTTTTCGTTCATGCTTTACAAACTCAAAGTAATAGAAAATTTGTTAAGCAACTGAGTACCTAAATGTGAAATTGAATTACGACTAAAAACTTAATGTTAAAATTCAAATACCACTTAATTTATTGCATTGGAATATTTTACTTTTAAAACCATCTACATTTATATAGTCTGAATTGCTATCTTTACTCTTTATTATTATTATTATTATTATTATTATTATTATTATTATCAAATGTTCAAAGATGTAATAGTTTGTTGACACTTCAGCTTCAATCTATTATGAACAGAAACTCAAGTACAAATAGTTCATTACCATTTAAATGAAAATATACCATAACTTTGCAGCACTGCTCAGTACTGGAAAAGGGACAAATGTTACTGTAAACAGAAAGCATCCATCACAGACAGTAGGAAATAGTGTAGTTTATGTACACACCCATAACACTTGTGTGGGCTCCTTAGGGGCCCATGCAGGCCCCCAGGAAACAGGCTGACCTCCTGGCGTCAGTCAACCCACACGCTGTCCTCACACAGCCAGAACTGGCTAATGTCATTACGGGCCTGTTTGTGGTCAACAACTCCCTGATTGAGATGTACAAGTAGCGCTGCTCGATGAATGTAGGAAGTCTATTAGTTAGTCAGAGTCCCAGATGGCCTACAGAGGACAGACTTGCGTGTGCTCCTTCACCCCCCCCCCCCAAAAATCGAAACACACACACACACACATACACACACAAGCATGCATGACACATGCACACACACACACGCTTAATTACACTGCCTCCGAGTGAACCCTCTGACAGGCGGACGACTACGAGCAAAGACAGAAGTGTGTCTATGTCCCAGTGTCTGCAGGAACAGAGAATTCTTCACAGAGCTGATGCACAAGAAAGCCAGGCTTTGGCCCTAACAAGGTTAAACCCCTGAAAAAGAGTGACTTTTTAAATCATGGAGATTTGTGTTTCTGTGGGGTGTAATTAGCTTTGCTGCGGGGGAGGAGGGAGGGTGGATGAAGGGTCGGGATGCTGGCGCTGGGGCCGGCAAGAGGCGAAGCGGGGGACGACGACAGTGGGGCGCATTGTGGAGCCCGGCAGATTCAGGGGAGTAAATCTGATTATCAGCTCGTGTCAGAAGCCAGGCTCAGATACAGCTTAGCATTCAGAGCAACTTTCTACTTTCGATGGTTAGACAATGACCCGCCCCCCCCTCTCCCCACCCTTGCAGGCCCACGCAGCCCCAGAGGGCCCGGCAACTCTTCCCCTGAAACCTCCACACCCTGAAACAACACAGCACAGGATGACAGGACTCCAATACAACATTACATACAGTGGTGCAGAAGTATTTAGACATTTTACTGCACAAATTTGACACATCAAAGTCTTAGATTTTACACATCAAAATCTTTTTACAGGTGTTGGGGAGTACTACTGCATATGTGATATTGCATAAGCGTATTGTGGCTCCAGAGGGAGCTATGCGAGTGATGTCACTTGAGTCAGCGTCGGCTGGGTCTGAAGGTTTTTTACTTTTAAATTTGTGGGTGTGAGTTAGAAAGAAGTGAGCTTACCAGACCTCTGCTTGACGTTAGCAGTACGAGTGAGCTTGTTCTAGATCCAGAATAATACGCTTGAATCGCAGACTAAATTGTCAAGTATCATGATTGCATTGTGTGTAATGTAGGCACTAGGTTTTTTAGAAGAAATGCATACAAAAAAATCTCTGGTATCTCTGGTTCTGTTGCATTGATTTTGAATTATTTAAAAAAAAAACTGTCCATCATGAGTCTGTCAATGTTACAGACGTAGTGCAATACTCTTTTAAAAAGGACCATACCGGTGGTGTTGCATTGTCAACCTGTGTTAGGAAGTCTGGTTAACGCCATGTCTGCTGTATATCATCAAGGGTTTTCACGACTGAACTGAAGCCGTAAAACCCTGGCTGAACTCCTTGTGCAAAAAACATATATGTTAAGTTTTAAACTGGAGCTCTGCCGCTCTGTTGCCTTGTTTGGGCACCTGTGCATTCTGTCCTGGACTGTCCCATTGCAGCTCGTGTCCTGGGTGACAGTACAGGAGCTTTGACGCCTATATAAAGCAGGCTGCTGGGTCAACAGCCTCTTGTCGACTGTCCGTCTGTTTAGACAGAGACACGCTTGCTGTAAACGCTGTGTCGCCGTATGACGGGAGCAGTTTTACCATCACAATGCCCTCGTAATTTATTAGATATAGCAGCAGGAGAGGTGGAGGATGGCAGAGGGTGATGCCAGGCCTGATGAACTTACTGAATGCAGAAGTGCTGAAGGCAGTTGAGGACGTAAATGAGGCTGTAAGGACCAGCAAGCGTCTTTGTCTGCCAACTTTACTTGTTTGTTTAACCAGAGGCCAAGACAGGAAGCCAGCCCACACAACTCTGATGTTGCCATGGCAACCCCACTGTTAATTGTGGCACATCCACTCCCAGACTCTTTTCAGCAAAGGGGAGAGGTGGGGACTTTTGAGTGTTGAGGAGAGAAAGAAGAAGAGGGCTGTGTGTTTCTTTTTACATGTTCGAGGAAAGGCAAGAACATTGGGATTTGGTTTAATTTTTGAAAAAGCTTTACAGAATTTGAACTTTAAACGTTTCAGCATCCCATCAGTGAATATAAATGTAATAATGGATGAATCGTTTGTGTCATTTATCAAGAGAAAAAAAAAGCCAAACTTTTGCTGGTTTCTTTCTGTTTTACTGTTGGAAATTGAATATCTCTGGCTTTTGGAATGTTGGTCAGACAAAATGAGCACTTTCAGCACGTCACCTTGGGCTCCTCGGTCCTATTTTTAACTATTTCTAAACATGCATTGCAAAAAACTAAATCATTAGCAACAGCTCTCAAACATTGCACATCACAAAGGTGGTCCAGACCTGTAGCACAAGTCATGTAAAGTAAAACACTTGTCTTATGAATGATGCTTTAAAAACTAAACTTTAGATTTGTTACTGACATTAAATAAAAAAAAAATCATATAATATAAAACCTAATGTTCCTAAAAATCAATGTTCTGTTCACCATATCAACATGATGTACACAATGGCATGTAAACTAAGGGGTTCTTTTCTTAACTTTTTAACTTGCATGAGTAGTCTGGCTTGAGCACTTTTACAGTTCAGCTGTAAAATCTTCCACTCTTACAGCTGCCTCAGGGTCTTTATGCAGGTCGCTTTCCAGGAAAACATCCGCTGTTTGCTTATTTATTTCTCCCATTTAGTTGTGCAAAACTACTTGGTTTCTAATGTCATGTCAAACCATTCCCTCTTTATTTCTGTCACAGTACTGCTCTGTGATTATTGACAAGAGTAGTAATATATTCTAATTTTTTCTCCATTACTGACAGTTAAATTTGTTAAGTTTTAGTCTGCTGATTACCAGCAGCACGACTTCAAGCTCTGCATTTTGAAGTGTTTCTTTTAAACTTCTTTTAACATTTTTGAGAATAAAACTTGCTCACAAACAGAGGAGAACAGGTAGGCTTATATAGCAATTTTATGGTGTCATTTATGCAAATGATCAAGTCTCACGAACGCACATCTACACATGAAAAGGTGCCATTCATCAGAATAAATGAACAATAAGTTAGTGCAGTTACTGGGGTTTGCTGAATCCAGCTTGGAACACTTACAAAAATATAAAAAGGCCTGCTTGGTAATAAGTTCTAATAGTATTTGGGCACTCACAGTGTAGTGGTAGAGTCCTCTATCCCACAAGATGGCTTTGCTGACAAAAGACACATAAATGGGACTCTGCAAGGAAAGAAGAGAGAAATAAGGAGCCAAATAAATATAAAAATGTATTGATAACAGAAAGATGGCACACAGGTACATGTTAAAAAAAAAAAAAAAACATTCATCAGATTAAGATTGAGATTGATTAATCAAGAGTTGAGAAATGAACTGCTTTCAGTATAATCTCCTGCTCGGTGAGCCCCTGGGATGAGAACAATGACTGAAGCCTGGCAAAACAAATATAAAGCAGTACATTGAGAGGGCTCTCCAGAGACATTTAAACCCCCACCAGTGCATTAATAACCCCTCTGTCTTGCTAGTTGAGCTGCTTTGAAACTCTTCCGGTGGTTTGAGCTACTACAGCAGAAGACTCAATGATGGAGTCTGCTCTCCCATGCAACCACTCTCCAACATCTGCTCAGTTTACAATATGTCTGTTCCTCATCTCTTTGGTCTCTCTTCTTTTCTTTAACATGTAGCTGCCTCATGACAGGATGGTGGTTTTATGTGAAGGGTGTATCAGTTTGACCAGTGGATCAGGGGGCACTGTGTTAACTCATTAATCACTGGCGACACATCACGCAGCAGTGTGGCTCATCCATCTCTCTTTGCAGCTCCTGGCAGCTCGCAGAAGCACCGAGTCAGCTCGAGAGTAGGTCCACTCCAGGGAGCAAGAGAGCAGATCCTCCCAGGACTCACCCTTCATTCATGGGCTGTAACCCCAGACCAGAGTGGGTGACAGGGAGCAGGAGGGGCTTGCAGGGTAGGAGGACAATGGAGCTTGATGTGTGTATACATGTGTGTGTTTCCCTTTCCTTTGGAGTGCACTGGTGTGGAGCTCTCTGCCAGCTTGTGCCAGACTCTCAAACCCATTCAGTGGCACCCTGAGAGGCTAGAGGGCAGCGTCATGTCTGTCTTTAGACCGTACCTGTTGTATTTAACAAAGCACATCACATGTGATTATGCACATTATGCCAGAAATACCTCGCAAGCTCTCCATCCTTAATAGAAGCCTTAATTGCAGCCGAATAATGAACAACAACCAATTTCCCAGTGAATCATGGGTGCTTGCTGCCCAATGACCTTGTTGTTACTAATGATATGCTGAATGTGAAATCAAGTACATTTTGAGACAGTGAAAGATGAAGTGGCTGGGGGTTGGGTTGGCCTGTGACAATAATGTAGAGACATTATGTGAACTGAATCGGGCCAACATTTTAATGAATAAGAAAATGAATGAATTTAACATGTTTGTGTGGGTAAAAGAAAATGCTTAACCAATGTTTCTTTTTAATTATTTATTTCTATTTAAAGTATTATGTTTTCACTATTAAGACTATACCACTTTGGATTTATCCATAAATTAAAGCTGTGCTAACGTAATCTGCATTGTAAGGCTGCAACTAATGATTATTTTGCATTACTGATTAATCTGCCGATCATTTTCTAGTTTAATCAATTAATGATTTGATCTATAAAATGTCAGAAAAAAGTAAAAAAAAATAAATAAAAAATAAGACAGCATTTTCTGCCATTTTTGCATGAACTACTTTAACAATTAATTGATTATCAAAATAGTTGGTGATTATTTTTCTGTTGATCAACTAATCAGTTAGTAGATGAGTCGAATAATGGCTGCAGCTCTACTGCATTGTTTAAAACAAAAATTTACATCTGGACAACTGGGCAAACATTATCTGTTGATGACGATCATGTTATACAATCAAAAGTTCCAGCACAGCTACTAAATGGAACATAATCTCAACTATGGTATGATTAATACATAAATTTGATGACAATAAAGAATAAAATGACGTACAATCTAAATAGCATGCATTTGTCAAACCATGCCACAACCAAAGCTTGTGTTTTATTAGGTCAAACTGAAATGCATTACTCAATGGCCTCTTCCTGCCTTTGATGTCATCGTTTGACCCATCATCACAAATACAACACATAGTTCCATATAGGGTTTGTCTAAAGTGATTGCTGCTCCTCTCTTCCTTGTTTAATTAAGATGATGACATTAGCGAGATTCCTAGCAGATGGGATTTCCACTGTGCATGTGTTGACTGCGTGTATCGCCCCCTTTTCCACACAAACTCCACCTCAAGGTACATCCTGTCAGATTCATTGAGTGCTAGAGCGGCGTGGGCTGGCAGGACGCAAGAAGACAGGAAGTGCTGTGGTGCAAGTCTGAGCCAGCAGGGGGAAATGTGATCAAACATGGTTGGTCTTATCAATAATGAGTAAGTGGAGCGGGCTAGATCAAATTACCAATTTAGAGCTAATCACCAAAGTGGTGACTGGTCTTTGCTTTATCCCCTCTCCCACTCTGCTTTCTCCTCTCTCTGGTGATTCCTGTCACCATCTGTCTGTCTTTCTCAGGGGAGCCCTTCCTTCTCTCCTGAGCACTACACTAGATGTTTATTAATTCTGTTTCACCTGATTACACCCTGTCTGTGAGTCAGGGCTCATTAATAGCCATTTAATCAACGTTTAATTAAGGGAGCAGGCATTGACCAGAGGGCCACAAATCAGAGCTGCATCCTGGTGAGGTCAGCACCAAGAACACACTAACACACATGTATGCGGAAATAAATAAGCCGCCATTACTCACATGTAAACTTGCGTATAACACTGTAATTTACGTAAAGGATTTCACTTGAACGCTTTAAAGTGAAATCCTAAATGTTGAAATATAGTCACCAAATTCCATTAAAAAAGGTTATAATCTTTACTTTTCAAAGTGAAGTCCAGTTTTTAGTTACTAGTTTTATGAACTTTGGAAAAAATGGAAACCAAAATCCACAAGCCTCTACCCCATGGCCATGACATCAAATGTCTTAAACCTGCAATAGCCAATATTGATTAGCAGAACCAGACCACAACATCATCACCTTTTAAGTTGATATGATGAACTTGTTTGCAAACAGCTGCTTATTTACACATCCAGCAGTTGCAGAGCAACATCATCATGAATCTTTTTTCTGCCCACCTGGGGAATGTTAGTCTTTATTCACTCTCTTTTAGCTCTATTTTTGGTCTCTACCACTACTGGGGGGAATATCTGTCTCTTTGCTGCTAAATGCTCCACTATATTCGTCAGCTAGTGGCTGACTAGCGGCTAACTGTTCACACAGCGTAAATTAACACTATGATACCGGTGAGAGAGAATCAAGACAGTTCTTGAACAGTTACGGGCTGTTAAGTTTCCACTTATAACATGTGTCTTTACTTTTTCACATTTTATGATATAAATCATACGCTAACAAGTAATTCCTGCTGGGTTTAATTAGTTACTCCACACAGCTCTTTCAAATCCAGACTGTGGAGGTCAGACAGAAGCACTATGTTAATGTTTTCCCCCAGATACTGTCATAACCAATTTTATACTATACTTTGAAACGCTATAACTTCCACATTTACACAGACTGCCAACCGTGATAACCCAAACATCTCTGCTTTCACTCTCAGTGTAAATGTGTTCAGTTCAACGCTGCCACTGTAGTAATGGCAGCGGCGCTTGAGATCACAACACATAAATCAGCTGCCGGATTTGTCGATAAACCAACTTACTTTGAGACAAAAGAGCTACACACTTTCTAAATCCGAGACAAAAACTTTAAAAAGCACACCACAGGAACTCGACAATGCAGCGCAACACAACTGACGAGGAGATCCAGTTCAGAAAACAATCAAGCAAACGGCCGAGCTATCACTGGCAAACAAAAGGCGAGTGTGACCACCTCAGCATGGCTTTGGCCAGGTTCGAAGCAGAGAAAGAAGAGGAGAGCACCCAGATTGAGAGAGAGAATGCCCGGGGTCAGTTATAATGAGCCGTGAATGTGAGCATCCGACCAATCCTGTTTAATGGGGTTCATCCCTGGAAAGGTTTCTATCCTGCCTCACACCAGTGTTTGTGTGTGTTCATGTTGGGGTTCGGGTCAGGGGGCTGCAAGGACTCTGTGACCCTGAAATGAGCTCTGGGAGTCAGTGGGGACCCCCGGCTGGCAGGACAGAGCTCCTTTTATTCTTTAATCTGCAAGCTAGGGGGATCAATATGGCAACTATTGGTGCTGGGATTGTGTGCAGGAGTAAGCGGTCCAGCCATTTTAGATGTCTCACAGGGGGTTGGCGCACCCTGACAAAAGCACAGCCCCGCTGCCACTACCGGTCACAATGACCTGTGGGACAGTGGCACACCAGCAGCTAACCTACTTAACATTCATTAGTGTCAGAGAGGTGGACAGATGCTCCGGGTCCTATGGATCTTCTCTCTCATGTTCTCAACATGGGGCTCATTCAGCAGCATTTGACGTGTCTTTCATTTGGTGGAAAAGCTGGGTGGGCATGGATGGACTCACCCTGTCAGCATGGTGTGCAGAGCAGGAGCCATCAGGCAGCCAGGTGCTCATGCTGACGTGATGCCTGGGCCGAGCCAGAAGCCTCCAGGGAAGCTTGAAATCCTGATTTCTGGAAAGTCTGTTTTTCCAGTGTGGCTCTTGAGCTCCTCTTCTCTCGACAGCAGACATGTCCATTGAGCTCTAGTCTTTCAGTTTACTCGTTGTCTTAATACAATATTTAACATTTCATCACTGAAGTCCTGAAGCAACAAGAAAACACTGCTATTTCGGCAGAAAAAAAGTCCAATAATATACCTTCACGCTTTGTAGCGGCCTGATTTAAGAATAGAGGAACTGAGCAATGCCTCTCTGTGGGAGGCTAAAAAATGCACTCTATTTGAATAGCTTAAGGCTGTTAATAATTACCATCCTGATAAACTGGTGCAACTCTCTCATGCATATCGTTTCCTTGGCAAGCAAAAAAGCACACAAGACAATATTCCCTTCAGAGTTTGCTACAAATGTGTGTTCCCTCTACATGCAACACACAAACGAGGGACACAATAAACCAAAGCTTTCAATTAAGAAGTGAACAGCACTGGAGCCCCAAACAGTGACAAAGGCCAGAACAGAAATCAGGAGCAGCTGGACAGAGAGAGGGCTTTTCAGCCCAACTCCAGACACAACATGGATCAGGTTCTGGGCTGTTATACAGCAGCATAAATCTCCTGGCCTTAATTACATTACAGGGCATATAGTGGCAAGCTCTGTGGAAACAATGGACCCCATCAATTCCACAAATCAGAGCTCAGAGTGTGTATGTGCTTCTGTGGGTGTGCATGTTCTAAAAAGCCCTCTATCTGTATCTCCGATCAAAGCTTATTATCTAGAGTGTGACTTAAGTTTGAGGCTCTTCATCTCAAGATTTTTAGTGCAGGAAAAAACATGTAAATGCGCTCTTGGTGTAATATTAACAAGGGTTGTGGACAAGCTGGGTGTAGTCAGTGTTTTCCATGGTGACCTGACCAAACACTTACAGTGGAGACACCAGCAGCCACCCCTCACAACCCACGTCCCACTTCAGCTACAAAAATAAGTCTTTTAAACTTGTTCTAGTTTTGAAAGACATTTGTTTGCCGCAGAAGCTGAAAAAAGACAACTCTGCTCTGCTTTATTCATTTATTCTAAAACTGACAAATAAAAAAGAAACATGAAAATACTCTGACCATAATAATACAACTTGTGACTTGTACTAAAGCTTCTTGGGACCATCTGAGATCAACCTCTCCTTTACATCTCCCTTCCTAAAGCACGCTCTCTCTGAGGTCTCCCTCTGTTCGGCCCTACGGGGGCTCTGCAGTGCTTTTTGGGTAATCCAGATGCCACAATGCCAGTTGCTAAGACACTGCCAGAAAATGCATTGTTTGAGGGGAAGTAAGGTTGGACATCGCAGTAGTTTTTTGCGGCACGGATGTGAATGTTTTTTTTTTTTTCTATGAGGAGAACGCTAAGTTAGTCAGTACATCCCTGTTTAATGCAAGCTTGTGTATATTTTCAAGATATTTTAATAGTTTTTATTGCATTCAATAATCAATACAATGCAAACTGGTAGTGTTATATATTTCTATAATGTGGGCTGCTTGACTTACTCTATTCTTTATCTTGTAACCCTCACCTGTTTTCTCTTAAATTCAGTTATTTTGCTATTTTAAATTGCTAATTTAACATCTTACCGAAAGACAATTAGCCACTTGGCTAACTCTGGAACATTTACAATGATGTTGATCAATGTGCATTTTCCCTGTAGAGATACAAACTAAATAAATAAAAGCTCATAAGATTGAAATTTAAACGTGGGAAGTCTTACTTTCTGGTCACTAGGTGGGCAGCAGAAACAAGCTGTAAATACAAAACTTGTTGGCAGACAGTTGCTTATTCAAACAGCAGATACAGAACAAAATTAGCATTCATTTGGAGACGTACGTGTGTGTGTGTGTGTGTGTGTGTGTGTGTGTGTGTGTGTGTGTGTGTGTGTGTGTGTGTGTGTGTGTGTGTGTGTGTGTGTGTGTGTGTGTGTGTGTGTCCACTTGATGAATGCATGTTCAATATTCACTCTCTTTAAACTCCGTTTTTGTCTCTACCAACTCCTGAGAGAAATAGTCTCTTTAGCTGCTAAACTAATTTTTACTCCACTATTTTTACCGGTTAGTCTCTAACTGTGTCTGTCTGTCTGTTGTTCGGTGCTGAGCAGGTAGTGTACAACGGGTATTTAGGCCTAGAGCTTTTTCCGCTGAAAACGGCTGCCTACTGCAACTGAAAATGACACTATGAGAGCAGCGAGAGTGAATCAAAACAGTAAAGTTGCAGGCTGGAAAACCAAAACAATCAGCTTAAAAAAAGCTAAAACTGTAGTCATTGATTATACCTGCTTTAATTGTCTGTATCTTCTCTCTGTTAGACTTACAAAAAAATCATTTGTGCACCACTTTATTGGTAACTGAACAGCTGAACACAATCTGGCTGAGGGAAAACAGTTGTATTGATTGACAGTATATGTCCCTGTTAACACTAAACAAAAGTGTTGTGCTTTTAAGATGAAAATCTAATTCTTTTTTAATCTTTTCTCTCAATTAGACTGAAAAATTGTCGAAAAAACTTACAAACACACACAAATAAACACATACATCAGCACAAAAAAGCTGACAAAGCCTCTCACAAAACACATAAAAATACAATTACAAGGGCTTTCATGCTGTTCTAAGGAAAGTGGCCCAGCCCACTGCGTGCTGCCCTTTGTCGGCTGCGGGACCCATAATCAAAGAGCGTTGACCTGCGCCGGCTCTGCCCGGCAAGCCTGCGGGGAGTCCTGCTCTGACTCCAAACCCTGGTTGCCATGCCATGCTGGGATCCCCCCCCGACTCCCTCCTGCCACCCCCCGGTCTGCTCTGTTATTTCCTCATCTCATCAATCTGTCAGTTAAGCTCTTTGACACGCAGCACAATATGGTCCCAGTATTTCTCAGTTCATTCCCCCTCTTTTCAATATGGTTCCAGCATTTCAAGATTAGTCAGCACACCCACGAGGTCTGCTCCCCTGGTGCCTTTGGGACTGGGGGGGGGGGGGGGGGGGGGGGGGGGGGTCTGCAGCAAATATTAACTCGAAGCAAAGAGATGGCACCTTTTAGGCCTAAACAGCAGACAGAGATATAATGTTTTTTAAATCTATCTTTCTAGTTTATTGGAAGCAAGATCATGTACATCACAATTCATTATATCATCCCGACTCATAAGGTATCAGATTTTTGTATCTGTGTATTAAAATCCCTGAACATCTATTTTCTTAATCAGCTTCTTACAGTGAGCAGCTAGGTCCTAAAAAAACAAAATGTTCTGCCAAAGATGGGACAGTTACTACCATTATTCAGGATTCAGCATCATTTAGATCAAAATCATTGGTTGAAGGCTTAAGTTGCCAGCACTGTCAATCAAATCTGATCAAACCACACCTACGCAGTCCGAATTAATGACATTTTCGAGAGGTCAACTCTTAATAAATAACACATTAAGATTTTTTTCCCCTGGAATTTAACCTTGACTGTTGCTTATTTAAAAAGGTAGAGAGAATAATATGAGATTTGAAACCAAATATTGATGGGCTTTGAGTACATTTTATAACTAGACACTGGGAGAGCCAGACCTCCGCCAAGGCCATGCCCTATCTCGCAATGTTAACGAAAATGAAAAGTTATTTGTGTATCCGCCCCATGATTCAGAGGCCAGTGGTTTTCGTAATCCTGCTGACAACAAACCGAACCGAAAAACATACAGAAACCTCCTTGGCGGATGTAATGACTGAACAGTCTGAAGATACAACAAAACTTCCAGGTAACAAGTCCTTGGTCAAGCTAGATATTCTTCTAAATGATTTTAGTGTCAATTGATCAAAAGGTGTAGATGGTAAATGTTATGTGGAAACTTACATGAGGTGTGAAATCTGGGAGTTATACATACTGACTATGTTCCATGTTTTGTGACAAAAAGGTTTAGGGTAAGCAGTCCATTAAACTTTTTGTTGCTGTTGTGATCATTAAACATAGCATCCTACAGTGATATGAATGAATGTGAGTTCTATACGTGCACTTTACTCAATACACAGTTTTCTTTTTACATGGCTCAAGTACTGTTTCCTTCATCTTATTTCACACTTTGCAGACCCAAATTTTGCTTCAAAAACAAACTGAATTGTTATTGCGGTGGACAAACTAAACTACAAACGGTAACATGGAAAATTGAACAATGAGTACATTGATTTTGTTTCTTTTTACTTTGTGTATTTTATTTTCATGCAGTAATTTTACCTCCATGTACAGTACCGTTTTAAGGTAAGCGTGTTTATCTTTTCTAGATATTTTCCAGGCTTGCTCATTAACTCTGACCAGCGTCACCCATCAGTACTTAAATGTTAATGATGAGTACTGACAGAGATCAAAATAATCCAGTCACAAAGATACTTTAAGTAAAAGTCGGCCACCTGTTAATATGGCTAATAGTTTTATGGCGAGAGGGAGGTGAAAAAGAGTGTATTCCTGCCGCTGGACTGGACTCACTCGAGAACAGACCATTCAATTTATTTTCAAGTAAGGATGAAAAGAAGACTCCAAACTATGCATGTCGTCTATTCAGTGGTGACGCACTTTATAGAAAGAAAAAAAGACAGCAAAAAGAGTTGGAAAGGGTGGAGGGGTGGAGCGCTGAATAAATTTTACATATACAAGGCAGCATACAAAGTGATTGTTGCTTCCCCAAAACTTTTTTTTTTTCTCCTCCAGAAAACACTTTTCTTGCTGAATAGGCACCTATTAGTGACTCCATTATGGGCACAGGGCTCTTGAATGGCTCCTCACTGTGCGTCTTTATCATAGTCAGGCAGTGAATACAGGCAGCCCCCTCCTCCTGAAGCCCAACTAAACTCCTTACAGCTTGTATTGATAGGTGCTGTGGTGCTGGTGATGATGGGTGAGGCAAGAGGGGGAGGTGGGCTGCCACTCTCACCCCATGTTGTGTGCTCCAGGTGTGGTGGGTTTAAGCATAGCGCTCCGAAGCCTCTATTGTGCCGCAGACTTTTTCTTTACCACTTGTTGCAATAAAAAAAATGGATGCAGTGTTTTACATGCATTAGCTGATCTCCATAATGCCATTCCCCCGCCCCCGCTGCACCCCAAAACAAGTCAGGCCTCCGGCGAATCGCTGCACACCGCCTCAGAGCCTTGTATTGTTGCTGGATTATTCAGGAGTTAGCTGAAAGAAAGAGACAGGGAGAGTGGGGTGTCTGTACTTTATCTCCAGGGGAGACAGGGGCTAAAGAAGGAGCTTCTTTAGAGGAGTGAGTTACTGCGGCAAAAAGCCCAAAAACACCTGCAGAAGACAAGCACAGGGAGGCCGAGGCAAGGCACCCCTATTGTTAGTCTTTACTTATTTGCCCTCTGAGGTACTGTAAACTAGCTTCTTCTGAATGCAGGAGCTTCTATTTATTTAATAACCTGTCACAACATTATCACCTCTCTCAGTCTGCACAACCTTCACTGTATTGCCAGACCCACCAGAATGTGGTCGGTTTCAATCAGCAAGACTGAACAAATATCTGTGTGTCAGTGAAAGCATGATTCATTCAACTTTGAAGTTATGTGTATACTCGCAGTTGAAGGAGGGAGACACAGAGAGTAAGTGAGACTTTATGATGAATATGGAAGCATTGTTCATGCTTACCTCCACAGGGAACCATCTGCTCCCTGTCAATGCATCACCTGCTCGTCTGAGCCGTCTCCTGGGCAACAAGGGGTGGAGGGGGGGATTAGGAGAGGTTATGGCTTTGATGGGAGGGGCCATCGCTGGGGACAGAGAGGAGGTTGACTGGAGGTGGAGAAGGGGGGGCTAATGGGAGGGAGGTTGCCGGGTGAATGGCGTCCTCTGCTGGTGGAGAGAGTGTTACACTCAGTCTCCCAACACATCAATATTTGGTACCGTTTCCTCCCAAAGAAGCCACTTGTTGAAGTTTTTGGTGTTGGAAGAAAGAATTTAGCATATAATTGTTGGAGTCAAAATAAAAACTGCAAGTAAAGTGCAAGAACTCATTTAAAGGGTCAATTCACTCAAATGACAAATACATTTTGTCTCCAACCTCTAGTGGTGTCTAGCAATGCAGATATCTTTGGTTTTTATTTGTCTATTTTTTGAGTTATCTGTCTCTGCGATTTCTGCCTCCTCCCAGGTAAAATGGACTTACAGTAACTAAAAATCCATCTTTAGTGCTCACAATGCACAAAAAAATTTATTCAACAATTCCCTTTCCAGAAACTGTGTCAATTGTCTTCAATTACTCTTGGTAATTCAAAGACCCCACTGGCCTTTTTAAAGGAACTATTTATTTGTAGGAAGTAGTTGATACGGTTGTTAGAGAAGTCTATAGGCCATTTAAAGAGTATGGCTCAGCAGGGAGTTGAAAATTACAAACTGGAGGTGTGGGGTTTGAAAGAAGTGGGCTTTTAGGAGGCAGAGGGGGGTCCAACGAAAGATGCTATCCAGTTGCATTTGGGATATGTAGGATCCAGTGTTTTTTGGAGCTTGGTCCATACTAGAGACTAAAAGTAACGATAACTTGGCCTCTGCTGCACAGGTTTTAACTATTCTTTTAAAAAATCAGTCTGTATTGAATCCCCCAACTTTATAGAAGTTTCCCTTAAAGGGTAACTCCCGTTTTTTTTCAACCCTGTTTTCCAATGTTTTTGTGTCTAAGTGTCTGATGGGAACCACAATCTTTAAAATTGGTCCAGTATTAAGAGAGATCACTGCAGTCGACAGCGGCGAAACAAGCTACAATGTAAGTTAATAGGGCAATTGTCCAGCTTGTATTTACCTTCACAAAAGTGCTCATTTTGCCACTGACAGGCTCAGATTAATATTCTAAGTGTCTGACAACATTATGGAAAGGATTTCTAAGGAGGTCGATCTTTCTGTTAAAGAGTAAGATCCTTTTTTTAAACATAAAAACATTCGCAAAATTGCGTTTGCTAAACCCACCAGACTCCATGTAAATAAACAGTAATTTTAGCATTGTAAAATAGACTTCATTCAAAGTCGACAGAAACAAAATAAAACTATGAAAAGCCGTTTTAGGTCGTCTTTCCACTTTTCCAATCATCACAACTCACAACAAGTTTTGGTTGAAATAAACACATAGTTTACTGATTTACATGTGAAAATATGTTGGCTCTATACACACTAAAAGTATTGCTTTTTTTCAGTGGAGTCTGGTGGGTTTAGCACTAGCGACTTCAGAGCTGTTTCTGGTTAAACACAAAGGTCTCAAAGAGGTTTTAAAGGTCTATCTCTGAAGGGATCCTTTCCATAATGTTGTCAGACACTTAGAATATAAATCTGAGCCAGTCTGGCAAAACAAGCACTTTTGTGAACGTAAATACAAGCTGGACAATTGCCCCATTAACTTACATTGTAGCTTGTTTCGCCGCTGCCGACTGCAGCGATCTCTCTTAATACTGGACCAGTGTCAAAGATTGTTGTTCCCATCAGTCACTTAGACACAAAAACATAGGAAAATAGGATTGAAAAAAACAGTAGTTACCCTTTAAGGCAAAAGTGAACATTAAGAACATGATTTTCTAAATATTAAAATAGTTAGTATTGATACATACTATCAATCAATGACCAATAATTTCTGTTTTTTTGTGAAATTCATGTGTTAAAATAAGTGTGGCACTGACAATGAAGGTAAACTGCATTACAAAAACCACACATCTATAGCGGGGAATTACTTGTCAGACTTGAATGTGATTAGCTGCTGCAGAGTGACAGAGTGTTTGGTGTTGGTGCTGTCATGCTGGTATTGTGTGACAAGCAGCATGAATGTCGGTCAATCAAAGAGTTCTCATTAAGTCTCCATGTTCCTCCACCTACAGTCCACTGTACGTTCTGCCAGTGACGGCTGGGTAAACACAGATCTTTGGACAGCTTAAAAGGCAAACACATAGGAGATGATATACACCTGATGACTGAGGCTGAAGTTTGAAACACCACTAAACAACACTCAGTTAGGCATGGGCCGGTTACTGGTTTCGAGATATACCACAGTATTAAAGAGTCAAAGTTTCAAAACCACTCAAATGTTCTGCTTGCTGTTTTAGTTAATTAGTCGTCACGGACGGAAAGTGCAGGTCAGGAATGCCTCTGCCTGTCAGTGTGCAGCGTAGAGTATCACGACCACTCCCCCTCCGGTTGTTGCTCTCAGTGTCTGTGCATGATGGCCGAAGGAGTTGAACCCCCTGAACTTTTCCCCGTCTTTAAACAAGCGTTTGCAACCAGCTATTAGAGAGAGTGTCTAACAATAGTGAAATAAATACTTCAGGCTGCTACCGAGGCAGATAACATGGCTAACGTCAGCTAGTTTCTTCCTTAATGTAACTTCACAGAGAGGACCAGAGTTAACTGTTGTTACAGATTCAGGTTAAACTAAAATGTCTGTCTTTATTTTTCTTCTTTTTAGGGCAGCAGTAGCTCTGGGAGCAACGGGGCATCCACATCAAAAAAATATTATTTTATTATTTATTTTCACTTAACATGGTACACATTTACAAATATACCTAATACTCTATATGTTGTTTAAAAATACAATTTCTGTTAAATGGGAAGAAAAAAATGTTTTTTTTTTACCCAGACCTTTCAAAATAATACATTTTAAAGCTGTAATTGCAATACCGCAATACCGTGAAATCATGATATTGTCAAAAACTCATACCAGCCCATGCCTACACTCAGTACATTAGGATGCAGGATTTTGGCCATATCTTAGTATTGACAGAGGACAAGAAAACCTTTCAGGAGAAGCCGTTAGCCAACGCTCACCTGGAGCCACCCTGCACATACCCTGGGTGACACAGAGAAAGTCTGACTGACAGGTGAAAGTGACCACGGCTCCAGGGAGGAAACACCTTTTGTGTTTGGTCAGAGAGCTGGTGAGGGCGGTGAACCAGGTACCCCTGCCGACAGGATCAGCCTTAGGGCAAGGAGGGAGGGTCTGGATCACTCTCTCCTCACATCAACAATACACCCTCTAACCATCACAACCTTAACATGTCATCCCCTCAGTTAGGGACCTCAACTTTCTCCCCCTTAAAACACACTTAATCTAATCTCCATCTTTACCACATGTGTAGGAAATAAGACGGCACTACAAAACAGTGTCCATCTGCAGGTAACACTATGCCTCTCTGTTATGTGTTGCAAAAGTGATAAAACAGCTGTCATGCCCAATAAAAGCCTTTACAGCGTGAACTTATTGTATATCAAATCAGATGCATTCATAAACCCAACTTTTATAGCTTTAAATGTTCAGAAACACTCACTCAGCACACAAAATATTAGGTACACATTCTCCTTTCCTGAGGGACACATCAGCCTGTATCTCTTATTGATTTCTCTTATTAAATCTACACCCTTCACAATGCTGAAGACGTCAATAAAGAGAAGCAGACAAACATGAGGGGGGATTCTGAGGCTTTAACACAAGTGAAATGCAACAGAAGCTACAAGTCAATATCAGGAGGAAGTCCCAAATGTTTTTGTTAATTCAGTGCGTTTCCATCAGGTAAGAATCTACAGCCATGCTAGCAGCTCTGTGAGGCTGTACAGAGGTGCTAAATTCTAATGTGGGAGATGAAAACATGCTCATAATGACTAACATGCTGATGTTTAGCAGGTACAGTAAACACAAAGTACAGTTGAAGCTGATGACAATATAATTAGTTCTGCAAGCACAGTGCGAAGGGCCAATGAAAATTTGATGCAAAAATTTGACGCTGATGATGGGGCTAGATTAAAAGTTAGGGGATCACCAAAGTTATTACAATTCAACCAGAGAGGGAGTGGAGTGTTGGCACCAAATTTCATGACAGTCCCTCCAACAGTGGTTGAGACATTTCACTCAAAACCACAAACAGTGAGGGGATCACCAAAGTCATTAGGATTCATCCTCTCGGGACCATGAATGTTTGTGCAAGATGTCATAACAAGCCATCCACAGTTAAGATGTTTTAGTTTGGACTAAAGTGGTGGACTGGCCGACTAAAAACAGGTGTCTCCTTCACATCGTAGCACCATTTTCCTCTTTCTTCTAAAACTACCACTGGGCCTAACTCAGACTCTTTCCCTAGATGAGATGTTGATCCTGGGAGAGTTCCTGTCAGGGCCACGTGTAGCAGGAGACCCGGCCAGGGAAGGGGGTGACTTTCCTGGGTGTAAAATTCAATTATCCATCTTGTGAGCGTGTCTGTTTTGAGCGGTGGGCGGACGGCTGCCTGTTCCCAGCATGCGACAAGGGGGTTAAGAACCACAGAAAGGCCTCCATTATCACAAGTGAGAACGGCCCATGTGGCTGGCTGCACGGCCCCCGCTCTCATTCACTCCCCTTTACAACAGCACTGCCGAAAGCCTCAAAGTTTAATTCTCTTTTCTCTGCTCCCACTCCTTTTCTTGCTCCCCCCTCCTCCCCTTCCTCTCTTGCTCTCCTACCCTCCGAAAAGAGTCTTCACAATGCTGCTGGAAGGCTGGAGTGGATTCTTCAGCACCCCTGTGGACAGTGCACATGTGGACAACATTCACAGGATGTCTGTCAACTAGTCCATTAATCAACGGCATCTCATGAAAGCACAATTAGGAACCTCACAACTATATAACAGATTATCATCTCTAAGCACCCCTGCTACTCCTTCTGAACAGCAATGCTCTGTGCTGAAGTTGGTTGTCCTCATCCAACTGCACTTTTTTCACAATAATTATGAAAAAAACTGGAGTTGCATAATCATGACAAAACTATTTTTTTATTCAAGCGAGGACAGCTGCAGCGTGTAGAAGAGCTCATTCCTTGCAGTCTTAACCCACTGGGCAGTAAAACTGACTCGCATCTGGCTAATCATTAGTGTGAGAATGGATCTTCAGTGTGTGAATAAGACTGAGGCCCTATGGAGAAGGCCATTGTAGACGCACACTGCACCACTTCTTGTGATAAATGAGCAATTGTCTCCATCACCATTTAAGACAGTAAATGACACAGTGGGGAGCTCTCCATCCACTGTACAATGTGAAGAGGACACTAAGGAACCTTGGGAGTATTATGTGACATCACACCCCAAATTACTGACCGCTGGAGACAAGCAGACGACACAAACAGTGGCCCATTATGAGGTCTCTACAAGGACAAAGTGGCTGCTACAGTGTGTTTATGTGCTTTTAATTTAGGCTATAGGCTAGATTCAACTTAATGTATGATTGCTGTATATTAATGCTGTACTGAATGATATTTTGGCAACTCGGGGCAGACGAACAAGCTGTAAACACAACTTTGATATATAACCTTATAAAGCTGATATGTAATTTCTCTATTGTAGAGCTGCAGCTATCTATAATTTTAGTAATCAAGTATTCTACCGATTATTCCATCGATTAATTGAGTAATCGGATAAGAAATACTTTTTCTTTATAGTAAACAGCAATACTAAAAATACAAAAGAGAGGTTTCCTTTTTAGAAAAAGCAACATTTTGATTGCCTAAATTGCATACAATAACAGGGATAGATGCTAATATTTTTAAGCACTAGCCCCACGGGCCGCCAAGTCCCTGATTCTGTTGGCCAAAGTACATTTTTGGAGGCCCAAATGTAAATCTTTTTCGCCCCCTTTCCCTTTATGCCTCTGGCTCTTTACAGTGAATATGCAAAAGAGCTGTTCACTAAGGCCAGGTAAATGTGACTGTACAGCCAGGCTATTCAACTATACTATTCAGGGGGACACATTTTCAGAAGGCTTATACTGAGTGAGGAGAAAGAATGATGAATGCAGACATCACCGGCATGGTCCGATGACGTCATTCACATCTATGTTATGGGTGGCAGTAGCTCAGTCCATAGGGAGTCGAGTTGGGAACCGGAGGGTTGCGGTTCAAGTCCCCGTACGGAGTGTGGACTGGCTAAGTTTACAAGAATTTGTCAGAGTTTCAGGATTCGTAGCAAACTAATAAACAGTTAAACAACAGCTTTTTGCAGAGTAGCATGCTGTAGTTGTGTAAAACAGCGCAGTGGACGAGAGCAGCAGACTTTAATGCTACCTTGTGTCAGGTTCGTTCTGTTGAATAGAGGAGTAGGCTGGATGTTTTCTACTGAGATGATGGAGCATTGACGCCCTGCTATTGTGTAGGCTAGTTTGATTTTACAATAGACACACTGCACGGTTTTCGGGTTTTGTTGCAACTTGATGATGATGATCCCAAACTTTCTGTCGTTTTCTCTGCCATATTTTTTTTTTTTTAGCCACTCACTATTTTCGCTCTCTTCCTTCATTTATAATCCGCACCGTCAGTCTTGTGTTCACAAAGGCGTCAGCCCGTTGCGCGCTAGTAATAATCATCCGTGCGGAAACACAGTGAGCGGTACAACGTTACATTGATTAAACGAAGCTTCGAGTCAAAGAAGTTTGCATCGAGGATTTTTAGTTATAGAATTATTCGAGTTACTCGAGGAAACGTTTCAGCCTTACTCTGCGGGTTTATCGCTACAAGCGACTGCTTTTACGTTTACATATAGTAGTTTGACTCATTTTTAATTTAAAATATTGATTACTGCTTTAACTGTCCACTCAAGAATGGAACTGAGCATTTTCCTCTAAACAACTTTAACACAGAAGAAATAAAAAATATCCCAGCATGACAGAAGTTCACACAATAAAACAATACATACAAATCGCCTTTACAATGACTCCAGATGTTAAAAAACATATATCTTTGAATTCCAACATGATTTCTTAAATGTCTATTAACATAACCTGAAATACCATACTGATTGTATCATGCTCACGCATTTTTGTTTTTAAACTGGAGCAACAAAAACAAGTGTTTTTACATAATTTGAAGATTATTGTTATCGCAATTTTGCCTTTACAGTGAGTTGACTGTGAAGAGGTAGACAGGAAGACAGAGGGGTATGGCCTACAGTCTTTTATGTCATCAGGGGACGCTTAACTTAGCACATCTTCAACAATATATATATATATATATATATATATATATATATATATATATATATATATATAATTCAAACACGAACTAAAATATGCTTTCTTCGCAGCTGTAGAGAACATCATTTAAAATAAGGTGAACATCTTTCATGGGGTTTCCTTTTTTCTGTTAATGGGTTTCCTTAAAGGCCCAGTGTGTAACGTTTTTAGTTGTTCATTCTCAAAATCTGTGTTGCCCGTTCACAAACTTGTCCTTTTCATGAATATTTACCACCACCATCAATTCCAAGTATTCCTTTTGGCTTGAAATTTTACATTTGCATTTGCATGAACTGGGGTAGACGCTCCATATTCATGCGCCATCTTGAAATACGTTAGCCGGTAAGGGACATAGAGGACATACTACGCCGCCTTTCGCGTTTTGTCACATGACAAACTCACAGGTGCTGCTAATGGGTAGCGTTGCTTCCCGGCCCCGGCGAGTTTGAAGAAGGAAATAGGGAGGACCACACATATTCAAAATCCAAATTTCAGGGAACAGGAGTCTTCTTCTTCGCCCAGAAAAAGAAAAAGGATTTTGATAAGAGCGAGAGACCGGCGCCATCAGAAAAAAGCGCAAAGGCTACCGTAGCTGTAATACGTACTTTAAACTGCGTGGCGTGCAAGAGTTGATTGCAATATGTGATCTCAACGCTAGATTGGAGAAATTCCCACACACTGGACCTTTAAAAGCTAGGCTACATAGCAGATTAACAACCTCAGTGTAGGTGGCAGTGATGCACCTTGACGTTGGTTGCCATGCTTGCCACCAACTATAAAACGGAGAAAGAAACAGAGAGAAAGCGACCTGCATTTGTCACTTGTCAGTCAGACAGCACATATGCCAGATAGTGATAGATAGATGACAAGGTAGGGAGAAAAATGTAAAAAAATTTAAGTTTAATAACAGAATCTGATAAAACTGCACTTTCAGTTTATTACTTTAGATAAAAGATTCCACCTAACAGTACGTAATATGTTTATTTGGAAAAGAAAGTTTGGCTCACTCAGAAGTTTAATACTGCTTGAAAATGTTTTCTCAAGTTGTGAACAACTGGGTCTTACATGTGTTGCTCTGTGTGCTGAACTGGTGGCGTTCTCTCAACATTACCAGACCTACACTGCCCTCATGTGGCACCGGTGGATCAACTTAGAGGCAGGTGTGATGGTTGGAGCAGATCAGCACAGACAGAGATTTGTTTTCTGTACTCTTAAGAGCTTCAATTGTTTTTTTTTCTGCAGATTTGTGGTAGTTTTAGCTTGGCCTATGTTTTCAAGACAGTGATGGTGTTATTTTAAATTATGTTTGATTAACACATGATTTACCACTAAGCCCTGCACTAATTAAATAACCTAAGCAGTTTATACAAGTGATTTTCTTTACGAAGGTGCTTTCTGAGTTATTGCAGGCTTACGATCACTTGATACAGAAGAGACAACATGCAAACAAATAGGGAAAATGCTAAAACTTAACAAGCATGACACCTATTGCCACACTATATTTTAAAAGTTCAGAAGATATGGCCTACAGGTTCAAACAAAACTTTTGCCAGGCCTGAGTCCTTCTGTTTTACACGACTAAGGCTACTTTGCATGTTATACAGCCCTCCTATAGTCTGTGTGCCATTTTGTATTTGATTTTATAAATCAATATAAAAATACATCACACATATTGTATTATGAATTTGATCTATGCCACCTAAACCAGCTGAATAAGCATTGTTACCTGTAAAACATGACTGCAGGCTTGTTATACTTCATGAAAGCACAGACAAGTGGTGTAGTTATTCAAGCCACCTATAGCATCCAATGGACCATGTTTGCCTTCTCTCTACCAATCATCCATGCTGCTCCTAACAAGGGAAACAAAAAGATGCTTAGCTTTCACTTTAAAAGTTTGAACACTTGAATAAATAATAAATGTAATTTTGTTTGGATCAACTGTGTTCTTTGCTATGAAACAGGACTCTATTTAAACTGCCACCAGCATTTTTCTTGGCTGAATTGGATGCAATCTTGTAACAACTACTCTTTAATATGTATTAAAACATTTCCATTCAATACTACCTGAACTGTTTTCATTAAACAGATAAAAAATAAAGAAAACATGCATATAACGATTTTGATCTCACTATGCCAAGGTATATTGTACACAGGCAAACCAACAAAACTAAGCAGTCTGCTGAGCAAGGTAAACCTCTGCAACCAACTTGACCATAGTGGAGTTTTGGCCACACCTTGTGGCACAAACTTGTAAATTCCCATTCCAGAGGACAAAAATTCCTTTCTGTAGTTTCCAGAACCTTCTCAGGTATATATGCAGACCTTTAAACATAGACTAAAAACCTACTTATTCAGTCTGGCTTTCACGTAATGTCTTATAATTTTATGGTTTTAGTATTTATACCTATTTAAGTCTTAAAATTACAATTTGTATAATTTATAATTATAATATAAATTACATTACATTATAACATATACTTTATAACAGTTTATTGTTTTACTTATATTTTATAACGATTTATACAGTTTATTTTATGACTGATTTGATTTAACATTTTACTACTCATATTTTAATTGTCATATAGTGTATTAATCCCTAAATCCACTTTATATCTGTTTTTTTCAATCACTGTAGCTATAGAACTTTGAATTGAATGTTTGAAAGTTGCTATATAAATAAAGCTTGATTGAGAAATGTGCACAATTGCACACCATAATGGCCCAAGCAGCTGTCTCTTTAGACAAAATAAATTAATAAAATTAGATAGGATTATTATAGGATGAGTTGTAATAACTTGAATCCCCTATCACTTTTTTATCTAGCACCATCAGGTCGAAATTGTAATTTGTCTAATACCTGCAAAACGTATGACACTCTCATCGCTGCACTTTGTGTTCAGTGCCAATTAGAAAGATGGTGAACATGGTAAACGTTAGCTATACCTGCTAAACATAAACATGCTAGAATTGTCATTGTGGCTATATGTTAGCATGATGACGTTAGCATTTAGCTCAAAACACTGTAGAGTTTAAGTACAAGGCTGCAGACTTATTATTTGTCTTATTCATTGAAATGTAACTAAGTACATTTACTCGAGTAAATGTACTTGGTCCAGTTTAAAACAAACAAAACATACAGAGTCCAAATCAATAAAGAACAGGCTAAATGTACACAATTCAGTGCACAAGTTTGGACCCACTGTTATGGGGTCAATATGACACAAATAAATTCACTCTTACATAAAGACATTGACAATTCTTTAACTCACCTTCAAGTTCTTTAATAAGGTTGGAGGCGACGTTTCTCCACCGAATAAAACTCACTAAGTAAAAAGGAGTGGTGTAGCTCAGATCATGAGAAGTTGGAGGCTAACATTAGCATGGCGGCAAGCACGATTTTTGCTGCACCTGCTTTGCCGCTTTCTGATTCAGCAGGAGTCTCTGAGTGTGCTAAAGCCTTTTGGTCTACTTTTGTATTTTGTTTGTTTGTTTGTTTTAGCAGTTTTCCAATATCCACGACAACATTTGCATTACTTTTTAACCTTTTTTTCTTAGCTAGCTAGGTGATAGCTCTATCTGTGGTATATCTGCCTACATGTACGAGGTCCTACGCTCACGCAGCTAGCTACGTTATGGTTCGGTTACGGTACTGGTTCTGGCCAATCACTTATGCGGATTTCCAACATTAACGTGATGAACACATTAATGCAGCAATAATTATAATCCAGTTATATAATTCATATGATTCTTAAATGGGCCATTCTGCATAATGAGTACTTTCTTTTTCAAGTAGTTACATACAGTAGCCTAGCCCACAAGAACATTTGTACTTCAGGTACATAATCAGTATAAGTAGAGTAATGCAGGACTTTTACTAACAAACCAAGTAGGCCTACTTCTTCCACCAGAGTAAGTGTTCAAATGTTTATACGGTAAATATAGTCAGATTGCACAAACACAAACAGGCATCTGGGCAGCGAAAAGAAAAAAAGAAAAGAAAAAAGGCTTTAGCTGAAAACCAGCTGTGCTGCATACCGGGGGCAACCGCAACACATCGCTGGACAACAAGAACCCGATGTGCCATTGAAATTCTACTGTCTCGTGACATACCGATACAGAGGGGGATGAGGAGTGTGTGAGTGTGAGTGTGTGTGTGTGTGGGGGGGGAGGGGGTAACGTGGGCCGGCGTTGCAACGCAGAGGTTTTATAGACAGGAGCTGCACACACAAAGATTATTACAGTTCAGCATCTGCCTGCACACACAGGTTGTTCACCTGAAGAGCAAGAGGATGGACGCAGCATACAAAAGAGTCAATGGAAACTCCGGGCCAGAGGCAGAGACAGAGGAGCCAGGCACAGAGGTAAATCTGATGTTATACCTGCTAGATAACTTTTAAAGTGGCACCACTCTTTATATCCAGAAATTCATCCATTTATTTGTGTTCTTCTGTCATGATATGGTCATTTTAAGCAGAAAAAAAGCTTACAGTTACTGTAAATAATAATCTTCTGCTAATTCAATTCTGTTTTAAATGCAACAATAGCGATAGAGCCAGTGATAGCTGGACTATTCCAGGTAGTAGGCTACAGCATGACAAAGTGGCCTCAGTGAAAAGAAAGTTAACAGCTGATGTTACTGGACAATATGTGCTGTCATAATACAACTGGAAAATTATTCTATGTATGCTGGTATTTGGACTGCCTGGATTTAAAAAAATAAATCCTGTCAGTTATGTTTATAAACAGCTAAAGCTTTAGTCAATCAAAAGGGAAATAACTTGCAACTATTTTGATGATCAAACAAGTTATTTTCCAAGCAAAAATGCCAGACATGACCTAGTTCCATCTTCTCAAACATTAATATTTCTTTTATTTATTTCTTTGTCTTATGTCACAGATTAATTAAATATATTTAGGTTATTGATTTGGCAAAAAAGCTATATAAAGACATTACCTTGGGTAGTGGGAAACTATTAAAACTTTTCATTATTTTATAGTCAAAAAGGGGGAGCTAGGGGGAGCTCGGCTCCCTTTAATAAGACATGGGCTCCCCTGAAAACGTGATATGTGAAATTTGGTTGGGGTTCTCTAAAGATATGAACAGTGGGTCGTTTTGACGTGCAATTTCAGTTTTGTGTAATGTGATAATCATGGATTATTATGTGTAAAATTAATTCATGCATGGCTGCGATTTAAACCTAATTCACTTCAATAAAGATAACTATACATGCTATTCTTGTCATGAGCATCAAGGCATGGCGGCGCTGCGGTGCAAATTCATGTTTAATACATGTTAACTCAAATATTCGTGGAAAAAATATAAATGTTGGAGGCCATTAATCGGCGCGCAAAGTCCTTGAAAGCCATTCTGCAGTTAGCATCATATAGCCTAGCCATGGCAAAAAGAAAACAAGGCAGTTAATTCATTTTTGGTTTTACTAAGACATTGTGTAGCTATGACGTTAACAGCACGACCGATTCATCTGCTGCACCCCCTGTTAGCACACCTCCCGCCAGGGTGACAACGCAAGAAGAAGCTGAAGAAATAATGTCCTCTCTGGCTGAAGATGGTGGTGGTAACAGCTCGGCAGAGGCCGGTCACCATCCTAACCCCTCTTGCTCCTCTCTCCCGTTTAATTGACAGCCAGCAGTGGAGAGACTGGAATAGCCAATATACAGTACATGGCTGTTTGTTAACCCTTGTGTCGTCTTTAACCCTTGAGAGAGATTATCTATTGATAGATGGAAAAGCTGACAGTATATCGCCTTTGCATCTTGAGCAAAGTCGCACTTGGCCATTGGCTGCATCCTTTGGTTTTATTCAGAATAGATGCAAGTAACTGCTGCATGTATTTCACTTCATCTTTTCACATTTTAATAGCAACATTCTTGTTGTTTATTGTCAGGCTGGAGGCAATTCCAGGTGCAACTCCCAATACACTTTTTAAAGTTGAAGCTCAAACGGAACATGCTAGAGGCCGTTTCCCCTGAAGGGAGATAAACAAACTAAAACTTATTTGTGTTGCGCCTCCAAAAGGCGCAACACAAATGTATCTTTGTAAGTAATTGTAAGTTGCCAGCGCACGACCCCCCCACTCCCTGGTGGAAAAAAAAGTGGGCTCCCCCAAAGGCCACAGTATAGTTCGAACACTGGTCAAAAAGATTAATCTGTAGATTGATCAATAGTAAAAAAAAAAAAAAATAATAATGCTTAGTTGTAGCACCAAAAAAAACATAACAGACCTGTGATCTACTCTTGCAGTCAAGAAAATCTTTAACTAAATGTCAAATTTAACATTTCATTCATAATGTAACATTTTGGTCCATGAGTAGGCTAAAGACTGTACTGAAGCTCCATATGAAATGTTTAATTTAAAAATTTTATAAATAACTATCTGCACTGTACAGGAAATTCTTCATCTGTAAGATATTCTGACCCGCTGTGAGGAGCTTATGATCAGTGCCAGCACACTCACTGCAAAGCTCTGTGTCAAAAGGTTAAATGTGTGAAGGTTTCAAGCTACTCAGATGCCTTGAATGCAGAATGTCATGGCTTTTACACAGATTTCATGCACATTCTCCAACATATGGCTGTGCTAAAACACAGGCGTGCAGAATGAGTTCAAAATCCAGATGAATCAGCAATATAGCAATTAGAAGATCTCTGAAAATCTGAGATTTACACACCTACTTGATTTGATTTAAAAAGTGGAACTGTGGTGTTTTGAAAGCTTTATTAGAGTTAAAGGACAATTCCGGCGCAAAAACAGATATGTACCCACTCGATCGTTCTCTGGGTCATGATTTCATGCTAATTGATTGTGTTTGTAGCTTGAAACAAGCTAGCACGGACCGCTGATTAGCTTACAACACTAGTATTCGGGGCACAGGGAAAGTAAAAACAAATCGCTATTTATACCACTAAAAAGGCTAAAAATATCACCACACATCAACCATAGCATAATGGGGGTCCCTAAATGTTTACCGAAGCAGAACTTTGTAAGTGTACAGACAAAGATAGATTATAAAGACAGTCGCATTCTCGTATACAGGCGGCCGGCGTCTTGGGAGCTACTGTCTTTCTAAACTATCTTTTTAATAAACTGTCTGTACACTTACAAAGTTCTCAATGCTTCAGTTAACATTTAGGGACCCTCATTGTGCTACCGTTGAAGTGATATTTTGAGCCTTTTTAATGGTATAAATAGCTATTTGTTTTTACTTTCCCTGTGCCCTGAATACTAGCGTTGTAAGCTAATTAGCGGCCCGCCCTAGCTTGTTTCAAGCTACAAACACATTTGATTAGCATGAAAACATGTCCCAGAGAAGGACAGAGTGGGTACATATCTGTTATTAACCCCTAGGTTCGTTTTGCGGCGGAATTGTCCTTTAAGTTAGTCTCGCATTGCAAGACCTTGTAAAGTAGACCAGTGGTTCCCAACCCGGGATTCAGGGGGCAGATTGTGGAGGCTTTGTCTGCTTTGAGGTTGTCAAAATTAGATTTGCACACATTAACTAAAATCATAATAACACTTACTGGATCATTTATACAAAAGTCTGTATATAGAGCTATATTAAAAAAGTTAATTTTTTTTGTCCTCACTTAAAAATGGTTAACTACTTAGTAGGCCAAACCTATGGGACCTCTCAACCTCTGTGACCAGGGCTTTCAATCAGTTTTGTCAGGTCAGCTAGCTAGATAATTCTCATTTTTTCTGCAGTCCGAGCATCACTCTTTGATGAATGAAACATGTCTAAAGAACGCAGAAGTGCTGATGACTGATCAGTATCAAAAAAGAAAGTAAGGCTACATGTATATCTGTAAAGTTACCTTAACTTCAGTTTTATGAAAGGACAGGACAGGTCTCGGCTACAATGTGTCATTTATGGCGAGAAGCTAGCTCATAAAGCCAAGCAAAATGAAATGACACCAGGAGACTATTGGGCTGTGTAGGTCAGCTTTTCTTTTAAATTTAGGGAGGGCTTCAAGGAAAAAGGTTGAGAACCTCTGAAGAAGACGATCATGCAAAAAAAAAACATGTTTTCATCACATAAATCATAAGAAGATCAATATAAACTATAAAAATGACCCACATTTAAGCCCTTTGTTTTTCCTGAATTGTGTCTTTCAGCAAAAGAGAAGGGGCTCCATGTACCTGGAGGAGGAGACCAACAAGAAGTCTGAAGTGATCTCCTGCATCTTCTCCCTGAAAGAGGAGGTTGGAGCTTTAGCCAAGGGCCTGCGACTCTTTGAGGTAAATTTCTATACTAACAGCTCACATACATGCTGTCACCCCTTCACTGTTGAACAAGAGCATGCATGCTTCCCCTGATCTTTCTTATAGCCATCCCCAGGGCTTACATACAGGATAACAGATAGATGAACAGATGTATGGCTTCTGCCATTATTAGAAGATATATCAATAACTTGTACCGGCTTGAACTGCCTACTTAATCTGTACCTTTGTAGCCTATTGTATTTTGTTCTCTTGCACTATGTTGATTGTGAAACTATATGTTGCCTTGTACGCTTACACATTTCTTGACCAGGTCGTCGTTGTAAATGAGAACATGTTCTCAATGGCCTACCTGGTTAAATAATTTTTTTTTTTTTTAAACTCTCAGATCCTGACATAAGTTGCAAGGTAACAAATACAAAGGGAAACCTGGTCTGAATTGGCTGTGATGCAGTCTAGACTGTATTTGTTCAGGAGGCAAAATTGCATGCAGTTGTTGCTCCTGCAGCTAAACACCAACCAGAGCATGCAGGAATGTTAATTTACCACTGGGGTGGTTAAGTCTACTTGGGGTAAAACCAACCACTCCATGGTGTGGTTAAAACACATTTTTGGAGTTTTCTTCAGGTGGCTAAGACTGACTGCATATCTAGCCTCAACATATATTCTCTTTTGTGTTATATGACAATTATTAAATGCATTTGAGTCAAATGAATTCACAACACAAATTTGCTCATGATAGAAGAGTGAAAAAGCGAGTAAATAGGCTGAATGTTTAAATGAATAGTCTGACATGGGAAATACACTTATTCGCTTTCTTGCTGAGAGTTAGTTGAGAAGATCGATGCCCCTCACATGTCTGTTAGCTTAGCATAAAGGCTGGAAACAGCTAGCCTCACTGCCCAAATGTAAAAACCCATCAACACCTCTAAAGCTGATAGTTTCATCTGTACAAAAAAAAGTGTTTAAAAACGACAACACATTTTCTGTTTCACGAGGGGTTAAATTCTCCCTGTAAAATGGTAAATTGTCATTTTAACACAGTTTTTGGGAGTAAACAAATATAACATGTCAACTGGTGAGCTTTAGAGATGCTGACTATTCCTTACGTATCAATAATGGTCTGATTGAAGCAGATGGACATGATGAGTTGAAGATGAACTTCCTCAGGTCTTTTATTTCCATAAAGTTACTGATTAACATTAAACAAAATATTAAAAGATTACAGTATTACAAGATCTAGTTAATCAGTTACATTTCATTTTAACAGTTGGGGCAGAGGTAATTTAGTTCATATATATATATATATATATATATATATATATATATATATATATATATATATATACACACACACACACACTACTGGTCAAAAGTTTGGGGTCACTTCGAAATGTCCATTCCACTCCTTTCCAGACAGAATACCAGCTGAGATCAGTTGCATTGTTTTTTTAATCAGGGCAGCAGTTTTCAGATTACATTATGTGCTTACATAATTGTAAAAGGGTTCTCGGCTGTTGTAGACAGAAGTGGCTGAAGAAACACTTGAAATCCATGCTTTTTGGTCTAAACGTCATACCCAAATTGAAAGTGGTACAGGTCCCATATACGGTGACACTCTGGGGTGTGCCTGATATCATTGGAAAGGTGATTGATGTGGGCGTGTTTGTGTATTTGAGAAGTGTTGTATTTTGCTTTTTTCTTTGCACTTTTCAAATGGAAATAAAAAAAACGCACAGACATATCTGTAGAAAAATGAGTCTTTTGGCTTCTGGATTTTTTCTGTAGTAAGCTGAGACATGTGGCTAATGCCCTGCGTTGTCTGTCACCTGTCAGATGTGTTTACAGCAGTGTATTCTAATCATTTTACAGATGTATGACTTGGACGGAAATAAAAAACCTCCATTCTAGCCTCTGTAACTCTGTGTCAGTCAGGCCTAGAATCACCCTGACACTTGAGAGTGTTTCCTTTCCAATGATGTCAGAGTGTCACCGTATATGGGAGCTGTACCACTTTTCATTCGGGTATGACATTTAGACCAAAAAGCATGGAATTTCAAGCGTTTCTTCAGCCACTTCTGTCTACAACAGTCGAGAACCCTTTTGCAATTATGCAAACACATAACGTAATCTGAAAACTGCTGCCCTGATTAAAAAAACAATGCAACTGATCTCAGCTGGTATTCTGTCTGGAATGGAGTTGAATGGACATTTCTAAGTGACCCCAAACTTTTGACCGGTAGTGTATATATATAATTATCTGTAGTTCATGTTCTTTTCTGATCCTTCAAAGAAGAAAACTAAACAAACTGAGCTTATCTCAGATATTTGTGTATCAGACGTGTGCAAACATGACAGACGTCTCTTTGATCCACTAACCCACCTCTTCCAGGGTTTTAAAGTAATAATGAAATAGTCAAACACTGGACTGTTCATGTCTGTGAAGGTTCTCAGTCATCCAGGTCCTAGATATCCAAGGAAGGTTCAAATCAAGGGGAACTGGACTTGGTTAAAGGTCCTCGAAGACATGTTGTCTCTCTTAATTGGACTTTAGAAAAACTGATCGCACACCTCTGGTTTGTAGAGGTGGAAAACATTAAATCAGTCCTGTTTTGAAATATTATTTATACTGTATTTGATCATTTTTATTCACTTGTAATAGCGTGTAATAGTTGAACATATTTTACTCCACAACCGTTATTAGTTACTTTCAAAATTTGGATTTTACATACTTTGTATCAAATATATAATCAGCTTTTATATTGATACGTTTTTACAGATTAAACTACTAAATAGTTTATAAAGTAGTTAAAATAAATCCACCACAACCAGCTGCAATATTAAAGGGACACTTTAATAAAAATATCAATTTAATTTTACACTTTTATAAAGTTGGGGGACAAAAAACAAAAGATCAAAATTAAAGCAGTAGAGTCTGGGATCCTGACTTTTTGTCCTTAGAATAAATCTGGATCCTACATTTCCCATAATGCAATTCAAAAGTGTTTTTCAATAGATCCTTGCTTCTTAAACTTCGGAAAGCTTCCTCCAGATCCCCAGAAGATATTATACACCTGTTTTCTCAGACTTGTGATCAATAAACTGAACTTCCAAGATTAAAATCGGTGTGTTTCTTTAAAACACTGTTTGCATTTTATAAACATCAGTAATAATAATCCAATATAATAAAATAACACACTGATAGGGGTAATTTTGCATACTACTTTTGTACTTTACTTAGGTGAAATTTTGAAAGTGGTATCAATCTTCTCATTAAACTCTTAGCAAGAAAGCACATAAGCATCTTTTTTTTTCAAAAGATAGACACGATGAGTCAATGATTACACTTTTTCAGGTCTTTCACAATCATAAAGTTACTGATTAACATTAAACAAAACAAAATACATACGTGTGTACGTGACTGTGCAAAGGTACGAAGTAAACACTCATTTTTTGATCTTCGACATGTCAATTTAAGGTTCAAGTTTGCTCTTTTTGCAGGCAAAACAGAATTTGTCTCCAGAACAAAGATGTTTTAGGTTAAAGAAAAAAAAAATGTGGATACATTATTTGTGGGGGTGGACATGTGGGTGCGTTGACTCTGTTAAATATATCAAGTATGTGCCAAACGCTGCTCTCCAAATGCAGCAGCAAACATCAGGATCCTTTTTAAACCTATGAGATCCCACTTTCAAAATCCTCCCCCTGCTCCACCCCCTTCCTCCCCCTAATCTCCTGTTCTTTCCAGTTTTTCTTCAAAACAGGCCAAATTACCCCCCCCCCCCCCCCCCCCCAAACCATCAACACGCCCTTCTCCTCTTTACAACAATGTAACACATGTTCATTTCCCTATAAACACAGCTTTGAAGAAAACATACTGCACTTCTTCCTTGTTTTTCTCTGTGTTCTCTGATAAATTGAAAACGACTGCTTGCTCCGTAGAGCCATGTGCTAGCGTTTAGCCGAGCAGCCGTGGCATTTTATCATTATGTCTGTAATCTCCATATTTCAGTCAGAAAGTTGCAAAATAAAACCACAACACTGTTTATCCGCCTGGGCCTTAAACACATGTGACACAGCAACATGGTCTTCATGTGACGAGTCAGAGCCACAGGCTGACTTCGCGCCTCAGTGTGGGCGACAGAAAGGTGAATGTCACCTGCTTTACAGTCGTGGGACAGCTCGGAGGGGTACAGAAACCTGACCAAATAACCCCTGCATGCTGCTGGGATTAGGATTTAACTTTTATGTTAAGCTGGGCCAGGCAACCAATAGCACAGATGTTAAAGTGTTTCCCTTTGTGCAAAGAAAGAACAGCATCACTGAGCTTTTGTCAGAGGTCAGGGACACATTAATCACTTAATATTAAATATATGAATTTAAATATTGTAATCCCAAATCTTCACCCTTCTTTTCATTGCTAAATGCAATGAATGTACATCATATTAGGGGGCATCTTCCAAATAATTAGATGCAGCCACTTTTGCACAATCTATATCTTAATTTTAGTTCAAAAATCTCTGACTTATTTGTCAGACTAGATGTCTTCCTTTTTAACTATAATATATTTTAAAAGGGAAATCAATGATGGATGGTTAGTTCTACTTGAACTCACTTCATCAGTTTTTTTTAGATGAAATGTTCTGTGTACATAATATAATCAGTTCACATTGTTTTATATATTATGTTTTTGAACTTATGGGGGAGATTTACAGTAATTGACTGTTCAATGGGACAACATCTGCTCATATGCTTAGAAAGCTTCAGTAAATCAGCTGACAGTCAATAGATAACGGCACATCACAAAAAGCGACTCATCTTTTCTTTTGAATGCCAACTTGGACTCTTTGGTCATCTCTGTAGTCCCTCGTAGGGGATGCAGGCCCTCATGGTCCTCAAAAAAAGCTGTTAAATGTAGAATAGGATCCAGATGGGAGAAAAGGGGAGGCCCTGCTGCATGCCACCACCTCTTTACTTAGCCTATAGTAGACAGAGAACAACATACTCCCTCTCCTTCCCCAAAGTTACGTAAACATAAATACCTTTTTAATGGTAATTACCACTTCAAAGATGGTCACGCTCTCCAGCATGAGCTGGAGCCTCTCTGCATTTTGGACATTAAGAACTCCTGTCCAAAAGGGTTTGGAAACTTTCCAAGGGTTTTGTGTTCATGCTGCAGAATGAGAAAAAGCCTAAATGCCATAAATCAATTCTGTCTGGCTCATTGTCAGTTTGCAGATATAAAGTTCAAGGCCGCTTTCTGACTCAAGGCCATGGTGGTCTCCACAATGTCTGATAAATAGCCATCAATTTAGTAAGAAAACACTGCACTCTAGTGGTGGAACGAAAGTAGTGCTGGAGCCTGTTGCAGCAAAAACACTCACAGTTGTTTATCACTTAGATCAGGGGTCTTCAACATTTTTAAGGCCAAGGACCCCTTAGCTAAAAGAGAGACGGAGTAGGGACCCCCTACTACATAGACTATACAAAATGATGTTGCATTAATCTGGGCTGCATGGATGAAAATGAATGGCAGTGAATCATTAAGCTTAACTGTATGGCTACCATATTATGAATAGTAAGTTTAAATTCAATGTTTTCTACAAATAGGCACCTGTCTATTTGTAGACAGGTGCCTATCCCCCCCCCCCCCCCCCCCCTGCACTAACTCTGAGGACCCCCTAGGTGTCACGGACCACCTGTTGAATATCACTGACATAGATGTTTATCTTACATGCATGTGTTTTGTAATTTTTCCACTTTGTTTATATGATGATTCTTTTGCCTCCAAATGAGAAATTACATACAATCTGAATGGAGACCAACAAGTTCTTTGAAACACAAACACATATCACCTCAGGTCTCACCACAGTCTCTTCTCGCAGGAGAATGGCATCAACCTGACACACATCGAGTCCCGTCCGTCGCGGATGGACAAAGACCAGTACGAGTTCTTCATCAGCGTGGACCCCACCTGCTCCCAGGCTCTGGATGACGTCATCGAAGGCCTGCGTACACAAATCAGCGGCCATGTGCATGAGCTGTCACGCAACAAACAGAAGGACACAGGTTAGTGTGTTTGTGTAATCGTAGTGAGAGAATGAGAATGAATCCTCAACATAATAGCAATGTGTATACATAACATGCTCCACATGTTGTGAGTTTACAAATGGATGTCTGATTTCCCCTTTATCCATATTTAATCTGATCCATCATATTGACTAAATAAATAAAATAAAATAAATAAATAAAAATGTAATTTTGTTTCAATTGTTTTATAACTTTTACATTTTTGTGTCACACGTTATTAGATCAACAGACTTTGCCATAGGTATAGTGAATTTTGCAAACATGCTGATTTTTTTGCGGGTATTGTTTACTATGTGTTCCATCTTACATAGTGTTAAACCGTTTTTACACACTAGATGAGAAGTCAGAATCACAATGAAGTTATTATAATTCATCCTGAGGGGAATGTGAATGTGTGCATCAAATTTCATGGTGAATCGTCAAATATGTGTCAAGATATTTCAGTGACAACCACAAATGTCAACCTCATTAAGGCACTAGAGGAAAACTCAGGATCACCAAAGTCAATTGGGTTCATCCTCTAGGGATCATGAATGTCTTCATCAGTTGTGCCAATCCAACCGATGTAAAGATATTTTGCTACAAAGGTGAAACTTTTGACCTACTGGTGGTGCTATACAGCTGGAAAAGTCAGGTCATTAGGGTTCATCCTCTGGGGAACATGGACATCTGAACCAAGTTTCATGGCAATACATTCCATAGTCGTTGAGGTATTTGACTAAAAAACAAAAATGTCAACATCATGGTGATGCTAGAAGAAAAATCAGGGGATCACTAAAGCTAGTAGGATTCATCCTTTGGGGACCATGAATATCTGTTCAAAAAGTTTTGGCAATCCATTCAATAGTTGTTAAGATATTTCAGTCTGTGTCAAAGTGATGGACCGATCAACCAACATTGCCATCCCTAAAGCCACACAGCTAGCGTGGCTAAAATATCTAATTAAATGGAGATCAATACATCTGATATGTTCCATTTATCAACTGAGCACAATGTTGGCTGTTGGGTGGTGCTTCATGACCCCCCAGCCAGACTGGGTAATGGACAACCAGCGTCGCCGATGAGACTGATGGCCCGTCGCCCACATCTAGACCCCTTTATTAGTTGTTTCCAGAATGACATTAGTTTAGCTACTGAGAACCAACAGGCTCAGCAGGAACAGAGGAGCTCTGTGTCCTGGTCCCAGACTAAAACAGTGAAGGAGAACATGCCAAGGTCCCGGCAGAGACAGACAGGGCCACCATGGATCCTCCTTTGACCTTGGTGTAGACACTGTGGTCTGCTGGTCAGGGTCAAGTGGACAAGGGGATATTTATGGCCAGTTTTGGAGACTGTCTGTTTATAGAGGAGCCTGGCAGCGACATATTGTCTTCCTGGGGCCTCAGGCTGGACCACACTGCACAAATGTAGATTAATGATTGGGCCCCAGTGTTTTTGAGTGTCATAAATCCATGTGAACAAGCAGATGACCCTTGATTACTGTTCTGCTGAGTGTCAAAACACCATGGCACTGAAAAAGAAATCCAACAAGCAAACCATCATCTATATTACGAACATCAATATCAATCTGTACTCATGTCAGTCAGTCAAGAATCCCACAATACTCGGGCTGCAACAAATTGTTTTCATTGCAGATTAATCGATCGGTCTGTAAAATAATTAGTTTAGTTTAATTAGTTCAAATGTCTTGTTTTGTCCGATCAACAGTCCAAAACCCAAAGATTCAGTTGGGTTAAGAAATAGCAAATCCTCACTGGGGCTACACAATTTTATTATTATTTAATTTAATTATTTGGCATAAATAAGGACTACAAATTGTTTAGACTTAGAAATATAAATTATCACACAGAACAGAGATAAAGTGACAAGAGCACTACATTTTCTTAGCTCTGGTCAATGTTTGAGGAATTAATTCCTAATTGATTTGACCTGAATGAATACATGTTCAATAAAAAAACATAAATTATCCATGTTTAATAACTGTTATTATTCAACAGTGCCATGGTTCCCTAATGACATCCAGGACTTGGACCGCTTTGCCAACCAGATCCTCAGTTACGGCTCCGAGCTAGATTCTGATCACCCGGTAAGACTGACTCATCCATCACTGTCTGTGTGCCACATCCTGCCTCTGCACGTGTGCATGTGTTTGTGTGTGAATATGGTCCACTCACGCCCACGTGTTATGAAAGACGGGGCTGCGGAGATGACAGGCTGCACTCTGCCGTCTATTCTAATGGAAACTATCTACACACAGAAATTGATGTCATTGCTTTAATTGAGCCCCTATAATTATAGATAATTGCTCCCTTTTGCCACCGCCATTAAAGCAAAATGTATTCATCATAAGCTGAAATACACTCTACAAAGGCTTCATTTGAATATGTATTTGCGTGCTCTTATTAGAGACGGAGTGCATAACGCTGTCAAAGGCCACAGGGTTTAGCCTTAGCAGAGGATTTCCACTCTTTGATTCAGCTGTGAGTGGCCAGGCTGCGATCATGAGATCTAACATGGCTTTCCTTTGTCTTTGTGTGTGTGTGCGTGCGTGTGTGTGTGTGTGTGCGTGTGCTTGTGTGTGTGTGTGTGTTCAGGGCTTCACAGATCCAGTGTATAGAGTCCGCAGGAAGGAGTTTGCTGACATTGCCTACAATTACAGACAGTAACTACTCCTAAAAATCTTTATTTTTAAACTCCATCTCTTATTTTGCGTGAGTTATGGATGAAATATTTTTATATCTTAGTGGTAATTCTGGCTGATTTCTTTATCTGCTTTGCCTTGAAAATTATCATAAACAAATAGGGACAAATTACAGGCAGTCAATGGTGGATTTAAAGGGTCTTTGTGTGTATAATTGTGAAGTATTATTCACGGGCACTACAAAGAGCAGCAAACCCAATGAAATGTCCACTGAGGTGGTTCGCATTTAGACAGCTGCGTAATACTGTGATTATGACAAATAATGAAGTGATGCTGAGCTCACACAGTCTATCGTCATGGGGAAATTTGGGGGAAACCTAAAAAATAAAAAACTCTAAAAGCATCAATTTGAACACGTTCGTTAGCAGTATGTTTATAAAATAATTCAGTTTATAGAATTTTTAAGGTCTGCAGTGCAGAAGCAGGAGGAATTATTGATTTAAAATGGACATTAACACATAATTGGTCTCATAGTTTCCTGATCATTTCCTTTGTAAATTCTTAGGAGGGTTCCTAGAAAATTGTTACTGAATATAGGGAAAATGGAGGCACTTCCAAATGTTATTATACCAATAAAAAATACAAAATAAATGTATAAATATGTCTTTAAGAAAGTATACAAATAAAAAAAAACAGAGAATAAAGTAAAAATGAATAAAATGTGATTAATGGATTTGTCACTTTGCCCAGTAAATATCTTCGAGGACATTTTTACTGGCTCATTCTTAAAAACTCAAATAAATTAGTTAGTACAATGATTACCACCAAATAACATAGTTCTCATATACAACATTGGAAACCTCTTAGGACTTATAAGGAATAGGAATGATAAGGACACTAAATAAACAGATGGGCACTATACTGTATATACATTACATGTATATATGTAATCAAGTAAAATTGGCCATCATAAATAGAACTAGACAGGCACTCGGAGAGTGCAGACCTCCGCCAAGGCCATGCCCTATCTCCCAATTTTAACGAAAGTGAAATACTCTTTCACCAACTTTAATGGAAATTGAGCCAGTAGTTACCAGAACCTCCTTAAGCTTGTCGGAGGTAAAAATCTTAGGCAAACACTGGTATACTGTATATGTGTGTAACAATGTAGTTTTGCTTAAGGCAATACTGTCCTTATGCACTATGTCTATCTGCAGGTAAACGGTATATAACTGCCACAGCATTTATAGCCGAAGTGTGCAATGCTTGTCCCTAGAATGGCCTTTATACTGGTACACAAAACTCAACAAGAAACAGCATAAATCACATGCAGTAACCTCATGTCTTTGTCCCAGTGGCCAAATCATCCCTCGAGTGGAGTACACAGAGGAGGAAAAGGCCACATGGGGGACGGTGTTCAAGGAGCTGAAGACTCTGTACCCGACTCACGCCTGCCGCGAACACAACCGGGTCTTCCCCCTGCTGGAGAAATACTGCGGCTACAGGCAGGACAACATTCCACAGCTGGAGGACGTGTCCCGCTTCCTGCAGTGTAAGTCCTGTCTTGTTATTGACCCTGAGGTCCCACCGATGACATCTCCATTCATTTGATTTAGTTGAATGTGGGAGGCAGGTCCTGTTCAAATGCCCTTCTTCCTATTGCTCCCTCTCTCCCCTCACTAACTGCTCTTGTTCAACACAACCAAACACTCACCTCTTTCATCTGTCCCACTCTTTCCTGCAGCATGCACAGGCTTCCGGCTTCGCCCGGTAGCCGGCTTGCTCTCGTCCCGCGACTTCCTGGCTGGACTCGCCTTCCGTGTCTTTCATTCCACGCAGTACATTCGTCACAGCTCCAAGCCCACATACACACCTGAGCCGTGAGTGTCGAAACTCTATTCATAAAAGAGGGAAAATATACATTATACGTATGTGTGATTTTTAAAGAGTCATTTTGGTACTTAACACAGGGATATCTGCCATGAGCTTCTGGGACACGTTCCTCTGTTTGCTGACTCCAGTTTTGCCCAGTTCTCACAGGTAACTAAGTTTCCTGTCAGAGCAGAATTGATGAATACAAAACTAAATAAAAAAGACACATTCATTGTCCATTGTATATTCAGTATATACAAAACATTCTAACTTTGATTTATTTATATTTAAGATATATATATATATATATATATATATATATATATATATATATATATATATATATATATATATATATATATATTATAAGTGCTGCTGTAACAGTTCCTTTCCCTCAGAGGATGATTGAACTGTTATCTTAACATACAAATCGATGTAACATATTTTCATTTTCTAATCTCTATGCTTTGATGCTATTCTGCGTAGGAAATTGGTCTTGCCTCCCTCGGTGCTCCCGATGAGTTCATTGAGAAACTTGCTACTGTGAGTACTGAGTACATTACACAATACACACACAATACACAATACTTCACAGACTCTGGATCCAAATTACATCACCAGCGCAACATGGCAGCGCCCGTATCCGGGATACTTTGGCTTGATTTTTGTCCAATAGGAGGAAGTAAAAAGGCTTTGTCCATCTTAAAGGACAATTCCGGCGCAAAACGAACCTAAGGGTTAATAACAGATGTGTACCCACTTGATCGCTCCCTGGGACATGATTTCATGACAGACAGTTTAGAGAACGCGACTGTCTTTATAATCTATCTTTTTAATAAACTGTCTGTACACTTACAAAGTTCTCATTGCTTCGGTTAACATGTAGGGACCCTCATTATGCTACGGTTGAAGTGTGGTGATATTTTGAGCCTTTTTAGTGGTATAAATAGCGATTTGTTTTTACTTTCCCTGTGCCTCGAATACTAGCATTGTAAGCTAATCAGTGGTCCGCACTAGCTTGTTTCAAGCTACAAACACATTCGATTAGCATGAAAACATGTGCCAGAGAGCGATCGAGTGGGTACACATCTGTTATTAACCCCTAAGTTTGTTTTGAGCCGGAATTGTCCTTTAATGTACACTATATGGTTGTGAGCAGCCAAAATGATTTTTCATTCGCCTCCATTGTATTGGCGTCGCAGCAGAAATATCACAGATATCTCAAAACCTGAGAAAACCCAAAATCAAACTACATGCATGGCTAGATAGCACAAGATGTAAGTTAGAAAATATGTTGTGTGACCCTTTAAATCTTCTCAAGGATCTCCTGATGCGTGGACTTCAGAGAAGCCCGTTTATCAACCTTCTTTGTTTCTGTTTCTGGATTTGGTGTATATATCATATTTTTATGAACCTTATGTGTTCCCTCAGGTGTACTGGTTCACGGTGGAGTTTGGCCTCTGTAAGCAGGGCTCAGAGATCAAAGCTTACGGAGCTGGCTTGCTTTCATCGTTTGGAGAGCTGCAGGTAAGAGAAAGGAAGGGGGCAACACGTGTGTGTTGAGTCAAAGGCTCCAATAAAACAGTCTGTACATCACTTTCAGCAAACATGGACCCCCGCAGCAGCAAGATAAACAGTTTCGGCCTCCATCTGTTGTTTATTACACTTTGACTCTGTTGCACAGCAGCAGCAGTGCTGGCAGTGGGTTAGTGGTCCACTCAGATTCTGGTTTTGTGTGTCACTGGGGGAGTGGGCCTGCCTGCCCAGTGGGTAAGTGGGGGAAAAGAGAGAGAGAGAGAGAGAGAGAGAGAGAGGGGACACAGAGCTCGCTATCGAGGTCACAAGTTACATCAGCCGCTGTCAGCGGAGGATGTGCACTCTGCCAAGTCACATCAACAAGACAGCAGAGCCCTGAATCATGCTGCACTTCCTGTTTACTCTAGTAGTAATGGGAACAGAGACACTCATTGAGACACTGAAATGAAATATGTCCTTTCTTTTTCTTTTTTCTTTTAGTACAGCTTGACAGACAAGCCAAAACTCCAGCCCTTTGACCCCGACATGACCATCATCCAGAAGTACCCAATCACAGAGTACCAGCCTGTTTACTTTGTTGCTGATAGCTTTGAGGATGCCAAGGAGAAAGTGAGGTAAGAAAATGAGTTTCTTTTCATGCTGTCCTGCATATAAGTTTAGGTTACATACAAAACATGCCTAACATTAACGTCCCTGTCTGCAGGAAATTTGCAGCCACCATCCCCAGGCCGTTCTCAGTGCGCTATAATCCATACACCCAGAGTATTGAAGTGCTGGACAACACCCAGCAGCTCAAGAACCTGGCTGACAGCATCAGTGGTATGCCCCTATGTTCACTATTTCTCTTGGAGTGGACACTAAAATCTCTTTTTCCTATAATTAGATAAACTGAGAAAAAAAACGACTGTAACACTAAATAAGCCAGGCAACTTTGAGTCATAAAAATTTAAGTTCCAGGTCAGTTTTGTTTCACTCTAAATCTGTTTTTGTTTTCTCTTGTTTCAGGTGAAATGGGGAAACTGTGTGAAGCCCTGCAGAAACTGAAATAACTGTAAATGCAATCTGAGCCCAAGCACCCTAAAAATCTCTTCATTTATTCAATAACGCTTCTGTTTATTATAAGGCAGTTCTGCTTAGCATGCTTGCAAATTAGCTTTCTTTGTATTTAAACAAATATGCCCGGTCAAATTGGCAATATTACTGTAATCCAATTAGTATTTTAGTCAAGTGAATAAAGTGTAGCCTGTTACTTATGTAGGATAATAATAAATGTGTTGAACAGCTAAAAGTGGTACTGCCAATATTATTACAGTATAAGTGTTATTAAGAGACACATTTTTCAAAATAAGAGGGTTTGTCAATTAACCTAAATGATCTCTTCAGTGACTTTGATGAATTTCAAACCCAAAACGTAAACAACAACATTTTACTTCTAATACGATGTAAAAACAATAATAATAAAAAAGAGAATCCTTTCTATGCACTTCAAACCTAAAATCATATTGACAGATCATTTCTGCCCCTAGCTTCCATTTTGCTTGGCTAAATTAAATGTTTTGTATTTGCATTAAACGTTTTAATGAAAAAAATGAATATTTCTCTTCTCTTTCTGTCATTCATTTTTTTCCTCCATTGATAATTACTTCTTACATACCTTATATGTATATATATTATACCGATGTTTTCATCATGGTGTCTACAACATGTATCCAGCCTGTGTGGGCTTACAGGACAACACACATTTATATAAGCCAGATACAGATAACAATACTACAAAAAGTCAAAAAATAAAGAACTCTACTAACTCATCCTGTGGGCAACCATGACTGGCTGCCGTATAGACAGATAAGAAATGATAAAAACACAGTTGTAAAAACATAAAATATATCTTCATCAGAGAAGATATAATTGTTGACAAATCCTGCACATTAATAAAAAGAAGAGTCTCATATTATTACAACTGTGTTATATTATATTGCCATTCATGAGCCTGTTTATATACCAGCATTCAGTTAAGGTGGCAGAGTTATAGTTGTGGCCAAATACATTAATAAACACATAAAATGTTCATTATAGTAGACCATTTATTAAATGTGTTTCATGCTGCTTATGGAGGTTAAAATAACGTGTAACCGAAATATAATAATAAGTTTTTAGGCTGCAAGTCATTGTGTTAAACGATTTTGAGATATTGATTTAGAAATGAATAATATACAGGCTATTATAAATTCTCTTATATGCACTAATCCTTTTAACCACCACAAATCTGAATAAACTGGATTTTATTTACTAAAAATAGAATATGGAACATTTATGTAACCCATAATGACCTGTTTTGCTTGCATGCATCTGTGATTCAGTAGATTCATAAAAAAAAAAAAAAAAACACCATCGCAACTGATCTCCATAAAGCCCTCAGATGACAGGGTATTTAAAGGTGTCCGCGAGGTGACGATGGCACACATCCAGCTGGCTCCGGTCCCTCTGTGAAGCCCCTAGCAGAGACCACACGGCCCGTAGATGAAGACGGAGAACGGGGTGCAGACGGCTGGGTTCAGCGGGAGGAAGCAGAGTCTGATCGAGGATGCCCGCAGGAAGCGCAGCAGCGGCTCGGCGGGCTCCCCGGGGCCCTCCCGGTACGGAGACAGCTTCGTCTTCGACGAGAAGGACGGCAGGGTGACTCTGAACGTCCTGTTCTCTCTCAGCAATGAGAAAAACGCCGGATTCTTCAAAACTGGGAAAATATTTGAGGTAAGCCTCAAATTCAGATATTTGACTTGTGTGAAAGTATAGCCTAATGATACAACACTGTAAAAATATTGCATTTAAGATCCAAATCAAGGTAAAGTCCAGAAGAAGTAAGAAGTAAAAGTAAGTGAACTTTCAGGGATATTGTAGACTAAATTATATTATTAGCCCATAATTTACAGAGGGGACTAGAGTAGAGCCTACAATATTTCTTCTGAAATACAGTGGAGTAGGAGTAGAAAGTAACATTAAAATAGGAGTACTCGAGTAGAGTACAAGTACCTCAAAGTTGTGCTTAAGTAAAGTACTAGAGTACATGTACTTAGTTACTTTTCACCACTGCAAATAGGAGTCATATTTGTAACATTAAATGAAAAATAAAAAAATCAGCTCTAATCCATCATTTTGACCATATAAATGTGACTTTTATTCACATTCACAATGATAATAATAATAATTGGAAAACTATACCATGATGTACTGCTGATTACTGATGTGAACAATTCTTAAACAGCAATCAAAAACATGAATAACATTCATTCATTAATATGAATTAATAATGAACAGATTTGATCCTTCTAAGATATTTCCATGAATTTGAGGCTCCAATCTTGCATTTTGGATTTGGGTTATAGATTTCGTCTTAAAGAATGGGCAAAATAAAATCCCTAAAATGCATCACCTGAGCCTTTAACTTCCAACAAATCCAAGTAAATAACCACCTGACTGATTAGTGACAAGATATTACTCGGTCAACTATTATTAAATCAAGGCCCGAGTGGAAATTGTAGCTTGGATTTCAATAAATGAATGCAAAATACGTACATTGTCAGCATAATGACAATAACTAAACTAAAAGGCCATTGAGCTTCTCCTCAGTGCCAAGGCCTTGATTATCGGCCTTTTTGTGTGGAATTTTTTGACATCTTTTGCTCTTTGTTTTTGTATCCCTTTACAGACGTTTGAAGCAAAACTTCTCCACATCGAAAGCCGACCGGGGAGGAAGTCAAAGAACAGCATGACAGACCTGGAGCTGTTCATGAAGTGTGAAGTTCACAGCTCTGACCTGGACGCTTTCGTCAACTCACTGAAGAGAGTGATGGATGACGTTCGCTCCATACCAGACGAAAAAGGTTTTTATTATTCCCCTAATGCTTTTTAATTAGACTAGTGAGTAGGGCTGTGTATTGGCAAGAATCTGGCAATACGATACGTATCACGATACATGGGTCACGATTCAATATATTGCAATATATTTCGATACTGTGCGTAAGGCGATATATTGGGATTTTTTTTAAGTATAATTTTATAAAAACTAATATTTAAAAAAAGACATGATATGCATAAAAGTCAAAGAAGTTTACTTTAGGTAAACAATTCAGTGCACAGAAAATCAAACTGCCAGTTTGGGATTGTGGTTCCCAGGTTCTTAGTGAGCAAATGTTTATATGCTAAAGTAGGCCAAAGTTCAGCCATAGCTACATTGTTAGCTTCTAGCAAAAAGTCAGGCACTGCTAGGACACTAGTGGTGCATCTCAGCATAGCCATCTAGTGTTAGGGGGTTTAAACACAACATAAACGTGAACCACTATCTTACATGAATATTTTTGCACGTAAACTATAAAAAATAATAATAATTAAAAAAATAAATAAATCGATATTGCGTTTTTGAAAATCGATATAGTATTGGTAAATAAAATATCGCGATACTCAAGTGTATCGATTTTTTCTTACACCCCTACTAGTGAGGTACGCCCATATTAGGGCATGATATGCAATGTTACAGGCTTACTTATTAAATTAGGTAATGCTACTTTTTTTTTGGGGGGGGGGGGCATTTCCACCTTTAACGGATAGGACTGAACCCTGGACCTTTTGTGTCGAGGCATACACCTCTATATATGTGCGCCTGCTCTACCAACTGAGCTAACCTGGACACAATGTTACTTTTTTTTATGTAATATGATAACAAGGTCAATTACAAAAGCACTAATTCATTATTTTTCCTCCCACAGTTCCATGGTTTCCCCAACAGATAAAAGATCTCGACAGATGCAACATGTTAATAACCAAATTTGATCCGGACATGGACCAGGACCATCCAGTGAGCGTTTACATATCTGCTGCAAATCTTTAAATCATATTTATCAGGAAAACACTCAGCTTATTTCTACTAATTTAACATCTTTCTTCCGCAGGGATACAGCGATTCAGAATACAGAAAAAGACGGGCTTTCATATGTGAGCTAGCCTCCGCTTACAAACAGTGAGTCAGATGTTTATTTATCTTCATTGAGCGCCATGTATCACTCAAATATTCTCTCATAAATGAATTTTCTTTGTCACAGGGGGGACCCGTTGCCCATTGTGGAGTACACAGCAGAGGAAGTATTCACATGGTGAGAATGGGCTGCACAGTCCTGCATGTTAGAAATGCAGACGCATAGTGGAAGATGATTAAAGTACAATCTGTTGTTGTGTTAAAAGGAGGGAGGTTTACCGGCAGCTGCGGAGTATATACCCCGGTCTGGCCTGCAGGCAGTTCATGGACGGGCTGCTGCAGCTGGAGAAAGAGTGTGGCTACGGAGAGGACCGCATCCCTCAGCTCAGAGAGGTTTCTGCCTTCCTGAAAGGTGCCAAAGATAGCAACATTTAGAATGATGATGGTCTTCAAAAGATAAGACTGAAAACATACAGACTGAAAAAGTAAAGCAAAAATGTTTCTGCTCTAAAAAGCTCCTGCAGAAGTAGAATTATGAGAGATTTTGGTCTTTTACATAACAGCATAAACATGTAACAGTGACAAGGTAAATCAAGAAACATTTCCAACACTAAAAAACAGAGATAGAAAAAGTTTTAAAAAAAATGAAGAATGCTTAAAAAGACATTAAATATGGGTCAAAGGAGATTTATTTTATAATAAAAGTTGGAGATAATAAATTACAGGTGTCTGACGTCCTTAAAAGATGATGCCGAAAGAAAACCTGGAATCAAAAGAAGCCTCAAATAGAGAGAAATAAGAAAATCAAAGTTTAAAGGGTTTTGTGATCCTAAAAAAAAAATAACAGAGAGCAAAAACACAATCAAGAGGCCATGAGAGAGATAGAAAAGGTAGAAACAAGAAGTTTCTGTCACGCTAAAGATGACAAAGTTAGACCTTTTTACCAGTGGTGTAGTCTAATGCATTGTGGTGGGTATATTGGCCAGAATCTGCCTTTGGGTGGTGGGGGTGACCTCCCCCAGGGAAGTTTTGAGCATCAACGACTTCCTTTCCTGTATTCTGATACACTTTTATGCACCAAGTCACGGTAGAAATACCTTTATTTAGCCTATGTGAAGAAGAAAAACACAGATGACAATTCAAAATATATCAAAAATATGATGGAAAGTATGTTGTTGCGTGTCATTGGGCATTTTTAAGTGGGTATATGGAAGTCCTGGAGCTTTCTTAGGGGGTATACTGTGTATACCTGCGTATCACGTAGACTACACCACAGCTTTTTACACCAAACGCTGGACTCAAAATAAAAACATAGTGATCAAAATCTCCGGTACTGACTCAAAAGTGCTGTTTCAAAGTTTCAGTGTGTATTTTCTAAGGCCAGACACTACAGGCAAAAGCATAGTTTTTACATGCACTGGTACATTTTGCTTCCATAACATGTCTTCTTTCAGACAGAGAGTGGAAAGAAAACATTTATTTCACTTCACTGTCTATTTGCATTTGCGAGTGAAGACTTCTGGGCCCAAACAAGTAACAAAATCCATAAAGTCACAATCTAAATTGTATCCTGTGCTGCTCATAAGACAACAAACACCAGCCAATAAGTAGATGTTATTAGAATGTGTGTTTGAGATATTGCAAAAGAACTACTCAAGCAATGCAGATATTACATTGCTACCTGTCCTTATAGTCATGTGTAACCTTACTTAAATATGGCTAAATAACAATGAGCTTCTGTGGGAATCATGCTACTGTACAAACTGAGACAGAGAGATAGTGATGGAGGGACATTTAAAAAAAAAAAAATGATGTATGTACATAGATCTTGCTTTGATGGAAGCTAGGAAATGCTTAGCTTTAAAATGGAAGGCTTCCAAACCCCTAGCAATAGTCCACTGGTGGAATGAACTCTTAAGATACTTTGTTATGGACAGCATTTATTAGAAGAGTAAAAACATCACAATCTCATAGAGAATTTGACTTTATGAATTTTTACATTAATGTTATGTCCATTTGTGAAGGACTTGAAATGTGAGGAATGAGATTTATGTATGAAATTACTTCCCATTGTTTTTGCAAAAAAAAAAATAAAAAATTAACAAATGTGGACCAACAATGCCAAAAATGAATTTGACATTGAGGTCATATCTTCATGCATCTGTTGGCTCTACTTCCTCGGAGCTCCATCCCAGTGTGTTTGACAGTGTTTCTGCTCCTTTCAGAGAAAACTGGTTTCCAGCTGCGTCCAGTAGCCGGCCTGCTGTCAGCCAGAGACTTCCTGACCAGTTTGGCCTTCCGGGTGTTTCAGTGCACACAGTACATCCGTCACTCCTCAGCGCCCATGCACTCCCCTGAGCCGTGAGTCATGGTTTTCTGGGACCCAACTTATTTATTCATGTACTCAGCTGCTTTACCTTTCATTGACTCGGTTCCATCTGCCATGACAGGGACTGCTGCCATGAACTACTCGGCCATATTCCCATGCTGGCAGATAAAGAATTCGCCCAGTTTTCACAGGTAACTGCACTGTGCTGCACTCTGTTCTTTGATTTGACATAATCAGAGTGCAATCTAGTATTATCAGCTTTCATTCGAATCCATTTGAACTATTTCAGGAGATTGGACTTGCCTCGCTCGGAGTTTCAGATGAAGACATCCAGAAACTGTCAACGGTAGGTTTTTATTACGATTTGAAACCTGAAATTAGATTTTAATGCCACCTGAAGTGTAATTTTAATATATTCAGACATGCATACTTTTGTATGGGCAGTTCTTCATCACGAGAATAGGAAAATTACACAATTTGACATAAAGTCTGTACATTTCATCCTCTTTGTTTTTAAACACTGTACACAACATATAGTTCAGTTTTGTGATACATTTCTATTTTACATTTATGATTTTTGACTTCTGGAGTATTTGTTTTTCCTTATATGTGAAAAGCTTGGACCTGTTTTTGATTCACAGTCATGTCAAATATTGAAAGAGCAGCTTTTAATATCGGAGGGAAACACAGGCTCTCTTAACGGATCTTTCCTGCCATCTAGTGGCTTAAATAAATGACTGCACATTATGTTTAATCCTGCTCTCTATATCTTCCTAACCCTTTTTTATTGTGCTCTGTCTTTACAGTTATATTGGTTCACTGTGGAGTATGGCCTCTGCAAGCAGAACGGAACAGTGAAAGCTTACGGCGCCGGACTCCTGTCATCTTACGGAGAGCTAGTTGTGAGTTCACACACAAGTTATTTTGCTGCATATTCATTTTTGCGTGGTGTGCTGACAGTCTTTGACCTTTGACCTGTCCCTTCCAGTACGCTCTGTCTAATGAGCCGGAGTACAAGCCGTTTAACCCAGAGGAGACAGCAGTGCAGCCGTACCAAGACCAAACATACCAGCCTGTTTACTTTGTGTCTGAAAGCTTTGAGGATGCAAAAACTAAGATGAGGTATTCCCTTGTTACTTTATTGCTGTTGGGTGCAAACTGTGTTCATTTAGCTGCATTCGGACATTGACATTACATTAAAACTGTTTCTTAAACTACGTTTTAAATGTAATGTTTGCTTGTTCAAATCAAACACTGCACATTGTATTTTGGAACTATTTGGGGAACCAACATCTCTACTAAGTCCAAGGTTTTTTATTAAACCATGACCACAACCTCAATTAATGACTTCATCCTAAGGCTAAACAGAATTTACAGTAAATTGTTTTAGTTGTCTAATCTTAAAGAGAAATATTTTATAACGCTTTAATACTTATATAATATTCTTCCTTGAGCATGGAAGTTCTGAATACTTTTATATATTACAATGACAAAATTACACATGTTGATTTAAGAGCATGGTCCTAGTTTTAGTTCAGTTTATATTCTTAGAGTTCATTTTACTTTATTGTTTACTAATGGCCTTCTTTAGGATTGTGTTTCTCACGCAGCTTATCTTGTTTGTTTTATGATTTATGCGATCTAGCGCCTATAAAAATGCAATTTCCCAATGGAATAAATGAAGTCTAGTTGGCGGCAAATTGAGGGGAAATTAAATCAAGAAGTATCCTGTGAAGTTTTCTTGTAAATAAAGTTTGTGTACATGCAGTTTTTCTCTCCAAAAGCCTGGAATCCAGACGAATCTGCAAGCTCATGTGTCATTTGCTCTTGCAGATACGCCTGTAATTTTGTTACTGTACTGCATAATCCTCACCTAAAGGTACTGTTGATCTGTAATTAGAGAAATATCGTGACCAGGCAGCCATTTTTTTCCCTGCTTCCAAACGGACCAAGCACCGCCCCAGCTTGGGTATGTTACTCAGACCTGTTCCTAAAAACATTGCTCCATAGGACTACTTGTGGTCCAACGTTTTATAGGGTGCCTTTAATGAGAGACTTGGGAATTGTTTTCCTAATATTTGTCACACGTCTGTATCTCTGCATCCGTTTATACTCTGCATTCATTCCCTTCCACAGGAGATACTCTGCAACCATCAAGCGCCCCTTTGCAGTTCGCTACGACCCCTTTACCTGCAGCGTGGAGGTTCTGGATCAGCCCGGCAAGATCCAAAACGCTCTGAGCCAGATGAGAGAAGAACTGAAGACCCTTCACAGCGCCTTGGAGACATTCAGCTCATCTTAGGACCGGGAACAGATTTTCTGCAGAGAGAGAAAAGGATGAACATTTGAACATTGTATAAGAGATCTACTGATATGAACACAAAGGGGATCAAAATGTAGTCAGGTTTGTGAGGTTCCACATGGCTAACTGTTTGTGTGTATAATTTATTATGTAAAAAGAAATAAATGTTTATTTTCATGAAAAGGTCTCAAAACATTTCAGAGAAACAGAAAAGTATTAAGATACTTTACTGCAGTAAAATCTTACTCAAGTAAAGGTATGTAAGTATTATCAGCAATATTTACTTCAAGTATAAATGTTCCCTGTCAGTGTTTTCCTATTATATCTGATGTTTCTGAAAATATACTGTATCTGCTGCATTAATGTGTACGTTGCATTTTACTGCTGTAGATGTTTAAGGTTGTGCTCATTTGAACACCTGTATGTACTGTTGGGTAGTTTAATCTACAGCAATGCATCATATTCTATAAGAGCATCATATGTTTGTAGCGTCGCTGTCCTGTGAGAACCACGTATCTCCAAAAAGTCTAGAAAAACAGCCCTGTTTTCAGCTTTATGACAAAGCATTTTCCAGCTGATCCAAGAGGTTTTCTAAAGACTTTATTTAGCTTAAGAAGGAGGAGACGTTTCTCAATTTTCTTCTAAAGGAACACTTTTCAGTTTATCAGAAAAATTCAAATTCCATCTCAACAAATTTGGAGATACATGGTTTTCACTGGACAGGAAGGGTATACAAAATTATAATCTCAAAAGTAATTAAACTAAAATAAAAGTAAAAAGTACAATATGTAGAAAGTTGCATAAAATGGAAATACTCATGTAAACTACAAGTGCATTGAATGTGTACTTAAGTACAGTACTTAAAGTAAATGCACTTAGTTACATTCCATCATGGAAAATAGAAAAGGTTCTGAAGAGAGAAGTGTTGTTCACTGTTTGCCAGCAGGACGAATGAGAGAGAGAGAGAGAGAGAAAATGAGAGAGAGAGAGAGAGATAGAGAGAATGAGAGAGAGAGAGAGAGAGAAAGAGAGAGAATGAGAGAGACAGAGAGAGAGAGAGAAAGAGAATGAGAGAGAGAAAGAGAATGAGAGAGAGAGAAAGAATGAGAGAGAGAGAAAGAGAATGAGAGAGAGAGAAAGAGAATGAGAGAGAATGAGAGAGAGAGAGAGAGAAAGAGAATGAGAGAGAGAGAGTGAGAAAGAGAATGAGAGAGAGAGAGTGAGAAAGAGAATGAGAGAGAAGAGAGAGAGAGAGAGAGAGAGAGAGAGAGAGAGAGAGAGAGAGAGAGAGAGAGAGTACCACTACAATACAGAGCTTGTAGGCCATTTTCTAGCTTTTAATTCCAAACCAACTATTTCCATTTGGAAAATTCTTGGAACCCATTTATCTTCATGTGTTATTAAGCAAAAGGGAAGGAGCTAATTATGAATGATTTAAGTATCCGGTTCCCTCTGCTGGTCAAGGCCAGAGCCAGCACTGAGGCCCAGCACATCAGTAGGGCCAGGTCACCGGGACCTCACAGTCAACCACAGCACGGTCCGCAGGGCTGCACTGCTGACAGACGCTCTTCTCTCTTTATTTCTCTTTCTCTGTGCAACTGCAGGATTTGGCCTTCGGAGTTTTTTGATGGACGTCCAGCGTTCAGATCTCCACACAGGCGACAATGCATATCAGAGCTGCGCACGTCAAAACTTTTCCCTTGAAAAAACAGAAAAGACAAATCATCTCCATCTGCAGGACTCATAACGCATCAGCACTATCAACACGGTGGCTGGCAAACCCTCCCATTGGCCACCTTGTGTTGGGGAAGCTTTCTCTTTCCCATAATTCCACTGTACCGTAAATCAATGTGTGTGTAGAGAGAGCGGGGGGTGGGGGGGGGATTAAGCAAGTGGAGGGAAAGAGTAATCTCCTGCTGGACAAGTGTGTGCGGGCAGACACACACACACACACACACACACACACACACACACACACACACATTATCTATCGCTCTCTCTCTCCAAGCAAAAGTCAAACACTTTATAATTTCTTCTATCTCATTCGACATCCAGCACTCTTAAATCCACAAATCCCCCCACGATACCACCGCCAGGATCAGAATCTGCTGAGCGCTAAACAAAAGCAAGTTGCCAGGGCAACAGGATGACCTGTAAGGGATCCAGCTAGATTCTTGTGCCTCGAGTAGTCGCCGCAAATCCCAAACGCTGTATCATCCTGACTCCAACCATAAGTGTTTCTTTTATTGATGTCAGGGCCATCCCATCCCTACACTGGCTTGGTTGTCTGCTCCGGGCTGGAAGCAGGGTCATGAGGTTCACTTTGTCCTCAGGCCTGAGAACTCAAAAAGAAAGATACTCAATTAAATATGAGTGAATCGGGTGATTTAAGGTCAGATAAAGAACTACTAGCTTTGTCAATAGTTAAATTGTTTACCAATGCTTCATAGATCAGTTAAAAGCCATTAAAAGGGACAGACAGTTACACATTTTTAAAAGTACTGAGCTGGACCAACACCTCTAAAGCTGACCGATAAACACGTCAAACCTCTATAGTTAAATTCATACAGAAAGACAAATGGAAACAACAATTTGTGGTTTTAGGAGGAGTTTGCAAAATTCTGTTTAATTTCAGGTTAAAGAACTGCGATACAAGGTGGACAGCAAGGTAAAATGATCAGGGGAAGGTTAGAGAAAGTCCTTGGATGTATTTTGCCAACACTGCAACATCTGGAAGTCCAAGCATTACAGCCTAAAATCAAAGCTGCATCTATATAACAATAAGACACCAATGTGATATGAAAAGGATTGAGGCCTAATGTGGCATCTTCTGGTTCTGGCAAGATTACAACCTTGTTATTATTAAGAAAAAAACAAAAGCAAGAACATCACCACACACAAGGCAGAGGCGAGTCCCAAAGGCTGGACTGCGATGGACTTCTCCAGGAGAAAAGAACACCTGGAAAACCAACATAACCTGTCCCAGCCCTGGGACTAATGTGCTAGCCAGGTAGCTCCTGTAGGGGGATGAGGCTCAACTTTTGGCCAAGGATAAGGAATAATAGAGGCTTATGTCCCACACTGGACACATAGGAATAACTAAGTATGTAAGAGGTTATTGGTTGGTGTGTTTTCTCACTTTGTGCAAAGCAAGGCCAGCTGTTTCCCCCAGCTTGTTCTAGTTGTTATGCTAAGCTAGGCTAAACACATCCTGATTACTCATTTAAAAATAACTTGTGGGTTGCCAGGTCATGAAAACATCTGGTTGGCTGTTTTTTTGTTTTATTGTCCTCCAGCATGACGGTTGCCTTCTCTTGTGAGCTAGCTTTTCAGTTAATTAGTATGACTCCTTCAATGACCCACAATTATTGAATGCTTGTGGGTTTCTCACTTTCTAATTAGTCATCAAGTCTGCAGTTATAAATATGAATAAGTCATTAATAACGGGTCATGACTTTCTCACTTTCTAGTAAGCCAACAACAAGATGGTCCAGATGCTCTGCAGCACTTTTCCAGGATGTCACACTGGAGGAGACTAAACACTTTGCACTCATTTTACTTTTTAATAACTTCTGTCTTATTTATAAAGAATTAGTACATATATATTATCCATTAACAAAGCCATTGGTTACAACTTTTGTCTTATTAGAAAGTGATGGCAAAAAAATCCTCATCCTGTAGCTGTCACACTTTGTGGCAGCTACAGTTTTGATGATCGACAAACTACTCAAAAGTAGTGACGGAGCACTTTTTGGCTGACTCTCTTCTGCTCATCAAGATCGACATAATCGCTTCATTCTGGGAAAAGCATTGCACAACAAACCAGGCGTGAGATTAAATCAAACACCAGCCTCAAAGAGCTCTAATCTCTTTCTTTGTTTCCCTTCATATCATACTCATTATTTTTATTTGCTCCCTTTTTGTTGAGCCCGGGCTTAAAGTTGGCAGGGCCGCTGAAGAATTATCTGAGGGGGGAGATTTGGAGAAAGTTGGTGAGGATTTTAAGGCGGTCTGATCTCCCTTTCACAGTTTATTAGTAGTTCACACACACCACAAGAGATCAAAACAGTTTGTGAGGAACAAAAGCTTCATTCAGGTTACATCAAAGGTAAAGCGGAGGCCCGGGGCAGTGACATCTGAGGACGTGCTTTCAGGAAAGAGGTGAGTTTTTAAGGTCTCCAAGATGGATTGTATGTTGTAGAAATCAGCTCACAGACAATAATTAAATATTGATGCCATTCTGCACATCAGCCAATAGATGGTGGCCTTGAGTCACTGGGATTTGTGAAGCCACTGAGATTCATTACTCATGTTTCAGAGAAAGTTGGCTCAGTTAGCGATTCCAGTGCCCTCTGAGGGAGCTTTTATACTCCTTGGAAAATGTTCAGTGTGCACGAATGAAAATGGCAGCTTCTTGCATCTGATGTTGACATCTCCCGTGTAACATGCAGCTGCTCCAGCACCACTTGCACCTGAAGCACAGCAAATGTAGAGTGGAGACCACATTGGACTTGTTCAAACAAAAGCGTGGAGCAGGAGAGCAGTAGCATGTTATGCTTTGTGGATGGCGGTTAAAGCGTCCTGTCCAAGAAATATACGAGGTTGACGAACTAGTTTGAAAGAGTGGAGGTCTCCACGGCCTCTTCTTGCTGTGTTCTGTCGTGCAAGGGTGTCGCTGTACAATACAACCTAGTTTTCCAACTGGCATATACATTAATAAAAGTAAAATAAATGGCTCTGTTAAACACCCTAGTAGGAATGCATATTTATCCAACGTTGAAGATTAATTACATCTGTGGAAACAGGTGATCAGCTGTCACCTAGAATGATTCATGATCAAGTTAATTAAATGAGTGCCCTCTGTAGCTTAGCGGGCATATGACTGCCATGAAAATGGATATGGTGGTTTCTCACACATGACATTCCTGCCTAAGTACAATGAGTCCTTGTTTTACAAAGAGGGCATTACAAGTTCCTGCCAAACGATCCCTTGTCTTCCATGTTTGGTCTGTGGAGCATTGATAATTATTCTCCGAGGTAAGGTGATGCGCATCTCTTCCTCTCCCTGCATCCTCATGAAGCACTCATTTTGCATGCCATGGAGTTGGAGATGACCTGAAATGGCCTCTTCCAATGATTACATGTACAACCCCGGCGTCCCTGCAGGGTTTGTCTAACAGCTGGACCACGGCCAGACCTCCTACTTTTTCCCCTCATCCCAACCTTCCTGTTTTCTTCAGCCCATACCAAGATATATTATTGATATAATTCAGAGTATGTCATTGATAGTGAGGAAATTGAGAAACAGTCAGAGCGAGAACACCTGAAGTACGGTGATCATGTTGGCCGGTGAAGTGGAGAGCTGGCGCTGATGCCTCGATGTATTCCTTTGAAGTACAGCTTTCTTGGCAGGACATAACAGACAGCTGATGTAACTTACTCTTAAGAGAAAAGAAAAACGAGCTCTTCGCAGAGCAACAACCAGCCCGCTGTTTATCTGTAGCAGACCTGAAGGGGTAGTCAGAAATGAAAAAGAACAAAGCTCAAGCATGCAGCCAATTTCCATCAAATTCAATAAAAACTCAGCAGATACTCAGAAAAATATTTATTTTATTGGACATTTACTAGAATAGAAACACTAAAATCAGTTATCCACCATGACAGGTGCTGTACAGATGTCTACATTTCAGTCATCCAGAAGCAAAGTTTCCTGTCGCCACCAATCACACATAGCGGGAGCGTCCGGTGCCAGCTGAGGCCCGATCCTACTGTGGCCGATCCGATCATCACTGGCTGTAATGACATCAGTGTGTGATATGAGACTGGAGCTGGAGAGAACATTTTACACATAATGATCTGGACTGAGAATAGCATCTCACTCACCTGTGGGTGGCCAAGATGGTGGATGAGTAACTGACTGCAGATCTTTCCTGGACATCCAGTGGTGGCAAAGAGGTTTTCGTTGGCTCGAGACCACCTGAGAAGATCTCATCTCTTTAAATCTCTTTAAATGTCATCCCACAAGCTTTTAAAATGTTGTACATTAAAAACAGCTGGCAATCAATTCAAATGTTTTATCTGCATGCATGCAAAACTTAAAGGGACATTTGGATCTTTTGAAGCGGGGTTGAACGAGGTACTTATCCATAGTCAGTGTATTACAGTAGATGGCTAAGCAATGAACTGCAGTGGATAGAGCCCCACGGCAAAAGGTATTTCAGCCACCTAAAAAAGGGCCCACCTGTGGCCGGGTTAACTCGGTGGGTAGAGCAGGCGCACATATACTTGGAGGTTTATGGTTTATGCCTCAACGCAAAGATCCAGGGTTCGAATCCGACCAGTGACAATTTCCTGCATGTCTTCCCCCATCTTTCTCTCCTAGCTGTCCTGTCAAATAAAGGCCGAAAAGCCCAAAAAATTATCTTTAAAAAAGAGCCCACCTAATAAAATCAATATCAGTTTAAGTGTACGCTATATTTAGAATTTTTTCACCGCTTGTAATTTTACCTAACAGAACACGGGAGTTGTTAGTCTACTGCTGGAGTCTGGTGGATTTGAAGAGACTGAAATAACAGCTTTAGTTAAGCGTCAGAAAGGGATGTCTGACGGCAAAGTAAAGCAAAGTATTCTAAATATAGTGTACACTTAAACTGATATTGATTTGTTTAGGTGGTCCTTTTAGAGGTCTAAAATACGTTTAGCAGCACATTTCTTAGTTTCCATGTCGGTACTTCTACCTGCTTCTCCAAACTGGTGGCATGCCCACCGCCATCTACTGTAGCTTATACACGGACTATGGATAAGTACCTCATACAACCCCACTTCAAAAGATCCAAACTATTCCTTTGAGCTCTTGAATTGGCAAGTTGTGGGTGCATGGAGATAAAATCCAGGTTAAAATCAGTTAAAAAAAAATATGTTTCTTGGTGTAAATTGTTGAAAAGTGAAAACAAAAAGCCTTGCAAAGTAATAAATAAATGAAGAATTCATTTTTCTTACTTGAATAACCTTGCTTTATCTATGTGGGCTGGTCTTTTTTCCTGAGGGTAACTGCAAAGAATAAAAACAAGGACATCCCATTATGCGCCATCATCCCGATTCAATACGTCACGCAGCATCAACAGAATATTACCCACACTCCCTTGCTTACCTGGAGCGAGTTATGTCCCAGATGAGCCAATCGTTGCCTGCCACAGCACCGACTTTAATTGTGTTTGTGAGGCACCAATCCGCTGACATGAGTGGTGACTGACCACAGTCCACTGACAGAATGGCCTGCTGGGTCACCAGGTCATAGAAGCGAATTGTTCCCTTCTTCTCTGCCACCATTAACTGGAGAGGACAGACGGGTCATTAAACCGGTATTTATAGTTAATGTTGCTACGATGGGTGCATCTCCAGCATCCATTTCAGCTCTGTTCTGGATTACAATCATTACAATTTTCTGATTTACGGGACAAAATTTGCAATATCATGGACATAATCAATGAACATGTTGAATATAGTGATTATACCTGTACCTGAGATTTGACATTGCCGCAAGAAGCAATCTTACCGTTAACCTTGTTTATATTTTTGGCATTGTGTATATTTTGGATTTGGTGGATATTTGGATATCTGTTTATTTATATTTTTACACCTTTATTGATATTTTATAATTGCACTATTTTCTACTTTGTACTGCAACTGCTGCAGAACAATTTATTCGGGATGAATAAAGTTCCATTTTATTTCATCTTATTTACATCCATCTTACTATTCATCGATCTATTTTCAAGACCTGCTTGTTCTCAGTCAGGATCATACAGAGTTTGTACCAGCATGCAATGGTAGAGATACTGTGAGTGTGTGTGAATGACCAGACCTGGTTGGCCAGCATGACGAATGAATGAGGTCAGGGGCATGGGAGGGCAACCTTCCTACATGAGGTGCGTTGACGCCGGGGCCCCATAACGGAGGATAACTAAATTACCTGGCCTGTCATCTAATGGTCACTTGGCTTTAAACAGAGACACCTCACCTAACGTTACATTCTGCAGTTCACCTGACCTCACACCTGACTGTGTGATTGGAGTTCAGTGTGTACTAAGTTATAGACAACTAATTCATGAGTTTGAAGAATATAAACATGTATCTAAAAACAAACCCCTCCTACCTTAAAGGCTTCCTCTGGGTGCCAGCACACACTGATGCCAGGAGAGCCAAGTCTGAGAGTAGTGCTTTCATTTCCATCCAGGTCCCACACCCTGTAGAAATAAATTCAGATGACCATGAAAACTAAAATATAACTGATGGGACAAAGTGATTGTATAACCTAGTATGCTTTTAGTGGTTCCAAACATTACATTTGCAAGATTCAAGTTTTAAAAGTGTGTGTACCAGTTTTATTATAAACACATTGTTGCGAGAATTCTTTGCAAGGTTATTGTCAAGAGGGTAACAAACACAGGACTTTTAATCAGTTCTCATTAGTAATGTTACGGATTGATTGGACTTGATGTGTGAACCGCTCTTGGCCTAAAATCCAAAACAAAATCCACTACCTCTTAATTAACAACAAAGATGGGGTTTTAGAGCACTTCCAAAAATAGCATCGGCATTTGAGCCACCCTGAGAATAATATCTGAAAAGAGTTCACTTTCCCAAGGTTTCTTTCTTTGTGGCGCTCGATCCAAAACAAAATGGCATGGTTCATTGCCCAGGTGGCCTAATTGTCCAAAAAGACATATACAGCCTCGATCCTAACAGATATACTGTCACAAGTTTCCTCATTACCTTAAGCCAAAATATTCTTTAAAAAAAAGGCATTTTGTCGTTTCTTCTTCTGATGCTTTTTTTTTTTTTTTACAGAATTCAAGGTCAAGTTCTCAATACAAGACACACGACTATTAGGCTTTTATGGCACACAATGCGGGCATTAATAGTCAACAACTTTTCATCCAACTTCATGTTTGCTCCTAATTGATCTTACTTCTGCTTGTTGTGCGCAAGTGATGTTCAGGGATGTTCTTTGTTTTTCCAGGAAAAGAGGGCTCTTTTCTCAGATCTGAGCCCTGAGCTGTGAAGACAGACAGACTTATGCTGGACTCCTCTTTCAGGGAAAACGCCAGCCTCACATTACACTGAGCTATGATAGCAGGGGCAGGAGGGGGTGGGGTTGTGTGGGGGACATCACCCTCGCCTGAGTCGGCGTTACGCTCCACTCGCATTACAGCAAATGTTTCGCTGTGGGCGGCCCGCTGCCATTCATTTTCTGTAGAGTACAGAAAGGGCAGCAGGATGCGTGTCAGTTGAGGAAGAGCAGCGCAGGGAAGTTGAACAGCATCCTGCTTTGTGAAAATGAAACAGGAGGGTTTTTGCAAGCAAACGCCAAACGCCACAATGTGTGAGGATTATGACCAATCTTATTTAAATAACGGTCGATTCTAAAGCTAAATAAGACCTATGATAGCAAAAGCAGCTGAGAAAGACCACGGATGTAATGAATCACTTGGATGGAGAGAACTGCGGGTCTTGAGACCTGGATCTATGGTTAACCACATCTGAATGATCCCTGAACAACGAGAGGAGGTGGGGAAGGGGGTGTAGTGGTGGGGGGGCTGCAAGTGTTTCTGGGAAAATAAAACAAACGCTTGTGGAGCATGGGAAGGCGCTGACTGATGAGGTCATGCAGAAGACATCATCTAATAAAGCCCAAAAAGTACCTCCAAAGACCATCTAAATGTCAAGTGTGTTGTTGGAGAGATTGATGTCCTCAGTGGTGCGGTGAAGGAGAGGATATGCCCCGTCTCAGATGAAGACCTCAGTAAACACTCAACTTTTCCTGCCTCATCTCCCCTGCAGCAGGATAGAGCCCTGTCGAAACTCTGGGCTTCTTTCCTTTGCCCATGTGCAGACTCAGCCAGAGCCTTCACCGTGGAGCATGAGTGAGGCTGAGCAGAAAAAAAAGAAAAGAAAAAACCCCCAGACCACATCGGGGAAAACAACGACTAAACCCTATTCTTTCAGACCACTAGCCAAGCAGAGCTCAATTGCACGCTACACCACCAACAGCCAAACTGTGGTCAACCACTCTGCCCTTCAAACGGAGAGCACCGGCTCCCCAAAAAAACATAACCTCCGCCAAACGAGGTGAAAGTCATGAGACACGAAAACACGCGTGACCACCTCTGATAAAACACTGAGTAATTGCATAACACTACATCAAGCAATAACACTCTGCGTCCATGTACAACAGAGTTGTATTGTGTTTTCTAAGTGAGAAAACAGTGTGGCCGTAACGTTACGGTATGTCAATGTTTCCCATAAGTGGAGGAAACGGGAAACGTTGTTAGCGCTGCATGATCTGATTTATAGTAGAGAGCAGAGTAAATAATCGGAGGGGACTCTCTCGAGGGAGAGAACTGGAAGACTCAAACAACATAATCCCATCACAGGGTCGCTCCGGTTGAGGTGCACAATGTTTGCTTCGGCATCTAATTTAACGACCAAGCCCAACATTTGATTTTATGTCCGTCATTATCTGTTTAAAAAAAAGATTCCAGACTTTTACTGTTGAAAGAGTTACTGAAACCAATTGACATATTTATTGGGTTGGCTTGTTTCCCCCCATACACCTGGTGAGAATACATGAATGTGTACAAATTAACAAGTTTGGCTAATGGGATATAACAGTAATTCCCAACCAAAAGACCTTGTACCATGGTGGGGGTACTTCTATAGGGGCGGGGGATACGGCATGTGGAAAGATTGTGGAGTTGCTGAACTTGAAATTGATTAAAAAAAGTATATCCACATATTTGTGTTAAAGCTTTAGTGTGTAACTTTTTGATATTAATAAACGTCCGTTACATTCAAGCCGTTGCCAAATGAGTTGCTACAAAGCTAATTAAGACTATCATTTCCACACAACTCTCTCTGTATTTCTCAGTATGGCTATGTTCAGAAGATTGTGTCTTCCGGCGACTGCCCCGCGCAGAAACTCAAGTGAGGATAATTAGATAGATAAATAGACATTTATTGATCCTTTCGGAAATTCATCTTGCACCATGCAGCTCATCAGATAGACAGACAGACAACAGACCATAGACAACAGACAACAACAGGACCACTAAACCCTCCCTTCCCCTTGCTTGTCCTTTCCTCACCACCCTGGATTGGCAGATCGTGGTCAGATAATTTAACTGATGTCCAGCATTCTTGCTGGCCATGTTAACTATCCTGTGTAATTTATTTTTGTTTGTCACTGACAAAGACAAATACAAATACCAGGCAATGGAGCAGAAAGTTAAAATCCTCTCAACAAAAGAGCGATAGAAAAGGACCATCATGTCTTTTTCCGTCGCTGCAGACCCTTTTTATAGATGGCATCAGTGTTGGTATTCCATGATAGCTTAGCATCTATTATTGTTCCTAAGTATTTATACTCCCCTACCACTTCAATCCCTTGCCCCTCTATAGTCATCTGCTGGTGGGTCAAGCCCCTTAGAACCCTTCCTCTGATCTTATCAGGACCAGCTGCCTTTATTGGATCAATCTTTTTGAAGATTCTATGCACCTCCTCAGCTGTTACAACCAGGAGAGGGCCACAATGAAGTTGTTGTCGGGTAGAATTACGCTCTGAGGAGAAATCTGATGTATCAAATCTTGCATAAAAAGAATTTAGTTCATTTGCAAGGGTCAGGTCATCTCTATTTGTGTTAATGTGGTTTCTCCTCACCTCCTTCTCTATCATTGCGTACATCCCTTGCCATGCCTGTTTTAAATCATCGCCTCAATCTGTAGTATATGTATACTTGCACATATTGGTTAAATGCCTTATCTCCCTTTGTACAGCCTTCATCTGGGCCTTGTTCAAAAGCTTCCCTTTTCCTTTTCAGTGCTACTTTGAGTTCTTTATTTACCCATGGTTTGTCGTTGGGAAATACTTTAATGTTTTTATCTGGAATTACACAGTCCACACAAAACTGAATATAATCTGTCACCACGGAGTTGAATTCCTCCAGATCCCTGCAAGAGTCAAAGAAGGTGTCCCTTATTGTACAGTCAAAACAGCCTTTAAGGCTCTCAATCGCTTCGTCGCTCCACCTCTTAATTGTCTTTATCTATACCTCTTCTGAAGAGTCCATCATGTTTTTTTAATCCTCCGTGTCCTCCTTAGCTACTAGCAACTCTGAAGGCTTGTATCATGTGGACGCACCGACATTGTTGTCATCATTACTTAGAATTCCTTAAAACTACGCACTATAGATTTAAGGAGGAAAATAAACACATACATTAGGATTTATAAAATACTACTTATAATAACTAGTAAGCTACCAGCTAAGCTATTCAGACTACACAGTACATACCCCATGAAATAGCAAGCTAAAAGTAATAGCTAATGTCTGAAATAGATATTGCTATCTTAAAGTGACAGTTGAAACATATTAAAGTGATGAAAATTCTTGAAATAGCTAAAGGTAATGGATACTTTATTCAAATAGTAGGCTCAAAGTAATGAATAACACATGTCTAAAACCCACATTTACCTAAACCTTGACAATTAAATTGTATGAAAAAAGGTTTATAACCACTGGTGTTAAATAACATCCAGGTTATAATCTATGCATAAGAACATATTTAGAACATGACAAAGTACTAGAGCTGTGGGGGTACGTCAGTCCAAGAAAGGTTTGGATGGGAGAAAGGTTGAAAGCTTGGATGAGATATCATGCTGTTGTAATTTGTTGCCCTTACACAACATAATGAGTCGAGAAAAAACAACAGATTATCACTGAGAATAGGACAAAATGCTTTAAACCACAATATACATAATGCAGCAGCAGCAGGTGTCCGTTGTCCTGAGTTCATCTGCGAACTCAGTCAACCCCAAATCCTCTCAGCATCCTGCAGTGTGCCCTTGTGATCTCTAGGTGGCACATTTTCCCACAGTCTCACCCTGCTCAATCTATACTGATACCATGAGCTGTTTAGACTACCTGAACCAAATGTAAACTCCCCTGAGGGAGTGGAGTTTGGCTCCCCACCTAGATGCGGCAGCGTCAGGTTGCATGTTGGCAACAGCCGAGTTCCCACAACTGCAGGGGACAGTGATGACAAAGCTAAGCAAACTTATAGTAGAGGCACTCCTGCCAAACCTAACAGAGTGATGGATAGGTCATGAGCCTTTACATGCAGGCAAACACTCCTCTCCCTCCCTTTCTGCAGAACTAGTTTCCTCCTCTCATATTGAGCCTCAGTTTGTGTGGGCTGACTGGAAGGTCCTCTCCTGTTAACTTGATCTATTCCTTGTTCCGCCTGTCTTCCTCCCATGTCCCATATTTTCTCAACATGACAGAATTTAAATCTTTCAGCACGTGGAGCGCACTCCTGTTTTCTCTGGCCGGTCAGCGGAGGCAGAGGAAGAGGAGAGTGAACAGGAGTGGAGGAGATTCAGACGGGCTAATGTGGCCGGACAAGACACAGCAGGACAGGACAATCATCAAGTCGGTGCCAATCAAAGTGTCACCGCTTGATTAGGCGACACGGGCTAAGTTAGAACGGTTCAATAACAAGTTTTGTTTCATTCATTAAGACTTGTCTTTTTTTTTTTTTAAGTGACAGCCCTCACTGATTAATCTTTAAATGTTCTGGTTCCAGCTTCTTGAATGTGATGATTGGCTGCTTTTCTCTGTTTTGCATCATTGTAAACTGAACATGTTGAAGTTTTGGACTGTTGGTCAGAAAGAGGAAGCCATTTGAAGATGTCACCTTGGACTCTGGGAAACTGTGCTGCAAATTTTACACGATTTTCTAACATTTAACGACTAATTGACAAAATAACAGGCAAATTAATTGGTAATAATAAAAATAGTTAAAGTGCTCATATTATGCTCATTTTCAGGCTCATACTTGTATTTAGAGGTTGTACCAGAATAGGTTTAATTTCAGAAAACACCATATATTTGTTGTACTGCACATTGCTGCAGCTCCTCTTTTCACCCTGTGTGTTGAGCTCTCTGTTTTAGCTACAGGGTGAGACATCTCACTTCTGTTCAATCTTTTTTTGGAGTCGCACATGCGCAGTAAGTACAGCTAGCTAGTCAGTTGCAGAGTATGAGGGCGTGCCATGCTAGCAGCTAGGCGAGCATTATAACGTGTTACAAAGTGACGCACGTTCATCACGGAAGTAAAGGCTGGACTACAATAGAGCTGTTTGGAGCAGTTAGTGAACAGTGTTTTCTGTTGGAGATGGTAAGTCCCTTTAGGGTGGACTTTGGGCTTTTTCACTTTGTAAACCTATAATGTGCACAAAAAGATAAATAACACAATAACGGAAAGGGGAAAAGCCAAAAAGCATAATATGAACATTTTAAGTCTTCATCTGCCTGCAACTTTTGGTTGAAATCTAAAAGTATCAAAATAAAGAATTGATACCCTTACTGTACATTAACAATAAAACAAAGGGGGCCAGTACTGCAACACAGCTCTGCATGTTTCAGGATTATGTGGGGGGCGGGGGAGGGGGTGTCCCTGAGGTGACCCTGGCCACTGACACATATTTTCCCTCCTCTAGAATTAATTGACAAAGCAAATTTGGGGACCGTGTTATAGGTCCCCCTTAGAAAGGAAAATGTTCTGCAGCTAATTGGATTTCCATATTTAACCAATTAGCTAGAAAAGCAGCTCTGTGCTTACGCACAGTCACACCGGAGCATGTTGTGCTTAGCATCAAGTTTCACTGTGGAAACACAGTCAGGACGTTATGCACCATTAACAGAGAACAGAACTGAAAATCAGAAGCTGGGAACACACACACACACACACACACACACACACACACACACACACACACACACACACACACACACACACACACACACACACACACACACACACACACACACACACACACACACACACACACACACACACACACACACACACACACACACACACACACACACACACACACACACACACAAAATGGTTCAGACCTGCAAGTGTGATCATCACTGACGGAAGCAATTTGTTTTCCCTCTGTGGGCTCGAACACCAAATGGTTAATGTAGCTGGTGTGGCCCTCCATCACCTAGGAAACAGCATAGAAAAACAATATGTAAACAAAAACAGGAAACACATGATCAATAAACTGTTAAATGAGCATTTTCTAGCAAAACTGGGCTTACTGCACTAAGCTGCAGCTCTGCTTTCTATGTGCATGGCTACATTTCCTGTTTTACTAAGTACCAAATGTCAGTGCTAAGTAGAACGAGTTTGATGCCAACTGACAAGCGCAATTCTGGCCAATGTGCTCCAGATGCTGCACTACCTTGACTTCATGTCTATCCTGAAGATCAGAAGTCAGCAGGCGTAGCTTTCTGTCAGCTCCAGCGGTGCAAAATCTGCAAAGAGAAAGGAAGAGGAAAAGAAAGGTGAGGATATAAAAATAAACAGAAAGAACCTCAAAACAGAGTCAGACTGTACAGACCCAATGACAGACGACATCTCTTCCTACATGCATGCCTGCAGCCGCCTAGACTGACACCTCTGGATGAGAGTGTCACTGTGTGCGGTATAAACTTGGACAGTGATCAGTGGAAACGCTGCCAGGGAGATTCTAATTGCAAGCTAAGATAAACATGGAGAAAAACAAGATTCCTCACGCCATTTACGCAGGTCTCTGTTCAAAAAACCTGTGTGGACTTTCCCTCTAATCAGGCGTAGTATACACCAGTGCCTGCAATTATTCACACAATTACACTAACTCACTTATGACAAGAAAAACACACATATCACCAGAATAAACAGACAGCGGTTTACACATTTTCAGTCGCAGGCACAGATGGATTTGGCATGATGTCACTACAAACACCCTTAACGTGCTTCAGGGTATTACTGCTACAGTAGATTAGATTATATTAGGATAGGCCTTCTAACCCTACAAATTAGTGTTGTACTTTGGAGTAAAGTATGGAACACTTTCTGGCCCTTTTTACTTTAATGTCAAAGCCATTTTCTTTATTGATCTCCTCTCGTGTTATACACTAAAAGCCACTATTAAAAGGGAAACACCAGTGAATTTCAGCTTTGTTGTTGTAATTGAGAAAACCAACAAAGCTGAAATTCACTTTTAATAGTGACTTTTAGTGTATAACACAAAAGGAGATCAATAAAGAAAATGGCTTTGACATTAAAGTGTTGGTGTTGCTTTAGCCCAAGACAGAAATGAGAGACAAGAGTTTATCAATTCATATGTGATGTCACCACAAAGTAACCCTCAACCAAGAGACCTGAGAACACACAGAAACAGGAGACGTTTTTTGGGGGAGAGGATCATCTTTAAGTGTAAAACTTCTTCAGTTGCATCAACATTTAAATTCTGACGCCTGGCACATGCTTTCTCCCCCAAAGAAAACCTCATTTGCTCTCTTGACAAGAGTTATTTCAGAATATTGCTGCCACTCTAATGTCTGGAGCTACAGACAGTTAGCTTAGCTCAGCATAACGACTGGAAACAGGGGGAACAGCTAGCCTAACTTTGTTCCAAGTTCAAAATTCTGCCTAGAAGCACCTAAGATCACTATTTAACATACATAATATCTTGTTTGTGAAATATGAGTCAGCCACTGTGACTTCCTGAAGTCTCCCCTGGTTAATGAGCATATTTCCCAAATGTCAAAAACGCATCTTTAAAAATTTTTTTAACAAAAGTTGGGGCAAAGTTCACACCTAAGAGAGGGTTTGATTCCCAGTAGCTGTATCTTTAGCTTGGTTGGGCGTGTGAATGGGTGGGAAGCCGGTGGGCTTTATCCTTGTCACTACACTAGTGTCCCCTACTGGTTGGTCACAACGGCTGCACAAGTTGAGGTGGGACAGCCTGAACCTCTGTGTGTTATGCCCTCCGAGTGAAGACCATCATTGGCAGTTAAAAAGTTAGCAACAACAAATGTCTTTATCGCCATTCAGACAGAAATAAAAATCCCTACTGTTGTTCCTCTTTAAAAAAAAAGAAAAAAAACTTCCAAAGAGCAGATGTAACATTTTCTTTCCACAACAGCTCTTCTTCACTCCTTGTAAGCTTGATTTGTCCATTGTATGCTGAACAAATCTGCTCTGAGAAGGATTGTGATTGGTCAGTAATTAAATAAGGCTGCTACTTGTCAGTTGGGGTGGATTGTTTGTCTTTGCAATCAGCCACGCCACAGCAAATTGTTCATTCTCTAACAAGCAGTAAATTGTAGTGCACAATGGTGGGCCTAATTTGTCTTATTGTTAGATTGCATTGAATGATATGTGACACTGCACACCTGTAGATTGCAAAGTAAATGCTGAAATTCCATATGTGTTCTAACTAAAATTAGTTATGTGTGGTGTGTCTGGTCTTTGTAGGATTCATTATTCTGCACATCTTCCCATTACAAGCTGCTGTGGTGGATGGTGGCAGCGCTGCAGCTCGAGCCCTTTCTCCTCCTCTCATCTCTCTCACTCTCTCTGGGCCCCCACTTGAGGCAAGACCGTGAGAATGTTATACTTTTCCTGGAAGGCATGGCTACGTGCAGATTGAAGGGAAGGATGGAACCTGAGTGGGTAGTCATCAGTGCAATAACATGTGCGCACGTCACAGGGTTGGCTCGAGGGCCCTGTGGAGTAAACCACAGAAGGCCAGGAATTATCGCTGCCTTTCCTTTTCAATTACAGAAAGCCTAAACACCTCCGGGGGGATCGTGGAACCTTCCCATCCACCACTCCAATTAGGAGGAAACTCTTGCTTTCTAACAATCTACAGTTAGGCTACTTCCCTCCTGTCCAAGGCCACCTGAAATAACTTGGCTCACATCCTGGCAGCTGCAGCGTGACAGTGAGGCAGTGATGACTTTTTTTCACTCAGCGTGTCTGCTGTGCTTTCTTCACAACTGCCTCTTGTTCTAGTCAATAGACGAGTGTTGGTGAATATTTATACTGTTGTGCTTAAAGACATACAGTATCTCAAAAAAGTGTGTACACCCCTCACATTTTAGTAAATATTTAATTATTTCTTTTAATGGGACAACACTGAAGATATTACACTTTGGCATGGTTTTATGTCGGTTAGCCTAATAGCTGGTTTGATTTGCATTGAGAGATGATTTTATGGAAAGTACCCCATGCCAATCTCTAGGTATGGTGAAGGGTATGTGATGATGTGGGGCTATTTTAATTCCAAAGGCCAAGGGAACTTTAACAGGATGCATAATATCCTGGATCCATGAAATAACTGGCCTTTAAAAATAAAAATCTGCCTGCCTCTATGGGAATTTAACATAGGGGTGTACTCACTTTTGTTGCCAGTGGTTTAGACATTAATGGCTGTGTGTTGAGTTATTTTGAGGGGACAGCACATTTACACTGTTATACAAGCTGTACACGTAATACTTTACATTGTAGCAAAGTGTAATTTCTTCAGTGTTGTCCCATTAAAAGATATAATGAAATATTTACTAAAATGTGAGGGGCGTACTCACTTTTGGGAGATATTGTAGATGTCAGGTTTCTGATGTGGGAGTGAAGTATGACACCTTGACACCTCTTAATCCTATTACAGTGGTCTGATGGCCCCTTACATAACAAGAGGCACTAGAGCTGTAGATGTCCCACAATAAACACCAACTTTAAAACAGCCAATTGTGCTAATAAAGTCATAACTTAAACTGATTGACTCCGCTAATGTCAGCACCTCTTCACATAATATATGGACGGCTTAGCTGGTAGAGAGGCATGTCCATTGAATGTAGAGTTGGTGGTTTGATCCCCAGCTCTTGCTGTCCACAGTGTTCTTGAGCAAGACACTGAATCCCCAACTGATGCATGTGTATGGGGAAGAATGAAAGTCGCGATAACAGCATCTGCCAATTTATTTGAAATTTATATTTCTCTCGCCTCTATTTTTGTCAAGGTTCAATAGGTGCTGTGTGGTAACACAAAAAGCTGAAAGAAAGGATTAAAAAAGGTGGTGTGATTTGGTGGGTTGTCAGCTTAAAAGCACGGCATTCAGAGACCATATTGTTGAATATTCGAATCCCGAAGGCAACTTAATAACATTAAAGACATTTCACGATTTTACAGACAACATTAGACAATAAACAGACATTAATCTTGTGAAATAGATATTGTTAATTTGGTAGCCTCCTGCATTATAAAGGTTGTTGTTCACATGCCAAATCTAGAGTGCCCATTTATTTAAACCCTTTATTTCAACCAATTCATAGCTTTCAGTCAGGCACAGGGACCTGAAGGGAAAAACACACTGGGAACTCCATAGAGCTACCGCACAAGACTGTCAAATCTTCATCTTTCACAACCCTTAAGTGTTTAGATCTCCTCTCAAAAAAAAACAAAAAAAAACAACAAAGATATACAAACTGCAAGTCTTATGCACGTGTGGCCCATATACATCACCCACTGCGGTATTTCAATCATTTAAATGTATGTTTTTAAACTAGCTAGCGGGGTAGCTAGCTAAGCTGCTAACTCTTTGGTCGTAACATGATATCATAACTTTCACTACTCATTTTAGAAAGGCCACCGCAAGAAAATGTGTTCTTTGTTTATGTTATATAATGTGCGTTGGGATTGCATTTCACTATGCAATTCTGTCTGACAACAGACACGAACCTGGAAAAATGAAGGCTCGCTGGTACCATAGCTAACACCGACAGCCAGAAACAAACATCTATAATCTATTGTCTGTTTCATAATCTTAACAAAGAACACATTTTCTTGCGGCGGCCTTTCTAAAATGAGCTGTGGTAAAAGTTACTATAATCTGTTATGACCAAGGAGTTAAAAAGCAGACCAGAGAGTTAGCTAGTTGAAAAGTTTTTTTACTTTCACTTTAAAAACAGCTACGTCCCTGTCTGGGCTGTAGGCTACTTTAGCAATGTTTAGCTACATAGCAATTTGTCTTGTGGAGAATCTAGAGATCAGCAGAGCAGAGCGAAGTCTCCGCGTGCAGAGCAGACAAAGTAACGCCACTCAAGAAGCAATTGTCTGGAAAATTATTTAAATGAAATGAGCAGGTTTGACCATGGAGATATGGCTAGCTTGACCGCAGTCGTTGGTTGCATGGGTGGTCAGTTTCAGTGTCCCATAGGGCTGTGATGTCATGTGAAAACTATGAATAGGACACTTCCAACCAGCAGTTTTGCACGAATGGCACTATAAGGCAGCTCCTGAGCTAACTAGAGGGGCACTCAGGCTGAGTGAGTGAAAAGGCACTTTGTTGTGACCTTAAAGGTGCAGTAGGTAAGACTTATAAAACTAACTTTCTGTCATATTTGCTGCAACTGACCCTATGTTCCAGTAGAACTACATGAAGCAGGTAATAAAAAATAAAAATAAAAAAAAAATCTGGCTCCTCTGGCACCACCTATTGCGATTTGCAAAAATACACCGCTCCCTGTTCAGATGCACCAATCAGGGCCATGGGGGTGTCTAACGTTTTAGCAGAAAGGGGGGAGGGACTGAGAAGTTGTCGATGTTCAATTGTTTTGGCTAAGTCCAGGATCTTCACAATCCTACCTACAGCACCTTTAAGGTAAAAATTATACCTTAGAGAGTATGTCATTGTGCACAGCCAGTGCATACGTTATTTGTAGTAATCACAGTTTAGAAAACATGCTAAACACCACAATTATGCTTTAAGAATTTGTGATAGTTCCATGAAAACCGGTTTATAAGGCTGAATATAAAAAACAAAGTAACTTCTGCAGCTTTTAACTTTGAAGAAACTTGATGTTTTTTAACAACCATTCTTTATTGTCTGTTTTTATTTTTTTTATTTTGTCTTCTTCTATTTGAGTTGGACTGTGGTCATTACCATAGAATAAACTGTGTTTAAGATTAGTCATGAGCAACATTTGGCAGTATGTATTTTCTATTAACAAGCAGTGAGATGTTTTGTAAGTGCGACTAATTTGCATCTTTTACAGTGCAAAATTTTCATGTGCATATATTGCAAGTTTGATGCTGAAACTATTTATGAAGCAAGGACTTCCACAATCTATTCAAGACAGACACACAGACAGACACTACCATCCTGTCCTGCAACATGGTATCACCACAAGGTGCTGGAAACAAAGTAGCAGTACCTGATTGTGGGTATCCTGTCCAGCCGGGACTCTGGGCTCCAGGCGAGAGCATCAACCCGCAATTCATGATGAAAAGCTCGAAGAACATTGAATTCAACTCCCTCAATCTCCATATCCTCCTCCTGTGGGAACAAGTGTGCATTTAGAAAACAATAAACTGGGCATTACTGTAAGTAAACCGGGTTGTGTGAAGCTGCATCTCTCACCTGGAATAGGCAGGTGCCCACCACCACATACTGGTTTCCACCGTAGGCCAGAAGAGAAGCAGGGGTACCAGAGCTGAAAGGACTAAATTCAACCACATGAACATAGTCCTCGCATGCCACACTGTAACTGGGACTGCGGCTAGAGTCCTCCTGCATCCTGGGTGTCCTGGTAAAACTGGCTTCAGATCAGAGCTTCAACTGTTATACATCAGAATAAAAGAGGACAAGGCACCGTTACTTTGTCACTGTGAAAAGACATACATCTGCTTAATAAATCACCTTAGTATACTGAACAAAATTGGCCATTGACCTGAGCTAAGGTAGGCTGACTAAATATATATACTGTGAGATGATATAGATTATACTATATTGCTATGTATCATTACAATATAGATTTGGATATTAATGATAGAGAGGATTGTATTGATTTCCCCCCCACTCCAAGCTTGAGCAAGAACTCAAGTACTGTGTTTTGTGAGAACATAATTTATAGTGGAATAGAAATGTGGAATATTATGCTGACTTATCATGTTCAGTTCAATGGCATGACAAATACAATCTATAACTTCAGCTGTCATAGATCAAATAGTTATTAAACCTCTGAAGAGCACAGTTAAATCAGACACTCTCATAAGGTATGCACTAGATTTTTGTCAGGATGCTTGGGGAGAACGGTAGACCAAACCTCATTCAAATATCTACTTGTATTGTGTATTCCAGTAATCACAGAGGCATACATAGCTGCTAGTATGACATGTGGGTATTTTTACTAAACTATATCGATCACCCTTCAAATCGGCAAACATAAAACACACAAAGCAGTGCTTTATTTGAGATATGTTTGACTGAAAATTGGATATTACCCAAACTTTGCTGTGGGCAAGTCAGAGGTTAGACTGATATTCCCACAATAAACCTGGGTGAACAGCTCGAATCTAGGTTATTTTGGTACAAAGTATGCTCTATATATATATATATATATATATATATATATATATATATATATATATATACATACACATATATATATATATATATATATAAATAAATATATAAAAGACATGATCTTATATGAGCTAGCTAATTTTAAATCCACAGGTCCAGTGTTCATGTTACTAACATTACACATAACGGCAACGTTAACGTGTCACCGGGCAAAAAGCTGGCTAAAACGTGACTGCTATCTAAGTGAAGAGCTAGCTAGCAATTAGCCAAACAAAGATTTATATTGCCCGTTTTTACAATTTAACGCTCCGACTAATAACGTAATAATTAGCTCTTGGTTACGAGAGTCTATTCCGATGCAGAATCAAGTACTGACTGATATACTTTACCACTTTATTTTCAAGAATTTCTTTGAATCAAATGGTACGCGCGTTTGAAATGTTTTCAAGCTGTTTCCGGGTACGCCATGGAATGTACCATTTGAGTACAAATGTCAAGGGTGATTTCGCGCAACATAAATTTAAACATCTAAACCACGTCGAATAATATTGGAACATTGTTGCGCTATGAAGTAAAACGTCTGTTAAACAATACTTTCTAGCATTATGCCACGGAACTATGAAAAAGTAATGCAGTAGAGAAATACTTTTTAGACTATCTCTCCCATTGTTGTCTACTAAAAGCTGATTGGTCAGGAGACACTCAACGTCATCGGCAGTTTAAAAATTCAAAACAACTGCTTTTTGTCGTGGACGCGTATTCTCGGAGACTGCTACAATATTAGAGGTTTGCACCATTAAATTAACATCGTCTGTGATTTAGTGTAGCCATCAACATTTGATACTCTTAGTTATATCAGTGCATCGTGTGGGAGCTGACACAAAGACACTTCGTGATACATGTTTTGAAATAAATAGTAAGTTAAGTTACTAAAACTAAAGTAGCCTACCAGTGAGCCACTGAGGCCAGCGAATCAAGGATTTCCTTTCGATGACAAAGGAAAGACATTTTAAACAACCTGTTCAGAGATTACTTTTGTCTTTACTTGAAAGTCCAATGGCTTTATTTTGCTCCTTAAAAGTCGATTTCTAGTCGGCTTTCTGCTGTACAACCTGGTTTATTAAACATATTTTAAGAGAAACTTCAAACTAGAGTAAAGTGATTTCACATATTGGTCTATTAATAGACTGATTACGCCTTAATGAAGGAGTAATTTCCTTTACTGCTGCTTTATAGGAGAACATGGAGGCTGTAGAAGACCATCTGAAGGTGATGGTTAAAGTCTTCAGGAGAGAGTGCCACAGGGTTTTACACTCTGAGAGGACCACCATTCATGGAGCCGATGGCATGCTGATGTTGCTGCAGCTGGCCATGGCAGATGTTAATAAGCAGGTAACAGTTCATTCCTATTATTCAAACTGCTTCTCTTCAGTTGGATTCGGTTCAAAATACTTTTTGCCTCTCAAGGTGCAAAAAGTGCAAGTGCATTTACAGTGAGGAAAATAAGTATTTGAACACCCTGCTATTTTGCAGGTTCTCCCGCTTGGAAATCATGGAGGGGTCTGAAATTGTCATCGTAGGTGCATGTCCACTGTGAGAGACATAATCTAAAAACAAAAATCCAGAAATCACAATGTATGATTTTTTTTAACTATTTATTTGTATGATACAGCTGCAAATAAGTATTTGAACACCTGAGAAAATCAATGTTAATATTTGGTACAGTAGCCTTTGTTTGCAATTACAGAGGTCAAACGTTTCCTGTAGTTTTTCATCAGGTTTGCACACACTGCAGGAGGGAGTTTGGCCCACTCCTCCACACAGATCTTCTCTAGATCAGTCAGGTTTCTGGGCTGTCGCTGAGAAACACAGAGTTTGAGCTCCCTCCAAAGATTCTTTATTGGGTTTAGGTCTGGAGACTGGCTAGGCCACGCCAGAACCTTGATATGCTTCTTACAGAGCCACTCCTTGGTTATCCTGGCTGTGTGCTTCGGGTCATTGTCATGTTGGAAGACCCAGCCTCGACCCATCTTCAATGCTCTAACTGAGGGAAGGAGGTTGTTCCCCAAAATCTCGCAATACATGGCCCCGGTCATCCTCTCCTTAATACAGTGCAGTCGCCCTGTCCCATGTGCAGAAAAACACCCCCAAAGCATGATGCTACCACCCCCATGCTTCACAGTAGGGATGGTGTTCTTGGGATGGTACTCATCATTCTTCTTCCTCCAAACACGGTTAGTGGAATTATGACCAAAAAGTTCTATTTTGGTCTCATTTGACCACATGACTTTCTCCCATGACTCCTCTGGATCATCCAAATGGTCATTGGCAAACTTAAGACGGGCCTTGACATGTGCTGGTTTAAGCAGGGGAACCTTCCGTGCCATGCATGATTTCAAACCATGACGTCTTAGTGTATTACCAACAGTAACCTTGGAAACGGTGGTCCCAGCTCTTTTCAGGTCATTGACCAGCTCCTCCCGTGTAGTCCTGGGCTGATTTCTCACCTTTCTTAGGATCATTGAGACCCCACGAGGTGAGATCTTGCATGGAGCCCCAGTCCGAGGGAGATTGACAGTCATGTTTGGCTTCTTCCATTTTCTAATGATTGCTCCAACAGTGGACCTTTTTTCACCAAGCTGCTTGGCAATTTCCCCGTAGCCCTTTCCAGCTTTGTGGAGGTGTACAATTTTGTCTCTAGTGTCTTTGGACAGCTCTTTGGTCTTGGCCATGTTAGTAGTTGGATTCTTACTGATTGTATGGGGTGGACAGGTGTCTTTATGCAGCTAACGATCTCAAATAAGTGCATCTAATTTAGGATAATAAATGGAGTGGAGGTGGACATTTTAAAGGCAGACTAACAGGTCTTTGAGGGTCAGAATTCTAGCTGATAGACAGGTGTTCAAATACTTCTTTGCAGCTGTATCATACAAATAAATAGTTAAAAAATCATACATTGTGATTTCTGGATTTTTGTTTTTAGATTATGTCTCTCACAGTGGACATGCACCTACGATGACAATTTCAGACCCCTCCATGATTTCCAAGTGGGAGAACTTGCAAAATAGCAGGGTGTTCAAATACTTATTTTCCTCACTGTATCTAAAAGCTACGCAACATAAACTGACCACTTATACTGTGGCTACTGATAATCGTAAACGCCTTTTTGGGGACTTATTTAAGCTGTATGAGGGATCTCTGCTTTGCTGCTAATTGTAGAGCTGAGGCAGGAAAACTAACACTTTTAAAATAAGAAGAATAGAACACTGTCAGTATATTCCGGTTTCTTGCTGTAAGTTATCCAGCGGCCCCAAAACAAAGCTGTACAAGCCCAGTTCACATCATCATCATCATCATCATCATCATCATCATCATCATGGCATAATTCAATTGAACCATCAGGCTGACTGTCATCACGTCTATAACTGATGACATTAGCACAGGTTTCCGGCTGAGACCGCTCATGGCCCATTTTTGGACAGCGGGAGAAGGTCTTTCTGCTTTTGAACTGATTGGTTCCAGGCCGTTAGTAATTATGGCTGCTGCTTTCACTGTTTTCTCTCTTCCTGTGACAGCACGGCGGAGAGTTCAAAGTGGCTCTGAGTGATGTCCTGATGGCCTGGAAACACTTACTGTTTGACAAACTTCACCTGCCACCCCCCAACATTGCACGCTTGGAGAACTATGATCTCATCCTGGAGACATACGAATCCTTCCTGAAACGCTCCAACACTGTGGACCTGGTTGATATCCTCTCCATGTACAAACAGCTGAGCCTAGTGGACTCAGACCCACAGGAGCCTGTGAGCCCGGTGAGCACGAGCTGGTTGAAATCAGACTGATGATGTTGATTGTGGATGATCAGATTGGCTTCTGAGTTAGAGATAAGGCCAATCAATGTATCTCTCTAATTACTTTTTTATTCTTTTGCCAAGATCCAGCTGTTTGAGTTTTTATCAGGTAACGTGGATGTCTCAGAGTTACCAGACTCTTCAGTCCCATCAACACCGTCTAGCAAAAGCAGGCCCTGCACCTCACAGGTATGCCCAATCCTGCTTTCATACAATAATAAAATGTGTAATTTATTTCATAAACCACCATAAGAAACCCCTCTTTCCACTTTGCCCTCTACCCTCATATAAAGTTTTTTTTTTTTTTTTTTTTCAGGAAAGTGAAATGCCTTTTCTCCTTCTGGCAATAATCCATGCATTTACTTTTCCAGTCTTCCGAGTACTTAATTTCTGTCTGGAATCCATCCTGCTCTTATTGACAGGAACTCTATTTCATATCACTTAGATTTAAGAGCGCAATGTGAATTCAATTACCAGGCAGATGTTTAAAGTAACACAATGTGGGGCTGGACAAGAGCTTCTGTAACATAGTCTCTCTCTTTCCTCCACTCTTCTGTCACTTGTGAATTTATGAGTTTAAGTGGAGGCTTGCTGCTGCCGCACTTTGGAGTTTAATATGTGCTGTCAGCCGCTGTATTTAGCAGTTTTACTCTGGCAGTAAAGCTACTGTCTGTTTTTGGTAGTTTATAAGCACAACCTGGACTGGTCTCAAGCCAAATGTTTTACTAAAAGAATAGTTTGACATTTTGGGAAATACCTTATCTCCATCTGGTTGGGAATTAGATAAGACAACCGATACCACACTCTTGTCTGTCAGTAGCTTAGCTTAGCACAAAGACTGGAAACAGGCTTAAACAGTTAGCCTGGCTCTGTCAAAAGGTAACTAAAGATACCTTCAAACACCTCCCTAAAGCTCACTAACACACAAGCTATATCTCATTTGTTTAATCAGCACAATAACGGAAGTGTAAAAATGACAATTTGCTATTTCTGGGCTGGGATCCGTAACTTACTGCAGTCTCCGCTTGTTGCCTGGCAACTGGTCCCAGCCAAGAAATACGTTTGAAATAAATCTGAAGCATTGAATTCTCACATGTTGTAAATGAGGAGCCAGGCTAGCTGTTTAAGCCTGTTTCCTGGTCTTTTTGTTAAACTAAGCAAACCCGCTGCAGCTTCATGTTTAGCAGACTTCAACTTTTTCATCTGACTCCTTAACTGATTTTTAAGATGTTTTCTAACCAAAATGATAATGATACTTGTTTTTGTGATATATTATCAATAGGTAAAAATAGCAGTGAGAAGGGTTTTCTGCTCCTATCTGAATTTGCTTGTGAATGCCAAGAACGACATGGCGCTGGCGCTAACCATTGACGTCCCTAGTCGCGCTCTTGGACGTCAGGCATTTACCGACATAAAGCATGCTGCACATAACAACAACACTTCTCTCTTCTTGGTAAGAAACATCCACACCCGGCATGTGCTTAGGATTGTACTCAAGTATTTGGTTTCATTTAGTGTTGTTGGATTTCTGGGTGATTAAATAGGGATCATGGGATAGGATAGGCAAAAATAAGCCTTGGCTTCAGCCTATTCCTTTTTCGGTTAGCTACGGTGGCAAATTGTATGGAAATAATTGTTTCTTTCATGTATGTTAACTGAAATAAAATGATTCATCATCATGCTTTAGCGATGATGTATTCACGCTTTACAAAAAACTTGGAGTAATCCTCTCACACCATTTGGGCCTCTTTCATGCTTTTGCAGGCTGTGACATCTTTTGTGAGGGCCATCCAGCTCGGAGGGAAGGGCTACGCTCCAGCTGAGTCTGACCCACTGAGGAAACATGTCAAAGGCCTGTCTGACTTTGTTCAGTTTCTAGACAACCTGGGAGAAATACTGGGAGAGATTCCTGACCCAAGGTACACAATGTAGCTTAATCCAGGCTCCCACTCGCTCCCTGTCTTATACTGTTGCTTTTGATGTAATGCCTCCCTTCTTGTGACAGAATCGGCTGTAAATGTTGGGAGGCAGGGGTGTGCTCCATTCAGGACTGAACTTTAAATCCCAACTTAGCTTTCTGAATTGAAGTTGTAAAAGTGTTACAAATGACAAAGGGAGTAGAAGTAGAGCTGGGCAATATGGAAAAAAAAAATCAAATATTCCAATATTTTTTACCAAATACATTGATGTCGATATTGGAGGGTTAACTGTTTGTGCTTTCACAACACTAAACACTAAAAACTTAGTCTTACCCACTCCACAGTACACCCGAAGCAAATAAATGATAACGCCACACTATCGATGTAAATGTCTGTTGCTAGAATAATGTTAGAAATAAAACTACCCTTGCATCGCATTGCAATAGTTATACTTTGTTCCCTGTAGTTGGTAGCATAGGCTACAGCAGCGGCGGAGTGATATTACCTAGGCTACCGAGGAAGCCGGTTTCCATGACAATCACACAAGTTTATTTACCTGCCGCTGCAATTTGCATGTAAACTGTCTGAGCCTACATGACTTTTCTGTCAGCAATTGCCTAAAGTTAGCGGTTAGCCCAGCCAGGTATCTACCAAGAGTGTAGCTATACCGTTAGCTAACGTTGTCACTCTCCACAATGCATTGAACTGTAATGTTATCTCCACTAACGTTGTCAGTCTCAATCTATCAGTAGTAGCTAGGCTAACGTTATGAAAGGGGCTAGCTTTATTAGCTAGAGTAGCCTACCAAAAGTTATTACCTGTTCATCAGTAGCTGTTGGTGCATCTGGAAAGTTGTTGTCAGTGACATGTGGTCCTTAAGATTGCGGGTTTTTCAAAGTCGTCTGGTCTAAAATGATCACTACACATTCGCCACTTGAGTAGAGTCTCCTCCTTGATGTCCAAGCCAGCAGCAAGAAGCCACAGTTGGTTCTTTTCTGGATCTCCCAATGAACACTGAATCACCATGTTGCCTAGTCCTTAGTTTCCAATCCAATGCTTCAATACCAACGTACTAGGTGTCCCGACTGTAGTGCGCTTCTGTTTACTTTTCGGCACAATACTACTAACCAGAGCAAAGTAAAATTCCACCGCTGCTGAGATCATTGAGATGCAAGGGTAGTTTTATTTCTAACATTATTCTATCAACACAGACATTTACATCGATAGTCTGGCGTTATGAATTATTTGCCTTGGGTGTACTGTGGAGTGGGTAAGACTGTTTTTAATGGAAGGCTAGCAGATACTGTTGACTTGCGCTAGCCTAGCACCAGCGGACTCTGCAACTGGAAGGACTGGATGAAAAGTGTTAAACGGTCTCCACTGATAAATAACACACTGGCTAACATGGAAATGAGGTCCTATGTCCAAAATTCAGAACCACCCCTTTAAGTGCAAAGGAATGTAATTGAATTGCCATGTTGCTGAAAGCTGCTGTAGAAATAAAGTTGCCTTGCCTTACAACCTCAGCCTGTCAGTCATCAGGGCATAGAAACCACTGTTGTGCCTGCTTGTCTCAGAGGAAGTGTAACGTCAACAGCAACCGCTTTCGCCTCTCCATTAATATCATACATTATAGCAAACGCTGTCTGCATGAAGTTTTGAAAAACTGTAACCACACTTGAAACTACTTTATCGGCATTACCGTGACTCACTGTGATTTCAACAAAACTGCAGAGCCAACGTAGTTTGCCCGCACCTCTGCGCGTGTGTGTGTGTGTCTGTGTCGGAGCTCCGCTCTCTGTCAATATGCAGAGAGGAAAAGATACAGACACTTTTGGAACCGAAATTTGGCACCGAAAGATAAATTATTTTCCAATTTTGACGACGTAGTTAAGGTCGGCAGGCTGGTGTAGCTAAGGCAGCCGCCTTAGCCGCAAAGTGCTGCGGGAAACCCTGATGATATTACAATAGCCAAAATTTAAGATGACGATATCTAGCCTCATATATCTATATAATATTGATATATTGCCCAGCCCTAAGTAGAAGTGAATGACTGACTGACTGACTAAAAACTCAAAGGAAAACAAATTACTCATCTTTTTATTTTACAATAGCCTGATAGCCTGGCATTATTAAACGTTTTTTAAAATGTGCCTACCAGCATCTCTAAATTTGACTAATTATTACAATTTACCTTGTTTGTTTAATCGGTACAAAAAAAGAAGTGTAAAATCAAGCTGGCTAAGCTAATCGCCTACTGGTTCTTCATATATGTGTGAACAAATGAAGGTATGGTCTATCTGTCTATGTTGTGACAGGATGTCCCAAAATGCATTAATGTGACCCTAACTGGCACGAAGGGCTTTTAAAAGCATCCTATATGATGAAAAAGATTGTCCAATGGAATGCCACTGGACAGTCCAAAGGTCTATTTGTTTGTGGCCCTGCTCCTGCCGTACTTTGAAAGACAGACCTAATCAGACAGCAACTTTGGATCGCCACAGGGCATGGAAAATTCGATGGACTCATCAGGTTTGTTCTGGTGAACCGTTGCTCGTGCTTAAGCAGGAGACCATCAAGCTGCTAAGAGTCACTGCAGTCTTGTCTGTGGTCCAGTCAGAGACACTCCGGATTTCAAAAAGGCATCTACAAGCAACTTTCCATTTCAAATAATGCATTGTTACAAAATGCTGTACTTACTTCAATGTAGTCTAATACACACATACACATTTCCAGAGAAATCATCCTGAGCTGATTTAAGGAATACAGAGATTCCAAGAAAAGTTGAGCATGCTTCGGTATCTACCAGCTGAGGTCGAATACACTAAAACTATGCATTTAGGACTCAGTGGGATTTTTTTCTAATTTCTTCACATCTTCCTGCAATTCAAGTTCAGTTTAAATTTTCCTCTCTCTGGTGTAGCCGATTCAATTCTCATTGATTGAATACAATTCTGCTCTGTGTGGGGGGGCCCTGCTGCTACTTCTGGTAGGAATATATTTCTATTTTTAAAAATACTTTTTAGTGATCCCCAGTGGGGAAATTACAATTTACAAAACGCACACACGTCCTATACATGTACAAATGGAGAGATGTCAGACAGCCGAGTGTATCGGCATGTGCACCTGCAATCATAAAATCCACCTGTCCCACTGCAGCTCGTTATTATTTCCTTCAAATCCCTGTAATGACTCCCATCTAAGCTTCTCATGATAACATTTGGATTGCTAAAGCATGTTCATCTTTGCCACATCAAAGCCTGTCTTTGTTACTTGCCTGTTTGGAGCTCCTTCTTTGATGAATTATAATCAAACCTTAACTCCACAGAGCATTCTCCATCCCATTACAGATTATTTGAATGTCAAAGCATTTGGCACCACAACAAAAGCGGTTATCAGAAATGATTTAGCCGTTCAATCATGTGAGGGTCGAGCATTTGAGGTGAAGCTGTTGAAGGCACGATGTAGCCATATCAACACACTGTGATGTTTGTGTAGCGGTGGATACGGCTCTCGCTGCTCTTCTGAGGGTTTTCAGTTCATGCAGGCTGATGAGAGCGCCACATCTGATGAGACGCTGATGAACTCGGCCAACATGTGTCTTTCAACAGGCAGTGCCTTTACGCTCTCAGTGGAGTACTGTATTTCCTCATACAAACACCTTCGAGAGTTCAGGGCCCCTTGTTCACTGAACATCTGTTTTCCCAAATGATTCTGTTACTGAGCCCTGCTCGCTCACATCATAGCCGGGTCAGGGTCGGACCACCGCCTCTCCACCTTACTGCAATGCTTTAATGCACTTGACTGTTAGAAACTTACAGAAGTGATATGTTGCTATGATTTTTGGACATGCGGCACAGAGCATGTGCGAGCACATTTTCTGCTCCATAACTGTTAACATTGGCAAAGCTGCGTTACAGTGAAATAAAGCTCAACTGGATGTTAATACCGAAACAATTACTCTGAGCCTTTAAAGTCAGTGTCCAATTAATTGAAAGTGAAGCTGCAGTATATCTTTTGAAGACATTCAGACTAAGGCCTGGCTTCTCTGGGTTTTCAGTTTTAGGAGTGAGTTATTCATGTTGGCAAATATTGGCTGAACTCTTGAACACTATTAATTCTATCCAGATGAAAACCTATATGTGTGTTCGCAGAAGAAAGAGTCTATTGCTGTCCAAAACAAACACAGTTCTTTTTTCTCCCTCTCTACCTACGGCAGAATACCACTCACATTGTGTCTGTCGTTGTGTTTTAATTCTCAGTGTGTGTGGAGCCAGGCTGGTGACTGCCATCAGGGCAGTGCTGGTGAAGGGACGCAGCAGTGGAGATGCAGTGTTCGCTGCAGCTGAGGAGACAACAAAGGAGCTGAAGGAGAGGATCTGCCAGCTACACCAGATCCAGAAAGTGATTGCTAATGGAAGCGGGACGGGGATAAGCCCTGCCAGGGTAATGTATAACTCTGCTCTCCAGCCAGGCAGCTACAGTTTGGGCTTTTGAGTCTCTCCTGGAGTCCATACATTTATACAAAAACCACTTTATCTTCATCAGCTGTTGGAGCTGACAGTGCAGTGACTGTAGTTGTGTTGCTCTTCTTTTCCAGCCAAAGGCTTACGCGGTCAATCACTGCACTGCATACGGAGGTCGGGACACTGTGAAGGTGCTGGTGGCTCTGCTGGATGAAGAAGCGCTGACTCCGCCGTGTCAGAACAAGGCAGACCTGCTGTCTGAGGACCAGCCCACCCTCAGTGGAGCAGAGGGGACCTGCGTCCTCAACTTGTTCAGGTTGGCACAAACAGTCATGACACTTAGTGCATTTACATGCACAGCAGTAACCGGGGTTAGTTAGTGAATAACCGGGTTATGCCAGTTCTCCCCGTATAATGGGGGAATGACAGGAGTAACTCTACATCCGGTACAGTAGGTGGCGCTCTGCCAACGCACAACGCTTTTTCTTCCAGTTGAACTATGTCAAAATTACACAGACCGTGATCACTAAATTAGTCAAATTTAACAACTTGATGTTTTGTTTATACACTCTTGTCACAGCATAGGACAGAACAGTGTTCCCGCCAGATGACTGACAACTTGTTTGGCTCATTATAACGTTATCTGTAACCAGTGTCAGGTGGAACTTTGAATTAGACAAGACTTTCTTCACTACCACAGGATTCAGTCAGAGTAGGAAAGCCCCTCAAACAACAATTAGACCAGCATGAGGCTGTGCAACTCTCCACTGAAACCATATGGAGAAAAGAAATCTCCCACTCTACACTAGAACATTACTCTGGTCAAATATCTGAATTAAATATAGTAATGTAAAAAAAAAATATATATATAATATAGCCAGCCACTGGCTGTGGTTGGAGGGAACCTACATTATGTCGGAAGTGCATGACATTGAATGGTTGATATCTAATTTGTTGCAAAAGCCCAACATCAGCTCAGTCTGATGCAAATACAAAAATCTTTTTACATGTTACAACTATGTAAAGCTGCAATAAAGAGAGGTCAGTAGTGGGTAGACTTTGTGGTTAGTGTGACCATGTTACCTTCTTGCTTTTCAATTTCATAAGCCTCTTGTCTTTGCCTCTCATTGTGGCTCGCCCCTCAGATCCCCTGAAGTGCCTACTGGATGTTCTCCAGAACCTCTAAAGAACCGAGTCCAGAGCCGACTAGATCTGCTCAAACCCAAGGTAATGTGGGCCCCTTCGTCCAAGAGCCCCAAATCCAAACCATCAGTTACCTCAAATTGAATCAGATGTACAAACATTGAAAATAATGTCTTTACATCCTGTAATTTCTCCCTGGTATTATATTATTTATTTGCTTAGCTGAAGCTCACATCTTAACTGACTTCCACCGTTCCCATTTTCACAGCTGTGTTTTAGCTCTTAGTGTTGGTTTGAGGGTGCCGTTTAAATCCATGGCATAAAACCCCTTATTCGTGGGGGATTCAACCTATTAACCAGTCCTGATGATAAGTTATCCTATTGTCATGGCTCAGCTCCATTTGCTTACAGTGCACAATATAACAGACTCTGTATCTGATATCGATATCTCTTTCTTCCTTCCTTCCTGGCTTTGAGCTCAGCTGTTCTGGGATCCGTGTGAGAGAATCTGTCTCATTGTGATTATGCAGCCTTTGTTGCCAATAAGTTTTGAGTATACTGACTTAACTGTTTGTGTGCTTTTGTTGTTGCAATTTAATCTATGACGCGCGAAGAGGATTGTTTCATCTGAATCTTGATTTGGCACTTGCGGTTATCATAACAGGCACTCAGCGCTGGAAACTAACTTAGTACGTTTACTTAAGTACCGTTTTTAAGTTACTTGAGTATTTTCATTTTACTACATTTTCTAAATTACTTTACACTTCTTCTTAGATATTTATTGTCCCATGAGGGAGATTTGTTTTCACAGTTTCATGCACATGGAAATATACATGGACAAATACATCAACAGATAACATGAAGACAGGTATATAGACACATAGAAACCACATTTACGACAACAACACCAGATCTATACAAAGTCAGCAAGATAGTTTGTTTCTACTCCACCATATAGGTTGCCCGACATCTACAGTAAAGTATATCATAAGGTAAACAATCTGACAGGGATCACTTAGATTATTATTATTTTTTATTTTGATTGTGACCAAGATGCATACTAAGCAGGACGATAAGAAATTGTAGTACAAAAATGAAGAAAAAAAAAACTAGGTTTGAGGTAATAACATAGTTTGTCCACCAGAGAGCACGAACAAGTCAGTATTTATCTTGGTCCCAATTGTTTTAAAGGGGAAGCGATTTTACACATCAAAGTCTGTTTGCAGGTCTCGGTAACTACTTCTGCATATGTGACAAATGTTGACAAAATGACTTTGTGGTGCAAAATCTGATAAATGTCCTCAAGTGATGTCACTTGAGTCGGCTGGAGCTGAGGACTACAAGTTTGAAAATGAAAAAAACATCTGGAGGTGTGTATTTGGAAAGAAGTGAGCTTACTAGACCTTTTTGTAGCCCGCTCCTCCCCTCTGCTGCAGGCTAGAAGCTCAAGGCTACATTAGCCGCTACTAGCATCACACACCCGAATCTCCAAACAATCCATCAGCGTTTGACCTGCATTGTGGGTAATGTAGGCGCCAGGTTTTGATAAGAAAGAAGAACGCATGGAATAAAAAGAAAAAAATTCTGGTTCTGCTTTATTGATTTTGATTAAATGTCCATTGTCCTGCAATGCTCAGTGGAGTACTCCTTAAAGGATTCATATCAAGATTTGTTTATGTTTAAGAAAAAAACTATTTGATTTATATCTTTTTTTTTTTTTTTTTTTTTTTTTTTACTTCCAAATATCAACATCAGTATCAACTTCAAAAATCCACTATTGATCAGGCTATTCCAGCTACATTATGCTGCTTAAATACTAATTTATCAGTTATAATACAATATAATATTTATTTATAATATCACTCTATAAGGGGTCGTTCCGTACCCTAATGAGTACTTTACTCTTTTTACCTTCATACATTTTGCTGATGATAATTTTACCTGAGTAAATTTTGAATGCAAGACTTTAACTTGTAACAGAGTATTTTTACAGTGAGGTATTGCAACTTTTACGAGTACTTCTTCCACCACTGTATACACTCCACAACTGCTGAGTCACCTACAAAACACTGACAAGACCAGCTTTAGATTTTAAGGTAGGACTGGTCTTTTAACCTGAAGCAGCTCCACTGTGTGAACTCCTTTTGAACATGTATGCTAAGCACATTTGGTGAAATGGCTCCTTTATTTGATTGCGCTAGCAGATGTCATTTTAGCTCCCCACAATCTGGCTGCCTTCCTGTTTGAGTGCGCTGTAATGGTCCCTGGGCAGCTCGCCGCTTCCTGAACTCGGTGAGCGGAAGCTTTCTGCATCAATTTCACTTTGAAGATGCCATATCAGTCGCGTAATTTGACTAGCAAGGGGAACTTGAAAGGTTATTGTTTCCTGTTGTCTGCTGAATGACTTTATCCCAGACTTCTCCAGCGGTTTCATCATGCACTGACGTCAACTGGCACACACAGAGATGGACAGATTTAGTTTCTACTTTTGGGATGTTTCCAAATCTTTTGTCTTTGTGCCACAAATGATCCAAACGCAGAAATAACTTTTCAACAATTTACTGTTGCTCTTCTTTGACGTCACTAATGATGTTTGTGAAAAGATGCTTTTGATAACACGATTCAGTATCTACATTTTATTTCAGAGTGATTGTATCAGTCTCTGACGGTGATACTATTAATGGTGCACCTGTTCTCACTTCTGTCACCTTCGTGTGAAGGCACAAAGCTGCAGAAATTGCTTGCACCTGCTTGTGCACGTACTTTTAGGAATGTCTTGGTCAGGTGCCTCCAGCGTCGGTTCAGGCGGTGCGCAGGGGTAATTTCAGGACAGCGATCTTCGGAGGAATAAGGGCCGTCTGACCACACGGTGCCATGTTGGGCTCCCACCTGTTGTAATTGGATTAGACATTTTCTGTCAGTCATAGTTTGGCCGTGTTCACTCTTCCATCCCCTCCCATTGTTTCAGGGGTGTTTCAGTTATGTTTTATTAGCATTCAACCATGGTAGCATACATTTTTAGCTCCATTATTGAAGAGTGCCTTGTTCTGAGTGTTGCTGTTGTTTTAGGTGCACTTTTAAGAAGTTCTTCTGAAAAGCACAAAGGCTTTGATCCCTTTGTGCTTTACGGACCCACCCAGCTTTGCTTGCTGTATTTTTCTCTCCAATTTTACCTCCCTACTGTGGCCCACTGGCCTGAAGGGTGAAATCCTTGGATTGTGATAATCCCAAGCAGGCGTAGATCAAACAGTGGTTGAAAAGCTGTGAATCTGTGTGCCCCAGGGCCAAGATTGTAGTCTTTCTGTATCATTCACTTTCATACAATTAACTCAGCCTTCTGAAAAGGCTTTCTAATGAGGTGCTGCTCTACTGTATGTAATTGTGATAAGATTAAAGAAACCGTTTCTCCTGTTTTAAAGTGTAAAGCTGGGCTGATGTATGATTCCTCAACCTTTATCATCACCTTGTCTGTTGTTCTGTGTAAAAAGTTACGTACTGTAGTCAAAAAATACAGCAACGTATATAGGTTAGCTAATTACAGCAGAAGAGACATTTATTTGAACTGGTTTTTGTGTCTCTTCCTAGAGGATGAATCCTAATGATTTTTTTTTTTGCTCCAAACACCAAAGTAAAAGCCAAAAATTAAGGAAACCTAGGCCACCTGCCCGAGTCATTGATACCGATCATGAACGTGTCACCATATCATATCAGCTGCATTAACTTTTTTTTTTCTTCTGTTTATTCCAGACCAGAGACAAAGTCATTCGATCCCAGTTTGCGTGCACATACACGGATGAAGACCTGCCACTCAACCGTGTGCTGGAGTTCCCCAGCACCAGCCAGGTCCCTACCTGTGTGCACCCAGCACCCAAACGCCAAACCACCCCAGCTGTGGATGAGGAGTGCAGCTCTGATGTGGAGGAGACAACTGAAGGTACAGATTCAACTTCATTACATCCTACAGGAACTTGTTTTTGTGCTCCCCTGCTTGCAGAGAAAAGCTCAAAATGTCAACACAAGCGGTGCAGCGTTCTCTTTCTGCTGGGATAGATTTCTGTTTCCTCTGACGCCACACAGCTGGACTCAGGCCCAGGCACACCTTCTCAGCTCCAGCCTTGAACCCTTCCCAGCCCCAGCCCTAGCCCTTGGACTGGTACTTACAATCAGCCATTAAATTAATCTATAAAACTTGCTCACACACACAGACACATATATAGTAAAAACCCAAAAGCACACACACACACACACTCACACATACGTTTTGCCCATTTCCCTTTCTGTCTTTTGTTCCGTGGGAATTCAGGCTCGGCTCCATCAGGTTACATGACAAATGTTCAATTTCAGCTTCATAGAATAAACACACAGCCCACTTCCCTAAGCAGCTAACGTCAGCAATTTCGTCATAACATTTTCCTTTTTTTTCTACCAGGTTGTCACACTTGCTTTTGCTTTGTTTCAATCTTTCCAGCCAAGTCTACATCTGAATGCCCGAATAAGGAGCAGAGCAGCGTTCAGCGGGGGCCTGCTCTTGAGCCAAGAAGTGGGAATGTGCAACACAGAGGTGCAGGCCCGGGCAATAGGAAGAAAACTGGCACTCAGATGCAGAGAAAGGGCAACAAGAGGAAGCAGGTGGATTCTGACCAACATGGAGGATCAGAGAACGAGCCTCCACAGAAGAAACAGCTCACTAGTGTCTTGGTCCAAATGCAGGGCAAGAATGTCAGTAAGGCCTCAAGTAAGAAGAAGCTGATAGCTGGGCAGGGAAAGCTAACCAGCTTCTTCAGACTCTAATATGGGTTTGTACTGGTTTCATGTCAGTCTATGGACTTTATGTCAAATGGCATTCATACAAAGCAGCTGAATGTTGTTCATTTGTTTTCTTCCACTGACAAATCTTGTGCAGTATGTTCCAATTAAGACTGCAACTAATGATGATTTTTAGTTTTTGGGAAATACGCTCATTTGCTTACCTGCTCTCAATTGAATACTTGCTGAGAGTTGGCAGTCTGGCTATCACCAGATCAAGCTCAATCTTTTAAGATTGAACATTAGTCTGGGGAGTCTGCTCTGTATTTTTACTGCACAAGAGGCGTGATCAACGGGCACAGTTCAAATGACTCTGTATGCAATTGGATAGTCCTTCAAACAATCAGACCAACGATCCGGGTGACGTAGCAGCAACAGCGGCATCAGTGGGTTGCTGCGCTTCAGTGGCTTCGCTCTGTTGAATGTAAACAAAAAGCTGCTTGGTCGCTTCTCTATCGTCATCGTGTTAAACCCACCAACAGCGCGCCAGGTGGATAAGCCAGTTTGTGATTGGTTCTTGCAAATTTGTAACGGAAGCAGGATAGATAAACGTACAGGTTTCCAGTCTGAGCTGCAGGGCGAAATCAAATCGCCGGCAGATCGGGCTTCTCCAGTCTAGAGAGCTGGATGACTGTATGCTAAATATGAAGCTATAGCTAGCTGCTTATTTAAGCAGAACTAAACAGCTAGCCCAGCTTTGCTAAACAAGATATAACTAGGTAAGTATTTCCTCTACCAGAAATATTAAATAAAATTCAATACATTTAATTTCAATAAATTAATTAGTAAAAATTAGAGGTGCAAGGTAGCGGATTTTTTAAACGTTGGACAGAGCCAGGCAAACTGTTTCTCCCAATTCCAGTTTCTATGCTAAACTAAGGCTAGCTAAACTGGCTAATAGTAGCATTTAACATACATACCGTTACATGTTTTACTTTTTTAACTGACCCAGAATAACACTTTCCCAAGATTTTCAGTCTTTATGCTAAGCTAAGCTAAGCTAATTGCCTGGTGGTTGTAGCTTCATTTGTAGCACACACACATGAGAATCTTCTCATTTAACTCTCAGGCAGAGAGTTGAATACTATATATACTGTTTATATTACAACCCAAAAATGTTAACTATTGATTTAATTTCTTATTCTATAAAATGTCAAAAGATGGGTGAAATCTTTACTATTGAGAAGAAATAACTAGCACTTTTTTTGCATTTCCTTTTTTGAAAGATTATGTGAATTCCTTATCAAAATGATTGCAGATTAATCTTCTGTTGATTAACTAAGAGATTTATTGTTTCCACACTAATTTACCCATTCAGCAGTGTGAGAAATGTGTGGCTGCAATGTGAATGGGTCAGTTTGATAGATCATTGGGAGACTTCTGGTCAGTATACTTTGTTTCATCAAGAAAAGGCCTACTTTGTGCTGGAAATGTATATCACTAGTTGTACAGTTTATTTAACCACAGGGAAATCAACTGTAAATATGATGCAGACTTTTAATAAACTTTTATTTGGTTTTACATGTTTGTGTACTCATTTTCTACATTTCATGATAACATATAAGGAAGAATTTTTTACAACACATTCAGGGCAGGATGGCAGCATTATTCTACCCAGCAGGGTCGGTACACTCTTCCTATCATACACCGCAGCACTAAAGGAAAGGATAAAGAAAGTAAGGAATACTTGTATTAGCAAATATGAACATTGGATATCAGAATCAGGTGTATTGGTCAGGTATGTTGACATAAAAACTGGAAGCTGTTATGCTGCATTCTTGTGGTGTCGGAATAACAGAAAAAATGTGTTCCTGGCAGCGAAAATTCATGTGAATTCCCCTTTAAGTTGGAACAACAACTCGGAAAGTCTGAAAAAATGTTGGTACATGACTTGCCGAGTTGGCATCATATTACACGGAAACATGGCCGATGAAAGTAAATGTTGGGTTGTGGTATAAAAACTATGAATTTGCAAATTGCATATAAACTTTTTGCTTACATGTAATTTGTAATATAGTATTAGGTTGTAACCGTCAGTTGCTGTCCACGTAAAGTGACCTAGATTAGTTAGAAATTAAATGTATTAGCATTAACCCTGAAGCTTCAAACTACAAATAAATACTGGAAACAGCTATCAACGTGTTGTTTAAATGCTCTGAGCAAAGACAACACATCTTTGTAGCGTCCATGTTTTTATCCACATTATGACTTAGAGCTCATGAACACATCGAAGTCAGAAGGACTTCCCAACTCGGGAAATGGGACCATCTGAGGAGCACACGAATGCACCATTACTTAACTTTTCTTTTGCGTTAACCCTTGGGTTGTCCTTGTGTTGACCCTTTTTTTCAACGTTGGGTTTCTTTCAACCAAATTTCCCAAAAATAACAATGATGGATGGATGCATTCTTCGCAGGTAAAATTAATGATTACTTTCATTGAATTTTTGTTGTTTTATTCAATTTTATAGCATTTGAAAAAAAAAAATGTTTTAATGGTTTTAAAACTGTACCCTGACTAAACTTTGAAATGAACCTGTCTGTGATCCATTGAACATCCTCTGATCTTAACTATTAGCCAAAATAATTAATTTCTGCTTTTTTTTTTAATAACTCAAAATGAGGTATAATGTCATAAATTATATAAGAATGATTGACAATGAATAAAGAAAAGCATTGGAGGGAGGGGTGGGGGGTGGGGGGAAGTGACAAAAACGTTTTAAAAAAAGCATCAAAATCATTGAAAAACAAACGTCGGAAAAAGCGGCAAAAAAAGTTCATTTTCAACTTTGACTAGAAAGGATAACAAGTTCATGGTCGACGGGGAGACAACACAAGGGTTAAGAAACATGGGTTTGCAGATACTTACTGCCGTCGTCAGCATTTCTGCGACCAATGGTTAAACTGTGCTCGGCAGGAGTGTGGCTCAAGCTTCGGTCTGTGAGCAGGGGAAAGCTCCGGGTGAAGGTTGGGTTCAGACCATGAATACTGTGTCCTTTCAGCCCCATGTCCTGAAATACAGTATTGATTAGTGATTGCATGTAGACCACACATCCGTCCGTGCTCCAGGATCTGAACTCTGGATCGTCACGGTTGCAGCAAATTTGCAACAGCTTTCAAAGATTATCTTTTCACTTGCAGCACAGGTGTTGGATCTGTCTTTACCAGCTGATCCAAGCCACAGGAACCCCAAATGGAATAAATATGTTTCCCCGTTTTTATTATATCACTGTGGCCCGTTTTCTTACATTCCCCCCCCCCCCCCCCCCCCCGGTTCGCCCAGTTGGCTTTGTTCTCTCCAACATGGCTGCCTGTTCACCATTACCGCAGAGATAACCACCATGTTCATGACACACAGGAGACGCAACCGCCAGATAAACTCTTTACACATCGCAGCCAAACATTTGAGAGAGTACAGATATATCATCATTCTTCCCACTGTGATTCCAGTAAATCTTTATAGGCTTGTGATCATTTGACCTTTTCAGCTAATAGTATTTCCCGGTTTTCCAGCGCTGCCATAAAAGTTTTTCATAGATGTGTATGAAATATTGACTTAACAGTAGACACGAGGACGGTGACCAATTGAAAGGGGTCAAATGTTCAGTCACAGGATGGACATAATGTGCTCTTTGTTGTTGTTGAACTACGGTGAGCTGTGGTTGTTTGTGGAAAGAAATTTCATACAATAAATAGTTATGATGCATGACTGTTGTTGGCAGAGTTCAATGGCTACAAACTGAGACTAGCCAGATACATTTATGTGGGATAAATTAACTAAGAGTAGTCCAAATAGTGGGTAACTTTAGACAACTGCAGGGTTGGTTCACCAAAATAACAAAAGAAAGAGAACCTTGACAACTTCTCCATCCAAAGACAAGTGTCCTGGGTAGTCTGGGTAATACACAGAACATGCAACTAAAATGTTTAACATTTCAATGGCTTATAACTGTCTATAAAGAATTAGTAAATATTTATTAACCATTAATAAAGCCTTTGAACAGCTTCACACTTTGAAAAGTAATCAACAACTGTGATGTGACACTTACTGAGACGATTATGATTTTAGGGCTTCCGTGTTCATCCATCGCGTTGCTGTCAAGCATGAGGTTTCGTCTGTACGAGAGAGGAACCCCAGCGGGCTCAGTCATGGACTCGTCCCCCAGGAACAGGCCATCTTGCTCAGTTACGCCATCTTCTCCTTTAGTTGCAGGCATGGCTACAGTGACCAAGTGGCTGCTCAGCTCAGAGAACAGCACGAGAGTATACAGGACAGAGTAGACAGAAATCATGGTGTCTACAATGTTTAGTTCTCTCCTACCTAACGAGTGTTGTGACCGGGCTCTCAGCTGTCTTATATATTCAGGGAGAGGGCATTTTGCTTACAACTTACGACTGTTAAATGTAATTAATTGTCATGTATCCTGCAGGGCTGCATCCATCTTAACGGCCAAAGGTCTCAGGAAGTTTGAAGGTCACAACTGTAATTTTAAAAGCTGTTCCCTTCGTAAAGAATAAGGTGAATAGCTCTCTTTTGTCTGTTTAGAGATGTGATGAATTCAAATGGATATATAAGGGATACATGGAGGGTTGTAATTTTAAAAGGCTCACAGGAGGTCAAAGTGCAGGAATTACTTGTGTATCTTTTCCTTCAGAATCCACATGCTGAAATGAACCCAGCAGGTTAGAGGACAGAGACCACTGAGTGGTCTTAGTGAGTCAATTTCTCTGAATAGCATCAATGGCTGCACATGGCTGAAAACAATCCTATGTTGGAAACATCCACAAAGGTCAGTTACACGTATGACAGCAGCAAGACACCAGATTATTACAACAACAAAAAAGATGATGAGTAAGGCCCAGATCAGACAGAGCACCTCTTTGCAGGTTACACAACACTGCCTTTTTTCTGTCTAAATTTGAAAAAAGAGCAGCTTGCAGCATTTCATTTTTTATTATTGAAAGTCACAGAAGACCCACATCTCGATTCATCCAATTGGACAATAAGAAAAAATGCAAATGACGTTGGGCGCTTTTCTAATCTGAGCTTTCTGAGTTTTTTCAACGTAGCTCCTGAAAAAATGTGAGGCTCTCAGCAACGCAAAAGCAGCGAGCAAAAAGCTTCACTCACATTAAAAACAATTACAAAACGCCGCCCAGGTTGCTGAAAAGCACGCTTTCTGATCGAGGCCTGATAGTGAAGGAATAGTTTGGCATTTTTGGAAATGCGCTTGTTTGCTATTTTGCTGAGCGTTAAGCTGCAGACACACTGACCAGACGGCCGACCCTCGGCAGAAAAGGCAGTTGGACTGATCGGTCTCCCCGAGTTGGTCAAAAAAGTGCCTCGGAACACACCGAAGCGACGAGATGTAATACGTCACCATAACAGCAGCCGGCGCTAATCTGTATTGTCGCCCAAAAATGAAAACCGGCAGCTGATTGGACGAACGCATCACGTGGGTCTGGTTTCTCCGGAAATTCAAAGACAGACTGTCATTGCGGCTTGTTCTGAATACGATCTCATATTGTACTAAAATAGTTCACCGAAATATGTTTCTGAAAACATTTTAAGCGACAAATAGGCCATGCAGTTGCTGAATCTGTCTTCATTTCAGATCGACAAAGGTCAGTTTAAAACTTTCTTGTTTCTGGGTTAGCTCTCTACCAATCAGATGGGTCATTTGAGTCCGACTGCCGGCAGTGCCCGCCATATACATGTCAAATCAGCCAAAATGAAGGCAGACGACCCCTCGGACAGACGACGGCATGGAACACACCGAACAGACTCGAGTCACTGACCTCGCCAGACTATCGATTATCGGCTTGGTGTGTCAGCGCCTTTAGAGTTAGCATGCAAACATGCTAACTAAGATGGTGAACCTGGTAACATTACACCTGCTTTAGTCCTGCATTGCCAGACCTTCTGGTGAGTCCACACAGCACAGAGCTCACCAGTGACCTCCCACTTTTTTTCGGCTCTGTCTCCGGAAGTGTTTTTCCCCATTCAAGTGTTTCATTGACGTTTCGAAAATTGCTTATATATAGAGTTTTAAGTCTGGAACCAAGCCAACCAGTTACAACATGAATAGTGAGCATAACACATTTGATTCGGCGCAAAAAAACATTTTGAAAACGGCAAAAAAGGCAAAGGTACAAGACCGTGTACAGAAACTATCATAGACTTCAATGGTAGAAGCCGTAGAAGCTTGCTCTAGCTGTTCGCGGATATTCTAAATCCTTATGGAGAAAATCAATGGGATTTTTACTTCCGGAGTCGGCTGTGGTCTATTCCAGGATGGGAGAAAAACGTGCTCTGGTTGGCATTTCTTTAAACCAATCACAATCATCCTGGGCGGTGCTAAGCACGTACGGAGCAAAATAGCCTCAGGAAGGAATTTGTTTTGGTGGAACATGTGTACGTTCAAAGGTTGTTTTAGTCGTGCAACAGAAAACTCAGATTGGACAGATAGTCTAGCTAGCTGTCTGGATTTACCCTGCAGAGATCTGAGGAGCAGTTAACCATAGTAAATCGACCAGAGTTTAAAATGCCAACACAAAGAAAGCCCAAGGTAATGGATATCCGGCCTAAATGAGGGACACCGGAGCAAAAATCAAAATCCCCACAAATTCCAGCCAGACTGCTGGGGCTCAACACACATGCCACAACGCACACACAAAGGCACAGGTGCCACTGACACTGCTCAAACCTTAAACACCAGCAGCAACAATCTAAAAGCAGGCAGCAATAGCTAGTAAAATCATTTTACTAAAATGCAGAAATATCCATTAAACTTTCCAAGGCTGTCCGTCATTTGAAGAAAAAGTCCATCCTCCTTTCTGTCAATAACTTCTAACTTCTAATCTAAAACTCTAAACGAACTTGAAATAACGTTACCGCTACGGTTTGTGATGCTAGCTAGTTATGCTTCAGTTGGCTAACAGGTCCAAAAAATGCCGACGTAGGTGGCCATTTAGAAGGCTCCGGCCTGTCAATGAATACGCCCAACAGGGCAAACTTGAAATGTGATTGGCTAAAGAATATGATGATCGACAAGGCCTCAGAGTAGAATTTTTCACACGGAGAAAGCACAGGGGGAAAATCTGATTGGATAAAAGCTCTAATTTATGAAGCTGGAAGCAGCACAACCGAGCTCGGGACAGAGTAGGCCTAGCAATAAAATTCCGGTAATAGACTCGTGGGAACGGACTTTGTAAAACACATATGAAATTAATAAATATATAGGCTATAATTATTAAAATATAATCTTCTGATTCTGACAATCTCTTGGCCAGCAGAGAAGGCCTTGCTGGCCCTGATGGCCCACCTCTGGGTTAAGGTCCTTACCCCAATTGAACCACTTCAAGTACCACAGGTCTTGTGGAAGTGAGGGGACAATGCATTTTGTGCATTCAGTGACAAAAACAGAGCTGAGCCAGAAAGCAAAGCTCTCAATCTACCGGTCAATTTTCATTCCTACCCTCACCAAGGTCGTAACTTTGGGTCCAACATTGCAGGAGGTTGAGATTTCCACTTTTAAACAAACTTGAAATTTTGAGCATATCAAACACTTCATTTTCTGCATTCCGGTGAATTTTTCTGCAACAATTTGTGCATTTTCTGCATCAAGTTATGGTGCAAATGTTTTTATTTATGTAAAGGAAATTATTATTAGATATTTGAGGGGGTTGCACTGGCCAATTTTGGCCATCCCCATTGTAAATTACGCCTTTGACCCTCACCTATGGTCATGAAGGCTGGGTCATGACCGAAAGAACTAGAAAGCGGGTACAAGCGGCCAAAATGGGTTTTCTCAGGAGGGTGGCTGGTGTCTCTCTTAGAGATAGGGTGGGAAGCTCAGTTATCTGTGAGGAACTCAGAGTAGAGCCGTTGCTCCTTTGCATGGAACGAGCAAGATGAGGTGGTTCAGGCATCTGGTAAGGATGCCCCCTGGGCGCCTCCCTAGGGAGGTGTTCCAGGCACGTCCAGCTGGGAGGAGGCCTCAGGGAAGACCCAGTACTATAGGTGGAGAGATTATATATCCACACTGTCCTGGAAATGCCTTAGGATCCCCCAGTTAGAGCTGGCTAATGTGGCTCGGGAAAGGGAAGTTTGGGGTCCCCTGCTGGAGCTGCTGCCCCCGCGGCCCGACCCGGCATAAGTGGATGAGGATGGATGACCTTTAACAGAGCAGCTAGCATAGCTGTAGATTCTAACTCTTTTTACAGTGGTTTTGTACGGATTAAACAAACAGGATATAATGTGTTCACTAGTAAGCTTTAGAGGTGCTGGTAGGTAGGTTTGTTACCTTAGACAGAGCCAGGCTAGCTGTATCCCCTGTACTTCCAGTCTTTATGCAATGCTAAGGTAACAGGCTGATTGATGTAGATATGTGTTATCAATCTTCTCATCTAACTCCCAACAAGAAAGCGAATAAACTATAAGCTATTTCCCCAAATGTCTAAATATTAATTTAAAGGAGAATTTGATATGCCACAACTCTGTGATCAATCCTTGGGAACGTTTGATCAACAAGCACACACACCATCATCAGTTGACGATAAAAGACGGAGGCAGGCAAAAACCAAAGGGCCTTCATGTTGACATAGCTCTTCTCGACTCTAAAGGCTTACCTTATTAACATCACAGGAGCCGTAGGGCAGGGGATGGAGAGCCGGGACATGAATAATAGCTATTGAACTCAGCTGAAGGGATTTTACTTGGAGCGGTCAGCCTTTATTTTGTAAGTATTATTGTTGGAGGGCGAGGACTTCTACTGAAGGACTGAACTTGTCCACAGGGGCATGGCCGTTCCAGCAGAAGCACAACTGAACTTGTGAGCTTCATGCTCTGTTGTTGTAACCTTTCTCGCTCTCTCTCTTTCTGATAATCTCTCCTTCCATTTTCCCATATTTCTCCTGATATAGGCTGTATTAACACACTGATATGGACAGTAGACACACTGCAAATCAATACCACCCGATCCAAAGCTTCTGGGCTCTATCAGCTTCCTTGGCAGTCGCTGTGAAGATTCAATGAACTCTGCGCCGTGGTGAAGGTCTTTATCTGGTAACAGATTTTTCTCCCTGGTCTGAATTTCTAAGAAATCATTACCATAATTCTCTAACAAAGAACATTAGCAGAAAATCCAAGAGTCAAATGATCTTATGAGGACCAGATGTGATTCCGTGGGTATCCATGAACATTATTTACTAAATCTTTATGTTTCCACAACACAGCTCGTCAAAGCTTCAACCAATGCCAGTAAAGTTTATTCAACTACTGACTGTGCTGTCGCTGATTTGTATTTGGTCTTGTTTGTATACCGTCGTAATTACGTCCAGATTGGATCTGACCTCATGCATGGTTTACATTTTGAACTAAAGGAAGCTGCAGAGTAGTTTTTTCATCAGCTCTGTCAGCTGCTTGCATCACCTGTCAGTTGCCGGTGCTGTATTTCAATCACACCGCCTACAGCTTTGTGCATAAAGAGGCCTCAGAAGTCTGAGCCCTATGACATCAGTAGCAGCATTGTTTTATAATCCTCCGGGGGACAACACATTATTTCCTCGCCCTGTATTAACACGCTGCCTTTCATCACAGACACTCGTCTTCTAATAGAAACTATAAAGGAAAGAAAAACCAAACAGCTCTCTGTCGGAGCAGAGGGGGAGGCTCCGGTTCCAGGGAAATGTGATGCGCTGGTGCTCCATACATGATGTTTGATATCTGTGTATTTGTGCTGCAGAGACTTGAGTTGTGCCAAAGGCCGGCATGCTGCATTCAGTAGAGATGTGGGTGCAAACGGGGGGGACCACATTTTGGGCAGATTTTTTTTGTTGCCCAGAGAACAGACCATGGTTTCCTGGAACAATGCAGCTGATGAGAGTCTCTCCAAGGAAAATAAGGCTCTGACATCATGGGTTCTTAAAGCACACAGCTGAGCCAACACTCTCTGCTATAATCAAGCCTCAGTGAATTTCCACTGTCGACTGAAATTGAGAAAGAAGGAGAATCTCCTCCAATGGTTAAAACCCTTTTTTTTTTTTTTTTACACATGCTTTAATCTAACTACTAACATTCCCGTTGTAGTGCGCGGCTCACAGCGCACTTGTTGGACTCCAGTGTCTCCATTTCCTTTTACATCTTTCCTTGGCTCAAGATAACAATAAAATGTGACACAGGGCTACTTGTAAATTTGTCATGATCAACTCATCACTAGCCAAGACTGGATGCTAGCCTCCGAATATGAGAATATTTGGGATTAGAGACAATGAATGCTGAGTTGACAACAGGAGAAACAAAAGTTAAACCCAGCTAAGTGAAATCATGTGTGTCTATTGGGGGAAAAAATGAATGGTTGAAGACTGATGAAGCCTTACAACCACTTTTCCTGTAAAACAACCAGTAGAATAAGTAGTACAATTGGTTAGTGTAGTAAAACAGACCACAAGGTCATTCAAAAGACAATTGTGTGCTTAAAATGAGGGGCTGAAGAGTGTGGAGAGATTGTGTTTCAGGGCTCAGTCCAAAATCTGTGTCCTTAGATGCACTGGATCCCGAGTGCACGCAGATCAATGGGAAACGGATTGTGTTCTTTCCAGAACCATCCTGGTCCTTGAGGTTATTCAAACAGCTTTGTGTTGTACTCCTTGAGTCACCATGTAATCCAAAATTAGCACATATAAGAGGATAAACAGAACATTTCTAAGACATCCTGACATTTGTGTTATATTACATTATAATTATTGCAACTGGATGATACTGTACATCCATATTCACTTTGATAATTGGCTTATTTGTGATGGCTTGGTTACCCGCCACTGCCCAGACCTCTCTGCACACAATTTCTCCCTGATTTATTTAAACTCTAAATCTTGCAAGCTTGCAGCCTGCCATTGGACCATTAGGAAGAGATAATTGATTCTGTATTAGTCATGGAGACGGATGAAATAACATCCAGGATGGCCAGGATGACCTGGACCTCGCCAACCTCCCTGCTGCTCCACATTTTGATCTCCGCCGTCTGCTGTGCGCCGGCCAGAGAGCCAATTTATCATTGTTTGATTGTTGTCCCACATACATCAGTTTTTAAAAAGTGCTGACAGTGAGTAAGTTAGAGCTTGGTGCTGTCACTGCGAGCATCCTCCAAAGAGCTGAACATGCAACCATGGCCTCAGGGAGCACCACACCCCGGTGTGTTTGCTTTGGCAGACCCCGCCACCTCTTAGGAAGTATCACTTTGTCATTCAGCACCCACTCAGTTTAATACTGCACAATTCACAAAGCTTCAGCTTGAGTTACGGCTTCATCTATAGCCAAAATGGCTTAAAATATGTGTACATGCTCAAGAGAGACAAACCTCTGCTTTGCAATGATATGCTGTTTATGTGTCGGAATCCACAGGGTTCCTCATACAAGCTGAATAGAGTTTACCAGTGTGAGGTTGCACAATAGAGGAGTCTTTTAAGGATGATGTTTCCCTACAGGTTTTATTAGAGTGTACAGTGCATTCAGAAAGTATTCAACCCCTTCACTTTTTGTTACATTGCAGCCTTATGCTACAATCATTTATATTCATTCTCTCTATCAAACTACATTTAATACCCCATAATGACAAATCGGAAGGATTTTGGAACGTTTTGCAAATGTATTAAAAATAATTAAAAACACTCTGACAGTATTCAGATCCAGTACATTGTTGAAGCACTTTAGCCAGCGATTAGAGCCTTGAGTCTTTTTGGGTATGATGCGAAAGTTTTGCACAGTTTTTTTTGCAAACTCCAAGGAGGCTTTCACAAGTCTTTCACTGGGAGAGGCTACCATCTGGCCAGTGACCATCGGGTTCTTAAAACACCTCTCTTAATGAGGCCCATCTCCCCCGATTGCTCAGTTTGGCCGGGCAGCCAGCTCTAGGAAGAGACCTGGTTTTTCCAAACTTCTTCCATTTAAGAATGATGGCCTCCACTGTGCTCTTCATCTTTAATGTATGCATTTTGTGTAGCCTTCCCCAGATCTGTGCTTGACAAAATCCTGTTTCTAACGCTCTGCAGGTCAGCTGTGAGACCTTTATATAAACTTTACTAATCACGTCCAATCAGTTGAAATCACCACAGGAGGACCCCAATCAAGGTGTTGAATTGTCTCAAAGATGATGAAGAGAAATAGGAAAAAACCTTGAGCTTAATGTCAAGTGTCATAGCAAAGGTCTGAATACTTAGATTCATGTGATATTTAAGGTTTTTTTTGTAGCAAATTAGCAAAAACGGTATAGTATGTGCATGCTGCATGAAGAAAAACTCTCCAGCCATTTCTGTGATGTTGACAAGTGGTTTATTCAGCAGGAATGGTGAACAATTTGTCAGTATTTTGTTTCTACAGAAGGCAATCGAGCACCATGAATAACAGCGCTGTAATCAAACAGTTTCTTGGACTTCTCAGGAAATGACATTTTCTCATTAAACACCTCACAGAGTGGTGAATCTCTCACTCCATTTTAGACTTTATTGATTTATATTTCATACAAGTGACAAACAAAGTGTTTGAATGATTCATAGTCAACATGATTTAAAGTTGGGTGCTGCAGCTTTCTTAAAAAAAAACAACAGATACACAGAGAGGGACTTTTGTCTGTCTCACTTCGCTATGCATTAAATTATAAGCTGTTTTTCAGGTACCAGATACAGTGTGTGAATTGATGTCTTTGGTTTGTAATGTATATCTGAAAGTCTGGGGGAACCGGAGTTTTTTATTTCAGCTGCCAGGCTGACTGGTAATATAGTTTATAAGGAATAGACACCAAAGTAGGCTGCATATGTTGATCATTATTATCATACAGATAAAAACACACTTTTAAATTAATCGGTGAAAATAAGTTTGAATTCAGAGAGCTTTGTTTTGGTCAAAATAAATTAAACTCCTGGCTTATTCCTAAAGTGAGACTTTGTTACATTCTGACAAATTAATTCATTAGCAACAAAACGCACCATTGCTCAATTCGGCATAGTGGCAATTAAATGTTGCCACTATAGCTTTAATTGGTCTGGTATAACCAGTAGCTTATGCAGGCTAATGTTAGCTAACGTTAGCAAACTTAAAGCAATAATAAAAGTTTGACATTTAGGGAAATACGCTTATTTGCATTCTTGCCCAGAGTTAGATGAGAATATTGATAACACTCTCATATCTGTAGTCTAAATATCAAGCTACAGCCAGAAGCCAGTTGGCTTAGCCTAGCATAACTACTGGAAACGGGGAAACTGCTTACTTGGCTATCTTGCCAACTATCACTTCTAAAATTTGCATGTCAACACACTCATCTTGTTTGTTTAATCTGTTAAAAAAAAGAAAAGCTTTTCTTCTGCTAAGCTTAGCTTGATCTTCTCAGCAAGAAAGTGAATTTCCCAAAAATGTCAAACTCTTCCTTTAAGCTAGACACTGTGTGACATTAATGAGTAAATGTGCTGATATTATGGTTGTTGTCTACTTGTGCTCCTGTTACACAAAAAATAATGTTGTCTGACTCACGATAATCTTGGGAAATGAAGGCAAATGTTTTATGCCATGATCCTGTAATTACCACTTGTACACGCTGTTCAGCAAAAGTTACGTAGTCTCGCGTTAAGTGTTTTTAATAATCAATACCTTGGCTTCAAGTGAGGTGCATGTACACACACATCTCAGGACAGACAAAAGCACACCATGACTTTTAACAATCTTAATACAATTGGAAGAATCACAGTTCACAGTACTTTTGTCAAGTTATTTGGCATAAGGGATCTATATTGAGAAAATAATTCAAAAACAGTAGAAAAAATAGCATTTTGCCTTCTTGGGACCACAACATGATATTTTCTTCTTTTTTTTTATCTCCATGCATTCACAGATTTCACACAGATACATTTACTCGCTTACACTACTACCTTATTGAAACAGCTTACAAATAAAAACACTATTAAAATGGTGGCCACAAGGCTGTGCAAAAGGGAAGACCTCCAATGTAAGCCCTGCCATCTATCTGTATTAGCCATCTCTTGCAAGTAACAAACTACAAAATAGCACCATTATACAGTGGATAGGATTCTTAATACAGTTTTGTTATATGAAACCATCATGTACAATGAATGATAGGTATGCATAGGTTAACATAAATGGGAGTACTGTTTGATTATACACAGGCAGAGGAGGCAGAGATGAGATGTCTTGGGTGGTTTGTGCGATACAATTACTGTAAATCCACATGGAGGCTTGAATAAACAGCCGTGACTGTCAGTCCTCATGCAAGGACTTCTCAGAATCGTCTTTTCATGAAAAGTGTGTGCGTTTGTGTGTGTGTGTGTGTGTGTGTGTGTGTGTGTGTGTGTGTGTGTGTGTGTGTGTGTGTGTGTGTGTGTGTGTGTGTGTGCTTGACCCTTACTCACAGTTACACAACTCTCATTTACACTGTGGGTGTTTTTGTACGTGTGTTCTTGTAGTTATATGTGTGCTGCATCTCATATCTCCAGGAAGACTTGTCATTTTGGTTTGAAATATTTACCAAATCATTTAATCTGCATGTTTCTCCAGTGGACTTTGCAACAGATGCTGTGGATTTTTGTTGTACTCTCGCCATGATGTTAGATAATTACAAACTAAAATGCAGTCCAAGCGACAACTGAAGTAGCAAAGTTCTCGGCCTCCCTAAAAGACCAAAATATAACAGGCCAAGATCGATTAATTGTTTTAACTTCCCATCTACGTGGCTATTCTTATAGTCTCTCCTTCTCTTGCTTCAAATTTAAGTGTTGACAGAGTTTGGAACATATTGTTAGTTCTTTAAGAGAACAGGAAACATATCTTTTTTTAGAGTGCTTGTTGACTTGCTGTGACTAAACTTTCATGACTTGCACTTAACCTTGAACACAGGCCTCCACTCAGACTCAAATGTTGATCACCGTTTACTGGATTGTTGACAAAAATCTGATTTGGCCACGACAAACATTTTACCTGATTGTTGCTATTTGACTTATTCCACTGACTTATGCCAAATGCACTTTGAATCCACTGAATGACCCATTTCTTGCAACCAAACAAGCACCGTGCACTGACTGGCCAAAAGACCTTAATTCAATTTAGCTTCTGATTAATTAGTTTCTGTTTTTTTGTAAAACAGGCACAGTCTTGGTTTTATACTTCCCACCTTTCTTAAAATCCCCTCTAATGGTGCTTGATCTGTTGTTATAGAAGTCCGTCCTCAAGTTCTCAACACTTTCTGAGGCTTAGGATGGATTTGGATAGGACTCAAACCTTCAAGGGACTCCAATTAGACAGACAATCTCTGCCTTCAGGAGTCAATGAGAAGTAGGGATTTGGGCTCAAAGTAAAATAACTATAACAATATTGAAAGTCTGATAATGAACCACCTGGTCTTTGTCCTTTGAAGCAAAACCTTGTTTTTGCCTATTAAAAATATCCGCAGTAATGCATAGTGCATAAAAACAAACTACTAAGATAATCAGATGTTAACTGGGGTAGAAACTGTTATATGTGACCGGTGACAAAGTATCCTGTCTAACTTAGTGAATGAATCCACTCTCTCAGACTGAAAGAATTTACCTCCGCAAAGTTCAGGGGACAGGATGGACCACTCATTCTCAAACATAGCCTGTCGCTCACGGATTGGCTGAAGCCCAGATCCGTTCCCACCTTTCCTGGAGCCAGGGGATGCTGCAGCTCAAACATGGAGGTATAATAAGCTCTTGTTCGTGTCTCAGCAGCTAAACTAGTCTGTTACATTGCATTAACAAATAATTCTTCCCGATATGGAATGGTGCAGTGTATAAAATAATCACAAGATCCCTCATCAAACCCTTAAACACCACTTAGCTCTCAGGTTTCACTCATTTTGAAGAGCTTTTTGGACCTTTGTTAGCATACTTTTTGTTTTGTTTTACAGTGAACCATTCCACAGGGGTACCAGGTAAGGCCACTCCCTTCTCTCTTCCCAAGTCGCTGGGCATTTGTCCATTCCTTCTTTCCCTACATTCGGTAATTTCTGCCCCCAGTGTTGCCTCGACTTGAGTTTTTCTGATGAACTTCCTGCAAAAAAAGAGAAGCACATTTTAGACCTGTAGTTGAGACACAGTAGACAGGATAAAGTGAGCAAGCTTTGGGAGAGATTTGGGTCTGAAATCTGCATCTGCGTTCCTTGAATGGTAAAAATAAAACTTTGTCACGGAGTTAATAACTCTTCTAAAGTCAAACTAATGAACAGATGAGTGATGTGTAAGCCACTGCACGAGGAGATACACTAAACGTGATATGCTTGCTTCATCTCCGGACCTTGCATGTGTCAGTCTCTTTATGGTGAGATGTCAGCACATAATGTACAGTAGTAGAGTGGAGGTGCCTGGGGAGCAGGAGTGCCACTGGGTCTACCACAAAAAACACTTAGTTCCTTCTCTTGCTGCTAATGGTTTTCTTTTTTGAGAGAAGGGTAAAAAGTTCACAGTCGAATCTTAAAAGGATCACACTCTCCCGCAGGTTGGCAACTCGAGGATGAAACAGAGTCTGCATTTAGACCTCACACTTTCTTTCTTTGGCCAAAATATTACAATTTCAGAACAAAGATTGTTTAAATGAATCTCTCTTATTTCAAAATAAAGGTTGCACTGCTTTTGAAGCACTTGAAACTCTGAATTTCAGAGTTGAGGGTTAATAGAGGTTCAAATGACTAGATGAATGAAAATACCAATAAAGTATCCATTGGCATGCATACCTTGAAGGATGAATGACTATGTCCAGGTAAAGGTCTCTGTGGGAGGAAAATGAAGCCACTTAAGTTGGATGAATTATTTTGTCTTGCTATACAGTAAGCTGCTAGCAAACTTGAATCTACTGACCCCTTAAAGTAACAGTAAGTAACTTTAATTAGATGAGAAGTTTAAGCCCACCCTGATGTATGTTTGCTAGCATGTAACTACAACGATCAGCTAGTTAGCTTAGCTTAGCATAAGGACTGGAAACAGGGGAAAGCTGTTTACCTTGGTCTATCAGAAAGTGCCCAGATTTTTTAATCCTTCTGTTGTCTTTGGGTCAAATTTGACCCGTTTTTCAAAATGTCTATATCCGAAATATGGGTTTCCTTTTAACTACCTAATTTTAATTACCCAAAAATAACATGGATGATTCCATACATCGCGCTTCGCAAGTACAACAAAAGATCAAATCTCTACTTTCATTGACTTTTGGGTGTTTTATAAAAAAAATTGCATCTGAAAAAAATGTTTCAAAACCAGAATGAACATTGACATTTACCCTTCTGTAATTATCCTTCCTTTAATAGGTCTAAATAATTCATAATTTCTGCTTTTTTAACTCAAGAATTAAGCATAATTTCCTATAAATGAGGTTTATTGACCATGAATTCCAAAAATGTAGTAAATGTAAAACTAGTGGTAATAAGTTGGTGTTAGTGGTGTTTGTACATGGTAGTGAAAACAAGCGTTAAACATAAAAAAAGAGCCAAAAACACTGAAAAAAGAGACAAAAACGTCAGATGACAAGTACATGGTCAAATGGAAGACAACACAAGGGTTAAGTTACATTAATTAGCTTTGGCTAGGCTGGCTCTGTCCAAACATAACAAAATCAGACCTAAAGATCACAGATTAACACATTTTATCTTGTTTGTTTAATCCATATACATAACTGAATGTAAAATGACCACTTTTAGTTCAACGGAGGATTATGTGTAATACTATTTCTTGGCTGTTTATCTGTTGGTAGAGCTAACTGATTCCCCTGTCTTTATGCTAAGCTAAGATACCACCTGCTTGCTGTAATTTCATACTGAATGAGCACATATGTGTGTGTTGTATCAATCTTCTCATATAACTCTCGGCAACAAGAAAAAAAGCAACAATTTCTTTAAAATCTCAGGATATTATTTGTGCATGCTTTGACAGAAGCTACCAAAACAATTTGGTTATATTTTTTCTTACACATTTCCTGATGAGTAAATCTTTTTTTGAGTGTATTTGTTTGGTGCTATGCTCACCTTCTTGTTTTTTGTCTTGTCTGGTTGCTGTGCTGTCCTACGCTCTGTGCCCTTGTCCACTTTGTGCCCTGCGGTACTAACCTTAGGTGCTCTCGGCATATCTGTGTGGCGCTGTGCACGCACAGAGCGAGCAGCCTTGCTAGTCTTGGCAGGTGCACAGTACATCTCCAGGCGCCGCAGCTCACAGCTTTGGAAGCAGCACTCGTCCACAATGCCACGTGAGCGCCGTGCATTGGGGCCATAGCCTGTTGGTTTACCTGTTTGAGAGGAACAGCAGAAGGAGTTAGTTAGTTTTGGCAACGACATAGCTGGTCATTTCTGCTGAATCTCTGGGTTACAAATTCCTTCTGTGCTGTTTTTTCATTGTTCAAACAAACTGAATTTAAAATTCTTCTTAAGTCTTCTTCTTCCAAGTCTTTTTTACCCCTCTCCAAAACCAAAAATACAAGAGCAAAAGTGTAAGGAACGAATCAAACAGCGTGTTTATCAGTTCTAACGTTAGCCACAAACGTTAGCATGTCCGGCTTTCTAGCTTACTGCTTACAGAAGAAAAAGCCAGCATTACTTCCAAGACCAATAGCATTTTATACTACATGATTTTGTGGTGTTACAAGTTACGTAAATAAAAGAAAAGCCCCGTTCATGACCAAATCCACTGTGTAGTATATCCCCACTGTGTCTTGGACGCTTTATAGGAGTGTAGGCTAAAGCTATAGCTGCTCTGTCATGCCTATTGGATGAGGTAAAGTTAATATTCCAACCATGCCAGCCAAATTTGTGATCTCAGATAGCCTTTTAGATTATTCTTTTCTCTGTAACATGAAAAATGAAACCTACATTTTGAAAATACGCACAATAAAACCATAAATCTAAACTCTATCTTGCTTGTCCTCAAACTTAGCAGCTAAATTGTTTTTTATTGGAATTAAATAGTCTTATGTTACATTGTCCATGTTCCCTCAGCCCTAACCCTAAACCGAGATGATCAGTATTACTGCAGCAATGAATACAAGGTCACATATCCAAAACATAAAATTTGACCGGGGTTGGGTAAATCTGCTTTTATTATTGTAAGCTGCACATGTGCTGTGCCACAACGGAAAGCATGACAGACGTAGTGACAGTAACGAAGGGGGAGGGGTCTAGCGAACAGTCATTTCAACCACTATCTTACTCTGTTTTATATCTTTTAACAGAATTAATCAAACTAATTGCGGCTAGAGGCCAGCCACAATGCTTGTAATAAAGTAATGATAATGGTCAGGTCATGGGTCTAATTCCTCTGATACATGAACAGCCTCATTGACATGGATTTCTTCCGTGTGTAATTTACAGTGTATCACATTGCACACTATAGACTCTTTTTGGCAGCTGCTTCCCTGTAAAAAGGGGGCCGTAGTCACCAAAACGTTGAGAATATCACGCTCAGCCATTTTGGCCCAGGTATCTTTTACACAGAGGCTCGTCCAGTGAGGCGAAACCACAAGCCCTCTGGGCCTGATCAACCTGCAGAAACAGCAAGGCGGGCTTTGAGGCCACACCCCTGTTGGCAATTTACCACTGTTCATTCACATTTTAATTTGGCAGAAGCCTGAGCACCCTGGAGTCTCTCTGGTAAAACATGGATGTTGAAGATGGTGGCATGATGAGTACAAGGCCAGTAGAGGTGGAAATTGTGTTATAGTCTTATTATCACTGAAAGAAATGGGTAGAACATTATTTAAAGTGTGATACTCAGCTTGTTGACTCAGTGGCTACATCAAGTTCCCAAGACGCCAATAGTCACTTCCTTTTTCAACTCCCCTACCCCCTCAACCCACCCTCTTTTGGTGGCCTTAGGAAAACGCAGACTCTCCATTAACAATTCCCTGCTCACCTTGAGCAACATAGCCCTGATGGGCTTTTCCCTGTTACCAAATAAAATAATAATAATTTAATATGGCATTTACAAGGAGGAAATGCCTTTCCCTCTCAGAGTTAATAGCTCTTGGCTCAGAAGCCTGCCAGTGCTGACAAAGTGCATTAACTTCTGCTCTCTGTCTGCCTTGTCCTGACAATGTTGTTCTGGACAGAGAGCAGCTTTCATTCAGAAACAGTCAATCGGGAGGCTTTCATGTTGCACATCATGTAGAATGATGCTAAAAATACACTGCGCACCTGCATTATTTAGGGAACAGAAGAACAGGATTCACCCAGATCTCAAACTGCCAAAAGGGATGTGTTAAATTAAATATGTAGATGACAAGAACCCTAATTTAGCTTTTGACATTTTTATTAATTCCAAATGCACTGACAGCTACACCTTTTGTAATTTATTCTTTTCAGTCCTTTCAGTCATCTAAACCAGGGATCTTCAACAAGGGGCAGTGCAGGGTGGCCTCCAAATTATTGTCTTAACATGAATCAAACATATTATTAGCAAATATAAATCCCCACTGATGATAGGCTTACTGGCCTATAGCCTAGGTAAGGTAGTCACTAAGATATCCATACACAGATATAGTTAAGGATTCAATGTGCCACATTGTCACATTAAAACATGATTTATAAAAGCATGCCAACAATTATCAGGCTATTTTAATAACTTAGTATTCTATGCAAAAAAAAGGTGAAGGCCGACCTACGCGTTATTGTAGGCCCAGTTTAATATGCAACTTAATATCTACAATATAGCCTATGTAGTCGGGGTTCCCTTGGCTTAAAAAACGTTGAAGACCCCTGATCTAAACAAACTAAATCTGCTATTCCCTCCCTGTGAGGCGTATCAGTGGGACCAGCCTTGGCAGCTATTTTAACACCTGATGTCAAGAAATTTGGAAAGAGAGAAATGTGACGTTGAGTCCTGGCTGGGTATTATATATTGGCTGCTGAAAGCCAAAAGAGGGGCCATGCCTCATTGCCAGGCCTGTTTTTCAATCCCTCCCAATAAAGCCTTACAAATTAACATCCGCTATTATTCTGAAAATAGCTTGCAACCCTGCTGCACAAACAGCTGGAAGGGAGAGAAAATCAGCTGGCACCAGTTATAACATAGGATAATCAGCTTGGGTAGGTTTGAGAAAAAACATGCATATCATAATGAGGTCTAAAAGCTTTTAAATGCTTCAATTCCATGGATAGCTGCTGTAATCCTCATAAACAAAGAGTTGTTTGCTGTGACTGTTGTTAAATAAGGGTAAACAGCCTTTTGTGCCAGTGCTTCTCGCCTCACGGCCCTCTGCTGTTTGAAATGGAGTCTGGACGGAGGATGCAGAGATCACCCACATTGATAAAGGAGGGTTTCAGGTCAGATTAGAAAGCGTGCGTCAGCGTTTGAGCCATCATGAAGAGGCAGAGTGCAGAGTTAGTTGATTTTTGTCTATGATTTATTATGTTCAAGGGGGAAAATGGCAAAATACTTTCTGCACATTTACATTAAGAAGTTAACGGCTATAGTAGCCCAACTAGAGAAAGTTAATTTAAAGGAATATGCCACCGAAAATCTGTTTCTGGAATATTTTGAGTATCAAATACAGGATTAACATGTAGTTTGAAAAGGTTCATAGCTTTCTTCTTTGCAGAGGACGTCAATGTGTTAAAACTTCTCAAAGCTCTCCTTCAGCATAATCCACTTCTCCCATCTTGATATGTATGTTCAATATCTTTCAAACACTTATAGTTTCTCCGCAACACAGTTAAATTACCGTACATCTTCAATGTTGCGAAGCACCGCCAGAAGTAGCATAATGTGACGTAACTTGAAGATCGAGGCTTGGAATAAAGAATTCAAGTCCAGTGCAATGACAAATGGGTAGAGGACTCGCGGGCCTGCGTTGTAGGGGCGTGTTGCTTTGGATACCGGTGAGACAATGAAATACACTTGAGGAATTCTAGTTGGAGTAAAACATCCATGAGTTTGAAAGCTTGTCAGATGCAAAAACACTTTTTAGTGTTATTTTACAATGTTGGAGAGTTTTTATGTTGATTATCATTCTACCCTCTGCCTCGACGACATTCACGTTATATGCAAGAATGTACATGTATTTGACTGACCAATGCAGCACCTCGCCAGATGATGTCGTACTGACTTACATTTTTGCTGGACGACATTGCATTTTCTTTGCCGGAGTTCTCACAGAGGTCTCATTGAAATGAATGAGGGGGCTGCATGTTTGAACGGCCTTATACTGCAGCAGTGGATTGAGGAGTTCCTATGGATGTTTTGATATGTTCTGGCACATTTATTTTCTGTTTTCCATAACACTCAGTCGCCTTTGGAATAAATTGTATCTGCCATGAATCCAAGCTGACTACAGCTGTCGTCCGCCACGAATGAGCCAGCTACGAACTTTCCAGAACCACCTTTAACGTGTTTGATACTACAAAGAGTATTCCTTTGGAGTGCAAGCATTTAACCGAAAACTATGCAGTAGCACCAACTGTCTTCGACCTGTCAAATTTGACTAAGTGTTTCTTCTGATGCCACCGCACTGCTCCATCTTACATCGTTTGGTGTTTGACAGCCTCAGCACACATAGTGTTCATTCCTCCAAGGAGCGGCACTGGAGAGAGATGGCTGGATTCCTCCATTCCAGAGTGGCACAGAAAGCATCTGAGTTTTACAGCTTGGTCATGGTCAATAAAAACTAGTGGATTCTTGGAGCCTGTGCACTGCTCTTCCAAAGTGTCAAGGAGTTTACGGCTGGGCAGGGACTATAAGAGCTGCTAAAGTACTGGAAACTACCTCTTTATCACTGGTACCACAAAGAGTTTATGGCATAAGTGAAGTGTTCCTCACATTACTGCGCCACTAGAATCTTAGACAAAGGCCCGGCCACTAGATTTAAGTGATCAAAATGGATTTATTCTAAGACATCATTTACAAATCATTGAATTATACAAAAAAAGATCCATGGGCAAATTTTTTGGGCTAATTTTGAAACTAAGAGATTATAAAGTGATAACAAATGTATGGAGTTCTTTGACTTTGATAGCCATTTAATAAATTGGGCAAAGATATGTGGAAAGATTTTCTCAAGTGAGATTATCTATCAGTCACGGCATCTATTTTTCTTGGTGATAGAAACATTAGCAACACAAATTTGAAATGATAAAAATGCTCACATTTTTAAGTGAGGCTCGTCCTTTTCTTGTGTACAGTGGGAATGCAAACAGATGACAATTTTGAGTTGTATTGAAAGATGCGTAGGATCAAAAGTTTCTGACTGTGAAGGAACCAAAAAACCCTTCACACTCTCGCTCCCATGTACCTGATGAAGGTAAAATCAAGGTCTGAGGTTAATTAAAGGATCCCAGTCATCCTGGATTCTTTGATGGCCAATAAGTATCAATAAGATTTGTTATTATCAAGGGGGTTAGAGAGTGTTGCCCCTTGTCGCCGTATCTAATTTTAACGAAATGTTGGTAATAAAGTGAGTACAAGTGATCAATAGTGTGCAGTATTCTTTGCTTCATTTAAAATGGAATGCAAAATAAAAAGATGATTCATGAGACTACCTAAGGTGAAGAAGAAAGAATGTAAAAAAAAAACTCCAGGATAACAACTTTGAACCTTGGTGATCTCTGCACTAATGCAACTAGATATATCCTCATTTTTCTTTGTAGAGGTCCTACATTATGTGATTGGATTAAACGGATGAAGAGTCTCAAATGTAAAGTACTGTTTAGTCCCAGAGTGTCCTCATATCCCTCGTGTCTCAACTTCAGCTATGTGTATGTACAGATCTAAATCTTTCCTTTTCATGAGATGCCTCTTTGTTCCGATAAGCAGTAATTCACAGAAGGGTCAGAGATTTTTAGTTCAGGTCTTAATGGGAAAACGACACCTTTTCTTAGTGATGGAGAGGACACAGGAGGTCTTTCTTCAGATCTCAGTGCCTTCCGCTGTGTGTTCAGGTCCAATGTAAAACTAGGGAGAGGGTAGGGAGGGAGGGGAGAGGGTGTCCTGATCATCCTGTAATCCACATAATCCCCTGCTGCTGAGGGACAAGGCCTAGCTAAGTGTGTGTGTGTGTGTTTGAGTGTGTGCATGTGTGCGTGCATGCATGTGACGTACTTTTGCACATTCTACCTCTCCAGCTCCATCGGCTTTGAATAAAATTGACAGGGACTAACACTGAAGGGGAAGTCTCATCAATGGCTGCTAAAAGCAATTTCCCCTCCCTTTCCACCTTCAACTCACATGCCATCAGTACAAGCCAAAACACACACACATACACAAAAAAAACGCATTTCGTATTTGGCTGAACTTTGTGTACCAACAATTAGCTCTTGGCCCAAAATGATGGATTATTCCATCTCGTCGTAATTCAAGAGAGTTTGCGCATCATTCATTTCACAGAAATCAACAGCAAGATTAAATATCTCATGCTCACTGTAAAAATAAATGTGAATATTTTAGCATGAACTGATAAAATATGAAGTGACTTAGGACTGGGAGCCACTTAGCACTCACACTTTAGCCAAAAAACTCCCATTACAGATCTGATTCATGGAATGAACATCGCAATGAAATCACTCCATGGTCCTGCCTGCTAAAGCATTACAAAGACAACTGAGGATTTCTAGGTCAGGTTAATAATTGGAAAAACTGACTACGGTTATGGTTTTTTTTTCTGTTTCATAGACCACAGTTAGTTTCATTACCTAAAAAAAGAAAAATTTCCACCAACTTGTATTTAGCATTTCTATCAGGGAAGGAAACCTGTAGACTTAAAATGCAAGTGTGCTATTGTACTGGTGACATGCGTAAGGTGGATTGGCAAAAGCACTTTTAGCACAGAAAGCCCACTGTCGTTGCAACACTGTCTCTGGACACATTATCAATCAGAGGGCTGCCAAGTTCAACATGGCCAGACTGAAGGGGAAGAGTTCAGGGAAAAGAGCACGCCTCCTTTGGCCAAGCTGTTACGCTGCCGGGTCCCACAGACGACAGAACCCAAATGGATTCTCCAGATATTTCTACGCAAACAGCCACTGGTACATGTGACGACCGAAAGAGAGGAGAAAAAGGAATGACAGAGAGAATATGAGAGAGCGAGAGAAACAGAGGAAGACAGTATATTTTCCAAGGCATAGCACCCTGCTGCTCAAACCTCGAAGCCTTTTCAGAAAAAGGATGGAGTGTTTGTGAAATATACCTCTTTTTCAACACAGGAAAATGTGGCATTGATAGATGGATGGTGTGCAGTTCAGTGACTGCACAGTATAAGGTAATGTGGGAAAGATGAATACATTCCCCATACCACAAAAAGGTCTGTTCCTGTTTAAAAAGTGTATCTTGCATGAGGATTCATGAGTTACATTGGCCTCCGTTTAACACTTTCTCATGAGATGAATATGGACAGTAGTGCTGCACTTCTTTAGCCCGTGAGAAACAGTCACAAAGATGTAGTAAAACTCTGCTATCAGTAGCCCACACTTTGTCACATTATCACATCATCCAATCTCTGGACACCCTCATACCTTATCAAAATCTCGAGCATTTCATCAGCTTTAAGCTACAGCTGCATTGGGACCATTTTGCAAACCTTCAAAATAAGGTACAAATCATTAAGATGGGATTTACAAGTGAGCAAAAAAAAGACTGACCAAAATGTAATTGCAATCACCATCTAAGAAGAGAATGCCAAGTCTTGTTGGTATAAAAGATTTGATAATTGCATCATGTAGACGCAAAATGTGATTTACTAAAAAGCCCTTTTTGATCACATAGTCCATGGTCTTGCACTGTCTCTCAGCCTAAACGAAGAGAACATGGCCATTTACACCAGAGAAGTGCTGCAGCAGAGGGAATCCAAAGACCAAAAAGTCTTAACTGGCAGAAAACTGGCAATTGAGAAGGCTGTCATGACCACTTGTGACCACAGCATGTGGGTGCTGCCAGCAGCATCTGGACGAACAAGACTTGCAGCTTTGCAGCAGCTTGGTGACTCTCCAACAAACTCTCTGGCAAACACCGTACAAGGGGCCCGATGCAGAGAATGATGTTGACTGGTCTTGGAAAAGCTGCAGGCAGGGGTGGAGGAATGTGGCAGTGGGATGGTGGGGAGCAGCAGCAAGGTGCATGGTGACACGACTGCCAGACAGAAGGTTGATATTGGGTGATTCTGCAAAAGAACTTTGGATGGCGTTCAATGACATTTTGGAATGGTCTATGCCACTTTTCTTAAAGTATTTCTGCAATGTCCATGCATGGCAAGAACAATAATTAAAGAATTAGGATTAGTAGGATAAGGGTTAGGGTTAAGGGTTAGACTAAGTTTTAGGGTGTGACTGAACACAAACTTTAGTAACACCTCCATTCCCAGTTCCACACCATCACTTTCCGTCTAGCTACATATAGGAAACACTACTTTCTTCATTGGTACAAACAGTTGACATTGGACATAAATTGCGTGCCACAAATCAGCCAATAATTCTCAGCCATACTGGGCTGTGCATGGACAATAAGGGAGCATGCATGCAACGGACCTGAGAGGTCTGTTGGTGCAGCCCAATATAACTAGGAAAATACATCCATATTAGACAACAATTTACTGCACATCCAATGTCAATCTGCAGTGCCAATACAGGAAGTAGTGCCCTCTCTATGTAGACACATGTAGCATGGAGGTTGGGGTGGTGGATCCAGATGTAGCATGTAGTCTGGCTGTCATGCAGGAAACCAAAGTTCGTGTCCCATCACAGCAACAGTTAATTTTTTTTAATTACAAAAACCACAGTCTTTCTCTACCCTTAACCATACTATATGTTGTAATGCACACATATTTTTTTAAACGTTGGCATTAGATGTTGCACTGGATTAAATTATCCAGTATAAATGTTCTTGTCTGGCGATAGTGTTGGATGGTCAGAGCTCTGGGAGGCTTCTCTGCCCATTCAACCTCCTCTGAGGCAAAGCAGAGCCATCACATCACATCACATTCGCTTTAAGAGAACAATGTCGGAGCACATCTTCAGCGTTCTCGTAAAAGGATGCTTTGTTGGTACCATGAGCAGGTGCTAAAGGCTGCAAGTGGGTATCACAAACACAGGCACCCTCAACAATAAAAAAATTCTACCGAGCACGACAGGTCACTGATTTGGTTGAAGTGGGGAAAAAGGTCTCAGCTCATGCAAAAACTGCCATTTAGGCTTTTCAGAAGAATCAAAGAGGTGAAATGCCGTATGACGTATAGAAAGGTAGTTCAAATTCCCCAGAATTTTTGCAGGGGTTCTTTGTTGCTTCAAACACCAGCAAACATTTCCTGTTAGAAACACCAAAAAAAAGGGGGTCACAGAGTGAAGTAAACGGGCGGTTCAGGAAAGGATTGGACTGAGAAGCCAATCACACGAAGATGTCCAAGAATCAAGAGCACCACATGCAGGCATGTGCTGCAGCAGAGGATATAGGCCATCAAACCCCTGAATGAACTGCAGAGTGGGCTTCAAAATGGCTATATATCCAGCGGATTATAACGGACGAACTTTTGTACAGACCTTCATGGTCTCCAGAGGATGAATCCTTACGACTTTTTCTCTGGCACCACCATGAGGTTCTGTGTGGAATTTCTTAATAACTACTAGATGGATTTACATGAAAAGTGTCTCCTTAAGGATGAATGGTTATAACTTTGGTGATCCCTTAAATTTTCCTATAGCGCCATCATCAGGTTAACATTTTAAAGTTTGTCCAATACTTTGGGTTATGACCAAATACCTGCAAAATGACATTGCAATTTGGAATATAGCTCAAAGCACAGTTTTGTACAAATACAGTATCCGGTCTCACAGAGCTGCTAGCATGGCTGTTGAATACTTTGTTAATATCTTACCAATAAAATGTACTATTATTTCTTGTAATGGCTTTATATTTGCTTTACTATACACTGGCCACTGCTACATTATGCCCCTGCTGTACCGAGGCTGGGATTCAAACACTGCCCCCCTCCTGGCCCCTAATCTTCCATCAGTCACCAAGTTCTCAAGAAGGTGTATCTACAAACCACTCGAGGTTCAGGTTGAGGCGAAAGCAATCAATTACTGGAAAACTGAACACTATAGATTCTTCTGATTTCCCACAGAAATCTTATATCTTCTTTTTTAAATTGGCAGCTGACAAAGCCTACCACATGTGGAAAATCTTTCATAACTTTGGGACCGAACCAAACCATTAATAATGGATTATTATGTCAAAGCGGCACAGGAGTCACAGGGACAATCAATTATTATAGCCATTTTAACATGACATTTGGGGAGATGTGATGCTCCTCCAGGACATTCTGTGCAAATTGGCTTAATTGATGGATGTCAGCCAAAGAAATGTGAATAATGAGGTTAAAAACCTTGGCTCTGTTGTGTTTGTTGGCGATACTGCTAATGTACTGTCACGCTGCTCGTCTCTGACAGAAAGATCAGGATACATGTCCTGAGAAACCCTGGCAGCTGGTGGAACATTGCACCTAACCTAGGTTGCTTCATATATCCTGTGCTGTTCTGGGATGGGTTGTACCCTTAATGGAAAAATTCTGAGATTTAAATCCTGGATTGTTGGTGGAGGGTTTTCTTTGGGTCGCTTTCCCTTCTCTGGTGGAAAAAAGAAAAAACTCCACAGTAACATTTAAATTCTACCCCTCCTCTTTCTCAGAGATAGTCAGCCAAATTCCACTTAAAGCCCTTTACACATGAGCAAAACTGGGATTCACCACCAAGAGTATAGGTAATTATCATAATTCCACATTTACATTAAGTTTGCTTGTTCAAAATCCGGGCTCCTGCCCATCAATGAGAATGGAGCATAAAAATAAATGTGCAGGGATGAATGTGAACTTAAAGAAAAGATGTTACCGTGGAAGAGGAATGAATGAAGGAAGAAAGGGAACAATAATGCAGGGAAAGGAAAGTTGAGACAAGACGTCAAACTGGCTGCTTTTTTATTTATGAGTTCGCTGGAGGTGGAGAGCTCTGGGACAGATACAGCCAACCATTATGAATAAATAAAAAGGTGCACTTACTGAAATAAAAGCCTCTCTCTCCACACACAAACTGCAGCGTGTCGACCAGCTCCGCCCCGCACAGGGTCTCTGGGCCCGCCCCTGTTGCCGTCGGAGTCAGGGTGAGGACGCACAGCAGTAGTGAGAGGGTGTGGCTACAGGAGATACAGCACATCGCACTCTGCAGCACAGGGAGAGAGGGAGAGCTTTAACATATCCACTGCTGTTAAAGCCAGAGCATCATCAGAGAGAGATTTTCATTGAATTTAAGCAGGGGAAGTCACACTTTTAAAGTCACTGCTTTCATATAGGCTACTGGCCACTGAGCAAATCTGCTGTGACAGTTGGTGGCTAAGTGCCTTCCTCAATGACACATCAGTGATGTCAACACTAAACATTTTCCCACATAAGATTGAACCCAGTGAGCTGAAGACTTGTTTCCCTTATTTCCATGATGTCCATGCTCTGCTAAAAAAAAAGGAAATAAAAGAAGAAATAAAAGTGACCGTTGCCACAGATGGTAACTTTACAGGAGTTTGGATATGTGGAGGAAAATGTATTAAATCCAAACTACCACTTGCTGCCAGAGTCAAACAGTCAAACAGGAGGCTGACCAGCGCTGATGCTCCCGAGCGCCTGTGCGCAGCCGAGCGCGTCCAAATTGAAAACACACTTTTCTCCTTATCATCTCGCTACTCAGCCCCTGTAGCCCACATGTCCTCATATGTTAATAACAAATCCATATTAATCAATTACATAAATAAAAAAGATCATTAATCACCAATTGGTAATGAGGCTTCATCATTTATCCCTGTGCCAAAAACCAGCTGTCAGCGCATTGTTAGGCACAGAACTACACCAAAAGTGCTTCAAAATTCAAAAAGCAGAATAGGAGATTCAAAAAGCGCCAGGGATCTTTCTGATCCAAACTGTGAGATGGAAAACGGCTCTCCCGCCAAACCCAGCCGAGGAAGCTGAGTGGGCCAAATATACATAATAAAAAGAATAAATACAGGACACTATCCATCTACATCACAAGCCCAACCGTACGGCCCCGACGCCCTTCATTATTTCACGTTAAGCTCTCCTCTCTCTTTACCCCGCAGCCTCAGGTTCGCAGGTTAGATATTTAGCACTTAATAATGCAGACTCAGCAGTAAATACTTTGAAAGTTGCAGAGCTGCATTGGGACTTTGTGGTGAAAAAGAGCGCATGGCGCACAGAAGCCCTGAGGATGAAACCCCATTCATCCGAGCAGTGGAACTCATGCACGATTCATGTCAAAATTTCCAAAAGGAAAAAAAAAAAAAACTGAAGGTGGACAATCTCTTGTTAACTGTTGAAAAAGGAAATATCATCAAGACATGCAGAACAGTTGCTCTCTAACTGAATAAAAAGGATACAAATCAGAATAAATCCACATTTGTCATGCACTTTAAAAGCAGGAAAATAATCAAACTTGTTTGAGTTGAAACTATAGGTAAGGATGCTATGTGCAAATATTGAGCAAGGTGATACATATATAGTGTCAAAGGAAAGCAGGTAAGTTACCTTAAAGACATCACATAAATGCCACTGAAAGGAAAGAGCGCTAGACATCCCCACGGGTCTCCGCAAGACAAAGCCCGGCGAAAATGAACTTGTTTGAAGTCATTAAAAACGGGGAGAAAGAGGATGAGATGCGGGCAATGTCACATCTCAATATTCCGACTTTGTTCCATTGCGCAGGCTCGTTTTGGAGAAGTGAGATTTAGCGAACAGGAGACGGATTTAGAGAGAAAATCCCTCACATTTATCTACATTACACAGACATTTTCAACAGGAAACAGCTGGGGCAGCATTTGCCTCCTACTCGTCCTAAGTTATTCATTAAGGATTTTGGGCACATATTCAAATAACGTCATTTCTCTTTTTTCTCCTAGAACGGGATTGGATTTTGATCTCTCTAAGACTTGGTTAGTAGTTCAGATCAAGAAAGAAAAAGCGGTGCTGCCCCACCAGCAGCAGCTCACACTCACACAGCACACGGTTCTGTGCGCTGAATGCTCATGAAGGAGAAGTTAAAGACTAGCTGGAGGTTTGATATGACTGCTGGTAGTTGTGCATAATTTGGCACTGCGGTATTTGGTATTTCAACAGCCCTTCTGTCCAAAGTCTGATTTGATTAACTCAAAAATAAATCATTAAAAAAACTTTTCCACTTAGTCACAAATGTACTACTAACTTGTCCAATAAAAACAAATTAAAAAAGCTAAATACATGTGAATTGGAGTGCATATGAAAAAAAAATTATATTGCAATACAGAGCAAATATATAACCTGAGATAACCAGAAAAGCTTAATCTGAAGTCCTATTCTCTAAACTTTGTGCTTATGTGCAGGATTTATTCCTTTTCTGCACTTTGTTTCTGTAATTTCTTGTCAGAAATAAGTCATTGCTCTGATTTCTGTGTTGAAATGGAGTCAATACATGCAGGTTTGTCGGCAAATGAGATCTGATGACATTTGATGTGTTCAAGAACTGAGTGACAGATGTGAATAAAAGTGTGGAAAAACAAAAAAAAGTGTGCATTTATGAGGAAAAGGACATTTATTTCTTATTTTAGCCAACCTCCTTATAGCAAACTACAGAGCCGGATGCTGTAGTAAGACTTGATGGCACCCACTGTGTAGAGCCACCCACCCTCATAAGTTAAAGTGAGGGACCCAGCGTTCCCACTGTGCCACTGGGGGGAAAAAAGCCCCTGCAATGACAGACCATAGCTTCACACGAGGCCAGGGCTTAAAGAGACTTGTTTCCAACACTGATCCAAGCACTGAACATGAGATCAGTGCAGTGACCCAATCATAAAACAGGACACCAGCACGTATCCCAGCATGCTCGGCCAGTGTGTTTATGTGCATCACAAGCAGGGTCGGATCCAAAGGGGGCCCGAGGCTAAAGACACGCAACAGTTAGGGTTGTTGGAGTAAAGTGGGTCAAAACACAAACACATCAAATGTCCTGACATGACACCAACAGCACTGAATGGCACTCATGGCACTGAGGCTGCAGAGGCCACTTCTATCAAAACTTATAAATGAGTAGTTTCAAACACGAGGGTTGGGGCTCTTGAAGGGGTCGTAAGATAAATGTGAGGGGTCACAAGTTGAAAAGAAGAAAAAACTGTCAAACAAAAGCCTTTTTTGTTGAGAAATACAGGTTTGTTTTGTAAAAATTATTCAAGTTAAATTATCTAAGAAGGGAAATCGCTCTCACAGTCGTATGCAACCTGTGACGAGGAGTCGTAGGTCGGCATTGGTTCATTTTAAAGAGTCATCAGCCAAAATCTTTGGAAAGCATTGAGCTAAATGAGCAATTGGTTGATCAACAGAAAAGTTGTGGTGGTCACCGTGGTAACAGCAAGTTTGGTTTAATACTATATGGCAAACACTTATTGAGCAGCTACTTCCTCAGCTATACAACAGAAGAGCAGCTAGTGTATCTGTTTACAGTGCAGCCAAACAAATGAATGCTGTTTTAATAAAGAAGTCAATCAGTAATAATTGAACCGCGATCTGACTTCATGCTGCACACGGCACGAGTAGTTTTCCACGCAACAGAGCACAGTGAAGTTTGTTAGATAGATAGGCTAACAGCTACTCCCTGCAGTATTTAAAACCGATCCCTTGAATTAAAAAAAAAAATAATACAGAAAATGATTGGGTAACACTTTACTTGAAGGTATCGACATAATCGTGACATGACACTGTCATAACTATGACATGACACTGTCATGAACGTGTCATAAACAAGTCATCAACGTTCATGACTTCTGTCATTAAGTGTCATTCTGTTTTTGTCATGACAAGTTGACATTGTTTGGGTTGTCTTGATTATGACAACTTGACATTAATCAAAGTGACATTACCAGAAGTTGTCTTGGTCATGACAATTTGACATTAACCAGGATGACATTACCAGAGGATGTCTTTGTCATGACAACTTGATATAATATCATCCTGTTTAATGTCAAGTTGTCTTAATAAGGACACTCCAAAGAAATTTAATGTCAAGTTGTCATGACCAAGACAACTTCTGGTAATGTCACTTTGATTAATGTCAAGTTGTCATAATCAAGACAACCCAAACAATGTCAACTTGTCATGACAAAAACAGAATGACACTTAATGACAGAAGTCGTAAACGTTTATGACTTGTTTATAACGTTTATGACACGTTCATGACAGTGTCATGTCACGATTATGTCGATACCTTCAAGTAAAGTGTTACCAATGATTGTTGTCCTGTTCAATGGTCACATTTTTGATAAATAATATTGGTTAGCACTAACCACAATAAATACATTACATTTCCTGTGGCAGCTTCAGAATAAAAGCAATCCATGAAAAAACTACATTGAGTGGATATTGCAGAAAAAAATGCAGACCACAAATAGTATAAAAAAATGAGGTTTGATTTCATGAAATTCCTAATCTAATCTGTGATATGTTTGATAATAGATTAATTCTTCATGTTTTTCTTAACCAGAAATACCAAAAATGGATTAGTACCAACTTCAAAAAGGTGAATATTGGTTTTCTTAGTCATCTGTGATAGTAAATTGAATGCCTTGGGTTTTTAGACTATGGACATACTTTGGAGTGGAGAGTAATAAGCAAAATCTTTTTTTGTCATTTATGATGGTAAACTGAATACCTTTGGGTTTTGGAAGGTTTGGGGGGACAAAACATGCGATTGGAAGACATTACTTTGTGGTCTGGGAAATTGTGATGAGAATATTTTTAAGTTTTCAAAGACTAAGCGATGAATTGACAACAATAATTGTAGTTGCAGCCCTGCTTTGCATCCTCACATTTATACAAAATGCATGTTTGCAGATGGCCGGTGCATTAAATAACAAATCTGCATTTAAAATCACAGCTTCTTGTCAATCTGTGAGCTGACTTATCTTCCTCTCAGGACTGCTGCTTGAGACGTACACCGATCAGCGTCTCTGTTTGCCTCCCCTGGTGGATTCCGTCACTGTCGAGAGCTGCTGATACAGCGTTGAATATGATGCTGATGCTCCTCCTCTGATTAAAGAGACAAAGCTGCTTTCAGACCAGAGGATGACCTTGTTAGCTTCAGATCAGGGACGGAGCCGGTCACTGATGCCCATAAGCCTCTCTGTCAGTAGCTGATCTTAGATGAAATTATCTCATCTTTCACTGACTCTTGACATAAACCCCCCCGCCACAATATAGCATGTACATGCTTCATCACAGACTTTCCTGTTATCATTGCGGTATGGCATTATTGATAATGGGCTTGTGCTGTACATCTGCTGATGCAGTAGTAGGAAGAAGAAGGAGGAGAAGAAGAAGGGGGGTAGAGGGGGGCTGACCTTCCCTTGTTCGCCGAACTGTCTTGGTGCCAGGTTTCTCTCTCTTCCTCCCTCAGTCTGACTCTCTTTTCTCTTCGGTTGCAAGACTTTCGAACCCCCCCACCCCCCACCACCACCACCACCCTCTAACCCCCCTGCAGCCTTGTCTAAGGAGACGTCGGCCCCAGTGAACTCATTGACCAGGGAAAGGCTGGTTTTCACTCCCTTCTGGTGTAGAAAGAAGAAAGTGTTCACTGCAAAAAATGTGCATCTCTGCAAGTCATTTTGAACAGGAGTGAGTTTTAAAGTTTTAGAATCACACGTTTTCTTCTGTGGAAGTGTTTAAAAATGATGCCTTCACAATAGTTTCACTTACTAACAATTTCCACATTTTAAAGGATATTTTCTTGAATGTAATGCAATGTTTTTGATTATAGGTAAGGGGGCTGGCCTTGTAAAGAGAGAGTTATAGTCACAAAAGAAATATGATGCAAACAATTTGACATCAAGCAGTCACTTTATATTTATATGTTAACAAAAAGCAATAGACTTGCAAAAAAAAAGACACTTTTTGCAGTGTTAACAGCATCCCGTCTGGTCTCTCCTGCCAAACAAATGTCCGAGTCAGAGAGACACACAGACAGCGGTGCAGAATGCAAATGAAAGTGAGTGGATGAAAGTGAGAGGACTGAGGAAGAATTAGAGTGGATGAAAAAGCCAGGGAGAGGGAGGATGGAGGCTGTGTGTGTGGGGACTGTAGGGCTGGTACCCGAGATGGGACAGAATGTGTGAGACTGGGGATATGTCTGGGCACACACACTCACACACACACACACACACACACACACACACACACACACACACACACACACACACACACACACACACACACACACACAGGTTCACTGGAGGACACACATGCAAGAAAGCGCATGCATGTACACACACTTAATTAGTACAGCAATCCTTCTCTATTCTTTTGATTAGTCTGAGGGATTTTTTGCAGCTCAAGGGGTTCTCTGTGTTATATTTCCTCTTTTATCAATTGACTAAAACAAAAACAATGAAAGTATCCTTTGCAAGTGATTGTCGGGGTAGTTTTTCTGTGTGTGTATTACTTTCCTAAGCTTTGTGGTTAAACAAAGTGTAGTGCGGGGCACATGCATTCAAGGCAGATATTGTTATCAAAGCCCTATGCTGTGCCATACACTGTTCATATGGAAGAAATAAAGGTGCGTCATGGAGCAAAAGCAAGAAATGGGGCGCTTGTTTTGATATGCTATGTTTCCGTAGTAACTTGCAGGGGTCACAGTATTTTGGCAAAAAGGCCAGGAAATTCTGTGGTGCCTGTTGATGATCAAAACCTACTTTTTCAAAAATATCTCTGGGACAGTTTAACTGTTTGTGATCGCTGAACATGCTGGGAGTGGCAGGGTTTTCATCAAATCACATCAGTTTCTCAGGAAACTAAACGTGGAGGCTGCACCCCCCATTTACTTGTGATGAAAACAATAGTCAATGTGGACTTCCAGTTTCTCTGCTAATGGGAAAGTGTCTTGTTCTTTGTAGCTGAACAACCAACAGGGAGGTCGACAAAAATTGACTATTAGTCTAAAGTAGGTGATTCATTTAAGTCTAAACAATGCTGATTAGTTGTGTTAAAGTCGCACTAATCAATATCTTTATATAAACAATGGATAGAATGATCGAATATGTGTATTACGAAAGGTGTTGCTGTGACTTATCACCCAACAGGCAGCTGTTTTAAGAAAAAGGGCTCAGATAAACCCATTGTAGGCTACTCTCCCTGCTCAGCACCAAACTGCAAAGTTAGCAACTAGCTGGTGAACTAATGCCATGTTTCCTCTGCATGGTCAACTCACATTTTTAAGTATAAGTGGTTTTCTCTCTTTTTTTTCCACTGTGGATAGTACCCCCTCAGTGCAGACGGGTTTCTAAGCTGATCGGCATAGTGACGCCATGTGAAACTGCCGTGACATCTTTTCATTGGCAACCACACACCTGCACTATGTCGATAGCACGGCGTAGTGTACGGCGTAGTTTTAAGGGCTGCAATATTTTTTTAAACCTGGGTCGAGTGAAGAAAAAAAAATTGCGGTGGTGATGGTAGCTTGGCTATTTAAAAATGGCGAGTTTGTGAAGGATGGCCCGTGTCACAATAGTGACAATTCTCTCTGACCAATCAGTGGTCTGCAATGTTTTAACTCCACCTTCTAGTATCGGCTCAGCTCGCTCGGAACTTCGACCGAGGTGGTACTGAAAATAACCGTTCTAATGTGTAACAAACTGATCTGGACTGCTTGGTGGAAACACAGTGGAGCATTTAGCAGCTAAAGAGACATATATTTCCCCTCAGGAGATGGTGAGGAAGAAAAAATTCTGAAAAATTGCTGCCTGCTGCAGCTGGAAACAAAGCTGACAAGAGCAAATAGACTGAACTGTACAGTGATTATGCTATAAAGCTAAAACAGGCTAAAGAAACGGCAGCTTGGTTGCAAAATTTGGTGCTAATTCTCTGTGGGTTCATTACTATGAGCAAACCTACAAAAAGCTTTTTGAATTATTACTATAAAAATATTGGTCCCCAACCTTTTTGGTTTGATCCATTTAAATGAATCAACTGTCACCCCTCATTACAGGTTATGGCCTTAATAGTTCTATGAAAGACTAAGAAGATTTTTGCTTCTCTGATTGTTTCATTTGAAGGATATTTCAAGGCCTGAGGAGGTGAAAGTATCCAGTATTTCAAAAAGAAAAGCAAAAATTAGAAAACATATTTTTGTGCAACAGAAATAGAGTTTTTTTTGTTATATATTTGATCATCTCCTGTCCCCATGACTGCAGGTGCAATGTATGGCACTTCTCCGTGGAGTGTTTATATTATTTTGTCTACCCACTGCCCTGTACTTGTGACACCATGGAAATCTCTAGACCTGTTAGAGCCTGCAAGCATTCCGTCTGTTACAAAATCCAGGAATGTTCCACTGAGTCACGAACAAAAACACAAAACAAACTACTTGAACAATACCATGTACAGTAATTACAGCCTTAATATGCGGTTGGTAAAACAACTAATCCTGGAGAGACAAACCACACACAAGAGCCAAATATCCCAAAAGAAATGCACACATTGAGGACTTTTTAGTGTCAGTGATATTGCAGCGAGCTGTCCGTGCCATCCAGCTTTACTCATAATGTGCTGCCTCATACTGAAATTAGAGCTGGATGAGGGCCTGCGCGAGATACCTCAAAAAATGCATGGAAGTGTACTGTTTGTGCCGTTTATTTATCCCAAGACGAGGAGTGGTTTTGGGGGGTAAGGGGCCACTGCTCCTTGGCTCTCTCCGGCTGGCTGGGGAGTGGGTGTGGTGCTCCTCTCTGCCCACCACCTGGCACCGTGGAGGCTATGTCTAGTAAAGAGACCTCTGCCAGGCCTCAATTACGGGGGGAATAATCCAGGACACACTGAAGCAATTACAGCCCCATATAAATCAATATGCTTTGGGTTAAAAAGTGATCTGCTCCCAACACTCTGGAGAGGCTCTGACTCAGTCGGCCTTTGATTTCTTGGTGAGACGGGAGCAGTTTCTCTGGAATAGGGAAGAGATGCTGCTCTAGTCGCTGTGGTTTGAACTGTCACTCAGGCCGAGTAAACAGGTGACACGGACTGTGAGGAAGAGCAGAGGATAAATATTGATTTAAAGTCACTGAGCTTGTATAAACAATCATTGGGAAATTCATGTTACATAAAGTAAAACAATGCATAAACAAATAAGCTTCCCTGCAAATGACAACGTAAACAGATGTATTTATGCATGCTATCCATGAGATACGGATGCTAATGAAGGATAAACATGGTAGTATACATGTATAAGGAAGCTTACAGAGTCAAGAGCTTCCAACACAAGCTGAGGCAGCAGGGGGCAATACTTGACTGCTCTCCCTCCCTTGTGAAATACAGCCGCTAAGCTGCTGCTGCTCATTATCACTACTATACTGCCATCTTCTGGTTCCTAGAGCTACTGACAGAACACTAAGCAGCATGGCTGAACCTGCTGTGCACTGAAACAGGATTCAAAAATGTGTTTTGCTTTTACTTTCAATGGATGTTTGAGCTGCACCGTTCAGAACGATGCATGTGCAGTTTGTCATCTGCTGAAGGAGGAACATCTTCTGTTCTCATCTTAATCTTTGACATGTGTACATACAAGTAGGATTTTGTGACATCACAAGTAGTTTGGGAGCCAATCGTGGTCCAGTATGAAACCTATACAAGGGTGACGCGGAAACTTAAAGCCTCCTGTGTACACACACACACACACACACACTGAACTTTACAGTAGTTAGAAATGAACATTATTTTCATATTAGTGGAATCTGGATTTTTTTTTATGAGGGAGAAGCAAATTTATTTATTTTTGTGTCATTTTCAACGAGGTATTTGAAGTTTGTTACGGAAAAAAACATCTCAGAAACAAATGATCATTTAAAGCATCTTTCATATAACATTTCTGAAGGAGATCTTACATTTTTAATTGTAAGATTCAATATGTTATGAAATAAGGTGAATATATTACAAGTAGGTCATCTTTTAATCAGTGTGTTATTTTGCATGTAGGGCTGGGCAATATGGCCAAAATCAGGTCATTTCATATCTTGAAAATGATATATGTATCACGATATAGCATGTTTTCTGGTAATTCAATAAATAAACAGTCTATACGAAATTACAACATGGTAAAGCCTGTTTTAATCAAACTGTCTGAATTAAATACTTGAAAAATTTCATTTTAATAATTATTTTTTTTTAGGAACTTTAATGCCAAATGAACATAACATGCTAGGATCAGTGTAAAGCGCTGTAAAAAGTGCCTTAACGCAGTTCAGCTGCTGGTTTTTGGTATATAATAGCCAAAGGTCATGTCAGAAAACCATGAAAGATGTCTACAACAGTTTCCTAGAGCCTGGGGTGACAACTTTAAATTGCTTATTTTGTTTGACTAACAGTACAAAACCATAAAAGATAATTAATGTACACTAACGGAGTTAAACAAATAATTGATCATCAAAACTGTTGCCAATTATTTGTTTGATTTCCTGTCACTGGACTCTCAATCGATAAACTTTTCATCACTATTATTTAAATTTAAAAAAAAAAAAAAGGACCAAAAATGACATTCAAGATAAATTTATTTCAAAAAGCCATGTAAGCAGAAACAATACATTGGCCTTCAATATATACATGCCTCATAGATCATCAATATGCTTCATAGAACATGTGAATCAACACAGTAAAGCAACAAGGAGGGAAAACAACCAACTTACAAACTGGTAACAAAAATCGAATAAAGAGCAAACCAAGAATGAAGTGTTTTAAAGTGATGATGATACCAGCTCAGAACGTATTTTTAATATATATATATATATATATATATATATATATATATATATATATATATATATATATATATATATATATATATATATATATAAAATAAAGATGAAAACAACCTGCATGAACTACAAGGATTTCTACTGAAATTCTATTCTCACTTCATTAGCGAATGATGGTTCGACTTTCACGTTGTGACTGAGCGAGTGTTCCCAAAGAGACTTTTTATGGAGGAATGCTAACCCGCACTCCTCACACACGTAGCTCTTTGGCTTCCCGGCGTGAGTCCGTCTGTGTTTCTTCATGTGATAGGACAACCTGAAGCCTTTATCACATACGTCACATTTGAATGGCTTTTCTCCTGTGTGGATGCGCATGTGCGACTTCAGATATCCCGACTGAATGAAGGCTTTCCCGCACACTTCGCACTTGTACGGGCGTTCCCCGGTGTGATAGCGGTTATGGAGCCGGAGCTCGTTGGCGGTCAGGAAGGTCTTGCCGCACACTGTGCACTGGTGTGGCCGCTCGCCTGTGTGGATGAGCTCGTGCCTCTTCAGGGACGTCTCTTTCATGAACTGCTTCCCGCAGCTGTTGCAGGGATACCTGACGCCGATGTGGATTTGTTCGACGTGGTTCGTCAGCTGCAGCCTTGTGCGGTAGGCCATGTCGCACTGTGTGCAGGCCCAGGGCTTCTCCTCGGAGTGGGTTCCCATGTGCACCGTGAGCTCGGAGGCCGAGCGGTAACACTTCCCACACTGCCAGCACAGGAAGGGTTTCTCCCCGGTGTGCTTCCTCTGATGAACCGTCAGACAGTTGGAGGACCGGAACTTCTCTGGACACATGCTACAAACGTAAGGGAACTCTCCTTTGTGGATTCTCTGGTGGATGGCGAGGTAGGAGAGCTGGATGAAGGTTTTGTCACATTGTGCACAAGGATACGGCCCAGTGAACTCGTGCTGCTTCTCGTAGTGTTCCCTCAAGCGCCGCAGCAAAGTAAAAGTCTTATCGCACATCGTACACTGCATCGGCCTGTGCATGAGCTTGTGTCTCTCAAAGGCGGGCTCGTTGGCGAGTATCTTGCCGCACTCTTTGCAGTAGAGCGGATCGTGAATCCTCTGGTGCACTTTGAGCATCGTCATGCTCTTAAACTCTTTCCCGCAGTCGTCACATTTCATGATATCACTCACTTCCACTTTGCAAACGTTTTGTTGGTGCTCCTTCAAAGCGGACGGGTATTCAAAGTGTTTGCCGCAGTTGGAACACCACACTGGTATTTTCAGGGTTGGGCCCTGCTGTGGGTCAGCGGTGGTGACGTCGCTTTGGCTGGGACCAGCTCTCTGCTCTTTTTTCCACGAGAATCGGGCGATTTTCTTATGACAAATGGCATAAATCTGGTGTCTTTTCAGCCCGTGCATGTGTTTAAAACGCTTCTTGCAGTGGACGCAGTGATAAGGGCGGTCCTCTGTGTGACACTGTATGTGCCTGTTCAGTGTTTTGACACTGTCAAACGCCCGAGAACAGACCAGACACACTTTAGATGATTTTTTCTTGACTTTTTGCACAGGCGAAGGAGACTCTTTAGAAGTGCCTGCTGGTGCATCCAGATGTATTTCATTTTTATCAAGGTTACCTGCATCGGCTTCAGCCAAAATCTGTTCCACTGTCTTGCTCTGCTCCTCTCTGATTCCCTCGTGACCGTGAATAATCTGATGCTTCTTCAACGTGTCCTTGTACTTGAAGCCCTTCTCACAAGTGAGGCAAATAAAAGGACGCTCTTCCGTGTGAGATCGTAAATGCTTTGCGATGTCTGCCGTGCAAGGCAGGACTCTGCTGCAGATGGGACACACTTTGCCCTCCGTCGACGCCTCCGATGGTGGCTGTGGGTTTGAGCGCTGCGTCTCTCTCTTCTTCGGCCTTTTCAGCTCTCTGCTCTTACAAATCTCCTGCTGGTGTCTCTTTAAGACATAAGGATTCTTAAATTTCTTCTCACAGAAACAACAGTTATACGGGCGGTCCTCTGAGTGGGACCTCATGTGCCGCTCCATGTCTGCTCGACGGCCAAAATACTTCCCACACAGAGCGCAATTTTTGTTTTCCGACATCTCAGAAGTGCTGGGATCTCCTGCGTCCTCCTCTTTAGCGTTGTTACTGATCTCATCCTTCTCATGAACGCGCATATTGTGTCGGTTCATGTCGTAATGGTCCCTGAATCGTTTGTCACAGTTGGCGCACTTGTACTTGAATTCCCGATTGGCAGAATGAGTTTCCTGGTGTCGTCTCATGGCTGCAGCCCGCAGGAAAATCTTATTGCACACAGGACATGTCTTATTATTGGGGTACTTTCTTCTTTGCCTCTTAGCTGTCGTTGAGTCTTTTTCTTTTACAGCTTTTCTCTTTACCTGGAGCCTTTTGCTTTGTTTCAGTGGTTGAAAAGCTGCTGGCTTCAGAGCGTCACTGACATCTGCAGTTTCATCCACATTTACTTCATCATCATCGTCTTCTTCTTCATCATCATCATCATCATCATCTTCATCAGGATCAGGATCAACCAAACCTGACGGCGGTTCTATCTGTATGTAGTCCAACAGTGTCACAGTTTCACCCTCCACCTGAACAGTCATACAACCTTGCATATGCTCTGATGAAGGCTGTAACTGTATTTGGTCTGCATCAATTACAACCTTTTCCAGCTGAGGGAGGGAGAGCGAAGAGAGGATGCAATTCCCAAAGGAAGAAGGAATGGTCTGCGTTTCATCTGTGGGGAAAATAAGAATCCCATCAGTTTTATGGTCAAAACAAAAATCAGATAAGAAAAAAAAAAAAACGTGTTTTATTCTCAGGAACCCATAGTTTACTCTTATATCCTGCCATCCACACACATAGTGCCACTGACATTGAAGTTGTTTAAACTTATAAATGGAATTAATTAATAGAAGAATTTTGTTAGATAGTGGTCTCACTTTTAAACAGAATAACCTGTGCAGAAACTGGGTTCATATACAATACAGTGTTTTTGTGAGTATAATATAATAATGTCTGTATGTATTTACAGTGACTTGCATAAGTTTACACACCCATGCTAAAGTTAACTAAAAAGAGGAATAAAAAAAATAAAAAAACGTCTTTTGGAAATTGATCTTAATGCATTAATTAAAAAAAAAAAATAGGAAAAAATCCAACCTTTAAGGACACCATTTTCTTTGTGAATAAATAATGTATCATAAATAAATAAATAAATAAATAAAATGTTCTTCCCTAAAATACAGGGGGCATAAGTAAGTAAGTACACCCCTATGTTAAATTCCCATAGGGGCAGGCAGGTTTTTATTTTTAAAGGCCAGTTATTTCATGGATCCAGGATACTGTGCATCCTGATAAAGTTCCCTTGGCCTTTGGAATTAAAATATCCCCACATCATCACATACCCTTCACCATACCTAGAGATTGGCATGGTTTTATTTCAGTTAGCCTAATAGCTGGTTTGATTTGCATTGAGAGATGATTTTATGGAAAGTACCCCATGCCAATCTCTAGGTATGGTGAAGGGTATGTGATGATGTGGGGCTATTTTAATTTCAAAGGCCAAGGGAACTTTATCAGGATGCACAGTATCCTGGATCCATGAAATAACTGGCCTTTAAAAATAAAAACCTGCCTGCCCCTATGGGAATTTAACATAGGGGTGTACTTACTTACTTATGCCCCCCTGTATTTTAAGGAATAACACACATTTATTTATTTATTTTTGATACATTATTCATTCACAAAGAAAATTGGTGTCCTTAAAGGTTGGATTTTCCTCATTTTTTTTTTTAATTAATTAAGATCAATTTCCAAAAGACGTTTTTTTTTTTTTTTAATTCCTCTTTTTAGTCAACTTTAGCATGGGTGTGTAAACTTATGCAAGTATAATAATTATAACTGATTGAATTAAATGAAGGTTATAATACTGTACATGCGGCCCAGATAGACTCAGACTCACCAAATAAATCAAAATGTCCTAGTGTTGTGTGGTAGAGGAGCACAGTTTTCAGGTGCTGTGGGTCAGGAACAGAGTGCACACACTCCTCCAGGGCAGATGGGACAGCACTAAGCATGGATGCAGTCTAGGGAAGAGAAACAAGATTACAGCAAGAAAAAGTAAATACAAACTGAGCTGAAGACACATGCTCAACTGGCTTACTTGTGTGTTTTAAGTTGGGCTACTCAGAAATGTCTGTAATTTTGTCTGCATGTTCACAGGTTTTGAACACAGGGCAAACATAAGTATAAGAAATATAAAAAACATGATGATGGGTTATTCTGAGCTTTAGTAATGTCAAACAAATACTGATTTCATGAGTTACACTGTGGTCTACAACTTGAGCCATATCGTTTTGCCTTTGTTTGTTTACAATTTGGCACCATTAAAAGTATGCAGAAATATCTATTAGCAGTTCCAGTTTGCAATGTACCAATGGATGTGCAGACAACTATCACTGAAATACTTTGATACCCTAGAAAACTTTGAAATGTGATGCTTCATGGGAAGTTCTGGATTTATAAGGAGCATCTTCTTTCTATGATTTCTAAGCAGATGTATGGCACTTATTTGCGATGAATATCGGAGATCGTGATATCCTCTGGAAGTGTACACCGGATCCAAAAATAGGAAACAGAAGAGCTGACTGGTGACTGGTAAAAAGTTCAGTTTTCTACAGTGGTTCCAGTACCTGCTGAATATCTGGTACTGGAAGAAGCTTCTCCAGTCTGGACAGGAAGTCCAGCATTAGCACCTGTAGAGCGCTGTCATAGTCAGGACCAAAATCCGTCGGAAATACATCCTGGAACAGGATGTATTGTTTAAGTGTACAGTTTAATGTTCAAGTGCCCCACAACCACCGCATATTATACCGCATATTCTGATTAAAAAAAAAAAGTATAAAAGGAGGTCATCCTATAAAACATAAGTTGAACATAACACACACATTAAAAAAAAAAAACTAATCACAAACCTGGAAAAACCTCTCCTTCTCTTCAGCGTCTTTTAACAGCAATTCAATTTGATCCACAAAGTTTGATTCTGGAAACTCAACCTCTGCAAAACACGGCTGGAAGAAAAACATGTACAAGTGTAGTTTAAGCAGAAGTTTTCCATCAAATTATCATATCATTTTATCATTTGATGACCCACATATTGCATTTGGAGAGGCTCACCTGTGCTGCCCAAGTGGATACGAGGGTCTTGATCCGCTCCAGGTGCATCTCGATGGTTTCTGTATCTCTTATCTGCTCGGCCCGACACATTTCAAGAACCACCTGCAACAAAAGGTTCCCCCTCAGGGTAAATACTCCTGACAGTACAGCGCCTGGAAATGTGATTCACTAACAGCAGACACACAAGAGTCAGAACTAGGGAATTTAAATCTTTAATAACCCTTCAGATGAGACATACGGTGCCTTGCAGGTGATGCTGACATTTCCTGTCAAAGGAATATTAAATCCCTTCATCAGCTTCACCTTTACTGTCTGTCAGGCACAAACTTAGCTTTTTTTATGGTTTAGATGCTGTGAATGTTCATGTCATTACCAACTGAGTCAAAGGGGACCGCTAGAATGCAGACTGCTTGTTTTGACAGCTAAATATCTGCAAGGGAGAAATGAACTGCAGTGGTTGTCTGTTAATGTTTACTGTTAAAAGCCATCAACTGTCTTTGCCAAACACACAATTATAATATCCTACAGTCTTACCCGCGCTCTGAGCCCCAGGAGGAGTTGAGCTTTCTGATCTGCATTCAAAAGTTCAGGTACAATTTCTGAAACTGTGCTGATGAACTCCTCCACCATCCCATAGTCCTGCACGCTGCCCCTCTGGACGGCCTGCCACATGGCTGCAGAAACCAAGCGCAGAGGGGGTATGAAGAGGCGAAGAGACGGCAGCAGAAGAGGTGAATCTGCAAAATATTTCACAATGTCAAAATCTGAATTTAAATGATATTGAAATATGTTCAAAGCCTTTTATTAAAAATTGAATAAACATTGTTACTATTTATACAAAAAAATATTTTACACAAGCTCATTTCATATTTTGAATGGATTACACACAAATAAGAACAAATATTTTTTATTTATAAAAAAAAAAACAGTAGATATTTATTCTCATTACACGGTTTCAGTAAAGAGTTTATAGGCATTCCATGGTGTAGTGTGTATAGTCTTTAGTGTCAGAGGTTTATTCATGGAACGTATTACAAATTTTCTTTAGGAAAAACTGAATACCTCCAGTTTGCAGAATACTGCTGTATACACATATGTATCAAATATAGCTCGCCCTGCATTTCTTAGGTATGTATGAAAAATTAATTTGTATTTTTACTATTTTACCATCTTATTAACCTGTGCCATAAATGATGTAGCCTATTTCATCTTTTTATTACTGCTTGTTACTGCTTTGCATGGTCGAACGGTGCAAGAAGATGGCTCGGGTCTGTGTTGCTTGGCTGTGTTTCGATGCTTGCGTGGCTTCTTATACTGAATGGGGATACTGTTGATGTGTAACTGTGCTAATGTCTTGCTGCTTCCTGTAGTTCTGCATGGCTTACTGAGGAAGCTTGTTTGTTGCTACGGCTGTCTGTATGGCGTCTTGTTGACTTCTGTCTGTACAGTTTAACCTGTACTAATGTCTTGCTGTTTCCTGTTACTCTGGTCTAATGAATTTCTGCATCTGGCCAAAGGACTACAGTTGATGATTAATGTGTGTTGTCCATTATAAAATAAAGAATAAATATACATATATATTAAAACATGAAACTGGCATCATAGAGAATAAATCAACTTACTATTGTCAGTGTCAATCTAAGTTTAAAAGAAGTGTCTAAAACACATCCATGACACCATATAAGTGCCATAAAACATGCTTAATTTAAAATAAACCACTTCAGAGACATTTCTACTAGCTTCTTTGTCTGGCTGCGAAATTATGTCCATAGGCTGTACTGTAAAAATAAGACAAATGGCTTCTATTAAAAGGGCTTTCATGACCAGATTAATTCATGTAGTGGCACAATGCCAAAACATTTGGTTACAGCTTCTCTAATAGTATAAACTGGTTTTCTTAGTCTTTTATGATAATACATTAAACATATTATTATGGTATTGGACTGTATGTCAATGAATGTCAAAATGATTCATGAAACAAAGCCCTACTTCAAGTATCAATGAAGTACAGTACACACAGCTGATTACATATGGCAGCTTAATTATACATTGCCTGCAACCCCAAAACCAACCAGTGGTACTATGCCGGAACCTACATGACGTCAGGTTTAATGTATGTAAATGATTGTGTGGTAAATAAAACACACGTGTATCTATTTAATCTCAATCTAACCTGAAATAACGACAACGAGTGACTTTTCGTCGTTTTCCATCATATTTTCAAACTATTCCTAACAAAACTTTTAACTAATTATACAACAACCAGTGACCCTGGGCACCGGGTCAGTTACCCTGGCGTGCCACAAAACTCCAAATGGCCCTGGTTGCCTTCATGGACTAAAAACTGTGTCGTAATTAGGACCCCCCACACATGAACATCACAACAAAGTGGTATATATTGCTGTAAATGTCTGTGCTACACATGTTGATATAATGGTAATGTAAATGTGACATTACTTTTCCTTTTGGGAATTTTGTGTTTTTCTATTTTAGCTTGACTTTAGGACGTTAGCTGTCTTGTATTTTGTTTTTAGCAACTAGCTAGCTAGCTATGCAGTTTTAGTTGAATCCCACGAAGGCAACGTCTGTCAGCTGACTGTTAGTGCTCAGTTGCTAACTAACGCTTATCTATGCCAACAGTTAGTTGCCACTAACGTTACGTTAAAGCGTTTATATCATGATAAAATACCAGTATGGATTAACTACCCAGCTAGCTAATAACTAGCTTAGCTGAGGCGAAGCTCCTTCTGATAACTAACGTTACCGCACACATCAGCTCGCTAGCGCTGTACACAAAGCCACCGCCATCTCAGAGCGGGGTACGCCATGTTTGAAATCGGGCGCTCACATTCCAAAAGAAAACCCGATAGCTCGCGATGGGTGGTATATGTTTAAATTATCATTGACTTACCGTTTTCAGCGCGATATGGGCTCTCCATTTTACCTCGGAAACTATTCAATGAGATAAGCAAATTAACTCGGGGTTGTTGCGAGTCGACGTCCGCCCGACCCTGCTGTGCAAGTTGGCGGGGAGGAAGGGCGGCTCGATATTCTGTTCGGAGTGCGCAGGCGTAGTCAATGACATACGTTTCACTAGTTTCATTCAAAAAGCCACGGGGTTAATGTCCACTCATACGATCTGCTAAGACATTTCTTATGTTAACTTTCGTCTAGAAAACAATAGTGTGTATTAATTTGACCAACTTTAGGGTTGCCTGCAGAGGAAACGTGTTGTTTTTCTTCGCCTTGGTAATGCCAGGCTTACATGGAGCTGTTCTGGTGATTACCGCCACCCAATGGCCATTTGGGGAAACGAGCCCAAACATTTATTTTTAAAACAATCATGTACTTCTGTAGTACATTTTTTAAAATGTTTTTCAATAAGCATTATTTCATATAACAGAACGGTTAAATAAGTATTTTTACTATATAATCACCTTGATAAGTTACTGTTGTAGCTATTGTAGATCGTAGAGAATAAGTATGTATTCAGTTTCGTCGGAAAATTAACCCAATGTCGATGAAACCAGTGATTATTTTCGGCTGTGATAGACATTATATATCAGAGCTGCAACTAACAATTATTGCAATAAAAAAAGAAGAAGCAAATATTCACATTTGAGGAGCTGGAATAAGTTAAAAAGTAAGAAAAAAATACTTTGATTAGTTGTCAGTGTTGTAGCAGTTTAAATTATTGTTGTTCAACTCATCAATTAATGAAGTAATTGTTCCAGCTCTGATATTTGATATATTTGTTGTCTTCAGCATAAATTAATCTACCATGTAGCACCATTTAGTTAAAAAGTTACATCAGGGACAATTCAGCTTTGGCTTGAGGTCAAAGTACAATCAGAAGACTCATCATGACCTATGTTTTGTTAAACAGAAATATGTTTTTCTCAGCTTTACAGGTTTCCTTGATGCAATGAATTATGGGAAAACTGCCTCCACTTTTCTCAAACGTTACCATGGCATGTACTAACCAGGAAAGGGCAGACTTGATATAGTTCAGCTTCATGTAATACGTGGTATTACATGATAATGTCATGTCGTTACAGCCTGTTACAACCAATATTTACATCCAAAAATTGACACATATTTATTTATTGTGGTGTAAAGAAAATAACAAATATATCTAAATGGCCTAACTGTAAACCTAATATATCTATTCATACTGTATATATAAATAACTATTATTGAACTTGCACAGCTATGGTGGTATATTTCTTTCATGAAGGAATGTTGGTAGGCCAGTTCCTCCGTTGGTGCAGTGTATTTCTGTGGAGACAGAGGGAAAAAAAAGGAATCCCCAAAAAAGGAATCACAGCCAAATTCTCCTCCAGAGTTTTTATGAACTTGTATTTGTCTTCATCAATCTGACTGCAGACAGTCCACTGGCTTTGTGAGGGACCTGTTGTGACTTTTAGTACCTTGAGTCATTTGCTCGCTAGAAGTAAAAGGATCGATAAAACACCCTGCTGCTGGACTCTGGCCAGATTTGTCACATTTTTATCCAGGGGATGCGGCAGTGTCCTTGTAAAAGAATATTGTTATTCCAAACCAAGACTGCTTTGTTTACTTATATTGTGTTGTTTTATAATGTCCCTAATTTTGCTCCACATGTTTTGTTCAGTTTCTCGGGAAGTTTTATAATAAATAAAGCAAAAACAAAAACCCCAAAAAGCACACGGTTTAAACTCTGGTCGTTTATTAGCTGTCCACAAAAGCATGTCATGGAACAACAGAAACTGTAGCATGAGTGTAACATTCCTTTTTGTTGTTATACTCCACCACATCCCTGCTTCTCACACCATGTATAATTTATATTATATATATACTGTATATATATATATATATATATATATATTTTGTACAATATACATGTTCTCATCGAAGAAAAAATAAAAGCAAAAGTTCATCCCCCATCCCTCCCGTAGATTTGAAATCTAGTGAATATCCCATGCATGTTTCCACTGTGTCTAGGAAAAATGTTGTTTATTACCAGGAACAAATACGCAGGCAAATAAATGCTCAGACAAATTAAGAGGAGTGTGTTGTTTGACAACGCTGGTGTACAAAGCACATTCTCAACAACATTAAACAAGAAGAGCCATGCGAACCGACATTTACTCTACGGCTTTGACCCAGTTTTGAATCAAAAGGGCCAGCACAGGGGCAAGCTAAAGTTAGTCATTTGCTAATGGCATCACATTAGACTAGACTGATAAAAAAACAGAGATTAATTAAGATTAAATAAGTCTTTTGGCTTATTCTCTTATTCTAAATATTCAGCTGCTATTTGGTCACAATAAGACTAAGCTCACTGTTAAGATACTAATGCTTTTGAGTGTGTGTGTGTGTGTGTGTGTGTGTGTGTGTGTGCGTAACACTGGCACAAAAAGTGCTTGACATCATTATGAACCTTTTTACCTCTGTGGAGACAAAAATGGTTTGCATCTTTAAGTTACATCTCACCTTTATAGCACACTTCAGTTCAAATGTGGGCATGTGTGATGATTCAATAAAGTGAAATATGAATTATTTCAACCAGAGTCTAAATAAATTATCATCTTCAGTAAAGCCATCAGGGTAAGATCAGCCGACTGGCAGCCTATAAGTTATAAATATTCTTTTGAAATGAGTGAAAGACATTTCAAATAAAATACACCATGGGATGTCACAAAAGTATAAACAAAAATCATATATTCAGTTTTTTTCTCATTTGTCTGTTATGTGTCTTTCAATTCACATTTATACTGTAGCTCTATATCCTGTGGCATATTATTCACTGTACTACTACTCTGACTGTAATACAGTCCCATGGAAATATTGCTTAAGTATCTTTTTTATATAATCTTTTTCAATTTTGTAAAACAAAATAGCTGTGAAATGTAAAATAAAATATATAGTGCTATGTATGTAGGTAAGAAAATAAAGTTTAAAGGATACTATCTATATTTAATTTTCTGTAACTATTTACAGAACTTAAAACCAACTCTTACATGCCTATGTTTCTCTTAAAATGTGTATTTTTGGCCCACAACAAATATTGAAGTAATTTTGAGTGTGCTACAATATTTTAAGATTTGTCTCTTAATCTAAAAGGTACAGTCGGATTAATATAGAAACAACATCACAAAGTATGAGGACACTTTAGAGACATTTGCATTGTTGGAAACAGAGGGAAGCTTCTTTTTTTTTTTTGGCTTGTTGCTGGACTGCAGATAATCCACATTTTGTATATATATTTTGTTACATTCATAAAATGTGCTGTAGGTTCTATGATTTTCTCCTAAATTGAGATGTATAGTGAGGGCTCATGGTACAGTCAAACAACAGGGCTGATATCCCAGAGGATGCTGCTGAATGGCGGGTTTGACGTTTGGTCCTTTTAGATTTGATAATAGTATTATCTAATGCACAAAAAATGAAATCATGTGAAACAAAAGGCTATATTTCCACAAGACTTCTGCACTGAGTTTCTTAAAGACACAACATTTTGGTCAGGCAGGAAATTCACAATGTGAAACAACACATATTTGTACTAAAGCCAGAACAACCAATAAAAAGAAGGGGAGCAAAAATCTCAAAACGCCTGGAACCATTCCCACATTAATAATTGATTTGATAACCAGAATGTGACGAACAATATCTGTCAAAATAGGTGAAATACAAATGAAACCAGGTTATGAAACTTGGATTGGTTATTGTCAGATCAGCCTCCCCTATTTGGACATATATTGTTTGTTTCAGGTGTTTGAGATTTGCTCCCCCTTATTTTGGCTTTAGTATAAAGATGTGCTATTGCGCAAATTCTAAATGAGTTTTAAAGGTGCACTATGAGTTCCTGCATGGTTTCAGCGCAATTTCATTTTTGTCTCAAATCGTAGGCATCTCTCCTTGATCCGCTAGCTGCCTGCCCCCTGAACACACTGTGAAAAAGCCCGGTCTCGGGAGACAACGCAGGGGTCACAAACGTCAAACAAACACTAGAGGCACAGGCTGTGCACCAAAATACAACAAACCACTCCAGCCAATCACCGACAAGATAGTTGGGGGAGGGGGTGGGTTAGTGACAGTTAGTCATGACAGTTACGGAAAAACATGGGGGGAGGTGCGAGCTTGCTCTGTTTTGTTTGAAATTTACTTGGAACGTCAACAGAAGTGACCATGCAGGAACTCATAGTGCACCTTTAATAAAATCTTCAAAAGAAAATGCTAATTAATGTGCATTTCCACCAACTACTGTTATGTGAATATTAGGAGTTGAGCTGTTAAAGCTATAGTGCGTAGTTTCTGTCGCCCCCATGAGTAATTCTAAGTAATGACAACAAAACTGTCGGCGCGTCCACATGATACAAGTCTTACGTGATCGCGCACCACCCCCACCCCTCCTCCACGCAGTTGCTAGTAGCCAAGGAGGACACGAAAGATTAAAAAAACATGATGGACTCTTCAGAAGAGGTCATTATCTTCACTCGAGTTTCTGTGCGGGAAAGTTGCCGGACGCCAAAATCTTCTGAACATAGCCATACTGAGAAATACAGAGAGAGTTGTGTGGAGCTGGTAGTCTTAATTAGCTTTGTAGCAACTCATTTGGCAATGGCTTGAATGTAACGGACGTTTATTAATATCAAAAAGTTACACACTAAAGCTTTAACAGTTGTTGGCGCTAATTTTACAGTCGGGTGCCATTAAACCATTGCAGAAGATAACGCAACAAGATTACGTGAAATGATGTGTAAAACATGATGTGAATATGGCTTCTCTCTATCTTTCTGCCACCATTTTTTGTATCTTTCTTCGTCATGACTTATTTGCTAAGCCTGTCATTTTTGTTTTTTCTTTAATAGATGGTTACCGGCCAACTTTTCCACCTCAGGCAACCGTGAAAACCTTTTTCCGATAATTCAACTGTTTTTAGAATTTACGACGTGTCCACTCAGAAGTTTTTATGCACAAATTGAAAATGTGAATACAAACAGGTGGATGGGATGTACTTCATGAGTCACTAACATTGTTGTGTCTCTAATAAACTCAGCACTGACAGAGTGTGGGAATTCAACCTTTCACAACATTGATGTCCTTGAGAAATTCAACTGAGGTGAAGCCTAAAACAGAAAGTGACTTTAAATTTATCTCGTGATCTACCCTGATTATTTGGAATGTATCAGAAATAGCGAAATAATTGAAGGGAACATCCTTTGACTGGACTTCAACTGGAACAATCAACACCCTGCTCAGCCCTATAATCTACACAGAAAGCACACCTAAAGCGAAACGGAGGATTCAAACAAACAGATAAAACATGCAACTTTGCATAAACAGACACATACAGCAGGAACAAACTGTTCAGGGAGCACATTCAATGAGACTGGTGTCATCAGCCAAGCGAGCGTAGGAGAATACTGTACATCAGTTTACAAAAAAAAGAACGACCAGCACGATGACTTTAAAGATGTATTTACACTTTGCTTTAAATATCTTTAAAGAGAAAGTCCCTGCCAATCAAAATCCATCTCCAAATCCCACTCAGTCAGTTTTGCAGTGGCTAGAAAGTTAATAAGCAGCGTTTTCCCCCTTGCGAAAGTGGTCCGTGAAGTAAGCTCTGCATAAAAAGCAATATCAGGGCAGCTCAGTTGAGGAGGTGTCATGCAAAAAAAGTTGACAGTGTTCGTGGAGTTCTCACAAGTTAATTTCCCAGTTGGACATCCATTTCAAGCATACGTCAGCATAGATTTCACTGAGTGGGCCAGCTTTAATCAGTGCTGCAGTGTCGGCCACGGTGGAAGTTCCTGTGATCAGTTTGGCCTCTGCACACAGTAGATATAACACAGTGAAACGTATCCAACATAGAAGTGACAGAATGAAATGTAAAGAAGCTCAAACAAGTCCACCTAAAGTCCGCCTGCTGGCATTGCTACTTTTATTGGTTGTATAGTAGGATTATATTTTGGCATGTGTCAAACTTTAAACTGCAATGGCATCCACTTCCATAAAGTGATGTTTGTAAACCTAAAGTCTCATATCAGAGATGATGAGAAAGCTGCTTTTATTGAGTTAAAATTCTACTCTACCTTTTTAAGCGAAAAAAGGTGTACAGAATGTATTTCATGCATGTACCCTATATGAAATACAATAGGTTTCATAATCACGATTAGGTCTAAGTGATATTGCTGGGTTGAGTCAGTTCTGTTTTTGTCTTTTTTGACAGTTTTTGTTACTGTAGGGGTGTGAAGTGATCAGTGGGAGCCATTAGGGCAACAGAGTTCAAATCTCTGACAAAGCAAGAAAGTTCTCTCTCTGATTTTGTCAAGTATGCCATCATTAACCCTCGGGAGGGGGGGGGGGGGGGGGGGGGGGGGATGCTGCAACAGGCAGAATTAAAGGGAATCCCTGACATAAAAACATCCGACAGTCCCTCTTCAGCAGTGGGGCCAGGAGGGGTGGATGGGGCTGTATAACTGGGCACTGGATATTAGAGGTGGTGTTACATGGATGCTGTGCCTGGATCAGAGGGCTTCGGAGAGGACGACGTCACACCACGGAGCCCTTGGAGGTGGAGAGGTGGATGGAGTGGATGCGCGTGGCCAGAGTTTTCTCCAGGTCGAGGAGGATGTCGGAGCAGATGCCGGGGCTGGACGCGGGGCTCTCTGCAGGAGGAGGTTCGTACAGCAGCTGCTTGAAGCCGTCGAGTTCAATCAGCAGCACCATGTTCTTCAGGAAATAACCCTCGATGAAAGCTGTGAGCTCCGAGGCACCAAGGAACTACAGCGAATTAAGATGGAGAGACAACGGCAGAGTTTTGAACTATTCTGAAGGGTAATTTGTATGTGTTAAAAGCATCTTCAAATTATTTTGATAGTACACGTTTTATTTGTAGGAAAATTAGGCTTTCCTGGTCAAAATTGATGCATTGTTGTGTTGCTTTTAGAGGGCAGGGTTATTGGCATGCATTGCTGTTTGTCACAGAGTCTTTTTTGATACTCCTACAATAAAAATTTGACCACTTTCACGACAACGCGTCTAACAAAGAATACAGTCTCCAGCCATGCTAGCAGCTCTGTGAGGCTGTACTTAGGCATAGCAGTGCTTTGTGCTGAATGCTAACTTTAGCATGCTAACATGCTCACAATGACAATGCTAACATGCTGATGTTTAGCAGGTATAATGATGGCTATGTTCACCAGCCAGTTGCTAACTTCCTCTGTCTGTTGTTTGATGATTGGCTGGTAGTGTACAGTTGGTTTTCAGAGCTTTTTTTGTTGTTGCCAAAAAACGACGATGACAGTGCTGAGAGTGAACCAAAATAATAATTATATAATAATAAGTCACAGTAAAACCAACAACAGTGAGTCAAAAGATGATAAACTGCAGAGTCGGGTGATTATTCATCTATGGGTTCATCACTATGAGCAAACCCTTTCACATACAATTAGTCATGTAATCCATTATTCATATAAAAATGTATGAACAGCTTAACTTTAAATAAAATATATTTTATAGACAGTGTGGTTTGTGTGACAGGTTTGTATTATTTATTTAATAATTATCTGCAATTGCTAATTTGTTGACGTTCTGTTTGAATTTCACCTTGGCATGTTTGTAGAGGTCCACGCAGGTTTCCGTGGTGATGTTCTTGGAGCAGATGATCTCACAGTGTCTCTGAAGGGCCTCAAGTTGGAAGAATTTGGCTGCAGACAGGAGCTGCAGGGAACAGTACAGCCACACAGAATGAGGCACAGGAGTTGGGATTAGAAATTATAATACTTGCACTGTTGCTCAGCAGGCTTTGGTTAAGTCTCTCTTACCTCCATGACTTCAGTGTTGCGTATGTGCAAAGACTCAGTGCCTCCACAGTACAGATACTGCATGACCAACTGAAACACAGAGCAGTACAGGGTTCAATCTATCGCATCATTTCCATTTTTTATTCACAGTTTTGGTCTCTGTACACATGTACTGTATGTCTGTCCGTCCTAGAAGATGTTAGTTGCAGCCGTAACTGACTGGATTTTAAAACAAAATCCGAACATAATGACAGTGGTTTTAGATGACAACAAAATTCTTACATGGAAAATATTGTACTTGACATGGCTGATCTCGATACAGGTGTTCTCTGCTGCCGGCCGGTTCTGGAGCAGTGACTTGAACCTGGATGAAACAGAAGAAATCGGGGCATTTATTTATAGCTGTGTAGAAATAAAGAGAAGAAAAACCAATAAACAGCAAAATTCTTCTTTACCTGGCTGAAGCTGTAAACAGCAAAACTTTATGTGCATAAAACGGTTTCCCCTCCACCAGGAAAGTAACATCAGACATGTCCTTGTTGTTAAGGAAGTGGGGGTCTGAAGAAGAGGACAAAAAGATGCAATAAAAACCAAATGAGGGGCGCCTGGGTAGCTCACCTGGTAGAGCGCGTGCCCATATTTGGAGGTTTACTCCTTGACGCAGTGGCTGTGGGTTCGACTCCAACCTGCGGCCCTTTGCTGCATGTCATTCCCCCTCTCTCTCCCCTTTCATTTCTTCAGATTTCCTATAAATAAAGGCCTAAAATGCCCCAAAAAATTATCTTAAAAAAACAGCCAAATGATGCCTCATTACTCAAGCCTCCTAAACGTTGGATGTAGAACAAAAGATTAATTTAATGTGGTCATTAATTACTCTGAGTGTGATTCATCACTCAGCTATCAGTGCAGCATTATTAAAAGATAACAATTCCCATTTCATTAGTATTCTACAAGGCAGGCAGTTGAAATTGATGTCCGGTTCATTGAGCTGTTTCTTAAAGATTATCCTTGAACATCCTGATAAATTAATTAGCTGTCAAAGGTGTCAAAAGTAAACTAGTTGTCATTTTATTCTAAGCCTGTTGTTGATCAAACACAAGGTGGTGCTGCAGCACAGTCACTGAATGTTTCAGTGCCTCCTCATGCTCTTATTACAGTATATGAAAAAATTAAAATGGGTAAATGTCTGTGACCTTCCCAACTTCAAAGGAGCTTTTAATACCAGATCAGACTGATAGATCACATCATTACAGACATGCAAAATGCAAATACCTGCTTCCAAATCATATGATAAATGTTTGAAGTTGTTCAAAGTGAGTTTATAATGTCTCCTGGCAGCCTGCAATCGCATACGAAAACATTCATCACTGCCTACACAGAGAAAATATTTAAGACTTTTGAAAATTACATTTAAGATTTTTTAATAACTTCAAAGACCTTTTTTGTTGTTGAGGAAACTAAATTGAATGTTTTTTAAGACTTGACCTGACCTGGCGATACCCTTAAAGAAAAAGCTAATCCCAAAAACTGCAAAAGACGTAATAACCATATATATATATATATATATATATATATATATATATATATATATATATATATATATATATAAATATAAAGCGGAATTAAAATGGAAAAGTATCTCTTTAAGCAAAGTTTAAGTGACCTCACCAGTTGGAGACGTATTGGCCCAAAAACAAGAATCTCTCGGCCTGCCACTTTAATTATATAACCCAGCTGTCAGTCCCTCGTCACTCAGCTTCATTTTATGCAGTAAGTACAAGAAAATGTTGAGCATCAGTCGCTATTTTTAACTCACTCTCTTACCTAAGCGCGAGGTCTGCTTCTTCTTGATCTCTGTCAGTTTAGGGATGGGGAAGGGCCCGTAGCACTGGGTGAAAATGACTGACAGCTGCTGGCTTATCACCTCGTTCTGCAAACAGACACCAACACAAGTGAGACTATATGCAGATTAGAGTTTTCTGGCCTCTGCTTACCATGAGCTTACATTTTATGCAAATGTATGATAATATGGTTTGGAGTGCAACTAAATATATGCAAAATGAGTGTTAATGTCACCATAACACACAAGCACAGGACAGTTTGTATTCCCAGCAAACCAGCCTTACTTTGTCGGATGTTTCAACCAGCATTTTGTTTACATGAACATGAAAGGAAGCCCCGGTGACCTTGCTAGATCGGAGGATCTGGAACATGAGCGGCAGGCCGTGCGTGATCAGCTCCTCTGTGTACTCCTCCTCCTGGATGCAACTGAAGTCTTTGAGCAGGCCCTGGATCAGCGGCCGACGGTGCTGGATGAAGCAGGTACGCAGGGACTCGAGCCAGGTGTGCAGTGTCCAGGGAACACCTGGGAATACCACCACACGAACAGTGAATACAAGCGTGTGCATGGCAAAGCCGATCTAAGTCAGAGCAGTTTCAGGGGCGAGAGAACCGACCATGTTTCCATCACTTTGTGGTGTTTGTGTGAGTTGAAGGGCGATTGCATGGTGAGTGTTGGATTAGTAAAAAGTCGGAGGCTCCGGCGGGAATATAAAGACAACATTTGAATGTAATTAAAGAATGTCAAGTTGAAAAATGGCTGCAATGTTCTGCAACAGTATGATGAGTACTGGATGATATATATGAGATTAACATAAATCATGACATGACAGTGATGGCTTTGTGTATCAACAGCTCTGCTGGAATGATATGTTGATTAATGGAGTAGAAAGTTATTGTTGTTTTTACAATTTTTGTAAGTGATTAATAATTTATCCATTTCCAACTTCTTAAATAAGGAGTATTTGCTGCTTTTCTATGTTTCATTTAATTATAGATTTGCTATCTTTGGGTTTTAGACTCTTGGTTCTGGGAACTTATGACGGTCATTTTCCACTATTTTTTAATTTGAAAGGTCATTCTGGACCTTGAAAACAGTTGTTCACAAACAATCTCACCACATGGTCCACTAAGAAGCTGCAGCCAGAAGATGGTTAGCTTAGGTTAGCACAAAGACTGGAAACAGTTGAGCTTTGATCATACTTCAGTACAGACATGGACAGCGGCCGCACTTACACTTCTATACATACTACAGTCGGGAGTTTGCATACGCTAGTCTCGCTTTGCCAGATCTTCCTCCACAGCGCTGCTGAGGAGGGTCTGGCTAGTCCACACAACATTCCGGGATGGGAGAAAAACGTGCTCTGGTTTATTGGCATTTCTTTTTGCGGAAGGCAACGGATATCTGTCCTAAATGAGTGAAATCCTGCGTAATTTCCGTCAGCAACGGAGCAATCCCGAAAGTGGAATGTCAAGGATATAGACTAGCATACACAGACACATTCCACACATGCACACTAGACCAGTGGTTCCCAACCTTTTTTCCTTGGCGCCCCCCCTACTGATGTCTAAGAAAAGCTGAGCCCCCCCCCAAAACCGAAGTTGAGGTAACTCTCGAGATAGAGCCTTATTTTCTTTTTTGATACAGAGGCGTTATCAGCACTTTAACGTTTCTCCGCCATGTTTCATTCATAAAATAGTGATGCCGTGGCGGCAGGAAAAACGAGGATAACAGCAGCTAGCAGCTAACAGCTAACAGCTAGCAGCTGACCTGATGACAGCAAGGGTCACAGGTTAAGAGGTCCTAAGTACTAAGTAGCCTGCCTACAATTTTAAGCGAGAACAAAAATATATCGTTTTTATACCGACTTTTGTATACATTATATATTCTAGTGTATTATCATAATTTGTTTAACATGTGCAAATATTTTTTTTACCTCAACCTCAAACCAGATAAAGACTTGCGCCCCCCCTGTGATCTTTGCCGCCCCCCTGAGGGGTCCCCGGACCCCAGGTTGGGAACCACTGCACTAGACAATATGATGACATGCTCCTGACAGCAAGAATAGGGGTTCCTTTGTTTGTCATATTTGGCTGAACAACGTGAATATTTTCTAAAAAGAAAACAGTGTGTACCTTTTTGGAAATAGGATCAAGGACGGAGAAAACATGTACATGCATACAGTGCACAAAACAAGGGTCCAGTTTATTTTTGTATTTTTTGTAAAGTTGGCGCCTCTGGTGCGTACAGCCCATGTAAGCTGCTCGAGGGTATCAGCACAGGGGTCTCGCAGACTTGGGCAGATGATGAAATTAACGTCACTTAAACCCTCACGGAAACCATGAATTCACTAACAAAATCAGCTTACCAGCATCTCTAAATATGGCTAATTAACACATTATATAGCTCCATTGTTTAATCTGTACAAACACCAAAGTATCAAAACGAAAGTTGTGGTTTTGCAGGGGGTTATAATGACATATAACGTGTTTATTAATGAGCTTTAGAGGAGCTGGTAGGAAGATTTTGTTACCTTTGGACAGAGCCAGGCTGGCTGTTGCCCGTTTCCAGTATTTATGCTAAGCTAACCGGCTGCTGACTGTAGCTTCATATTTACCGTACAGACATAAGAGTGGTATTCATCTTCTCAACACTCGTCAAGAAAGAGAGTATTTCTCAAACTAAAATCTTACAGCTGAGTAAACTCCATCTGCTGAGTATTGTGTGGTCTGACCAAAAGGTCCAGAACAGCTACTAAATGGCACTTGTGGTAAGATTGTTAGTTAATACTAATCAACAGCCACATTAGGTCTTATGCCAAATTAACTTGACAATGTTAGGGTACAGAATGAGCACTACTCAAGGACTCTCATCTTCACGTTAACTCTTTTGACCTCAGCTATTATCGCCTCGGATAGAAAAAGTCCTTCTTCCTGTTTAATGGTTGGATGAGTGATTGCTTAGAGTGTGTACAGGACAGCATAGGACGGGACAGGCACAGCATGAGCACATCTCCAGGACAGCTGGAGGCACCAGAGAGCGATGCATGTGTGCCAGTGAAGCATGTATTAGTAAATCTGACCTAAGCTGCGGATGTCTATGGTGATGTCCACATGGCCGTGCTCTGCGCTATGGTACATGGCCTCTCTCAGGGCCCTCAGTCTGGCCTTTCCTGTTCGCAGCGTCCCTCCGCCGTTGGCCTGTGGCGCCAGTCTCTTCACCGTGGGATCCGAACTCTCAGCTAGGATCTCCTCCAGGGACAGAACATCCCCTTTTTCCTGCTCCGACTGGGACAGGAGCTTACGAAATACATTCCTAGAGGGAAAGAGGTAAAATAAAATAAAACCCAGACATAGATTAAAGGAAAGCAGAGTGATAAGACACAGTGACAGATTGTTTTATGGTCAGGGCAAAATGGAATCAAGCTGTGGGGAGGGGATGACAACACCGCAAAACCCCTAGCATGGCCTGGTGGCTCTTGTCAAATCATAGGAAGAGAAGTTGTGAAGTGGATGATCACAGAGCGGAAAATTGTTCTAAATTAAGCATACACGTACTGTGTTAACTCCACATTAAGCCCATCCAGCTCTCTAGCGCTGATGCCACTCAAAATATTCTCATGTACTTAATTAAGCATGATTGTGTAGAGTCTAAATATATGAAGCTGAAACTGATTATCTCCTCTGAAAAGAACAGAAAGTAAAACATTTTGCAAAATAGAAGAAAAAAATTGCAACGGAATGACGCAGCATGTTAACGTACACAATGTGAACACATTCTGAGGATGCATCACTGCACCGTCTGCCTCAGTGAGGAGGGGCTCGTTTAGATGCCAAGTCAAACACAACATCATATCCTGTTTTTGGGATTGTTTGATCACTGATGACAAGTCGGAGGGAGGCTCACAGCCTTTGAAGCTGTTTTATCTCCACTAACAGTCCCTTGGGTTTGAGTGTGCATCAGTTGGTGAGCAGATTAGCACAGAATTTTCTCTGGTTTAGTCCATGGATCAACACTTAATGGTCAAAAGTATGCAGAAACCCAAACATTAAACCGTTATGCGATTGTTGATTATATCATTCCTTTACAATGGGCATTCATCTTATGCTATAACAACCTCCAATCGTCTTGGATTTTGGAGCCTTGCTGCAGGGATTTGCTCCCATTCAGCCACAAAAGCGAGGTCCAACACTGATGTTGGGTGAGAAGGCCTGACTCACAGTTTCAGTTTCATCCCAAGGGTGTTGGGTGGGGTTGAGGCAAGGCTCTGTGCTGGCCAGTCAAGTTCCTCTACACCAAATTATGAAAAACATTTCTTTATGGACCTGGCTTTGTGCAGGAACACTGTCATGTTGAAAGAGGAAAGGCTCGTCCACAAAATATTGTCACACAACTGGAACAAACTTTGGCTTTAAGAATTCCTTTAACAAAAATCTAACTCTGGTCCAGCTCAAACTATATGTCCACATACTTTTGGCTATATAATGGACATGAGGTCCTCCATATGAGAAAATAGTTAAAGGAAATACATTTACTAACTGCCTTACTGAGGGTAAGACGAGAAGATCAATATTAGAAACAGCTCTGTGACATATTTAGCCTAGCTTAGCACAGAGAACGGAAGCAGGGGAAAACAGATGCAACAAAACTCCAAAGTCATATTTACACATATATTTTGTGCATTTAACATGTAAAACTAAAAATATGAAATGTTAATTTCATGAGCAGTTAGATTACACATTGGAGCTTCTTAGTGACCAACAACAGCTGAACTTTGTGGTTGCACTGAAGCCTTGTCCTCAGACTCCTCACCATGAAGTTGCTGGTTTTGTACTTCTCTAAAACTAAACTAAACCCAGGTCATTTTTGGATACATTGGTGGCTAGCTTACAACATACAAAAACAAGTCTGGAGCTGTTTTTTTGTGGAGCTGTTTCCTGCATCTAGATTAATACTAACTTTGGTTAAACATGTCTTGGGCCAACCTCCCTACTAACAGCACAGAATAAAACAGATATCAATATTCTTGTCTACAAGACTACAAAAGTTTGCAAACAAACTTACTTAAGTAATGTACCTTTGCAATTTGGTGTCTAGATGTGTCTTAAGTCATATTTCTGAAAGAGTTTAAAACTGCATATAAAATGTAAAGTAAAAGTGCAACATTTGTTAATACTGCAGCCTTTATTCCTAATTCTTCTTCTTTTTTGCCTTATATTAAACTCTTACGCCCCACCATCTCACAACCAATCCTAATGCAGTTTGAACCTGCTCACGACATGCTGCAGCATGATCATCATACTATAATTGATTGTCTTAATAATGCTGCATTGTGTTCCTGGCTAATACTACTCCACTTCCTGACAGCTCTTCACTACCCTGAATGTTAATGGACTTTATCTTATTCACAGTCAGGGAAATTATGTCAAACTGAAGCTATAAGTGCTGCTGAATAGACTGCAGCGCTTATTGTTGCCTGCTGTCTGACATGGAGACCCAGATAGCTGCCTCTCATACTGCAGGATTTTGTGAGAGGCAGATGGACCAAGGCACAGTGTGTAAATGGATCAATACTGTGGTAATGGATATATCTCTGCTGGCTGGCACTTGTGTGTGTGTGTGTGTGTGTGTGTGTGTGTGTGTGTGTGTGTGTGTGTGTGTGTGTGTGTGTGTGTCCCTGTGTGTGTGATTGCCTGTATTACCTGTGACCGTGTGCTGCTGCCAGGCTGTAGGAGTTCATGTCTCCCAGCGGGGCAGAGGAGATGCCATTTCGACACACGGTCCCGATCATAGGGTCAGCCCCTCTTTCCAAAAGCAAACTCACCAGCTCAAAGTTACCTAACCAGGATGAAACAGATGAATAAAGGGTGAATATTCCAAAATAAGGCTTACATTTGATGCGTTTAAACTATCTGTGTTGATCAGTGGTGGAAAGTAACTAGGTACATTTACTTAAGTATTGTACTTAAGTACAATTTTGAGGCACCTGTACTTTAAAGTCACTATCTATCGCTTAATGAGGTAAAAAAAAAGGTGACCTACTGATGGAAGCCCATGTATTTGCATTTGCAGTATTACAAACTCTGTGTTTGTGGCGACATTCCCACGGAGAAATTACAAGAGGCGTACAGTTAGTGATGCGAGCCTACGCAACAGACTTGCTCTTTAACTCATACAGTATGTGTGTGAAGCCGCTTACTGTTATTTCCGGTCACTACTAGCGTTGCGAGCAAATGGTTCCAATGGCCGAACAAACAAAGAAAAGAGAGAAGCTTCACACAGTTTGGATCTCTGGGAAGTGAGATCCAACACACCTGCAATTATGTAATATATAATAACAATCTGAGCCTGTCAGTGGCAATAACAGCACTTCTAGTGGATGGAAATTGACAAAGATTTTTTTTTAAAGAATAGTAACTTAGACACAAATACATGGGAAAATAGGGTCCAGGTTAAAATACATTAAAATGTTAGGTATTTCCATTTAATATTATTTTATACTTCTACTCTACTACATTTCAGAGGGAAATGTACTTTTTACTCCACTGCATTTACCTGACAGCTTTAGTTACATGTTACTTTGTCTACTACGGCTTGAGAAGTTACCAGGTGATGAAATGTAACTAAATACATTAACTTTGGTACAATTTTGACATCTTTGTACTTTACTTGAATATTTCCCAATTTGCTACTTTATACTTCTACTTCCCTTCATTTATTTGACACCTATAATTGCTACTTATTTTTATATAAAAAAAAACATATGATATGTGATAAGATACAGTACTGTACTACTAATCTACCCAGTAGTATACAAAGTATCTAAAACTGGCTCCACATTGACGAGCTACTACAGCTGTGAAAGTTTTTTTATGGGTTCTGCTGAGAACAAAACAACTCATAACTAATCCTGGATGCACTCTGCCAAGCATTAGAAGAACAGAAACTACTGTAGGTCCCGGTTTAAAAGTGATTTAAATGCTTCAATGCTGATCTTATCTGATACAGTAAAGGCACTGCTCACTTAAAATCAATTGATACCATATTGCTTACTCAAGCTTTTATACCCTTGTAAAGTTAATGTGACAGTAAAAAATGAGTCACAGAATGAGCCTGAACCTGCATGTAATTATTCTGTGCTCACTCATTGCTATTCATTAAATAAATTTGCTCTGGGATTGTGGTCTTTATTTCATCTACATTATTTATGTTTTAATGAGCAGGATGTTAATAGTATTCATTATCTGTGGCCGTGTGTTTTGAATTGCTCGTTACCATGTCAACGCAGCTGACTACACCTTCCTTGAGGTCACTCGCTGTAACATGAAGATTCACTGCTGTGATGTCAACTTGTTATGTTATCTCATATATAAATAATTAGTTAATCAATGGGCAAATATATGCCACTTATGCTAAATATATGCCTTTGTTGACAAGGTTTTGTTGAGAAGATTGATAGCACTTTTGTATCTGAGCTGTGAGGGGAGAGGGGCGCAAAGTCTGCTCAGGTCTGTATGATAGAAAATATGTAGATGGAGCTAGGGGATTGTTCATTATTTATTTAAGGGGCCACCAGAGGAGTTTTGGGACCTTTAGGTTAAAAAAACTTGACCCTCCCCTTGCCAGTAATATTTTTTTTATGACCCTCCAAAATGATTTGAAAAGCAGCATGACCCTCCCCTTGTGTGCTAGTTTGCGATGAGCAAAGACGTACAGATGCCATTTGATTTTTTACAGCCATGACATACAGGAGTTAACCTCTGCATTCTCATCTTACACATCCCACTCCTCTGTTATGGTGTGGTGGCCAATTCAGTAGATTTACTCACTAACATTGTTGTGGAAACACAATAAGCATGGAAACTAAATGCACACTTCCTGCATTACTGCATTACTTCACATACTAAGTCACTCCTCTAGTAAACTAGTATTCATATGAAATAAAACAATAAAACATTGAGACCATTCAGCAAAGGACACTGGGAAATAACAAATTCAACACTGGTTGCTATGGACTCGTCACTAGGCTTCCTCAGTCATTGTATATTTTAGCACATAGGTAAAGCTGCCGAAGCTGAACATTATATTCCAAAACATATATGTTTATTTTTAAAGCAGATTTTAAATTACATTGTAACAATTTAACAATTCGCCCTTATGAAATCCAATCGTGGCACGGCTGTCTTGGAACGCAATAGACAGACGGTAGCGGAATGCCCCGACACTTAAATTCAACTAAAATGTAACAGTGAACAATCAGTGTTCAACCTACAGTCTGTTGAGATGCCTCTCCAAACACAGAAACGAAGCGCAGTCACTCCATAAAACGTTAAGACACGTTAAGAAAAAAGATCCATATTTTGCTGTAATCCAATGACACGGAAAAAAAGGAATCCACAGCGATCAGTAGATCCACAAAAAGGTAAATGACACGGTGTATCCAGCAAGGCCTATACGAGCGTCACGTTCACCAGCCAGCTCCACACAGGTGAACGAGGCCTCTCCACTTCACCGTTTAAACAAAGTGGAATAAACGTATAAAAGTCCAAATCTACACAAAACCCGCAATCAATTAGTAAGCTGAATTTTCGTTTTTTGCATCCTGCTGCTCCCATCGTCAGCCAGGTAATATTTGTTTTACTAAAGCAGTATATGAAATCTGATGTATTACCTACCACCATTTAGTTGTTTTGTGTTATTTAAGATATTTATAAAATATCTGGTCATGCCAGATGTAATTATTCCACTCATTTTTTAAACAATGCAATTACCCATTTCAGCCACCAGCAAACTCATGGGTCAGACCCATCTGGTAGCGAAGGAGGGCCGAGACTAAGAGCTACATGAAAAAATATGCACCAAACAAGCCACTTATAAATTGAATACATGAATACAAAAGTTGGGTGACCCCCCCACCTAGACTAAAAAATGTTGGGTGACCCTCCCCTCATCAAAGAATAAAAAGACATGACCCTCCCCTATTTTCCTCCGGTGGTCCATTCCATAAATACCAAACGTCCCTAGCAGCTAGTTAGCTTAGCATTAAGACTGGAAAGAGGTGAATACAGCTAGCCTGTCTCTGTCCAAAGGTAACACAATCTGCCTATCAGCACTTTTAAAGCTCACTTATTAACACGTTAGATCTTATTTGTTTATCCCATACAAAAAAAGTGTAAAAACAACTATTTGTAGTATTACAAGAGTTTCCACTGGATGCCTAGCAATCTCACAGTGAATACAGGACTTCTTCAATTTGTGCATGTTGAACACTAGTGTTTAAAAAAGATTTAATTTGTGAGCTTTAGAGCTGTTGGTAAGCATTTGTGGCCTTTGAACCAAGCCAGACTAGCTGTTTCCCTCCTGTCTCCAGTCTTTATGCTAAGCTAAGCTAACCAGCTGCTGGTTTTAGTTTCATATTTCATCAATCTTCTCTTCTAACTCAACATTCGGCAAGAAGGTGCTTCCCCAAATGTCAAACTGCTCCTTTGGATGCACATTTGGTTCTGCTCTGACGGATAATTCGAGTCAGTTTAAAGCTCATTTTGATTGTATGAAACTTCAGGTTCTTTCATAAGTGGCTGCACAACTACACAACAACACAATCATGAGATGCAGCATTTATAATTCACTGCATTCTTAAATCTCAGATTAAAATTGAAAGTGATGAAATAATTAGATGATTAAAAGCGGAGCGAGAATGCCTTCTGGTGAGCTTATACAGTAATCAAGCATGTCATGACTAAACCTTTCAAGGACGTATCAAGAGTAAGAATACCTGGGTCAAATATGAACGTGAAAGATAAATCCACATCTTTTCTGCCTGTATGTGATTACCTGCAGCAGAGGCCAGCTGAAGCGGGGTCTCCGTGTAGTTCTCCGCCCCATCCTGCAGGGCGCCCTCCACATTCGCTCTGTTATCCAGCAACAACTGTGGCGGGGATGGAGAGAGGTGGAGAGGAAGGGCAGCAGGGGAAAACAAAGAGTGGGGAGGAAGAAAACAGGTGGGGGGGGGGGGGGGGGGGGGGGGGGGGGAGAGACAGTGTTACACTCAGGCTTGGCAAAAGCCTCAACTGTTGGAAAACTAAATCACCTCGTTTAGAGATTGTCCTAGCTCTGGACACACTCCTATCTTCACTTCCTCACTAGCTTGTTATTGTTGGTGATGACTTGCCTGAGCTGAGAAAGAACAAATCAAAATGGTTTCTTTTTCTATCTCAAAAAACCTCTGATTGCGTTGGTGCAGATTAATAATTGAAAAGAATCCTGAGGGCGACGCTGTTCATCAGGCTTTTAGCCAGTGTCAGCTCATATAATAAGTACCGCAACACAATGTATTATATATTTAAAAAATGAACAAAACACAGAAATTTGGCATCCCTGAGGCTGTGTATCAGGCAGGCTGAGCTCTGCTCTGTTTAGTTTGCCTCCGGAGGTTTCTCCCTGCTGCTGTCGGACCAATCCTTAGATTCAGTTTTGGTGAAAACAGGGGGCTGGGTGACTCATCTACACACATTAAGTGCATACATTATTAAAAACATACTTAAGGTGGAGAGTTTGCCTTGATCAAATCCTCTCCACATAATTACTGCACAGACAGGATCAAGGAGGAGACATAAAAAAGACAAATGGCATTATTATTATTATTATTATTATTATAATGATGCACCATAATAATAATAATCATCATCATTATATCCTCATTTTGGTGCAAAGGTCAGGGCAAAGGGTTACAGGTCATAAACGTCACTACCTGCACGACAGGGATGTGTCCCTGTAACACGGCGAAAGTGAGTGGCGTCCCCTGGCGTGTTTCAGGATAAACTGAGGGGTGCTTGTTTACTGTGCTTGGCACCTGGGAAGTCATAGGTGAAGTTCAGGGAGAGAGATATACATCCATTAACATTCACAGCTCAGGGCGGGAGATGGGGGTGAAGGGAGGAGCGAGAAGCAGTATGCAGCAGGAGAAGTGTAAGCAAAGGAGGGAAGGGTGGCAGAGAGAGATTTTCCTCTTGAGTTTCACAGAAAATCTTGAGCAGCTTGACTTCTATTTCTCATCTCAATCCTCAGTCTTAAGAGTATATTTGCCTGGGCATGGCTCGCATGACCACCCTTTGTGCTATCTGCCTAGCTCCATCTTTAAATAGTGTTTCATTTCAAAGGGGAATGAAACCAGAGAGAAAACACAACATTGGCAAAGACTACAAACACTGTCAAGACGGTTGGTGCTGACTCATGAACAAAGCGGCGTCAGAGTCAAATGAAACAGCCATACAGCCCCAATGTTGCTCTGTGATTTCTAAAGTGGCTTTATCACAGAATAAATTACAAAAATTATTTCTAAATGTCGCCTGGAGGAGGCCTTTTTTTTTTTCGACAGACGTTTAATGTAATGTCACATTTCATTTGAGCCCTGATGCTAAACAACAGAGGGAATGTTAGGGTTTTTGTGTTCACAGCGATGATGAATTATTAATTAGGTTATAATATAAGGCAGTTTCAGCAGAAACAGAGAGTGCATCGTGACTCTGAGAGGTATTTAAACAAAACATTTTAAACGGTGGAATTTTCAATCAGCGTTATGCAACATCATCTGCTTTACTTAACCTATTAAATGCCCAGTTCACCCAAATTATAATCGAGAATGTTAGGCGTATTTAGCCATGCAATATTTTTATATAGTGAGGTTTTGAGATTTCTGTCGCCACCTTTAAACAGTGGAGGTGACTGGGAATTCACTTTTTGTTGAAAGTTTCTAATTCACAGTAATGTGTCACAACTCACAGACCTCGCTCTGGACAGATTTTACCCCAACAATTTTCTCCCAAAGAAATAGTCCCCATAAAACCTTTTGACAGTAAACTCTGGGGATTATCTAGGTCAGTGTTTTTCAACCTATCTAGCCAAGAATGTTAGGGGTTAACTTTTATCTATGAAGCCATCATGAAGCATGTTGAGAAAAGTCAGTACTCTCCTTTTTTTTAGTAACACACATCTAGGTAAGACATCTCCACTGCAAACCTGCTGCTCACTGTGATTGTTGCTCTCTGTCACAGTAATTAAAAGAATGTAAAAACAGCGACTGCACAGCAGTAGTCTGCTATTCAGCAATAAGACAAGACAAAACTGAAGTTATCTAGATTATACTTTAGTTACATAAGTACGTGCATAGCCCACTGTAGCTCTACAGCACAAGGTAAATGAAAGAATGTAAACACAATTAGTGTTGGGAATATAATTAAAGCATCAGATGGCCCGATAATGTACACAAAAATATAAGAAATAACAAGGTCATATGAGACACAGCCGTCTTCTATCCGTATACAAACTGGGAACTATATTCTCAGAAAGGTGAAGCACTGCTACTTCTGCTACTTGGGCGGAGTGATTTGCTAGCAGCACCTGTGGTGAGGAGCAGAGAGTTCACCTGGAGTTCGCTCAGAGTTGGAGTAATAGAGTCAACAATTACTAAATAGTAAAAGCATAGTGACCTTGTTATTTGTACACGCTGTGACTATACAAATCACAACATGTAAACAGGAACATGTTGGTGTTATTTTGTCACTTATTCGGAGCAGTAGGCTAGTTGGAACCGGTTACCTCCAGGATCTGTGCTAGGCTAAGGTAGCGCTGGGGCCGTCAGACAGAGTTACAACACGCACGGAGATGAGAAGGGTATGTATCGACTTGTCTAACTCTGGGGGATACGGTGAATAAGCTAAAGTCCCAATAAGTCGGTGTGGTCCCTTAAGTTTAAATCCAGTACATTGTTTATCGTATGTCAAAAGCACTTAAAAAGATCTGCATGGCCAGACTCCATTAGAAAAACATTAGACAAAATATGTTGCTTGTAATTTGGGAGAACGAATGCTTTAAACATGTGTCAATCATGGACGCCTAGATGAATTATACAGGTAGCGCTTTGCTTTAGAGTCAACACGCCTGCACTGACTACATGCACTAAACCAATGGAGCAATCACAACAATCAACAATGAGGTCACTATGGTGGAGGAGAGTCCATGAAGCATTTTTATTCTTAATTATTCTTACTGCCAACTAAGATTCAAGCAGCTACAAACACACACATAGGACACACTGCAGAGACAAATAAACAAATAACAATAAAGCTTCACTGTTACTTTCACTGTTCTTAGTTCAACACAAGTCTGTGGTAGCAAGTTACACTAAGTGCACACACTTGTACAACAGTGATGCATTATTAATGCAGTTTAAAACAAACTGCTGCTGAATGTCTACAGTGTAAAATGTAATAACTGCCTGCACTGAGCGACTATCAGTGGCTTATTGTTTTATATCATTGTTACTGTGCAAATGATCCTCTTTTACTGCTTATCAGTGCACTTCATGTAATAAGCTGCCAGGAGAACAGACAGCATGCCGACAGCAGGTGAGACAGTGAAGACAGAGAGGGGTGGGGGGGAGAGGAACACAAAGTGGGTTCATCGTTTTCACACAACAAATGTAAATGAATATTTTGGACAAAAAAACAACAACCAAAAATGTGGAATCAATGTGACATTTTAAACAGACAAATGGTGTCTCGTGAACACTGACCTCGCTGTTGATGTCGGCTCCGGCGTCGAGCAGCATCTGAACCATGGCCTCATCACCGCGTACACAGGCGTACATGAGAGGGGTCATTCCCTGTGGGAGGGAGGGAGGAGGAGGGATACAGGGTTCAGGCTGGGTTATTCATTTCTGCAATGTACTTTTGTAGAGAGGAAAGGTGACAAACTATTTCTTCCAGGAGATCTTTTTTAGCCTATCACAAACTTAATCTATTTTTTATTTTCAAAATGGTACACGCTTTGGATTTGAACAGTACAGTAGTGCCATAAAATTGTGATTTCCAGGGAATTGGTTCAGTTCTAAACCATATTTGCGAATGCATATACTTGTACTTTGCTTGTATATTACCATTTTAGGCGACGTTATACTTCTACTCCACTACAGTTGAAGGCACAATATGTAATTTTCTGCCGCTAGGGGTCTCTCAATCGAAACAATAACAAAAGATGGAGTTTGGGGACGTGAAATAGCGTGGGATCATGGGAGTTGTTGTCTTCAACACCGTTGCCACCTTTGCAATTAGCTTCTCCTGGTTAGGATTCTTTTGGAGGTTTTTACAAGGAGCCAAATTATCCGCAGGGGTCTCCTCCTCTCCAAAACAATTGATTTAAACCAGTAAAACACAGCAGTTTCACGTTAAAAATCTGTTTCTCTGACGCTGTCACACGTAACAGTAATGGATGGTTACCTTGAATACAATTACGGATTTCTCTGGGTCTGAACATTGTTAAAAACATTTGGGATAATGTAAGTACACAACTCACCAAAATATAAACATAGGTCTAGTCGTTTTTACATTGACAAAGAGGCAAAAATTGTACTCCAGTAAATTTATTATAGTTTACTAGTTAGCTTACCAATTAACATATAACCATCCCATAAAATGCGATGCATTGTTATATATGAAAATAAAATAGAAAAATAATTACATTCTTACATTAAGAGCACATTAGAAAATGACCTTTTAATGGCCAATATGAACATGAGGAATGATTACAGCAATTTTCATATGAGCACCTGACTATTGTTGTAAAACAGACTTGAAAATGTGTGAACCTATCCTTTAAACCAAACAAAAGCTCTGAAGCATCATCATACACTTTATTTGAGGTTATGAGTGGCAACGGTGCCCACAGTAGAAGATCTAGGATTGGATCATATATAGATCCAGGGACAGTTTGCCATCATACAATAGTGTCATAGAAACAAACAACAACATGTTGACATGATCATACATTAAGCGTTCCCTAGTGTTAATGTGCATCCTACAGAGAGCTAAATTATTGTACAAATAGAATAATTATATTACACATGGCAACACTGGCAGGTATAGAAAATAGTGTTATATGTATATGTTTTTCAAACTTCAATAACACATTTCCAAATATGTTTTCTCAGTGAAGAAGGATGTTTGCTTTTGGTATGTTCATTAACACATGACTTGATTGGAGTACTCTTTTTTTAAGCATTCAACGCCCGAATAGTGTACTACTCGCCATGTTGATTCATTATCGCACCGAACAAACACCCACGATGCTTTGGTCATTTCTCTTAACTATACCATGAAAAATGTAGATGTCAGTGGGATCAGCAAAGCCCTAAAGATAATAGCAGTTCTATAAGGAGCTCACCAAAAGCTGTGCTCGTTAGCTCTATAGAAAAACAAACACAAAGTAATTTAGTGTCCAAGTCTTTCCTTAGGTAATGTTCTTTAAATCACATAAGGAACCTCTTAAGTGCCGTATGTTCACGTTCACTGCTCGGCTACTAATGAGCCCCAAGACTAAAGATTGCACTGACATATACTCAGTATTCATATATTGCATAAAACTCATTGCCCATTTTCATCCCCATCAGTCAGAGACATTCCCAGCAGTTTCATGGAGGGCCTAATTTACCAGATATAATCCTAACTGCCTCAAAATAACCGTGTCTTTCCACCGAGAGCGACAGCATAGGTGGGCTGTGAAAATCCTAACATGCTAACATGTTATACAGTATCTCTACATGCCACCATATGCACATAGAGCACTCTCTTAAGCCTGACACACCCACACACATTATGCTCGCTAAGCCTCATCTCTCCTGAAGCCTCATCTAAGTGTTATTGCAAAGAGAAAAATAACAAAAGAACTATATTAAAAGCAGGTAGAGAGTTATTCCCGTTTATCAGACTATCTGGCCTAAAACAAAGCACACTATAAAGTGGACAAGCTTCCATAAACCAGCCTTTAATCATATGTCCGATCTGGGCCATTATGTTCGACACAGGCCTTTTATGACTCGCTCATAACACACCAAAGCACTTTATGTTGAAGACTGATATCCCTTTGTGGTGATTCGTTCTTAAATATTTCCTGGACACCAATCTTTTTAATCAGCAGACAGCTAAAGGGCGATAGACGGCGGAGCCTGATGATCATCGTGATGAGTTCAAATGTGTCTCAACAGCAATGACAGATGGCAACTTTTACTTTATAGCTTCTGTTCCATCAAGCAACAGGGTGAGTTACAACAATAACAAACCCTGGTTCACAGCCAAACTCAGAAAGTTAAGGCTGGCTAAGGAAGACTCGTTCAGGAGTGGGGACAAAGACAGATTTAAAGAGTCAAAGTACAAGTTTAGCAAGGCAGTGAAGGAGGCTAAACGACAGTACTCTGAGAAGCTCCAACTCCAGTTCTCAGTTAACGACTCTGCGACTGTCTGGAAAGGACTTAGGCAGATCACCAACTACAAGCCTAAAACCCCTCACTCCTTCAATGACCGACACCTAGCCAACAACCTGAACGAGTTCTACTGTCGATTTGAAAGACAAAAGGACAGTCCTGACACCATCCCCCACGACACCTCCCTACAGCTACAGCCACTGTGCATCACCTCCACCTCCCCCACCAATGCCCTCCTTAAAAGGTCCCCTCCACCTCCACCCCCCCTCCCACCTCAGTGACGACTCTCTCCATCCACGAGAGGGACGTCAACAGACTCTTTAGGAGACAGAACCCCAGGAAAGCTGCTGGACCGGATGCTGTCTCCCCATCAAGCTTGAAGCACTGCGCTGATCAGCTGTCTCCAGTGTTCACAGACATTTTTTAACACTTCACTGGAGACATGCCACGTGCCAGCCTGCTTCAAGACCTCAACCATAATCCCTGTCCCCAAGAAGCCAAGGACCACAGGACTTAATGACTTCAGACCCGTCGCCCTGACCTCTGTGGTTATAAAGTCCTTTGAGTGCCTTGTGCTTTCACACCTCAAAGCCATCACCGACCCCCTCCTGGACCCCCTGCAGTTTGCCTACAGAGCCAAAAGGTCTGTAGACGATGCAGTCAATTTGGCCCTCCACTACATCCTCCGGCACCTGGACTCCACAGGAACCTACGCCAGGATCCTGTTTGTGGACTTCAGCTCTGCCTTCAACACCATCATCCCGGCTCTGCTTCAGGAGAAGCTCTCCCAGCTTGGTGTGCCTGACTCCACCTGCAGGTGGATCACTGACTTCCTGTCTGACAGGAAGCAGCATGTGAAGCTGGAAAAAGACATCTCCAACTCACAGACCATCAGCACCGGATCATCCCAGGGCTGTGTTCTTTCTCCTCTGCTCTTCTCCCTGTACACTAACAGCTGCACCTCCAGTCACCAGTCCGTCAAGCTTCTGAAGTTTGTGGACGACACCTCCCTCATCGGACTCATCTCTGATGGAGATGAGTCCGCCTACAGGTCGGAGGCTGACCACCTGGTGACCTGGTGCAACCAAAACAACCTAGAGCTCAACACTCTAAAGACAGTGGAGATGGTTGCGGACTTCAGGAGGAACTACCATCTCCCAAGACTTCAAGTGGGAGCTGAACATCAGCTCCCTCGTCAAGAAAGCACAACAGAGGATGTTCTTCCTGCGGCAGCTGAAGAAATTCAACCTGCCAAAGACAATGATGGTGCACTTCTACACAGCCATCATTAAGTCCATCCTCACATCCTCCATCACCATCTGGTACGCTGCTGCCACTGCCAAGGACAAGGGCAGACTGCAGCGTGTCATTCGGTCAGCAGAGAAGGTGATTGGCTGCAATCTGCCGCCGCTCCAGGACCTATACGCCACCAGGACTCTGAAGCGTGCTGGAAAGATTGTGGCTGATCCCTCCCACCCCGGACACAAACTCTTTGAGACACTCCCCTCTGGCAGGAGGCTGAGGTCCATCAGGACCTCAACCACACGCCACATAAACAGTTTTTTCCCCTCCGCCACTAGCCTTATCAACAAGGCCCAGTAACCCCCCTGACTCTCTCCACACCCCACCTCTGGCTCCTCATGCCACTGTACCTACTCTGCTGTAGCGTTCCTTTTTACTACTGTTTAACTTATTTTACTATTTATTTACATTTATTTTTATTGTTTAAGACAAACATATATACTGTGTATATATGTTTATATTTATATTGTTTATATTCTTTTTTATCCTTCTTATATTTGAATGTGTGACATGCACCAACAACACCATGACAAATTCCTTGTATGTGCAACGTACTTGGCAATAAAGCCCTTTCTGATTCTGATTCTGATTCTGTAATGCTGTCTGGTCCCCGGCAACATTTTTTTTCAAGTGAATAAAAAGCATGTATGTCACTACAGCTTGTTATTTATGTGAGGAGTGAGGCAGAAAAGTGTCAGTCAATTAAATTCTGTATACTCATAAGGACCTCTAATTACTGAAAATAAAGTCAGGTCTGTTCCAGTCAAATCATCCGACTGAATGTGATATGAATCAAGCGGCCAGGAGCTGGGTATAACAAAAAAAAGATATCTAAAAAATATACTTTTTTTATGTTAGAAACAAAAATGGAAAAAGGGGCTTAGTGTGTAGAGTATCTGACTGTAGACCTGCCAAGAGCTTCTTAAATGAACTTAACCAGGCACAGCTTTCTGACCACGGAAAATCAGATTGCACGATTAGCTTCCACTTAGCAGCGCAAGGAATGACCAATATTTGCATTGACTGGGGAAAGTAGAAAACCCCAAAATACATTAACACTTGGATGCAGTAAGATTGAGATATCGAACCAGTCCAGGAAAAGCGTTGAGGTATTAAGGTGCAAATGGACCGTTAGATCATTCCTTTCTGCTTCATTTTTTGGATAAACAGTAAGGTTATAATACACAGCTACTATCTGTGTTCATTTCACAAAAATATTTCTATTCACTGGAAGTTGTTGGAAATCGTCGATACGGCTTCATTTTCAGCAACTATTTTAATATAAATCGATTAATCGTGAGTCATTTTTCATGCAAAGTTGCCAAACGATGATTGCTTACAGCATCTTTAGTATGAGGATTTGCTGCTTTTATTGTCTTAGGTGGTAATGAATGAATGAATGAATGCTTTTTTATTATTGTGTCATGCATACAATAAAATATGCCCAGCCCACACGGGTTTACAAGACACCATTACCTAGGACAAAGGACCAGATGCCAAAGTAACCACATACCCTAAACAAGTGATTTTCAACCACTGTGCCACGGCACACTGGCACAGTGGTGGCACAGAGATCGTCCTGTGTGCCGTGGGAAATTATCCGAGTTTACTTAATTGGTCCAACAAATATTTTTTTTATTGAGTTACTGCAAATAATTTGCCAATTTTTCGCATCTGTGACTGCAATGTGATGACTGGCAGAGAAATTAAATACTATTCTGCGTCATTAGGTGGCAGTATAGCGCAATAATGACCTTTTTGATTTAAGACAATAGAATTACTGCCCCCTGGTGGCAATGACAGGATGTAAGCAGTAGGGCCGAGATCGTCGACGTAAGCCTGCAACAGCCATGGATACATTTTTAAAAAGGAAAAATGCAGATTCTGATCTTATTAGGCTACAATGTGTCATTTTGTAACATTTTTGGTTGGTGGTGTGCCGCAGGATTTTTTTAATGTAAAAAATGTGCCGTGGTTCAAAAAAGGTTGAAAAACACTGCCCTAAACAAATAAACCTTCTAGTATTTTTTGCCAAGCTTTAGAAACAAAAGTCGCCAACTTATAAATATTAAATTTAAAAAAATGCTCCAATTGGTCATCATCCGGTAATAAACAAACTATCTTTGGATTCTGGAGTGTTGGCCGGACAAAACAAGCTATTTAATGACATCCCATTGGGATTTAGTAAAACAGTTAACTGGAAAATAATCAGCAGATTAATTGATAATTATTATACAGATTGGTTTTTGTTATGGATTTGTGGATTTATATCTCTGATGATCATCAGAGATCCTGACACTACTGTAAAGTGTGGGTTCAGCTGGTTGTTGTGGTGTCTGTGTTTCAGTGTGTCTTAGTAATAACTCTGACACTAACACTGAAAAGAAGTGATGTGACATTTGTGTGGGGTGAAAATATTACAGCAAATATTCAGATGCTGCCTATATCTGTGCATATTAGTATACGGTGTTTGTATTCCTATACCTAACAATCGTAAACACAGACACAAAGAAACCAAGATTCTCTTGTAAATCATATGAATTTTGAAAAGTTGTATCATGGCATGAGAATTTAGCACATTGCATGACTCATAGGGAGCAGCCTGTGCTCAGCCTATGTGTGAACAGAGATGGATTGCCAGGTGTACTTGTTAGAAATTCATTGTGTTTAACTCTCTAAGCTATCGCTGTGTAGGTGTGTGATGTTAATGCTGTATGTACATGTAGGAGTGTGTGTTAAGTGCCGGACCTGTTCGCTCATGCTGTTAATGCCATCGGGCCCCAGCAGGTTCACGGCCTGCTTGACCAGGTCAGTCCGTCCGCAGTTGAGCATCCTGAAGCCCAAATCCTGCAGGAACTTGGCCTCTGTGGAGGCGGCATCCAGCTTTCTCGTGGCACAGAAACAATCCTCCGCTCTGCAGATGGAAACAGCAGATCCATTACTGTGATGAAGTGGGAGCTTATCTTATCTGTGGATAAACACCTCTATTGCATACTGAAGGAAACTTAAAATGACAGCTACTCTGCTTTCCCAACTTGAAGTCTTGAATGTTATAAAATCAAAGTCAATTCACTTTGCTTGCGTCTCTACTTTCTTCCCTTCCTAAAGTAGCTTTTCTCCAGGTAAGCCTTTTGCTGTGACTCATTATTACTCATGCATGTCTCCGGTAAAGCCTCTTAATCCAAGCTGTGCACAGCTGTCCTTTCCCACAGGAGGTTTGTCAAATTTTACTTGACAATTATACCTGACATATATAGCAAGATGTTAATTGGCAATTCACAGCTCTTAGTGTTTCATTCATTATTTCTCTGCAAGTATTTGAGATGTGATAAGACGTTTAACCCACTGACACTAACACAGCGTCGCTAAGTGAGCTGCTGTGTGACAAATATTGTGCACGGCTACGTGCCTGCTGTGGTGGGGAGAGAAGAGAAAAGGGGAAGAGAGGGGGAAACAGGTGAGACAGCAACGTGCAGAGAGAAGATTTATCCCCAAGTCACGAAGCCTGCTGACTGGCTGCTGCTGTCCATGAAAGAGGGACTTCATTTCGTAACTGCAAAGTCTCATGAACACACTTTTAATGTTCGACATTGCAACAAGATTACAGCCATGCTTGCAGCTCTGTGAGGCTGTACTTGAGCTAAATGCTAAAGTTACATGCTTATGTTTAGCAGATTTAATGTTAACCCCCCTAGTTTAGCATCTTAGCATGCTAACATTTGCTAATTAGTAATAATCACAAAACACAAGTATAGCTCCTGCTATCAAAGTTATATAGGGACCGATCAATCAGTGCCAGGAAGTGGCAATTTACTGATGATACATGACAATACGAGATCCACACCAACCAAAACTGTATTATACTTTAATTATATACATATATAAGCATGCTTTTGTGCTGAATATAGCTTTGACTCAATCACTCTGTTTCTCTGTATGCCAGTGTGGATATCTGGCTTGTGTTATAATTAGTTCCAGTCCAACAGAGGGCTTTATAGATTTATAGGAAAACAGTTTTTTGGGGGAGAATCTATGCCCTGAGAGATTCCTGAGTTAAGCTACTGGGCTTATGGGAAAAATATTATGATGATTAAACACTTCCAGAAGCAAGAAGGACTCACTCCATCTTCACTCACTGAAGTTTAACTAAACCTGTGGGATTATTTCCGCCTCAAGAGCAGCTTGCTTGTTGCTTTGTCATAAGCATCACATCCTTACTTTATTTGTCGTGGTTCACAGTCCACACCGGGGAGCAGCAGCCTGGCGGCCTGCCTCACGTCATCGCTGTCCACAGAGAAGCTTCGTCGATGCTCGGTGTGGGCGACAGCCACCCGGATCCACTCCATCAGCGGAGGCAGTACCAGGAACGGCCTGCATCAAATGGGCAAATCATATCCGATTTGTTGAAACTTAAAGGAATGTAAAATGCCCTTATCCACAGGCAATAAGGGCATTCAATATAATTCCAAAATAACTTACCAATGTTCCCTTTAAGTATGAAGAGGTTTTAAAAAACTGATAAAAAATACTTTAAAAGGCCCTGAAAGTTTATAATTTTCATCGATTTCTTACCATGGCTGATGGCATCCCACATACACACACTATTTTCTACCAAAGTTAGAAGAGTTTGGGTTATTTTACATGACAGATTTCTTTTGCTTTTGTCTTTTCTCTGTGCTCTTTCGCTGGTTTGAAGTGGATGGGGCTCCGTTGTTAAAAAGGTGACATACCCGTCAGGATTTAACAACATTTGAATCAGAACCTGATGACAGTTGATGGGCTGTCCGGTAACTGCCAGTCAAATCTGATCAAACCACAACTACACAGTCCTGCTGAAGAAGATTAGCTGTGTTACACTCTTTATAAGTGATACCTTACTTATAAGTGACAGTTTTTTTTTTTACCTCGAGTGTCACCATGAATGTAATGTTTTAGAGAAATACTTATGATTTGAGTTTTCAGGGGCTTTAACCTACTAAACTTATGCTATAGCATGTGTGATGCTGTGCAAACAGTAGGTCATTATACAACATGAAAAAGTGTTTTATATTAAAAAAAAACATAACAATTTAAATGATATACAATATGAAGAACACATTCATGTACGGTACATTGTGTATAATAAAAATGCACACCAAAAAGATCTTAAGAAGGCTATAAAAGAGAAAGAAAGTCCAGTCAGTCAGTTACATTTACCAATGCAGATACACAGAATGTTACATGCCATATTATTATACATACTGTAGTATCATGATTAATGTGACCTGTGTATGCCAAGATTAATATATTTTACCTAATCCGTTGTAACACATTGCTGCTTTATTCACCTTTCAAATAAAATCACTTAATAGAGATTCTGGTCCAACACTGATAGCACACAAACTTTCTAATTAAAGATGCCCTTACAGATAACTGTGAAGGCAGCTACACTAAATCAATATTCATAATTTATAACTCAGCTATTCCAGAACAGAAAGAGATCTAGATGCTGCAACCTCCCTAAATATTGTTATTACATTATTTAATCAAAATCAGTATTGGGTCTTGGCTGGCTGACATGTTCATATATCATCTTTTTTTCCATGACCTGTGTGTGTGTGTGTGTGTGTGTGTGTGTGTGTGTGTGTGTGTGTGTGTGTGTGTGTAGTCTCTAATCACATAACTTGTAAATCACCCAATCTCTCTTTCTCTCATGCACTCTCTTATGTTGTTCTGTCTGACGTTTATCTTTTCCCCTCACAGTGCAACAGCAGCAACATGCAGGTTAAGTCATTCATCAGGCATTTAACCCCTTTAGATCACTAACACAAGCAGAATGAGCTGTTTATAACACACACACATTAAAGATATAATGTGAGGAAAATAAAGTTAATCGCTTTCTTCCGGAGAGTTATACGAAATGAAACTTTATTGTTTCCCTGGACTTGATTGAGTTCATAGATCTACATTATTGCTACGAGTCTATCTGCTGGCAGTGTGCCTTCACTGTAGCCTCCTCATTCATAATAATTATCCTTTCATAAAAATGGTCCTTTTCTCTACTTTGTATTAGTGAACTAATGACAAACAGGACAGCCGTGGTGGCTTATCTGTGCCCTGAGAGCTGGTCATTGGTAGATCAAGACACATTGGAAAAATCCCATTCACTAGCTTCTCATTAAGCAGATAATAAAATAATAATTTTCCCCATTTGTATTTAACCATCATGACGATGCCACTTTTATGTACTCAACTATTAAGTACTTTTAGCAACAAATGTACTTATTGTACAAGAAACATTAGTGATGGTAGAGTTGGGAATAATTCTGACTCACCAGATCTCAGTTTAGATGATAAGACAGATTTTCCTTTTAGAATCATGAAGCAGTCTCAGATGCACATTAGAAAACCTTAAAATAAATGGGCTTATTTTATGGGATAGTCAGTTAAATTATATTATGAATCCATCAGCCCCTGAAGAGCTTTATTCCCTCATGACCCTCTGGCAACCATCATTTCTCAAAAGAATGATTCAAACAGAAGCACGTACCCAGCTGAGAGAAATCATTTGGGACTGTTACGTTTACCATGCATACAGCTGCCTGGTCCTTCTCTAATTTAGCTGTGAGCACATGTTTAGTTAAAGCAGCAGCTTTTAGATATTGACACACTGTGTTTGACTAGTCTACATTTTGTGTGAATCAGTTTCTCATTCCGCAACCAAAGCTATCCTTGTCTTTACACCTACAGTCTGCCAGGAATTTGAACTCTGGCAAGAGTTTAAAAAAAAACAAAAGCAAGGTCTCCGCTGCTGTTTAACAGATGGCTGAGTAATGTGATTATTCAGACCTCCTCCCTTTTCCTTCTGATATTTGCTTCCCCTGAAAGACATATCTACTGTTCTAGGTTTGCAAAAGAGGGAGGCCCAGTCTGGAATGAAAACAGTGATGGTAATGTTATCCATCCATACAGACAGCAGGACTACACACTGGATATATCATGAACCATAATCTGCAGCTCTGTTACTATTTTAAATTCCTCTAGATTTGTCACCTTTCTCACAAGCTTCAAAAGTTTGGAGCGATAAACCAATTTTGCTCTCCTTATTTAATGTCAGGTAAAAGGTGTAAAAGTAATTTTAATGATTTTTCACCTTACAAAGACTTATCTGAAGCTTCGACAAAACAACCAAAGAAGGGTTCATCTTATTTTAACATATTCTCCCTCCGTCTCATCCCGGCGTGTTATATAGGCTCTTTCTACTTGTCTTCAACCTTTCAGCAGAATGCTAAATAGAGAATTTTCTCTCCGGGGACCCGAGAGCCTGCTGACATGTCACTCTGCCTGACATTCCTTATGCTCCCTCAGGGTTGTCAGGAAAGAGTTTTATCTCCACAGAGTGGAGGAAAGATGTTGGGAAATCTGTCCATCCGTCCATCCAAGTGAAAGCCCTCTGGTTCCCATCAATCTGCTCAAAGCCTAGGGAAGTGTCAGCGCTGACCAGCCCACGCAGCATCTTACATCAGGAGCACTTGTGGGGTGAAAAACTTGTGCAAAAAAGTAGGAATGTCTGTACTAACCTTTTAGACCAATTGAAAATATTCTAGCTCTGGTATGCCACTAACTGACAAAGATATCCTTTCAACCATGTTGCCTCTGTCAGTTAGTATATATATATATATATATATATAATATATTATATATATATATATATATATATATATATATAATATATTATATATATATATATATATATATATATATATATATATATATATATATATATATATATATATATATATATATATATATATATATATATATATTTTTTTTTTTTTTTTTTTTTAACCTTTATTTATTCAGGGAAGGTTCACTGAGAGGAAGCCTCTCTTTTGCAGGAACACCCTGATCACATTCACACAGTTGCACACATTCATACCTGGAAGCTGCCCAGTACAACAGTCTGATCTGCTGCCCACGGAGCAGCTCAACTGGAGCGGTTGGGGTTATTGGCCTTGCTCAAGGGCACCTCAGTGGTGGTAATGAGCAAGGGACAAACGCTGCTCTTTCACTTTCCCCACTCAGATGTTATCCTGTCGGTCTGGGGATTGAACCGACGTTCTAACCTTCAGGCCACTACTGTCCCCAAATATATGTGTCTACCTATCAAGACGGAGAGCTTTTACAGTGTGTGAGGTGTGCCAGAAATGTGAGACTTTTTTGGAGATTGGATTTCAACTTACATACATTATCTCTGTGTTTAACCGGTCTCTCTTGTGTCCCGGGATCATCACCCATCTGCCTGCCTGTCTTCTTGCTTGTCTCCCTGGCTACCTGCCAACCTCCTAGCCTCCAAGCTACCCCTGCCTGCCACACTTCCCCCTCATTCCACGCTCACGCCAGCCTTGTCCTCCATTATCTCCATTCTTCCCATTCCTGGCCAACAGGCCTTTATCCAGATCCTGCTCTACAATAAAAACTATTTTCTTATCACCCAACCCTACCCGTGTCCTGCATTTGGGTCCCTCCTGTGTTCATAACAGTGTTTGTGGTTGTTAGTAATCTATTATTCACAGGGTGTTCAACAACTGAATCGGGAAACAGCTTTTGTCTTCACCTACTGACCTTTAACTCAACCTATAAGATTATTTCTGACTGGTAAATTTCTATCCTGTTTCCACACTGGGTTGGTTTGTTTGAGTTCTAAACCAAAGTCCATCTGATTTTAACCCTACTAGTCGGCTTTCACACATGTTTATAGTGTCCCACATTACGACATAAGTGTAGTTATTTCATCATAGAGCAACTGTTCAACCCCATTGTTGAGAAATAATGTCCTGCACACAGGGAACCTAGAGAGACACTTAAGCACGACTGAAGGGAACCGAATAATCTGTGCTGCATGTTTTGCTTCTCTACTAGGACAAAATGTATTCTTCTTTCCTGTGTTTCTGCTCACAATTCAAGAATGCCACCAATGATGCTATCCATGCAAACATGAAGTTTCCTTCAGTAACAGTACGGATGACAACGACTACCGCAGTTCAAATGTAACCAATCTGGGACCACCTAATTTAGGTGGACCTGGATAGGGCTTCTTGGTCCACAGAGAGTTCATATTAGCGCATTTTTAGGCAAACTGTAGTCTCGCATTGCCAGACCTTTTTTCACAGCGCTGTGGAGGAGGGTCTGGCTAGTCCACACAGCAAGCTGGGATGGGAGAAAAACATGCTCTCGTTTATTTCTTTAAACCAATCACAATCGTCTTGGGCGGTGCTAAGCGCTGAGCGGAGCCACGTTGCCTCTGCAAAATAGCCTCGGGAAGGAACTTGTTTTGGTGGAACGTGTACGTTCAAAGGTTGTTTTAGTCATGCAACAGAAAATTCAGATTGGACAGATAGTCTAGCTAGCTGTCTCGATTTACCCTGCAGAGATCTGACAAGCTGTTAACCATAGTCCTCATAAATCGACTGGAGTTTAAAAATACAACACATAGAAAACGGAAGGTAATGGACATCTGAAAACCGACATCTGAAAAGAATGACATCAGGTGGAATTTCTGGCAGAACGAGAGCAATCCGGAAGTGGAATGTCGTGGACATAGACTAGGCAAACTGTTACTGGATTTGGACTAAACTAAAAGTGTGAAAGCAGCATAATCTCCAAGGTTACGGCAGGACTTACCTCTCAGTCTGTAAAGTGACTTTGGATGGCTCAACGTTGGGGTTCTCCCACTCCATCTGTGGACAGTGCATGAAGTAACACAGTGTGTAGAGGGCCTCGGGCTCCCAGTGTACTGTGATGTTGGTGGTCTTCTGGTGGACCGGAGTCCCGTTGCTGGGGTTCTTGATGTGCAGGGGTTGGAGGTGGTGCATGGCCCGGGATACCAGATCACCTGGAGGATTTTTTCATACATGAGAATAGATTTTACCAACATAATGTGATGAATAAAAATGACAGGAATAGAAATTCATTAAAGATAATAACATTGTGTAGTACGCTGAGGAAAGATCTAGTCATTATAACAAAGTCCTACGCATTACTCTCAGAGCACAAATTCATTTTCTTCACCACTCCTTTGTCATGGGAGTACTCGCAACACTTCTACTCACTCCTTCAATCGCTCACTCTCTGATTCAGCGTACATTTAGTCATACACATATGCCCACACAATTCTTAGTGAGTGGGAAAAGCTGCCTTGAAATGTTAGGCACATCGTGCTCTCAGTAAATACGTTAGGAGTCTGAGCTCTCTCATTTTTATCTTAGCTCTTATTTCTCTGTTTTTCTCCCAGTTTTCTTTCACAAGAGTGATGGGGAAACTACAACATCTGTGTCAGTGTGAGTTTGCAAAATGTCAAATTAATCTGGGAAGCATTTTTAGGCCTTGTGAACTACCTGCCGTTAGAAATGTGATTGTGGGCTAGGAGGACAGTCAGATGCATTAGGGATAATCATAGACTGGGGATACTTTAGATCGTTTTTAGAACCTTTACCATCGTTTCTATAATGAGTGATCAAATGTGAAAAGTCAGAAGATCAACCAGGTCATAAACAAACCAACAATTTTGCGATAGAGTCAGAGTTAGTAATGCAGTGTGCTCTTATTTTGACAGAGTGAGGTATTTTTGTCGCGCCAACATAATTTTTAAGTTGACAAGGAAGCTGCAGCAGCATTTGCTTGGAACACTGAAGTTACCATTTTTTACACTGATCGAAGAAATGCTGCGATTAAAGGAATAGCTCAACATTCCCTTTTCAGGTGGAAAGTTTGATGAGAAGATCAATTATACTCATGTCTGTTAAATCCATCTAGCAGCTGGTAAGCTTAGCAAAACATGAGCAGCCAGCATATAACAACCTGTAAAATGGCAAAATGTCATTTTCTTCACGGCGCACAAGACAAAACGTGCTTTAGAGGTGCTGGTAGTCAGATTTTGTTAACTTTATGCTTATTTATGTTTCCATTATTTATGCTAAGCTAAGCTTATCTTCTCCTGGCTCCAGCTTAATATCTAATGGACAGAAAAATAGATTGGAAAAATTGGAAATGTGGGCAATGATTCAGAGGTCTGGAACCAGGCTACCACGTTCCCAGATGTTATCAAAAACATAAGCATGACGGCCCAAAATATGAACTAGAAGGCCAATGTCCGCTAAGGCCATGACCTATTTTGCAATATTAAAGTGAAAAATAATTTGTGTAGCTGCCCCGTGATTTAGATCCGATCCAAAATCTAATGGGTTCTTCCTTTGCCCATGCTACACCCTTCCACCAAGTGTCATGGAAATTGGGCCAGTAGTTTTTCTGTACTCCTGCTGAAAGACAACAACAAACCTAACTGCAACTCCTTGGCGGAGGTAATAATTCGATCCAAACTGCAATAAGCTGCAATGATGCTTTAGTTACATTATAGGGACACACATATTTTCACACTCTCACACATTAGGGCTTGCATAAAGGTCGAGAATAGGCAGAGTAATTGCGTATTTGAGGAGGCATATATCAAAAAGTTTTTGAAAAGCGTAACTTTAGTTCATTCATGATGGAGGACATCTTGTAATATTTTTCCCAACATCACGAGGACTCACACAAAAAAACCTTATAACTGAACAGATCTCTGTTAAAACTACACAGGCCACAGAGATTAGGTAAACCTTTATTCAAGGCAGAGAATAGAGAACATGTTCTGCTTTTTCACTTTGATGAATGTTGTCAATTGCTTTTGGTACGAACCCATTTCAAGCCGTGAATTTCAAAGTCTGAAATCCAAAACTTGTGTACTACTGAGGCAGATATTCAGCGCTGACATTTAGAGAGTCATACTTCTCTGATTCACGATTTTGGCAGTTTTACAGCAGTATATCAATGAGGTCATTAGTGATGCATTTAAGAATAATGATATTGCTCTGAGAGGGAAAATACTGCAGTGTTAGGTTGCTGTTTCGATTTCTCAGAAAAATGAATACCCGCATTAATCTAATTATTTACTTGGTTTATTGGAACGCTGGATGTTTGAGGCTTATAGGAGAACAAGGACACTGAGTTCAACCAGAAAACACCACAGCCTACAACTTGGGAGTTAATGCATTCTCTTACTGCATCCATGAATAATATGTGTATAAAACAATAAATGTGAAAGTCTGAAGCTGTGAGCTGCAGTGCTCACAGTAAACACATCGCAGCACAACACACATCCTCTCTTTGAGCTTGTTTGATTGTTTGTTCCCAAAAATACCCAGTCTGAGGAATGCTGGCTTGTCTTGAAACCTCATTGCTTAGACAGAATGACACGGTAAGAGTGTGCTCCAAGGTTCTCCATCTGTCAGACGAAAGGCCCCTGACAGAGTTCACAGGCAGCCAGACGTAAACAGAGCACGATGCTCACAGCACAGTTTGCACTCCGGCTCCAGGGAGCCTCACAGACAGTTATCTAGAAAGAATTAAATACATCAATATATGTACATGGGAACTCTACGATACTGTTGAAGTGATTGAAGATGTGTGGCCGGGTAAGACTCCTATCTCCAGGTATGACATATTAGACAAACATGATTAGGTATGAAATGAATCAGATGCAGTGGGGCAGCTCCTGAAGGGGCTTGGTGCAGACCAAAGAAATCATGATAAGACCTGCGACTGAGGAAGATGTGACACTTTTAGTAAGTGTCATTCGGTTTTTGTCGGTTCATGTGTCATGACAGTGTCATGTCACTCTTATGTAGATACCTTCAAGTAAAGTGTTACCAAGATGTGACCTACAGCCAGTGCTACAGTTGTCATTGACATTGGGGAACTAACATAGTTTGGTTGAGGTTATGGGGATGTTTCTAAAAAAACCTATTATCTCAATCAGCTTCTTAATATAATTGCTGGGCTCCTACATGAACTCAACATTTTCTGCAAAAGTTTTGGTGATTTAACATTAGAAATTGATGAAATTCTTGTTTTGTCTGAGCTCTTCTGACCGGTTTGAAAAGGGTTAATCACATACTTCTGTGCACTAATGTAGCTCAGCGTAAATTCTTTCAGGGAGACTTTAATAACTTTATCACTTTTCTCTACACAGATCAGCTGTTTTCGAGAGAGTCGATTGTCAGTTAAACCAATCAGATTCTGCCTCGTATTCACAAGCCAATCACAGCATGACATCCATGTTTTATATCTGTTCTCTCCTCTGTGGCTGTCAGTTGTCATTTCAGGCAAGAGTGCGATCCTCCTCCTCCCCTTCCACCTCCATGGTGTCTTCACCCGGCACTCTGTTTTCTTCCAGCTGACCGCTTCCTTCACCTCCTTCGTCTGGTCTTCGTGCCCCTTTCACCATCACCACCAGTGTCTAGACTCCATTGGGGATATGTCCGGGTTTTTTCTAACCCTTTAAAATATCTACATTTTATACGATGGAGTCTAATCTCCAAAGACTATGTACAGTTCATATTTTGCATATGTAACCTACAAATAAATCTTGCATATCCGCAACGAAGTCTCTCCTGATTAAAATAACAGTTTGGCAACATTTGAATAAAAATCTGATGACAGTTGGAGGGTTGTTTGTCTACCAAATGCGATCAAACCACATCCACATAGATTAGCTGAGCTCTTGCGTGCTAAATACTCCAACAAATAATATCTAAGGCAGTTTGTTTCAATACTTACGGAATACTACTGAAGCCGAAGTTTTAGGGGCTTGAAATGATAAAAACTGATTAGGAATTTCTTATCATTTAGTCAGCAACAGTCCTTAACTTTAATCAGACCATAGGGGTAATCATTAAAGTCAACAAGCATTACTTGCGGCTACACTGTGCAGCTTGCAGACTCTGTTTGCTATGCTGGTTTGGTACTCGGTAGCATTTAGCTTGAAACATCAATTAGGCAAATTCATTCAGCACAGAAAACCTTTCCACTGCTGGCAGTCAGGTAGTCCCCATGCTACTCAGTGTGAGTTTACACAGCGTGCTACTGGCCTGAATATTAAGAGGAAGTGAGATAAAGATTAAGGAGATTAAACAAAGAGGACTGAAATATGCATTTACGTTACAAAACCCCAGGTACTCAGTGGGAAAACAATATAAACTAACCACTAAACAGACAACAGAGAAACACTACGTTCAAGAACTGACAATGCTCCCCGCGGTTTGCAGAGATTGCTGAGCATAAACAGAACTACAACACGTCCATAAATAAAAGACAACATCTAGTTTATTACTACACCAACATAACAGTCAGCCACCATGCAAATAGTTAAACTGCAGCTGTCCCTCTGAGCTAAAAGCCAGCTAATAATCAAGCTTTCTTTGCCGCCGTTAATTGTTCTTATGACTTTGGTTCTGTCTGCAGGACAACATTTGCTCGAGTCTCCTTTGTTTTAATTATCTAAGCGAAACTCCTATGGGGTTCATGCTTCATCTCATTTGAATTAATCATAGGGGACAGCTTAGTGTCTTCCTTTTCTCGCAGCCAAGTCCTTCCCTCTTGGAAGGACTCATTAAAGAGCAGAACTTTGTTCCCTTTTCCCTAAGAAAAAATGGTGAAACAGCACAGAGCAGTAACTCCCTGCTATAATGAAATGTCAACACTGTAAATTCTGTCTTACAGAAGCTGCAGACCCTGTACGCTTGTCTTTCTCTACTACATTACAACTACATAAGAACTAATGTTTTCATAGGTCTAATCATTTTCATGTAACAAGATGAAAGTAACCTGTAACTCCACAAAAGCAAAACTTTATCAAGACTAAGGTACCATCCACACGGAAACGCTTTTTGGTGTAAACGCACAAGTTTTGCATCGTTTTGGCCGCTCGTCCAAACGAATCCTGTAAACGCGCTGCCTGAAGACGCACTTTTTTTAAACCTGGTCCCAGGGTGAACAAATTGGAAAACGGCAGCCCTTGCGGCTTCGTTTAGACAGCGAAGCCGCATACTTGCGTATTGATGATGTCATCGCCACACCCCTCGACGTCTAGCCTTCGACCTCTTATCCCGCGACGACGTCTCATAACAACAACAACAATGGCGGACTACATGCTTGTGTTCCTGCTGGAGAAGATATTGAGCCATTTTCGTCGTCTTCTTCTTGTGTTTGGTTTCGTCTTCTACTGTCTGTTTGCATACAGCGTGCAAGCTTTATGGGCACGCTCCACCTCTTCTTCTCTGTTTTTGGTGAATTTCTGTAGCAGAAACAGCACCACCTATAGGCCTGGAATATGAAGTAGCGTGTTGAGTCGTTTACAAATGGATCCGTTTGGACGCAACTATTCTTGAAACGATGCCAGGGAAGACGGGGAAAAAGATTGTTTTGGTACGTGTGGACATGGCCTAAGAGTCTCAGTGAGGCTGTACTTAAGCACAACAGTGCTACTGTAAATGCTAATGATAGCATGGCAACATAGAGAGATGTTAGCATGCTGATTAGTTGGTATAATTGTCACCATGTTCACCCTCCTATTCAAGCATGCTAACATTTGCTAATTAGCACTGATTACGGCTGAGGCTGATGCAATTCGTTTTACAGGTATTTGGTTATAAAAGTATTGAACATTGAATATTTGACCTGATGATGTCACTAGATGAAAAGTCATATTGTCACCAAAATAATCACAATTCATCCTAAGGGGAATATGAATGTGTGAACCAAATTTAATGGAAAAATAATCCAATAGCTGTTGAGATATTTTAATCAAAGCGACAAATATCAACTTCATGTTGGCGATAACCAGAGTTAGTAGGATACATCTTCTGGGGACAAATTTCATGCTAATCCATCTACATTTTGAGATATTTTAGCATCCAAACCCTTAATTGCACTTTCTACGCCTCAACTAAATCTTTTTGACGTCAACTTTAATGTTTTCTCTTCTCAGTGTTAGAATATTGGGCCAGGTTAATGTTTCTCTTTTTAAGTTAAGATTGCTTTTAAAACATACTTCATATAGCAGTTTGTATTTTCTAGGTATCAATGTACTCCTACTCTGCAACAGGAACAACAAAGCACAATGTAATTATGTGCTCATAACGAGAAGCCACAGGGAATGTGGTTTGAGTTATTGTACTTATTGAACCGTGTGTTAACTTTGATGGAGAGTAATTGAACTGTGATAAGTTCCTCTTGCAATATAAGCATAAAACCCAAAATGATTTTTAAATCTCATTTTTAGTCCATTATTGCTACAGTATATAAAGCACCAATAATACCAATATCACCAAAGACCATGCATTTCAGTGATTCTGTATGATTTCATTTTCTTATCATATATTTTAAATATAGTTATACTTTATCTGTCAATTTCATATTTGGGATAATAGTTTTCCATTATAGTATCTCACCATTTTGGGGCTGTTTTTTATTCTTTGTGTTGTGTATGTTTGCAAAGATTTGGAATATAATAATATATAATAATATAGAAAATAAAGGCTTGTATACTCTTTTCTGTCACCACCAGTTATTTGGAGCTACACTGTACCAGAGCTTCATGAGCTCAGAGGAAATGCCAGCTGCAAAACAAACACTCTAAAAGTGCACAAAAATGATCTACATGAATATTTATTCCTGTAGCCTTAATAATGAAAGTGCAATTGACTAACTTTTGAAACTAAAGACACTTGAACTTTTTTGGATTTTTTTTTTAAAGCAGTTTTTGTGTCATAATAAAACTTAAAGACATGTTACTAGCATACATAATAAACTGAAGAAAAGTATTTCAACAAAAGCTGCAGTTTTTACATACTTTATAGCCACATGAAATTAATAGGGATGTAACCCCACTTTGAGCATGAGACGTTTCTTTTTTTGTATAAGAAAAAAATGGTAATCAATTTTAAATTGAACACATTCAACTCTACGCTGTCTTGCACTGTCCATGCACACAAGTGAACTGTGTAAAGATCACACCCATTTACACGCCAGATAGCAGACTTTAGGCCTTTAGGGTGTTAACGTAGGCATGTTTAGAAAATTTGTAATGAAAATAAAAATTCTGACTAGGCGTCTGAACTACTTCCATGTATAAATTAATTGAACAGACGTGATTGTCAAGTGTTTCTAGAGCACATTCTAGACGAAAATAGTCAGCAAACAAGCCTGTAATTCAAGCAGACAAAGTGAGGTGAGCCAACTTCTTGTCAAATGTGAGCCGAGATTATCACGGCGAGACAACTGTTGTGTTCCCTAATGGAGGACTGAGATGGACGATTGCTCCGCTATCCTCTGACATACTGACATGGCCTATAGCTCCCCGGGGGCCGGACCGAGGACATTTAATCATCACTTGGTAATACGACCGACTCCGAGCTCTGCCTTTGGGGCTCATTAGCAATTCCATGGCAACTATTAATCACAGTCAATTACAGGACATGTCATCTTCAACACAGAACTAGAAGATACTTTTACCAGTGCTGTTCAAAGTGGGAATAAATCACCGGTAGACATATTTAATATGGGACATATGAAGGGAGGTCAGTGACAACGTAAGTGGTTGAATAGACATTGACAGATACAGTACAGTAGCTGCTTTTCAGACTGTATGTGTGTATATATATGTCCTTAGCTTGGTGGTTTTATAATCCAAAGTCACATTTTTATGGCCAGGATGCAATCATAGAGAGAGGGACCATCTGGAGTTCTGGGAGTTTACCTGCTGGGCCAGTCGACCTGTGAGCCGGCGGTGAGCCAAACAGGAATGAAACAAAAGGGTAAAAATATATCCAAATTTCTTTTTTTCTAGTCCTTTCTCCCTGCAAACAGGCTTCATAGAGGGAGGAGGGGGAGGGTTGGTCACGAGCGGACCAGTGATCCATCTTCTATTTTATTGTTTTATACACTGAACTCATGGTAATGTGACACACTGCTTGTGTTCTGAATAAATCCCAGCTACATGGAAAAGCAGCAGGGCACCATCTGCAAAGGTTGGGCTGAAAAAAAAAAAAACTCTAAGAGAACAAAATAAAGTGCCATGATACAAATGCTACATAATGATTCATTTATTCTGAAGCACCAGGCATCAGTGATGCACTAGCGGTTCCAGCCATTGGACTGCCTTGACCCTCTTCTGAAAATATCATATGCTCTCATACATGACCAAACAACACAGTAAATATTAAAAGCAAGACGAGATATAATAAAGGAACTTATAAAAACAAATTACATCGTGGAGCAAGGAAAATGCTGAAAATATCAGCCATTAACTTTAAATGGTCAACACATAGATCTCAATTAATCAATCATTTCATTTTAAACCTGAATCTACTTACTATATTTAATGTTAAAGAGATTGCTCATAGAGACAACTCCATAGAGGTAGCATGAATCTCTGCATCTCTACAAAGCTTTTCAGCCTCTTTCAGCTAACCTTTTTCTTTTAAAGGCACATTTATGGCTTGATTTAGTCTCACATCTCTCCTCAACATCTAAATCAACTGTATACTAACTGCCCAGCACCACATAGCAGAAAGACAAACATTAGCAACAACGTTAGCAACTAGCTGGTGAAGTGAAGCACTTAGCAGCTTATGATATTTTTCCAAAAAGAGGAAAGGTCCAAGGCACCCTTCTGGCAAAAAGTTAAAAAAGCCTTTGTTCAGATGGTTATTTCATTATAAAATTCTTAAAGCATAGGCACTGCTTGTATATGTTAAAATATAGCTGGGTTACAACCCACACGTTACAGCACAAACAGCCCTCTTCAGGGTGTTTATCTTGGGAGTTGGTGGAGATCAAAACAGAGCTGAAAGTGGAGTGAATATTAAACTTTCATTCTTCAGGTGGCCGGAAACGTGACCTCAAATTAATGCTAATATTGCTCCGTGTCAGTTCGATGTGTAAATAGGCAACTGTTTGACAGCATGTTATTCATAACTGCTATATATAAGTCGATAACATTGAAGATTCAAGGATTTATTTGTCACATACTCCTAAATATGTGCAGTGAAATGTGGGGGTGGTATACTCTAGACTAGAGGATGTGCTAAAAGTGGCTAGTGTGCAATAATAATGAAACAAAAGTTAGAATAGAGTCTGCTTAGCAACTTTGACCACGTCTCAGCCCCTAGTGGCCAAAAATCGATCAACACAGCTTAAAATGTTTCTTTAAGGTTAAGTTGTCATGCTTTAACTTTATTGATAAACTGATTAAAACTTAGTTAATGTGCAGTTCCTTCCTAACCAGTCACAACACCACTATGTGGATCTCTGGAGGCAGGAACACTTGAAGGCAGAAGCAGCATAATAGCCATCTGTTTGACCCCAGGATCCTTGAACAGAACAGCGGGGCATAGAATAAATCATTGAACTGTTTAGTTTTGAATTAGAAATTAACTAAAGAATATTACATTTATTTCATATCTCCTTGTTATTTTGAGTATCAGGGTCAGCCAGGGTCAAACATTCAGAGTGCCCCCCCCCCCCCCCATCCCTGGACAATATTTTGACTACATATACAGAATGACGGTCCCATGATGCAAGATGCTGCAAATGTTAAGAAATCCCTGTTTAGGAAAGTCGTGTGCTTGTCTCTGCGCTGCTGTTGTATCATATCTGATGGTACTGGTGCAGCAACCATCACAATTTCTTCTTTCTGGCCATTACAGCCTCCCACAGCAGCCCCCTGTCTCCTGCAGCTGTCCACTCCTGGACTGATGATTGTGAAGAAGAGCAATGAACAAACACCAGAAATGCACAGTGCATCAGGGGGGAAAAGCTATGAAGGCTCATTTCCCCAGAAGTTCCAGAGATCCCCAGAAAAAGTCTGTTCATTAACAATTATGAAACTGTGGAAAATAATACAAGACCCTTCTTGATAATGGCTTCTCTCAGTCTAAAGAGGCTTCTGAACCGTGGCTTCATTTTGCCTCATCATCTTAGTTTTGCCAGATATTTCCAGTCTGTGGAGATGGAGCAAGATATTACACAAACTGACTCTGTCGTTCTATTGTCATCATCTTTCCTGCAACTCACAGGAGGGGACTTCTAAATGTATGCCACTTTATGGCTAATGGCTCTTTTAGGGACTTTAATGGCTCGTCTGTGAAGATCTGCAGAAGCACTACTGCTGCAGTGTATAATAAATATCTTTCCTATGTGTGGTCTTGATTATCCAATTTATCAAATGTGCATTAATAGTACTGCACCATAATATTTCAGCTGAGGGCTTATTTTGATCCATTTTTTAAATATGCTTTAGGATTACAGAACATTAGCATGCTAACATTTGATAATTAGAACAAAACACAAAGTACAGCTGAGGCTGATGGGAATGTCATTGGTTCTGCAAGTATTTGATCAAATTGAAATACATTTAGACCTGATAATGGCACTAGTGGAAATGTCAGAAATGGAGGACCAAAGTTATTACAATTGATCCTGTGAGGAACATAAATGTGTGTGCCAAATTTCATGGCATTTTATCCAACAGTTGTCGAGATATATCAGTCTGGACCAAAGTGGTGGACCATCTGACACTAAAAACCATTAATGTGAATGTCACGGCCGTGCTAGAGAAAAAGTCAGAGAATTATTAAAGTCATTAGGATGCATTATCAGGGAATAACACATATCTGTATCCAATTTCATGGCAATCCATCCAATAGTTTGGGTGTTTTGTCTTATTTTGGTAGTCTGTTTATATGGTTTGTATTTTGCTCAGTTTCCTGTATTATTTTGAAAGTTCTGTTTTCTTCCTTGTCTTGTCTGATTTTACTTCATGTCTTGTGTTTTCCCGCTTTTTTTTATTACTCTGCCCAGCCCTAATGTGTGTCACCTGTTTCCCAGCCCTTGTGTCACCTGTCTTGTGTTACCTCATTACCCTCTGTATTTAGTCTGTGTATTTCCCCTTGTCCTTTGTCAGATTATTGTGTTTGTGAGTCTTGTCTCCTGGTGGTATTCCTGTGTGTTCTTCGTCTCCTGTCGGTATCTCTGGGGTTCATTCCTGTCCGTGTTTGTGCTCCAGTCTATTTGTTTTGTGTAAGTCTTCCCTTGGTCTCTGTGCTCTTTTGTTATTCTACTCGGTTTTCTCTTTTTGCATATTGGACTTCCTCAGTTTCTACTCCTTGTGTTTCTTTTGCGTTTTAGGCTTTTTTGGATTCCAGTTTTGTTTGTACCTTGGATTTGTTTGTGTTTTTGGAATTAAATCTTCACATCATACTACTCCTCAGTTTTCTGCCTCTGCATTTTGGGTCCGCGTTTTTCTCCGCTCATTCTCCAGAACTTAACATAGTTATTACGATATATCAGTCTGAACCAAAGTGGTGGACCAACCAACTGACAGACAGCCAGCCGTTCCCCTCAATAGAGCCATTCTGCTTGGCTGAAAAAGATTTAAGATAACACCTTCAATAATACCTTGTAAACTACAGTATGTAAACTTTATGGGTAAAATAAGTAACAGCAAAGGTAAACTATTTGTACCGTCAAAGATAAAGACAGGTGAGAGATCAGAGAAGGTTAGAGCATGTTATATTAAGAAATTAAAGACCTAACTAGATTATTTATTTATTTATTTATTTATTTTTTCTCAAAATGAAAAAATATATTGGCACCATAACCATGGAGGGTCGAAATAATACATTTTATTTATGGGTACCTTTCATAGCACTCAAGGTCACCTTACAGTTAAAACAAGCAAAAATACAGTTTAAAAAGGCAAATATAATTAAATTAAAACCAACACATTTAAAAGATTGAGATAGGAAAAATTAAAATAATGAAATCTATCCATCGTTTTGATGGAGAGTGAAGTCATGTGGGGTAGGCCTTTCGGAAAAGGTGGGTTTTGAGGGAGGTTTTAAAGGTGGGTAGAGACTCTATGGTACGGATGGATAGTGGGAGGGAGTTCCAAAGGCGAGGAGCAGAATTGGCTGAATGCTCTAAACCCCGTTGTGGACAGGCGGGCAGAAGGAGTGGAAAGCAGTGAGGAAGAGGAGGATCGGAGTGTTCGGGAGGTAGTGTAGGGCTTAAGGAGTTCAGAGAGGTATGGCGGAGCGAGATTATGGAGGGCTTTGAAGGTGAGAAGAAGAATCTTAAAGTCAATATGGTATTGGACAGGGAGCCAGTGCAGTTGTTTAAGGAGAGGAGTAACGTGTTCAGTTATTGGGGTTCTGGTGATAATACGGGCAGCTGAGTTTTGGACCAATTGGAGTTTATGGATGGGAATAGTCAAAATTATAGTCATATGATTTTTAAAAGAGAAACCAGCAAAATAAGTCATAGTCAAGCCTCTATACACTATCCAGTTTGTGTCTTTAAAATAAAAGGACTTAAGGACTAAATAAAAAAAAAAAGCCATAATAATCACACTTGCACACTGCCTTCTTGCAGCAAAAGAATGAGTCAATGGTAAACTGGCTGTGAATAAAGCCAGAGAATAATACCCTTCCTAATGACAGGAGTTCAGTCAAAATACCAACAGCTATTAGGCTCTTTTGTGAAGTCCCCTTTCATTAAAGCCCTGCTGCAAACAGCTGCCTATATTTGCCTCTAAACAGCTGCCCTGTCTTTTCTTTTTTTCCAGGAAACAGTGAGGTGAGAACTAAGAGCAGCCTGTTCAATTCACTGCCTTATTACCCCAAAACTTCCATTAGCCTTCTGGGCTCTCACCAAAACACTCAATTAGTGAGTGTGCATTATCTCTCAGCAGCACTGCTGTGAAGTCTATGGTGTAATGTCCATAGTCTTATTGCAGCAGGACTTGAGTGTAAAGTGGATGTTAAACTCGGACAACTTCAGCTTGTCCCTTAGCCACTAAAGTCACTAGTAGTCAAGGAGCTAAGAGAGGCAGGCTCGACTATCATACGCTCTCACATGTCAGGCTGATGAGTAATTATTAATGAAGAACATCTGCCTGTGGGTGTTGTACCTCTCCGGAGAGCTGCCGCACACTCGAACGCTCACACGTGCCGGTGCAGTCGTGTGCACTCATCAGCTTCGTTGGATACGCGATACATTCAATAGACTTTGATTAGAATCCAACCCTTGGGCTACACGGCAACATAGCAACGGCATGATCCAATGAAAACGTTGACTAGAGATGTAAACAGAGACCGCTGACCTTAGACATGAACAAAGTAATCAGCGCTTGACAAGTCTGTGGTTATTACCATCAAGAGTCCTCAGTTAATGTTTGTGTCCTTGTGGAACAAACCTCTCAACAACATGACAAGAAGAACAGTTTACAGTTTAAAATTGATCCCGTGTTTGATGTTGTATAATCAGGGCTTTAAAATAGAGTACACACTTGTTTGGGCATGATGGGTCATTCTTTAAGTGTGTCTTTGGCTCTCCTTCGTTTTCCCCATTTGCTGCTGCCGGCCAAGTTGCCATGTGATGCATTCTCAGTTGGCAAGTAAACTGCTGAGATCTTTATCCACCGTCCGTCCTTGTTTTTGCCTTGTGTTTTGGGAATCGTACATCAGCCTTTAGAAATTTTGTCAATGGATTATGGAGGACGAAAGGACACCCGGTAATACTTTGGAAGACAGACCCAGGATGAATAACAAATACAAGAAAGCTGATACTTTTCCTTGTTGGAAGTATTCTTTCCAAATAGTCAAAGAGAAGGCAAACAGAGAAGCATATTTACAGCTTGCAGATGAAGTTGATGCAAAGACAAGTGGAAGCTAACAGTCACTAGTTACCAGGAAGGTGCAAATTGAGGTACTGTAAATGTTTGTTGAAAAGAGTTTCAACTTTAGCAAAAATGTTGGCCTATCCCAAGGCTTTAGTATTGTACAGAGAAAAGAGGAAAAGGAAAGAAACTGGAGGAAACTAAGTGTGACCCAACTGAAGTGACGTCTTTAAGCTGTAGGTTGTGTTCAGGGTGAAAAAACAAGGGCTGCAAAAACACTGCTCAAATAGCTTTGTGTTCAGTCTGAACACACCTTTACAGACAAATGTTTACAATGTCCACCACTTTAGCATGTTAGCATGCTAACATTTGCTAACTAGAAACCATCTTGCGATGGGATCACACCAGCTGCGATGCCAAATCAGGCCAGGGGCATAAAGTGTGGAGGCCAATGGCCCCTTCCCTACTTCCTACCCCCTACTTCTGGCGCCCTTGCTCGGACCACACCCATTCTCAAACTCGTACACCCGTAAAGTTCGTGACTGTATTTTGCATGGTTGTGACACTATCGCGATGACAAAATCTGGCCGCAGACAGAAAGATAGACAGACCACAGATAGATTTATTGATACTGCGTGATCTAAAATTAGTTAGTTTTTATTATTAACTATGTTATTGTTTTTGTGTGGACCTCAGGAAGACTAGCGAGCACTTTGTGAAAGCTAATTGGGATCCTAATAGAGAATACAGAGTAAAAACGTTCACTTCCACGTTACATTAGGTCTGCTTTAACCTAGAAGTCTTTTGATTTTGAAATTAGCAACACCACACTTATGAAAACACAAGAATGAAAATTGAGAAAGACCCCTACCTTTAGCAAATGTGGTCTTACATCTTATTTTTGAAAAAGACTCGAGTTATACCTTTAACAGCTCTTTAATCGCTATTCTAATCTTGGCAGCACTGAGCTGCGATGAGTGAGTGGGATCCTGTGACAGGTATCGAGGGACATTAAACCATTATACAATAATGAATCCAGCCTCACATAATTACTGCAGCATGCAGCAACAGCCTACAAGATTTTCCAGCATGTGTCTTTTGTGTGAGATGAAGAGGTGTGTGTCTGGAGGATTGTGAGGAAGGTTGTTTGTGTCAGCATGCCCCCACCATCCTCCTTAAGGTGCTGGGAGACAGATAAGGAAAATGGCTGCACCCTGCTCCTGTGGCTGAATGAGCTAGCCTCATCTTTCCAGCCAAGTCAACTTTTTTTTTTAAACCACGGTGTCTCTAAGGTGGACAGCCACAAAGAAGTGAATGGTACTGCAGACCTCTGTGAGGATAGAGGAAGGAAGGAGACTACATGACAGCAGGGACCTTTGAGAACATTGACAGACTGCTCTGCCTTGACATGTCCATTAGAGAGAGTGACTGAAAAGCACATAAGGGTGACATTATCATCAGTAGCTACGGTGGTCAAATGGGTAAAAAGAAACAGAGCAACCTTATAGCTCAAATTGCATCACCCTGTTTTTTAATGAGCATTTATCAACTTAAGAGAAAATAAGTCTGACTGACTCATTTTTCTTTTTTTTCCTCTTTTGTATCACCCTTGCTGAAAAGTGGGTCAGATGTGAGATTAGGAAAGATGATGCATGGAGAAGCAGAAGAAGTATTTTACCTCTAAAATGATGAAAAATGAGAACGGCAAGGACGATTTCAAGATGAAATGTAACACCTCCCAGTGAATCTCCATGGTCTGTGTGTGTGTGTGTGTGTGTGTGTGTGTGTGTGTGGGTGTGTGTGTGTGTGTGTGTGAAGCTAACCCATTAGCTCACATCGACATGGTGAGTTTGGAATAATGGAGCAGAGATGATTGGAAGGTATTCCGAGTCACTGTGATATTAATGAAATTCTGTTGAAATGTAGGGTGATAAGTAAGAATATGAAGGGTATGCTTTTTAATAATAATCTATCATGGGAATAATGTTTGTTTATGGATAGAAATTTTAAGCACATGGTCACCAGCCAGAGTTAGACATGTATTCAGTAAAAAATCACTTCCTGGAAAATAAGAAGTTACATCCCATCGCTGTGCAATTTTCTGTACCCTTTCAAACCAGCGCACAACTCCTGCAGCTTTTCAGGGTCAGAGGGATTCCTCTCTTTGTGAAATCCACTCAGCCATCAAGAATAAGCACTTTTCAAGCTGGATATTGTCAGCCCAAGAAAATACAGAGTGGGGGATGTTTAAAGCGCACAGCCTGTGATAAACATCAACATATCTTCAAACTCAAAGTGGCAAATAAAAAAGGTACAAATTAGACAAACTGATGATTTGGTCCATGTAGCTTAAAGTTTGAATCCTTCCCATTTCAGTCCTGGTTGATTTGCTGACAACTGTGGTTACTGTGGCAACAGTAAGTGCAGTTTAAAACAGCAGCAAACAGTCCTCGAGCACCTCCTTTGACAGAAATACAACTAAATATCATCTGTATCTGTTTACAGTGCAGCCAAACAAATTGTTTTCATTTAGAAGTTCTTCCGTGGATCTGATTTCATACTCGAGGTGTGCAGGTCTTCATCTAACAGCTGACTATGGCTGCAATATTTAAATTGGATTTGCTGTCCAAAAAAATGTTTGATAACCGATCGCTGTCAGTGCTAACCACTGCGACAAATACATTGCATTTCTTGTAACTGCTTCACAATAAAAGCCAGTTGAATGCTTTTATTATGAAGGGTAGGTGCTAAAATGTTGGCAATGGCATGACAACATGGGTATACTGTGCAGGCGTCAACACAGATGGTTATTTGAACCCTGTTGCAATGCACCGTTGTAGTGAATAAATATGAGGCCAAAATCAGCAATAATCTACATTATAATTCATTATACATGAAGATGTAACTCACCTTATAAGTTACAAGATGTAAACCTAACTGCATATTTTAACCTAACCCTTCATAGCTAGCTAGCTGCTAACTTAAGTGACTAAACTTGCTTAGTATGCCATGTGGTCATGCAGTTAGGTTCAATATGGTGCTGTCAGTTAAACGCGTTATTAACGGCGTTAACGCAAACCCATTTTAACGGTGTACATTTTTTTATCGTGAGATTAACGTTCTTTTTGGCCTAGCAAACTTACTTTGTTTCACATGCTGTTGCAACAAGAAAAACTACAACACCACACCGGATCTAACTAGACCGGAAACAAAACAAAAGGCACGCTGCACTTGTTTGGGCTTGCGAGCAAAGAGTAGTAGGCTAACGTTACATTTCGAGTGGATGGCGAGCGCGAGACGCCGAAATGGATGCCAATAAGATTCTGAATGGAAATTTTCCTTTAAAAAGTTGCCAAATGGTTCCATTGACAAGAACAAAGTGATCTGTGTGTTTTGTCGTTGTCAACTGAGCTATCATCGCAGCCAGTCTGAAATACCACTTGATGGCCAAGCACACAGCTGATGCCAATTCTCCACCCCCTCGTCAAAGCCAGGCGACAAAAGCACAAAGCCAGGCCGATCCACTTTTCCATGTTAAGAGCATTAAAATGAGAAAAAATAATGGGACAAAAAGAAATCAAGGGACATTTAGAATAGATAAAAATGTGCGATTAATTGCGAGTTAACTATGACATTAATGCGATTAATCGCAATTAAATATTTTAATCGTTTGACAGCACTAGTTCAATATCAAAATTCTAGCATCTACAAATAAGAAGCAGCAGCAGTAGGAGATGGTGGATTTGCATTGGCAGTAAATCCAGCTCTGATATGCCTGCAGAGGAGTGAACAGTAAACATGGAAGGTGATATTAATGAGATGTAATTAAAAACTGGATTACATGCTGCATCATTTGTTCAAAGGCGGACTACGTCACTAACAATGACAACTACTTTACAGAGTACAGAATGCCAACCATTAATAGAATCAAATATTGAGTTTGGTTTCATGAAAATCTTAAAGGATTATAACTTTAACAAAGTCCATACTTTGAATATTTCCTGTGTGGTGGAGGCACACCCTGCTTCAGGAATGGAGGGCCCCATTGTTAGAGGCCTGCACTGTATTACATTTCACAGTTTATTTGCCTAGTGGCTGCTCTCTGACCCACAGGGCGGCCGCCGGCCTGACAGATGAACGCCTTTCTCTGTCACACCTGGTCACAATATGTCAGTACTCTGCCTATAGATCCTATATGCCCCCCCACACACACACACACACACAGGAAAACAGGCGAAGTGTCATGACAGATGAGGTAAAGTGCAAACACCCAGAGCATCAACTGCCCAAATCTGCCATCGGCGATCCGCTCTCCTCGTGCCAACAAAGATATGAAATACGATGAGCAGGTAGATAATGATGACTTCAAAAATAAAAAACAAATTTTTACACCTCAACAGAATTAAATTATGGATATAGTGATGAATGTTGCTCTTTAACAGCCTCTTCTATCATCCATTAATTACCAAACAGCTCGGGTGTGAAATTGCCCTGACTACCTGCTCTGTATGGCCGCTTAACTTTTAAATGATCTTGTTTATTTTTCAGATATTGAGCTAATAGCTTAAAAATGATTTCAATTTAAACAATTTAAATGTGTTGATACCAAGCAGTTTTTTTGTGGAAATAATTAGCCTAACTCCTTTAATGGTTTCATTTAAGAGCAGTAGTTCGTAAATGTATATTTTTAGATATATCATTCAGTCGTTACGCTTCTGCCACGTTTTTTTCTTACTTTGTTTTGTTTTTGTTTTTTACAGGAGGCACAGTTTCCTTCTTTATATATTGTATGCTTTGCTTCCTAGTAGGCCTATATATGGACATAGAAAAGAAATTGGACTCTAAAATCTAGAAACTATAAAGATAATTAAGTGATAAATATAATGCGCACTTTAAACATGACTGTAACACAGTGTATTCATCAGTTATTTCCCCCCAGCAAAATATAAGGTCAAAAACCATTAAGGTTTCCTCTCCCTGTTGTTTCATGAATGTACAGTATATACATTAGCTTCAACTATATAGTTACCGGTCCAGTGAACTAAGACTACAATTAGGCAGGATTGTACAATTATAAAAACCTATAATAACTGTTCAATCCTCCCAAATTATAGTCCCAGTTCACTGGAGAGAACACAAATTGTGTGCTAAGAATTCCAAATACAGTGCACATGTTAAAGAATTAAAAAAATAAATCAACTAGGGCTCACCCAGTAAAAGCGTGCGCCCCATGTTGGCTGAGTCCTGCAGTGGCCCGGGTTTGAATCCGACCTGCGGCCCTTTGCTGCGTGTCATCCCCTATCTCTCTCCCCCTTTCATGTCTATCCACTGTCACTATAATAAAGGGAAAAGCCCCAAAAAATAATCTTTAAAAAAAAAAAAAAAAAAAAAATCAACTAAAATAGTATTTGTCCCTGACCAGTCTGCCATTGTTGGAACCACTAACACATGTACAGCACTTTATATATATCATTCATCACGGACTTCATTTAAAACACATTAGCCTTTTCTAATTAGCTCAACGACTGCCGTAATATATTCATCAAACTTCTAACAACAATATGAACAGCAGTTTTCATCTCTGACTGGGACCAAGGGTATAATTTACAAACACAGTTTTAGTTTGATTTACTCACTAAACACTCGCTCTTAACAGTGCCCTCTTACTGTCCAGCCGCCAATTAAATGATCAATTATTACAATGCACTTACAGCATTAAGCTTTACGAGCAGCACTGAGTGCTTGCAGACTTTCTTTGCCCCAGGTTTCGACTTTCATTCATTAGTGGAGGTTGTACACAGCCAAGTGCATAAAAAAAGCTGTTTGGACAGCGGCTGGCTAACCTGCCTTCACCAGGCTGCAGCAGAAATTGACTGAACCAAAATGTATTGATTCATTGATCGTATTTCCCTGCCCACTGTAGCGAGTGATGGGAATCTGCCAGTAGTGAAACAGACTCAGACAGTTTGGGAGCCTTGATCAATCAATGTAGAGATGGTTAATACGTTCAAAACACATATACAGCGGGTATTTGTGTGATTTAAACAGCTGTCTATGCAGATTACGCTTGACTAAATGCAACAACAAAAGACTTGAATCATAAAAAACATGGCGGGTCTGACTGATACATTTAATCAATTGGAAGTGTATCTGTTCCTTGAGATATAAAAACGCTTTCTATGTGACTATCTGGAACAAATTACAGCACTTCAAAATCAACTCAATTGTTCTTCTTGGACAATTTATGGTTTTAAACCTGCAAACGTCCACTTGTAACTGCTTTACATAGTTGTGCTTTCTTTTGCATCCTTATTATCCTAATTTATTCATGAAATCATTTTCCAATTTAGAATGTTTTATTGTCTTTTTATATTTCTTATGATTGTATTTTCTACGTTGTTCTGTTTTTGTCTTTGTAATCTGACTCAATGATATTGAAATGAGGGTCGCCCCTCAATGTTTTCTTGAGGATAAATAAAGGTTGACTGAATTATATTATTTGCTAGATTGTTATATTATAGCACCTGACTGAGTTGTAAAGAAATAAAGAAACAAGGTAAGCTGGTGCAGAATGTAAACGTTATTGATTTGGCTGCTGTATCCCCCTAAAGTCCCAACGTAAAGCACACATGTAAATGTTTTCTCAGAAGAGTAAAATCACCACAGTGTGTTAGCAGATCACTGAAAGTGCCCTCGTTCTTTGCTGCCTGGAAATGACCAGATTGTGTTCTTTTATTTTTTTTTAGCTACAACACACATTTCCTCTCATAATGCTGTTATAATTCATAGAGTAATTCAGCATGGCTCTCCCCTGGTGCTTTTTGTGGTTGTGTGTCCATGATATTTTCTTTTAGACCACCATGTTTTTTCAATACATGTAGAGATACTAAGAGGAGGACACATCATACCACATAAACAGACAACCACACTACATCTATCTGAGATGTAATAGCCACTGGAATGTATCTACAACGCCGTTGTTGGAACATTGCCGTCTTTTATTTCATCCTTTCTTGCTCTGGCTGACTGGCTCATCCTCACACACATCAGTGGCTAGTTGATGTTTCAGGAACCCCTAGGAAAGACTTCTGTTAATACAGCAGTCTCAAGGAATAATCTGCAAAATCCCCTAAGAATTAAACGTATAACTTTCTAATTTATATCTGTCCAATACCTGCCTGACGGCTTCAGTTTAAGCTGTACCTTGAAATATAATAAACTACAGTGTGTGTGTTTGTGGTATTGAAAAACATGTTAGCCAGCGCAACTGTGAGGCTCATTGATATGTTTTAAACAGTGTTTGGACAATGGAGCTCTATGGCACAGAGGAAGAAGATATATCAGGCTTTGGATTTACAGACAATACTTGTTCATTTATTGTTGGTTTTGGTCTTTTGATGGGATTTATATAGACTATCACCAGACCTATCCTTTAAACATATGCATAAATCAGACTGGCTGAGGACAGGCTGATTACACACAAACTGCAATTTAGATGACAGGCAAACTGTTTGTGCAGGTTGTTGCACCTGTTTCAGATAAACAAACTAAAGTCTGTGAGTGGAAAAAAAGTGTTTATATGAAATGCAAAAGTTCCAGCAAAATCTGCTCCTTTCATTTTCTAGCAAAGGCAGATGGTAGAACATGCTAAAAGTAGCACCCTTAATGCAATCATCATGAACTTGATGAAGCAGATTTACACTCATATAATTCAGTGGCTCGTACTCTGCAGATCAATCTGTTCACATAATGCAACATGAGGAGTAAACTGTGCCACAGAAATCCACTGAAATCCACTAAATGACTGCGAGCAGCTGGCATCAACTGCATTACGAGCCACATGTCAACCTTCGGCAGTGTTCGACTGGCTAACCCTAGAGGTGAGGTAGTCCAGCTGAGGCAGCGCGGTGGAGGGAGTCAAACGCAAGGTGGATTAAACAGAAATCAAAGAGCAGCCTGTGCTTCTTTTTTTCTGCCTTCTGATCCAAGCACATGAACAGAATGTCCTGCACATAGATGCTAATGACGCTTTCAAAGTGTGTGCAGTTATCACTGCGCCTGCCACACTGTGATGTTAATGATTTTCTTTTCCACAAGGTACCTAGTACCAAGCATCCCAGTATACAGTATGTATTCTTTACCATACTGCATACAGCAGACAGAAAACGTTTGCAGCTTGCAGGTTAACATAATAGAGCATTTAGCTGCTTAAGAGCCAGATATTACTCCCGAGAGTTGGTGGAAACCAAACTAGAGCTAAAAAGAGAGTGAAAATTTGACTTAGATTGAATACAACTCCAAATGAATGTTAATGTATAGCTCAGGTTACCTCAAGTGTTCTCCAAGTTAAATGTGAGACTTTTTAGGACCTTTTTAAAACCACTTAGAATTTAATTTAATGAAAACTTCACAGCCATACTGGCAAAAGTATAAGGCATACAATGGAGTTTGGACTTTAAGCCCTAGAAAATAATTATTTACCAAGTACTATAATGAAACATTTTATTATAATACTCATATTCATATATAATACACAATAGCTTTGTGAGGTGTGTGTGTGTGTGTGTGTGTGTGTGTGTGTGTGTGTGTGTGTGTAACCTACTCTAATAACATAAAACAAAAAAGATGTGTCGCATTTAGAGCCCCCAGCCCTCTCCATGTGCCTTTTGGTCACAAAAGGTCATTTTTGAACTGAAGCTAATCAGGTAAAAAAAATAACAGGCATTGATTAGGATCAGAATGTGCAGCAATCCACTCTCGCTGTGTGTCCCCTACCTGGAATAAGGCTTAACCCACTCATATTTTGGATTCTGCTGCCACTTAGGGTTAAAACGACACTTGCCCTTTCTGAGGCGACATGCTAACGTTAGCTTGTTAGTAGCAAGGTGCGAGACGTTTTGTTTTGTTTCCTGACAACTGACAGATTGGCGGCAGAGCTCGCGCACGCTCCACGATAAAGAGTGTTAAGCATTACATAACGTAAACAAGACCTGTACTGTCTTATATTATCCAAGTCACACCAAAGTTAGTCTCGCTTTGCCAGACCCTCCTCCAAAGCGCGCTGGAGGAGAGTCTGACTGCTCCACATAGCATTTGGGGATGGGAGGAAAACTGCTCTGGTTTATTGGCATTTCTTTAAACCAATCACAATCGTCTTGGGCGGTGCTAAGCTCCGGAGAAAAGCAGCAGTGCCACTGCAAAATAGGCTTGGAATGAACTTGTTTTGGTGGAAAAAAGTTTTAAAGGTTTAAAAGTAGTTTTAGTCGTGCAACAGAAAACTCAGATTGGACAGATAGTCTAGCTAGCTGTCTGGATTTACCCTGCAGAGATCTGAGAAAAGGTTAACCATAGTCCTCATAAATCGACCGGAGTTTAAAATGCCAACACAAAGAAAGCGTAAGGCAACGGATATCTGGCCTAAATGAGTGAAATTCGGCGGATTTTCCGGCGGCAACGGAGCAGTCACAGAAGTGGAACGTCAAGGATGTAGACTACACCAAACCATGCACCAAACAGAGTTAATTGTAATGTTACTTACACACACACACACACACACACACACACACACACACACACACACACACACACACACACACACACTTCATACATTTGACAGTTATTTCGACGTTATGGTATTTATGTTACGGTGTCCTATGAAAGGACACAAAAAAAATGTAAGGACTTTTTTAATGGAATTCAATACTGTTAAGGCCTTTGAGAATATTAAATTCAATGCTTTTTAAATACTTTTAATACCCTGTATTTAGACGTGTACATATGTAAATGCTAACACTTAAATGGTGTTGTGTTCACAATTTGTTTAAGCTGCCCCCCAAGTGGCCAAAAAAAGTTAGTCAGTTATTGCAGGTTTAAAAAGGATATTCCCTGCACCTTCCAGAGTGTGAAGTAGGTGATTAGATAGCCCCCGTGGCTAACTAACTGGGGGACAAAAAAAAGACTACAAATTCTTGCTTTAATCGATGATGCATAGTGAATCGTTGGTTTTTAATTTGCTTTGGGGGCGAAACAAACATTCATCCAGGACAAATGTGCACAGACAGGAACTCGGTGTGCAGATACCTGGAGGGGACTGGATGATCTAATATGTGACTGTGGAGAGGGCGAGGACAGGGTTGGGAGTGGAGGAGGAGGTAGTGGTGTGTCATAGTTAAAGGTGGAGCCCTTTCTTTCAAGTTGAGGATAAAAGCCTCTGAGGCGCTGACCTTGGATTGAAAGGTCTCCGGGTGGCGTGACTCATAAACAGGTGTTAGAACAGCTGTAACAGAACGGTTCCTGGCTGCAGCCTGTCAGAGGGTGAGGGGATGGATGAGGGGAGAGTAGGAAGGCCGTGGCTTGTGGCCTCTGACCACCATGACAGCCAACAGGGACAGGGAGTGTGCATTCCTTCACACTAATGGGGCTATGTGGTATACAGTTATGGAAATAATTCCTTGAGATGATTCAATGTGCATAACAATCACTGCTGTTTTTAGAATATGCTCGACGCTGAACTTAACATAGTGCTGTTCATCAAACATTAGTGTCAATGTGATTGAGAGCCAATTACTGGAGCATTAAGTTGCTCATAAGGGGTCAATATTTAATATCTGTCAATTTGACTAATTTAATGCCGTTTTAAGGTTAATAGGACTCTTCAGCAGGGTAGAAACGAATTAAAGATTTAAATGTAGTATTTAAATAGACCATTAAGGGTCACCTTAACTCTATATTCCAAGTACAGATTATTAATAAAACTCTGCTAATAGCTCAGTTAGCTGCTCCTTGTACTGAGGAAGGCAGGTTAAATCTCAGGTTTTACGCTACACTCAATGATGGTGGCTAATATTTCTAATATCTAAACCTGGTTATGCACCTGCTACATATTGAAAAACATTTGACATTTGTCTGTGATCTCCTTAGGTGCAATATATTAAACTGAATCTCATGAGTTGCATACATTAAATGCCAGAGGGATATCAAAGGGAGGAATTTAATGTCCACCCTTAACTCTCTGTGGACTGTCAAGATATTTCTACATTTGATATTTGTGGCCAACTGAGAGTGTTACTGCGTCCAAGTTCATCGCAATTAAAACACTCTCCTTCAGCACACTATGCTTTATTTCCCCAACCTTTTCAGGTTATCTTGCCTTCATCAGGGTGGTAACCCAATTTGCATTCTCATCGAGGCATTGTTTTAGTTTGGATTCTCTCCAACTTGGTTAAAATTCTGTAAAACTGACATTGTACATTATGCATTGTGTAAACTGATGGTAAAAGCGTACTCACTCAGTTCTGCGATGCTGCCCACCCGGGTTGCGAGCAGCGACTGTTCCAGCGTGCGGAGCTCGGCCTGGGTGTATCCCTGACCCTCACCCCCCCTCCCTAAGCGCTGCTGGTCTCGGTGCAGGTTCAAACTCTCCGGCAGGCTCAGCACACCTGCAGACAGGGCACAAGGTCAGAAACTGGAAACATGTATGCATAATTTTCCATGAAAATTACCTAAAGCTTTCATCTGCAGCATATATCAGCTTCGCTTTTTTTGCTGATGTCAAATGAATCACCAACTCTGTGAAATAGCAGGGGAATGCAAACTGTAAGAAAGTCTAGAAAAGCAGGGGAACACACAAATCAGCAAATAGTTAACTATTCAAAACAGAGTTGGTAAGCTTGGTGAAAAAAACAACATTATTTTCACATGCAGCAGTTAGAGAGCAAACATTTGTGTATGTGATTAAACATGGAGACAAAGTCGCAGGTTAATAGCATACTGAACTGTAAATCTTAATTTCTTGGTGAAAACATCACAGCTGGTATCATGACTATAAACTTCAGACTGAACGTTTTAATGAATGGGATGCTGATTTATTTTGTCTCCGGTGATGTGTACTGTAGCTCACACAAAGGTTTCTTTTTGACATCAGAATTACATGATTAGAAGTGCATAACTGCAGAATCGCTTACCATCTTTGAAACAAATTGTATCTACAGTGAATTTTGAGACTTGTAGTTTGATAGCACTTTCCTCTTGGCTGTACGCCCGACTTTTAGTTCATAGCTTGAACTCTAATTGAGCCAATTAGGCTGCGAGCCACATTTGTTACTTCAAAGCTGTAAATTCAAATGTGAATTTGAGCATAAACTGTGGGATGTGTATTTTCCTTTTGATCGCAGGTGTGTTCTGTGTTTTTACCTCCCTGCAAACTAGGTGCAGCAGTCAGATACTGTTGGCTGGAGAGGATTAATCCATTTAGGTGGTGTTACTGCATCCAGGCTTTGTTTAGCTGCAGAGAATGGCATTGTGACAGATGGGATATTGAGTATTTTGCTACCGGAGAATGGAAAGCAACACCCTGCCGAGTGCTAATCCTAATGACATGGCGCAAGGGGATATGCTGTTTCTCAACAAACAGTAATTACAACATGGAGGAACTTAGTCAATGTGTCTGTGTGTGATGCCAGCACATAAGACAAAAGACCCACGCAGCGGATAGAGTGCAGCAGGCTCAGGAGTCTGGCGTTTTCCCTCCAGCTCCAGATTTCTCCCACCATGTCCTCTTCCCACAGTATCCAGCCCATGAATTCCAGTATTCCCTGTTCCCTCTTCCTCCCACAGCCTTTCCGGGGAGGTCAGCTTTATTTGGAGCCTCCAATAATGATTACAACAGCGTTTTCTATTACTGTTTAACCACTGAACAGTATTGATGGAGCAGCTGGTATTAAGGTGTGTCTCAGATGGAATTTCTTGAAACAAAAACGGATGTTTTTGGTCTGCAGTGTTGTAGCATTTCTATATTCCAAAGAGAAGAAAGACTGCCCTGTGAGCAGTGATTTGGTGGTTTTGCAGGAATACATTTTGGTTGTAAAGACAACATTTTGTAGACATTTACCGCTGTTTCATGATCATATTTCAAAGTGTAGTTTGGAGCTACTTCACACTAAAATATATAGTAGCCCAGTTAATCTTAACACGTCTATTGACCTGCAAATCAAAGTTGGTGCTTTTTCACAGATTTTGAGGAAGATAATTAAGAATAAAAACATGAGTCAATGGAGCTTATAAAACTTCGGACTAATGCATACTTTTCTAAACAGAAGGTCGGAGATCAAGAGGAAGTCTGTGAAACTGGAAGTAAACAACACATCAGTGTTGCTCTGCTGCAATATGCTCAGCGCTGCAAATGTCTAGGGAAAGCAAAGCCAAAGTAAGAAAAGTAAAAACAGTCTAAAAGAAGACTTCGGAGTGCCTGACGGGAAACAGAAATGCAGGAAATCCTCCAGCCTCGGTTAACTATCAGACGCTCTCCATCTTCTGTCCCAGAGTGAAGCAGAGAAATCTCCTCTAATTACCAAAACCATATTGGCATTCATGGCTACCTCTGCTGGAGATTTAGCACGTGTGTGTGGGTTTTTGTGGTGGGAAAACAAGTTTGAATAATTCACAGAACTTTCTGTAATCAAGGCCTCCCATCTTCTCTGTGTCCCCCCCCCGTCAACTTCCCTCTCCCCCAACGTTTTCTATTTTTTCCCCACTGCGGTTTCTATTATTTTAACATAATCCTGGGGTACCAGGGAGCCCTTCGCTAAATTATTCATCCCGTCAGATCAAGAAATATAAACAAGTCTGCAGCTCTCTCTTTCCCCACCTCCCACTTCCTCTACATGTTATCTCTCACCCGCACTTGGCTTCTTCGGATAGAAAAAAATAGAAAAAAAGTAATATTTGATCCTATGTGCTGCTTGTGTAATAAACATCAGAGGTGAGAAAGAAGCCAGTCTGGCCCCTTGGAAACTAGGAAAAAAAAAAGAGGCGGGGATGGAGGGAAGTGTGGATGCTGACACAAATGTCTAGTTAAAAAATGACAAGCAACTTGAGACTCTTAAGCATTGTAGGCATGTTTTATAACCTCATATTTCTAAGTCACATCAACCACATCTTTCTGTGACCTCCGAGGCAATTGGATGAGCTTGGCGGTGTATATACGTATACTCGAGAAACAGTCTAATCCCAGATAAACAGATATGACCTGCATTTTCTATTCCGGGGCTCCCTTCATCTCTACTCCTGTCGGGCAGATGAAGACGGAGACTGGGTCACGGGGACAAGGCTACTTTAAAGCTCCAAGCGGTGTACCAAACTCCCCTGAGTCATCTCCGCTGATATACTGCTGCTTGTGCAAGTTGTCATAAATAATGTAGAGAATATTGAGCTGTGCAGGTATATGCACACAACAGCTGTCTGTATGTGAGAAGAGATCATTTGAGGAAAAGGTTTGGAGTTCGGAATTCATTTTGCAGAGAAGCAGAGGGACAGACAAAAACAATTCCCATGACCTAGAACAAAGCACTTTATATAACTCTCACAGCTTGAGAACAATATGCTACACTTTGGTATAATACAGCTTAATAAAGCCGCTGGCGCGTTAATGAAGCGACTTCTCAACCAGGTTTTTGATGTTAACATGAGTCTGATGAGCTGAAAATGGTTTGAGAAGAAGCAACACAAATATGGTTCTTTTTATTTTTGGGTTGTTGTTTTACAGCTATTAAGGATGTACTGTGAAAACACAGACAGCAAAGGGTTCAGCTCAGCTCATGGTTCTAGTTATGTTTTGAAATGAGTCTCTCTTAGTTGTAACATACAGTCAGTTGCTTGTTGCTAATGTCCACAAATGTAGTTCAAAAGTGAATCTTGATCTTTTACCAAAGCTCAAAAATATTGCCTCATAACACCCCTAACTCGCTTTCTGAGTATGACTGAAAGTTAGATGAGAAAATCAATACCACCATCATATCTGTGCGATAAATATAAAGCTACAGCGGTTAGCTTAGCTTAGCATAAAGACAAGAAGCAGCGGAAAAAAGCTAGCCTAGCACTGTCAAAAGCTAAAACAAGCTCCCTTCTAGCACATGTAAAGCTAACTTTTTAACACATTATATGGTTCGATTAATCCGGGCTTTAGAGGTGTTAGTTGGTGTATTTTTTACCTTTAGACAGAGCCAAGCTAGCCGTTTCCCACTGCTTTCAGTCTTTATGCTAAGCTAAGATAACTCCTGGCTGAAGCTTCACATTCAACAGACAGATGTGGGAGTGGTGTTGGTTCTGCATCTCTGCAAGAAAGCAAATAGGCCGACTTCCCAAAATGTTGGACTATTCTTTTGACAGCTATTAAAAGTGTACAGACAGTTTATTAAAAAGATAGTTTAGAAAGACAGTACCGCTCATGTATACAGGTGGGCGCCATCTTGAGAAAGCAGTCACGACCAGTCAAACAACGAATGTCGTGCAACCAGTAACCAGTAACATAGCTCAAGCACGGCATTCGTCGTTCGACTGGTCGTGACTGCTTCCCCAAGAGTGTGTGTAATGTATAGTTCATTATACAGACTTTCCTGTCTCTTGCATGAAATAAAGAGCACCATTTAAAAAGGTCTTTTTTTAGAAGAGATTGAAGAAAGGGGATTGTCTGGACTGTTGGGACTAATGGGATTTGTGATCAATGCCAACACTTTTCATGATAGACAGCCAATCCATTCTGAATGGCTTTACCACTCAAGAGCAAAGAAAGCTCAATTCCTTAATGCCCGACCTTTGAACAGTGTCCTCGAGAGAAATCTCTGCAAAAGAAAAAACAATAAGTGAGTGCCCAACAGGAACCGAAGCTTGATGACTGGATGACATTATGATTTGCTATAAGTCGAATGCACTGAGCCTCTCCTACTCTAAAAAGGACAAGTCAAGGTCAGTCGGGTCATTTTGACGCAGTGAACCACCAGCAGCAACATGTGCCGGTGTCACAGCACCATTCTCTCCGTCACCACATAGCTCAGCTCCCTTATTTTCTGCAGGAATGTCCAATCGATTTTTTTTCTTTTTATGTGAGAAAGTGGCGCTCTCCTCTTGTCAGTGAGAAAACTCTGCCGGAATATTAACAGGTAGTTGCCATGGCAACAGGCGACTGCTGCCTAACATTGCAGTGATTGCCTGTGCTGGGGGAAAAAAAGCTGCATTTTCTTTTTCTGTCTTTTTCCCTTTTACTGTAAGGAAAAGCATATGGAAAAAAAGCTCTCTTGTTGCTCTGAGAGTTTTAAGCCCCAGAGTCACATCCACATGGATGACCAGCCATCCAACACAAAAAGGATCTCATCATAGGGGGATGATTCAGTTGGGTAATTGCTGCATTGCTGTACCAGAGAGACATTTATTCTCTCATCAATAATGAATGAATGTACTTGAGACTCAGACCACATTAGCAGTGAAATGGCCAAAATGATTAAACGGCCGACCCAACTTGCAAACTGCAAATGTCAGCCGTAGATCTATGACCCAGCTGTTGGTAGAAGCCCACAGCAGTGAGAGAAAGAGTAGACACCAAAAAAATAAAATAAAAACTAGATTCAATAGAGCCCCATTGTGCATTTATGGCAATGTGAAGGTCTAATTAGTTATAAATGTTTAAGTGTGGTCCAAGCTTTGTGGCTCCCAAGTTGATCAGCAGCTCTCCTCTCCTCTACAAAGAATAATGAACCACGTGGCTTGTTGACGTCAGCAACTGAACCAGCAATACTGTATGTGTATACACTTTATCAGGCATCACCATATGGTTGCACAAATTTTCTGAGACGGTTCAAATAAATCCATATTCTGAATGCAGAGTATGGAGACCCCAAAGTCCTAAAACATACGTGTTTTTTTTATCTTGAAACTTTGAAAATGTGGAGTTATTTGTTGTATGCAAACAAGATCAACACGTTGTGTGCAATGGTTATCTTGTGGGGGACAATATACAGAAATTGACCATACATTCATAGGCGTCTCTGCCATGCAGATGCACACGGCAACCTCAACACAGAGAGAACTTAATCAAGTTTTATTTTTATTGTCAATGAAATTCTTGCCACTCTAGCATAAAAAAAAACATTGGACATTCCTCAGCAGGAATCATCTGCTCTGTATTTTAGGAGAAAATGCAAGTTGGAAGATGCATGGCTTTAGAGTTTGATAAAAAGATAGATGTAGATGTTGATGTTCCTAAAATGCAAAGAAAATTACCATAAAAGTGAAAAAGAATCCTATAACCTAAGATTAACCCTGAGAACTCAGGACATAGATGGAAACTTCACAGGAGACAGTATTTAAGTACCAAATTACACAAAGCATGTATTTATCTTTATGGCTATTCTTTACTGGTTCTTCTCATAATGTTGATGATGTTTTCAAAGCAACTGAGTCAAGAGAATATTGGGAAATGAAGGCAAATTCAATGTGTACATACTCTAACCTTTTCTTGAAAAATATTTATAGAACCATTAGATGTGCTCGGTAGCGGTCTCAAACTTATAAATACCTCCACTTAGATACACAACTTGTGTGCACAAGGTAATCATTTGTGCCCACAAGATAACATATTATTCTCACAAGATAAACAAATGTAATCTTCTGGGAGTTCAGGGGCTTCGTAACAGAACAAATCTGGAGCCTGAAATCAATTCATTAGAGTAAAATAAATAATAAACACACATTTCTGACTATCCAGCAGAGTAAGGTCAGTTAGAAGGATACGACATCAGCAAGAGAGGAAGCTAATGAGACCAAGCAATTTAGAAACTAACCGAAATAATGATAGCCATAAAACAGGTAAACATGCACATAATAGAGCTATCGATAGAAAGATTAGCAAACCTTCCACGATCATGAATGACAAATTACATGAAGGAACTTTAAATGAATGTATCAAAACCCAAAGTTTTTTATTCATTATTTCAGTCTTCACCCGCTCTGCTACCAAGTAATGGTATACAACTCTTCACATGGTGACAGCCCTGCAGTAATCACTGAGGAGCACCTACTACATCATGGATAATTGCTCAGTTTGGTGCCGTATTCTGACACTGCCCTTATAAGCGTTTATTTCACTGGCTTTCAGCGCCTGTTAACTCTGCAGACAGACAACACGCAAAGTGTCCTACAGTACTACAATTATGTTTCTCACCCACTGTGAGAGCAGCTCTTAATGGAAGTCACTGCATTCTTGTACCTAGAAGGGGTGCCATGAAGGCTCTTCGGTTATAAAACAGAGCTCAGTGAAGAACAAAGCTGAACAGAAAATCTGCTGCCTGGAAATAAGTCTAATGAACATCAGAAATAACAGAAGAGCAACAAAGAAGAGTGTCCCATTCTCTCTAGTTAAGACACCAGATTCATTTTATTACCCCAAATTTCAATCAAATGTAGGTGAAATTGTATGCATTAGGCATGGAACAGTGCAAACGTTTCTCAGCGAGGACGTGGGACTCCCCAACAATTACCTGCTGCTGCTGCTACAAAGGACTGGAATTGTAGTCCAGTACAAACTTTGGAACATGGCATAATCTTTTCACTGCAACATGCTGTATGTCCAACAGACCATTTTCATTATGATGATGTACTTAACTTAAAGGTCCAATGTGTGGGAATTTCTCCCATCTAGCGTTGAGATCATATTTTGCAATCAACTCTCTTCCGCCACGCAGTTCAAAGTACGTATTACAGCTACGGTAGCCTTAACGCTTCAAAAAGGGCCGGGAAACGACGATACCCATTAGCAGCACCTGTGAGTTTATCATGTAACAGCGAAAAGGCGAAAAGGCGGAGCAGTATATCCTGTATGTCCCGTACCTATTTCAAACGTATTTCAAAATGGCGCATGAATATGGAGCATCTACCCCAGTTCATGCGAATGAAAATGTAAAATTTCAAGCCAATAGGAATCAGTCCCTCCAATTCAACCAATCACCGTGAATTTGGTGGAACTCGCAATTTTGACCAATCACTGCAACTTTTCCGCAAATTTGACCAATAACCTGAAGCTTCCCGTGACTTCAACCAATCCCAGCAGTCCCATGTTCACTCTGAGAGCCAATGACCAAGTGGGAGTGAGAATGGGTTGATCATTTCCTAGTTTGTGATATGAAGACGAGACGTGTGTGTGACTCGAACATCTCACATTTACCAACAAAACATACAGCGAAAGACCGTGCAAAACATTTCAGACTGTCCTGCCAACATGTAGACATTTTAACATCAATGTACGCTGTAACGATTTTAAAGTTGCTGCCGTTTCAATCCTGGCTGTTGGCTCTCTGCAGCGGGCAGGGCTGCTGCTCCGTTCCCCCCACGACTGACACTTGCACACACACACACACACACACACACACACACACACACACACACACACACACACACACACACACACACACACACACACACACACACAAACAACACACACGGTGGATGCAGGAGAAAAAGGAGATGAGACGACACAATGACCTAAATTGAAGACAACTACACTTGTTATTGTAAGTGCAATGATAAGTTAAAGTCCAATAAGTACTTTATCAAACCGTATGAATGTGTGTCCCAGGCCAGGCCAGGTTAGGAAATTAACAATGTAAAGATCAACAAGCCACTGACAGACATGTTCAAATTTGATTAATTCATGAATTATTATTTTTTGTCTTAAATCCACCAGCCATTTTCATATTATACCAACATTTGCAGCATCCTGAGATTTTTTGGTAAGGTTACTAGGAAATCTCAGTCCATAGTAGTTTTATTCTCCCCAAAACAAGTTTACTTTTTATTTTTAAAGAACTATACAACAACAAAAGAAGCAATTTCTTACAAAAGCTCCCGCGAAATCAGGCATTTTGGGCCGCAACAATCTCAAAAAAAGGCCGCAAAATCCTGGGGGGACTGAGGAATACTTGAAATTGATGGTGGTGGTAAATATTCATGAAAAAGGACAAGTTTGTGAATGGGCAATACAGATTTTGATGAAGAAACAACTAAAAACGTTACACACTGGGACTTTAAGGTGTCGTGTGAAGTCTTTTTGTAATTAAATGCATTGTGTGCGTCGTTGAGGCCTGACAAACAGGTTGAATGCATTTCCTTCCTCATTTTTGTCTTTAAAGCTGTGTAATGTTTACATCCAGGTTTGCTAGCTTGCAATGTTGTTTTTCACTGCCTTTGCCATTGTTAAGTTTCTTTTTTGGGATATTATCACCACGGCGCTAATAACTGTCCACAGCGTTAAACCATCGGCAGGAATGTCAAACTAATCAGGGACCTACTCGCAAAAGCACAGAACCACATCTCCACCTTTAGGACTTCAGTGCTCTGCGTACGCTGTGGTCACTTGCATTCAAACACGCCACCCCCACCCCAGCATCCACCTGCTGGCTCTTAGTCTAAGTTCACCTTGGGGGAAAGTTATTATCATCACTCCCCAATCCCTGCTGCGCTGAACTTGTGGAGAGCGACAAGGTCAGAGTCTAGACGCATAATGACTGAACTGTCTTTTCGCCAAGTGGGATGTATCGTAGGTGTAACGAAACTCCTGATATCTCAGGATATGACTCGGAAATACAACTAGGTGGTCTAACATGGATGCTTGTAATTATAGCAAGATAAGATATTCTAAAATGTACGCAGAACAGAGAATAAAGTAAAGTCCATTTTTCCCCAAACTGTTTTCTTTTGTGTAATATGCATAACAGCCTCACGGGGCCGCTACCATGGCTTTATAAGTGTTTTAGCTTCTGTCGCTGCTAACAAACCTGAACATATCTCCATCCGCTCATTATCATTCAAATGATCCATTTTTTTCCATCACACTTGTTTCCAGTGTTATAACAAGATGGGCCCTCACATTCTCATAAATAAATCAAAACAAATATATGTATCCGGCCATGTAATGAAAACATGTGTTTACAAACCAGCTGCATCTAATACTAACATTAAAACTTTGATTTTCTTCCTCTGCCTCTCTCTGCATGTTTGCACACTTTCTCTTCATGACAATTTGTATCACTGCAGTCTTTTGTGTGCACCATTGAACTACTGTCAAGCAGAAAAACCTGAATGAAAGTTTCCCTCAAAATTATACAACTGAATATGAAATTAGCATTTTGTTACCAATATATTCTGATATTTCTCAGAATATAATTAGAACAAAGGGTACATTTCATATCCCATCCTAAATACCCTGAGTTTATACATATTACTAGGTGCTGTCCTGTTCTGAAGTATTGTAAGTGTTGTAAAGTGGTAAAGGACTGTGGTTAGGTGCTCCTCAGAGCAAATCCAGACAATCTGGTAAATCCAGACAGCTGGCTGACTAAAACATCCTTTGAGCGTACACATGTTCCACCAAAACAAGTTCCTTCCCGAGGCTATTTTGCAGAGGCGCCGTTGCTCCGTATGGCGCTTAGCACCGCCCAAGACGATTGTGATTGGTTTAGAGAAATGCCAATAAACCAGAGCACGTTTTTCTCCCATCCTGGAATGCTGTGTGGACTCGCCAGACCCTCCTACACAGCGCTGTGGAGGAAGGTCTGACAAAGCGAGACTACTGCAACCTTAAGCCAGCTGACGTAGTATTGATGTTCCCTTGATAACTTTGATCTCTAAACTTTAAAACCCGACATATTCATTTGCCTCCCTTATAGCTCTACATAAAATGGATATAGCAATTACCGATCACAAGAGACATATTGTTTTCAGGGCGAAAGGTGTTGCACCAGATGGCCTTCCAAACAACTTTTTGGTCCTGTGCCGAATTCACAGCGAGTTAGCCGTGCATCAGAAACACCTTCAAATGAAGGGAACCAAAGCCTTGGTATTTAATGTGATGAATTCATATGTTCTACATCATAATTCACACACAATAAAACAACATGAACATGCTAAGTCAGTTTTTGCAGGTTGTTTTGTTGCTTAATCTAGCTGCAGAGTCATCAGCATTATTAAGGAGCCTAATCCTTCATGCCAAGCCAGACGGATTGCAGGTGGCACGCCAGATGCCTTACTATATTTACAATCTCCATTGAGGACACAGGACCATATCCTTGCATCTATCTAATAAATCGGGAAGCCTCTGTATGTGTGTGTGTGTGTGTGTGTGTGTGTGTGTGTGTGTCTGACTTTCAAATATGTCATGAACCGTTCATCCAATCTACTTTACACTTGGTTTCCTGGGTACCCAATGAACATGGCGTTTGGAATTTGAAGCAGTTTGGACAGCACTGGATATTAAACTGTGAATAAAACTAAAAGACTGCGGAAAAAAGGTTGAGGGAAAAAAGCAATGCCATGACGCTGGCTCTTCCGTGTCTACCCTCCAAAAATGAAGGTCAATCTTAAATTCACACTGCATTTTGCTAAGAGGAAACTCAATAAAAACGATTTCTACCCTTCACAATAAAAGCTCAGTTTAAATTCACTCCGATCATTTTGCTTAGAGGAATCTCAATCAAAAGGCATTTTTGCTTACACTAGATCGTATAGACACTATATCATATTAAGTTGCTGTGTGCTGTAAATTCACCACTTCTTCCTTCTCACTCAGACTCACCCTCTACGCTCACCCTGGGTCCGGTTGTAAGTGTGCTGCTAACTTATAACACTAATAACATTAGTGTTATAATAATAAAATCCATTCTTCAACGCTAACCATCAAGCCACTAAACCTGTTTGGAAATGAACACATCTGCTGAAAAAGACAACACTAAAATGAAAAACTATCTTCATTTGCATTGCCTTCCACCTTTTCTTCCCCTCTCTCTCTCTCTCTATCTCTCTCTCTCTCTCTCTCTCTCTCTCTCTCTCTCTCTCTCTCTCTCTGCACACACACTTTCACTTCCGGAGCCAAATCTGTCTCTGTGAGTCCGTCTCTGTACTCGGTCCGGCTCTGGTAGATGATTAACGCAGATATTTGCTGATTGCTCTCATTACGAGCCGGATTGGGTGGCACAAGGCGCACTGCCATCAGTCCATAAGGCAAATGTCTGGTATTACTCCACATTTTAATTGTGATATTTTGGGAGTACATTCTGAATCTGCCACGTCTGTCAGGTAAATGTGGTAGTACAATGTTTTTTCCCGTTTCCTGTTTCTCATGTGCCTGTTTGGCCCGTTCCAAACAGGCACATTTTGAACGGGCACTGTACTAGTGAATAAAATCAGCACAAAACCTCTCTTTGTGCCTTGAATGACACCATTGTCTTGTCAGTCCGTTGCTTGCATTATGCAGATATTATTTATTCAAAATGAGCGGTCTGCATTCCCCGGTTCAGTCTGTGTTCTCAATGGACTCGTCTGACTCATCCCAATCACCGGGGGTGAAGAGGCAGCATAATGCAATCAGACGCAAAACAAATATCAGCCTGTGTGTAACGAGCGGGGACGACGAGAAGAAAAACAGTGGTGTCACAGAGGGTCAGCATTAAGTGGTCTGAAAATGATAAAGCAAATACCCTAAACCTTTTACCCATGTTGGAAATAAGTGTTCACACTTTAACATGTTATCCTTTGGATTATGTTGTCTGTCAAATCAAAAATAAATCAAATGAAAAAAAAAAAATCCTCTCACTCACTCCTGTTAAATACACGCCATATTGTTTACATACAACTTTGATATCCAGTTAAAGGACAATTCCGGCGCAAAATGAACCTAGGGGTTAATAACAGATGTGTACCCACTCGATCGTTCTCTGGGACATGTTTTCATGCTAATCGAATGTGTTTGTAGCTTGAAAGAAGCTAGCGCGGACCACTGATTAGCTTACAACGCTAGTATTCGGGGCACAGGGAAAGTAAAAACAATACGCTATTTATACCACTAAAAAGGCTCAAAATATCACCAAACTTCAACCGTAGCATAATGAGGGTCCCTACATGTTAACCAAAACATTGAGAACTTTGTAAATGGTCTAAAAATGACTAAACCCTTCAACAGCATAATCCAGTCCAACTCTGGTGTACTGACAACATCAAAATGAGTATGAAAAAGGTCAGCTATCAACTACAAAACATCCTTTCCCTTTCATAAGCAGCATTTCTAAATACAAGAGGAAGAAATTATCTCACTAGACACATGAATTTTTCTCCATATTTCAGATTTTTTCCCCAGCAATTCAAATAGTTCTGCTGCTCATTGACCGCTGTTTCCTCTGGTAAAAAAACAAGCAAGCCAATCCAACCTTTTTAGAACTTTTTTATGAATGGCTGTGCCATCTTTTTGTACCAGAAAACAGCGACAGAAAAATTGCAACAAGGTTTGATGAGATAAACACAGCTGTATGGATTGTTGTAGGTCGACTTACAGAAATAAAGCCAATTTGCATGACAAACCGACCCTCTGTGTTGCTTAAAGAGACGTCAAAGGGACAGACACATCAGTAACTATGTCAGGTAAAGTATCACCTTTTCCAAACAGACCAAAAACTAACATTAACACAATGTCAGACTAATTATTTAGGTGAAAAATGGCAACTGGCAAACATTCGCACAGATTACAGTGAAGAGTATATTTACACAAAGCAGAAATATCTTACTCAGGTAAATTTAACCACACATAGGGACACAATTAGCCTAGAAATCTAGACCCACACTAGCAGCAGCAAATGTAATTTGCAGCTAGGGGGTTTAGCAACTCTCCGTTGGCTTGCAATCTGGAAAAACCAAACTCTGGCCGGGCCAATCACATCGTGTATAGAGTCGGTGGGCGGGCTTATGGCTGCTGCTGCTGGTGAACAGCGGTCTTTCGAATCGGCTTTGGCCGCGACTCTGGAAGACTTGGAGTTAAGTTTTTTTTTGAGAAAAGAACAAAGAACGGCACTGAAGTCATTCTTAAAAAAGGAAGATGTGTTCGGCAAAAGTTTAATCTATCAACTAGCTCCGCTACCTTCTTCGTTGCTCTGCTTGGTTGTAGCGCTATCCTATTGCGTGCAGAGGGAATATGAAAGACAACCGTTTATCTGGCTGGTCTGGCTTGTCAGGCTAGGACACAATATGAATGAAGCCAAAGCTATGCTTTTTTTTTTAATTAAACTTTCCGTGCATCTTTGTAGGTTCAATCACCAGTCCGAGCACCAGCTACAGTATGTTACCATTTGTATTCCATTTCAAGCTTGTACCATTTGCCCGAGGAAGACAAACATTTGCAAGGATGAAAAGGAAACACAGTGTTCACTTCAAAACTACTTTGGATTACACAGTCGCCTATAGTCCAGGCTGCATTTACATTTGAAAGGCCGGAAAGCAACATTTTCTCAATTAAATTCTTGCTGTGAAGGATGTGGTGCTTCTGTACAAGAACACGCAATTTTTTGCTGATGCCGGAACGGTTTTGGTTATTTCACATGATGTTTGTCTGGGAACTTCTCACTGGTTTGAAGTGGCAATTTAGCAATATTATATTAATATGTGATGACAGCTGTAGGGTTCTGTTGTTGTTGTGTTGCCAGCAGATCTTTGTCCCCTAAACTCTTAATAAATAATAACTAAGAATGCATTTTGCAAACTTTAACTAAGACTTATTTTTTTGTGAATATTTCATGGTTTCCAGAAATGAGAACGTTTTCATGTAACCCTTTAAACACCAGCTGCTGCCACTGGTGAGTTCGACTTACAAACAGATGCTGTGCTTCCCAACTTTGTTCCAATCCACAGGACTTTGTTTTTAATTTTAGATACCATTTTAGATACCAAATACCTCAGACTGAGTTTTCTGAACTGTGTATAAAATAACATACAAAATGTTGTTCTTTCAATGGGATGGTGCTACTACTGGATACCAGATGTCCGAGGTTGATACTGATCGATCGATATTTGTGAGTTAAAAAAGAAAATCCTTTAATGACATTTTGGCCAACAGTAATTCTTATGTTAAGCAATTAATCCTGATACAGGTCAATTAGATATTTTCTTGTAAGTATTGTGACCAAGATTAACTTGCCATTGCTCTCTGGAGTTTTAGTTTGGCATTTCAGTTCTTCAGTTTTTTTGTTAGTTATCGGGCCGATATACACACCAGTACCATCTGCAATAAGCTAATATGAGCCGATATATCCACCTTGCTGATTAAACGGCCTAGCTCTAATGTATCAAATTGCGTCAGTCGGGAATAAGATGATATTAACAAACTTCAAACTACTTAATGGGAAACAAAAGGGGAAAACTGTATGTTATAGAGGAATAGCATTTTAAAGTTTGTGCTTGTTTGAACAAGGAGCCTGGACAGTATGAAACATGTGGCAGCCCTTCATGGATACAGTATCTTGCTGAAGGTCCCATGGTATGGCCACATAAAAAGGATCAACACTGTTTTCGTTCAGGCTGTCTGTCTCATTCTGCTGCATCCTCACAGTGCTTCCGTTCTCAATCGAACAGCATTTCAGCAGAATTGCCTGATCGATAATGTTGTGTTTTGAGAGGATTTTTATTTGCATTACACAGACCGATGCAGAGTGTGAACATCCTGCTGACTGCAGAGAACAGATCAGGAGCTTTATCAGACACTGTTTCTAAAACTAACCAAAATCAGCTGACGGTCATTGGGGCTTATGTACTCACACTATTACATTACAGCTATATATAGCACATACATGTATTTAAAGGTCAGCTTCGAGGCAGCATATGATCAAACATTTATCACCTTCTTTTAGTAGTGTGGAGGAAACTCATTCCTATGGGTTTTCCCTGAAGGAATCTGTACCAGGTGTAGAAAGGAGGATGGATATCCAGCCCGTCAGCCCCTCCTGCGCCGCCATGTGTACCCAAATAGAACACATCTCTAATTTGGCAAGCGCGGTGCTGACATTTGGATCATCTGCCCTGTGGGAAGGGTAACGACCTCGCATTATAATGCTGCTACCGTACAACACCTGATCTTTTTTCTGTGTTCAGCAGGATATTCTCACACTGCATCATTCAGTGTAACTTGCACAAAAATTCCCTTCAAAACGGAGCGTAATTGATTGGATAATTCTTCCAAAATGCTATTCGATTGAAAACAGAAGCAGTGTGAGGCAGCAGAAAGAGACGGACCGGCCTCTGGCTACTGAGGTCTCCCTCCACACAGAGGGCTTGAGCTTGATCCTCCCCTGCGACCATATCAAAGTACCTTTCATTAAGATCCTAAACCTCTTCTGGCTGCAGAGGGGCCACCACATTGCTGACTCTGCAACACAACGAAAAAGGAGGGAAGCTTTTCCAAGGATAACAAGCATGCACTGACAAACAAGCTGAACATTTTTTTATCCCTCACTGCTCCATCCAACTCTCACTTTATTTCTTCTTCACCGCCGATGCAGAGGAATGTGTGCACGAATCACAGACTGCAGCATTCCTAGCTCCACCTTTTAGTATTGGATCAGAGTGCTAGGTACTTCAACAGAGGTGCCACGAAAAACGGGAAGGAATGGAGCGGTTGTTTTGGTACCATCCACAACGTTTGACAATGGAAACGCAAAAATAACCATTTTATGTGTAATTAACAGAACTGAACTGAACCGGACTGCTTGGTGAAAACATGGCTAAATTTATCATTATCATAATGATGTGTCGTTGTGAAACAAACGCCACGCTGATAAAAGAATATGATTTGCTGTATAATAACCTTATAGGCTTTTATAGATTATTTTTGCATCTGCAACAACAAAAGCCATTAATGATTTTTGAAGTCCTCAGTACTTTCAGCACAAATCTGACACTACCCGAGAGTCCTCACACTGAGTGCCCCCAGCCCCAAGTACTGACAATCAGATAAATAAAGCGCCAACACACCCATGTGCAGGCAGAGTTGGCTGTGTCAGGCTTGACTGTGCATTGACAATTTTACACTATATCCATTAAATGTGGGTTTAATTACATTGAACGACAGACTTAGGCTGACGTCAGGCTTCCACGTTTGTTTGGGTTTCACACACTCTTGAATCACCAAGCTCCAAGTCAGAACTATCATAGCTGTCAAAAATGTACCATGTGTAATTACAGCTCGGATGTTGACATGAAGGCTGTATACAAGGTACAATAACTCATATGCGTGAACGTGGTTAACAGTCCACCCGCACAGGTGTTTTCACTTATGCCTGATTAGAGCTCCTCTCGTTTATGTAATTTCCAGCATAGCTCCATCCAGCTTCAACGTGACTGAAGGTCTAATCAAACAGAGAATTGAAAACACCTGTGTGGATGTGCAGGCCTTTAATTAATGAATTCCCCATGATGTAAAAAGCATCACACCAGTACTACTTGGACTGTTGAAACAGTTGAAATCTGAATAATTCTTGTTTGAAAACAGCATATTAAAAAAAGAAATCTTTACAATATTGAACAAAAGTTTAAAGGAGATAGACTTCTATACCTATTTCTGCTTATTATACGTTATATGTTTTATTGGTTGTGTTGTACTCCGATGGTTGATGGTTGAGACAGAAAAAAAAACAGCCATAATAACTGTCATCACTTTGGGGGCTTTTTGAAGGAAGGATAATAAAACATCAGCCTGAGTCATTAACACATTTTAAATTGGACACTACTAACAGTGTTAAATAGAAATTCAACTTACATTATGTCACCTAGTTTATGAACAGTGTGGTTGCCAAATGAGATATACAATCCATTTGGGTTTTATACCCAAAAGAAATGACTATAATAGAAAATGTGCTACATTATGAAAGCAGCTCCAGATAGTAAAGGTTGTAGTGATTACCATTGATGAACCCTATTTCTCCCACAGATTATCATTTTGGGCAGTGTATGTGTGTATTAACTACAGCAGTCCCTTCTCTTCTCAGGATATTTTCAAAAGCAAAGCATGAAAGTCCACTTTGAACAGAGACAATAGCTGTGACGCAAGTCAAAAAATCCAAGCAGATTTGGACTGGCAGCTCTATATTTGGGGGCGATATGACTTAGTCTTGATGTTAAGGTTGGCGACATGGCTGATGTGACCATGCAGCGTGCTCACAGGTCACTGGGCTGCAAGGCATCGTGGCCAGTCGTGGAAGGTTGGGAAGTGGCTGAGGTTACACAGCTGTGACTGGCTGAAGCCCTGCGGCCAGCCTCCAATGATTTCACACGTCCCAGCGGAGCCGCAGAGCTCTGATCCCACAATGAAAGAAGGAGAGCACGACAGATGATCAAGAGAGTGTGAAAGAACAATGGGGACGAACTACAATAAACCTGAAGGATGCAGAGAGAAGCAGACATGTACAGCATTTGAAAAGAAATTGGAGAGAATACAAGTGATTGATGTGTAGAGACTGTAAAGGGGAAGCTGTGAGCACAGGAAAGAGACAGAGAGCCAGGAAGTCATGTTTTTTATCTTTCAGCTTCACTGTGATTGTCTTTTTGAGGAGTTATCCTCTCTAACCTGGCCTGAAGGAAAGTGACCAGCTCCGGCAAACAAAAAAACATAAGAGACGTATGACAAAAACAACTGAGCCTGGCTCAACTTTTCTCTGCAATGCAATGTCATTCACCACTGTACTGTCTTGGCCAATCAAGTGCTTTACAAAATAAGTAGGGGTGATTCAACTGTTAACAAATTGCTGCTGTGGGTCTGAGTGGTCGCTAAGGCTTGTAATATTTCTGATTTTTATCAAGGTGTATGCACGAAAAGCATCTGCGACACATGCAGCATTGTTAACATACTTTCTTGCCTACTCTGTTTATACCTGGTGGTTCCAAAAGAATTACCGCTAGAGGGCAGATCAAGACTGAATCATTTTTTGCCACTACTGGAAAATCTTCCTTGTGACCTTCAGATTTTGCAGAACTTAAACATGCCAACACTTGAAAAGGTAACTACTTTGTTAGTCTCGCTTTGCCAGACCTTTCTCCACAGCGCTGCAGAGGAGGGTCTAGCTAGTCCACACAGCATTCCAGGATGGGAGAAAAACGTGCTCTGGTTTATTGGCATTTCTTTACACCAGTTACAATTGTCTTGGGCGGTGCTAACCGCTGCAAAATAGCCTTGGGGAACTTGTTTTGGTGGAACATGTGTACATTCAAAAGTTGTTTTAGTCGTGCAACAGAAAACTCAGATTGGACAGATAGTCTAGCTAGATGTCTGGATTTACCCTGCAGAGATCTGAGGAGCAGTTAACCATAGTCCTCAGAAATCGACTGTAGTTTAAAATTCCAACACAAAGAAAGCGGAAGGTAACGGACATCTGGCCGTAAAGAGTGACATCCGGCGGAATTTCTGGCAGCACCGAAGAAACCTCGGAAGTGGATCGTCGTGGAGATAGACTACTTTGTTAACGTGACAGAAAAATTCTCGTTTCCAAGTATTTCAGATGGAAACAATATAAGTTGGTTTTTACCTAACTCATTAGTTAGTTAGCGGTAATGAGTTACTTAGCTAGCAACAGTCGTTCATTTAGCCAACAATAGAAAATTGGAGGCTTATCTTCCTGTTCTGATCAAACCTGATTAAACAGGATTCATTAGGAACAGGTTTTCACACACAAATGTTCGGCGCCTTCTTAATGAGTTACAATACGCACACTCCAGCCAATAAAGGATCCTCTGTGTAGTCCATCATGCAGCTAAAGCTTTTGACAGAGTGGAATATGAATATCTCTAGGAGGTTCTCCAGAGGTTTGGACAAGGGGCTACATTTATTAAGGTATCCCGATTATTTGTGATCTGTGTCGAGGCTGAAAAATTATCATTTGCACAGAAAGCCAAATATGGCATACCATCTAAACATTATTATGGTTTTCTGCAGACACTCCACCAACAATCAAAATGTTCCTGAAACATGGAAGATTAGCTTCTGCTAGTGGCTCGTTTTAGTTCCAGTTTCGCCGCATTAAAAATTTCATATTCAACTTTTATGGAAGATTACAGTCCTGCAACACGCTTAACATTGACAGAAAGGGTATTTGATAAGCTGTGGATGCCTTTTCTAAACTACCTCCCAAAGTGCACAGCAGACCTAGTACGCAGGGGGCATTGCTCTGTGGCCTTGCATCCTTCCAGAGCCCCTGTGCATGTCTAATACTCTCTCCTGGGTATTTTTACTTTGCATTAGTTGTGTACTCCCTGATCCATGTAATGTATCCAAGTTCTGAGATTTATGTATAATAACTTTCTATGTAAAGTGTATGTCTACATGCCATGCTGTTGTTTTTATCTCCATGCCTTAGAGTCTCTGATCTGCTCATATATATATCTTTGCCTTGTTTAGTTATGTCTTAATCCAAATACCCATTGCTTCCAAAACTTTCTATACATTACAAACATTAAATCACCCGGAGTTATCTTTGTAAACTGTACATGTGTTATACAAGAGCAGAGAGTTTGACAGCCATAGCAAAAATAACTAAAGTAGGTACACAATGATGTACCTTTCCTGTAGGGAGATGCTGATCTTTTAAACATGCGCTCCCAGATGAATGAAGGGCCATGTAGAGCCACACATCATCATCATAGAAAATGTCAAACCTCCTGCACTTCTATTTTCTAATGTTAGGCTATTGACATCTCTCTGATAAAACCTGGATGATTCTTGGAAGTGTGTGCTTTGTGTGTGTGTGTGTGTGTGTGTGTGTGTGTGTGTGTGTGTGTGTGTGTGTGCGTGCGTGCATGTATGTGTGTGTGTGTGTGTGTGTGTGTGTGAGCGAGAGAGAGGGTTTCTGTGTGTCAGCCAGTCTGCAGCTCTTCTCACATTGCCATTCCCAGGCCGACTGCTGCGGCGTTAGCTCGATTAACAGCCAGCCGTCTGTCCTCTCTTCCCTTCCTCGCTGCTGAGAGGGTTAACGCGACCTTCGGGTCCCCAAATATCGCCCAGTCACAATGTTCCGACATCCCTGGGCCTGTCCAGATGGTCACCATATGTCTACGCACCACGTACAGCGAGCCGGCAGACAGGGCCGAGGAATGTGCACTTTCTGAGCTCTGTGGTTTGTTTACCCCATGTGCCCCTCTGGTGTTTATTATGGACATCTTATATTATGTGCAAATAACATATGAATAACTTAAACAGTGTTGGGCTCATTACACCAAAAAAGGAGTCTATTATTATCTTCTTAAATGTTTCGTTAAACCCACAAAACTAAAGATGCATTTCTCTATTTTAAATACTGTAATTTGTTGAAATAAACTAGGTGTTATTTTTTAGACTTTTGGCTGCTTTTTTGCTGCTTTTCTCTGTTTTTGTCTTTGCAAATTAAAGTCTTGGTTCTTTTATTGGCCCAAACAAACAATTTGAGGGTGTCACCTTCTGGGAACTTGTGATGGGTAATTTTCACTATTTTCTGATATATAGACTTGACAATTGACCTTTTACAAAGCATAAATCACAGATGTTACTAAAAATCATTATGAGCCAGCATGCACAGCACTAGGTATCTGAAACTGTAGCAGCTAAATGGAATTCAGTCATTATTTATCTGTGCGTTTCCTACTGTGACAATGCAAAATGCCCTATAACTTAGGAAAATAATCGACCGATTAATCGATGACACAGCTCACTCACTCACATTAACACACATAAACCTGCAGGATATCTACAGGTTCAAGTTCAACAAGTTCAAATAGTTAATATGGAGTTAAGAGACAGGAAAATTACTTTAATTGAGATTAAAAAAAAGGGTTGGGAAATGCTGCAAAGAAAGGAGTCTGCATTTTTTAGGGGAATGTCAGAGGGACGAAGCATGCCTCAGTGCATGAATATGAGCTGGCTGCATTTACCGCAATTACTGTCTCAGCGACACGGATTCAAACAGCTTTATACCACGAAGAGACACCGACACCTGAGGAAGAGTCACAGCTGACAGCAGGTCTGATCTTGTCTATTACACACACACACATGGAAGGATACGTGAGCTCGCTGGTGCACACAAACAAAACATATCTGTGCTGACAAGGGATGTAGTGACTGCCAACATATCCACAGTGAAATATGCACTACATACAGTAAACTAATGTACTGCCTGATGGAAAATAAAAAAAACTTGCAAAGACTTATCTTAAGAGACAATCAGCCTGCTCCATCTGATAAATAACGTAATTTAATTCATTAATCATTGAACAAGCTCATTAACATTGCATGTGTATTTTTGCAGCTAAATTTAAAACAGGTGTAGAAGATGAATTAAATCATCAAGTAGAATATGTTTGGGTGGAAAAAACTACATTTTCTCTTAGGAATATATGTATATATTTAAAAAAAACTAAAAACAGGTTCTGTGATGACAATGTCTTGCAACTGCTGGTGCAACATGAGGCAACACAACTAATTCATATGACCATTTAGAGCGACACCACAAACTCATCCATGTCTGATGAGTGCAAATCCAGGACTAAATGCCATCCAATGAGACAGATGTCTCTTTTGAAATGCTTAGGTCAGGGCTGCACTACAAGGAAGAAAGAGACAAATGCCACAAAGAAACACTAGACTTTCAAACTTGAGAAAGTTACTGTACACTGTACGCTTCAAATTGTTGTTACCAAACACTGTTTTAAAGCTTTAGTGCGTAACTTTTTTATATTAAAGTACGTCCGTTACATTCAAGCCATTGCCAAATGAGTTGCTACAAAGCCGATTAAGACTCGAGTAAAGATAATTACCTCTTCTGAAAAGTCCATCATCTTTTTTTAATCCTCCGTATCCTCCTTGGCTACAAGCAACTGCGTGGGGGAGGGGTGGGGGCTGTGCGTGATCACGGAAGGCTTGTATCATGTGGACGCACCGACAGAATGGTTGTCATTACTTTGAATTTCTTATGGGGGCGACAGAAACTACGCACTATAGCTTTAAAAAGAAGACCAGAACCCTCAACAACAGGTACAGTATCTACACTACCGTCATGCACAGAAGTTTCCTGGTTTTCCATCCAAGAACTTTGCAAGTGCAGATAAGACAAATCTGAATTAACAAGTGAGTATTAGATAAAATAGCTATATGAAACTAGAAAAAAAATCTGTACTGAAATAAACTGTCTTGTCTGTCCCTCCATGCTAGCGGCTCTGAGGATGTACTTGTGCACAGTGGTACTTTGAACTAAATCCTAACATCAGCATGCTAACATGTTTACAAGGACAATGCTTACATGCTGCTGATGTTTAGCAAGTGTATGTTCACCAGCTTGTTAGCATGCTAAGGCTCACTAACAAGTACTAAATACAACGTGAAGCTGAGCCTGATGGGAATGGGGATCACCCTGAGTCATTACGATTCATTTTCTGGGCACCACGAATGTCTGCAACAATTCAACAAAATGCAATTCAACAAAATGGTAATCCATGTAACAGTTAGTCGAGATATTTCTCTCTGGACCGTGAAGAGAGAAGTGGTGGACCGACTAGTCTCGCTTTGCCAGACCCTCCTCCAAAGCGCTCTGAAGGAGGGTCTGGCTACTCCACACAGCATTCGGGGATGGGAGGAAAATGTGCTCTGGTTTAATGGTATTTCTTTAAAACCAATCAGAATTGTCATGGGTGGTGCTAAACTCCGCACAGAGCCACTGCAAAATAGTCGTGCGAGAGAAAACTCAGAATGGACAGATAGTCTAGCTATCTGTCTGGATTTACCCTGCAGAGATCTGAGGAGCAGTCAACAATAGTCCTCATAAATCCAACAAATTTCAAATTCCAACAGCGGAAGGAAACAGAAAAGACATGCATCCAGCAGAATTTCCTGCAGCACCGGACCAATCCCGGAAGTGGAACGCAAAGGATATAGACTATGGACCGACCAACACCACAATTCTTCTGCTAATGAAGAAAGACGATTTCAGAGTTGCACCAGTTTGTTTCTCAAAACAAGAGTCAGTGTGACATCAGGATCACAGATAAAGAAGCTCAAACAACATAATACCATTTGATTAAAGAAAAATCCGAAGAAATAGTTTGAGAATATGGTTTAATTCGTGCCAAAACGCCTGGTTGAACTGGATGTTTTTGCAGTGTATGTTCACCCTGCCAAAAAAAAGAAAACCTTTGTCTTAAGGCTTCATGTGGGTCTCCCGTAACAAATCATGAAAACCACAGCGGCACCGGCTCCACACCATCACACTGTTATGGCTGATGTGTCTTCAGGGACTCAGGTGTGTTTGGATTATTATGCCTCACTTCCCACAGTGAGGAACACAATGATATTGCTAAAAGTTTTAGACAGTTGCTGCGCTCTGTTTACCCGGTTCAATTATGTTCAATTATTCTCAACTTGATCCCCCAGATGCAGCACCAGTTGTTTTGTATTGCTGCTTTGGCGTGCTTATTTGATTTTGTGGACTTTATGTCATATTATACTGAATGCCAGAATGTGTTATGTTACTTTGTACAATCAATATATCCCTGCACCCGCAGCAATTTGCATTTGTTGTACTTAAACCCACTGGTTTCTGTGTATGAGGTGCATGAATTACAAACTTAAAGTGCTATTGTAAATGTTGTTTATCACATTTTGCTGATACATTTGTTGCTAAGTGCTCATTGTTGTAGACTGTCTGCAAGATATTTCACTTTGCAATCAAACAATGATCCATAATGGGAAATCCTGTTGATGGAGTTTGAGTTTATGATGTTCTTTTGTTTTTCTTTTTTAACCACAGTGGTTATCACAGTTCAAAGTAGCTTGCCAATTTAGCTCTTTATTCAAGACTGTCTCCGCCATAAAACCTTTATATGCAACTCATTTCCTTTGCCAAATACATTTTGGAGGAAATAAAATTGCTGTCTGGATTATTTTACTCTAAAAGAAGTTGTTCAGTAAGGACAAGATTTTGGTGGCTGGTTGGGCGAACATTGTGCAGGGAGACCGGGGTTTTTGTGCCCCAGATGTTTTTTTATGTTTAGGCTGCTTGAACACTTGGATACGGTTAGGTATAGACTGTGGTGTTGGTCATACTGTATATCCATAAATTTACTGCATGTCATAACATTCTCTTGCTGCACTCATTTTCTGTATGTCAAGTGTCCAATAAAGGCAAAATGACAAAGAATACAATCTTTGCATATAAAAAAGTACATGTCCCATCTTGTGCTTTGAGTTCACATTTATTTTTTAAATATTTAACCAAGAACCACAATCTTTTCTTTAACTTAACCAAGTGCTTTAGCAGCCTAAACCAGACCCTGGTTTTTCTAAATCAACTCACATGTCAACTGCAAATTCTTAAATATTTTTCCTTTAAACTTGAGCTACGAGAGTTTTTTTTTACACAACTGAGAGAAAGTCCTTTCAATTCATAGACCTTATTAAATAAATCCAATACTAGATTATCAAGACAACTGTCAGGTCTACAACTCAAGTTACAAACCCAGTTGTCTCCGGTGTCAAAGTGTTTAGTAGTCTCTACCATCCACTACCTCTGTCCTCTTTCTCTAACCTTAACCGAGAGATGCTTAAATATAACCACAAACATGTTACCCAGGCTTTAATTTCCAGGTACAGATACAGGACAAACAAATAAAGCATTCTAACATTGAATGCTGTGCAGATTTTTTGCCACAAATTGTGCATTATTTTCAAGAAAATACCTTATAGACTCTTGATGTTTACAAAAGCAAATATAAAACTTTTACAAACTGCCTGAGGTTGAGATCTCTACAACAGCAACATGCCCATTTAATGATGTATTTATTGATATGAATCCACCGATTCTTACTTCAAAGTCCAGTTACTACAAGTTAAATATGTGAAACTTGCTGAAGCAGAGCATAAAGTGAGTGTATCTGTATCACTCCTCAGGAATCAGGTAACAACCCCGGGGCCTCTCCCCCTTCGCCCCAAAACCATCCTAACACCCTCTAAGAGTGAGAACCAAGAGCCAAGTGAGACTAGACACACAGATTAACTGGCTGCCACCGCGGTTGAGCTGTGGTGGTGTAATTATACCGCAGGAAGGCTGGAGTGCGTCTGGTTCATTCCCGTACAACCTCTCCTTGGAGGCGAACTAGCTGAGCATGCTCTCACCGGAGGAGGGAGGGCAGGAGGGCATCCAGGAAGGTCTGGGAATTTAGTAAAAGAAGACAAAATAGCCCCCCCCCTGTGTGGATCACATGTCAGATTAGCATATAAGGCAGAGAGGAAGATGATTTGGCATGAATATTACGCTTTGAAATCTGACTGCACCGGCTCCCTGTTACTCCTTTGACGGCTGCCCTTGCATGACTTTGCAGTGCTGACATGCCGCTCGCGGCCTGTTAGAAAGGAGATAACTCCTTGATGGGTGGCAGAAGAAGGGGAGATGAGGAGCTTAGTGTCGGGCTCTGACGAAGCCTTGAAGCCGGGGATCGGCTCTTCATGAACATGACGGGAGGAATGGAGTTACATGGTCACCGACTCACTGCCTGTCTGTTCCCATCTGAAGGCTAATAAGACTCCTGGAGGCCTGGATCTCAGTACGGGTGTTGTTGCAGAGACTCTCAGGTTGCTATTCAAGATAACAACAAAGAATTTTAGGATGATAAAAAAAAGCCCCATTGACCATTCTTTTACTTGAAAATACATAATTATTCCACAAAGTCTAGCGCCAAGACTCACAGCCTGTAAAACAATAATGGTTCTGCATACAACTGTATTATTTATCAACTTTGAAGCTGCACGCATCACTTTTCATATTAAAAAATTATCAAATGGCGATGTGTAATGGCAAAGAGATCGCTTGTAATCACAAATCCACAGAGAAACCTAGCCCTGCTGTCCCCCACAGCTCAATTGAACGTTTTTAGCGTCTTTCAGCACGTTGTTTTGGTTTTCAGGCCCGCAAGCTCCCCTCACAGCCCCAACAGGCAATTAATTTCAGCAAAAAGCTCTACAATGAACCAACTTTACGCTATCTGCACAGCACAAGACGACAGAGACAGTTAGCGATTAGCGACCTCCCAAGTGGCAAAAGATCTATTAGCAATACCAAATCTCTTAATGCAGCTAAAATTAGACTTGTATCGTGGTGACATGACCATATCGTGTTTTATTTTACAGAATGTCCAAATAAATAAGAAATATTCAACAAAACTGAACTAAAATATATGAAAATGGATAAAATTGCTAATTGATAAACCAATAAGAATACTTTTGTAAACAGTGGAACATAGTTCACTGCATTTGACATCAGTTTGATTAATTCATGTGTTTTTGCATATATCTGCCCTTTAATATTATTACAGTGATATGAAAGAATCTTGTGATATTGACATCAACTATATCACTTCGTCATTCAAGGTACAATACGTATTGTGAATTCATTGTAACTAATCAGAGATTATCGCAAAAGTGGTGAAATCTACAATAAAGGAAAACACAGCTAAATATTCTTATAATAATATTCCTGTGATAAATATGAGATATGTAAGTAATGTATTATTTCTAAGACAGTAAGGCTTTGGTTCCCATACTGAAAGCTTGAATAATTAACAAGGTAGAAAAGCAGAAAAACTATATTTCCGCAGCACCAAATGGCTCAAATCTTTGCTTTTTTTCTTGTGAGTCACTGGAAAATTTCACCTCCTAAGATTATAAAACTTTATCAAATTGAAAAGAAAAATATATTCTTATGCTGACTGTTCACAACAGGTACTGTAGACATCCACTACTGCTTTGTTCCAAGGGGTGCAAAAGCTGAAAAGGCTGGGGATCACTGCTCCAACACCTTCACCTTCAAAGATGCTGTTTGTTATCTGCAGTCCACATGACCGCATTATAACTCTGCAGTAAGATTGGGCTCAAGGACCCGAATTGCAACAACGAGCCAACTCGCCTGTCAGGCACTCTGCTGACAGCAGACGGTGACGGGTGGTGCTGACTCGTGGAGAAGGCCAGGGGCCACCCAAGAACCTGGGTCAGAGCTCCAGCGGGTGTCACATCAGGGCACCATCTCCGTCTGCCACTTACTGTCACCGCTGTGCCGCCCAGGGGGATAGTGGCATGACAGGGCATGCTGTCAGCTGCGTCTTTACAGCCCAGAGAAAAACAGACGTATCACCTCTGACCTCCACCGTCACCTTTTACTGGAGGTGTCAGGTATGAAGGAGCCCTCGCTGTTACAACCCACATCTGACATGTTCCTATGAAATGGCGTTTGCAGCTCAAATTCTCTCCGCCTCCAATCCCGAAACCTTATGTCTGTGTGGCGGTGTCCTGCTGCTATCAGGCCGGATTAGCTTACTGGCGTTACTACGAAATGAGACAATTACTTTGCAGAAATGGCAGATCAGGACTGCTCAGCAGCAGGTGCGTCGGCTGTCAACCGTGGAATCTCTAAATTGACAAAGAGAAAACAATCAAAAAAGGGCACTGAGACTCCATTTGTCTTCATCTGTGTTTGGGTTTAGAATACTGTTTTCTATGGTGGAGCTTTGCTGCATGAGCAAGGACAGATGCACAAAGCAGGTGCTAATATGATTCCAGTGAAATACTTTCATTTATTTAATAATGTACCCTCTAAAGAGAATACATTTCTGTTCATTCTGTCCAAAGTTTCCGTTATATGTAATTCTCGTTCTGCTCTTGTCACTCTTGTCTGGTTGTCCCGTTGCCTTCCGCTTTCTTTGTGTTGTAATTTTAAATTCTGGTGGATTTATGAAGACTATGGTTAACTGCTCCTCAGATCTCTGCAGAGACTATATGTAAAGGGATTGATGTACCACACGTATATCAATAGCCCTGTTCTTTATGAGCAAAAATCAGCTATCATGCTTGGTTGTAACCTCTCCTGCTGACTCTGCTAGCCTGGCTGGTAAAGGTTTTCAAATGTAATCATCAGAGTAAACACAGAGCAAAAGGTAAAAATGGCTTCTAGCTACGACCTGTGGCTACAATCCCGACTACGTGTACAAACAAGACCATCTCTAAATTCATCTCCATCTCTACATCAGAGGAACCACCGAGGCAAGCGGGGAGGAATTGAACACTGGCTGCAAATTCTCTGCTGGGCATCCTGCTAGCCAGTGTGAAGGCGTCAGACGGTGAGCTGGTTTTAGACTGCTCGTCAGACAAAAACAAGCAATCTGAAAATGTCACCTTTGGCTCTGTGGCAGTTTAAGTTTATACTTTGAGCATTTCCTCAAATGATGTAATATAATCCATCATAAATCTTGAGTGCAACTATCCACATCAAATATTTCCTCATTATTTTAATAATACAATCTAAAACGAGGTGGTGTAATATCTCTGGAGCTAATAAGATAACTTGAGAGGCAGATGGAATTATAAGTAGTGCCTGGCACCAAAAGGTTTAAATCAACTAAAAGAAAGTATTTTTGTTTTAATGATTTTTTTCTTTTCAAATATACACTGATCCAATCAGCCCAAATTACAATGTGGTCCACTTCAAATGCCTTAGATTTGCTCAAGAATCTATTTTTGCTATAATCACTGGATCTCAAAAAAGCACAAAAACCTGGACTCAACTGTTTCTCAAACAGCTCTCTCTCTCTCTCTCTCTCTCTCTCTCTCTCTCTCTCTCTCTCTCTCTCTCTCTTACTCTCTCTCTCTCTCTGTATCACTTGAGGCCACAAAAGTGCAAAGTTTGTTAGTGCAACTGACAGCTGTGGTTGACAGGTAGGCCTACTGTAAATCCTCACAAGCTGTTTGGAGGCTGGTAGATCTCTGATCAAACTGACCTGCCTGTTCACATTTCTTGCCGTGGCTTGAGCTCCAGGCAGCCAGAGGAAGAGGAAGAGTCAACCTGACAAAGACAGCTTGGTTTATACATGAACTCCTGCATGAATTAAACACGAAAACAATTCCAGGAACTCTGAGCACACACCTTTTGAAACACAAACAGGCCAGGGGAACACACAAGCTGAGCCGCATAGAGGAAACTGAAGAAATAAAAAAGTAAACTTGCCACCACAGCGACGCAGGTTGCAGCCCCACTGAGTGGCAGCCAGAACATAAATAAAAAAGCTCTAACTGCATTTTTTTTTTTTTTTGAGATGGTGAAAAACTCAACATGATGTACAGTACATTAATGATCCAGGATGCAAATGTGCAGGGTAAAGACAGCTGAATATATGCATCAGATCATACAGTTATTTCAGTGTGTGGGGGCGACATGACTGCTCATTAAAATGCATAACTCTGACCTATAGTTGTGCCGCCCCCCCCGAGCTAATCAGTAAACCCTACACTGTTGTGATGATATGAATCATTCCCTTAAGTTTTATTAAAACTAACAAACAAACAGATGGACGGTCTCACCCTGATAGCATTACTAAGGGAAAACAACACATAGCTTGCACTGTATGTAACAGCAGAGGTAAAGATAAAGGTGAGCACACTACGCCTACTCTGCAATCATCATATGGTAAATAAACCCCAGGGGAAACAAAAATCAATCATTTATTCAGAAAAGCATTGATTTATGCTTTTAGAAAATCCTATCTGCATATTAAATAACCTAACTTTAATGCTTTTTAATCTTATGAATTGACATCATTAAAAGTGGAATATAGAAAGGTAACAGTGAGTTTAGGTGGGTTTATTGTGCCTGATCATAAGCCAGCAATCTTAGTGACCCAGTTCTAGGCAGAAGCTCCCTCAGTGCACTTCTTTTTCAACCGTGTCCCGCACCATATGGCAGGCAGCCCGACTCTGTGGGAGTCGAGGTGGGAGTTTGGGACAGCCAAGAAAACGACAACCATCAAGCTGCCAGTAGATTTCTGTTACAACTGCAGGGAGAGGATATTCCTTCTTCAGAAAAACTATATATATATATATATTTAAATCGCCCTGTTTTGACCCAGCGGTAAGCAAAAAGCCCTTCATTGAGCCTCTTATAGTATGAGAGTGATGCAATCAAAAGTCACAGTCTTCCCGCAGCATCCTCTGCAAACCCACCTCCGCCAACCAGCAGGGCTGTTGCCTAGTTACCTGGCTCTGCAGAAGTGCAGTGAAGCATCGTGGGCCAACGTGGGGACCACTTCACTACCCACACCTACTGAGTTACCAAGAGGGAGAAAAGAAGTGTGTCAAGTTGTTTTTCTTCTAGCAGGATGTTTAAATGAAACGCTAATAGGAAACATGCTGATGGACATACTCATGCTTATATGCTGTATAGGGCATTGCTCATTTCTTTGTGGTTGTAGTGATAAACCCAAAAAAATGATCCCCCCGACTCTGCAGTACTCCTCATTTCTACGTTGCATTTTTCAGCATATTGTTTTGTTCGGCCCTCAACTTTCTCAGTTCTTACCAGCGATGTTTTCCAGCTGCAGTAGGTAATTGCTTTTAGCAAAAAAAGCTTTGATAAACCCAGTATACGCTCAGAGCTAAGCACTAGGGCACAGCAGCTAGCTGATGAACATAGTGGAGCATTTAGCTGCTAAAGAGCCAGATATTTTCCTCAGGAATTGGTGTAGACCAAAAACAGAGCTAAAAGTAAAGTGAATATTGGACTTACATTCACATGGAGGGCAGAAACACCACTCCAAATAAGTCGAAATTAGCAACTGTTTGCTAACATGTTCACCACATCAACTCACAGCATGTTCCACTGGCCATAAGTGGCCAAAAGTTAATGCAGGTTTAAAGAATTGTGACCAAGATATACCTATGTTATGGCGTCATTTTTGGCATGTCTGTACGGCAATTACTTGTTACTTATTGGCCAACACATGCAGCGATATCAAGCTAAAATAACAGAATACCTGTCGTGGCTCTGCATCACATACCATGGGAGAATGCACGATGAGGAAAGCAAAGAGGAGAACTCATAACAGTCAGAGGAGTGAAAAGTGCAATTTCATCAGCTGGATGCAGAAAGGTAGCTGTTATTGTCTAACTGACACATTACATGGTTAACGGAATGACCCAAAGTCATTCAGGATCTCAGTGGGAAACCGATCCCACCAACACCACAGTGATTTGCTTTTAATAACAACCCTGGCAAACGATACATGCCACATTTTATTAGATCTAATATGACACCTCGAGAAGGAGATTTCAATCCCACAACACTGTTATTGTATTCTGCTGTGATTATTAGGCCTCTTGTATTATCTTTCCTGCTGTCGGAGGCTCACTCATGTTTAAACAGAGCCCCTCACTGTGATCATTTTCATAGGCAAATGCATCTCCCGCTGTCTCTAGTGTCTTTATCAACATGGAATAGGTTTCAATTGCTCTGAAAATTATTTCAAACGTCAAATGCAGCCAGCCAATGTGACCAAAAATTGATTTCATGGTTCTTTTCAAATAAAGCAGGAAGATTGTAACGCCTCCCGCATAGCCCAGGTTGATTAGCATACACATGAAAAGGTAGCTGTTATAACAATATGTCTTGTCTACATTAGATACGTTCATCTCAGGCATAAGTGTGTGTGTCTGCTCGGCAATGCATTCCCCATTCATTATCCAGCTTGTCCCCGACTGTCAAGATTTGAAAAATAATGACCCTACTCAATCACTAAATTTGAAAGTAATGAGTGCTATTAATATTTATTTTTCAGCAGAAGCACGAACAGCATGAACAGCCGATATAACAACTGTCACTGACACTTTTATTGTTTTACTAATTACTCTCTATAAGTTTGTTTCCAAGGAAAGTAATGAAGAAGTAGAAACAAAACGAAAACTATTTGTCCAGATTTGTTCACTTGGGAAATATTACACATTGACTAAGACGAGGTTCAGAATTCTGCAGTACAAGAATATTAGTTTGACAGTAATAATGACAACACCTGACAATAATGACATACTGATTCTCAATCCCTCTCACAAAACTCTGATTGGATGGTTGTTTTTCCAACCTTCAATAAACACAACTAAAGACCTATTTGCATACCTAGGCAGAAATTCAGAGGTCTACAACCAGGCTGGGTTACTTTTTGAATTGAAAAAATGTACCTCTTTGCCGATGATTATGTTTTCTTTGACTGATTCTGAAGGTGCTCAGACTCTTTCTTATTGCTGGGCTCTGTTTTTGGGAAATAATTTGTTGACACCATGTTTACTGACACAGTTAAGTGACACAGTTACCACAGCTCTATTTTGATCTAACATGTTTTTTTCCGTTATTTACTCATTTATTTCGCAATGAAAGTCTATATTACATTTAGTTTCTTATGCTGTGTTGTGTCAATTGTGTTTTATGTATGTGTATGTATTTCACCTTGAATGTATAAACGTAAAGTAGCAAATATCTAATGTTGGAAAGGGTTACTAGACCACCACCACACAGATTTTCCAGCTACAGACAAAGGCTTACATTTGGCGAACATGGGGGGAAATTATGCTGTTTGGTTCAGGAGAAGTCTGTATTGATTTGTTCCTCTGAACCCAGAGATTTGATGAAGCTCAGGGGAGGCCTCTGTCCATCATTGAAGCTCATCAAGGTAGCAGTTTGTTTTGTTCAGTTAATTATTTTATTATTTAATTATTAATAAAGGTGCCCTTAGGCAGCCATCTCTGTAGCACTGTACAACCTTCCATTATTGTTTTTTTTTCTCCCATTTTGGTAGCCGCAAGATGAAAAGAGTTAACTAAGCATGAAAATCTATGACCTATTTCATTCACTATAAAAGTAGAACTCTAATAAATGAGCTTGGCAAAGCTTTGTGCTTTCTATTACTGAATACTCCCAGCTAAAAGGCAGGGCTCAGGTCTGTACTGTACAATACTCTATCTGCCTTTAATGCTGCAACTCAAGAAACCCAGAATGCTGATACTTTCCATGCTAGAGGTGTTAGCCAATGACACTGCAAAATGAATGATTTGAAAGTAAATCAGGACAGCTTAGGCCTGCTAAAAGGAACAATTGTTGATAATCTCCCTTTTACTGCAGTGCCAGAATACGCTCAATTTCCAAGGCCTTGCTTTCTCTCTCTTAAAGGATGTTGCGTCAATGCTCGTGCAGGCACCTCACCTTCGTTGTCATTTACTGAGCGTTTCTGTTCAGCCTTAAAATTCGGGCCTCATTTACATTAATAAAAAACATTCAGTCGGGACATTTTTCTTGATCTGTCTCTTTTTTGTGATGCTTCCTTTGTAACCAGGAACATTCCCTTTTGTTTTCTTCCTGTCTGCAGAGTCATGATGACTAAGTGAAGTGGTTCCCCCGCTGCCTGCTCTCCACATGTTGGACCAGAGCCAGGAATAGTAAAGACATGTAACCTTCTGCAATAAAACCCTCACATATCAAAGTGATCGGTTACCCTTTTTAATCCCAACCCCTACCTATACTTCATAATCCTTTGGGCTACTTTCTTTTATTGTTATTTATTCATGACACAAGCAGCATCACCCGCAGACTTTTATCCTCACACAACTGATTTTACAGTGAGTGGAGACGACTTTAAAGTTGTGTAACGGATTAAGATGTGGTGCTGTTGTAAAGTCAAGCATCCTGGTAATTGAACACTTATGGGGCTCTATCACCATCCCTCGGAGTCGGACCCCTTTCAAAAAAGTATTTAGTCACAAGAGAATAAAGCCTAAAAAGCCTTTTATCCCCAGCCCAACACCTGCACTATCGAAGCCGCTTCACCAAAATGTTTCAAGGCTTTTTACATGTTTCAAAGCCTGCCAGTTCAAAGGTAAATGATAACAAATAAATAACAGCAGAAAATACTATATTGTCATTTCCTGCACATAGCTGTCATTGTTTGACGTCTCTCTGTAGGAATAGTAAGACCCGAAGGATCTACAGCCAGGGTTTAAAAACAGACGATTAAGTGTATTATTACTATGACAATGGCACTAGCTGTATTTTTTGGCTGTGTCTTTTACTTTGTCATTTGACTTTCTGATGTTACAAGAGTTTAACAACCCAATTTGTTTGTGATGAACTATAAATAATAATAATAATAATAATAATAATATGGGAAGAATATTGTTTCTACTTCCCCAAATATTTTGTTATTGCAAGTTTAAGATTCAATATTTTCTGTGTTTGTTTGTTTTTCGAGATATTTATGGAGCTCTTTCACCACACTTTATTTCATTATTATCCCAGCTGCGAGCAGCATCATTTCCTTTGTGTATTGTGGGAGCACATGGGCATGCAGCCTCGTTTGAGAATACTTAATTATGTCACTTTCCAGCACACTACAGACTCAACACCTGCTTAAAATCAGAATGAAGTATGCCGACTGTATATCAGGGATATTTGCACATATGAAAAGAAACTATTGATAAAGATCAAATATTCTTGAAATGTTAAATAGAAGCGCCATTAATTTTAACCGACTTAACAATAGATTTCTAAAACTGGTTTATGCTAAACACCAGGCACTTTCCAGCCCACAAAGCACACTAACTTGTACTAAAAGTAGCCCTGTGATGACTCCCCTGATAGCTTCTTATTAGATGAAACAAAAAGGAGAGGAAGCACTGCGCTGAGCAGACTGTAGCTGCAAGGCTGATCCTGGTGAAACTAATGAACTGGATTCAAAGACAACATTACGACTATAGAGTAGTGCTATTTAAGAAGTTATTGTGAGTCTATCTGCTAAACCCTCTGAAATGCTGAAAAGGAGAACACAGCTTGAAGCTGTTGGCCAGGACAACATCCACTGCCCACTGAGGGAATCACTGCTTAAAGGTCCCATGGCATGACAATTTTACTTTATAAGGTTTTTTAACATTAATATGCGTTCCCCCAGCCTGCCTATGGTCCGCCAGTGGCTAGAAATGGTGATAGATGTAAACCGAGCTCTGGGTATCCTGCTCTGCCTTTGAGAAAATGAAGGCTCAGATGGGCCAATCTGGAATCTTTCTCCTTATGAGGTCATAAGGAGCAAGATTACCTCCCCTTTCTCTGCTTTGCCCGCCCAGAGAATTTGGCCCACCCATGAGAAAGAGAGAGACATCATGGCTTTCAAACGAGCAAAGTGGCAGTTGGTCAAGGCCACACCCCCACTCTCCACCTTGCCCCCCCCTCTCTCCTCCTCAATAGCTACAGACACAGAAATAGCACATCCTAAGGAAAGCTCATTGTGGGACTGGCTCTAGTGGCTGTAATTCTGCACCAAGGCTGAATTTTGGGAAAGAGACTTCAGATACAGTATTAGGGGACCACTAAGGCCTATATAAAAGAGACTTCAGATACAGTATTAGGGGACTACTAAGGCCTATATAAAAACATCCAAAGAGCACCATGTCATGGGACCTTTAAAAGTGAGATGCAATTTGGCTCCACGCTTGAAAATAACATAAAGCTTTTGTGTTGTCAGTTGTTTTGTGTATTTGTCAGTTGGTGTGGAAAACACAATATTCTCTTCTTCCAATGTATCCCTAAAATCACACTCTACCCCACTCCATACACTCAAGGACAATGCATCCCTGTATGCACACTCACTGTGTTTTTCTTCAGGTGCACTAGGGGAGTCCAGCTTATGTAACGCTATCCAATTAAGGAGCTGGGTCAGCTGGAGGACGAGCCGTCCATATACAGCAGCTCTCCTCTCAGGGCGCGGCCATTCTTTTGCCCTTTTATTTCACTCAGAGCACTTTTGGCTGAATGCGAATAGCACAAGTCAAATTTCCAGCCACAGCAGTGGACAGGAAGGCTGCTCTGGCGTCTCACATCTGACCTCATCCACTGGGGTTGCATTGCGATATACATAGATGAGCCGTAAATATATAGCCTAGAAGCCAATGATGTGGCTTTTGGAGAGAGAAAATGGTTCAGCAGAAATCTGCAGCAACCTAATGTATGTATGTACCAATGCAATAATGGGGCAACTTTACCCAGTAGTATGGGTAGGGGAACAAAACAGTATTGCGTCAATATTTACTTAATTTTCCAAGCAAAAATGCCGAACATTTCCTAGTTCCACTTTCCCAATTATAAGGGTGGACTGCTTTTTTGTCTTATGTTTGAATTCAGTATCTTTGGGTTATGTTGAATCTTTGAAGTACTTTTATCAAGCAAAGGTGCCAAAAATGACCTAGTTTCAGCTTCTCAAAAGTGCGAATTTGCTGCTTTTCTCTGTTTTCTATCATTATAATTTAAAAATCTTCTGGTTTGGACTCTAGTCGGACAACCAAGCAATTTGAGGACGTCACATTGTCATTTAGGAAAACCGCAATGTGCATTTTTCACTACCTCCTGACATTTTATAGCACACAGATTCATCAAAGATAATAATCAGCAGGTTAATGAAAATAATTGTTTGTTGCAGCCGTAGGTGGAATGAATGGAAGAGTGGCTAAATTATATACTATATATATATATATAATAGTAACAAGTCAGTTGTATTTGGCTTAAGATTGCCATGTAATCTGGTGGTTTCCAACCCTTTTTAAAACAAAGCAATGTCTACTTATGACCCATCGTCAGCAGTGTTTTTTTTGTTTTTTTCCCCCCATCCTGTTCCATTTGAATACATTTTATAATGCTGAAGAGAAAAGAATTATCCAATAATTCACAAAGGTAAAGGTCAGAGGAATGTAAAATGTAAAATGTAAAATATATATATATATTTTACATTTGTTAAATTTTTAGATGCTCCATAATATCTCAGACAGTTGTAGATACCTAAGAAAAAGAAATTCCCTCACTAAAGAACACAGACCCCACTTATTTTTTGAGTTGTTTTTCTTATTGAGGTCAGAGAGCCTCTGTGAGAAACAAAAAACTCCATTAAAGTTGCTGTAGGCTGCTTGGCAGTGCCTCGCCTCATTATTCTCAAAAAGACAGTAAATTCCCCAGAATTGCCGGGGAAAGCAGCAGACAGGTACCTCCTTTAATGAGGCAACAATCCTCTCGGTTTCAGAATAAATTCCCTATTTTCTCAAATGTGACCAAATACGGCCTTCTTCTCTTGACCATTTGCATAATGTGTTGAAGTATCTCACCACCACCTGCTGTGCGACACGGTCCTGCCATGTTTCAGGTGTGACACAAACCCCCTGAAGTTTAAGCACACTCATCTATTATTGTACAAGTATGTAGTGCAAATCCTCCATTCCCATCCAGAGCTGTTTCAAATGAGGCTGTACACACACATTGTTACTTGGCTGGAAACTCCAAGCAGGAAATGACAACAAATAGTATGACACCATTAGCTTTCCTTGAGCATGGAGCATAAATATTTCACTTTGAAGGTTTTACATCTTTGCTCCAGAAGGATCTTAGCCTGCATCTTACACTCCTGTCCTAAATCCACTGCTATTACTGATCTGCTGCTACATACTCTGAATGGTCGAAGGCTTTACATAACACCCACTCTCTCAGCAAAAAACAAACACACACACACACACACACACACACACACACACACACACACACACACACACACACACACACACACACACATACACACACACACTGGAGTGAGAAAGCAGCTAAAAAAATGTACCACAGCTGGCCCAAATAGAACAAATCCCTCAAATAACCCTGGCCATTCATTGTATTTTGGTGTAAAAAACAAAGGGGTCTAGATTTTTTAGAGGTGGCTGCATTAATCAGTCTGGAGGAAGTAGAGGAAGGAGCCCCTGGCTGTTTTCAAGCTATTCTATACAGCATTTACAGTGACAAAGGTGTTTTTATGTAAACCCATCCACGACGGTGAACCACAGTGCTTCTTGTAAATATGTCCGCATTAGAATCATCAAACAGTCAGGAGAAGATATTGTTTTTCCAGATACAGATCTTTCCCTCCAGGGAGTGAATTATGAAGATAAAAGAAAAGCGGCGACATGGTTCAGTGTGCAGTTTGGGCTATTTAAAGTATCTCATTTCGTCCTGATCAATTTTCCACAGAATATGTTTTAATTCTCTAAATGCTTTGCTAATCCAATTTGTTGCTGTGCTGGTTTATGGCACTGTAAGCCCTAATGATTAACTGTCCCTCGAGGGTTGCTGTATGTATTTCCTGTAAAACAAGCTATTGTTTCTTTGTTGTGTCTCACTTTCTCAACAGTCTCTTTGTATTTACCTCGCAGGTACTATGAGATAAAACAGTTGTCAGGGACCTCATTACTTTCAGGAACATCACCTGCATTCGGTTTATGATGCAAACAGTCATTTTCTTTCCTAATTTTGCCTGTTGTTGCCTTCTGTTGTTGGGACCGATTCCAGATATATAGCTTTCAAAAACAAAGCAAAAGCGTCACCTTGGAATAATGTATTTTAGTAGTGTGAGAAAATCATCTGGCGGGATCATTTCTATTACATCAATAAATTATACAAAGAATGTTTTTCTTGGTCAAAAATGTATTTTTAAGATCATTAAAGTAAATCCAAATCAATTCAATTTTGGTAATAGTGTGAAATCATAACAGATGTTATCTCAGGACACTTTACAGATAGAGTAGGTCTAGACCACACTCTATAATTTACAGAGACTCAACAATTCCCCAAAAAGCAATTGCAAACTGCGTTAAGGAAAAACTTAGGAGGTTATAGTAGTCATTCTTTTATCTTCCAATTCAACTTTTGTTATGAAAACAAAGTACTAGCTAATTTTTCGTCAAATTATCCAAACCACTTTATTGGGAGGTTAACCAAAAGTAAGTTAATAATTAAGGTCAAAGTTGAACCAGAAAGTTGGTCTGTCAACTGTGCTGAATGTTTATAACGGATGGTTTGAATAATAATTCACCATTCACCTTTGTTTTCTCCTTTAGCTTGTGTCTCATTGTATGACTGCTTCTTGCCTTTCTATATTTTAGCAACATTGCTGCATTCCCAGATCAGCAAAACATTATTTTTATTATTATTGATAGAAATGATAGAAATATATATAAGAACTAGGTTTGGAATAATCCCCTTAACTGGAGTGATCGGAGGGCAACAAAGAACAATGGTGCAGTCCACGCATGGCTAACCAGAAATGTCAACTTGTTATAACTCAGAATCAATCATATTTTGGGGACATGTTTGTTCTCTGATATGTCAGAAATTTGTGAAAATGGACATCACTGTTTTCCTGTAACCCAAATTGATTAAATTGCTTGTTTTGTCTGACCAACTGTCCAAGGTCCAAAGAGTTTAAAAGATTCAATTTGCCATCACATAGAACACAGAAAGTGAGGCGGTAAATCATTATTGCTTGAAAAATGACAAACCAATTATTGATCATCAAACTATCTCTGTACTACCAAAAATATAGGGAAAGGAAAAAGCTAATGAAAAAGCTAATACATACATGCATAAAGCTGTGATTGCAGCATCATCATTCTTCTGCATCCAAGACATATTGTGCAAAAACATGTAAATGAGTTTGGACCTTCAAGATTTCATTCTGATGAAAGAGTCATACAACCGGCTGGATTAATGAAGGTTAAAGTCAAAATCAATCCAGATTAGCATGCACTTGATTAAATTGTCCAGAGTAATTAAATATCTTGTCTCCTCTGTCAGAGGAGATGGAAGTAAAGTGAGAAATATCTCCATGCAGTTGGGAAGCTAGCCAGCTCAACTTCTTCCCTGCAAAGTGGATAAAGACTAATTCTGAGCTGGTGCCATATGAAGAATGACAAGTCGAATCCTTTCTACACTTTTCATCACCGCTCCAGTGATCCTGGAGCCCCACTTGCCCCTTTATGGTTAGAAAAAAACCTCATTACAAATATAACACAGTGAATATAAGTTAAAAAGGACTTTGTGGAGTGAATCATTAAACACAGGTGATGTGAAATATAATCATGCTGGCCTCATCGAGGCAGACGCCTTTCAGAGCAATAATGAACACATCCGAAGTGCACCTCTGACAGGAGCTTCTCACACAGATGGTATTTTATCTAAGTTCAAATAAAGAGCGTGCTTTTCAGAGGATGTCCAAACAGAGTGAATTCAAGTACTTAGTGTTATAGTGTAATATCTGATGACGCATTGGGGTCATTTTGGGATTTATTACAGTAAATATATTACATATTGGACCTTAAACAGAGCCATCACACATACTAAAAATATTTCGTTGCTCTGGTATTGGGTTATAGTAGATTGATATAGTGTGTAAGTGCCTTCCTGTGTTAATCTTTTCTATCACTGACCAAAAGGTGCATGCCAAGTGCAAATAATTCAGATTTGAAGATGGGCAACACTACTTGAGTCAATTCCAAAAAAATCTGCTGAGTTTAGATTGCCATCAGGTCTAAAAAGAGATAAAACCAATAGTGTTTCTACATTGTATGGGGAGGTAGTCATGCCGAGCCATGCCGTGAATGGCTGCAACCTTGGTGATGTGTTGGAGGTGTGCTCGTCACAGAGCATAGTAAAAGCCCATGTAGCGCATCAAGTTTCTTTTCAAATATAAGAAGGAGTTTCCAACATTAGCAACATCTGCACGGCTCTGTACTAAACCCTTAAAACATCCACCTAATAAAAAGCGGCTGGACTCCAGCTGGAGCGGCCTGTTGCCACTCCCTCTGCTCCATCACAGACGTGTTAAGCTTGCCAAAAAGATGTCTGATCAGACTGGATGTCTTCTTTAGAAAGCCGTTGTTATCTCCCACCTCTGATCTAAGCGCCTTCCTGTCCAAACAGATAATTGCGGATCAAAATGGACACTTCTTATTGGCACACCGACACTAATACGGCAAATCCAATGTGGCTTGACAAGTGCCACTGCACATATAAAGTATATGGACAACACATGGCACATACTGTATGTGGTGAACATGAAGGAAGTGACGTAAAAAGCAGGTCAATGACTTGGAAATTGCTTCTCATAATCCTCCAAAGGATGCTTCATAAAAAAATATACTGGTAAAATTGTATTAATCCCTTTCAAATTTTTCCATAATAACAACAAAAAAACACCCTTTTTTGTTGCTATGGCAGTTATTAAGTTTATATGTTGCTGCAAACCTCCATCTGTCTCTGGGTTCTCTCCAACAAACTAATCAGCTCTGATAATTTTTCTTTTGCCTGAAAGCTAATGCTAGGTGACAGATCCAGATCCTGTAACATACTTTCCTTTGCTAAATATCCTCTTAAGTTACAGAGAGCATAAACCGCTCATGGCACCGGGAAATTAAAAGCATGGCAGGATTTTAACCTTGCAGCTTGATTAAAGTTTTGAAACTGTAACCCGGGGAATTTCTAAACTTTTCATCTCAAAATTGAGTATGGTCCCTCAATGCCAAATGTAAATTAGTCTCCGTAAAGTATTTGGCAGGTACTGATGCGTGTTATTACATTACAGGACAAGGACAATCTGGAATATTGTATTAATTCATTTGCTAATTAAAAGAAATATTTAGTTTTTTTTCTCTCATTCAAGCAAAGGCAAATGTATAGTGTGCCTTCATAGGTTATGGATAAAGAGGTTAAATTTTGAGTTGATACAGAGAATGATTATTTTAGGATCTTCCTCAATGTTTGTGTCCTTACAAGTTCTGCTGATTCTTTTTGCAGCTTGATTCAAAAGTGGGGGCAACGCTGGGTTACAGCTTTCACTTTTACAGTAAAAACACTGGGATGTCTTATATAATGCTGAGTGAGCTGCCAGGTGAATTAGAGGCCGGCACTTGACGGGGAAAATGTTTATAGACAGAGGAGCTACGCCTCAGACAGAAAACCCCCATGTCGGCCCACATAGAGAGAGAGACTGCCTGCCTCGCTGAAGCACCCTCATCAGCAGATCTGGAGTGCTGCCACGGTCAGGCTGGGTCACAACTCAGAGGGAGCTTACTTTAATCAGAGGCACGCTTCCTACCCCACCACCTCCTTTCAAGCACTCAGAGTGGATTGTTGGGTGCATGAAAGGGAACGCACAGCGAGATCGGCTTCGCTGTAGCAGAAACTCCGTAGCACTCGTGCAGATTGATTGATTGATACACAACACCGATGACGATGTTTGTTCAGCTGGAATGGCTGATATTGACTGCTACTTACTGAACAGAGGACAGGAATAGAGACTGAAATTCTACTACAGAGGAGTTCAGTTAGAGTCAACTCACTTGAAGAAGTGTGCCTACGTTTTGGCCTCTTTGGCAAACCACCATTGTGAAAAAAGGATCAACAACAAAATGATCACTGGCATACATTTCTGTCCAATGATTTCTTTTAGATTCAATGAAGTCATTAAAAGGTGATCAGCATTATCAAAGGCCCCATTTATGCTTGTTATATCACTACATTATTGCCAGACAAGAATGTTGCCATTTCTTTCATGTCCTGTGGCAATGTTTTTACAACTCTGGCTTTCTACAGTATCTGCACATGAAAACTTTGGTATGGCTATGGTTAGGGAAAGATTGGGGTTATGACAAACATTAATTGCAGGTCTGTGACGGGACGCAAACTTTGGTCTCCTGCATCAAATTCTGACATGCTGCACGCCTATCCACCTTCATTAATCCCCACCCTTATTTTTCTGCCTCGCTGCAGAGTAGAGAGCACAGGTATCGAACGAAATAACCTAGTACCAAGTAGTATCAAAACCTCTCCAGTCAAGCGATACCTGCATTTGATTCTTTTAGATCAAGAAAAAAATGACTGTTTGTATGGTTTTGCTCGCAGCCAATCAGTGTTTTTTGATTTTATACGACGTGTGATTGGCCCACTACCACAGGGTTGTAGCTAAACCCATACAGACTGTGGCGTGAAGTCCGTACAGGCTGTGGTGAAGTTGAGCTTGGTGTGGTCTCGCATTGCCAGACCTTCTTCCACAGCACTGCGGAGGAGGGTCTGGCTCGTCCACACACCATTCCGGGATGGGAGAAAAACGTCCTCTGGTTTATTGGCATGTCTTTAAACCAATCACAATCGTCATGGGTGGCGCTAAGCGCCGGATGGAGCCAAGGTGCGCTGCAAAATAGCCTCAGGAAGGAACTTTTGCTTACGTTCAAAGGTTGTTTTAGTCGTGCAACAGAAAGTCTAGCTAGCTGTCTGGATTTACCCTACAGAGATCTGAGGAGCAGTTGACCATAGTCCTCAGAAATCCACGGGGTTCGGAATTACAACACAAAGAAAGTGGAAGGTAACGGACATCCGGCCGAAAAGAAGGACATCCAGCGGAATCTCCGGCAGCACCGGAACAATCCCGGAAGTGGAACGTTGTGGATATAGACTAAGCATGGTGATGCTTCCATTCACAGGATAGTTATGAAGTAGAAATAAAAGGTGTCAAATGAAGTAATTTGAGTATCGGTATCACTCTAAGGGCACCGGTATTGGTATTGGTACTGGTATCGTAATATTTTAAACGATAACCAGCCCTACTTCCTAGGTAGAGAACATAAATCGTAAGGAACAGAATCGTTCAATATGAACTTAAATTGCTTGGATACTGGGCTACAGTTGAAGTATACTGATAAAAATCAAGTTATGGTGTAACTTATGTTGCACCTTTATTTACATTTAGCCAAATACTGTATTCTATTAGCCAGACAAAAAAATTGTTTGCATCCGTCTTGCTTTTCCCACACTACATGCAAATCTAGATAGATGCTACTCCAGTCCAGTGATCTCTCGCTTGAGTTACAAAATGGCAAACCTCTCAGATGTTGCATTAGTCAACCAAAAGGCCAAACACCCTAAAAGTTGGAGTTGACTTTAGTACAAAAGATTAACTGGGCAATGCAGTAGATTTCTCACATTGAGTAATACTTTATTTCTTTGTCTCCTCCTCAGAGCTCATAAGTACATCTGGGGACCAGATGATGAACAGTCTATGGGCATTATAACAGCCTTCAGCATATCCACAAAATCCCTCCAGATGTTATCAGTCTTGCTATCAAAACAGAAAATCACATTGCAGAGACTAAATATGTAGTAAGCAATACAACTTGTACCTGAAATTACACTTCCAGTAGGTGAAATATTACATGATTTACAATTTACAAGGTTCATCAGACAAATTTCAGAGTGAAAGTGAATGTCACCCAACTTAATATTCTGAATTGGGATTCCAGAAAACTAATGAAGGCGTCTGATATTTGCTAATGAAATGTCAGGGCCAAAATTAAGCCTATGCAGGTGGTTATTAACCACAAATAATTAACAGTTGGGGTGACAGGCACGAAATAACGAGTGTGATAACAAACCCATAGGAACGAGTGTGGTATGTGTGGTACGCTCAAGGGAAGAAAATGAGACAGGCCTGTACCTCGGTGCCTCGCAATGACATCCTGCTGATTTTTAATTTTTCAGGAGAGAGCAATTTAACACATCGAGTGTTGTTCTGGGAAGCCCGCTGATTAAAATTGGCTCTGTGTATTAGCCAGTGGACACACACTGGCATCAAGGGACCTTCAGTAAAGCAACACATTTTACAACAAGCTAAATTATTAGGGGTGTGAACAAATATCCAGCTCATGAGACAAGATGTTAACATTATTTTACAGAAAACTACAATGAAGAAATAAGACTGGAAAAATGGTCCTTTATTCAATCGAAAGTCACAATATGAAAACTGAGCACTGAAAGGTTTTGCCACAAACTCAGATAACTGGCTTCTCTCCTGTATAACTAACAGTTACACTGTTACTTACAGCCAGTGCTCGAATTACGTGGGAGCCAGAGGGAGCCAAGCTCCCATAGAGTGAGGACTGGCTGACCATGAAAGCAACAAAGTCAAAAATCTGAAGGGGGTCTCTCATATCTGAAGGTGTCTGCCATATGTGGCACTGTAATTTAATCTTAAACAACGCCCATTATCCATCCCTGTGCAGTCTCTTATCATTAAAGACGTTACATTAAAATATAAAACATAGGCTACTACGGGACGTAGACCTGAGCCTACCCTACGCTCATGAACGCAGCATGACCTCACTTCACCACCACACCGCTAGGCTATGTGAGCAAACCGCATACGACCGATTTGACAGCACTCGCAAGTCCGAAGGTGTCACCTTGCTTTTGAGGTAAATACCACCAATACATCTTAAATATAAATAAATCTGTAGCTATCCTCTGCCATTCAGAGCTCCGGAAAAGTTCCCAGATATTTTGAAACACCTGTCAGCAATACAATGCAATCTCTGATGGAATATTCAGTGAATGGGCTACCCAACAACATCTTAGTGCAAATTCCAAAATTGTTTGTCTATTTATTTCCACGGTTCAACACACGAGACGACTGAACACCCAGGTGTTGTTATCACTGCGTGTACATTATACGACTAGAACATAGTTTGGCTGTGCAATGGCTTTATTAATTTCTGCCAGTTAGTGCATTTTCCCTGTGTATAAGTTAAAGACTACATGCATTATTGTGTTATATATATCTGAGACGGTGGTCTGGTTCAAATGAGTTACGTTTCATTTCATTGCGAAATTGAGAATGACACTCAGACTAAATCGTTTAGTCTATTTCTTTGTATTGCGAAATTGAAATGAAATATGGACTATTACAATCAATAATATGTTGAAATTAATTAAAAGGAATCCATTTCTGTAAAAAAAATAAAATCTCTCTGTCTGTTGTGTACGTGTGTCAGGCCTACCGTGTGCATATACTGCGAAAAAGAGCCACTCGCGCCTAGGCTATTTAATTGTATAGCCTTGTTAGGCTATGTACGGGGTGTGCCAACTTTTTTTTATGAGATAGAGAGACCCCCTTAAAGACAAAAAGATAATTTGAGCACTGCTTACAGTATTCCATATGCGGTGGAGAGAGAGTCCCTTCCCTCAGAGAACCAAGGTTACAACATAACCAAGTGTTTTCTACTGTTTTGTACTTGAATTTCTCATTGAAGTCGACAGAGAGAAGTAAAGCTTATTTTACTACTGTTTCACATTGATTACGTTCTAAAGCACAAATAAATTACCATCAAACACTCAACAGATGCTCTTTTCTCCTCTGCATTTGATTAATTGCAGCAATAAACAAGGAAGTAGGCTACTCTAGTATCGATTTATGACCATTATAGGACGAACGGAGAACATTTCTCTTTGTTTATTATCATTAAAAGTAAAGTTAGGTTTTGCCGTCCGCTTCCCGACTCATTTTAACAGAGAAAGAGAGTGGTCTGCGCGAGACAGCGCCACATTGAACTGCACGTTGCAGACTAGATCTCTTCACACCTCTATAAATTATTGGTGGTGAAACAACTATTAATTCATTGAAAATTAAGGAAAAATACAAAAGACTAGCCAGTTCCAGCCTTTTAAAATATGAGGAGATGCTGCTTTTCTTTATAACTTCAATTTGATTCAATTCAATATCTTTGAGTTTTGGACTGTTCTTCGGACAAAACAAGCAATTTGAAGAGGTATTTTTGTACTATTTTCTAACATTTTGACCAGATAGTACTAGAGTAAGTAATCAGAACTGCTTAAGGCTATGTTCACACTTGGCATCTTTTATTAAGATGCCAGCATCTATTTTACTTTAACTGGGTTAAAGTAAAGTCCTAGGGTTAACTGGGTTTTAACTCACTGCAACTTAAGAACCCACATGCAAAAAAACTGAGAGGAAGAGAGGAGAACATCTTCATCAATTCAACAACACAAGTGCAGATTTTAGAAAATAAAATACTGAAAATAAATAAAACCGGCAAGAAGAGCAATACATTTACCAACATGTGTGTAGAAAACACACAACACAACCAATTACGGAACACAATGAAATTAACGACCGCGAATTGCCATTTTATTTCAATTTTAACATCCGGACTGCATGACTCAGATATTAGTGCAGATATCTGCAACACCTTGTATTTTGCTATAAAAGTCTATATTGCGTACAAGCTAAGAGAGCCTGTATCAGCCTGCAAACTCCATTAGCCACAACCACGGCAACAACTTGCATGCCTCATTAGTTTTTAGTGTCCCTTGCAAAACATATTTTCTGTGCAACTTGCAGTGTTTCTGTATGTACTTGTGTTATCTGTTGTGTATTTGCATGTATTTTGTTCAGTGAAGTATGTTGAACTCTCATGCAGGGCCACTGTGCACGCACATGAATCGAGATGGAACTGTAACTTTGTACAATGAAAAAAGTTGTTAGTTGCTTGCTAACTAAGTTTTTTATGCCATCTGCTTTCAGCTATCTCTCTATGACACACACATACAACAGACAGACTGACAAGGAGATTTAATAGACCATTGAATTCTGCTAAAGATTCTGCTAATTACTAAGCTTTGTTTTCACCAGCGTGCTTTGTATAATAATCCGATTAGGGGGGCTTTTCTCATCCCGCTGTGCAATACATGCGCACACACACACACACACACACACACACACACACACACACACACACACACACACACACACACACACACACACACACAGTGACCACATGCATAGAGGGCTCCAAATTCAGAAAAAAATTCACTTTTGTGGGCCATAATTGTTTCGACATTTCAAGGCTTAGTTTTAAGTTTCTTCTGACCTACAGAAAGAAGAATAAAAAGGCTTTGCAGCTAAAGACGTCAATAATTCAGAGGATCCAGTTTGTGCAGACTGACATTATCATTTGTACTGCATTTACAGAATACAAAGAGAACATTTTGCCAGTGTTTTGCTATTATTTCAGCCTTATACTCTATAATTCAAATACTCCAAAGCAGTTTGTTAGTAGCACTAAGTGCACATCCAAAGTATGTTTTTCATTAAAAACTGATTTCTTCCTTTTTAGAAGACTCAGTGACCCTCTCTCCCTCTCTCCCTCTCACCGAGCGGTGTGTCAGCAGTCTGCCTCACCCTTCCAAACAGCAGCAGCAGGATTAGACAGCAGTGTTGCAAAGCAAGGCTGGAGCCAGAGTGTCCCCTGTTAATAGCTGCTGTGAGATTAAGGGAGGTAGACAGTGTAGAGACAGCTCATAAAGACCCAGGCTGATCTAAGGCATACAGGCGGGAGGGGAGAGGGAGAGGGAGAGGTATCCCTGCCAACGCGCAGGGATACCCCCATAAACCTGGACCATAAGTCTGGCTGACAGGAGCCACTGAGGCCAGGACAGCTCAGGATTAGAAAGATCATGCTTTCACCTCTGCCACTGCTCCGGTGATACAACTGCTCTATTAGGTGATCATATGTGCTGAGGTGATGCTTCCTTGAAAAAAACTCCTTCTTATTAATCAATTCTGTCTATAATGGAGTTCTTTAAAAACATATTTTCTTAAAACAAGTGAAAAAATATGCCAGTGCGGTAAAAGAAAAAGCATTGTAAAGCATGTCGGTGCACTTAAATCAAGAAAAATGTAACCTCATTTTCAACAATACATGAAACAAGTTGATTTGAATTTGAAAGAAGTTAAAATATACTCTGTGGTTCCCAAATCACTGCAGATACATTCACTTGTTATACGAAAATAAGAGTCCAAGGACTCAATTACAGACTAAAATGAAAATGATATGAAAGGATTTTATTTGTGTTAGGGAAAAACCTGGAAACCTGCTCAACCTGTTTTAAGATTTCTTTAGAAATAAGTGTTTGTATGTTGACACATGGAAGTAAGGCTTGGCGCTGCACCAAGGAGCATCAGGAGTAATAGAAAATATTTGAAACAATTTGATTTTACTTTTTTTTTTAAAAAGGAGGTTGTAATATTGTGACAGCACTAGAGTTATTTTCACTTGGAATTAAGACATAAGACCATACGTACTCAATTACAGACTAAAATAATTGAAAAGTACTGTACAAGAGTACTCATTTGAGTTACTTTACTTAAAGTATTTCTTTGTTTTGCTATTTTATGTTCCGTCCTCTATATTTTAGATGGAAATATTTTATCATAAAAAACATATAGTACAATACTGAACTTACGTAAAACAAGTACACTAGAACTATTTTTGAGAGTATATGTGCATGTTATATACATTACCAAGTGCAGTATGTTTCCCGAATGTTGTCTCTGAAACAGCATTGCAAGACACAAAAACTAGTGGTGCACCGATCCGATATTATGATCAGATATCGGCCCCGATATTGACAAAATAACTGGATCAGGGATCGGAAAAATTAACAGATCCACTGGCCGATCCAGTTTTTGTTTTGGTTTTCCCCTCTGTCGCAGCACATCCTACGTCATTCGTCAGCAGCATGTGTGTTGAGTTGAGCTAACCGTTAAGCAACATGGAGCGAGCCAAAGAGTCGGCTGTGTGGCGATATTTCACGCTTGCCACGCCAACTAGTTTGTCGGCTGTTTGAAATGTCTGCAAAGTAAATGTTTCGAGGGGTGGTGGTAATACTGCAATGTACAATACAACCAATTTAATCAAGCACATCCAAAAGCACCATGCAAATTCAATACATTACATCTATGTTATTTTGTCTTAGTTAGGAAAGTAATGTTTAGTTAGGAAAGTCTGGTGCCTTTAGTCTCTTCCACATGGAAGAAGGAAAATATAAGGTGGAAGGTATACAGTTTATTATTAATTCAACAACGGTATCGGATCGGTATCGGGTATTGACAGATACACAAAGCCCGGGCATCGGTATCAGGACTGAAAAAGTTGGATCGGTGCATCCCTAACAAAAACCCAACTAAAAGCCAGACTAGTTAAAATAGTTTTAAGATGATATGCAGATCTAAGAGGCAGTGATACCCAGCCACCTAATGCAAGGGAAATTCTGCCATTTTACATCCGATATATTACCATCCTGTTTGTATATGCATTTGAGCTACATTCAGCTAACCATGGTGATTTAGTCTGGCATCTGTGCCAGTTTCTCTAACCAAAAGTGTTCTAAAATGTCTCAGTAATGAAAGTGTGAAAGCTTGAGAGCATCTTAATTATAATCAGGCTCTTTATTTTGTGTTCTAATTGAACCGCCGATCAAAAACTGTGAGAGATGTTTTTGTTAGAGCCCCGCACCGTTTGACTCAAATTACAGCTAACGCCAGGGATCGTGGTGAAAACGCAAGCTTTGATGGAGTAATTGAATTAGACTAAAGCTCATTAAAAGTGTTGTGTCCATCAGTTACATGGAAACCGTTGAAATATCTTTAGCTTCCTTGTAAAACTTTCTGTTTAAATATTCTAAAACCGTTTTTTAAAGGGTTTCTATATCAGAAGCTGTGATTTAGAGATCATATTTCAGAGTAGGGTCGGTACAGTAAGATCGATGCATGTTTTCCTCCGAGCAGTGTCCACTCTGGCTCGATGGGCTGAATGATTTTTGCCATCACAACCCACACACGATCAATAATCAACCTTTCCTGCCCAACCCATCGTTGTAGCGGCCGTTGAGATAATTTTTCAGGTTTGTCACAGTTTGTCACAGTTTGTCAGGGAAGCTGCACTCACTGCCACCGGGTTGAGCTTAGGTTAATTGCAGACTGGAAGGCAAGGTGATAGTGAATAATTATGCTCATATTTACAACACTGATTCCATTCAGTGGCAATGTTGGAAATGTTGTGTCAAACAGTGAAAAAAAGCAAAAAGTGAGGGTGTGGAGGTCCCAGTTGTGAAATTGTGGTCATAGAAGCCTGAATTTAACCAAATCTTAACAATGGTAGGGGTGGGGGAAAAAATACTGGCAATACTGTATCGATACACAGACGCCGAGCATCGATCTATTATTATATATGTGTTGGTCAGTTTGTTTGCTTGACAATCCCGTTTTGCAGCAATAAAATTAAAGTGAGATGAACAAACAGAGAAATGTATCTTGTAGATAAAACAGATGTTGGCAAAGTTTCCTTTTGGGGACATCATTTTAAATTGGGAAAATGTTGAAGTTGGAAAAAAGGTAATAACTTGTAATACATCGCAGAATATGTTTAAAATCACAATAATATTGTATTGTGACATAAATAGTGTGATGATATCGTATTGTGAGGCCTCTGGTGATTCCCACCCCTAAACAATGGTGTAGGTGGTTTGACTCTAACCAAACCTTTAGTCCCAGACACAACACAATAGTTTGCACCTAGTATGAAAGCCAGTGTGCTCCACGTTTAAACAGCCAAGATATATTTACTGCATGATGAATAATGTGGGAAGTTATTACTTTTTGCTCTTAAAATGTATACACAGCAGCTTAATATCTCAACTACAGGCTGCTATTTATAAAGTTCTTTGGAACCAGAATGTGAAAATTGCTGACCACAATTTGCTTTCATCAAGGTGATGGTCTTCAAATTGCTTGTTTTTTTCGGCCCTGAGGTCAAAAATATTCTATTTAAATGTAAATAAAAGACACTATTACATTACTAACTTGGTGTTTATAAAAATGTGGGGACCTTGCCACACACACATTAAAATCAATGTATCAAAGATACTTTGACTTTTAGTTGCTGCGAGTCATGCTCTCATAGGGATAGTTTGGATTTTTTGAAGTGGGGTTGTATGAGGTACTTATCCATCAGTGTATTAGCTAGTAGTTGGCGGTCGGCATGCCAACAGCTTGGAGAAGCAGGCAGGAGTACCGACACAGAAGCTAAACAATGTACTGCTGTAGACGGAGGCAGAAGCTAAACTTTTTTAGCCACCTTAAAATATTTTTATCAGTATAATCTTTCATTTAATCTTTCATTAGACCAGGCTTTCTCTCTCCAAGACAAAGCCGGTTAATAAACATTGGAAAGCTCCTTCCAAAACCACAGAACGCATTACACAACTGTTTTAAAAGGGTGAATAGACAGTTGTCCACATGTAAAGTAAACTCAGCGCCCATTTAAGTCCCAATATGATTAAAGCATACACCTACACAGTACAACTCTGAGTGACACAAAATGTACTGTTGTTACAGTATTTGCTGTGAAATTTGGCACCAATACATTTCAACTTCCTGCCTGGAGAATTAAACTGGGCATAGCGTCAGCGTATTTGAGAGTGAAATATTGAATAAAGTTACATTTTGGGCCCAAAAATTGGCAGAAAATCTATTTCCATTGCAATGAAACAATGGCTTTACTCTGCAATGCTGTGCTTGTGCTTTCAGTTGTGACAACCTGGTAACGGTGGCTCACCAATAACCTACACAGTACTGTGCATAAGGTGAATGAACAAGGAAACAACTGAGAAACACTGCACTTTCCAAACATGCCTTTAAATAATCCATTAAGTCAGGTAAAAAGGTGGCTAGGAGCATACTGATTCTAAGATTGCCTTTTCAAAAAGGCCATTGTTCACTGTCACTCCTCCTCTCCTTTCAAGATCAATATAAGAGCTTAACAGAGCATATTTCAAGAAATCCAGCAAAATGAAAATCTTAAGAGTGAATTCAAATCTCTTTGCAAAGCCTCAATTCTCTCGGCTATCTCCACAAGTCAAGCTGCGACAACTCCCTAAACACTGCAATGTGAGACCTTGTGAGTCACGGCTAAGTCAATTGATCCCCTTCAGGACAGTCAATCCTGACTCAGTGAAGCCAACAGGGGCAACCATTCCTGATTAATACCTCTGCTGGACGCACCGCAGCCGCCTAATTTACTACCACAGAAATACAGAATGATCCCTCGCCAGTCTAAAGAAACATTTTAGCGATCTCAGGCACTCACTGCACTGCTAACACACACACACACACACACACACACACACACACACACACACACACACACACACACACACACACACACACACACACAGAGGGAGTAAAGGAAATGAGCTCCTTTCTTTCTTCTTGAAATTGATTGTTTCTCAATTTTTTCGATCTGTCTCTCTGCCTGTGTGTCAGATGATCGGCTCTGAAGTGGAAACAAGGTGGGGTGGGGTGCGGGGTGTGGGTGGAGACTGCGACATATTCTAATTCAGCCCCTGCAGCAGCGCTTCACTCCAATTCATCTTTTATCGCTGAGCTGCTTTATCTGTTGGATCACTTGTCTGAAGAGTAAAAAAAAACTGCCTTGGCAACAGAGGATAATTAAAGAGATTGGACAAGAAAAGAAATACATTCATGTCATCGAAGGAAGAGGGAGAGGTATTGTTACGAAAATAAATCTTAATATATACCTCATATTGGATAATATATTCAGTGCACTAATAAATGTAAATCTGCAGGACACATTTGTCTGTCAGGGTGGGAAATCTAAGTGGAAGAATAAATAAAAAACTATCTGGCACGTTAGATAAAGTTTCATCTGTTGCCATGTGGCTAAAAGCATTTGTTGAGCACTTCTTTTTCAGTAATTCAGTCTCATTTCTGGCTTTAAAATGTATTCTCTTTTTACAGACATGATCAGAAATACAATCACATGAGATAAACGCTCTTGTTTCTAACAAGAATTTCTGATCGACTTTTTTTAGGAACAAAACCAGTCCAGAACGTAAACATCAGAGCTGTAGACATAGGACTTAGACTCAAATATAAAAGTGATGACTTCAGACTTGATTTAGAGACATTTGGCCGCTGTGAGACTTGACTTACTTTTCGCCTTGACGCCCTAAAGACTTCACTTGACCCAAAACTAGAGCAGAAACATTCAAGTTTTGACCTGATAAAATCCCAGAACAAGACAGGCAGATCTCGCAGAGCCTGAAACGTACATCCACTTTGCTCATGGAGATCTGTAACTCAACTTGGACTTGGACCCAAAAGAATTAACTTCACCCCAGGCTGAACAGCATTGTTTCTAGGAGTGGGGTGGGAAAAAAAATTGAAAAATCATATGTATCGTGATTTTTCTTTTGCAACGGTTTTTAAAATTGATTCTTTTCCCCAGAATCAATATTTTATTTTTACTTATTTTTAACCAATGATTCACCTAAATATATCTGTTTATACAGTACCGCTGACGGCAACTACATCATATCCGTTTCCAGCTAAACAGAAAATGCAGAAAATACATATGTACTTCTTTACAAACGAAATAAATGTCAGACAGACTGACTGACATGTGATGTGCATTCATCTTAGAAAACAATTAGTTTTTAGAAATATCTCATGATATATATTGTCTCTAGAAGTGTATTATTCAACTTTTGTTTTCGTTAAAGAAGGAAAAGAAAATCACAATACTCAATACTATCATCGCAATAAATGAAAATCAATGAAAATCGCAATGCAGATCGAATCGGCACCCATGTATCGTGAAAGAATCGAATCGGGACAAAAGCATATCGTTCCAGCCCTAATTGTTTCTGTGGACCAGTGGGTCCTGGACTACACCGGCAGCAAGGAGAGACTTTAAACCTGGATGTCAGCAAACCAAGATGTTCAGGGGGTGTAAAGTTACTATTTAAAAACAACTCTGGTAACCAGGATTTAGGACCAGAGGCTCATTGGTGATATGGCAGTGTGTGGGTGGTTTATGTTGGGTTAAGAACGATACAGTTTGAGGTCATGGGAAAAGAGAAAACATTTTGTTTTTGCCTTTATACAAAACAATATTAACACTTGTGACTCATGGTTATTGCTGTAAAACTATTAGCCACACTTTCAGTGAATCTAAAATAAGTATAAAAGAATACACCCATGAGTCTCTGTGAAAATGTACTTAAACACACTAGTGCTCTGAGTGAAATGCTGTCAAATCTTAGTTTTTTTTTTTACATTAGCAGTAAACACACACTACAGCTGAGGATGATGGGAATGTCATTAGATCTGCAGATACTTGATCATAAACAAAATTACTGGACAAATCAAACTGTCAACCTGCTGCTGGCGCTAGAGGAAAAGTCAGGGGACCAAAAGTCAGTAGGATTCATCCTCCGAGGACCACGAATGTCTGTACAAAACGTGCTGATCCATCCAATAGATGTTAAGATATTTCAGGTTGAACCAAAGTGGTAGATATAAGATATAAGTATTGTTCCAACTTATACTACATGCACATTCATGTGTTGGTGGCTGGTTAGTTGTTAAGTACTTAGCTAAACTGTTTTAAGCACAATATGTCCAGAAATGTTAGTCTCCTATGTTCCTTCTTCTTGCATGTTTGGTGACTTGGGGCATCAACACCACCTTCTACCCTGAATTTGTTAGAGCCTACTAAATTTGCATCTAGAAAAGAAACAAGGTGGATGCAGTCTCATTTCAGATTTGGTTGCAGGCTCAGTCACACCAGCATTTACTGTGAAATTTGACACGTGAATTTGAGCTATTGACTACTTGCAAATCTTCTTAACAGTGTTGACCTTTCAGGGAATGGAGAGAGCCAGAAAGTCCAAAATGGAGGAAGAAGAATTCACTATCACAAAGCCTCCACCAGCACTGCCTGTTATGTGACTGGCTGCTAACAGAGATGCATATATGCAGTAAAGTGTACATAAAAATGGCCAAATCGTATTGAAATTGAATCCCGATAGGAGAAATGGCAACTGTAAATGGGATATTTTCCTCGAAAAAAATTTGGAACATGGAGAATACCAAACTGAAAAAGGTCATAAACCAAACAATATATCCTGGACAAAACAGTTGATGATGTATTGTTACTCCTACAGTACAAACTCCCCTCCCAAAATCAAGCAAAATCTCAGCTGTGTGTGAAAAATGGACTATTGAGAAATGGCACTTTGAGGAAACCTCTAGAGACGTGTCAGGAAGCTTAACATCTAAAAAGAAGTGAGAGGCTTCACGTCAGTTGTTCTATGAAAAGACTCTTGAACATTTGAAGTCATAATCACAGGTTAAAGTGGATATATTTAGGGTTGAGACTGGTTTAGATATCAGCCTGTTTCCTCAACATGTGCACTAACACAAACACACAACTCTTAATCTATTTGCCTGCCAGTCATGAGAGGGAGGCAGAGTCCAGAGGAGACATGTAGACAGTCGAGTGACCAGTCGTGACCTCTCAGCCCGGCCCGCCCCACCCGGCTGATGTGAGGAAGGCTGACAGCTCGGCCCAGAGCAGGAAGACAGCCAGGCCACAGAGGCATTCTGGGATAAGACCGGCTTCTTCCCGAGTACTTGAAGTCAACCAACATGCTGAGAATACGAGCAGCTTTAAATTCCAATGCTTAAGATTTTCATTCAATCAAACCCTGTTTTTGACACAATGTATGGCTTATTAACTTAACTTAATTTAATGTATTTACTATATTTACATATCAGTTTTAATTGTTAGTGGTGGTGTCTGCCTGAAATCTAATGGATTATATATCTATATATATTATAACTTCAAATCCTGGACATGTATCTCATTAAGACACTTAAATTGTACCTAATTTACTCACAACAGCTACCTGAATATATAATACAGCCCACCAGGAGTGAACATCTTAAAAAATAAACCTATCTACGCACTAGAAAAGATTGGATTAAATAATGCATGACAAGCCTAATAAAAACATTTCACAAAGTTTACCTAGACCTGCAACAGCCAAATAGACTCTAGAAAACATTATCTTGATACATTGTTATAAACTTTGTAATCATTTCTTGCAGCTTTCAGTCGAAGTTGCCTGCACAGCTTTGTCCACTGACCCTCAAAAGGCAGCCATCCAACAGTAAGCAACTGATTAAGTCTGCCTGCTTTACAGCCAAAAAGCCTGTGTAACCCTGGCATGGGGGATCTCTCCGTGAACCCCGGGTGGCCAGCATACCCTTGTCCTTCACAAAGAAACATGACAGCAAACACGCAAGACGGCTTATGCATCTTCATGGTAGCCGCTCTGAATTATTCACCAAGCAAGCTTCAGAGATGCCTCTAGAAATGCTCTGCAGAATTTTGGCTCCCTCTGTTGCGCCCTGACATGTTATGTAACTGTGTTTACAAGTGCAAAACATTTGGTCTGTGGAGCTGCACTGCGAGGAAACAAAGGTAAATCTTGAGATGGAATTCAGGCTAACAGGTAAGGGATATCAGCTCTGCAGCAATTAAAAACAAGGTGTCCAGGAGGATTTGTTTCACAGTTTCTGTCAAAGAAATGTGCATACAGATTAGATAAAGAGCACAAATTACATCTTCATTGTATCATTTATAGTAGTTGCTCTTCTGTGTGCTCTAGCATTCATTTATTCAAGGGGCTCTTTTAAAGCAAAAGTAACAGCAGCCAATGTTTAGCGAGTTAAATCATATTCAGGCTAAATAGAATTGAGAGGCTGGTTGAATCTTTTGACTAAAGCTCTGCCTACAGACTTACTGACCTGAGTCAGACACACTCCATTAGCTAATTATATCCCTTCAAATGGCAAATGCAGAAGTCAGAGGACAGCCGCCGCATGCATACTAACAGGATTTTACCATGTGGTTATAAGCAGAGACTTTAACATATAGCCAGAAGAGAGAAAGTAAGAAAAAGAGGCGAAGAAAGAGGAAAGGCTCCCTGCTGCACCCATAAAAACCAAGATCTACAATAGCTGTGCAATTTGAATGTGATTATGCTGAAAGAAAATAACGAGAGGTGGAAAGTGGGAGTGAGCTGAACAAAACTCAATCCTCTAATGTCGTTTCACATCGGGGGAAACGCTAACCATTTTTCTGTTCCCCTGGGGTTGAATAATAAATCACTTCTACTGTAATAATACTGTGGAGCTGTAGCATTTCAACCATTTCTCTCCAGCTGGGCCGAGGTCACTGGATGAAATACCATTACATCTGGGATACAGGTGTTACCAGCAACATCTTATGCACTATGCAAGAACAAGCCATTCAAACAAGCCATTCATCATCTTCACTGGAGCATTTCTTTGTATCTTACAAATGTCAGAATGTATTTCTTCTAATAAAATAAATCTTAAGTTTCTTCAACTATTGCACTAGACAGGCAGTATTTCTTTAGCTTTCATGAGGCGTCAGTATACACTAAAAATGAATTATGTAAAGATATTTTTGGGGGCATTTTAGGTCTTTATTGACATAGGACAGCTGGAGACATGAAAGGGGAGAGTGTCATGTTCAGCTCCGCTCTTATTTTATGTTTTGTTTGTTTTCTGGACTTCCTGTTTTATTTTGATATCCTCTGTTGGGATTACCCTCCCATTACTTATGTGTCTCACCTGTGTGCAATCAACATCACCTGTTCCCCTAGTATAAATACTCACCACATTCCCTTACCTGTGCCAGATTGTTGACTAACCTCACGTGACTCACTCTCCAGTGGTTTTTCCTAGTTTGTATTTCCCAGTGTTTTCTAGACCTTCTGCCTGTTTCCTGACTACGTTGTTGCCTGCTGATTTTGTACTGTTGCCTGATTGTTCTTGGAACAATAAACTGCACTTACCTGTTTTTCCTTGAGTACTGAGTTGTGCATTTGAGTCCGCCTATTGTACCCTGACAGAGAGAGAGGGGGAATGACATGGAGCAAGGGGCCACAGGGCGGAGTCGAACACGCGGCCGCTGCGTCGAGGAGTAAACCTCTATATATGGGCGCCTGCTCAACTAGGTGAGCTACCCATGCGGCAAAAAAAATTAATTATTTAGGTGTCTCGGTCCATCGTACTGAAACCTGACATGGTGGGTGGATGCGTACAGTTTGCAATTGTTGGTACAAGCTATAGTGTCATTACACAAAGTATAAGTATGATGTATCACCTCCTACAGCTGCTGTATACGTCAATGTATAGAGAACAGACTTTTTCTCCCTCTCACATATTACCAATTGCACTCTAAGCTACATACTTACAGTACAATACCTGGATCCTGGATGTAAAAATACTGTGTTTAATTATTTAATTAAGTAAAAAAAATAATAATAATAGTTTGGGAGCACTTCCGTAGCCGAACGGATAAAGCATACGCTCCAGCTGTGGGACCTTTGTTGCATGACGTACTGCTCTCTCTCTCTCTCTCTCTCTCTCTCTCTCTCTCTCTCTCTCTCTCTCTCTCTCTCTCTCTCCCCATTTTGAGTCTGTATCTAAACTTTCATCTGTCCAATAAAGGTGTCCTCCTACATACACAAGTAGGAGGAATTTGTAAAAATCTGCATAAGAATGGTGTATTATTATCCCGTTTTCCTCACTCTCAGCATCCTCTCCAGCATTTGACTGACTTGTGCATGTCCTGTTTAATGTCAGACACATTTCAAAGATGTCTTTTCAGACATATACTGGATTTGTTTGAGCCACAAGTTCAAAAGTTTGCATAACGCAAAGGTTTTGTCATCCACTACCAAGCCAAACTACATAAGTAAGACTGAAATGTTAAAGTTAAAAGAAGACGAACATGACAGCAAACATTTTACAACATGAAGGGGAAGTTCTGAACCTTTTATTCCTTTTCATCTGTGAGAAGAGCAAACATTGGCAGAGTGGTAATTACAGAATGATAGAGAGCCTCTTGCAATGATGAATAGCCCTGCTGCATTCATCACGCTAATTTCAGCCATCTAATGCTTGCGCCTGTTGCAGGGCACGATGCCTGACAGCCTGAGCCAGGAACCAAAATGTACTTTCTGGCCCATCTGCCAGTGACAGGTAAACTGAGAAATTTACCATCCAAACATATTTTTTTTACTGACCATTAAACTGCATCATTCCACCTCATAGGAGACAGAAAAATCCTCAGTATGTTGTTTGTCCTGCTATAAACATGAAGTGGATTAAAATGAACATTGCAGGTATTACTGGCTTCAGACTTTGATATTTGATACCGTTATTTTTTTTTTCATCATTTTGGTTTTATCATCACGTCGTCATATTGTTTTAGGGTCATATTACTGTTCCAACATCATCTGAGCAGGTCAGAGCACATAAAAACACAGTGATTTCAGCCTGGCAGTAATTCCAAAATAAATGACCACCCAACCAGCCGGTGACCCCATTTTATTTCCTCGCCAAAGCCAATTTCTGTTCGCATTTGGCGCTCAGTAGGCAATAATTTAGAATGGTGGCCAGAGCACAGTGTTGCTGCGAGATCAAAGCTTCAAATCCCGCCTGGAAGACGCATTAAAGCAAATACATGAAACACTCTGTAACAGCACCAAAACAGCTAAAGGGAATCCTAAATGGGGAAAGGCAACCGACAGAGCCGGAGAACAAATGTCTGAAACAGATACTACAACATAATAATCAACATATAGTGCTGTATATGCTCCTGTGTGTTCAATATGAGCTTTATGTTTCCCAATACTGTGCTCGGAAGTTTACTTTTTTTGGTTCTAATTATGAGGACGAAAGAGACAAAGTTCTGAGAAAGTTGATTAGTTTCCATAGGTATTTCCTTTAAAGAACTGCTCTATAAAGCTGACCACGTGCTCTATGTAGAAGACATAGGAAGCGTTGTTCTTTTATTGCAGTTAGTCCTAATATAGTCTATATCCACGACGTTCCACTTCCGGGATTGCTCCGGTGCTGCAGGAAATTCCCCCGGATGCATGTCATTTCGCCAATGTCAATTTCCTTCCGCTTTCTTTGTGTTGGAATTTTAAACTCTGATTCGATTAGGGTTATCAAAGGCTATCAAAGAGCATTAATAACTGTTTAGTTATGGTTTAGTAAGGCTTATTCAGTATTACTATACATTTATCAAGTGTAAGTTAAGGTATGTTCTCAACTTTACAATAAGGCTATCAAAGAGCATTAATAACTGTTTAATTATGGTTTAGTAATGCTTAAATAGCATGCACAATCATTTATATAGGTTGGGCTTTAAGTTAATGTCTACATGAAGACAAAGGAACAAGCAAACCTCTGCATGGAGACTATGGAGTCTTTTCACTGATCTAACCCTCTACCAAAATTAAGTCATATGTTGGAGGATTGACAAATATAGTGGAAAAAGTATGTGGACAACCATAACCCGTAAATAAACAATAAAAACAGTTTTCTCATGGGGCGGCCTCTAGCTCACCCAGTAAGAGTGTGCGCCCCATGTTGGCTCTCTCTCTCTCTCCCCCTTTCCTGTCTATCCACTGTCACTATAATAAAGGGAAAAGCCCCAAAAAATAATATAAAAAAAAAAAAAAATTCTCATAATGAGATGGCTTGATTGTGAACATTAAGACATCAAACATCTTTATCAAACACCTAGTAATATTAGGAAATACCTTAATTAACAGTTATTAACAGTTAGTCAAGGCTTATTACTGCATTTTCTAATGGTAAAATAGACACCTTAGTTAACTGTTACTAACAGTTTGTCCAGGCTTAATATTGCATTTACTAATGGTAAAATAGATGCCTTATTTAACTATTAACTTTTATTAACAGTTATTCAAGGTATGGTAAATAATGCATCAATGTATACCTTAGTTAACATGAACAAACATGAGCATTGTTAATACATGTTAATTAGACACCTTATTTAACTGTAATTAACAGCTAGTTAATGCTTATTAATGCATTAAGTAATGCAAATTAATGTACCCTTATTGTAAAGTGTTACCAGTAAGAGCAGGTCATGCACAGACAGCTGCAGAAAGGTCAGAAAAACTATTTAAAGCAGGAACTAAAGTGTGGAGCACTTCATTAAAGCATGCATTTGAGATAACAAATAGCCAAATAGCAGCAAAGAAGTGGCCTGGTAATGAGATATCACACTTTCTAAACTGTTAAAAGAACAAAACCTAATAAAAGGAATAATCAGCTACAGCCCAGTAAAGAGACACACACTGATGTTTTAAAAAGGAGACAAGAGTAAGGGATTTTCTCTGTGCTTCCTCTAATCAGTTACACAACGTACCAACAAAATTACATTTGCTTTTCATGCTGCCAACTTTAGAGCAATGAAAGAAAGCCAGCACATCCACTGGCTGTAATACAGTTGGAAAATGTGCAGATTCCAATTTCACAACTTGTTAGGCTGCGGTAAATTGTTTTCATGCTTGGCAAGCGGCCTGAACCGTTTTACTGCAAGGAAAGTGAGAGAATACACTGAGCCCCAATGTTAGTGCAACACAAAGAGCCTTACCTGTAGTGGACAGCAGGGAGAGATGAGGTCCAGTAGCATGGAAAGAAAGAGAGAGATAATTATGTTAGCAAGGATTACACTCTTAAATCCAGCTGAGAATACCCACTCCCATGATGGGATCATTGTAATTCATATCATGGCTGTAATTTTGGATCTTTTTGGTAAACAACAGGAAGGTGTTAATTTATATTTTAAGGGTATATCACTTTAAGCATTCAGATGAATTTGTTTAGTGATTGTTCCGAGTGAATGGCACATAAACGGTCTGGAGGTAATTATCTATTCAATGATATCATAAGCATTAGGGATTGATGGATGCCTCGGTTTTCTATTTAAGGCCCCCTGAGAAAGCTATTACTGTCCATAATCGGTACAAAGAAATGCCGAACCATGTCAATGAATTATTCCACTTTTCTAATTTCAGTGGTAATGATTTTTTAAGATGGGCACGAATGGAGAATTCCAAGAGCTTCCAATGACACTCTTTCCTTCTTTTCTAACAGTTCTTTTAGTAGTACTGTACACATTGGGTTTTCTATAGGTTGCTCTAGTGAATGAGTCTTAAATGGATTCAGGGCCATAGCAAAGATTTCAGAAATACTGAGGTTATGTGTCCGAGTCCGCCATGCCCCATCCAGGGAATTTTGAACACACTGCAAAAAGAAAAACTTTAAAATGATTCAATTATTTGGATAAAATGTTCAAAACCCATCTCCACACAGGGCTCTTTTACCAACTTGGCAAAGTGGCCAAAAAGCTGCTGATTCACTTCATCGGTCGCAATTAGTTTGTGGTAATTTGATTAACTGATTAAACTAAAACTGTGGCTACAGCTAGTAATGGAGTCAGTTGCTTACGTACATACACATATTGCATCCGGTCTTAATGAGTTAATGAAAGCATTCTTAGGTATGAAAATGCATTGTTGACTTCGGAAACGGCATTTTTATGTATACATTTTTTTTATTTCAACTAAAGTCCACCTATTAGCTTTTCTCTGGAGTTGTCGAACACATCTAATTTTCTTCCTCAGTGAATAAATGGAGTTTGCCCAAACTAGCTTTATCCTAGGCTCATTTCTTGGAGGAGGATAAAAGCTACAGGAAAAGCTAGTCTTTTTTTTTTGTCAAACATACTTCTGGTTTAAAAGATTTTAATAAAACTATTCTGAAGAGGTCAAAACTCCAGCAACACCTGTAGAATATAAAACAACTTCATTGTAAGACCTCGGGGACCCTGATGAAGGCCACAAGCCAAAATGGGTCTGTCATATTCCAGTTGATCCACTTATAACTAAACCAAGTTAGGAAACACGGAGGCTACTTTTTTGCGGAATAATTTATCCCTGTTTCTCCAAACTGCCAGGAGTAAAATTTCTGGTGGGGAAGTACTCAATTTATTTATTTATTATACTTTTTGCTGACCTAAAAGTAGTATAAGAATCAGCCTATAAAATATCCACCAAGTGGTATTTTTAAGTTTTAGGATGTACTCCTACCTTGTTAATAAAAGCTCTAAATTCCCAGAAATACAGAAGTGGCAACAGTAGCTATATGAGTCTGAATGGATGCTATTGTGCACTGCAAAAAATTACTCTTGATAAGTAATGTTGGTTTATATCCTGCTACAATTTGTGTCAGCACAAAGCGTGAGATAACTACGTGTTCATTCAGTGGGTTTTCACTTGTTTCATGAAAAGCCTTGAACCAAATATGAGTATTTTTACTCAAGCAGAGCTCTATAATGACCTTGACATAGGGCTGGGCAATATATCGATATTATATCAATACCGTGATACGAGACTAAATATCGTCTTAGATTTTGGATATTGTAATATCGTAATATGGTAAGTGTTGTCTTTTCTTGGTTTTAAAGGTTGAATTAGAGTAAAGTGACGTAATTTTCTGATACTGTTCTAGCTATTGTATTATTTGCCTTTACACACTTAGTCATTAAATCAACATTTCTAAAAATTGTTTATCAAAAATCTTATTGTGCAAATAATATTTTGTTAAAGCACCAATTGTCAATCCTACAATATCGACATCAAGGTATCATGATATTTGTTTTTCTCCATATTGCCCCGCCCTACCTTGATATATTTGAAGTAGTTAATGAAAAAACATTGGCCATGTTTTACTATTCATTGCGTTGGCCTGTGTCTAAAACGGATTACTCCTAGCCCTCATGTGTCCAAGTCTAAAGTAGCACAGAGGGCAATCATCCATCCATCAACTCTCAGACTTATGTAACACACCACCCACTGAAATAAAAGAAAGCCTGCCTGTCAATCAAAATGGTCAGATGATGTGGGGGAGTGGAGGAGAAATGTGCTACAAAGACGGACATACCGTCGAGGTTCATTAATGCTTTTCATACTGATACCTTTGGAGTAAAATAGTTATTCTGAGAAAAAAAAAGAATGAAGTAACACCACATGAAAAAGGACTTGAACTTTAAAGTGACTACATCACAACGTGGCTTCGCAGGTGGTATACCAATTAGCAGAATGAGTTGGCTTTTAAATAGGTCTGACAATCGCTATTTTAGTGCTTTCAGGGCAACCTGAAGGAAACTGAGTTTCAGAAGCGACAGAATAATTTCACACCATTAAGACACAAATCATTAAAACATCTTCAAAGATAAGGGCTAAATCAATCAGAGCTCATCAACACAGATAAAGACTGCTCAACATCACAAAATACATCGCAATACATTCATACTTATATATATATATATATATATATATATATATATATATATATATATATATATATATATATATATATATATTTTGCTAACTTGCTTTGCCAAATATGTTTTGGAGAAGACATGTTTGTTGTGTTTTGGATTCAGTCTAAATATGTCCTTGTTGTCATATCCAACAAAATGTACTTTCTAATGCAAATTAGTATATAAACATAATTTTTAGGGAGACAAGACATATTCACGAGGGTTGTATTAAGACTGGTGGCCCAAATTACATTTCTGGCACACCCAGATTGGGATCAGGTTGGTCAGCAAGTCTGGTAGGGCACGAAATAATAATTATATTAATTATTTAATTAATAATCTGTTGACATTTTTTTTGTGATTAATCACAGAATTGTGACACAAAGCATCCGATACTGACATCAGATATTGGGCAGATACTGAGTCAAATAGCTGGATCGGGTAAAAATAATGGAAATAGATGGATCGGGACAAATTCTTTTGACCAATTTTTTGGTGCATTTAAAAGATGTACACTTGAACTGTAAATTCCAGTTAATTTTAAAAGATGTTATACCAAGTGGCTGGTACACAATTTGTTATTTTAAAAATAAATAACAATTATGTAAATGTATATCTATGCATTTATTTGTAACATTTTGTTTTACAAAGTTAGGAAAGCAATGCTTATGCATGATGTTGCCTTCCACTTCCCAGTCACTTCCACACAGCGAGGCATGCAGCTTATGACTTAAGCACTGGTATTGGATCGGTATTCAGTATCGGCCGATACCCAAAGCGCAGGTATCGTATTGGCACTGAAAAAGTCAGATCGGTGTATCCCTACATCTGATCACAGTTCAGTAAACATCCTAATGAATAGAGCTTCTATATTAACAATACACCTGTTCATTTAGACACAGATTTAAGAGCTGCAGTATTGTCAAATGTTTGACTGCCAGAAGAATTTTTACCTCAGAGGAAAGTCCCAACGGGATGTTTATCAGTTCACCTCTGTCATATTCATCAGCCCTGAATTTTAATGAGTCATTTGACTGAAAAGGGTAAGGGGAGCATATTGAATGGGGATACAAAAAAAAAAAATGGCACAGATGTGTCAGATCGTCCATGTCAGGCCAAGAATTTCCTGGTGCAGCAGTGCCGATGTGAACAGACGTTAACCTGTATGTCAGACTGTCAGTAGAATATCCCTCCTGCAATGTTCCCTTGTCCAATTATCTCCCAGAAAAAATGGCATTTACTCGACTCCCCACGGATGCAAAAAAGTATCCAAGGAGACAGGCCTGAGAGAAGAGTTGAATACTAAGCACAAATGGAAACACTGAGGAAGCAACTTAATAAATCAGCCTAGGGTAAAAGATTTGCTTGTAAAAAGTGTGGTTCAGGAGGTCAGCTGAACCAAGACATGGTCAGGAATGGAGCTAAGCGTTTAAAAAAAAAGGACGAAAAAGAAGAAGGTTACGTCCATCCACATGACTTTTCCCATCTCAACTGAGTCAATGAGGCCTAAAATATTCTGCTCTTTCTCCCGTATAATAGAAACTGAACCAAAGAGAAAGAGGAAGAACAAAATGATAGATATTTTAGCTGCTCTGACATTTTCAGACCGTTTGCAAGTAGAGAATACCTTTGAATATCCAGGACAGAACATTTCGACACGACCAGTGGCGCTTGATTAAGTCCAAAAGATTTTGGTGAGCGTGGAAAGTTTGCAGAATGATGTTAGACTTTAACATTGAGGTATTTTGTGCTGAGTCGGTGAAACTGGAGTAAAGTTTTAAAATTGACACAAGACATAAAAAAGGGATAATAACCAAGAAATATTATTGGATTCTAAATGTATTTAATTCTTCAGATTTTTGACATCCTTGAAGTTTTGGCCAATACTGTATTTGTTTCCTAGTGAAGAAAAGCAATAATCAGAAGTTAAATGTACCTCTTGGGATCTTCTCATTATTTGCTACAAAACTAGTGTGATACATGATCTACAATTGGCTAAAAAAGGCTCTAGATTTAATTTAAGTTAGAAATCAACAAAAAGTTTTAAAAAAAAACTCATGTTATTGTTTCAATTTTTCCAATAGCGCCACCGTGAGGGCTGACACATAGGGACAGACAACCATTCACATTTAGAGTCAACAATTAACCTAACGCCTGCATGTCTTTGGACTGTGGGAGGAAGCCGGAGAAAACCTTGTTGTGAGGCGAGACTGCTAACCACTGCACCACTGTTTTTGATGCTCATCATGTAACCGCACAGCCAGAGCATGAATCTGACCAGGGGGAGCTTTAATGATTTCCATCTTCTCTCTGCTGTGACTATTTAATTAAAGGCAAAAATCACAACATGACTGTACTTTGTGATGAACTGCCACTGTGTAACCAAATATAAAACTGAATATGTCATCCTTTAGATTAAAACCCAGGGCTCCTGGGAGTGTGCTGCCCTACTGAATGAGATAAGGGCCAGTATGGCTGCCAGAGAAACCTCCACTGTACATGTTACTGTGTCTGTGTATCCCCTGTGGCATTCTGTGTGTCTTTTTTTGAAGACCAAACAAATGACAGCCTGACCTTACCAAACCCTACAAGCTGACAAAATGATTTATACTAGATGCTGATGAGTGAATTTGGCAGATTTTACCCCAACTGTATAAATACCTTCAGACAACCTCCACTCTTCCGCCGAGTGCTGTCTGGAACGGTAACAAAGCCCACGGCTTTCTCTTTGAATCAGGGCATCGATATGACGATGGTACAGTCACGGAGAGTATAGAGTTTATAATAAATTTGATTTATGCTGATCAGCATTGGTGAGAGAGAGAGAGAGAGAGAGAGAGAGAGAGAGAGAGAGAGAGAGAGAGAGAGGTGATGTTTACTCTACATTTATCTCTCTTTTCCACTAAATGTTTTTACATTCTCTCTGAGGAGAATGCCTTTAAAGAGTCAGTTTACACAAATTACAATGCAGGGAGGGCCTCCAAATATTGTAAATTTTTAAAAAAATTTTCCAAATTTTAAAAGTCTTAAAGGACAATTCCGGCGCAAAATGAACCTAGGGGTTAATAACATATGTGTACCGAGTCAAACATTCTCTCTGATCTGTTTTCATGCTAATCGAATGTGTCTCTAGCTTGAAACAAGCTACTGCAAACCGGGGGTTAGCTGCTAACGCTAGCTTTCGGGGCACAGGGTAAATCACTATTTTATACCACTAACAAGGCTCGAAATAGTGCCACACTTAAACGGTAGCACAATGAGGGTCATGACTGTTATTGAAGATGGCGGCCGCATGTAAACATTAACGCTACTGTCTTTATAATCTATCTTTCCATATACTTACAAAGTTCTCAATGCTTCGGTTTGCATGTAGGGACCCTCATTATGCAACCGTTTAAGTGTGGTGCTATTTCGAGCCTTGTTAGTGGTATCAAATCAAAAACCCTGTTTCCCAAAAGCTAGCGTTAGCAGCTAACCCCTGGTTTGCGGTAGCTTGTTTCAAGCTAGAGACACATTCGATTAGCATGAAAACCCCTGGTCTAGTGGATTCACCACATTCACACACTAGTGGTCGAGGCTACCATACAAGGTGCCACCTGCTCATCAGATAAACATTTACAGCCATCGGGAGCAATTTTGGGTTCAGTATCTTGCCCAAGGACACTTCGATATGTAGGCGCAGGAGCCAGGGATCAAACCGCCGACCGACCGCTCGATCTCCTGAGCCACACAGCCGCCATACCTCTTCTAGATGTATATTAAAATTACATGAATAGATAATAAAAGCAGTGGTAATTCAGGTTTTTAATCAGGCTCGGGCTGAGGTGGAACTATGGGGGTTCATGTAGGGGCGGGGCTGGATTTGATCATAGCTCTAGTTTGGATCTCTGGGAAGTGAGATTGAAAATACACCTGCGATTACCATAGAGAAAAAAACAGAGATCTTCGAGATTGTAACTTTAAAGTAGCAACATATCTGCTTTGAAAGAATGGCTGTATCTGGAAATATCAACGACAATCGAATCGCTACCTGTGCCATCACCTTCTTGCCACTTACTTCTACCATGATAAAAAATAAAGACTTGTAAGGTCAAAACATTCCCACTACTGTGAGCAGGACAGGCACATATCCAACCTGAGGCCACACACTACTGTAGCTGTGGCTACTGTAATTGAGCTTGTTAGCTGGAGTTCACCAGGGATAAAAGCCTGCTGCCTCAGTGTGAGACCGACTGTGACAACATGGACCCTGAGCAGCCTCGTCTTCTATATTGGACTCACGCTCCACTGGGCTCGGACAGAGAGTGAGACCACAGAGACTGCAGAGAACCCAAACAAGAACGGAAAAGTTGAAGCTTTAGCAGGAACTCCAGACGTCCTCCAGTCTTCCTCTTAAGTAACTTACTGTTTAGGGTTGGGCACCGTTTTATTTGAACAATTCTGATTCCAATTCCGATTCTTCCTTTCAACTCCGATTCGTATGAATCTCGATTGCGATTCTTTGAGGGGTGGTGTTGAAATGGGTTACATGCTCATTTCACAGATAGAGGAACATTTTATTTTTCAACATAAAATAAAGCCACTTTAGAGCACCGCTTACGGTGCTCTGTGGCTGCAACACAACAAGCGCCTGGAAGTACGGTGGCTGTCACGGTAACCAAAACTTGCGTGTGTTAAATTTTGAACCTATAATCAGATTTGAAACAACTCCAAAAGTTTATAATAAAGAAACGATTCCATTGGAATCATAATTTTTTAAATGATTCCAAGTTGGAACCGGTTCTCGATGCCCAATCCTACTTTTGCTACATCATCTTTCTGTCAGAATAATTCAGGAACTACTGTTATTATTATTATTATTATTATTATTATTATTATTTATTAATTATGAGTTTGTTCCTGATTTGTACCTCTGTCATTCCTTCTCATTTCATAATTTTTTTTTGCCCTGAATACCAAAAGGCAACTCCTTCACCTGCACGTGCTCTACATGAGTCGCATCTCCCTCCATTTTCTCTTCACACCATCACCTCCCGGTTCACCTTCTACCTCCAGATTGAAACTGAAACACTGAAACACAGATCGTGATGTCTCTGTGTTCAGCACAGAAGCCCATCTGATCTGTGTTGTTGCAGTGGACACATGCAATCGCTGCCAGTTGCCCAAAGGTAGTAATGTCACGCTCACTCACATGGGACATTGATCAACGACGCTTGCTGGGTCAGCATGTCTGTTATTATTTAATCCAGACATGCCATTATCTGTTTATCGACTGTATTAGAATTTAGCCTCAGTATTGTAGTGTTTACTCCAAAATGTAACACTTGCAGTAGTGACTAATTTACCTACTTGCAGGTTTTAATGTTAACCGACTTGTTAGCTGAATTTCTCTACCGTCTTTCACTAGATTCCCAGAATTATCTCGGCTTTTCATGCATTATAACCAATCCCATCTGCTCTGTTCTGGGCTGAGTTATGCTCGGTTTAGGATTGCACCACACTGTAAATTTGCCTCCCTTCACCAAATCAAGAGAAGAAATATTGACCTTCCTTAATTCAAAGTAAAGCACAGATCATTTCCAGGAGGTAAAATTCAACAGGGTGAGACAATGACTGAAAGGAGAGAAAGAGGTTGAGAAGATTGGGGGTACAAAAAGGCAAGAATCATTAAGATGAAAATATGAAACTTCTTAAATACTTCCATGACCCTTCTTTCAAATTAAAATAAATCACCGCTACAACACTGAAATACTAACAAGGGAGCAACAACTAAAGAAAGCCCTCCAAATGATCCCTTTTCCAACTCAAAAGCACATTTACATCCTTAATCACTTTCTTTCCCTTTTAACTTCTTAGAAAAAATAAAGTTCAGTTGCCAGCTGACCTTCAACAAAGCTGCACAAAGCTGAAGCAAGGAAGTCCACACAATACATTGTCCCTGACCCCGCTCACATAGACAAAAACTATCTTGAGGAATACTCAAGTGGCTGGATCCGCCCAGCACCACCCACCATCTCAACATCCTCTTCCCTCCGGGTGTCTGCATGCTCAGCCAGCCATCCTAATAAGTGCGAACTGGCCAAAGAGCCATCCCCCGGTGGGTGTCTTGCACTGTCTACTCCTACATTATATGGGGATGTGAGATTCTTTGTCCTTTTGCTGTTTGTGTCAGTAAGTGCTGTCTCACTTCATTACAATGCAGCTGTATGTATCGAAGGTAGAATCTTGCCAAGATACATTCACAGTGTAGAGGTGTATGAAAAGAATGAGCCCAAATTAAAAAGCCAGAACAAGAACAATCTATTTGAAGGCACTAGATTGGAGTATGATCAAATTATAATAGGAAAAGAAAAAATAATAAAAGCTAAAATTTAAGTAAATGATGCATTTTATTTTAATTTATTTATGACCACGTAGGGCCTTTATGATTGTGGACTGTTAACAGACTGGCTTATATGACATTGTGTGGGTCTTTGTGTCCTTCAAATATGTTGAATGCATTTTTTTCCTCATTAGCATAAGTAATAATAAGCCTTTTTTTTACCTACATTGTTTATTTTGGCAAGCAGTCTTCTTCTCTGCCTTTTGATATTGCATTGTTATGTGTCTGGTGTGTTACTGCCACCAACTGTCAGTATGTGAAATAGTGTAAAACCCCTTTTTCCACTTAAATTAGCGCATATATGCAGGTTTATTTTTTTTAAACATAATAAAATAGGCAATAGACTACTATCCCATTGCCGGCAGACGAGTATGCCTTTCTGTTTTTTTTTTTCTGGTGTGTCCGCTTCAACATCAGAAACGCGCCGGGAACAGGAAACTGTAGAAAGCAGCCTGCACGCCAGTGACAATACAACGATTGTTACTTCTTTTTTTGTACGATGTCCAAGCCAGCTTGGGTGAAGACCGACGGACTTTGTGGCTGAGACGACAAGGAGTCGTAAAAGTTACCAACGGCAACACATGTTGGAAACGGGGCGAAAATTAGCGTGTCTACCCAGGTGTCATGTTTAAATCACTGTCCAGTGGGAAACGGGCCATATAAGATACAGATAGATATTGAACACAAGATACAAACAAACTCTTCGATCCACTCATCAAAAAGATCAGTACAGAGTACCTTTAAAAGTGACTGTACCAAATTAAGTTGTCTTGCCTTTCCTTCAACCGTGATAACCAAATCATGGCTCCAGAGTATTTCTTCAGTTCTCAACAAAATATTTTTGAGTAGCTAGGTGTCTATTTGTCAAGCTCATGGGATCTTGAGATAGCAAATGACAAAGTATGAAAGAATCCACCTCCAAATACAGCAGCACCTCCATGAAGGTTTTTGTTTGGGTTTACACCGTTCTCCTGAGAGTAAATCTCATTGGTTTGACATTTTATGGCGGTAGGTACACCTAGCTAAAACTAATAGTCTCATATAGCAATTCTGCAATAAATCCTCCCTACATGAAGGTTAAAAAGCAGTTTGTGGTGCTGTTGAAGTCTACTACACTAAGGGAGAGGTGCTTCGTTATTTTGCCTATCCTCATTGATATAAGTGGGGTGGACAAAATAATAGAAACACCTGTCATTATGCGTGCCTGGTGCAGGTTTGGACAAAAAATTTAAATATTAGATTGTCATTTGTTTGCACAGAAGTCTAAATGGGGAGTTAGTTTTTGTTTATTGGAGGGTGTGCTTTATTAGTGGGAAGAGGTTTAAAGCGTTGTTTCTGGTATGTGATAGTTGACTAAAGCTTATTGAGAGATCCTTTGTACTGTTTATGTCCTAATATAGTTACTTCATCTTACTGGAGGCTCATATCTCACAGATTTCCAGATCAGACTTGACTTAAACAGTGTGCCAGCAGCTGTGTGTAGCTGTGTTTGTATTGGAGATAGAAAAAGAGTCATTGGCTCCGACTAGTGGTGTAAGGGACCATAGTTGATCCGTGGTCGGTACGGATCAACACTCACGGTTTAGAATGCGTGTGAACCGCAGATTAATTGCAAAGTTTAACCATAATAATAGTGTGTGTAAAATAGGGCTGTTGGAACAAATACCGAAATTCGAATATAATTGGAATAGTAAAAAAAATCAATACTATTTGAATGCTGAAATTACCATTCGAATGTGACTTTTTTTTTATAAATATGTTGGCTAACGTTAGCTAATCTCCCTCTTCTCGCCTTGGCCTACCCGCATGTGTCACGTCTTATGAACTTAGCGGGAGTGAGAAACACAAGGCATTGCGAAGTCTAAGCTAACGTTACGTACCATACGTTAGTACAACATTACGGAGCTAACGTTATGTACCAAGTTAACTTAGTACAAGGGGGAGTGACAGGCTGCGGCTGGAAATCGTAACAAATATTTTTTTAACATGATTTTAAAATCGACATCCATCGAGCCAAAGTGCAATGTTAGAAGTCCCTCTAGTGGACAGAACGTGTAACAACAACCACATGTTTATAGTGGCATTGACAATGCATAAGCCTGAGTAGTGTAGTACATATTATTTAACAGGGTGCAATTGAGCATTAAATATTCAAATATTATTTGAATATTAAAAAAAATATCAAATGGAATTTGAATGGTATTATAGAGGAAGATTGACAGCTCTAGTGTGAAATGCATTTTTACTGTCGCTGTTACTTAAAGTAAGCTGATAAATCCCTATGAAGGGTTGCCATGAAAAGATAACAGGCAACGAAATGTTCACATCACGTGAACGCCGCATGTTAAAAGCTCGTGCCTTAACGAGCGGAATTTAACGTGGATTTCGGTGCCTCATTTTGGTGTCACTTAAACGTTTGCGCTGCTCTGTGATGCTCCGAAACCAACGTTACAGGCAACAGAAGCATCGCTGCATGTCACGCTAGTAAACACTAACGTTTCACTTGGCATTGGGTAACGTTAGCAAGTAGCTGGATTAAAAACGGTTAAAATGCTAAACTGTGAACGGTGTAAAATGTGTCTGTATTTCACTTTAGAGGATTCCAACACTGGGACGTACAACAGTCTGCCGCTAAAGCTAAGAGCTAAAAGACACAAACTAGCACTTGGTCACTGCTGTTGTCAACCTCGTGGTGCATTCAAAGTTATTGTAAAATACCCTTTTCTCATCTGTTTTGGACGTTTAACCGCAATTTACTGGGGAAATAAGTAATTATTGTTGAAAGTTAATGTTATTACATTTTTAATAAATCATTTAAATTCCCATTTGAAAATGGATGCGATCCGTGACTCGAAACCGTGGTCCGATCCAAACTGTGAGTTTTGTGATCCGTTACACCCCTACCTCTGACCATTAAGCTTTGACTCTTTTGCCTCCAGAGCATCTGTGCTTCCAAATCATTAGTGTCCCTAATGAGTCCTTCACCTAGATACCTATGATTCATGAACAAAACAATTAATAGTGTTGATGAAGAGAGACTTGAGAATAGGTGCTCCCTAAGTAACCTCATAATTACCCATTATTCATTACTTCTGAGACTTAATTTGATTAGGACAGCTGATCTTGTGTGGTAGGGCGTGTGGTTGATCAGTGTCTGTAACAAGTCTGCTGTGGCACCGGCGGTATCCGTTCTGCCACATTAATCGCAAAATCTACAGGGTTGTTTTTATGCCAGTGTGTTGAGGGGAAATCAATTTTGAGTTACACTGTGTTTGGAAATAAGCCCAGCCAAAGTTCCTAGGTTCAAGTTTAATTGCATGATGTAATACTGAGTGATGAGTAGGACTGTGTGTAAGGGAAGGCAGTGTTTTGTGTGTGTGTGTGTGTGTGTGTGTGTGTGTGTGTGTGTGTGTGTGTAGTCTTGTTCTTCTATTGCTGTGATGACTAAGATAGAAAGTGTGGACATATTGGCTGTCCTCAAGAGCTTTAACGGTTAAAAGATTGTTAAAAATTTTGCTTTCTTGTCAATGAGAAAATCACTACCACTCTCATTACCATTCTACTGTGAGGTATGAGGCTACAGCCAGCAGACACTTAGCTTAGCATAACGACTGGAATCAGGGGGAAACAGATACATACTACATATAACACCTCTAAAGCTCATTAATTAACACTTTATACCTTGTTTTTTTAATCCATACAAAAACCTTAGAGTGAAACAACGTTTCATGTTGCCAAGTCTTATTGTCACAGCAGAGACTCCAGAAAGTCACTGCACACGGCTCCAGTAAAACCACAACATGTCATTTTTATACTTTGGTTTTTGTATAGAGTAAACAAACGAGGTATAATGTGTTATATATATATCTTGCCAGGCTAGCTGTTTCCCCTTGTTTCTAGTCTTTGTACTCAGCATATTTGCTGTACATACATGAAATCCATCTTCTCCTCTACTCTCAATGAATAAGTGCTTTTGCCAAAAATGTCAAACTTTTCCCTTAAGCTTACAATTAGGTCCCGGTTATGGGTAGGATAAGGATTGTTCTCACGAAAATAGTAGTACAGAAATGTGTGTGTGTGTGTGTGTGTGTATACAGTGAAACACAAAGGGTGATATTATGAGGTTCTGATGAGTCTATTTCCTAAAGCAGAGTGACAGGTGATGACTGAAGATAACATACAGTTCAATCTTGCAGCAATAATAAAACCAAGAATTCATAGTCATAGTCATAGTCATATTGTTAAATGCTTTTTTTTTGCAATATTAAACTGCAATGTAAGTCTGTTTAAAATAATTATTATTCTCAGTAATATTGTAATTTTTTTTCTATCTCTTCTAGGAAAGTTTTTATCTGCAAAGTTCCAGCCCAAAAACTTCCTTTTGAAAGCAGTAATTCAGCTGAAATCGAAATGACGGCAGCAGCAATAGAAGAAGACACTGCCAGTTCTGCCAGCTCTGCCTCCTCGTTGCGGTGCCGAAGTTTGGAAGACTCTGGCGAGGGGAATGAGACTTTCTGATGTCATCTGTGACCCGGGTAATTTCAAACCCAGAGCAGAGACGTAATGGCCTCCTCCACAGGCACTGCACTGTGGCCAGGAGGACTGGCTGTGTCTCAAATTAAGAAGCCATAACAGGCCCATAAATGTAAAGGGAATCGGCTGAGGAGAAGGGGATGGAGAGACTAAGAGTAGCAGCAGGAAGTTTTATTCTCTTGGAGTCATAAATGTCTTTTCTGTGGTAATTTTGCAAAGCCAAGACAATGCTGCGCTCTCCATAAACCATAATCAGATTAAAATTCTTTTTTTTATAATGCAATTAAAAAAACGAAAAGCAAAGAACAATGTAGGCTACATCCATCATACCAGTAGATTCATGAGGCTTTGCTTAGCCCCCCTTTTTAAAATTAAATAAATGGCAGTTTCATAGCCTTACAGCCCCAACCAACTATAACTATACTCCCACACTCTGTAATGAAGGTAATGTTCCCACAATTGCCCCGAAATCTTTGCACTGGTTTTGGTCACCATGGCAACACGATCAAAATGTGCTAAAAGACCAAGACAAGCTCAGTGCAAAAGACTTTCATCATAGCGCTTCTTTCACAAATGTACAACTTTAAAAAAAAGGAAATACAGTTTCTATATGTTACAGTTTATTAGGTATACATAGCTAAATGCAGACTCCTGCAATTAATTCTACATTTATGAAGGTTATAACGTTTGTGAATTGTACTACTTTATACTGAGAGGTGTTTCTAATATTCTGACTTCTCCGTTTATATCAATGAGGGTATACTACTAGATATTAGAATGAAATAAGTTTTAGCCAGGTGTACCTAAAAAAACTGTTTAGTTAGGCCTCCAGACTAACTTTTTTTACTAGTGCGTAGCTCCTAATTAAAAAATGTTAGGGGCACAGGCAAAAAATGTAGGGGTGCACACCTTAAATCGACCTGCAACGCAGTTTTTCACATTTCTCCCATTTTAACTGTTTTACTGATAATGCTTAGGGGATAAAAAGAAAAAATACAATGGGCTGTTTTATTTTAGTTCACGGTCCCATTTTAATTGAATGGTGCTTAACAAATGCACATTCATAAATGTATTAGTATTATTATTGTCAATGTACTGTATTATTGCCTCTGCCTCATTCAGGCTCTCCCTCCCTCCTCTCTGTCTCTTTTTTGATTACAGTGCACAGCCAGTGTGGGGAAGATCGAGTGATAAGGAAGCCAGAGAGAGAGGAGCTCATGACATTCACACAAGCACTATTTGTTTTTACGAGGTAAATAGTTATATATTTATCAGCCTATATGGATTTTTGTTTCATAGAAGCAGTCTCCGCTCTCTGGCGTCTCTACCTCTATCAACCAAGTGAGGGAGCGGTACCGCGGCGTGTGGCAAATGTTGGAGCTGACATTAGCATTGGTGTAAAAATGCATATAAATCAGTGAATGCATGGGCAATACAGTGATATCCTGCTGTTGTGGTGTTGAAATAAAATCCTGTCCTATTTGTCTGAGACCGAGACAACACTGAGTAAAAATGCGGTCAATTTTGTGACGAGACGGAGTAGTACGGCCCTGCCGAGGTCTGTAAACACAAAAAGCATGTGCGGACGATGAGTGTGACGCTACGAAAGCGAGACGCACGAGTGTAGGTGACGTTACCCATGCAGTTGACTAATCCCTCACGGACCCTCCCCTTCTCACACACATTGGCGATCTCTGGCAGACTGGCTCTGTCCTCCTTTTCAACAAGAAATTAAAAAACAAAAAAGGCATCAAATTTGCACATCGCACATGTGCGAGTAGTTGTAAAAAATGACTCGCACTGCTCTTGGTATATATATATATATATATATATATATATATATATATATATATATATATATATATATATATATATATATATATATATATGAGGGCTATATATGAGGGCTATGTTTGGGCTATGTTTGTTGTATGAAGTATGTTTTATTTAAAGTATGTTTAAAGTATGTTTTAAATTGCTGTAACAATGTTTTAAATTGCTGTAACTATAACTAACAACTAAACTCACTTTTATTATTAGAATTGGGTTTTTTTCTCTAAATAATTTCTCGCTTTTATCTGAAGACTTGAGTACTTTTTTTGTCAATACATTTGTTTATTTATTAATGATTATTTTTCTCCAGATGAGCACTAATTGTGCTCACTTAAATGTATTAATAATAAGCTCAAAAATGGGTGTAATGTTTGTTTGTTGACTTATAAAATCAATAAGAGATCTGTTACAAAAAAATAAGCTCGTAAAAGTTCGTGCAAGTGTGTTGGCAATAAATAGATGAATAAATTAACAAACAAATACATTTTACACTATTAACGCCCGTCTCTCTAGAAACAATGCATTTTCCATCCACAAGCAATCATTCCTACTCGACATTAGTTTGATTTTTCCACCATGGTTGCTATTGATTTGCCCCGAGACCCTGAACGAACATGAACGAACAACGAACAAACGATAAACCCCTGCAGTAGTTCCCCCTCAGGTCACACTGCTGGTCAGTGTGATTTGAGCCTGTCAATTACACACACACACACACACACACACTGCCACGAGATACCATTTTAGTAACTTGGCAACTGAAGCATGATGGGTTAAAGTGACTGTAACTGCATGTGATTACTCGGTGAAGTGAAAGCAAGTGGCATGTGTAAAACTGATACACGAGGAAATGTTTCCGCAGGGCTCAGTGATTATGTGCCGCTCGATGTCGACAGTTTGCTTGGTCAGCTAAGTTTGTGTGTGTGTGTGTGTGTGTGTGTGTGTGTGTGTGTGTGTGTGTGTGTGTTGTGGTTGAGCAATGGCTTCCTGCTGCTGGGGTTTATACCATCCTGCAGATTTCAGGTTGTGGCCCAGTGATCTTTGTGACTTCATGTTTGATGACAAAAGCTGCACGCATCACAAAGGGACCACCTCATGACCTTTGTCATATGTAATTTCATTATGAAATTAAAAGTCATTTTAAAAATGGAGACTTCTTTAAAGAAACAACTCACACAACCAAAAATTCTTCTGTGCAGGTGTGTTGGAAGATAACATCAACTTGGAAACAAAAAAACCTTTAAGTCATTTATGTTGTTGTCTCTACTATAAGCAACAGATATTATGCTCAAATGTTTGTCTAAAAACATAAATAACTAGAATGGCACTCGGAGAGCGCAGACCTCTGCCATGGCCATTGATGCAGTGACGTGCTCCTTGAATGCTCCCATTTCCAGAGTTGGGAAGTCGTTCTTCCAACTTTGTTGTGTTCATGGTTTTAAAGTTGCAATGTGGAAACAACATGGACGCTACAAAGATGTGTTGCGTTTTATTGCTCAGTGTTTAAACAACACGTTGATAGCTGTTTCCAGTCTTAGTGTGACATCGAAGAGCAAAGGAAACGGGTCAGCTGAGCCATGAAATACGATTGGGATCTCGTTTGTGAGCAAAAATGCCCTTTCTCTCAATGTTCAGATCTGCTCCAAAATGTAATGGGTTCTGCCTTGGACCATGCTACACCCTTCCACCAAGTTTCAAGAAAATTGGGCCAGTAATTTTCCCACCGTCCTGCTGACAAACAAACATACAAACAAAAGGACAAACCGAGCTTAAAGCATAACCTCCTGGGCGGAGGTAAAAATAGAATACATTGAATTAAAACAACCTCACCAGACCTCTATAGAGAGAGCTAACTTTGTTCACCTTTTATTATAATTGAAATTTCACATCTCTTACTGTTTTCGTGCTGAGTGCCAAGTGATTCAACAGTGTTCACTGAAGAGCCAACAGAAGATTGGGAAGTGTTAGTTTACTTCTATACGCTACGATCAAATTAAAAACACTAAGGCTTAATAAGCCTAGACTTAATTAAAAAGCCATCATGAGCTGCAAACTGTATGCTGCCGACATGAAGCTGCAAGGAAATGTCTGATCCGCTGGGAAAATGTGACAAAAACGTCAAAACTGTGTGTCTACGCCAAACAACATGTTGATTTAGCTCATGAACAAGACCAACAATTTTACCAACATTACATTAAATGTAATTTGTGCTTTAAATCATTGTCAGCCTTTTCTGTTCTGTTCTATCTTCGAAGCATCAAAAAAATAAGTGAACAATGTGGTTCAAATAGTTTCCAGGTCAACTGCAGATATGTGGTGAAACTGGCCTTTGTCTTTCACCATAATTGCTTTGTTTCTTTGGCACATCAGGTCCTTTTCTGAGGGTAATAGTTTCATTATGGCAGAATCTATTCTGCACCTCAGCAGGCCCATTCAACAAGGTGCTTTGCCTCATTCGATTTGTCAATCCAGCTACCTGCTTCTCCCTCTCGCCTCGCTTTTCTAATTCATACCTTCTCCTCTCTCTGTAGTTTCATTTCATCAGTGCTTTTTTCAATTTTAGCAAGAAAAAAGGTGTGAGGTGCCATATTATTAGATTATTAAAAGTTGTAGAGGCATGTTGCAGTGGAGCCAAGTTCTCCAAATTGAATAAAATGTTTGTTTGTCACTGTTTTATAACATACCATGAGAGCGTTTTCTGACCTGATGTCCTCATGAATAGTTTATGACTGCCTTCCACAACCACAAAAAATATTCACACAAGAGTTGTATAATCTGACACCGCTACAGTTAAGGTTGGATTAGGTCTAAACCTAACTAAAAAAAAACGTGGTTAAGGTTAGGAAAGATTGTGGTCAGAGGAAATCAGTGTTGATTAACAATTCATCAACCCCGACAACCTCAACATAGGTCGATAAGGCATTTGTTTTGTGTGAAGGGAAGCTAACATTTTTCTAGTGAAGTCTGGACAGCAAAAAAAAAAAAAAAAAAGACATGAAATGTGTTTTTTTCAAATCGGATCCAAACCACATTTGGAGGTGGTTTGAAAGGAGATTCCAATCGGATTTCTACAGATGCGTCTCAGTTTGGACGCTCTGGCAGTTCAAAACGGATTTCAAAGTGTCTTTTGCGTCACTCGCAACGCAACACACAACGACAACAACGTCACATCCAGAGTGACGGAAGTGCTGAACAGAATCCATGCTGTTACCTACGGAGGACAGCTTGGAGAACAACGGTCCGTTCACAGATGCCAAAATAAATTGACGGAGGAGTTCTGCACCAAGACTTTTCGGCGCAATTGTTTGGATGGCGAAATGATGGACCGCCATTTCTCATGCTTCCTAGTTGGAAAGCGTCGTCACCAGCATAGCTACGTCGTTACAACACCAACCCACGCAGATATGTTGCTGATGTCTGGACACACAAATCCGATCTGATCACTTGCAAGGAACAGTGAGGACAGTCTGCCTTAAAGATCTGATTTAAGAAACTAATGGGATTTGCCTGCAGGCTGAATGAAGCCTAATTCACATATGGCGATTTGTTGTGTCCATGATGAAGTTAAAATTATGCTTTATTAAATGTGTTTGATGCTTTTGAACTCCTATATATTAAGGGTCAGTGAGCAGCCCCAGTGCAGCATACAGGGACCAACTGCCATTTTGAGGTCAGTGCCTTGGTCAAGGGCAATGGCAGGAGAATTCCTAATAGGCCACCGAAGCATGGATGTCCTCTCATGTGGAAGGAAATCAGAATTCCCACAGGAACCGATGCAACACTTCGGGGACAAGCAACACCACATAAAGGCCTTACTTGTTGTCAAGTAGCCAGCTGAAAAATATTTCTTCCTTCGTATTTGGTATAAGCGATATTTTCCCTTGTTTAAATAACTCACCTAATCAGAAACTCACTTATTGCAGACTGCCTTGTTGTTGTGAATGATTGGGGCTGTCCATTGTCACCTTCATTTTTTCTGCGTCTTTATCCTGTTTGCTATGATTTATGTGTCCTTGAAATGGAACAATTGTGGAAGTAAACACAATTATTTCCTCCTTTTATGTGTCTTGTTAAAGCGGTCCAGAAAAGAAATAGTGTTGGACCGTGGTGTGTGCAGTGTCAAAAGCAGCCTCACCAAATGTTTGTGCTGGAATAATTAGGTGGTGGTGTCCCAACATGGCCTCTAGTGGATTTTCAAACAATGTCATGCGGGATGCCATGCAGCTGCAGCAATCACAATTACAGAGGATTCTGTGGAAGTAAAAGTGTGAGCGATATTTATGAAACAATTTGGCTTCTGCACAGCCGGCAAACATCTAAGGTTCTTCAGTGAGTGCAGATGACTCAATTGGGCCGGGGTTCAGTTTGGCAAGTCCTGTACAACTAGATTTATGAGATATGGGGTCCTTTAGGGCTAAAGAGCACAATGACAGCCAGTCAATAAAATACCAGAAGGGAGATTACAGTGCAGTACTGCGCCGGGCACATAGGTCTATTACCATTCCCTTAACAAACCACCCCTTGCTCATCATTATCCCTAACCTACTTTGTACACTTTTCTAACACACATTCACCCACTGACGCACGCAGATACACACATTCATATTAACTTAACCACTACAGATAAAAAGCTGTTCTCTGTGTTCCCATGAAGCACCGTTTCCCTGGGATGGATTATGCCCACGTGGCGATAAGGGGTGTGATTATTCATTTGTGTCAGAGATCTAGTGCCTGGAGATAAGATGGGCCCTCGGCAACAATGGAGGGCCTCAGAGAGGGTAGATAATCGAGCCACTGACCCCTGTAGTATGCTAGACTCAACCACTCGCCTGCTTCCTCTCTGCTTTCTTTCAGTGTGCTTATCTACTGGGAATAGCACAGCGTTGTATGCCTATCTTACTGTACCAGCTTGGCCGCGTTCCTACACGCCGATGTCAGTCCCCAAGGTACAAAAACCTCTGTATGGCTTAAGAGTTTGTGTTGAGAAAGCAAGGGGGGGCGGGAAGCACAGGGGGAGAATGGAGGAGATAATCTGGCACATGACTCATGTTAAAGGCCTGTGGATCTGGAAATGAGGAGGACAAGACTGCAGAATTTTCATATTTCCTTTCCAAATTCGGTTTCTCTGAGGCTGTTGAGTAAGAAGAAAAATACCTTCATGCATCAAAGTAAAAATAAAATTAATTTCACATAACTTGTGATCGTTTTCATGATCAATTAATTTATTTTGCTATTTAATTGATTCATTTTCAGCCACACTAGTGAAATGGCTCTAAGCTCTAATTAGTTGGTTGGTTCACCATTTCTGTCCAGACTAAAATAGCTCGACAACTATTGGATGGATTGTCATTAAATCTGGTGCAGACATCCATGGTCCAGATAATAAATTCCAATTACTATGGTGATCCCCTGAGTTTTTCTCAAGCACCAACCAGCTAGCACATTAAACTATGATAGTGGGTTAACAATGTATGTGCTAAACAGCATGTTAACATTGTCACTGTATGTTGCCATGCTAGCATGTGTAAGTAAAGCCTCACAGAGCCACTCACATGGTTTTAGACTCTTGGTCTTGCAAACAATGTATTGACTGTCAGTTCAGTTTCTGTCATTTTTGTATATAATTTGTACAATGGAAAATCTCCAATACAGAGTACAGTCCTCAGACAATTCTAACAGTGCAGCACTGTGGCCCGTTTTATGTTTTGTTTTTCCTTTATGGCTTCTGCATTTGTTTCTCTCAAGGGCAACATGTATAAGAGAACTTATCACACAAAAATGCAAAGAGACCCCAACACCAATAGAAGAAAAAAACCTTAATTTCACTTCAACAAAGTGTTGCTTTCGTCTTCACTGAGTCCTTCGACTAACACCGTAGCACCTGCTGAGGGATGGCTGATTTTAGCAACATTAATATAAATCTATCCTACCTGGAGGCAGCGAGTCAGTCAGTGAAGCTGCTAAAGGAACCAAGCTGAGTGGTCTAATGACATGTTTGAGGAACTACTCCGAGCCAAGAAAACAACAACCTTATAAATGACCCTTCATGTGCTTGTTATGTTTAACTGTTGCAACAGGCTATGCTGAAGATGTCATAGTGTCAATGCTCTCTGCAGTAAATCTCACAGATGACATGTCCAGCATACAGATAGCCTCATTAGGCTCTGATTTATGTCAGTGTGGTGGAACTTTGGCTACCGCTAAAACTTATAGTTTCACGTGGTGACGAGAATGGGGAAGGTAAAAGTGAAAGTTGAATTTTGTGGCGAGAAAAAGTAACAAAAAGTACAGTAGCAAAAAGGGTACCAGCCTATTAACACAGAAACACACAAGGAAATCATACAGTGCACAGCATACATAGCAGCGACACAGTTTAACAGATCCGGGTTAGTCTCATGTTTGATAGAGGGTAGACGCAGCTGGAAGCAGAGTTTTTTGCATGCAGCATACAAAATACCATCTGTACCACTCATAGACTGTATAAAACACTTCAGGCACCTTAAGGGGCATCCTGTACTAAAGCTACACGCCAGGTCCAGGTAATAATATGCATGGGTGACACTGTTGCCTTGGTATTACTTGGATTTTCATAATCTATGCAATCATGCATTCTGTATAGTTTTAGCTAATCTGCTTGCATTGTACCTACCATGATCATTTCTACCTATTTTAGACTATCTGAAGCAAGAACAAAAATCATCCCGTCTCTGTTATCCATCCAAATAAGTATGTCTTCCATGTTATTTCTAAACCACTTGGTGTTTTGTTTTTTTAACAAAAGCAAATGTCAAGATCGGCTTGGAGTGACCCAGCTAAGGGCTGCGCTTGCCATTCACAGTAAAGATCACATGCATGCTTAATCAGGTGTGAGTATTACTGAACAAAGAGGAAACATCATCTCAAGAACTGGCCTTGGGGCCCGTGTTCTGGTCAATTAGAGAATTAGATGTGTCAGTCGGGGTCGTTTTGCTCCGCTCATTTATTCATAAGGCTCTCTGGAGCTTGTGGGTCTAGACTGAGGCCGGAGGCGATGGCTGTTGTTGAATTTTTATATCTCCATCGCACATTTGTACATTTATCCTGCAGCAAGGCAGTCATTTTGGTCCAACTGCTGGTCTGAAAGGTTATTCTCTGATGTTACACTGACCGCCACACTCTTAAGGAAGTGCCTCTCGGCTTCGAAAACAAACCTGGTGCTGCTCTTACCAGTGAGCTGGCCTCTTCACCTTCACTATATCATTTGGAAGTGCAGCTCAAACTAACAATTGAATGCCATCCCTACTAGCCTGTAGCTTGAGACACATTGCACTGCTATGGAGGTCTGAAACCAGCCAAAAGTACTGAAAAAGTATCAGATCAGAAGTGAAAAATATAACTGAATACACCAAAAAATAATTTTTCTAATTAAAATGGAGTGTAAAAAATATATCTTTTTAACTGAAAACACTGCTACCTAAACAAACTGAGCACTAGACTTTTCAGCTAGCTACCTAGCTAAAGCTCATTTTGTCACAAAACTACTGCAGCCAGTGCTTGTGATATTAATCATTCATATACTTTAAGTAGCATCATTGTGTAACTCTTGTAACAGCATTTTAGCTGACTAGCTTACGGCAACAAAGTTAGCTAGCTAACGAACAATATCATTTATTGGTGTATTCAGTTATATTTTTGACTTTTCTGATAACATTTTACTGCATTTTGTCAGTTTCATTGATGGAACATGCATGGAAATGCTTTTTGCATACTCATTTTAACATCGACATTTCATTCTCAATCAGAATCAGAAATACTTTAATAATCCCAGGGGGAAATTATTAGTACATACATTAGCATTGTTACATACACCAAATGTGATCAAAATCAGGATAAGACCAGTGACGGGCATACTAGTGTTCATGTAAACATACTAATTGAGAGACTACATGTTACCAAATGTGTTAAATGTTAAGTTAACGAAAGTTGAAAGAAACTAAAGTGATTTGGTCATAAAAAAAAAAATATATAAAAACCCTGAGTGGATGTCTGGCCTAAAACACCAGAACTGCTAGAGACAGCCTTGCATACAAACCTTGAATTTCTCCGATAGGTAACTTAAAACAGTGCCTATATTTAACCTGAAAAAGGAGTGCTAGCATCTCCACCACAAACTATTTCTGGTGCATTCCCTAAAGGAAAGCAGCCTCATCTTTCTATAATTCAAGACCTAAATTTGAAAAACACAGGGATACGCAAACACACTCACACAAACTGGCTCTGATTGCCATGGCAGCTTAAGAACACAGTCGGAGATGGAGATGTGGTGACCATGGAAAGACAATGCCTGAAAAAAACGTAAGAGTGAACTCTCACATCATTCATATACTTCATGTGTCTGAATGTACATATATCTTATTAATATCTTATATAATATGGTAAGGTGAGGCTTATACATTGGCCTCTCAGCCTGTCTGAGAATCTTACATTTCAACACGACAGAAAATCTCTTTACCGGCAAAACTAATGACATTCCCATCATCCACAGCTGCGTGATTAGTGCTTATTAGCAAGTCTTAGCATGCTCTCATGCTAACCTTAGACAACATGGTAAAACTTATACCTGCTAAACATCAGCATGTTAGCAGTTAGCTGTAGCAAGGATGTAGATTTGTTTAGTCTTCTATTGAGACCTAACCTTCTTACTTTTTAATAAGAAAAAATATTTCTCTCGAAATTAGTGTCTGTATTTTGAAAGGCAGGTGACTTAACTTGACAAATGGTGACATGACTAGATGGACTATTTGCAGTGAATTAATAATAAAGCTATTAATCTGTGCCAGTAATAATAAAATAACTGAAGCAGAGAATTTTATTTTATCAAGAGACAGAGTTATACCACACTGCCAGTCTGCCTAGAGACAAAGCATCACATCAAGTTTCCTTTGTCATAAACTATTTACTTCATTAGATATATGACATGAGCTAACGTACCTCTCCGTATCGGCCGGCTCCTGCTAAAACCTTTGATGGCTTTATTCATCAGCGTCTATTATCAGCTGGATTCAAATATGACACCGATATGCTCATCAGTCACTTTTCATCAGCCCTGACATGTTGTCTTTGACATCACCGAGCAGCGGCCTATCGATGCACGTTCACCGTCCTCAGTACAGTGTGACAGGCTCCTCTGCGCTCACCGGTCTGTGTGCTCTCCATCTGCAATCTGCATCACACTCTCAAATGAGTCAACACACTTGGCACCCAATATGGGCTGCATTGAATGCCACTAGACTCCCACACACGTGCTAACACACACATGTTCTGCTGCCTGATTTCTAGTGTGTCTTTACACACATTTCAGCGTGCAAACATACATATCACACATTCACAAGCCTACGTAATGGGACATCTTAAAGCTGCTCTTGACAATGTCACATTGAGGAGAGCTGCAACTAATTATTAATTCACTATCAATTATTCTATTGTTTGCTTGTCGGAGTAACTGATTCATCTTTACACGTGCATTAACTGATTTTTGGCTACATACAGCAAGGGCAACAGTATACACAACGCTGGTGTTGAGCTTGTTACCTATTTACACATGCAACAGTATGGAGCAACATTAGCATCTATTCAGGGTCACGTTTTTGTCCATAATATTCGCTCTATTTTTTTATATGTTTCTTTTTAAGGGGCTGTCTCCACGATGTCCTCAGGAGATTATTTGGCATTGCGGTATGAGTTTGGTGCCAAACACCTGCCGCCAACCCTGAGTCAGCTGATGATTCTCTGTGGGTTTATCACTACGAGCCATCCCTCTACACATATGATCCACCTTGAGTACAAAAACATTGATTACGGCCATGTTGGAAGCGGAAAACATCCACCACAAATTCCAAAAGCCCAAGGTGATGTCTTAAAAATGCTAATTTTGCACCACCAACAGTCCAAAATGCAAAGGAACAATTGAGAAGCTGCAACCAACACATATTTAGAATTTTTGCTTTAGGAACAACAATTAATGCATTTAATCAAATACTTGATTGACAATGTCTCCCAATTGTCTGCGGTGGATCAGTAATGGTGCTGGGACTATAGGAGGCCCAGACCAGCATATCTTTACATAAAAACCTTCCTTATTGCAGCTTTACCCTGCTCTGATGGTGATATTTATATCATTCTAAATAGCCATATCTGTCACCCATCCCTTTAAACCCTCAAGTGAACTGATTGGCATGATTTTGTGGGGAGAGGATATATTTGGATTGGACATACCTCTCATGGAGAATAAAAAATAAGCTCTCCCTTGTGGCCAAACCCCCCCACCCCCTCCCCCCGGCAGTTAGTATTTACTGCCTTGTTTATTTCTCTTGGCTGCTGATCTCCGAGCAATGAGCCCACAAGGTACACTTCAGGCTGGGACACAGTCCAGCCAATTGGAAACTCAGGCTGAGATTCCCTGATGCAGTCTAGTTGGTCTTCTTTTACATTATGTTTCACCGAGTGTGACACAGTGGTGCTTTATAGAGACATGTGTAAGAGTGAAAAAGAAAAGGAGGTATAGTGTGTATATTTTCCAGACAGTTGACCAAACTGCTTATTGGCAGCAGGGCAGAATGCAGTTATGGTAGTGCAGTAAAATAGAATTCAATTTCAATTCCATTTTATTTATAGTGTCAAATCAAAACAGGACACAGGGCACTTTACAGATAGAGTAGGTCTAGACCACACTCAAAGACAAATTTACAAAGACCCAACAATATCTCACTAGCGAGCATTTGGGGCGACAGTGGCGAGAAACCTCGGACAGACCCTGGATCTTGGTGGGCGGCCATCTGCCGCAATAAAAATTATAGATCAAGGCCGGTTTAAGTTAAGAGCACGAGGCATTGGACATTTCCCATGTCACTGAGCTCAAGCAGGTGAAAATATGTCCACAAGAGCTTCATATGCAAAGATGTTTGTTGTTGATGACTTACTTGCTTATTATTATTATGTGACGCTTCACACTGCATGTACAAGTGTTGAGAAAGAAACGGTTTACACATCTTCTAATAAGGATAATTTCTAATTCACTGTATTATAGTGAAGTGAGGGCTGTCGATCATTTATTTGGAAACCCTGTGGAGTCCTGGCCATTTTCCAGTCTCTGGTACAAGAATATGATATCTCTTTTCTTGCTTGTTTTTTCAACCAGGGAAATGACCGTCAAAAACAACAACACCACAAACTTACAAGCGATTCAGCACGCTGTAATCAGGCTACTGATGCTTAACTTAACCGATAAGTTTGTTTTCTACCTAGTCTCGCATTGCCAAACCTTCCTCCACAGCGCTGCGGAGGAGGGTCTGGCTAGTCAACACAGCAATCCGGGATGGGAGAAAAACGTGCTCTGGTTTATTGGCATTTCTTTAAACCAATCACAGTTGTCTTGGGCGATGCTGAGCGCCGAGCGGAGCCGCTGCACAATAGCCTCAAGAAGGAACTTGTTTTGGTGGAACATGTATACGTTCAAAGGTTGTTTTATTTGTGCAACAGAAAACTCGACAGAGAGTCTAGCTAGCTGTCTGGATTTACCCTGCAGAGATCTGAGGAGCAGTTAACCGTAGTCCTCATAAATCGACCGGAGTTTTAAAATTATAACACAAAGAAAGCGGAAGGTAACAGACATCCGAAAACGGACATCCTAGAAGAGTGACATCCGGCTGGATTTCCGGCAGAACGAGAACAATCCCGGAAGTGGAACGTCGTGAATATAGACTAGTTTCTACCTAAAGAGCAGCTCTGCCTCCAAGAAATATTCGTATAAATTCATCTCAAACATGTCCCTTGTGTACCTGGAGTAAACATTTGCGCTTAGTGGTCATTAACAACACTTTGTTCACCTCCTCTTTTATCCTCAGTCTTGCCTGTATCTCCTGGTATCTGGTTACCTCTCCCACCACCTGCAGCTCCCTGCTTTCCCTCCTCACATTCCTCCCCTCGCCTCCATTCTCCTCCCTCGCTCCCAGAGGAGTGTGCTCACTGTGCGCTGCCATCCATCAGGCTTGTCATCGGTCGCTCCAGGGCGGTTGGCGAGGACTACGTGGGACTCGGCTCATTTCCCTGCTCTGATTATCCTGGCCTGCTCAGCGGGAACGGGCCCCTGCCACTCGGGCCTTCGCCGCCCCCTCTTCCACCTCTTCTTCTTCTTCCTCTTCTCACTTCTCCTCTGTCTTCCCGTATTAGTCCCCCTTCAGTCAGTGCAATTATTGTACTCCCCCCATTTCGTCCTGATCTCGTCACCTCTCCACTTCCGTTTCTCCTACACAGTATAGATCAGCATGAATGATATATATATATATATATATATATATATATATATATATATATATATATATATATATATATATATATATATATATATGTCTGGAGTGTGTCTGGGTGTGAATACATCAATGCAGTGAGTCTCTCTTTGTGTTTCCCCATACTGCAAGGAAGCAGGAGCTTCATTCAGAGAGCTTTCTGTGGCTACATGGGATTCCCTGACTGTTTAACAGCTATTACCATTTTATCATGAAAACTGTTAAAAGACTCTCCTGGTGGATTCTGACAGTTAAATAAGTGTGGAGTCAAGGTACTGCTTTGAGCGGCAGTGAAAAATGTACACCAATCCCTTATTTATGTGAAAGCGTAGATGTCTTAAAGAGATGAATCCTCTGATAGAACTCCTGCATTTGAAATTCAATAGAAGTTCCGCAATTATTTTAAGAATTCGGAAATATAAAAGTTAGAGTCTCATTTTTAAGAATTGCTTGCCTGTGGGCATGTAATGCTTTCTGCTTTACTTTCCAAATGTAAGATAAAAAGGTGTTTTGGTTTCTCTTATAATGGAAGTATTGGCTTTCGCCCTCAGCTGGCTGGCATATAAGGAAATGTTCAAAGTAAGCAGTAGTTGCTGTGTTCCCCTGAAGGAGGATTACTCAATCAGTATAATATGCACTTGTGCGTCAAATGTTCTCAATTTTAGGGCATCATTTTCTATTAAAGCAGCTATAAACAATATTTTATTATTAACAATGGGCCACTTATAGTAATGAACCCACAGATAATTATCATTTTTGATCATTATTTGTTATAATTTAACAAATAAAAATGTGTACATTTGTAGGTTTGAGCTACTCTAATCTGAGAATTGCAGATCGTCTCCATTTCGTCATTTAAAACTGTAATTCCTTTAGATTTTGAAAACCTTGGGTGAATTTCTTCTGATTCAAATTTTCTCTGTCACAGCCGCTATCCGGGTCCAAGACCCTACATTCACAATCCTGACGTCACCATATCTGACCAATGAGCTTTCCTTGGATACTGCTCTTTAAATACCACAGTCATTCTGTCTCTCAGACCTAGTATTGTGTAACCCACCACCTCCCCATCACCACCATGACCAGTGAGATTAAACTGAGAGTTTCCATCAGTCACCTGCCAGGTTTCCTCCAACACCACCACCAGCGTCTAGACTCTGGGGGAATCGTGTCTTATCTGCTATATTCATATGGGCCTACATGTAATTCAGATTCACGTAGATGGAGTTAAATTGCTGAAGTCTCAACCACCATGGATATCATATCTCAAAATTGATCTCTCCTTATTGCACTATGAACACTTGATCAAAATCTAAAATAAAAACCAGCTGCAGCGCTCTATAAAATATAAGCTTTCTGCACCGTTAACAGGACTGTTGGTGAAACACACCAAGCCACTTTTCTATTTTGTTGCATTTCGAGTGCTTCACATTGTCTTGACAGGCCCGGCTCCCTGGAGGCTCCCCCAAAATGCCGCCTCACAAGACGACCAAGGAAGTTCATTTGGCACGGCTGCTCCCAGGCATGAGCTGGCCTACTTTAAAGCCCAGCCTGCATAACCAACAGGCTGAACTAGTCTGGCCTTCCTTCACCTATCCTGATAGACACCATATTTTGAGCCCCCCAGACGAGGTTAGGAGGATCGACTGAGGGGCTGTGTCAGCTACAGCATGTCCTCTGTCCTCTGTCTGCTGGTCCATTTACATTCAGCTGAAGTCATGACCCCCATCTGTGGCTGAATCACAAGCCTTCCAAACACACACACATGGGCACAGCAGGCGACATTGGTCATTTGGGGCAGTTGGCTGGATGTAGCCTGTCTATGGCCCAGATAGGCATTGAGAGGAAACATGCATCAGTGCATTAAATTACAGTCTGCAAGCAGAGTTTCAGTTGTAAAACAGACATACAGCACAGTTACCTAACCTCATAATCCTGCAGGAAAAATGATTTGCAAAAGGGTAAAAACAAATGGCACAAACCACAAGTTATATTTGGAATTTACATCTTGTATGCTTCCTCTTCTTATTGTTTGAACACTATAAATGCCTGACCCCCATCACATTCCTCATACAATCCTAACAGTTATAAAGAAAACTAAAAACTAAAATAAAGAAAAACAACAATATGTGGAAATGTATACTAACTGTGTAAATGTGGATGAATAGAATAAGTAGACACTTTACTGAATGTCTAAAGGTCTCAGACCATTTGACAGGCAGTTCTGTTGAAGTGTACTAACAGCTTCTGAAATCCCCCCTTCCCCAAACGTTTTCGTACTGACAATCTGACAATCATGGCTATTTTTGCAGCGTTTTGCCAGGTGTGCTTCAGAGAAAAGAAAAAACAAAACAAAACCTTGAGCTCTCTTTTTTTTTCATTTTTCTTTTTTCGCACAATTATTTGTCACTTTTCATCTGTGCAGAGGAGTGCAACACTATGTCTTCTTATTTTAACGAGTGATTACGTCTCGCCCCTCTCTATGATAAAGCCCTACTTTGAGTGCGGCCATAAAGAATAGCTAGATAGCTAGAAACACTTCAGACGGCACGCCATAAAAAACTAGTTTGTATTTAGCCTACTGACACCTTCAAGGCTATCAAACTTCAATACTTTTTAAAACTTGACCAAAAATGTGTTTGTCAAAAACTGTAAAAGCGTTGGCATCAAATGTATCGCTAGATTTCTAACGTCATTGTAACCTCACATCATTTGATGCACATCAATTGACGCCAATAAGACACAAGGTCAATGTAAGGTAGCTTGGATGTATCAATCCACCGAGCGAATGCAATAAAATGTAAGTTTTTTTGGAAGAGTTAACATGCATTGATGCTGGGACATAGGACAGATAGGTATCGGCAACAGCATTTTTGTTTCCTTTCTTCTTCTTTATTTACTATAATGTAAATAAATAACTGTTTAGGTATTACTGAAACTCCAGTATTGCGAAACTTCAAACGCTACCCCGACTTCTTAAAAAGGACGCCTGAAGTTGACGCTTTCTATCTGATATTTGATTTATATTCTAACCATGACCTACACAAACTATGGGTATACAATCAAAAGAAAAAGTTCACAAGTACAGTTTTCTTCTCAGGGTGTCTATAGCTGCTGGTTCTTTCACATCGAAAGAAGCCAGTTGAGGTTGTTCGGGCATCATCAATTACTATGCCTCAATGTTGAAGGTTTTCTGGGCATGTCCAACTGGGAGGACACACTGGGGCAGACCCAAAACACACTGGTGGGATAATTAGGGCTGGGTACCGAATTTGATCCTTTTAAGGCACCGACTGAGTTGCCTCTAAAGTATAGAGTATCGAAAGATGCCACGTCATTCAGTACCCAACTTCAATACCTAAGTGGTAAATCTCATCAGCGCTAGTGAGCCAATGAGCAAGCAGCATGCTTCTACCAAGATCTAATAATGTTTGTCATTGGCTGTCTAACGTTACACGTTGTAGAGATACGCAGGAAAAACACTACGTTACACAGAGACGGCTCCAGAGTAGGAGCTTAAAAATAAATAAAAAGATTTATGCAGTAATGTGTAATGTTGTAATTTCTTTTTGTTTTATAAAACTGACATCGAAAAAAGTGTCGTTTAGGAACCAGTATCGCAGGCACGGTATTAGTATTGGTACCGGTATCGAACAGTTTTTGAACGATATCCAGCCCTAGGGATTATATATCCCATCTTGGAAATGTCTCAAGATACTCCAGGAGAAGGTGGAGGATGCGGTTAAGGAGAATGGGTGTTTTGGTGGCTACTACCCAATTCAAAAGCAGAAAACTGTTGGAGGAATGGATGGACCCTGGACCCAGAACACGACACATTGCTGGGAATGCAACAAAACAGCAAGAGCAGAGCAACTGCAGCAAGCTTGCTTATCTGCAGCTACAACATGTGGGTTTGATGAGGGCGACTGAGTGGGTGTATGACAGCAAAAGCAGTGTAACTCAACAACTGTTATTGTTTCCCACAACCTCCTGTGTATTTCAAGGTCCAGCTGCTATGTGGAGACAAGTAAATTCATATTTGTTTTATGAAATGTTCTATCTGCAGCTGTGTCGCTTGGGTAAATGTTCTCTAAAAAACATGTCGGTGGCAAAAGGTGGATTAGAAAATAAATGAGTAGTGTTGAGGGAAACAAAGCTGTTTTCTTTTTGGTTCCCTATCATCGCTCTCAACGCATTGTTTTGGGCCGCCGTTTTCAGCAAAAAAGCTCTAAAACCCGACTGTACACTACCTGCTCAGCACCACAGGGCAAGTGACCAGCTGGTAAAGATAGTGACGCATTAAGCAGCTAAAGAGCCAGATATTTCGCTCAGTAGTTGGTGGAGACCAAAAACAAACGAGAGTGACTATTGGATCCACCAAATGACTCTAAATAAATTGTTGTTGCCTTTTTGTGTCACTAGATCTAAATAGGCAACACATACAACTTAAATAAATGCAGTATTATTTGACAGCACGCCCTACAATCTCAACATAATCTTTATAAACTATAACACCAGCACAGGGTGGTGTTGGCCAAACATACATACTCTAAGTGAGTGAAAAAAAGTTATCTAAAGTGCCTCAATTTTTTTTTTCCTAAGTTATTCCAATTATAAATGGTTGGTTTGTAAGCTCCCTAAAGTGACACTTGAATATGCTGAGATGCTCATGTTCCTGCTGCCCCACATACTGCTTAACTAGACCTCAGAATAGTCTTTCCCCATTAGTCTGATCCCAATTACTGCTCTCCACAACGCTGACTCATGAACGCTGGCTAACAGCTGAAGATTATCACACACAGTTACAAATGAGCTCACCCGACGAAGAGGTTGTTTTTCTTTGAGGCTGTCCATTCGGGCATTAGGTGGAGGCTTTCCACCGCTGAGCGTGAATATGTCTGACTTGATTTTCAGAAAGGGACTCTGAGGAAACAAGTGATCTGAAAAGCAGCTTAGAGACGTGGAGATATGCAATGGTTACCTCCTCCAGAGCAGATCTTCTGTAAATAATCAGGAGGCTATTTGTAAGAACTGCTTCCCAATTAAAATTAGGCCTATTGCTTCACCGGGTCACCCGGGAGCTTTATCACACTAGTATGCACTGGGCAAAAGGCAAAGAAACACCCTGGACATGTTGCCAGTGACAAACAGAGACAGACATATTCTCATTTACTACACTTGCAAGCCTTTAGTTCACAAGCATGTTGTTCAGTTGTGGGAGGAAACTGCAGCATCTAGTGAAAACCCACATGAACACAACAGTATAAACAGTGCTAGTTGATGGGGGATGGGAATGTAATTAGTTTTGCAGATAATTGGTCATAAATCAAAGTATTTGAAAAATGACATTTTTCAAATGATGATGGACTTACAGAAAATGTAAGTGATCACCACAGTTATTACAATTTGCGAGCGAAGTGAATGTCTCTGCAACAAATTCCATGGCCATCTGTTCAATAGTTGTTGAGACGTTACACTCAAATCCAAAAATGAAACCTCATGATGGCACTAGAGGCAAAGTCAGGTCAGATCATCAAAGTCATTAGGATACTTTAGGATCCACTGGGGACCATATACAGTATGTTATGGCAATCCATCCAATAGTTGTTAAAGGTCCCATGACATGAAGCTCTTTGGATGCTTTTACATAGGCCTTAGTGGTCCCCTAATACTGTATCTGAAGTCTCTTTTACATAGGCCGTAGTGGTCCCCTAATACTGTATCTGAAGTCTCTTTTATATAGACCTTAGTGGTCCCCTAATACTGTATCTGAAGTCTCCTTCCTGAAATTCAGCCTTGGTGCAGAATTACAGCCACTAGAGCCAGTCCCACAATGAGCTTTCCTTAGTATGTGCCATTTCTGTGTCTGTAGCTATTGAGGAGGAGAGAGGGGGGGCAAGGTGGAGAGTGGGGGTGTGGCCTTGACCAACTGCCACTTTGCTCGTTTGAAAGCCATGATGTCTCTCTCTCTCATGGGTGGGCCAAATTCTCTGGGCGGGCAAAGCAGAGAAAGGGGAGGTAACCTTGCTCCTTATGACCTCATAAGGAGGAGATTCCAGATCAGCCCATCTGAGCTTTCATTTTCTCAAAGACAGAGCAGGATACCCAGGGCTCGGTTTACACCTATCGCCATTTCTAGCCACTGGGGGACCATAGGCAGGCTGGGGGAACGCATATTAATGTTAAAAAACCTCATAAAGTGACATTTTCATGCCATGGGACCTTTAAGATATTTCAGTATGGATCACAGTGGTCGACTTCACACAAAATGCAAAAAAAGAGCTCTGCTGTTCAGTTCTCAGTATCGACTAAAAACCCTGAGTTAAGGTTTTAAACTCAATATCAGGATCAAAACAGTTGGATTTGTGCATCCCTACGAATAACGCTGTAAGTTTTTATGTCTCACAAATCTGAGTGTAAACCGAATAATGCAAAGGTTGACTATGTATTTGCCTGTTGTCTTGGGCCACTGGGCTGCAGCTTTTACTTCAGTAAATCATCTGAGTACTTCTTCTTTATGTCAGTCCCCCCCCCCCCCTTATACATCTTAAAAATGGTGTTAAAAATGTCAAAGAAAATTGCACATGTGGTGTATTAAAATTGCAAAATAGTTCAACACCCAGAATTATTGAATTATAATACTTATCGTAATCTAAAACAGAGAACATCTGCCAATTCCCAGAAGCTTAATCAGCAAATGTTTGACATTTTTGCCTGACAACACACCCATACACACACAAACAAAGGTTTGATGCCAAAATGAATCCAACAGAAAACAGTCACAGCGAGACAGTTTCAGATCAAAAGCAATATTTATGCTTCTGATGAGCCTTCGAGGGGAAATCCTCTGATGTTTTCTCGCCATCTCGAGTGTGAACTATCTTTGAGACTTTGTGACAGAAGCGTGTTTTCAATGCATCCTGTTCTACAGATTTCTCCACTGACAAAAAAGAAAAGAAACCAGTCAGACATTTGCTTGATACTTCATGTTTGGTTTTCATGAGAAAGGTGATCAGAGCTGATTTCTGAGTCTTTGTCATTTTCTGCACGGAGGAAAACTTGTTTATTTCCCCTGGCGGACTCGTTGCGTGAATGCACATCAGGCTGTTTTTGTATCTGTGTGTATACTTCAGTGATTAATGGTGTCTGCCGCAAAATGTCTGACAGAGCAGTATCTGTATGGCATAAAGGCACAGATGAGCAGACACAATAACAGCAACAAAGAGCGGCTGCCACTTGGGAGAGTCTGTCAATGAAGGCAAAAATTGGTCTATAAGTACATCTGGTCCCGTAGACTTATTGTCATGCTAAAGATCCCTACACACAAAGAAAATGCTGACAAACATAAAAGTTGTATAAGCTGAGCAGTGATGTGAAAGGACACAGGAGGAACCACATCATATTTATCTCCAAGCTTGAAAATATAAGCAGCAGCGAGGCTACAGGCAGGATAGTTTTCCTCCATCTATCACACAGCAAACTCTCTTCTGCATATAATTTACTCTGTCAGATCACATTATGTGTCTCCTGTGTCACCTTTCTGACAGCTCGCTATAAACACTGGAATTATTTAGAGCAGGTCAGCTCGCTGTCTTGTCACCGCAGTGATGAAACTGTAAGAGACAGATAGCACGGCCTTTATCTGTTCTGAAAGAAGTGGGGGGAAATCCAAACACAAACTTTTGAAGCTCATTTATTCATGTATTTTCATTCTTGATTTTACATTTGGAAATTGTTTTCTTTCTTCTAATTCTTTTCTAATTCAATTCTTTTCTTTATCATTTTCCTCTAAATTGATAATTTTTGACATTGCATTATCTTTCAAAAATGCTAAATTGTATATGTATTTATTATATTTTTAAAAATGTATGTGGTTTTATCCGTATTTCTTAATTCCTGATTTGCATTTTTTTATTATTCATTTTTAATCGTTTTTTTAATTGGTTTGCGCACTTAATGTTTAGTCATTATTTCTTATAGGGTTTATGATATTAATTTGTATTTGTTGTTTTTATTTTATTATATATCTATAATATTTAACTTTATTATTTATCAGTCCAATTTTATTATATGTTTATTTTTAAATGTTTGATTATATTTTTAAGGACAAACACAGCATAGGCCATTCACATATTACCACATACTGCAACGTGTATACCCTGACGTACAATGCTTTTCCCTTATAATAATATATTTTATAAATTAAAAAAATAAAATTCTGACATTCAATCTATCTCCCAGCAGGGGAAATCACTGTTATCTGCCACATATCTCTTCTTTGTAACACCGACTAACCTCGGGAATGAGCTTTCTAAACACATAAATATATCAACACCGTGTTGCACAAAGACTTAAAGCAGGACACTTTATCAGCCTCACTCTCCTCCCCATGAGGATGCAGGGATTTCTGCAGCGGAGAAGGCACTCAAAATGATAGCAGCATCCTGGATGAAAACCCCTTTAGAGCCAACCAGAGGCAGGGGTAGGAGTGGGGTGGGGTGGGGGTGGAGGGGGGTTAGCCTAGGAAATGAAGGCATGATTGATATTTCCGGGGCAATTTCACAGCCCTTGACTTCCAACAGAGAGGGAGAGAGAGAACCGGGGAAAAAAGGACAACTGTTGCCAAATTTACACTAAAAAACAATTATATATATATATATATATATATATATATATATATATATACGTATCCTAAAGGAAGTGATCTTGAGTCACCTTGATATGTGAAAGTCTGTAGCGAGTTACTGAAAATAAGATGTAGGCTCAATACCTAACAGTCGGAGTTAACCAGTTTAATGAATTTCATTTCCAGTTTCAGCTCCATCAATCAACCATGAAATTCTGTCTTTAAAGGACCGGTATGTTTCAGCTGCGGAGCTACATATCATGTATACCTGTTATTTTCCATCTCATGCTACACAGTTTTTATATTTTGGATGCATTTTTTCTTGCCGTTTCAGGCGTCCATTGGTTTCCATTCATTTCTGTATGGAATGAAAACTACTTATTGAAGCAGACTCCTCAAACTTGTTTCAGTTGCCTAATCACATTGTTAATGCCATTCACACAAAAGAGAAATATTTGACAATAAATAATTTTTTCTAACAAAAAAAAATGCACTGGAATTTTTTTCGGGGCTTTGGGCAACATCTTGTGGCTTTCATCCGCAGTAGATGCTAGATCACACCTGATACACGTGTCGACATAAACAGGGGCATAGCGCGCAGGCGTCAACACTTGGGCTTCAATACCATTCAATCAACAGACATTACTACAGTGTTTATATTTTACATACACTGCTACATCGCTACATGCTATAATGTCAGGCAAACCTGTTATCTTGGCTGCTGATGTTAATTATTTTTCCCCAATTTCGGATCAAATTCCTGATGGAACATGTACAATTGTGTAGTTTTTGGTTTAGAAGCCTATTTTTTTTTTTGCTGTTATTACCCTAAACAGTCATTCCACTGCTACATGTGGCTACATGCATACCTTAGGGAAACCTGTAATCTTGGTTGCTGATGTTGGTAATTTCTTGTTCAGTATTCATGGGAATGGTTCCATTATTGTCACGTGACTGAAATTCAATAGGTCATGTAGTATTGACTAAACTACCCTGAGAGCTTTCAACCATGAAGTGTAGTAAATTCAGTAAGACCTTTACTATTTAAAGAAACACACCGACTTATTGGGACTTTAGCTTATTCCCGATATCCCCCAGAGTTAGATAAGTCCATACATACCCTTCTCATCTCCGTGCATGTCATAACTCTGTCTGTCGCACCCACCGCTAGCCTAGCTTACCACAGATCCTGGAGGTAACCGGTTCCAACTAGCCTACTGCTCCCAATAAGTGACCAAATAACGCCAACATGTTCCTATTTACATGTTGTGATTTGTATAGTCACAGCGTGTACAAATAACAAGGTCACATGAGACACAGCCATCTTCTAACCGTAAACATATTGGGAACTATATTCTCAGAAAGGCGAAGCACTGCTACTTCTGCTACTTGGGCGGAGTGATTTTCTCGCAGCACCTGAGAAGCCCCGTGGTGAGAGTTCACCTGGAGTTCGCTCAGAGTTGGAGTAATAATCACTCCACCCAAGTAGCAGTGCTTCACCTTCTGAGAATATAGTTCCCAGTTTGGATACGGTTAGAAGACGACTGTGTCTCATGTGACCTTGTTATTTGTACACCCTTTTAAACTCACTGTAAGCTACCATGCGCCGCAGCAAACCAAAACAGACTAAGTTAGCGCCTAGCTGAACATAATGGATTATTTAGCAGAGCCAGATATTCCCCATAGGAGTTGAAAAGAGCTAAAAGGAGAATGAATATTGGACTCCAAATATTTGACTCCAAATTAATGCTAATGTTCCTCAGTATCGGCTGGATGTGTAAACAGGCAACTGTTTGCTAACAATTCCGCCATATCAACTTTATGTGACAATATTGTGTCAGTGTTATGTTTACAGCTTGCTCCCCAAAGTGCTAAAAAAATTAATTAATGTGGCTTTATGTAAGCATTTTAGGGAAATATACAGAGACAGTAACAGAAATTAATGGAAGCCAACTGATGTCTGACACAAAAGGTATTCATATGTCTAAAACACTGCAGCATGGTTTGCAAAATGATTAGCTGCAATACTACTGTTATGATACATTAAGACCCAGACAGAATATCAAGTACACTGATAAAACATAAGCCTAATTTAATTTACAATAACCACATAGAGCTAATGGACAAGATGGAGAATGTTTGTTTATCTTAAGAAGATGTGGATTCTGCAAAAAGGATCTTCAACTCAATATCAGGAATTATTATTGCTGAAACCATTAGTGGATTAATTCATTAGTCAATTGGAAAATACCAAATTTTGGCTACCAAATGTGTCTCAGATTATTTTTTTTACATCATTGTATACTAAATATCCTTGTGTTTTATGCTGTTGGTTCTAAAAAACAAAAAAACATTGACTCAGTCTGACTCATACATTTAAACCAAGCTTTCACAGAGAAAAATGCAGGTCAGAGAGAGAGATGCTACCACCCAACAGCAGAAAAAAACTGAATTTTGATGACGGTACTAGACAGCCTCTGGGACGTTATGATTGATTGTGGGTACTGATGAGATTGAGCGTCTGTTTTACGACTGTGGGAAAAATCTGCTACAGCGAAGCCTGAGGATTATCTACTTTGAATGTGTAAAAACAGGAGTGGTATCGTGCAGCGGCCTTGTGTAGCTGTGCCTAAGCATATAGGTGTATGAGTTCTTGTGTGAATAAACTTGGCATTGCAGAATATGCATAAATATCTGTTCGATTGATGGTGGCTGCACTCCACGATTAAGCTGTTTAATGCATTAAGAGCTTTTTTTATGTGATTACATTTACATGTTATGAAATGATGATGATGATGATGTTCTGAGACTGCTTTGTGAAACTCTGTTAACAGAAACAGTGAGTGCAGCAGCAGTGTGTGTGTGTGTGTGTGTGTGTGTGTGTGTGTGTGTGTGTGTGTGTGTGTGTGTGTGTGTGTGTGTGTGTGTGTGTGTGTATGTGTGTGTGTGTGTGTGTTTGGTTTGTTTGTCACGATTCTCCAAATCCTCGATTCGATTACATTTTCAATTCTAAGGTCACGGTTTGACTCAATTCTCGAATTTTTACATTTATTTATTTTTAAGCACAGGTTGCTATGCCATTTTTAGACTAGACTTTTATGCAATATAATATCTGACCTTTGTTCGCAATGTACCATACTACATTGTCAAATTTAAAACATTTATTAACAACATAATGTAACAATAACTTATATCTTCAGTCAATTGGAAACTTAAGCAAAATAACCTGCCATCTAGTTTCTCTTTTGTAACTGCAGCTTCTTCACAGAAGATGATATTCAAGTTCACAACAAAACAAACAAAAAAACAATAAAACAGCCATGTCCATAGTCTTCTCTGAACAATTAAGTGTCTTAACAAACTATTTCCAAACAGTTGAACATATACCACACAGATACCTGCCATGTTAGTCGTGCTGCCAGTGGAAGAATATGGTACACGCACATAGCAGAGCTTGCAAACTGTGGCTTTTTTCCAACATAACTCACTGGAAATCCAAAATACTTCCACACCGGCAACTTCAGCGAAAGAGGAGGGGGTTTAAGTTCTATCAATGGGTCTCCTGCATCTGCAGTTGCCATCCTATCTTTTGACTGGCTGTAGCTAACGACTGTGTCATAACCACGCGACTTACTGTCACATAGTAGAGGAATTACCGTATAGTACAGGAGAAGCTTGCAGGCAGTTTCGACTTACATTAGCTGTTTAAGTTGAATTACTAATGTTAACTAGCATGTTAGTTAGCAATATTAGCCTGTGCCTATGTTATGTCCTTACATATACCTACGCTCTCCGTCTCTGCAAGATTGGGAATGATTGAGATTTCTCTCGGCACAGCTACCAGAAGACTTACAACTTTCAGACAGGTTGCTCACATCACATTTACGTCAGCTCTCAGTAACGCTCAGCGCTCACCGGAAAAGTGCTTCTAACAGCCTTCACTGGTCTCCGTCCAGAGCAACGGGATCTGTTGGTCCATTCTTATATACTGTCTATGAGCAGGCTACACGTGTGTTTTTCTCCGCTTGGCAAGCCGACCGGACGATTCTATTTTTTTATTCGAAATTCGAGATTGTGACTTATTTTCGCAAAATCGTGATACCCTTAGTGTGTGTGTTTGTGTGTGTGTGCTCTTGTATCGCTGTCTTTGTGAGGACCACCTCAAGTTTTAGAATGTATTAGTGGGGACATTTTTGGAAAGTGAGGACTGTCGTACTGGTACTGGATTCTTGAGGTTGAGACAGATACAAATATTTTTTGACAATGGTCCCTTAAATTTTGGTTTATTTTCACTAACTCAAAGCACTGTTTCAGGGTCACTTCTTGGTTTTAAGGCAAAGGTTAGAATTAGTTTACAATTAAACAGTATTTATGCTTACACCTACACATACACCTACAGTGTATGTGTAGGTTTGCAACACTGAACAGAGCTATGGCACATGGCTGGGACGTATCATGCTTTAATTACACTTTTGATTATACTTTTCTATTCATTTTGTGATTTTTCAGAAGCGTTGGTGGAAAGGTCTTCATTACTGAATCTGGGACTAATCCATGCAGAATCAGAAAAGGATTTATTCCCAAGTAAGTAACACTCACATGGAATTTGCCTTGATTGTTGGTACATAAACATATTAAAAATAATATGAAATAAACATACAATATAGAAATAAATATGTACATATATAACTGTTTTGCAGTGGCCATATTTACGTTGTTTCATTCACTGTTGTAGAGAGCGGGGATCGCTGCCAAGGTTATTATAGTTTTGCATTTTTCATTAGTTTTGATTTTTATTTCATGTTGACTTTTTGTTTTCAAATTCATTTTAGTTTTAATTAGTTTTTAAAGTGGGTTTGTTAGTTTAGTTGAGTTTTTATTTTTTGAAAATGCTTCGTTTTAGTTTAGTTTTTATTCGTTTTAGTCTTAGTTTTAGTCTTTTTTTGTAATTTGGGTTATTTGTCAGGGGCAAGATTCAAAAGGTCAGAAAAAGTATTGTGTAATAATAACTCAACAAAAACATCATACAATTTTAGAAATATGTATTCAACAATAACACCAGAACATAAAATGGGCACAAATATGTAAACAGTCTACACAAGATGCCGCAGGAAGTGCAAATTGTGTAAGTAATGTGTGCCAGGAAAAAACCTAAATAGCCAACAGACTAAAGAAGACATACATGAACACACCCATAAAAGGGGAGGCTTGGCGGTCTCCTTTACCTTGTTAAGGTAAGCTAGGTGAGCTTCCTTGTGCGCGCTTCTCAAATGTACTTTCAAATTCGTGGGATTTTTCCATTTTATAAATTGTCCACATATTTTACCACCTTCCACTGCAAGGCACTTGCTTTTATCTGACACACAGTCATATTCAAAGTAATCCCAAATAGGACTCTGCCGCTTTCTTCCAACTTTCGGTACCGCCATGATGCCAGGCGAGGGGCATGGACTACGTTGTGTTCAATTTGACATGGAATGTCGGAATTTCCGGGTTACCAGTCGGAAACTGTATATGTGTCTATGGTCGAAATGTCAACTTTGAAAGATATAACGTTATCTGCTCTATGAAAGACATTGACAAAGACGAAAAGTGTGTGTGTGTGTGTGTGTGTGTGTGTGTGTGTGTGTGTGTGTGTGTGTGTGTGTGTGTGTGTGTGTTTTGAAGCTTTAGTATGAACTATGTGGTGTTAGGGGTTTTCAGAGTAGGAGAATTTTAGCAAAATGAAGAAATGTTGCTCACCCTCACTCCTTTAAAAGATTAGTTTGAGTTTAGACTTCCAGTATGATTGATTCAAGGTTCAGAAAAGAGCTAAAATATGCATGGTGCAGTGAGGTTTATCTCTGTAGTCACCAAACACTCCCACGGGTGCTGTAACACAAACAGGCACAAATGCCTGTGCGTGTGTCCCACACCAGTTTGTGTGTCGATCTGCACGCCTGCAGTAAGCTGGTTACCGGCAATGAATAAGGATTTGGTAAGCAGGAGCTGTGATGATGCAACCGGTGTACTGTACACCTTCGCTGTGCCTCTACTTGTCTGTCATGTCAGCCACAGGATGACGCAAAGCAGGTTCAACCAGTTAGGTGTCATAGCAGAGTAAAGTAAGTACAAAAAAAAAACTCAGAGGGTAATCATGATTTGCTATTATGCAATTTTGTATTTCAAGCTACAGGTGTACACATGTATTAGTAACACTATGTAAACAGAGGAACCAAACTTGGCGAGTGATCAGTGGGAAAATATTAGTTTCATGACATACACACACTAATTCATATTGCCTCCAATCAAATTGTTCAGTATCACTTTCAACATCACGAAATAAAAGCTCTATTGAACTCCTCTGAACTGATTTTTGGGACTCAGTGAGGGTGGAATGGCACTTCTTTTTCGTTTGCATTTTGTCTCAGAGGATCCTGCTGTCTATTGATTTCATAATCCTCTTTCACTCCATCAAAAGTTCTCCTGCTTTCTTTATACATAACTCCTTTGGACTTGGATCAATAACCTGAACATAAACACCAAAATGATCCATTTATCACCTCCAGCACTACATCCAAAAACTTTAGCACAATATGTTAAGGTCAGTAGCACTATTCAAACATTGACATTAGTGTTTTTTCTCATTACATGCTGTGTAGATTCCAGGTATATTTTTGGAGGCAAAGTTTTAGTCACACACACTATAAACAGAGAGCCCAGGTAGTTCAAACCAATCTCCTATACAAAAAAAGCCAAATTTATCTGCAAGATTTCTTGTAATTATTTAGCTTCAAGGCTGGTACATGCTGTCAATTTCTCACTTTAAAATACAAATAAAACATCCACCGTGAAGAAAGAGAATAGCAAGTAGTGGAGAGGACAAGAGATCAGGCTGATATGGCATCAAATGTCTCATCAAATATCTTTAGCACAAAAGAAAAGTCACCAAGGGGAGTTGGTGGGAGCAGCAAGTAAACACTGATTGCACAGAGCTGAGCAGAAGTTCTCCTTGTAGCTTCCTTTTCAACGTCTATCTTGTAATTGTTATGAAATGCTTCATGTCAGTGGGAGGACATGTTTCCTGCCTACACAATAGCAGTGAACAAAATTGCTACATCTTCACATGATTCAAGTTGTGAGCAACTTGAATCATGTGTGTCAGGAATACTGTAGTGGGACTGTGTCACTGTCAATGACTGCTCATTGAGAAACAGCTTATGCAACTGTGGGCTTTAAAAGCAAAACAAAAACTGGCTTCCTTTTGTTATTGTGGGCAATGCGAGTTGGCGTTTGCACTTGTCAAGACAGGATTAAAGCAGAGCAGGGGAGGGAGGGATGTGTTCAAGTCCAATTTTAGTAGAAGTGTGGGTCTTAATCACAAAGGGTATTCCTCTGAACCTAAACTGCAGCGCCCAGAATGCCAAGAATCCCTATCATTGGCCTATTTTGTGTCACTGTGACACCAGATGGTTCTCCCCGGAGCAAGAAGCCCAATTTCCCATCACCACCTGGGAACAGCCAGAAACTGATCCCGCACTCAACCCTCATTAATTAAATGCTGTAATGGCATGCAGTAGTAGCTGCCTGTCCTGTCGGGATGTAACACACCAACACTGAAACCCTGTGGCGCGGTGAACACGAGGCCATGCACCATGTTCAGGGAGCGCTATCTATTTGGGCTGCACCAGGTGATTATTTTCGATATCAATTAATTGTTCAAACTACTCAATTTTAACTGAGAGATCTGTCTGGAAAATCACAATAGTAATGGGAATATTTTCTGCTTCTGTTCAATTTTCATTACAATTATATTGGAGATTTTTTTCAATTTAGCCACATAACTTTGCAGAATGATAACACAATTTAAGGCTATAGTCCAGATTGGGTTCCACAGAAAGTGGAAATACAACAATATTCAGCCCAGCTCGAAAAACAATGGCAAAAATAATGGCAAAAAATGCCAACCCATATATTTATATATAAATAAAGCCGCTGCACGATACCACTCCTGTTTTTACACATTCAAAGTAGATAATCCTCAGGCTTCGCGGTAGCAGATTTTTCCCACACTCGCAAAACAGACGCTCAATCTCATCAGTACCCACAATCATTCATAACGTCCCAGAGGCTGTCTAGTACTGTCATCAAAATTCAGTTTTTTTCTGCTGTTGGGTGGTAGCATCTCTCTCTCTGACCTGCATTTTTCTCTGTGAAAGCTTGGTTTAAATGTATGAGTCAGACTGAGTCAATATGACTATGCATAAAATGCACACTGAACTAGAAAATATCAAGGACATCTTTCTTCAGTGTATAAAGCATCAGCAAATAGTGAAAAATCATAAGTACGTTTTTTTGTTTTTTAGAACCAACAGCATAAAACACAAGGATATTCAGTATACAATGATAAAATAACTACATGTAACAAATAGGGGTGGGGGAAAAAAATCAATACAGCATAGCATTGCGATATTTTCCGTGGCAATACTGTATCGATACACAGACACCAAGTATCGATCTATTATTATCTATGTGTTGGTCAGCTTGTCTGCTTGACAATCCCATTTTGCAGCAATAAAACTGAAGTGAGATGAACAAACAGAGACATTTATCCTTTTAGATAAAACAGATGTTGACAAAGTTTCCTTTTGGGGACATCATTTGAAATTGGGAAAAATTTGAAGTTGGAAAAAAGGTAATAAATCGCAATATATTGCAGAATGTTACAATATGTTTAGACTCAAAATAATATCGTATCATGAGGCCACTGGTGTTTCCCAGCCCTGGTAACAAAGCTCAAAGGTCCACTTACTAGCAGTTAAATTGCATCTCACAGTCTTCACTTAGCGAATGGACTTCAGCATATCTCCCATTTGCTGAATGAAGACAGTGAGATGCAGTTGAATATAACCCCTTAAGTATCAACATTGCCGTGGCATCCTGGGTGCTTATATTAAAAAATAAACGATGAGAAAATTAAAACATACCAGAGTTGGTACAGTCTGTTGATCAAATGTACTGGTTTCCAAATTATTTCTGACTTAATAAGATAACAAAATTGTCCTTTATCTTGCTTGTTTTACTAAGTATTACTGCCTATAAATTGTTATATTTTCAGCCAGCTCAACAGGTACTTAAGTTAAACAAATATATATATAATACTTACATTACAACAGGGTAACAATCCAGCTATTCAAACTGCTGGAATTATTGCTTTCAGCCTATAAGCTTTAAGAGGAGACCTGCTGTAGAAGCTCTTCTTGGTAGATGACTAACAAGTATTACACATGTATTACAAAATTCAATGCAGGCTGACAAATGATGTGTTCTTAGCAAGCCTGTGGCTAAAACTGTGTGAAGGGGATCCACCACCACAGGCCTCCAGCTGAAAACATGTGAAGTGTTTTTTTATGAAATCATCCAACTGGTAGAAATGCTAACATTCAGCTCTTAATCTCTTTTTGATCCTTTAAAACCAACTTAATGCAGTTCCTCCACACTTGAATTAAAGATGAATAGAAGTTAACAAAAAAAGGATATTGCCTTGATTGTTTTTTTTCTGTCAGAAGATTCAAATGAAAACACATAACAGGGAAAGTGTAGTTCTCCTCTGGATTGGATTCTGCCTAAATCATAAAATAAAAAAAATAATTTAAAAAAAAGTGAAAAATATTTCTTAGCAAAGCTGTTAATCACTAGTGCTAGAACACGAGGGACAGACTAGTGGAAGCCAAGCAATCATGTTATAGTTTGTAGTAATCTGTGCTCATCGAGGCTGCCTGCCAGACGTTTGAACAAAAATGTGACCCACCGACGTGCAGCCGTACAGGAAGGCGTCAACGCAAAGCTACAAACAAGCTGAGGTCAACTGAAGACGCTCTGAGCCACCACAAGCACAAACATAAAAGACTTTGTGTGCAGGGTAAAGGAGACAGACATAAAATACTTCCTGCTTCTGTAGAAGGTTCTCATAAAATGTACAGGAAACCAGGTCTACCAGAGAGAAGAAGAAATGTCAGTTTGAAGAATGAAAGGGCAGAGATTGGTGGACTAGAGGAGAGAGGGAGGGTAAGAAAAGTGTGGGGAGATATATTTTTGTCCTACCCTATATGTTTAGAAGAAACAATTATGTAATATGGAATGTATAGAAAAAAAAAACTCCAACTCAATTTATATTGCATTGTTGCAAAAACAAAAAGGTTAGTTCCACATCCTTTACTTAATATATGTTGAGATTTAAATCATGCACTCTGTAAGGTACGGAGCGCTAAAGTTACAGGACTAACTGTCGCGTTTTGATGTTGCGTTTGATGTGATCTGGTAATTTGTCGTTGGTCGGCCTCCCTCCTTTATATAATGCTGGACAAACACAACACTGAGTGTGCAGGAGCTGCCGATGACTCAGCAGGTGTGCAACGTCTAGTGGGAATCACTGCTAACGTTGGCAAGCTAGGCTAGTACGCTAGGCTAGTACGCTAGGCTAGTACGCTAGGCTAGTTAGGCTCCCAGCTATCACTTAAAAGCCCTCTTAAGTGTTGAATGTTGTAAAGGGACAGGCGGCTTACATCGCAAACTGTACATTACCAACGCTACATTGGCTTGTTGAAAAGAACAAAATATGTCCAAAACTGTCTTTGAAAAATGTAAAAAAAAAAAGAAGAAGAAAAAAGATATAGCTTGATTTTGATTTAAATGTAGTTCTCTTCACGTAAACAATTTAAACTCCAGGAATCTGTGATGTGATCTGTGATGAAGTGTGTTAAATAGGCTAATAGGTGGCCGGGTTGGATCAGTGGGTAGAGCAGGCGCACATGTACTGAGAGGTTTATGCCTTAACGCAGAGGTCAAGGGTTCGAATCTGACCTGTGACGATTTCCTGCATGTCTTCCCTCTCTTTCTCACCTTTCTCACGTAGCTGTCCTGTCAAAAATTAAAGGTGGAAAAGCCCAAACAATAATCTTAAAAAAAATAAAAATAGGCTAATAGCAGTGTAATAAGCACAAGGGGGAGTATTGATGCATGCTGCTTTTAAAAACAACTCACATCATAAGTCATCTGCCCTGCTGCATATTTCAAAAACACAATGGCTGGGTAGCAATGAGTCACCAAACCAAACATAAATATATTGTCAAAGTGATTGCAGTGTGTTCTCTCACTATTGATTTAATGAAGCATTAAACTCAAGAGGGAAATCAGTTGGTAGTCAGTTTTATTTCTCTTCTGACCAAATCTCTTGATGAGAGGCCGCATTAAGGCTTTTGCCATGCTAATTTTTCATTAATCCTAACTAGAAATTCAAGCATGGGAAAAATAACCACATGAGCAACACAAACAGTTTGAAGTGACACTGCCTGAGCACTGGCCATTGGTTCAAAAAGCAACCATGAAAATCCCCACAAAGACAAAAAAAAAAGTGTCATAGGATGTGAAATGTTTTTTTTTAGACCAACATCCTCATTCCCTGTCCAAGAATGACATCCGTATAACAGAAAACCAAACATTTCACAATCGGTCAATAGCTTGACTCATATAGTAACGCCTGAGTTTCAAAACCGGTCAATAGCGTTAGTCATTTCTAAGAAGTCTCGATAGTAGTAGCGGATTGTAAAGAATTCCAGTGACTGCTCAAGTCCAGCTGGGTTTTATTGGATACAAAATATCATACTAGGATTGTTTTCTAAAGCACACAGAAAGAGTTGTGTGAGCTATAAAGCCCTAGAAATTGTTCGTGCATAAAAAATCATCATCATAGGGTTCAAAGAACAACCACAGGCCTGGTGCAACAAGAGTGTGCAATGTGACAATGGAAACCTAGCAAGGAGGAAAACATACAGTATAGCTGACAAGATATAATGTGGTTTCCACCGCATATGAAAACTGTCAAATCTAAATCTCACAGCGTCACAGACTACATGATTGAACATCACAACAGCTGAATAAAGTCTCACTTTTGATTTTAAATTACTTTGTTTTTACTTCTGCTGAACTACAGTACAAGTGAAAAAATAGAACTTTACTAATCTCTCATTTGGGAAATTTAATTTTTACACTCTGCTGTTGTTACTCATTACACATACATAGGCCCAAAATACACACACCCATATGAGTCTTTTCGTAATGGCATTGGACGTAAACCAAGGAGGTGCAAAATTGTTCAACATAGATGTAATTCCTAGTGTACTGGGCTGCGATATATATATATATATATATATATATATATATATATATATATATATATATATATGAAGTTTTCTTTAAATTAAATGACTAGCCATTTATAGACAAAATATCACAACATAACATCTAGATGATTTAAAATCTGTCATCTCACAGTATCGTCATGTCCACCTATCCCTGATGCTAAATAGAAAATATGTCTTTTTGTAATTTGGATGATCTGACCCTTTAAAGCAAAGTAACAAACAAATCATTCTAAAGTTAGTAATAAGTTCACTACCTGATTCATTTAGTTCTAAAACACTTGAAGTGCAGCAGAAGTGAAAAACTACAAAAAAAGATGCCCTGTGTGATCTGAAATCAAAAGTGAAATCAGAACCTTCTGCATGGCCAGACACCATGTGGGATTAGTGAGAAAATAGCCTTATTAACAAGGCCCGGAAACCACCCTGACACTCCACCCCTGGCTCTTCATGCCACTGTTCTCTCTCTGCTAATGCTCTTTTTATTTTATTTCTATCTTTATTTTTAATTTAATACATACTGTGTACATATACTTATATTGTTTAATATTCCATTTAGAGAATGTGTGACGTGCACCAACAACACCAAAACAAATTCCTTGTATGTGTTAAAAAACGTACTTGGCAATACAACCCTTTCTGATTCTGATTCTGATTCTGATTCTGTTTCTGAAAATGTTGTTTTGTAATTTGGGTGAACAGACCCTTTGAGGCACCACAGAGACTGTGAACATCATCCTCTGGCATTAATGTGACTCAATTTACAGAAAAAAAAGGCAAGAGGCAAGTCCTTTTTTAATAACTATAGTACAACAAATTCAAATTAAAACAGAAGTAGCATGAACTGATGGTGCCTTATGAGTCCCTAGGCTATAACTGTTGAATTAAGTTTGCGTACTGCTGACAGATAACATCAAATAACACAGTATGTTCTAGAGGTCGACCGATTCATCGGTTTTGCCGATTAATCGGCACCAATAGTTGATTGGTGGAACTATCGTTATCGGCAAAAATCCATAACGATAGTTTTTCCTGGTTGCGTCCGTTGCTGGAGCGGCTGAGAAGCGCGCGCTGTCCTTCATTACACAGTACGCGAGAGCTGAGAAGGATCTGCTGGCATCATTTCCTCATTTCGGCCTCTAGAGGCGAAATAAAAACTATCACTGATGCCTCGTGTTGTTTATTTTCGACACGTGTTACTGCGCGCTGCACGGAGAGCACATGCTGTGCGGAGAAGGCTGACATCAGATGCGCGTTTAAAGCATCGACAGCAAAAAGGTATGTATACAGTACATTTTGTCATATCATTATAAAGTTATTAATTTATTGAATAGATACTGCATTAGTAGAGAAAGAACAGCACACCAGTATGTTTGTTTGCTTTTGAGGCTGAGATGACGCTAAACATTAGTAGTAGGCGAACTTACCTCAAGCGGTTAAAACACTAACAAAAATAAACGCAAGTCCGACCCAAATGTCAGAATCAGAACCCTAACGGCACCTCTGATTCATATTTAGATAATTTAATAACAGTTAAACGTAGAGACTTACTGATTGCTGAAGCTAAAAGCTAACGAGTTAGGTGTCTTTCTAGCCTTTACAGGTGATTTTCTATCCAGCCTGGAACTTGTGCCTTTTTTCGGGGTTGTTGAGCATTACATCCAAACTGTTACATCCAAGAATTACCCACTTGATGTCCATAATTCATCACGTTTTCTGTCATTTCTGCCGCTATCTCCGTGCTACCCATAGACAGTAGGTGCTACTGACAAGGGAATCTCCCATGATGCCTTTGTTTATGTTTTCAACCAATGGGAAGGCAGGTCCATCACACATTACGCCTTATATAGGCATCCAAGCAAGACCAAAGAGTATATAGTGGGAAAGATAGATCCCTCCAGGTCAGAGATCGTCTGTTACCGTTCTAAACCGTTGGCGCCACTGTTTTGAGATTTGGCATACATTTGGGCCTTTTTTGAAGAAATGTAAATAGTTTGTCCTTTATATGAATTATAATATATTTATTATATATTTATATATTTATTTCATTTAGCATGTTTTCATGGTTCAATCCATCCAGACTTTCAGGATGTGTGTCATCTAATCTCATGGTGGCATCACTTAGATGTCATCTATATAAACCTAGGACTGTACAAATAGGTCATCTTGACATTGCAGCATTGTTTCCGTTGATTTCTTCCAGTCCTCACTTGCTCAGGTGAACTCATCAAACACATCTACATGTAACTGCAACACCAATCGGCCACCTGTTGTACCGACTTCACACCTGTTTCACACCCACAGCATGGGGTCAAGGGTCAACAGATGGAGCTGATTATATGCAACAGGGCCAGAACATATTTCAACTTGTCCATGATTAGGGTGTGAAAAAGAGAGGAAAGGGTAAAGCAACAGTAAGAGACAAGACACTGCACATCCCAGTACTTATTTCTTACATTGTTACCAGAGAACCAACACACTCAGGCAAAAACCCATGTGTGCACCCAATGCATTGTTATCTTCTTATTACAGCTATGATTCAGCCAGGGCTGAATCATAGCTGTATTCAACAGCCACAATATTGATAACGCATTCAACAGCAGAAAGATGCAGATGTGTGCCCAAGCCAGAAGAAGTGATACATCTCCATTATAGACATAACCACAACATATACCCTAAATTAAAGTGAACATTATCATGTATATTGTATATATGTATTTACCATGCTTTTTATATCCTTCTTGTGTACTGGAAAAGTAGCTAGGCAATAGGTCTCTAAGACCCTTTTAATTGTAAAATCAAAGTTTCAAAAGGAAACACAGGAAAATTATCTTTTAGAAATAACGTTACTGATGCTTAGCTAACTCTGTCTTAAATGAGATCCCGTATGAGAGGCACAGACTGGAGCTAATGTATGCCTGTGTGCCTAGTAGAAAAGTTGTAGAAATTAATAAGCACATTGCAGCACGACAGACACAAAATGCCAGCGGTTAAGAAAAAGCTTTATCGCTTTACTCACCGTAAAAACAGCCAGCTGAAGGCAGCAGGTGACCTTGTTGAACCGTTGAGCCGTGAATGCTAACGTTAACCTAGCTCGGCTGGTACTGACGGCTGGCTCCAAACTCAGCTGATTTTACTCGCTTGTTGCACTTGTTTCGGCGCTAAATATTTCTTTAGTTGACATTGGGTCACATGAAAACCGTTTTATAATGTTAATTTTTCGTGCTAGCTAAGTTACGGAATTCTACGGAAGGCCATTTCCACCAATGTGATGAAAAAATCCTGTATGTCATTATAATGAGAAACTCAAAATAACGACTTATCATCTCAAAAAAGAGAAGCTTTCTCAAAATATACTAAGTCATTATTTTAAGATACTATCTCATTATTTTTAGATACTGACTCATTATTTTGAGAAAGTTTTATGATTTTGAGATAGTAATTAAGTCATTAAGAGATACTGTATAGCTACTACTATCTCATTATTTTGAGATACTAGTCATTATTTCGACACATCTCATTTTGAGAAATTGTTAGGAGACTGATCTTGGCAATGCGAGACTAGTCGGGATATAATTGATAATGACTCTTGTGCCCTTTTTTGATGAGATAAACAGCCAAATGTAGCCTGCTGTAGGCCTATCCCAGCCATCATGGCAAAAGCTGTCTTGCATTAAAACTAGTAGTCTTGTTGGAATCTATGAGCAGTGTTTTATGCTGTTTTCCTGATTAACAATGCAGACATTCTATTGTTGAGGGTGTAAAAACGAGTGACGTACTGTCTTTGTTGCACTGTTCAGGAAGGAGGCATAGCAAAGACAGTCCACAGGTCTGAATGTCAGGAAGACACTTTATATCGGCCACACAGACCGATCAGATCGAACATACCGACGTGGAGCTGCATAACGGGTCGGTATCTATGAGAGGAAATACCATCTTTGTTCCCTCCAGCTCCTTGGTGTTTCCCGCTGCCTATTGCTAATTTTTATGACTACCAGATAAGTACAAGTGTTAATTAAAGAGAGCGACATAAATATATCTTAGAGGGACCTGCGCCAATGCCCCCTCACCACCACCTCCTCATGCTGACACTTCAGCCTGGTTTCTCCTCAAGCACTGCACTCCCAACATTTAGCATTCAATGCTCTCACACTCCTCGCATTATCTCATCCTGACCCAGAGCTTTCAACTAGTATCTGAAAATGGAAGGGGATCCACCCACGCTCCAATGACATGGAAGTAATAAAAACCACAACATTTCGTTCCCCATTGCCCAGAGCAGAGTTATAGGTGTTTGTGGAATCCCTACCAGTGAAATCACAGAGAAGCATATCAAATGAAAGTCAATATTTTCACAAGCCACTGACATAGAAATGGATGCAGCTCATAAAAAACATCTTGGCCCCGTAAACAACTTCACATAACTTCACAATCACAGATCTTAGCTGAAAATGAAGCGGGGTGGAGAAGTGTGGGTGCAGCCTTTGGTCTTATGAAATTACCATGACATAAAAATTCATCACAACCAGCTTGCCTGCCCGGGTGCTCACATCTTCACCAGAACGACAGCAATCTGTCAGCTCATCTGCGAGTCCACCCCAAGGAGGGGTAGGACAGGCGGAAAAATAATAACAGAATGGACAACAAAAGGCCTTGCCAGGATCGTGTGGTTATGAGTTGAGCTTATTAAAAACCACAGTGGAAAATAAATATGCAAACACCGAGCCCGCCCTCTAGCAGAGAACACAATAAAATATGGTGTGAAAGAAGGAGAGTGAAGAAGGAGGGAGAGCAGACACCCCACTGCTAATTTAATAAACTGACTATAGCAGGCTATGCAATTCCATTATGTTGTGTCATCTGTCCTGCGGAGCTTGGATCAGTTCCTTGGGGAAGGTCACGACTAATGACAGACATAATCAGATACAATTAAGTCATTCGGGATCCCAAATTCCAACGTCGCCCCAGCAGATTTGGAAGCTGATGACCACGCTATTTGTCTCTGACGTCACTTGTCATTAGGTGGTTTAACATGACTGAGAAGAGAGAGTCAAACATGGTGAATCCTTGTTGAGAAGGGTCAGGAGGTATCCACCTGCTACATTTTCACATAACAATATTATATCCGATATCTCATCAAAGGTTATGCAAACTGATTTGTACCATGCATACGTGTTGTTGCTTTTGTAAGGTTGAGTGCAACACGCATCAATGGAGCATCATGTCATTTTGCGCACTTCACTGGATACAGATGGAAGAAGTAGTCAAGGCACAGTAGCCAGGATGTGTCGATCCAAGAAACTAATTGCTGCTTTTCTGGACAGTTGACCCACGTCAGTGCTGGGAAATCGGACAATGGCGTGTTTTTGATGAATAAAGATGTCACCGTATATATTGCGCCGCCAGCAGCAATCGTTCGTCTCGAATGCATCTGAATGCATGGATCAGACAAAATTGAAATTTTCTATTTAAGTTTCACTAGCACCTTATGCACGTAGCCATGGCATAAAGTATATTTTTACGTTTCAAGTCTGTTTACGTGATTAACTGCAGTGATTGTTGTTGAACTGGGTTCTCTGGAGCTGCCAAAAAGAGGATAAGGTTAATACGGTTGGGGTTTTGATTGGATAACGACAGCAGTGTGCTTGGCTTTAGCCACCAAAACTCTAATTATGGAAGTCGGGGTTGATTGTTGGGTTTATAAAACTGAGACAGGGATAGTCTCGCTTTGCCAGACCTTCCTCCACAGCGCTGCGAAGGAGGCTCTGGCTAGTCCACATAGCATTCTGGGATGGGAGAGAAACATGCTCTGCAAAACAGCCTCGGGAAGGAACTTGTTTTGGTGTAACATGTGTAAGTTTAATCGACCGGAGTTTAAAATTCCAACACAAAGAAAGCGTTAGGTAACAGGAAATCCAGCCGAAAAGAAGGACATACGGCGGAATTTCTGGCGGCAACGGGGCAATCCCGGAAGTGGAAAGTCGTGGATATAGACTATGACAGGGGAGACCATAGTTACAGTTATAGATTTAGGTTTTTTGCCTAAACCTAACATAACTTAACAAGAACAGAGTTGGGAAATCAGACAACACCCATATGAATAAACAATGAACACAATGTCATTCTGCAGATGGGTGTTAGATCAAAAACCACTTATGAGTCTTTTTAATGAAAATGACAAAAGAAATTGTCCTTCTGACTTGATAATGGAAACATATCTGCCCTTCCTTAACTGCAAACTATTTTCTCTTTCAGTCTTAAGGCCTGATCCCTGCCTCTTAATAATATATTAAGTTTATCACTCTTTCAAAACTACATATAGACATACACATACAGCACACACACTGCCTTTTTACTATAACGGTAAATGTTAAAAATCCTTAACATGATCAGAATGTACTGGTTCAAACAGCAGCAGAAGAAAACAAAGCAAGTGAAGAAAAGGCTACATTTAGCTCTTGTCATTAGTCAGTCGGTCAGTGGGAGTGCAGAGCAACGTGGATTTGTTCCTTATGTGCTGCACTGCATTCATTACCTCAAAACTACATAGAGAAAAGGGGACTTGCAGACATATGAGTGAATGTTTGATTAATATTTAGATACATTTCGATTCGAAATGTGACATTTGAATGAGTTGTTCATTTTTAAGTGTGGTCAGTGCTGCCATAAAACCAAAAGTGACAAATACATCCTCACATTGTTTGCCTTCCTAACTGTCACAGAATGACATCATGCTGTTTTGTGTGAGTTCAAATTGTAGCCTTCTCTGCACCATCAGGAAATGATGCGTTCCAGGGGTAGGAGTGGAGGAGGATGCATGCATTTGCTCTGCATCCTTTCTGCAGAGAAGTACCAGTTTCTCAGCTGCAATTTCAAGACAAAGCAGCAGTCGTGTGCAGCATCTTCACCCAGGCCAAATATCATTGTCAAATGAGGAGGTATAAGACTACAGATGAGGGGATTAAAGGGTGAGATAAAATGTCCCTTATCCAGATAAAAGATGCAGCAGTTAGTCAGTATATCAAAAAAAGGAATCATTAACTATTTTGATAATCTATTAATCGTTTCAGATGTTTTCCAAGCAAAAATGACAAACATTTTCTGGCCTTTGCTTCTCGAATCTGCTGCTTTTTACTGTTTTTGTTGTAACTGTTTGTTCAATTTCTTACGGGATGTAACTAATGATTTTATCGGCCAGGTATTTATTGTTTAGTAAAATATGTCCATCATCACAGTTCATCATTTCTGAGGTGACATTTTCAAGCTCAAGGTGCTATTTTTTTTTTGTAAAACCAACAGTTCAAACTCAAAAATTTCTATTTGCCTATGATGTAAAGCAGCAAATATATTCAAATTTGAGAAGCTTGAATCATCCAAATGGTTGCCATTTTTTGCTTGAGGCTTTGATTAATCCACTAATTGCTTTAGCTCTAAATGTCTTATTGACATTTCTGTGGTTTGGGGGATGTCGGCATATGAGTTGTGCATGACAGAGGCTAAAGAGTCTGGATTATATAAATAAGAACCTGTTATGTGAGAAAAAGCTGCATCCACAACATTGAATCTCAACTCACGTCATATCACTGAGGAACCTATTTAAGATCCATTTCTCTTCTGGTGCTATTATAAAGGATAGCTCATCCACACAAGACAGTTTGCACATGCATCTTTGTTTTTCATCTATGAAGTTGTCATTTGCAAAAGAGCTGCAATATGATTCTTTGATCAATATTGCACAGCCATGGTTGGCTCTCAGTTGAAGAAATAACATTTCAAGTCCCTTCTGCTTTACAGTTTCAGCCAACTCATTCAGGGCTTTGGATAAGATGGCCAGCCCACACTGACAGCGTATACCTTCTGGATTGAGACAGTAATAGCATTACCACCAACGAGGCCGGCACACAATATAAACACAGAATCCTGTTTCTGCAAAATGATGACTCCCATATCATCATATATCATCTATACACACCGTGCACAAAGCAACACAATCATTAAAACAAACATTAACACTTACGTCTCTAATGAAAGTCTGACAACACAACAGCTTCAAAGAAATAGAAGTTGGAGCTTGTTTGATCTTTTTCAACTATAAATACCTATTCTGACTATAGTAGCTACAGGGCTTTGATAACCAAAATAGGCTGTTTCAGAGGTGGGCCTTGAGGTCTAAGCTGAGGGTAGTAAATATTCAAGAAACTGTCAAGTCTTTTTGTTTGGGAGTGCAATTACACCAGCTAGCAGTGGTTATTCCCCAGCATAATTACACACTTTGTAGCCATATTACTTTTCAAACTGGGCTACAGATTATCACTTTGTGCACTGTGAAAAGTATCTTCTCAATCAAATACTCTTAAAAACCAATCGGAAATACTATTTAAAAGCATATCATGTCCTCAAAAGAAATGAATACAACTTGAAATGGAGGTATATGTTTGTGTGTGTGTGTGTGTGTGTTGTTGTTTTTTTTAAAGAAAATTAAGTTATGTTCAATTAAGACACATCACTCCCAGTTGAGTCACCATTCTGCCTTGTTAGATAGTTATTGGAACACGTTAACATCCATTTGAATTGACTGGTACTTGTTCCAGGGGGAAACTGAATATGATTTAGCTTATATGTGATTTTACAGTGTGAGTGTTGACTGGATACACAAAACACATACAAGTCCAGGACATTGGGGTGACAAAAGAGTGTCCAATCATATTTCAGCAGATCACATTTAAACAAATAATCACTGGTTGGCATCTCCAGTATTTTCTTTCTTTTGAACTTTTTCTTACCACTCGAATTCTTTCCACAAATGAGGTGCTGGTACGGCTGCAGCAGACCCCAGATCTCCGAGTCGTTGTTGATGGCTTGCTCCAGTGACTCCAGCGTAAACTTGGGGATCCCGTTGTCCCTCTCCACCAACGCGCTGCGCAGGACGCGGCTGAACACCTCTCTGAACAGACTCTCCATGCAGGCGGTAAGGTATATGGCAGCGTGCTCGTGGATCCTGAGGGCCACGCGACTATCCACCATCCACCTGAAGAACTTCCCCACGGAGAATACCAGCCCGCAGCGCGCCGACTTGCCTCGGCTGAACTTGTCCCCGGTGCTCATGTTGTAGAGGGACAGGGCGCTGAGAGCCGCCGTGATGCAGTTGACAGAGATGGTCCATGAGAGCACCACCTTGATGGCGCTCTGGATCTCATACTTGGTGCACTTGGCGTAGCGCAGGCTGAGCCGCTGCGCTTCCCGGGCCACCCTCACCAGCGCGCGGCTGATGAGAGCCGACAGCCGCGCCAGGACCTCCGGTGGGGGGTTGCCCACCATCAGCTCCTCGTCTTTCCTCAGTGCGCCCTCCACCTCGCCGAGGCTCCATGGCACGTCCTCCAGCTCGGGCAGCTTAGCGCACTGACCCGAGCACTCCAGTATCTCCGTCTCCTCCGCCAGGACGGTGTTGACTGTGTCCAAACTGTTCTGTCTGCTGTGCATTGATTCGGTCAGATGCCAGCAGTTGCCCCCATGCGCGATGGACTGATGCGTGTCGGAGCAGCACAGCGACACGCTGGACGACCTGACCGAGTCCGCAGCTCCACCATAACCAGAATCAAGCGTTAAATCCTCCAGCGTCCTCACGACGGTCTTACCCTTGCCTGCCATAACTGCACCGCATACTGTTGGGTATGCTTGGTCCCTTAGTTAAATGCCACAAACTCGTTTTCCTGCTTTTTCTCAGCCGCAATCCGATTATTTAGTTGTATTTCCCAGCTTAAAGAGTGAAACGACCGAAGGGAGCCTGTACTTTCATCCTCCTCTAAGTGGCTGTATGTGTAGGATATCCTCTAGTCCACAACTTCATACGCGTAATGTGAGAGCGCACAAACCCTCCACGCTCACTGCAACAAGCGCAGCACGGACAGGAATCTGATAGAGAGGTGGAGCCTGGAGCCCCGCGGGCGGAAACAAGCCAATCCGCATCTCCATCAGCATTGACTGACACAGACAACCTACCTGCTACCTTTGAGCAGAGGCTACCTGGCGCTGGTGAAACATCACTGCAGAATCAGAGACACGAACGTAAACTGCTGTGCCAACCAATCTGTTATTTGTACTCGTGTGTAGCTGCAGTGAAGCGACCGAGGCAGGATGAGAAGTGGATTCCCACTGAGAAAACACATGGTGGAAATGTGAATGCTCTCTTGATAGGGTGGAAAAAATATGGACCAATGACATGTAACAGCAGGAGAGGGACAGCATAAAAACATTTTTTTTAAATATACTTTACTACATGAAAATAGATTACACTGAAAAGATGGCAGAAGTGGACATTTTACTTAATTAAAGCATAAGGACATTGGTTCACAGCTTGGACTCATTAGTGGATAAAGCAGCGACTCAAAATGTATACCTTTTATTTCTATTTTTGTGGCTATCATCACCTTTCCTCACAGGACCTGTTTTGATTTTATTTTTATGTTGTTTTATTTTTATTTTTTCCATATATCACTCACAAGTTGAGGTGACTGTGTTCAGTTGTTATAATGTACTGGAAATTCAATAAAAACTAAAGTAATAAAAAAAAAGAAAGAAAATAGATTACACTGTTAAAGAGAATGAATGGTTGGGAGGGGACACATAAACAGTGCTTTTTGTTAATATATTTCATTTTTCAGAGGTCAAAGGTCATGTACTTGTTTACTTTTCTTACATCGCTGATTCTCATCACAGCAGCTCTGTTGGGATAAGTTACGGGTGTACATGTCTGCAAAAGCAGCTTGCTGTGCAATGTATGTCTAGAATTAAAGTAGAAATAACTTCAAAGAAAAACACGTAGTTTAAGCACAATATTGTCAGGTGCCTTTTTAATTTTTTTTTTTTCATCTTGAATGTACACCTTCTCCCATTGTTCTCAGCTAATAGCCTAATAATAATTTCCCGTTTCACTTAAATGTATTTGGAGTCTGTAACATTTCTGAATGAACCTCTGTTGTGAAAAGTGTAATTTTTCTGAATGGCAAAAATATGAAATACACATGGGGCCTGCAGTGAACAGCTGTTTTTGCTGTCCACCACTGGTGATACTTTTAAGTTAAAGTGCCTCTGGTTTCAGGTTTAGCATCATTTCATCATGATGTTATTGAACGATTTATTCTCCATAATACAACCGTTTTTAGTGAGTGAGTCAAATTCTGAGGACATTCTGAGAGGAACAGTTGGTGAAATGATGATTCGTCCATTCTGTTGGGCTTCTCCTTGTACCAACCATCTGTCCACACTGCCTGCCATGCCAGAGGCCCTTTCCTATTTTCTTAGCATGACACTGCAGTACCCATGCCAGAACTGAAAAAAAAACCTCATAAAGTTTAGAGAAATGATGTGACACCCACTCTCGCAGAGTGATTGACAGGGAAACGTGTAAAAACAAATCATGCCAGCGTCTTAGTGTCATTGTTTGGCTGACAAATGATTAAGAGCAGCATTACCACACTGCATGATTTATGTTTTAGAGCAAAGTATCTCTTTTTACCCTCCACGTGGAAACACAATGGATAAGACGTTGTTTTTTTTTTAATACGACTGACCAGTTTGGGAAGATTTTTTTTTACTGAATATTAAATTATTCACCTGTAAACATAAGAAAGATCATGATACTGTAGGTCAGGGGTCTTCAATGTTTTTTAAGCCAAGGACCCCTTAACTGGAAGAGAGACGGAGCAGGGACGCCCTACTACATATATTGTATAAAATGTTGCATATTAAACTGGGTCTACAATAACTTGTAGGGCGGACTAAAGCCTTTATAGACATACCTTTTTGCATAGAATACTAAGCTATTAAAATAGTTGTTTAAATGATTTTATGAATCTTGTTTTAATGTTAAACATACAACATTTAGCACAGTGAATCCTTAGAAATAACTGTATATGTGGATGGCCTTAGTGACTACCTTACCTATAGGCCAGTTTACTTATAATATGTTGGATTCATTTTTTAGGACATTTCTAATTTTTGAAAAAAAAAAAAAACTTAAAAAACGTAACCATAATTTGGAGGGCCCCCTGCATTGAGTCTGAGGACCCCCTAGGGGTCACGGACCCCCTGTTGAAGATCCCTGCTGTAGGTGATGAGATATCATTCTTCCATGAACTCCATAGAGAAAACAATTATTATTATTTTTTAATTAAATGAGAATAATGCATTTTGCGTAAAGAACTATTAGAGTTTCTAAGATGTGGCCATCAGAACATGCCGTCCTCCACTCTGTGACATCAAGCCAGTTAATCTCCAGCAGTCTGCCATGAGCTCTTGATGCAATGCAGCATATCTTGCTGACTAACTCAGGTGAGAGCGGTGGAGGTGGGCAGCTGTCAGCTGCTTCTCTACATGCACTGTGCTCAGCTTGTCCTCACGTATTAAGCCTTGGTTGCCTGGTAACAGCAAAATGATCATGAATTTCCCAGCAAGATGATAGATTGTTAGTATTTTGCCAGCAGAATGAGTGTATCAAAACATGCTTCCTTAGTAGGCTGCACAGTCAAGCTTTTTGATTTGGTAATTTATTAAATAATGTGTTTTTTTAAAGTGCTTCATGTGATTATGTTTGTATTGCATTTTTATTTAGCTTTTTTAAACATTGTTTATACTCTGTGTATTTTGTTCTTAAGTGACTGTACATTTGGTACTAAACTAGGACTTTTATTGACTTTTGTATAATTTATCAATATTACACAACAGCAATAATAATTATAATACTAGGTTTATTACCATAATACCATGATTCTGTAAAAATACTGGCCCACAAAGTGTAAAAGAAAAAAGTGCAGCATCCACCATAAGAATTCCTTATTATCATGTATGGATGTTTGACGTTAAATTATTATCTGACATAGGAGGAGGGCGATAGTGGCATGATGTTATACTGCCACTCAGTGGCTAAAAGACGCTACTACTGCCACAGTCTAGAGGCTGCATTGTACTGTATGTCTAGCATTATTACAAAAACATTTATGTAAGAGAATATTGTGACGCATTTCTTATTTAGACATTGAAAAACATCAAAAATAAAGAAAATAAGATAGAGTGGAACATACAAACTGCTACTACTTTTAATAACAATTATTTTATAATTATAATATAATTTCAGAGTTTAAATTCACAGAATTTTTAACTAACCGCGCAACTGATTTCCGTCTGCAAGTGGGGCAAATTTATTTGACTGCAAAAAATAAATAAATAAAGGGCGTCAGCTACACCTACAAGCGCTCTGATGACACACGGACAGACAGACACGCACACCCACCCCTGCCAGACTACATGTGCTTATCCGGGTTCTTTTATGGTAAACAAGCCAGTTGGCTCTACAGGCTGGCGGTTTTTATAGTGTATGTTTTAAGTCTTCTAAGTGTATTTGCGCATCTTATACAGCTATTCATATTTGTATTCTTATGTTATTAACTTATTATACTTGTAGTATAAGAATAAAATATCGGAGTAGTGCTTAAATCAGTCTAAACTCGCAGGTCACAATTCCGTATTATCACCACAAGTATGTTAACTTTTCATGTAATCTGTCTCGCCTCAGCCATAGGACTAAAGAATAAAGGAAAACGCACGCTGCAGAAACGTGACCTTGCTGAGAAAACGCATACAGCGTGCTGGACCAATCACGAAGCTCATAGCTTGTGTGCGTCATCGTGTGGGCGGAATCGCGGTTGTGGGTGAAACGGCGAGGAGATTGAACAGTTGTTCGTGGACGTGGAGGAAAATTGACTTAAAACATCCGATCGACAGTGCAGAAGACGGCTCACACGGAACAGAAAAATGATTTTTTAACAGCTACGTGTTTGTTCAATTTACATTAGGGCGAGAATTTTTGACATTATCGTAGAAACGGTTTTTACATAACCAGCTTTACCCGGTAACGTTGATTCACGGCGAGGCGCAGTCGGATCTCGCAACGGTATCTTCTGCTCGTTTTCAGCAACAACTGCCTTCAAATACAGGCTAGTTAATTACTCTGTTACTTAAGTATATGTAGATACTGTTTCTAGAGTGCAGGCCTGCAAAAGCGTTTTAGTACATTTATAATTATACAAGCTATTTTTGTTATTCGGAAAAAAATAAGTTATACAACACAAAACGAGGTTACTGCACGTCAGCGAACCTAAAGCCCGCCGGGTTGCTTGTCACATTGCCGGTCTCGTGCCCAAATGGTTAATCAGCCAACGGTTTTTAAATTCTTCGACATAATGGAAAAGGTTCTGTTAGAGCAAGGTTAATTGCAAAACTTGGGACTGCGTCATTTAAAACAACGAGTTGTATGCTAAAATAGCATACAAGCTAATATAGCACACGCACTTAAGAAATTTGGATTCCCAGTGACCTGGTTTCCTCTTTCTTTCTTGGATACCATTTTAACAGTGAGTCTGAATAAGAGTGGAGTGAGCACAAAAAGACTGTTCTTGAAATACAAAAAGGGGGGAAAAGGACTCATCCAGTTGAGTAATGGTCATTAATACGATCCACTGGTTCAGGAAGGGCTTGCGGCTCCACGACAACCCGGCGCTTAAGGAATCTCTGCTGGGAGCGGATACTGTCCGCTGCGTCTACATCCTCGACCCCTGGTTCGCGGGATCTTCCAACGTCGGGATCAACAGGTGGAGGTGAGCAAAACAGCTAAGCATAACATTTGGGCCACCATACACATAACTCCTCACGGTGATCCATGCACATCTGGATGCTATGATTTTTATTTTATTTTTTATAATAAAATCCCTGGCACTCATTGCTCTCATTTCCCCAAAATGCATGTTATGTGCCATCGTAGCATGCTTCTTTTGCAGTTCAATTGTATGCAGTGGGCAATTTAGCATTTCATAAAAAACTTTTTTTTGTGTGCTGATATTCGATGGTTATAGTCGTTCATCTGGACAAAACGATGAATCCACAAATTACTCAACAGATTTCTTGATAATCGTAATAATAGGTAGTTTTAGCTCTAATCCCCCATAACCCATTGCTGATAATTTAGTTTCACTCTTTATTGCAGTACATTTAAACTGTTATACACTATCTGTGACGCTTGTTGGTGCACATGCACATGTCTCTAAGCCTATTGGCACCTGTACCAATCTGTTACAAAACACGGCATCGTTATGAAGTGTCTGCAGTAACTCGATCGTATAGTAAGAGATAAGCACACTTCATGTCAAATATAGAAAGAAATGTGGCACTTTTAATGTATACAGCAGGTGTATTCCTGAGATGTTGACTGTCACACTCTATATTTCGTTCATTGTCACATGAGGAAAATCCAATCTTTTTTAGTGTAACCACATATTTCAGAAATAAAAAAAATAACTTTATCTCTCAATTAGAGAATATTATGACACTGTTTGGATTATATTATCTGGATTATGAATGATATACAGTATTACAGACATCATTTTAGATATTAGTCTTAATACCGTAATACATACTAATGAACAATTATTGATAAAGGTGTCAATAAGAGGGCAGATAAGTAGTTTCCACTCCTCCATTACATCCTGAGATGCAGTGGTGAATTAAACCGTAATGTCTACCCAGTAATCAGCATAACACCAAACATCAATTAGACCTTCAAATACATGATTAAATGAGGCGAAATAAATAAGAGGTGCTGGCATTACACATAATTCACAATTTGAACTTTTTCTTCTCAAAAGGTGATCTCAAATTGGTAAATGGTATTTTGGTGCGTTGATGGTCACCTCCCTGCTAAACTATAATTATGGTGTTATCCAAAATCGTAAGTAGCAAGTGTTCTTTTGTTACTGTAAGTCGTTTATCACTACAAGTGTTCCCTACAGCTCCAGAGCTCATTGATCTGTGCACTGTAACTACATACTTTGTAGATTGTGGCAGTATAAATAAGGGATTAGAGACTTGGCAGAGATGGACCTTTCCAAAACACTAAGTGACTAATGTGTTGGGAAATGTAGTCCTGAGATAAAAATAGGGAAATGTCTCGGACTTAATTAGTCTTTATTTGCCAGAGCTGAGAATACTGCATTAGCAAGCTTTGCTTTAATCTCTTCGCTGTCTTTCTAAGTAATGTAAGGTTCTTTTAGTCTTTGGACAGATGGCCAAAAAGTGAGTGTGGATGTTCAAAATGTGTGTGTGAATTTGACCTGCATGTCCACATTCCATTCGCAAAAACTCAATGCATCATTTATTTAATTCTAGCATTAAATATAACTGACTTACTTGAACTCCAGAGAGCAAGTCTCTGTTTATAAGATTATTTGTTGGGCATTTTAGGTCTTTATTTATATAGGACAGCTGAAGACATGAAAGGGGAGAGAGAGGGGGAATGACATGCAGCAAAGGGCCGCAGGGCGGAGTCGAACCTGCGGCCGCTGTGTTGAGGAGTAAACAGCTACATATGGACGCCTGCTCTACCAGGTGAGCTACCAAGGCGCCTGGGAGTGAGCAATGCTGCCTGTACTTGAATGAGTGCAAGATAGGGACACGCTGTTTGAGTCTGGTGACACAACATGCATACGACGCTTTGCAGGCGAATGTGACAGAGATAAGAGCATGGACTGTTAAACGTGCGGTATACTAGCCGCTGTCGAGCGCCAGTGTGACGTCATGGAAGCGCCGTATACTCCCGCGTGGTGGTCGTGACACTAGTCGCAGTCTTCTCCTGAACAGAGGTGGCGCTAATGAGGAAAGGCTACCGACTTTGCTATTCCTACGGACTAGAAGAAGAAGAAAAAGGTAAACGGCAGAACTGGCAGCAGCATTGCCGGCAATGCTTCGATTTGATTCGATGACATACTTTGATTCGATGACCTATCTACTTTGTAAACTTACCCAGTAAGTTTACAAGAGAGACTTGCAGTCACTCTGAGAGTCCTGGCATCCGGTTACCCTCGAGCTCGTTCAGGCTTCCTGTTTCCGCTTTGTCGCGCGCCCTCTGGACGCACACTCAAAATCCTGGCGCGCCAGCGAGATCTAAGTCATTTTGACGTAACATTGCCGCACGCAAGCTCGGATGCGGCGACTGTAAAACGGCCTTTATGGTTAGTGGAGTTTCTGCCAACCTACAACCCACTGGCTTTGTCCTCCTTTCTAACCCTGTAACCCATGCAGCAGACACTGGGAAGTTTTAATAACAAACAGTTGACATCTTTGTTATGCCCAGCTTGGTCGGTGACCTAGATATTTTATTCATGACAAATGTGTACTGCAGTCACCGAACTGCTTCAGTGTGGAAATTACATTATGTTGGCTGGCAGATTTCCAGATGCAGGTGCGTAATGAAAGAGCTCCTGAGGTTTACAGAACTGTAGGTGTCTCTCGCTGGATGCTTTTGTTTCCTTTCCTGGCTGCTGTGCACGCAGGTTTGCATTTTGGTCCCATGTCGTCACTGGAAGAGTAGGGCAGCATCACCAAATGCCTGCCCTGTTATGGAGCATCCATGTTATGCTTACTGTACGTGGTTATGCAACAACAGCTTGGGGTGACGCAGAGCTCGCACACAGATCAGCAGTATTCCCTGATTCGCTCGCTCCCTTTATTTCTAATGCGCATATCAGACACAAACATAAGTAAAACCTTTCATCTTTAAAACCGGTAGGAGTGTACAAAGAAAAAAAGTATTTAGAGGATCAAAATCTCTTTTGAGAGTCCAATAAATTATCTTTTTGTCTGTGTAGTCCATTTGTTGTTAGAAATAATGTAAAAGTCTGAAAAAAAGATCCGGTTAAGTGGAGCATGTAACTGAATTTGTAACTGTACTTGCATACAGTCGCATTAAACAGCCTGTTAGAATTACGAAAACGTAGGCTCTGTTGCATTACAAGAACTATTAATATACTCTGACCATAGTGATATTTCTGTAGCTCTGCAACATTTAGGTCTGTGATTTTGTAACTTACAGTCTACATTGCTCAAAGAAAGAAAAACTCATTGTCGTTGTGATTAGCACTTCCTGTACTCCTGCTATCATTTGAATAGAAGAAGTGAGCAGTGAGCAGCCCTGTCCTTGAGAGCTAGGGGGCAATACTCAGTGAATAAGGCGGATCAATGCCAGCAGATGACATATTCACAATAACTTTCCCTCCCCCTGACATCTCCACAAGCAGCGCAAGTAGGTCAATGTGTTAGGCGTGAACCTCTTCCACACTTCTCGTCTTTTTGACCTACTTTTTCTCTCCTGCTACTGCAAGAGACCACAGTGATCTCTGGTGAGCAGCGCAACCGTGAGCACTGATCCCAAAAAAAAGAGTGAGTCAAGAGTTATGCCAGGTGGCCCATAAATCAAGACAGTCCTTTTTTTCAATTGAAAGATGTTCATGAGGATGTAGTTAGAGTAGGGCTGCTCTATAAAAGAGTGTTGGTAACAAGTTGGAGGGAAGTAGGAGCGCCCACGTCAGAGGACAGCATGGGAAAAGTAATGAAAAACAGACATAGATGAACATTTTTGTGCAATGCACTACGTTTCATAGTACACACAATCATCATCAACACGCAGGGGCCCTGAGTCTACTTTTTCAAATAGAGGTCCAGCATCAGCAACGTGTTTGTTGAAGGCTAGGCAAATCTAATTCTGTTCAGAAATCATACAGTCACCATGTTTTCTGTAATACGTGTAGGTAGCGAATTAGTGGATTTATAAGTTAAGTGGACCCGCTGCGGTGATAAAGGCTTCGGATTGCAGTTGGTAGCGTCTGTATCTGCAGTCCTCATAGGCAAGTTAACTCTCAATGCTAAAAACAAGCCAGGTCGGAGCAGCTGTTAAACCGAGTCACGTGGACACTGCTCCAGTTCTTTGAAGCGATTTAAAAGCCACTCCCAAAGATATCTTTGAAAAACTCTAAAAAAGTGTATCATAAAAAGTGTCTTAAAACTGGATTATGACAGTAGACAGAGATGCAGACGCATACACTGTGTAATTATTTACTTACGAAATTACATTTTTGTCCTCCAGACTGTCATGGTCCCTTCTCAGTTTCTTACTAATGTGCTCTAAATGCAGAGATATGCATAGAAGTTAAATATCTAATTTGTGGCCTTACTTATTTAGTGCAGTTTTGATATTTAATTTATTTTAGTCACTTTTGTCTATGCAGTTGTCATGTTCCGCCTCAGTTTCTTATTAATGTGCTCTGAAATGCACTTTGCACATGTAAGTATTTGTGTTTAAAAAAATAAGATGACATATGTGTGTTTTCGAAAGGCTATTTTTGAAGAATAAATCTGCAACGGTCGCAACTTAATGACCATGGGAAAATGTGGGTCACAGGGTGAGACCAGTTGAGAAGCCCTGCTCCAGGGAACACTCAGATGTTTAATTTTCAACTGTAACCTATGGCGTAACTGAAGATGTTTTTACTTCTGTGTCACATCTCCTATTCTTCTAAGCGTGTCCTTTGGTACACAGCATCACAGAAAGGCCTGGTTAGATAACAGTAGCTTGCTGTTTATCAATGCCATGAGTATTTCAATTCAGAGCGGCTAAATTGCTTAAAACCTCAACTCATATCAGTGTGCAGCGCTCATTCCATCCCCGGCCCTCATATTCTACAGTCTGTTATCCAGTTTTAAGCCATATATGATTTTTGTCCGCATGATTTGCTTTTAAATGTGAATCTTCTCTCTGATCTTTGGCTTATAATATTAATAATATGATCCGAATTTGAATACAAATTTACATTGTGGTAATAAACAGGAGAGTAAGAGTATTTACAGCACCGACCTGGATTTCATACAGGATACAGGAAGCCTCCGCCTACAAACTTTGGTATCTATAGCAACAGCACGGGAAGCAGCACATTACTGCCTCTCTGTCTGCACGCGTATGTGGTCCTGTGGGGGTGTGTGCGTGTGTGTGCTCTGTTGACAGTTGGTATTTCTTATTTTGGGGAAGATAACAACAGTAGCACAGTACAAATGATATAATAGAATAGTGATGAAACACAGTTATGAACAGTAATATTCACATATGCTTCTGTCGGGTCAGTATGTTTGGTTTGTTTATTTTCACTGACGTAAAAATACAGTGATGATCACACTCATGTGGTTGACTCATCCGCTGTTCGCATGACTCAGCCTTAAGGATGAGTTCAAGCAGTGGTGTAGTCTACGTGATACGCAAGTATACAGCACATACCCACTAGGAAAGCTCAAGGATTTCAGTATACCCACTTACTAAAGCGTGAGGATACGCAACCATGATTCTTTTTTATGACAGAACTTTTACACTTCATAAATTCACCCCGCCTGTATTGCGTGTCACGTAGGAACAACAACAACACAGTTGCTTGGCGGTCATTCTCTGAGCAAATTTAAAATGAACTAATGTGAATATAGAATATAGACTATAAGATATATAAAACGAACTACAGGAAATGAGGCTGATGCTATACGCTGTAACGTTACAAAATGTGAATGGGGTGTCGTTCTGGGACGGGCAAGTATGAAGCTGGGAGGGAAAAATCACAGTATACACGCTACAAAAAAACTAGAATACACCACTGAGTTCAAGGCCTGTGTTTTGATTTAGTGATGTATCACAGTCAGTTTTGTCAGAAGGCACACTGACAAAAGCAAAAGTTCAACATGCTGCGTGAAAGTAACAATTCAGTGTGAGAAATACTGTATGCTTTTCCGTTGCCGAACTTTGACTGCTGGTTTCAGGCCCTAAGCTCTGCAGAGATAATGCGAGGGGTCAATGTTGTAGGCAGTTATTTGTCAGTAGGAATAATAGTCATGTGAAGGGAGAAAACTCATGTCAGGAGATATTATTCAGAATTTATATAACGGGACATTTGCACGCTTCAAGCAAAAACAACATTAACAAAACAATAGTGTCCCCTGTTGTGTCAGCAGTTGTTTTAATGTATTTGTTTCTTTAACACTTGTCCAGAATGTTCCATGTTCCCACTTGTTAACTAACCAACAGGGACACATTTACGAGAAATGTGCTCCTTCACCACCATTAAGACTTTGTCCTCCTGTGTCCCCTGGCTTACAGACATTATCTCGGTCAGACGTTTCTGCTGACTACCACACCTGCTCTTTCGGCTTTTTGTTGGCACACACATTGTCATCCCCACTGACGAGACATTTATGAACACTTTTCACTTTGCAGCGTGTTGGCGTAAACATGGATGCACACAATGCCTGTAGATTTAGAGGAGTGTAGAGAATCCAAAATCGTTTACTTTTGTTACTTTGTCACTCCTAAAATGACGTATCTCTTTTCTTATATTCGATATTGTGAATTTAATCATCTCCATATTACATAGACTGTCTGCACTGTTACCCGCGTCCTCATTCGACTTTGCTTCGCGTGTCTCACCAGTGCAAGAGGAAGAACTGGCCGTTGAATTTGGGAAATCGAATCTGCATGTTCACATTTCAAAGTCTCTGCAGAGATGACATTGTTCCGTAACGGGAATAAGCATTTGTCTGCACCCTCTTCTGTCAACTCAATGGAGAAAAAAAAAAAAAAAAAGAGAGAGAGAGAGAATTTGTTTAATTAGGTCGCTTTAAATCGTGTCTCAGCACCGTGTTGCGAACGCAGGAATATTTTATTTTATTTATTTAAAATAGATTCTTGGAGTATGTCGTCTGAATAGATTTTGCTGCATACAATTAGCAGATCAAATAACAAGTTGAATTGAAACTATCTCAACATCTTGTTCAAACCCAGTACATCCTGAAACAATCATCCAAACAGAATTTTCTTTCCCAGCTGTTTTAACTGTGAAACAAGTAACACAGTGTACCTTTTTTCTCCGAAGCTCAAGACATTGTAACATGTCTTTAGCTGTATATTGTTGCTGTCAGTGTTTTTTAACCGCCTTTTCGTTATTCCTGTCTTCCTCCAGGTTCTTACTTCAGAGTCTTGAGGACTTGGACTTCAGCCTCCGTAAGCTCAACTCTCGGCTGTTTGTGATACGGGGCCAACCCACTGATGTCTTTCCCAGACTGTTCAAGGTGACGGCTAAGTTCACCATGAAGCTTAAAGCTTTAGTGCATAACTTTCTGATATTAAAGAACGTCCGTTACATTCAAGCCATTGCCAAATGAGTTGCTACAAAGCTAATTAAGACTACCAGCTCCACACAACTCTCTCTGTATTTCTCAGTATGGCTGTGTTCAGAAGATTGTGTCATTCTTTCCCCGCGCAGAAACTCGAGTGACGAGTCCATCATGTTTTGTTTCTTTTAATCCTCCGTGTCCTCCTTGGCTACTAGCAACTGCAAGGAGGAGGGGTGGGGGTATCATGTGGACGCGCCGACAGTTTTTTGTCATTACTTAGAATTCCTCATGGAGGGGGGACAGAAACTACGCACTATAGCTTTAAGCCCCGGTGTGCTTTAAACATATTGTTTAATCCCTGTTTAATCTATTCTGTAGCTAACTTTGGTTCATTCTCTGTTCTCCAGGAGTGGAACATTTCTCGTTTGTCTTACGAGTACGACTCTGAGCCCTTTGGGAAAGAACGAGATGCAGCTATTAAGAAACTGGCCTGTGAGGCTGGAGTGGAGGTGACGGTTCGCATCTCCCACACACTCTATGACCTGGACAAGTGAGTTAAAATCACCAGTGGGGGAAGAAGTATTCAGATCTTTTACTTACATTACATTACATTACATTGCATTGCATTACATTAAGATAGATAAGATTAGATATACTGTACTTTATTGTCCCCGAAGGGAAATTTGTTTTGGGCTCTGTTGTCCGTTCCGCAGCTTTACAAAGACCACACAAAATACAGAAAATAAGCATCTCTCAACACATACTCTCATGCAACACAAAACATGCTCTCATATACATTAGACAGGTACCTATATACATTACATTACTTTTACTTGAAAAGTGAAAGTACTAATACCGCACTGTGAAAATACTCTGTTACAAGTAAAAGTCATGTATTAGAAATTTTACTTAAGTAAAAGTATGTAAGTATCATCAGGAAAATGGACTTAAAGTATTGAAAGTAAAAGGACTTTTAGCAACTGGAAACGATCCAAACTGTTCTGTGTTTAATCGTCTAATCATTTCAGATGGACTTGTATATTGTTTGGTAGTTTAATTTATAATAAAACATCGAATTATATAAACTACATGTGTTTTGTGTGCAAAAATCTTTATTTGTAAAGTAACTAAAGCTGTCAGATTCATGTAGTGGAGTAAAAAAGTACAATATTTCTCTCTGAAATGTAGCGGAGTAGAAGTAGAATGTGGCATGAAAAGAAAAGACTCAAGTAAAGTACAAGTACCTCAAATTCGTACTTAAGTACAGTACTTGAGTAAATGTACTTAGTTACATTCCACCACTGACTATCACCCCTTACCACTCTACTTCTGCTTTACGGGGCGTTCAGACCAAAAAAAGCGATCCGGCGATTTGCCACAGGGTTGTGCGGCGAGGGGAGTGTCAATGAAGTGGCCCATTTGCGTGACGTCCTGTTGTGTTCTAACACCCCCCTAACAAAGCACAAGAAAACTTTATATTTCACAGTTACTGTTTTCCGTCAGATAGTTTATAGATTTCAACGTTTCCGACCGCACATGAAGGCAGCCTTATTTCACAGGAGAGAGAGAGAAAAGAGACAAGCAAGACATAGCGAGTGCTTTGTTGTTGCAGGAAACATTCAGGTATTACACAAACTCTTGGCAGTCCAGTGCTTGTGTTTCGTTTTTTTACCCTCATAAAAACTTTCTTGTGCTCATTTCACTCCCGCAGGATCATAGAGTTAAATGGGGGTCAGTCCCCTCTTACCTACAAGCGGTTCCAGTCCCTCATCAGTCGTATGGATGCAGTGGAGGTGCCTGTGGAGTCCATTACGGCTGACATCATGGGGAAATGCAGTACGCCACTGTCCGAAGACCATGATGACAAGTTTGGCGTCCCCTCCTTGGAGGAGCTGGGTGAGTGAGGCCAGACAGAATCAGTAGTTTGGGTTCAGATAAAGCATGCAAACATGATGACATACTGAAATTCAACATTATTGGCTGAATTTTAATGTATTTTGTTTTTGATGTGATCCCTGCAGGTTTTGATACTGAAGGTCTGTCCTCAGCTGTGTGGCCAGGGGGAGAGACCGAAGCCCTCACGCGACTTGAGAGGCATTTGGAGAGGAAGGTCAGTCAAATCAGATAAGAGCCAGAAGCAATCAGCAATTTTTTGTTGTTGTGATTTTTTTTTTAACCAACATACAAAACATACAATTCGCATACCTTTCGTCATCACCACCCACACAAAAATGTAAGAAAAGATGACACTATAATATTTAAGACAGATAACGCACAGATTGACTGCTGTGCATGTAAACGTACTGAGTGGTGACGGCCTTAAAAGAAACCTTGTCCAATGTTATGACATGACACCATGCTGTCATGCATTTTAATTTCTGATTATGTGACTGTGTTGCCATCAGGCATGGGTAGCCAACTTTGAGCGTCCCAGAATGAACGCCAACTCGCTGCTCGCCAGCCCGACAGGCCTCAGCCCGTACCTGCGCTTCGGCTGCCTCTCCTGTCGCCTCTTCTACTTCAAACTCACCGACCTCTACAGGAAGGTAAGTCCTGAAACACGTTTGAACATATGAATGAACAATTTTAGTATCTAACAATCGGCTGCATTAATGCTTTGGCTCAAAATCTGCTGTTGGTAAAAGGAGGGATTGTCTTACATTTGGGACCATACTGTTTGATTTTGATTTGATTATTTCAGATCTCACCTAGGTATTAGCATGTCTACCACAAAGAAAACATAGACAAATCAATCAGATTTAACCAAAAAAACTAAAAAAGGATAAGTTCGAGAAGGAGCAGGCGGAAGCATAATGCTTATATAGTCCTGCCCCTACTTCACAATATCATATTATAACAGAAAAAAATCAAATAGATATGCATATACAGCATACAAAATTGGAGGTGATAAAACACTTGCAACAATACAACAACATACAATGATACACTTACATTACATTTCATTCATCAAGATGTATTCACATTGTGACTACATTATTATTCATTCTGCTACATTTATTTTATTTTGGATTGACTGTAAAGACAAAAGATATAGAAGTATCCTGCTTCTTTCTGCACACTGCCATTTTAGTCAGGTTAACTTTTTCTGTAGCATGTGTGAGGGTGATCGACTGCTCCTGTTGTTTATACCAGTGGTGTAGTCTACGTGATACGCAGGTATACGCAGTATACTCACTAAGAAAGCTCCAGGATTTCCATATACCCACTTAAAAATGCACAGTGACATACAACAACATAATTTCCATCATATTATTATTATTATTATTTTTTTTAATAGTCATGTGTTTTCTTTTCTTTGCATAGGCTAAATAAAGGTATTTCAGCTGTGAATTGGTGCATAAAGTGTATCAAAATGCAGGAAATTAAGTCTTTGACGCTCACAATTTCCCTGGGGGAGGACACCCAGACCCCACCCACCCCAAAGTCCCATTCTGGCCCATACATATACATATACAGTACAGATTACCCACTAGAATACATTAGACTACACCACTGGTTTATACCACCACCTAGTGGTTCCCTATTTATTCTGTAATGAGGTCAATTCTCCACTGCAGTCTTGCTTTGTTGTGCTGGCTCCCTCTTGATATGTGATGTTGTACATTCAGACTCCAATGCAAATGTTTACGGCCTTAAAAATATAAAGTATTATTGAGGGAAAAGTAGTTATGTAACTGAATTGGCTTTACTGTGTCGAGGAACTGCCCCATCCAGCTTTAATACTTACTGCTGCCTAATGCAGAGGTGCCAGTGTCAACATTGTCATCCTGTTTTTTTTTTTTTTTCTACTTCGTTATATATGATAGGTTATATGATTTCCCAAGGCAATAACATGTGTCCTGCCACTTCTCCAGGTGAAGAAGAACAGCTCTCCTCCCCTCTCGCTCTACGGTCAGCTGCTGTGGCGTGAGTTCTTCTACACGGCTGCCACCAACAACCCCTGCTTCGACAAGATGGAGAGTAACTCCATCTGCGTTCAGATCCCGTGGGACCGCAACCCTGAGGCGCTGGCCAAGTGGGCGGAGGGCCGCACTGGCTTCCCCTGGATCGACGCCATCATGACGCAGCTGAGGCAGGAGGGCTGGATCCACCACCTGGCTCGACACGCCGTGGCCTGTTTCCTGACCCGAGGAGACCTGTGGATCGGCTGGGAGGAGGGCATGAAGGTAGACCATGTTGACGTTTTATCATATAGATTTTTAATGTCTTCATGTCTTTTTTTTTCTCTTCTGTTTATTTAAAGTATCCTGATTTTCTTTCTCTCTCTCCATAATATCAGTTTGAATACTTATTTATAGTCTATGTTCCTGTTTGTGGCAATGCTAATTAAAGACTGTTAAAGAAAAACTCCGGAGCAGCACAACTCATTTCACATACGTGTAGAAGGTTCGGGAGACTTTGATGAATTAAACAGGAGCATTTTTTGAATTCTCAATTGAGGAGAGTTTAGGATTACACAGTACAGTGTAGGTGCCGTTCCAACTTCTGAACTTCCTGTCTTCCTGAAGGTGTATTTAAACTCATGCTGGAGGCTTCAATGTAAACAAAGATATGGCAGGCGCCTAAAACACAGATGCTAAAGCCTGGTTCAGCCTATGTTTCTCTCTGGGAACTAAGTATGCAAAAGCGTGGCAGATCACTTACATGCAGATCTTTAAGGTCCTCCGATCAGGGCTTACTGGCTGTTCCACCTACTAAGCTGAAAACTTAGACTTACTTACTTGTGCGAACGGTCCTGTAACAAAACATTCCCATATCATGCAACTGCCTAGATTCCGTGAATCTATGCAAGCACACAGTTGCAGTTCTTCCTGGAAAGGTTATGAGGTTATGTTGGACACTGACCTGAATGAGACCTGGGGTACCACTGTCTCAACTTACATAGCATGAGTTCGTAAGATGGAAATTCCACCACAAACACTAAAAATAAAGACTAGTTTGTATTTAAGTTTATTTGATCAAAACCCTCTCAGCTCAGAGACGCCAAATGTTGCACAGCCCATATGAATCCTCGCGTTTCTCAGCTAACACAAGGCTTTTTTTGTGTGTCTTTAGGTGTTCGAGGAGCTGCTGCTGGATGCAGACTGGAGTGTGAATGCAGGCAGCTGGATGTGGCTCTCCTGCAGCTCTTTCTTCCAGCAGTTCTTCCACTGCTACTGCCCTGTGGGTTTCGGCCGACGCACAGACCCCAATGGAGATTACATACGGTATGCTGACAAACTGCAGTGCACGTGGACACCTTTTTTAATTGTATGCATAGTATAGTATTTTAAACTGAATTTACTAAATGTTAAGCATTACCACAACAATAATTGACACCACCCTACGTGCTCACTAAACCTCTTCATCTCTTCACTCAGGCGCTACCTGCCCATTCTGAGAGGGTTTCCAGCCAAATATATTTATGATCCCTGGAATGCTCCAGAGGTTGTGCAGAAGGCAGCCAAATGTGTTATTGGAGTGCATTACCCCAAGCCCATGGTGAACCATGCAGAGGCCAGCTGTCTCAACATTGAGCGAATGAAACAGATCTACCAGCAGCTCTCCTGTTACAGAGGCTTTGGTAAGGACACTAGAAAACTAGATACAGATCGTCATTCCTCACAAACATCTAAAGACCGATAAGTGTAAATATAACTAACAGCAGTGGTTTGCATTGATGCAATTTTATCAATCTAAAGTTACTACACTTTGTATAAAATGACTGTTGTCTGTGTCCGTAGGCCTTCTGGCTACAGTTCCGTCCAACTCTAACGGTAACGGAGAGATGTCCTCAGACGGGATGGGATTGTCTGTCGAGGCTACACACAATGCTGCAGTTCCATCTCGTAAGTGCCATAATACATGGTGTAGGTCAGGGTTCTTTATAACTTCCTCTATCATCCCTGAGGTACATTCCCTAATGGGTATCCTCATAACAGATATAGATTTTCAGTAGAGGGAATTACGTAGCTTTGTCAGCTTCTTGAGCCATATGTTGCCAATGCGACACATCAGTTTGAAATATGTTTTATATATATTTATTTATTTATTTATTTATTTATTTTTATTTGCTCCCGCGATCGCTAACCACTGCCAGGGTTGCAACTAAAAGAATAGGCTACAGCAATGAAAGTAAATGGAATGCAGAAGTGTAATTCTGGTCAGATCTTGTGCCTGACTGATGGGGCACTGATATTGTTAAGCTTGTAACTAATGCATTTACAGCGTCGGCAATTTTTTGCCAGCTTTACTTCCTGGATTTAGCAGCAGCGACTGTATTGCTTTTTGCCTGTATTACGTGTGTGTGTGTGTGTGTGCTTCATATTTTTGTAGGAAAATCGTTTGCTCTTGTGTAAAATATGCGGCTCTGGTAGATTTGTCTATGTTTGCGATTGGTCATATAGTGCAAACACCGCGCCTTTTGTGAACCCGCTCGTCGCTAGATTGGGAAACCCTGGGTTGATTGAAGTAGTTAATTACCAGCTTCGTGTCACACCACGGTTGTTAGGTTTGGTGAAGCCGGGTAACTGAAATAAATCCAGGGCATGTTGATCTTGCTTCGTAGTACAGGCCTCTGGAGGTGAAGTTGTGTCGATGAAGCAAATTCAATATTGTTGTTTTTGTTTGTTTTTACAGGCTATCCGATGCCGGTTCACTCCCAAAGAGAGTGGCAAAGCGGTGTCATGATGTACCGGCAGAATGATCCACAAATGAGCTTCGGCACACACCAGCAGGGTGAGGACCCTCAGCTACTACACATTTCTTTCATCCGTTTTCTTCGTTTTGTTGTATTTATCTCCCCTTGTGTTGGCATGCAAACTAAACTTCTCAGCTAATTCTCGAGTCTTGCTTGAATTTCAGGTTACGCAGGCACCAGTATGAAGTGTTACGCCCAAGGCGCACAGCAGATTCCTGCAATTCAGAAAGGTGAGAACTGCTATGCTTTTATACCAGAAAGGGTGCCAAGACTCTATGTTTCAATACAGCTGATGAATTAATTAATGTAATTGATGGTTGAAGATGTATCTCCTTCAATGCACCAGCCTGTATCAATCATGCCTCAAAGTCTGATACCTTTTATCCAAAGCTATGCCTCTGCTTTTTTGTAGTTAGTGACAGAGATGGTAACACTGTCATTTCAGGGCGGCTTTCTAAACTGTGCTGTTTGTTTTTTTCAGGACGTGAACTCCACTGCACCACTCAGACCGTGGTCAAACGGCACAGCGAGGACTCTGGGAATGGCAAAGGCTCTAAAGTCCAGAGACAGAGTATTCACTAGAAAGGTTAGTTAAAAATGTGATCCAAACTTAACTTATCAGGAATCTCAGGCATTTGGTCTTTTCATGTTGTGTTGACAATAACAAAAAAAATATAGAACCAGGCCTATCCTTTAAGTAGCAAATAATCTCTTTAGGATGTATTCCTAAATTATAACTTAAATGGCTGAATTAAATGTATTTTCCTTATCCCACATGTATAATATAAACTCAATATATCTTTCTCTGTCCAGTTTGCATTTATCAGGAGTGACATGTTGATTGCTGAAAGTGCTTTTAATAGACATATTTTTCATTAATTTGTGTCCTTTCTGTCTCCTTACAGGAGTGTCTGCAGACAGACCGTGTACACAGCCAACACAAAGGCTAAGAAAGACAAGTCTTGTGTAAAAAAATAAATAAATAAAAAATTCACTGTTGCATTGACACAACCTCAAGAGGAGTGTCATTAAACACACACACACACACACACACACACACACACACATACGTGTTTTGCTATACTTGTGAGGACCATGACCCTATAGCATGTTGTGAGGACCACCCTTTCTGCTTACACTAGGAGGATGAAAAAAATAGTTTGACCATTAGATGGGAGTAAAGAGCCAGAAAATGACTTCAAATGTTTAAACACACGATGGTCACACAACTGGTGAAGTTGGTGGGTGTTGTGAGGACCGGTCGGTTGCTAGGCAGATTTAAGATCACATGATCTGCTTTCTAAGGCTTTTTGGCAGCAGTTTTGATTGGTTATCACATGTGCTGAACTTATTAGACCAAAGAACAGTTTTGTTATATTTAACACTGAAGCTTATTAAACCCTTATTATGTGGTTATATTATTCCTTGTATATTTATGAACTTTATATTTTTTCATTAACTTGTAATGTCTTAAGGTTAGACACTACAGGTGAATAGGGTCAAATTTTTAACTAGTATCACCATGAAACTCTCCCAGTTGATTACTTAAATTAAGATGAGAAAAAAATGTATTACAAGCTTTCTGTAATTTAATGTTTAAATATGCAAACTAGGCATTATCTAATTGAATATGTGCTAATTTGCATATATAAAATATATATATAAAAAATTATATATATATTTATATTTGAGTATTGGGTAAAGCTAGGTTCAAAATTATTCATTCATTGTGTTCACATATTAGATGGGAAAAAAATTACAGACGGATTCATGGATATCTTCTTTTGTTAAACTACAAATACTGTCAATATAAAAAAAGATTTTTATGGCAAAATTCCACTAATATCCAGTGTTTCCTTTAGAATTTTTTTTAGCAGTGGGGGCAGGTCCGAACCCCCCCATGAAACAGAACTGACACTTCGCTGCAACACAAACTAATATATTTATTCACCTCTATTCACACAATCAGGCATATTTTCAGTTGTGATTGAACTGTATTTTTTGAGTTACTATATAGGCCAACTTTGATCTTGACATATAGGCTAAGCATTCTGTAGCAAATAACAATAACCCCACTATTAATTATATTGTCTTAATGCAGTGTAACTACTTCAGCATGTAAATAATGCACTTAAAATACAAACGTGAGCAATCACTATTATATCGAATCAACAGCCACGTGCAGTTTAGCTCGCAGGTGAAGAATACAAACAACGAAAATCACCAGTTAACTTAATTTAAATGCAACCTCAGTCCTGCTTTTCCCCACAAAGACGGTTTTTGGACTCACAACCACTTTAGGATCCCAAAATTACAGATTTGTTTAGTATTGTATAGTAATTATAGTAGAATAGTATATATGTGACACCTATATATTTCATATATGACATGTACGCCATGAATATCTGTAAACTGCTGAGAGAGAGAGAGAGGGAGAGAGAGAGGGAGAGAGAGAGAGAGAGAGACAGAGAGAGAGAGACAGAGAGAGAGAGAGAGACACAGAGAGAGAGAGAGAAGGACAGAGAGCGACAGAGAGCGACAGAGAGAGAGAGAGAGAGAGAGAGAGAGAGAGAGAGAGAGAGTCTGATTACCTCCGCTGTCTGAAAACTCCTGTTTTCTGAACGACCGTTGACACATCAACGTACTATGTGAAGGCATTTCATCATCTGCTGTCTTAGTTTGTAATCCCCTGTGTCTTCTTGCTAATGTTTACATCTTCTCTGAGATGATTTTCGACCGTTTGACGCACTTCTTACGACATTCTGAACTACCGCGGAAATGTCAGAGCGCGTCACGTGACTATTCTAAGCGAATCACGTCAGAAATTGGCATCAGCCAATGAGATTACCCATTTAGAGTTAAATCCCCCCTTTTACTTTCACGAATGGTTGCTGATAAAAAGGAAATGAACATATTTGGATCCGACAGCATTGTACAGGAGAGAGAGAGCTTTCTAATGTTATATGTGATGACAGGATGCAGACAACGATCACGGAGCAGCGGGATGATTTAGAACGTCAACTTTTGTTGAATTCAGGAGAAATCTACAGATGCAAACAGACAAAGTGTAGTAAAATAAAGACCTAAATGTGTATTTTTGACTTCTTTTTCACCACAATTCTGAAAGAATACATGTTATTAAAGACAAATAGCCCAAAATCTCAAAATTGACCAGTGAAAAAAAACTTATTCCCTGCCGTGTTTCGCCTTAAGCTGCTGTCAACACTACAGCAGTGTTGGAAGTAGCTTACTACCTCATCTGATCATTTCAAAACAAATAAAATGTTAGTATGCAATGATCATCGGTGTATGACAAATGATTTTTAATTATTATTTTATGATTTGATAAACTCATAGCTAGCCATATTCATAAACTACCATATATTTTGGCCCACAATAAGTATAGCTGACCCAGAAACTATTGTCCATGTGTTTTTCAGGTCTCACTTTGATTACTGTAATGTACTTGGGTCTGATCTTTATCCGGCGTTAGTATTGCACACATACTAGATCCTGTTCAACTCAAACTAATTAACCTTATCATTATGAATTTTTTTTCAAATCAGAGGAAAGTGACTAAGAATATTATGATTTAAAAATGATTTACATTGATGACCGATGCCACAGACAAGGTCAATTTAAAACTTTTTTAATTATAGCAGTTGAGTGAACTACCCATTTTTAAATGAAGTATTATAAGCCTTATTGGGTCATGTAGTAAATCATCCATCAGGACTTTCACCTCAGCTAAGATTAAAGCTCTGACCTCCATCACAACACAAACTCCAAAATAATAAATCAGCAGATAATTTATTCTACAAAAGCAAATTTTGGGCTTTACAAAAGTACACTGTAACGAGCCGGGTAAGAAACTGTAACAGAGCACCGACACCTACTCACTCAAACATCAAATGCAAGGATTTTAAAATCCCTTTCAGGCCTCATTAAACACTGCTGAATTTCAGCTTCAACAAAACAAGTCAGGAGACCAACACGGCATCATGACTCTGTAAACATACACGCCACTTTCCTAAAGCCAAATGACGTGTTATCTGTACGCATTCTGAGCTATCCACGTGTATGTCTACGCTGTATAGAGCAGATGTAAACATACACGCCACGTGGCGTCGGCATGTTGCGTGTTATCATGAGAACGTTGCGTACTATCGCGAGAACGTCACGCGTGTAAAAAAAAAAGGTTGGGATTAGGAAAAGAACACAGGGAAAGGCTTTAGTAACACACAAAAGCGACAAAAACATGGAAAACACTGGGAAAAAAAAAAACAACAAAAACATGCTTAGGAAAACAATAAACGGTTGGGTTTAGGAAAGAAACAGTGGGGAAGGCTTAAAAAAAACAAACAAACAAACAAAAAAATAAAAAAAGGTTGAAAATCACCACACGCGGGACGTGATCCTGGCACTCCTGGGTGAAAGTCCTGTATTTTACCCATCCTCCCCCCCCCAACCACCCTCCCTCCCGCTGCGGACTTACATCCCTTTATACTATTCGCTACGGCGAAAATTTGCTCTTAACGTAGGTCAATGGCGGGCGAATTGCGTTGATAAACACGCTAAAAATGCGATTATGCGTCTTGATAACACACCAAAATAGCATACAAATTGGCGTGTCATACATACGCCACTTTGAGATCAGTCTGCAGGAGACATACCTGAGCCAATATTGTTCCTACGAAAAGGTGAAATAACAAAAATGAACATTTTCACACATTTAACTGCTCTCATCTATAAAGAACTTGAACTTGCGTCTGTGTGCAAAAATAATGCAGATGAAGAATAAATATGCTAAGTTAACTGCATGATACCTTCTTTATTCTAGTTTCAATGGTATTATGTACATGATTATTTATATCTCTCCAGTGTCTGGTTCTGCATCTATGCACTTGTCTTTACCAGGAACTGTCATCGAAGTTATGCAATTTCCAAGTTGCCACCAAACCCAAATCACTCCAGGGCCTTCTTTGAGTCTTCTTATGCATAGTAGAACCTAAAAAACAGTAAACAGAAATACACATTATTCCACCAAAATCAAGAATATCATAGAATGAACTAAGACTGCAAGCAATCATTAGCAGGCCTGCCTGTATGTAAATAAGTATAGTTAGAAAGTAACTGACTAGTTCAAGTGAGTAGGTCGGTCAGTAGGCAGGTAGAAGTAAGTAAGTAGATGTGATTTTGTTTGTTAATGTCAATTAAATCACTATGTATGCATGTTACCGTCACTGTTCTTTTGCATTACATTATATGTGCAATGAACTACACTTAAATTAAAGAAAAAGGTAAAACGGTAGTAGTAATAAAGTAGTAGCATACGCAGTAGTATCAGTGGAGGCAGTAGAAGTAATTTTAGCATCCGCAGCATTAATAGTTGTAGCTTTTGCAGATGTAGCAGGAAACTGAACTAAAAATAGTTGGACTATTTTAAGTTGCAATATTCTTTCTAGTAGTTGCAGCAGTAGTGAGAGTAACAGTAGTTGCAGTACTATTTGCTATAATAGTTCTTGAAGTGGAATCTCAAGTAGTTAACCCTTTAACAAGCATCCTCAATCCCTTTGAAAAAAACAAATATAAGCTTAGGCTTTCCTGAAAGCTCAGACTTTGTAGTTTCTTGGGGAAAGAGGAGTCAGAATAACTGAGTATTACAGTATCAGAGTAACAGAAGCTTAACCACGTTGGTAGAAGACAGATACCAAGATTACTCAGATTGGAGCTCACGGCTTTCTGTCGAGGTTTCACAGTGAAAATATCCAAACTTGAAAACCACGTATGGATCTCCCCAGAATATTGTACTTTTGGAACCATTTATAATGTTACAAAATAGGGCTGGGCGCGATGAAACGATAACGATATGTCTCGCGATAGACATGTAATAATCAATATCAATAGAAAATGCAGTCGATAAAATGTTAGATAACTTGTTTTTCTTCATCCGAAGAAACCAGAGGTTGTGAAGCAAGTTTGGTTGCATGAACAAAGACACTCACTCTCTGGTAACCTAGCAACGTAGGGAGTGACACTAACAGTCAATCATCTAATAGTATCTTTTTGGTTGCGCCACATCGCTGTCTCGTGTTCTTCAATAACAGAACCGGCAGCGTGGAGTGATAAGTATAAAGTGAGTGCCGCAGCGAGCGAGGAAATTGTTGCTAAAACAGGAAAAGTCAGTATGGCAGTTTTGGGGATTTTATAAGTCTGCCCGTAGTCAGACCAATGTCGTCAGCAAATTATGCAAGACTGTCGTCCCCACCGACACTGGTAATACCACAAACTTGTTTTACCACCTTCGCCGCACTCACACTTTGGAGCACAGCCGTATTCGCCAGCAACGTCCAACACCATCTACAGCTGCAACACCGCACAAGCAGCAGACCGCCACGGAGAGGTACTCTGCATCAGCGCCTTATCAACGATACAAAGAAATAACGGAGGCAGACATGCTGAGCACTGTCGAGAAGCCAGGTTACCAACCAAGCACTGAACTTGCAGAAAATAGTTCAGGTTTCTTATATTTAACACTTTGCACTATTTTATTACACTTTATTAAGCATTTCTTACTATTCTTTAATTTTGCACCTTAATATTAACAGATAATTGTTAAGTGTTCATTGTGATTTTAGACCTATGTTTACATTTTAATTATTTGAGTGTTTTCCATGGTTGTGTTGACATTTCTGCTTTTATAACTGAGGGGATTATAATCAGAGGAAGGTTACGTTTAAAATAAAAATTTAATATATTTTTCTCCTGGTCCTTATTTTAAATAGGTCATAAAAAATATCAATAATTATTGATATCGACCGATATGAAACACTTATATCGTGATAGTTTTCAGCCATATCGCCCAGCCCTATTACAAAATGACCAACATCAATCTATATCGTTGTTTCACTTTCAAACTAGGAGTGTTGAAATTAATCATTTTTACGATGCATCGCGATATGGACGCGGATGATTCTGCATCGATGCAGTGACAGACCATAATTGATTATTAATAGCCTAGTGATGTTACTTGTTGATTTTTGTTGATTGTTTTCTGCTTTTTTTGCCTTAGCGGCTCATCTGACTCACGTCCTTCGTCAAGGTGGTTCTATATTGGCAACAAACAAGCTTACCATTTCTCTCAGCCTTGGATGACCTCTTGACTTTAGCCTTTGTGCGTGTGCCAGATCCTTCTAGGTGAAGAGAAGAGAAACCCCATGATGTATACACAGACTGAGTCATAACCTACTGTACACTTCATGCCAAGAAGTGTAAAGCTATAGATGATCACACTACATACCATCTGAGTCTTGGTCTGCATCAGCAGGCTCATCTGGATCAGGTCTCTGCTTCTGGCTTCTGGATAGCTCTGTAACAGAAGGTAATGAACATCAGACATTATGAGCTACATCTACAGGTGCAGCTCAGAAAATTGGTAGAAAACAGCTACCAGATTACTCAGATTGGAGCTCTGTGGCTTTCAGTTGAGGTTTCACAGTGAAAATACCCAAACTTGGAAGCCACATATGGATCTCGCCAAAATAGTGTACTTGGGCACCATTTACAATGTTACAAAATGACCAACATCAATCTATATCGTTGTTTCACTTTCAAACTAGACATGAGTTGACCCGATAGGCTGAAATATCACTTTTTTAACAAGGTTGTAATGTTTAAAAGGCTTGTATTGACCCAAGGGCAGTGTAGTTACGGCTAGGCCTGCACGATATTGGAAAAAACTTACACTGCGATATTTTTTTCCCTGCGATATATATTGCGATATGAAAAAAAAGACTAATTTTTACAAGAGGACATGAATAGCCCTATTTAGAAATACTAAATCATTCTCAACTACTGGGGTGATTTTTTAAGGAAATGTTCTTATGTGACCCGGTCTTTGTTGAACTTTAATGCTTTACAAACACCAAAGCAAGTAAGCGCTGTGACTACTCTTCTGAACTGATTTTGGAGAGGGAAATTAGGAAGAAATACACTGGTTGACTGACATGACACCGTTGTATTCATATAATATGAATCCAGGCTAAAGTGAATGATATTATTAGATGATCACACTACATACCATCTGAGTCTTGGTGATCTGGCACAGGTTTCCCCTTCTGGCTTCTGGATAGCTCTGTAACAGAAGGAAATGAACATCAGACATTATGAGCTACATCCATATTGGTCAGTGGAAAAGGTGATTGATTATCACAGCAAACACTATTTACTTCTTGAACAAACTTAGCAGTCACCTAATGCATCCTGGTCACTTCAAAATACCACTGTAGCAACCACCTGATAAACCTTGGCAAACATGTGCACTTACACTTCTTGCTGTTACCCATTAACTGCTCTGCTTTTACACCGCTCGCTCTGATGCCGACATACACTTCATCTGCTCCAGTTCCACACGCACCTCTCTATAAATTATCTTTTCTTATATACTTTTTATATTTTTTTTAGGATTTTTTTAAATTTTGTGTATACTTTTAACTGCTACACAACAGTAAAATTCCCTTTCTCCGACTACCTATTTGCCAATGAATCTGATTCTGATGTTCCATATCTACTACAATATGAACCAGAACGCCCGTGAAATATGACAGCTAGCTACAGTTTATTGTAAAATAGTGTTGTGGACACTGAAGTTGATGAATTTCCTGTTGATCAGACCCCAGATGAGACAAGAAGTGAGCTAACTTTAGCTAACTTGAGCTAACGTTAGCCAAGCTGCTATGACGGCTGTGTAAAATGAGCGGTGATGTTAAATCACCCTACGGTACTGTCTATTTGCTGGATGGTTTCAAGGTAGCAGTCGGTAGCTAACGTTAGCAGATAAGCCCGTACTCGGACGAAATAAAATCTAGAGTAAACACTGTTTATTCAAGTAACAGCTCAGCCTAGTTTAAATAAAAACAAAAATGTCTTACCTGGGTTGATAATCTGTTGCTTTCCTGTTCCTCTTTAAATCTCCTATCAGCACGTCTGTCTCTGCAGCCTCCGTTAAAAAAAAAACTCCGTCATGTTTCTGACGATGCATTTAAGTCCACTGGGAGAGTGCACAAGTGTACTCCATGTTGTAAGGAAATTTTACAAAATGTTTCAACTCAAAATAGCGTCAACAATGAAAACAAAAATAGAGTTTTTACTACAACATAACGTAGTTTCAGCAGTTCTCCATTTTAGTATGAAACTCTGTATATTAAGTCAGGGACAGTGAAGCCAGGAATTCCCATGTCCCTTGAATGCAGCAGTGCAGGTGTTTAATTGAGCTCCCCTCCCCCTCTCTGTGTGACCTCCTGTTAGCCTCTCCTCACACAGGCAGCAGAGCCTGGATTCAGTTTGAGCCTCATCTCAACACACCTTTACACTTTATTTTACACTGTTTATTATTTACTGGGAATATTACTGCTTTACATTCGGTTTTAAATCAGTATTTTACATTATTTGTGCAAAATCATTTTAAACATAAATGCATGTAACATACATTTAAATAATATTGGAGAGATTTTGATACCATGGTTTTAATATTTTGATATCACTTCATTGCTGGACTATTTAACATCAGAAAACAAGACCTGAGATTCAAGTTCATTTGAAGAAAGTTTGGTGCTGTGGTTAAGTGCTTGCTTGTTTTCCCCTCCCCCACCTGACATGTGCTCCTTGGCTGCCCTGGCTGTGACCTCTCAGACACAGGCTGCAGAGCTTGGATTCAGTTTGAGCAATATCTCAGCACACCTTTACACTTTATTTTACGCTGTTTTTTCCTTGCCTTGCTTTTTAATTGAAGTTATAACCTTTTTATATTTGTACAAAATCATGTTTAACATAAATGCATGTAAGGTAAATTTAGATAATATTTAAGAGGCTCTCATACAGTGGCTTTACTGTTTTCATGTCACTTCATTGCTGGTCTATCTAACATCAGAAAACAAGACCTACGGTTCAAGTTTATTTGAAGAGAGTTTGGTGCTGTAGTTAGGTGCTTGACTGTTCTCCCCTCCCCCACCTGCGTGTGTGTCACCTCCTCAGCTGCCCTGGCTGTGACCTTTCAAACAGACACAGGCAGCATGAGAATATCCCAACAATACTTTACACTTTATTTTATACTGTTTATTTTTAATTGAGCACATTGCAAGTTTTACACATACACATATACTTTGTACACACACATTATATTCATATACACATAGTAAATGTATATATTATATACAGGCTTAACATGGCTTAACACGTGCCCTTCATTCAAACAGTATTCCCGTATGGCAACAGCCACTTAACATCAGGATAATGTCCCATTTATTCTTTTAATTTCAGATAAGACTTAACTTATCTGAATCATTTAAGATTATTTTACTAAAATTGTATGGTAACAGGGTTGACGTTTGAGTGACAGGGTAGAATGGATAGATCACTCTTGATTGTAGAACATGACATCAATGTGACAGATACTCAGGGCCACAGTGTTGTATATTAGTGTTGTATAATATATATTTTCATTTATCTTTTTGATAAAAGATTAACAGGATGAGGAGGAATGATTAAAAATAAACATGTGAACAAGACCACAAACTGGAGGTGCCTGAGATTTGCTTAAGCAATGTACTGACATCTTACTGGATCTTGGCAATGGATGGTCCTGCTTCAGTCATTAGAGCCGCTCTCTGTATTTCTCTGCTCACTGTTTGACGTCAACGTGTAGTTTCTGCAACTCCCTGTTTAATTTAGCTTTGGCAGCCCTCCTTTTTCCTTCTCCCAAGATCACATTTCCTAAAAGAAACATATGTATGTGTAAATATTTTGTCACTTAACCATTTCAACAGCAGCAAAATAGACATTGCCAGCCATGAACTACAACAATATAAATTCTTCATTATTGATTTCTCAGTAGCAACTTATTTGAAGGTAGTTACCCATTAATAAATAGATACAGATGTAGTAAGTAGCAATACATGGTGCATGGAGTGATACTTGATAGAAAACATATCATCACATTGATAGCTACAATACTGTTTCATTGGCAAAAATGCATATATTGTAGATATCGGTGAGTACACTTAAGGAGGTGTAACAAGTAGCTCTAACATCTATCTTAAGTTGTGTTCACATGACAGTAAATATTGGGGTCAATATCTCTAATGTATACTTCAAAGTTCTTTCAGGATCCGTTGGCATCTTTAGCCTTATTTGCACAGTATTTGATTTACAGATGACGTGAATCTGAAATTTCACAAGGCTCCTCTGTAATAAAATGTAGTCTGTGGATTTGGACCATAATTATTTACTATATAAGTACTCTTAAAAATAAAAATCACTATGGAATATACTTTCCCCATGTAGTTTTGGTCCAAACAAACAAAGCAATTACCAGACATTACTACATATTATACCTATCAAGTAAAAGTGACGCCTATTTCACTGTTCATTGTACAGATAGTTCCTTTAACTTTCTTTACTTAAACATATCATATTGATCTGTGCTTACACTGACTTGCATTCCTCAATAACCTAAACGTCTGTCCTGACATTGAAGTCCCAGGTTGAGAGCTGACTGGAGGATCAGGCCTTACTGGAGGCATGTTTAATCTTTCAAGTACCTTTTTCCTAGCATTGCTCCTCTTATGAGCTTATTTTTACTTTTCTTGCTGGGCACACTGCATGCTCATCCTGCAGTCTTTTAGCCTTTTCTTCTTTCCTGTTTTCTACTGTACTGCTTCTCCTCTGTTCATCAGCATCACACCTGCCAATATAGCAACTCTGCTTTTCAGCAGCGCTCAATGGTCTGAATTAACTCAGTAAATCAATTTACATTTTTAAAAATCTCAACATATTAAAAATGATCTGAACATGATCATCCAGGTAATCTTATCATGTTTCTTCTTCTTTAATTGTGTTGTTGGAGAAGCTGCTGTTCTTGTACCTCAAGTCTAAATTATGAATCCTCCTGCTAAATGCTCTGTCTCACCTATTTCTCCTAGTGAATTTTAAGAGCAACATATGAGAAACAAGTCATACAACACTGAATAAAAAAATAGCAACAGGGTTGCATTGGTTTGAATGGTACACTCAGTCAAGGCTGGAAAGATTGGAACAATATGAACAATAGAAAAGAGGACTTACCTTTGGTCTATTCTTGGTGTTAGCAAATGGCTTGATGATGTAATTTCCTCATGTGACTGAATTTTTTTTCTCTTCCTCTGCCAGGTAAATAGATTTTGGTAACAGGATTGTGCGCATGTTGTGTTACATGAACGTGATGTAACAATACTTTAAACAAAAAATTATTAAAACATACACGATTACATCTGAAACATAACAATACAATACACACTGTTTGCAAAGAGAGAAAGCCGACAGTAGGCTGTTTAACCAGGTGACATTTGCAGCTGTCCTTACCTTTATTACTTAGATTATATACACATTTAAAACCTTAAACTGAAGTTTCCTAAACTCTCAACAATTGAACAAATTAATCCTAATCAAAAGATCATTTAGTGGATTAAATACTCACTTCATATTCAAATCAAACCCAAATGTGCACAAAAAAAAACTCTTAAGACTCAGACTAAATAAAAAAAAACTGTCAAAATTAACAGGAAATGTAAAAATGCCCACAGTATGTGCAAATTATCATAAATTAGATATTAAAATCTATTTTCATACTTTAAATTTAGGTGTTATTCCACTGTTTATCTATGCTCACTGCAGAAGTGAAAGACCTAATTTACCCCTTACATTTTTGAAATTAAATAATCAATTATTTAATGATAATGTGAATTATAAATGTATTTAATATGATTAATTGTGTGCATTTGTCATTAATGCTGTGTGCTTGAGTTAATACATTTTCATGGTTGAGAATTAGCTGATCACAGGCCTCTGTGAGTCACCACTGCAACTCTATCTGCCCCTCCCTCCTTTTCCCTCCACAGTGTAGCCATGTGACTGAGGTGACCAATCACAAAAATCCCCCAGCTAGGCAACGAGTCATCCAATCAGAAATATCCCACTTCCTCAGACTCCTCCTCCAAGGAGTACACGAGTGTGTACTGTAGGGGGAGCTCACGATCACATGAGAAAACACCAATTTCCGTAATTACTATTCTTATGAGGACTTTTGCTGAAAATTACAGAGCATGAAGTATATACCCTCAGGAGGCTATTTCAGAATTATTTTTGTGAGGACCACCCAAAAGGTCCTCACAACAAAAAATGTCCTCACAAAAAAGGTTGTTTCTCAATAATTGGTCCTCACAAGTATAGCAAAACCAACACACACACACACACACACACACACACACACACACACACACACACACACACACACACACACACACACACACACACACACACACACACACACACACACACACACAAGACTATTATCATGTGGACTGCACGACCCGGGCAGTGGATTGACATCCCTGGAGCGGCTGTTACGCTGTGCTTAATTTAACCAGGACAAAAATTCTTGTGTATATAATGAATTTGCTAATTACACATACAACTTGTACATATTTAAATATGTTGGATGTGTCTCTCTTTGTGTAGCCATAGACCCATCGATATATTTTTGATATGAGAAATCATTGTGGATGGATCTTGATTTTTTTGTAACATTTTCAATAAAAATGAAAACATTTGTACACCGTCAATTCAAAAACAAATGGTGATAAATCTTGTATCTGTTCTAATACGGCTGTCTGTCCTCTCATTTACTCTGCTTCCCATTTTTCTCCTTTTTGAGCCGTTCCAAGATATCAACTGTTTTAATCATTACCTTTCTCCATCTCAGTACTAGTGGACTCATGTTAATCCTCACCACTGTAGCAATATCAGTATGACGTAAACTATAAAGTTGTTGCACTTGTCGAGGGTTACTGAGAAAAGGTGACAGGAAGACAGATTCTACATATCATGTTACCCCCCCCCCCCCCCCCCCCCCCCCCCACCCATATAACCCTTGTTAAATGTGTCACATGAGAGAACTGCTTCACTTGTTCCTTCTCAATGTGCTTGTTTCATTAAAACTGGATATAATATACTATTGGTTTCAGCCTATTCATTAAACCTGTAGTGTAATGTAATATATTTATACTTTGGAAAATACTTCTTATGTAATAAACCTGTTTGGTGCTCTGGTTTTACTCTAAAACACATTTAAATTTAACTTATGATTACGACATAGTATGAATCACTAATCCCATTGCACTTGGTAGACTGTACACATGGGGACATGCTCCAAACACCCACTGGTCTGCTTTCATAACATGAGAAGAGGAGCTGGGCGGAGTCACAGAGCAAACTGGGGGAAACCATATCCTGCAGCCCGGAGGAGGAGTAGGATGGAGGCGGTGTTTAACATCCAGTCCCGCCTACCGGACCATTAACGACCGCCGCCACGTGTAATATCCATAGACTGTTTATAGAAGGTATTATCCTCGTCTGACCCACCCCTGTAACCCACCTTCATGAATGTGGAAGGTATACTGCTGGTAATAGTGTCCAAAACGTAAAAGCTACATGGCTAGTTATGAAATTCGTTCCGTTTCAACTATCCTCTTTCGGCTGTGCTAACTATAAGCTAACGCAGGCTAGTATTTAAGGATACACAACTTGACTGAAACTTACTGTATACGTTATGCTAGCTAGTAATTACAATACATTAGCTACACTACGGCTAAGAGGACACGAATGGATAACCTTACACAAATTAACCTACTAGTTGTCGCTAAATGCAACATAGTAACACATTGTGGCATATAGGTGTGACAAACTAGCTAGCTTACAAAAACTAACGTTAGCGTTAGCTTATTAGCGTTAGCTTAACTGTAGGCTTGCATAATGTTTTGTTTGGGCTTCTGGATACCCCGGGCCTTCTTCAACAGCTCAAAAACATACTTGGAAATTGTATTTTTTTATCACCTTATTACTTCATGTCTTTTCCTAATTTAATGAGATTTGCTTATAAACATGATTGGCACTGCTGGCATGTTAAAAAGTTCACTACAGAAAACTGCATAAACTCCTCAAACAAAAATAATATACACTCAGTTGCAAGTTCAGGTAACTTAACTTACACCTAGCTAAAACTAATGCAGTCTAATATACCAGCCCTGTAATAAATAATAACCTTCATTAAAGTTATAATAATTTTCTGTTGAAACAGTGTTAGAGTCTATATTGAACTAAGTATTTCAGAAGTTGCTGTGTGTGGTGCTGTTGAACTGTTTTAATAACAGGTGTTTCCATTATGTTGTCTACCCCATTCAATAAAGGTAGGCTAAATAACAAACATCTCTACCTAATTAACAGGCAACTGAGTGTATATTTCCTTATGCATAGCCAATATAAAAACAATACAAAACAAAACTTTATGGCAATTTCCATATTTTGTTACCTTCATCTAATGTGCTATCCCAGTTTGTTGCAAAGGAAAGGGTTCACTTTTCTAATAAAGTCTAAACGAAAAATGTATTTGAAGGAAATAATGTTATAATTTTTAAAACAGTGGTATCTGTGGGACCCCAAAAATGTGATAAAATAAAGGCAACATAAAGTTTAAAGTCAGTACAATACAAATTAATAAGTTAAAATGTCTAAATTAATGTTTTTCTTTTGGTAGCACACAGATAACTGGAAAAAGAAGACAACATGACATGAGCTACTGGGGATATAGCTGCAAAATGGCTTCTGCAATCAAATTGGAGGTTGTATACGTTCAGATGGGTGAGTATATGGATTTTATATCTCTCCATTTTTCATGTGTACTTTTAGTGTATGCATATTTAGATATATTCTTTCACTAGAGCATTTAAAGTAGTGATGGGTCCTTCATGAAACTAAATAAGTCAGTTGTGTCAGGTCATAGGCCTTTAAATATTTTGGGACAGTGTCTATAAAGGCGCTGACACACCAAGCCGATAATCGGCCGTTGGACAGTCTGGTGAGGTCAGTGACTCGAGTCTGTTCGGTGTGTTCCGTGTCGTCGTCCAGCCGAGGGGCCGTCATCCTTCATTTTGGCCGATTTGACATGTATAATCGGCGGGGCGGGCACTGCCGGCAGTCAGACTCAAATGACCCATCTGATTGGTAGAATACTAACCCGGAAACGGGGAGCGGAATGAGCGCGATTAGAGTCTCTCAAAATCTGACGAAAATATTTTAAACTGACCTTTGTTGATCTGAAATGAAGTCAGATTCAGCAACTGCATGGCCTATTTTTCGCTTAAAATGTTTTTTGTTTTTTTTCAGTGAACTATTTTAGTACAATATGAGATTGTATTCTGAACAAGCCGCCATGACTGTCTGTCTTTAAATTTCTCATTGACATATATAAAATGGACCAACAGATCCCGTTGCTCTGGACAGAGACCAGTGAAGGCCGTTAGAAGCACTTTTCCGGTGATGGCTGAGCGTTAGCGCAGCCTCCAACTGACCTCGAAGACGTAGATGTGATGTGAGCAACCTGTCTGAAAGTTGTAAGTCTTCTGGTAGCTGTGCCAAGAGAAATCTCAATCATTACCAAACATGCAGAGACGGAGAGCGTAGGTATATGTAAGGAGATAACATAGGCACATGCTAATTATTGCTAACTAAAATGCTAGTTAACATTAGTAATTAAACTTAAACAGCTGATGTAAGTCGAAACTGCCTGCGAGCTTCTCCTGTACTGTACGGTAATTTCTCTACTGTGCGACAGTAAGTCGCGCGGTTATGACACAATCGTTAGCCTCTTTTTACAAAAACGTCTGCTACGGAGCCATAATGAGATAAGATACAAGGTAATGGCGCCAAAATGGATGGCAGTCAATGGAATGCTAACGGGGGGTGATGGCTTGTTAGCATCAAGCGCCATAGGAGCTACGCGTTCCGAGGAGAAGCTTACCCCCTTGGAATTTCCGGAGAAACAAGACCCACATGACGCGTTCGTCCAATCACCTGCCGGTTTTCATTTTTGGGCGACAATACAGATTAGTGCCGCCTGCTGTTATGGAGAAGTATTATGTCTCGTCGCTTTGGTGTGTCCCGAGGCACTTTTTTGACCAATTTGGGGAGACTGATTAGCCCAACTGCCTTTTCTGCCGACATTTGGCAGTCGGCTCTGTGTGTCTGGGCCTTAACAAAACTGGCACATTGTTAATAGATAGTATTGAAATTATAAAAAAAATATGAATCTGTTGCCTTAATTAGCATGGACAATGAATATCCTCAATCTGGCAGGAATGGGAACAGACAATATTTACTGTGAAGTGGAGAATACTGTGGGACACACAGTATTCACACACAACTGTACTGCACAATTTTGACCAGACAAGGTCGCTGTGCACACAGTGTTGCCTGGCGAAGTATAAATGCTTTCTGTGAACCGCACAGATTTTTCTTGTCTTACAATATGTTTACCTTACTGACTCCATCTGGGGAGAAGCACTGTCTTGATTGGGTCAAATCACTGCTTTACTCTGGATGCTGGTTCATTATTTATATTAAACAACTTATATTTTGAAAATGTCCTAGCAGGATGTCAGCCTCTTCAAGTTTGTTTTCTCAATTTGATCACAAACCAGTTGCATAGAGTTTTACTGCATCACTCTATGTGTTCATTTTGGACTGTGTTAAACAGCAGAAGGTGAGGCTATTTATAGCGCTCATCATTTGTTGCCTTTCTTCGCTGATAGACACAGTTGTCCCTTGCCACCAGCAACCAAGAGTGCCTTGAAAATACTGGAACCACCTGCTGTCCTCATGTTGTGCACAGGCATGTTTTAGTGGCACTTAGTCCACTCTGGGATGAGACAAGCATGGGACATTCTTATAGGCATTATGATTTGTTTTTTTTGGTCTTCTGAGGCCACGGCCAGAGCTCCAGAAGACTTGTATTAAGACTGAAATTCAACCCCCCGGAGATAATGTGTATCTGTCACGTACATGTACAGCAGAATAACGTCAGAAACTTTATTTGAAGGAGGCACATGTAATAATTGAATTGGGATTCGTAGACGCAACGGAGCACCTGCCTCCTCCTGTCAGTTATCGTATCCTCTAAAAACAGCGTGTGTCCCTTTCCACTGATAACTCAAGACTTGGGAACATAAATTCTTGACAGCAGCATTTAAGTGTTGCAACGTGGGAGCAATTACACTTTAATCCTCACAGTGCTGAAAGCTAAAAGCCTCCAATAGCAAGAATGTTTTAATTAGCCTACATTCCAAAGTGGAGACATGGCCGGAGCAGTAAAGCTCATCTTTCACGTCATTGTTGTTACTGAAGGTCTTCTGTGGTGCTTATGTTCTTTTAAGTGTTGTCTTTCTTTACATAAATAACTGTTGGTATACAAATACCAATATTTTAAATGCACTGGCTAACTGCTATTAGAATGATAACTTTACAAAGTGTTTTACACATATAAAAAACAGATGAAGACAAATAACTAATAGCCATAGATAGTCCTTTATTTGCTAAATAAAGAGTGTAAATATAGCTCAGCTTTGCACTTCATCTCAAAAGTAACATGTTAGTTTGTTAATGCTACGGGGCGCAGGATATTCAAGGGAATGGCTCATTTTGGAAAATGTGACAGGCAGCTGTAACTTCCCTTCATGAAAATCCTCACCGGCTCTGACGTACTTAAGAGATTGCAATGCACTTTGTTAATGGAAGTTCTTAAACACCACAAGCTTTGCCACACTGGCTTTTAAAATATCATGATGGATTAGCAAGTTCCCCAAATTGGGGACACTCCATTGACTGGAGTATCCATAGTTTTGCAGGGAGTTTTCTCTATTATCAGCTTTCACATCTCTGTCTCTTGTCAGCACCAGATGCTCAGTAGGCCTTTAAAATTATGGATGTTATTTGTTCTGGATGATACTATGTGTTGCTTTGTGGGACTGGGAAGCACAAGTGTGTAAGTGCATCTGTTGTGTATCTGAAATAGTCTCTCATCTTGTCCTTACAAAGGAATGAGGAGGAGCTGTAGGGTCAGAGTAGAGCGGGGGAGGCTGACAAAGTTTGGTGAGGAGAAAATAGACTATTCCATCTGTCTCAAAATCTGCCCTGCTGCTGACCTACACTCTGGAGACTTTGGTCAGCCTATCGTCACATGGTGAAGGAAAACCCTTAAAAAAGCTCCAAGCTGCACGCCCGAGACCCCAGTCTTCTCTTGTGTGCAACACACCAGCTGGTCTTGGTGTTCATCCTGCTTTCTCTACCCTAGAAGGCCTCCAAGGTAACATCATGTCAGACACTGAGGAAATTGTGGAGGAGTACGAAGAAGAGGAGGAAGAAGAAGTTGTAGAAGAGGAGCTGGAGAATGATGAAGCAGAGATGAAAGAAAAGCACGCAGAGGAGAACGAGCAGGAGGAGGACTCCAAATGGCGGCCTAAGACAACTTATGTGCCAAACATTGCTCCTCCAAAGCTCCCTGATGGTGAGAAGGTGGATTTCGATGACTTGCACCGCAAGAGAGTAGAAAAGGATTTCAACGACCTCCAGACCCTGATCGAGTCGCATTTCTCCACCCGCCAGAAAGAGGAGGAAGAGCTGGTCGCGCTGCGTAACCGCATTGAGCGCCGTCGATCAGACAGAGCAGAACAACAACGTGTCCGCTCCGAGGAGGAACGTGAACGGCAAACACGTCTGGCCGGGGAGAAGGCGAGGCGTGAGGAGGAGGCAGCCAAACTGCGCGCCGACGAGGAGGCAAAGAAGAAGATGATATTCACCAACAAGTCCTTTGGCGGCTACCTACAGAAGGTGGACCAGAAGAAGGGCAAGAAGCTGACAGCACGGGAGGAGAAAAAGAAGGCCCTGATGGAGCGCCGGAAGCCACTCAACATCGACCACCTGAACCAGGAGAAGCTTGCGGAGAAGGCGCAGGACCTGTGGCAGTGGCTCCACCAGCTGCATGCAGAAAAGTTTGAGCTGGCCGAAAAGCTCAAGAGGCAGAAGTACGACATCTACGTGCTCCGAAACCGAGTCAGCGACCACCAGAGGGGCTCCAAAGCATCCAAGACCTCCCGCGGGGCCAAGGGCAAGTCTGGTTCCTGGAAGTAAACTAGACTGCCTCTAGTTGTTTCTGGACTATTTATCTCCTTTTTACAACATGTATCATAAAAGCTATCCTATGGATTGTAGGGCTGAACGATTTGGGGGGGAAATCTAATTGCGATTTTTTTTGCCAGATATTGCGATTGTGATTCGATTCACGATTAAAAAAAACGGAAGTTAGCTAAAGTTGAATATTCACTGTGTAACAGATGAAACATGTCTTGGAGCATTATAACACAAGACACCATCAAAACTGCTCTATATTCTTATGCAATGATGAGAACATAGATATGAACTGCCAGAAATAAGTGTTTTTTCTTTTAATAAGCATGGGACATTGAACAGTCAAACAAAGAACATGTATCACAAAAGCTAGTTATAATAAAAATAATTCCAATAAAAATATCAGTACTTTTCTGTAAACTAAAATGTCTGAAATGCCTCAGTTCATTAGCAGCATCTACATATTACACCTTCTACCATCATGTTGAATAAAGTAATACAAAATAATAAAAGAAATCCACTGAAAGTGGGACATTTCTGTAAACTGTCTGTGACATTATTCCAGCATTTATCTTATGAAAAAAACAGTAAATATAACAATAATAAGAGGAATGAAAAAATGTTAAACCAAATATTACACCAAACATTTAACTAAATATTGCACATTCGATTAATCGCGGTCTTCACGATTAGCTAATAGCATTTTTTTCAACTCTCGATTTCGATTATAAAACGATTAATTGTTTAGCCCTAATGGATTGTGAGTGGATTTGAGGGGGAACTGAAGTGCATGAAGTTAATCAAGCCATAACATCTTGAATGATATAAATGGTATAACTATCTGATTGTTCTAACTTTGTCATACTGGTATTCATCTGTTTACAAACTGTAGACTTTATTAAATCTGATGGAATGTGTGGTGGTGTTGATTTCCCTACTCAACTAGAGTATGCAGTACTTTGTGGTTGTTGTTTTTTTTTTATCTTTGCATACCAACAGTAATTTCACTTGTACAACTTTTTTTTTTAAGTCTTCAAACAAAGTGCCAAAATGTAATTTGTTTCCTATGAATCAAATCACATTTTAATATATTTAAGTCAAGTGACATTATTTTAATAATTGTGAAATGATCTGCCTTAAATCGAGTTGATCTTGATACTTTATTCAAACTCAAGCGCTCTTGAAAATGCAGTTTTTACTCTGCTCTTACCTTGTTAACCAAGAAACCTCTTTGAACATGTCACTGTTTTTTTTCTTTTCAAGGCAGAAATGTTAACTTTATTGTTGTGATACTTACAGTAATTGAATGACTGCTAAGGAGTGCCATTTTGGTTGTGTTAAGATCTAACAGGTGTTGCACAGCTGACTTTTTAAGGAGCTAATCTTTAAGGAGCTAAAAAAAGTCTCTGAGGCTCAGGACTAGCAGTGCCTGAAGTGTTATTAGCAAAAAGACCCAACTGTTGACTGAAGGGTCAAAAGCCCACAGCTCTGAGAGTCTGCAGAGAAGCTTCGCAGAGGGGCGTTTGATGTCGTAAAGATATTTAACTGCCCTCAACAAGACCCAACACTCACTCTACAAGACCCCGTTCTTAAAAACTCTTAACAGATACAGGCACAGATTCAACAACAAAACAATTATGTCAATGAGATCATTCTGATCCTCAGCCTCTAACTCTGACATTAGTTGGATAATTAATGTTACTGTATGACTGAAGTGACATGTAAACAAAATGCACTTTTTGAAAGCCACTGGCTGGCAATATAAATAAAAACACATTTCCTATTTCTCTTTCTATTTTCATTAATCAAATTAGAATCAGGATTATGTAGCACCAGAAATGCTAGTTAACACAATTTAAATAGTTTTTTTGCTTTATAAGTTGGCAGTTCTTTCCTCACATCTTCAATTTAAAGTATTTCATGTTTCTAAAACCATTCTGAACCTAATTTCTTTCACAACTTTAGTTTGATCATTCAAAGACTTAAGACCACACTGCAATGATCTGAATTGTTACATCTATTCAATTTTAGTCCTAAAATATTATCATGCTGTAGGACAAATGAATGTCAAAGTGTACACAGTATTGGAATATTATATCCACTAGGAGGCACTAGAGCACCAGTTTGTAGCAGACAGCTTTTAATATACACACTTGTAGAAAAAAGTGCATTACATAACTAAATGTTTATGCATGCGACACGTATTTGATTCATTAAATTAGCTCAATCCTTAGGGAGTTGGGTTGAGAACTGGAGGGTTGCTAGTTCAAATCCCTGTATGTACCAAACTATGGAGTCTGGTGGTAGCTGTAGAGGTGCCAGTTCACCTCCTGGGCACTCCTGAACCCCCAACCGTGCAGGGCACCTGTCAGGGCACCAGATACAGCCCACTCACTCTGACATCTCTCCATTTGTGCATGTATAGGACCCACTGGGGATCAGTAAAAAGTATGTGTGTGTATACAATATATATATAATTATTATTATATGTCAGACCAAGGTATGGGAAAATCTCTCCCCTGCAGTTTTTGATTGTCACTCAAGCTTTGAGTGTGGATGCCTTACCACTGTTTTGCTCTCATGGCCGTGACAAGCCATTAAAGCCTTCCAGGCACAGCAGTATACCAACAGGTTACCATAGAGACTGGGAGAGGCCAGATCCCTCCAGCCTCAACACGCCCACTGTATTGATGATGTTGAGAAAAATGCCTGACTTGACTGCGTCTTGACATACCGGTACATCAATCGACTACCTATGTCGCACCAGGGAACAAGATGTTCCCAAAACTCTGAAGTTAATTAGAAAACAAGCTGTTGCCGGATCGTGATTCATTTTATCTCCACCTGCTCTGCTGTGATGGATCCCATTTAGGTTGAAATGCACTTTATGGTGATGCACATGGAGTTGAAACGTGTCCACTCATATCAAATAGCAGCTGCAGACTCATTGGAGGGGGGGGGGGGGGGGGGCGCTGTCTGCTCATTAGTACCCACCAGAGACTAGAGGATAATGTAAGCGCTGCATGATTGACAGTTTCTGGGTCACACTTTCACCTCTGACTGGGAACTAAATATGTGGTTCAGTTATCCATAGGATATTTATATTTTAATTAAATGTTTGCTCTCTCAGCAGTGCAAAAATATCCTTTAATGTCCTGTTTCTGGATTAGAGCAGATCTCTAAACAGGTTCAGAGATCTGCCACCAAAGTGTGACTTCTTCAAAACAGTTTGACTGTGTTGGGAATTCATTTAGATATCGGACACAGACAAAAATAAGATGTCAAAGTCTTGCTTTCCTGCATTACTGACAGATGATGGACATTTAGAACAAGCCAATTGGTCAGAGAGAAAGAGTCCTGCCAGCAGACGTATTATTTTTGGCATGATGATGTGATACTATTAAGTAATACTTTGAGCAGAAAACAAGATACAACTGAATGTGTACATTAGTTTTTCTGGCGGTATACTCTGTAGTATATACAGGAGTATAACTGCTACTTCTGTGGCAATAGTGCACACATACTTTACTGCAGTGAAAAAAATGACAAACAAAAACAGTATTCCAGCATTAATTTACATCTGAAACTGTATTCAGTAATTTCAGCATTTTGGGCATTTTTACATCCAAAACTCATAACTGTATGATGGTTTGAATAATCACTTATTTAATATACCAACAATGGATCTGGCTAATGTCCAAGTGGTTGCTTATAATGACGATGCCACTGAGAATTATCACTCAACGCTGCAGTTGTACTGAGCATTTTAGTTTCTTTTAGTTAATTGAGTTTGTTCTACCGCCTGTAAATTCCACTGAACCAACCCAGTGTGCAGCAGCAGCAGCAGCAGCAGCTGTTTTCAGGCTTTTATAAACCTACTGTGCACTACCCACCCGGCACCAAACGGACAGATCATTTTAAGCGACTAGCTGATGTACTAGCTGATGCTCAAAAGTAACTTAATGAAGAGATTATGTGTTTCTGTTTTTCAGGTTGTTGCGGACTTTTTTTTCTGCCCACAAGTGGCCACATACAATAAATACTGATTTAATATTATAATTCCTTCAACAATTCAACAATAAAATGTGTTTTATGACTTGTCACCCCCATTTTCCACTGGGCATGTCTGTGTTGCGTTCCGGCTGCATTCCGGTTTTGTTCCGTTCTCCGCCACACGCCGTAACACACCGGGAGAAGAAGCGGAGCTTCTCAGAAGCGGAGCGTCTTGCCTGCCTGACTCGCAGATTATATTGTCTCGACAAGTACAAGTGTTATTAAGCTAGTATCCACTTTTCACTCCAAGCACTCCTGCAATTAAACTCCATGCCTTCTCCTTTCTGTCGTCCTGATAAAAGAGATTTGTGATGTCTATTATGTTTTTCCACCTCCAAGATGAATCTCTCCTCGTCCGTGGTGTTGTAGAGGAGACATATTGGGGGGTGTCTTTTGGTAAACTGACTGGATGCTCTTGCTGTTTGACTTCCTGCCCGGCTGTCCGAACGTGAAAATTGACTTGGTGCGTATCTTAAGCGGAGCGGAACCGAGTGCTGCTTCACGCGCGCTTCTTGGACGCGCCGTGGCGCAGCTGGTGGGATATCAAGCATTGACTTGAAAGGCCGCGGCCGGGACGCAGCGCAGACGCGCCCGGTGGAAAAAGGGGTTAGTGGGTTAGCCTTAAAACTATTTGTTAGGATAGTTTGTTAGGATAACCTGGTTGAGATGTTGGTGGCTTAAGTATTGAAATATCAGCTTTCACTTTAAAATGGATAATTAATTTGCATTACAGAAGAAACAACCAAGATTTCTCAGTCATAAAGAAAGAAAAAAGATAACTAGCGATCGGCTCCTTGTAGGTTTTTTTTATTTTATTCTTTCTATCTGTGGTTTAATTAGTTGATTCTCACACAAAGGAGACATAATTTCAAAAAGAGTTCATGTAAATATATGAACACATTTAAGGCCCTAACCAGAATATAAACAACAGCTGGTCGAGCCGACTGCCTGCATGTAAATGTAGCCACGGAGGAGGTCTTCTTGATTCAGTCATTATGTCTGAATTTCCCAATATTGTGTATTTAACTCTACAGTATCCAGCATAATGGCTACCATTAGCCTGCGTGATGTAGTCGTTCATGGCGCCTATTAATTATTTAGGATTTTCTTTAATGAGAATTAAATTACATTATGTCTTTTGGTAAGCACCAAGAGAGATACAAACACATTTCCACTCCTGGGTGCTTCAGTGTTTTTCATCTATCTATAAATTGCAGGAACGTCTGTCTGTCTGTGTGTGTGTGTTATGCACATATCTCTCAAACCGGTAGTCAGATGGATTTCAAATTTAACAGGTGTCTTGCTACAGGCACGAGTAAGTGCATTAGAAATGCAAAAGATATTGTTAAATATATATTGGTAAAAGAAGCACACATTGGCTTTTGCCGCTCTAACCGCTGGCCACAATAACATTACCGTCGCCAAAATACCCCCACAAATCAAATCCCCTAACTTCACCGTTAACCGTCAAGCTACTAAATCTGTATGGAAATTAACACCTCTGCTGAAGTGTTAAATTCATTAACAATCATACGACACAAGACAACACCGTCTCTCTCTCTCTCACTCTCTCTCTCTCTCTCTCTCACTCTCGTTGATGAATGCAGATATGTGCTGATTAGCTCTCGTAACGGGCCAGGTGGGTAGCGTACTGCCATGAGTCCATGACGCTAATGTCTGATTACTCCATATTGTCATTGTGATATTTTGTGATTACATTCTGAATCTGCCCCGTTCTCTGTCAGGTAAATACAGTAGTAGGTAAGCCTACAATGTCTTCCTCTGATGTAGCCATAGCCTACACTGTAAGTCAGTAATAGGCTATAGGCTACAGTGGAGTAAATGGTTTGGGGTCCTTCTGTAAGTTATTTTGGGGTACAATTTGGTTTTGAAGACAAGCTACAAGCAGCAATACCACAGGCCAAGCAATCACCCGTTCCAAACAGGCACATTTTCAACGAGCGCTCTGTACTAGTTTTTATTAAATTCTAAATGTTTCTTTTTTTATTATTATAATTGTTCTGGTGCAAAGAACCTTTGTTTAATATCCAATGACAGCAAATAAAATTTGTTTTATGATTTGATGAAATTGTAAAAAAAAACAACAAAGGAACAAAAATAGCTTGTTGCATTATCCCAGTTATGTCATGAATTCAGGCAGGCAGTGAGTTGTTCACTTTTCAACATTTGTATCAGCCCATAAAGACAATCGAGCGTATATGTATTTTTCTGAGGCAAACTACAAATGAAGACATAGTTGTTCAGGAAAAATAGGTATTATATGATCACAATGTACAGTCTTCTAGAAAAAAATTGGGATCAGTGGTGGAAAGTAACTAAGAGCTTACCATTTACTTAAGTACTCTACTTAAGCTTTGAAATATTTGTGCATTACTTCCATTTTACAGTTAATACTTTTTTTTTTACTTAAGGATATATTACTTGTCCGCATTAAAATGTCTAAAAACGACTAGACCTATGTTATATATTTTGTTAAATTGTGAACTTACATTATACCAAATGTTTCCAACAATTTTTAAACCCAGAGAAATCTGTCATTTAATTTAAGGTAACTGTACAGGGTTTAATGGTTTTACCCAGTTTTAAACATGTTACGATACACTTTTTAGATCTTGGTTTCTTCTTCTTGTTTTAAACAATATACTGTATATACTGGATAAAGGCTTTTAGTCATCGGATGACTGGATCTTATATTATCAGAAAAACAGGCTGGACAAACGTTAGCTGCAGCTCGTCTCACAGCGTCTCCGCCGACGTGCCAAACAGCGTCGGATAAAACACTTTTTCACTGCTTTATTATGTGTTTTTACCGGTTTTAATCACCGAGAATGTTTTTTTGGAGGAGACCTCTGCAGATAATTCAGCTCCCAGATAAAAACCACCTGAATGATGAACACTGAAGGAATCCTTACCAGGAGAAGCTGACTGCAATGACGGCAATGGTGGTGAAAACAGCAACTCCCATGCCTCCAAGCTATTTACAATGTCAACAAACTGTATTTTGTTGTTGTTTTGATTGAGAGATCCCTAGTGTAAAAAAAAAAAAAAAAAAATTTCATATTTTACGTTTAAGTAACATATTGAATGCAGGACTTTTAACGGAGTATTTATATAGTGTAATATTGCTTCTTTTACTTCTGGGTCTGAATACTTCTTCCTCCAATGGCTAGGCTCAAATTGGCACATTAATCACTTTAGATAACTGAAGTGTTTAATATAGTTGTTATTGAATTATTAATTAGGCAGAGAAGTGTGTACTCAAGTAATACTAGTGATTTAATCCACAAGGGGATTATTGCAACGTGACACATTATTAAATTAAATCTACAGGTCAAGTAGGAATTAAAAACAATGAAACTCAGATGCGAGGCACACAGTGTGTTACCTTTCTGGCAAACAGACTTCAATGTGTTGTCCTATTATAAACACACATGCACACGGAATACCAGTGGGAAAACAATCTTAGAGACATGCTCCAGCTCTCTGGATGCCTTTAGCCTGTGGATAAATTAGCCTGCCCTGGAGACAGTGCCGTTTGGGCTTATCTCCAACCTCCTCCAAATTGAGGTGGGAGTTGGTGGCACCCAGAGGTATAAAGGAGATTTTGCCTATCCGACAGGGCATTAATCTCCGCACCTTCTAAGCATCCGGCAAGTTTTCGAGCCCTGATCCCTCTGGCCATATAAAGATTTGATATCACCATGCATCCTACCAGCACCTTGTTGCAACCCTTTGAGAGTGAGTTCCTGAGTACATAGCTTCAGTGCGGGAATGTAGCTATCAGTTTAGTATATAGTGTAGATAGGAATAGTAACAGAGGATGTTAAATTACTGTGATGCTTATAACCAGACCCTCTTAGGTGGAGGCTCAGCTATCAAGTGACTTCATCTAAAGATGCTGTCTATGCTCTGATCACTGCAACAGATTCATATGACTACTCTCTGTGACGCACACTGGTGACAAACATGTATTCGGTTTCTAGAGCTTTATTGCAGCAGTTATTGAAAATAGAACATAAAACAGGTAGTTCGTAAATACTGTACATAACGTACAGTATAAACATTAACCATACACTCTTGAACTCTGACATTAACTACCGCAGATCTAACACTGTACAAACATATCTATATGCAACCCTACCATAGTCATCATTCATACTAGTAACCTGTTTTTTGCATTGTATATATGTGGATCGCACCTTATTTGCACCTTAGTGTTATCCTGTTTTTTTACATTTTGCACCTACTGTTATGTTATCTTAGTCTTTTGTACAAACGTATATTTGCTCTCTTTGTATCTGCACTCTTTATTTTGCAAATGCTGCACTGCAGTTTCCATCAGGATAAATACAGTTTTATCTTATCTTATTTAAAAACACCAACCATAATAAGTCTTTTGAGATAACTTTAAATTACAGTAACAACTTGAATTAAAAAGAAATGTAGTAGCTCCAGGTTTCCCTTCAAGGCAGCTAAAGCCTTCCTCTCAAGGGTAAAAATGTTTTCTGTAATTGATGATTTTGACTGACCATAATACAATTTTCAATGTTAACTGATTCAATTAAAGTCTTATTCAACCGTTCCATAAGTTTCCTTTCATTAAAAACAATCCAAACATCTACACGAAAAAGAATGTCTCTGGAAGCCTTTTTACAGACTAAGGGGCCATCCACACGGAAACTCTTTTTGGTATAAACGCACAAGTTTTCAACGTTTTGGCCGTGACTGTAAACGCGCTGCCTGAAGACGCACTTTTTTGAAATCTGGTCCCAGGGTGAAAAAATTCGAAAACGGCAGCCCTTGCAAAGCCGCATTCTTGCGTATCAATGATGTCATCGCCACACCCCTCGACCTCTAGCCTTCGACCTCTTATCCCGCGACGACTTTTCATAACAACAACAATTCACTATCAGTCCACACAAACGATTCTGGTTTCCTTCTTCTTGTGTTTGGTTTCGTCTTCTACTGTCTGTTTGTATACTGCATGCTCTGCCTCTTCTTCTCCATTTTTGGTGAATTTCTGTAGCAGAAACAGCGCCACCTATAGGCCTGGAATATGAAGTATCGTGTTGAGTCGTTTACAAATGGATCCGTTTGGACGCAACTATTCTTGAAACGATGCCAGGGAAGATCGTTTTGGTATGTGTGGACGTGGCCTGACTCAAGTTTGGTCTTTACGACAGAGAAGCAGAGATGAGAGACAAGTAATAAAAAAAATAAACATGATTTTGTCTAATCAGAATTTAGCCTTCTCTAATGTAATACCTGGGCAATCATCTTATGACATTGAATATATATATATATATATATATATATATATATATATATATATATATATATATATATATATATATATATATATATAGGATGGTTGACTCCTGTAGAATACACAGGGCTTGTGAGTGAGTCATATTGAGTGAGTGAGTGTGTGTGTGTGTGTGCGTGCGTGCGCGCCGGCTGTTGTATCGTCATGTATCGCGGGGAAACACTAAATATAAAGCCATACAGTTACCTAACAGCTTCCTGGTGGCGCTGCCCACAAACACTGTGAGGACGCAGGTCAAAACTATGACTCACCACTGAAGTGTAGGAGCTCAGGGTGTCCATTCATGGAAAAACTATTCAAATACAACACTGACGTCACACAGCTGCTAGCTGCTGTTAGTACAGGCTTCGGACTAAAGACCCTGACGTGATGATGTGATGTATTTACAAAAGCTCTCTGTGCTGATTATGTGTTTAAACCATGACCATGCCAGAATTTAAATAGAGAGTTTGGAACATAGATTGCCAATATCAGGTCTAATGTAAACAACACCCTTACAATTTTTCCAGTGTTAAAAAGATAATTTGACAAAGGCATGTGCTGTTTTAAGCTTTCAGTTGCACTCTATAACCAGCATCAGGAAGAAGGTAGTTTAGGTCATATGGCTCTAATGTGGGACTAATGTGAGTGTTATATACAGTAGACTGTAAAATGTGGATTTTCAACTCCAGTCTGTTTGCAGCATGGCTCTATTGATAACAAATAATGTCAGTCCATCACAGTGAGCTGCAAACTTGGTGCAATAATGTCTATCTTAATATAATGGTTCTAAATTGTGGGGCTTTGTGAGTAAGGCAATGTGTGTGCAATGTCTTTGCAAGATGGTTGCAAATTATGAGCATGCCAGCGATTAAGCTTGCAGAATAGTAAGGCAATATTTATGTGTCTGTTTGTCATTAGAATTCTTTGTGCCCCTCAGCTTTAAGTCAGTGGAAAAGAGCCGCCATCTGTATCTGTATTCATGTTCTACTGGCAAATGTTTCCCAGTATGTCCCGGCCCACCTGTTTCATTTGGACATTGGATGTGTCTTTGGTTATGAATCGTAGTACTGCAGGATGAGCCATACCTGTGACGGCATGAGAGGCATTTGATAAAAGGCTGCATTTAGATTCAAGCTCACATCCTCCACGATGTCCTCTCTGTCTCTCGGGTGATTCATGCCGACTCCTCCACCTCTGCTCACCATGTAAATCAGCAGAGCAGCTAAAGTGGCCTGTTTGCACACACAACCTGCTATTACCACTATTCCCGCCACTGTGACGACGCTCACACCTGTCGGAGCCACAGTGAAGCTTCTTGTTTCCCATCTCAGTGTCACTCTTAATGTCTTAATTATCCTCAGACTAGATTTTAAAGAGGGCTTAATACTTCAGAGGGTATCGGAGCCAAACAGAGCAGCAGGGATCCTATCACAGGAGAGTAAATCTTGAAGATCTTTTGGACTGCTCTCAGGATTGCACTTACTCTGCCAGTCACTGTGGCTCAAGAAGAGAGGAGCTTTTCAAAACTAAAGTTGATCAAGTCATACCTGAGGTCAACCATGTCCCAGGAACGGCTCACTGGCCTTTCCGTCCGTATCAATCATTCAATAGGGGAGCAGATTTCATACAATAACATCATTGATGATTTTGCAACAAGGAAGGCCAGAAAGGTCAGGTGTTAGTTTAGTTATTTATTTTATATTTTATTTGTATAATATTTCATATTATTGTTGCTCTCTGCTCTTGTTACATGTTTTATATATCTGATTGTATATATTTTTGGCACATATATATATATATATATATATATATATATATATATATATATATATATATATATATATATATATATATATATATATATATATATATATTATAACAACAGAAGTGAAAGAGAAAATTATATTTCTCAATTGCACAAATCTTTTATTAGAACATTTGAAAAACACACTTAAGAGAATCCAGTTATTTAAGTAATGCAATTACAACAGGAAACACACTTTTTAAGTTGCACGATCTCCACCTCCAATATTTTCAAAAGACAATGAACACAATTCTGCACAAAATATGGCAGTATAAGTAATAAGAACTTAAAATAAATATACACTATTTTCTTATTTTTGACTTAACTACTTTACTACTTACGGCGCTCGAACCCTGGGTGTAATTCACTGTAGAACCTCCTCCTGGAAGGCGGGTACTCTGTTGAAGTTTAAAACTATTGGATCTGAACCACTCTGGATCTGCCATAACCAATCGCTAACGTTTGGTCGTGACGTCGGCTTAGCATCGCTAGCGTTAGCCTTAGCCAACTCATTCACCACTAACGGAGTGAGCTGGAAAATCAAACTTTTCCCGAGGGCCACAACTTCATGGCCACCAATAAAACTCAGCAAAGATTGTTCTTGCTCGGGCTTTAACCGCTGGATATTCGGCAGCGTTGCCACAATGGACCGAATGGCTTTGCTTGCATCTTTCTCCGCCGCCATTACGGAACTACAACTCAAACTAGCGCACAACCTCAATGTCATCGTTCTCAGCCACTTCCTGTGTTCGCTTATTGGACCGGTAAAGATTTGGCTGGAGAAAAACCCGCGAATATACTGCAAACCCAGACAGAGTACTGAAGGAAAATGAAAATTGAGCGGAAGTACGTAGGAGGGCAGAGCCAGGTTAGTACTAAACCCCTTCATACACAGGAGACAGGAGAGGACTGTTAATGTCAGATCAGCGTAAAGATGTAGATGGAGTCTGATACTCTGCCAGACAGAGAAATTATTAAGCAACCACGAGGCTTTGTCTGACTCTCCGCAGATGTTCCAGGATGTCAGGGGGGGCTTTACGTTCACTCTGTGAAGATGACCAATCAAGATACTATACTATAGTACATCTCTCTTGGGAATTGAATTACAATATGAATATTTGTATTCATGCTTTCCATGACTGCGATGGAATCATATTAAGTACTATAATTATTATAAGTTGCATATTTTCTGGAAATCTTTTACACCAAACTTTTGTGAATGATAATCCAGGTACTACCAGATGCACATTAGACATGAACATGTGCCTGAGAGCCATAATTTATTTTTTTAGTGGAGACATCGAAGGCCATAAAAAACTACTGCTAGGCTGTAATGGATGGTGGCATTACATAACTGTCAGTCCATTTACCCCTTTAACTGTAATTGTTCTTAGAATAGAACTAGTCCCCGCTACCTTGCCATTAATGAGTTGACCTTCGACCCTCTGTATCCAACGTGGCATGGAAAATTGAGCTATAATAAAGCAGACCTGTCTGTGCATACGGATATCTTTGGCTGTGAAGTGTTATTGTCTAGGGAACATGGTAAATACAAGCATTGGTGATACCAGATGAATATGATAACACGTTTTGGTCTTAATAAATATTTAAAAACAAATCTTAATGAATATTTTTGATTAAATGAAAAGGTTATGTCATATTGGCATTACTTAGGCTCTTTGATAAGCTAGTTGATGATGGCTAATTAAGGGTGCCATTATTCAAAACAGGATATGTCTTCAAAGAGTAGTATTTGAAAGAAGCTCTCATCTTTATTCTTGTGTTGACAGTTTGAAACTGGGATGGATGATTTCCCCCAAATTATGACTAATCCTGCAGGTGCATTGTTGAGCCACGAGGCCTGTCCAATCTCCTCCTAAGTCCTCAGAGCAGTGGTGTTAAATACCCAGCTCAAACACGCATTCAGGAAATGACAAAGCTTTAATTACATGCATCACCATGTGGGGCTATTAGCCCTTGCTAACTAAAGCTACAACTCCACTCTAAATATGGGTTTAGCGTTCAGTTTCATTGCCAGGGAAACTAATGCAACATCCTTCTTTTGTCTATTTCTGTCCAATATTGCAGATCAAAGGGAAGTTGTGCTGCATGTCACCCTGCATGAGAGATCAAAATGTTCTCTTCATGTTTCACCATCAAACGGATGCAAGATGAGAAAGCGGGAACCATCTATCTGATGAGCTTCTTAAAAGCATTTGACAAACTCAGGGCCTTGTATCGCTCGATGCAGTGGTTGTCTAACATGTATTATTTGCTTTAACTCAAGTGTCTGCAGTGGTTGGTGGAGAAAGGGCTACTTGACTAACCCTTGTGCATCACTAGGGACATTTGGGGCTTTTACATTTTAAATTTTTTCGATCATTTTGGCTGTGTTGAAGCTACATTTGGTAACTTTTTTTTAACAATAACTAACTTTTTTTTAACAATAACGTTTTGTCTAATTTGCTTAAACTGTCACTATATTCTGACAGCACTACACAAATCAGATAATCTGTGGAAAAAACATGTTTCTCTGCCTCCTCCTGGTGCTCCTTAAGGCATGAGGAAAACAAACAAAGAGCTGAGGAGTCTCTACCCAGTGTCACTGACTGCTCGTGAACTGCTGTGAAACTGCAAAACTAGGCAGCGCTGATCAAATATGAATCAAGAACGATATATTTTCCCATTTCGATCGATATCAATATTTATCACAATATATTTTTTTGTTTGAATTGCATCCTGAATGAAGCCGGAAGAAACCAGAGGTTTAATTACACTTAAGAGTTTAGTTTATTAACAAACAAAAAAACATGCCTTTACAATATTCAGCGCAATGTTTTTGTTGAGATCTCACATTACAAATTCACATTATGGTATTATTGTATTATTCACATACTGGTCAACGGAGCTGTAGTGCTCTCTACTGGCAAAAGAAAATATAGCCCTGTTTTCCTCGTACAGTAATTTCCAATTATGTTTTCCTTTTTTGTGTCTGCAAAATCAGCAAGTGCAAACTAAGTGAGTAGTCAGTTTTGTCTACATTTCTTTTAACTTTGTAAACAACCTAAAACTACGTAAAAGCAACATATTAAATGTAAACTCCTGCCAAGAAAGCATCTCAATACAATACAATACAATAAGAAATAGCGCTCCTTATATTTTTGCTCCTTTTTGAATGTTTTTCATATGGGCACTGACCGCGAAAGACGACACGATTGATTGTTGTTGTTGTTGTTGTTGTTGTAACAGCTGTTAACAGTAGACAAACTAATGGTTTGAACTTGCAGGCTGTTTTTGTGTGGACTCGAGCCAGCATGAGTCCACATTTTCATACTCTCGGTGTGGTTGCTGAATGGTACCTGGTCAGGTGATGGAAAAGATTTGTTGCGTTTCCCGTCCTTGCTGGCACCAACTGCCGACATATTTTGCAGACCGGTTTAATCTGCTCCTTGTGGCTTTAGTGAAATCTGAACCATTTTTACACAACTGACGTGGAAACTTACAAATGCCATTTGGAGCACTACGGGGAGGCAGAGGAACACGATTTTTTCACAGATTGTGTGTCTCAAGATATAGTGACATTTTCAGCCAATATGACAAATAGTTATTTTCATAAAAGTTACCCAATGTGGCATGAATGTATGGCAAGGGTGTGAGCTTGTTTTTGTCCGTCTTTGTCCGTATTTGTATGTCTTTGGTGAATCCAAACTAACCTTTCAAAAACGAAAGTCACACAGTAACACAAACAAACTAACCGATCGAGGCAGCGGTAGACCAGCAACTCTCGTGTTCTGCGAGGTAAAATTACTGTTTTTGTCAAAGGAATTTGAAAAGAGCATTGATAACAGCTTAAGTTCCCTGTCGGAAAGGGCTGTCTAACGGCAAGGTAAAGCAGAGAAAATATTGTTAATATAGCGTACACTAAAACTGATATTGATGTTCTTGTTTGGCTAAAATACATTTTGCTGCTGCCTTCGTCCACAGCAGTACATTACTTAGCTTTCATGCCAGTAGTCCTGCCTGCCTCTCCAAACTGGGGACATGGCAATGGTGTATGCTGTTAGTAAATGCTGTTTCACAAACAATTTGATGAAAATATTAATTTTTCTTTTCCAGACAAAGAGATACATGCTGTGACTCTTTATTTTTTAAATTTATTTAGTTAAAATACATATGAAACAGATACAATAAATAATATTCCAAAGATTTACTTTAAAGTGTTACAAAAGTTATCACAAACTGTACACATCATGACAGCAGTTGTTCTTGCTCAGTATAGATTTAACCAATATGCAAACAATTACAGATTAAAGCTCTAAACTCCTAAACATGAAATAACTTGATAAGGTAGAGTTGGCTTCACTGGGTCTCCAGCCTGACTAATTGTTCACAACTATTACAGAACGTGTATAAATTCCACTCAATAACAAGTCTGAGCGGTTCAAATTATCACCAAACAAGAGAAATACATTGTGATGTCTCTATCTCCATAAGTTCACAACAACTTCTTAAAGGGATACTTCACCGATTAGCATTAAGCTTTGTATCAGTAGAAACCCGGTAGTATTTTCGAATGACCGTGCTTCCCTCCCTCATGTCCCCCTGAGACGAGAGATCTCTGTATTGTGGGTCTGGAAAAAAGCCTCATCTGAAGCTTTTTTTGCCCAGAGGCTATGGACCACAGCCAGCTAGTTCCGCATGTTTTCAACTCGGCCATAGGGGGTGGGACTGTCACTACTGATGCGAGTCGAGTGTCAGCCATCTTGAAGCTAAGCTAAACAGGCTCTCTCTTTTCAGCAGCAAACTTTTACAACAATTATGTGCATTCAAACTACCGCACATGTGGACCACCAGGATACATTGGTACAGATCGGAGAATATGCAGGAAACTTTATTACAGACAGAATACTCGACACACTACACGAGCTTTGCCTGCTATGGAGACCAGCACCTCAGCCTGCGGTGTCGCTCGATGCAGCTAGCCGGGTAAGAGGACATCGAAAGCGGTGTGCGTGAAAGCGGAAAAGAGGACCAAGTGCAGGAGTTCAAGCTAGGTGGAAAGCTAACGCTAGGCGGCCACCTGTCCCATCCATCCTGCTTGCAAGACAACAAACTGGACTACATCCAACTTCAACGAAACTCCCAACGTGAGCTCAGAGACTGCTGTGTTTTTGTTTTTGTGGAAACATGCCTGAACAACAATGTACCAGACTCCGCTATCCAGCTACCAGGCCTGCTAGCCTTCCGAGCAGATGCTGCTCTGTCGGGTAAGACTCGTGGAGGTGGGCTGTGTTAACAGGGACACGGACTGGTGCAGAAATGGGGTGCTTTTATCCAACTACTGCTAACCGCTGGTGGAGTTTGACTGTTAAATGCCGACCATTCTACATCACACGCAAATTCACGGCTGTGTTTATACTCAGTGTTTACATCACACCAAGTGCTAATGCTACCAATGCATTAGCTGAACTTTACGGAGCCTATAATGTGTGTGCGCTAAATGTAGCCTGTTTCGTATGTCATTTTTATATAATGTTGTTTTTATATAATGTTGTTTTTATATATTTTAAATGTGTAACACCACTTGAGCCACGATGCAACGTTGTTTCGTGTATATGGTTGAAATGACAATAAAACACAGTTGAGTTGACTGTCTGCCTCACTGTCTATGTCTGTAACCGGTAGGCGTGGCTTGGGAGTGGACTGTAGGGAAGCGAAGCAAGTGCATTCTGGGAATTGTTGTCTTTCATCCACATGAGCCAAAAATACATTTTCTGGCTTTTCTCGGTCTAGAAGGCACCAACTTCTAAAAGAAAATTCACATTTCTACTACATAAATGACCCAATTTAATACATATTCATCTTTCCAGCGGTGAAATATCCCTTTAAACTTCTTTTGAATATATACAAACAGTGCCATTGACAAGTATATATACAAATGTAAACACAAGTTTGAAATTTTAAATACTCTAAATATATTCATTTTTTGACATTTTACCTCATTGGGTGTGTTTTTAAAGTGGTGAGAGGCATGCTACAAGTAAAAATATTTCTTGTTAATATTAAGGGCAGCACAAGGGACAAAAAGCATCATAAGCATGTGCAAGTAAGATAACAGTACATAGCCATTTTTCTATTTGCTATGTTGGTTTCTTATTAGTTTCTTATTACTCACGTATGAAGAGAAGCTGAGTCAATGTTCTGTGTTAGATGCATTGAAGTTAAGTTCATATGGTTTGATGCAAAAAACATGCATACGATTTGCAAATGTTTTATGGATTAAAATTCCCTAAATTTGTAACTGGTGAGAAAAAACTGTTACATAATAAAGTTTTTCTTCCTAGATTTTAAATTAAGATTACCAGCTGTGTTACTCTACTTGATGTTTTTGGTGTTGTTTGGCTTTTGAGCCTTCGCTAAGCTCCACTCTCTTTTGTTATTGTTGCTACGCCTGTCAAGCTTTCCTTTTTATGCATCATGCAGTTTACAATGATAATGGTGGCAGATTTACCGCTCGAAACACATTGTCATTTTCAAAACAATGGGCCCTTTATTTCATTTCTCATTTAATTCATCATATGCTTTATTGTTTGTATTTTCAAACCTCCACTTTTAACTTTATAAGAGAAAAGGCTCTTAGGATGAGGTCTAACCAATGTGTTGGGCGAATGTAATGCTATCTCAGGTAACAAACTTAAACTTCCCCAAATCCAATTTGGCAGGACAGAGATTAAACTTCTGACACAGTGGGGAATGTTAAACAGTTGATGTGCTAATTTTTTTTTACCTGTAACTTCACAATAGAATGCATTATGAAATGCTACTGGCCCTGGATGTAAGGCTGGGTTAGGTTTTGACTAGCCTATAACCTTGACGTTCCTCTTCCGGGATTGCTCCGGTGCTGCAGGAAATTCTGCCGGATGCATGTATTTTCCGTTCCCTTTCGCTTTCTTTGTGTTGGAATTTTAAACTCTGGTGGATTAATGGGGACTATGGTTAACTGTTCCTCAGATCTTTGTAGGGTAAATTGCGACAGCTAGCTAGACAATCAATCCAATCTGAGTTTAATCTTGCACAACTATTTTACAGCGGCTCCGTACGGAGCTTAGAGCCGCCCAAGACGATTGCGATTGGTTTAAAGAAATGCCAATAAACCAGAGCAGGTTTTTCTCCCATGCCGGAATGCTGTGTGGGGTAGCCAGACCCTCCTCCGCTCTGGAGCGTGTGGATGGTCTGGCAAAGCGAGACAAGGTTTCGACTAGTTAGCCAGGTATGCTGATGTTTGCTGCTTAGAGCAGATAAACACACTATAATCAATTTCTTACATTTTTGGCCTTGTATTTTTCATTTTGGAGAGGGTAAAAAAAGAAGAAACCAAAAGCTTGCTGTGTCGAGTTACGGTTGTTAAGCAATGATTGGACACTATTTTTCTATCATTAGCACATGCTCATGAGGGACATTTGCAGTGTAAACAACAGAATTATATTTAATAAAGTTATAGGAGTAATAAGATAAGTCTGATTTGTTGATGCTGCTCGTTCAATTTGCAATTAGGGTGCCGAAATAGATCTGGTGTGTACAAAAATAAATATGAAATCGTTATATTTATTATCAGAATCAGAATCAGAAATAATCCCAGGGGGAAATTATTTAATTATTATTAAGTCTTGCCGGGTTTTGGGGGGAAAAAAGTATTGTTAAGTTATTTCCAACACACTTTGATGTGACTGTTGTTTATCTCTCTATACTGTCTTTGCTACATGTATCTGCTACAATTTCTATAAATCTGAGAGTCCTGTTGACTTTTCTAATAAAAAATGCAGGTAGCAGTGGCTGGTTAATGGCCACTTTTACACAACAGTGACAGTTGTGTCAGGTGGATTTTAGGAGAGATTTACCCAGTACTTGTGGATGCTCAATTACCTGTATATTGTATTGTATTTTTAATCAAGCAAATGCTTTCATGGTATTGAGCAGCATAGCCCTATAACTTTGTGTCATTTTAAAGTAAAACGCCAACTCACTACAGAGCTGGAGGGCCAGAAAAAAATGTTTCTTCTCTCTTGTTGAAGAGGTTGATACAGCTGTATGTGAATCACATAGGACTTCTTTTAGTCAGGCCTACCATTCATGTGGTCTGTGTAAATGTCTGGCAAATAAAGCCTTTCTGAGAATTTGAAAGCAGATGTATGAAAAACAAACTTTTGAATTGAATGACAGAGAGTGCTGTGCATAGCCAGCTCTGTAGAGCACTTGAAGAACCCAATGTCAAATGACTGAATAAGAACCATTTCAATACAACCTTGTTTTTTATAAACATATAAACTTCTTGGGATGAATTTTCATACAACATGCTCATAAGAGACTCAGCAACTCTAAACGAACGTCTTGCTTCCTTACAGAGGTGGTGTTCTCACTCTACCTGCGACCATCAGGGGGTCTGTGGAGGTTTGGGTGAAGGACACGACCCTTGACTCTCAAAGCTTGCTGCTGTTCCCGGCCACTGCAAGGTCAAATATCACAAAACACAACACATTATAGAGGATTTTTTTTCTTCTCAATTTGTGGTTACTAAGCAGGTTGTTTCTCTAGTCCTCAGGATGTACTGTGATCATAGGCAAAAAAACAACTTTGATTGACCCAGCTGGTTCAGGTCACATTAAGCAGCAGAGCCAAATGATTGTTTTTAAGAGAGGGGGTTTGTGTCAGCCAGGGCATGTGGCAAAAAACTATAGTATAAGGGAAACTTATTAGTGATTAAAATGTTGTCCTTTAATTTTTTTGACAAAGTGTGGCATGCATCTGCATCCACATGAGTTGTAAAGGTCCCACTTGCAGTGTTGACAATATTGTTGGCACTTTTGTGTATGTGCGTATGTGCATACGTTGATGATTTATCTTTATCTGTAGTTGATTTTGGAGCTTTTCAATGTACGTTGTCCTCATACTGAGTACTGCAACAGCATTGACATCAGCAGTGACGATATACAGTTTCAGTGTATTTTGTTGAAAGAGTGAGACAATTTGCCAAGGCATAAAAAGACAAGCTTAACTCTGTAACGGCAAATGAGCTTTATAAGTGGTCTTACATTTTGAGTTTGAATCCCACAACCACTGTAGGCCTGAAAATTGACTCTAAAAGATTAGCTCCTTCTTGGAGCATAGTGGCTGTTAGGCAATTACGATGGATTCCAGCATTTTGCACAGTGGGAAAAAAAGATAAAGATAGGCTAAGACTGCATTGGGGAATCACAACCAGGATTTTTAACTTCACAAAACTATCACAACATTGACACATGTCAAACCCAACTTACAGCAAAATCCTCTTCTCTGTTTGCATGTTTTAAACACTTGTACTTTTGCCAAAATATAGCTAAACACACATTTACCATTTTAAACCTCACACACTACTCTATTGAGCTTGTGAGCAGGTTTGAAACCTCCTGCTCTTCCACTGATCTGGACAACTGCTATGTCTTAGCTGTTCCTGTTGCTGACTGTCATTTTAGGATTATTTATAATTCTTCCTTTATAACATTACTTATAGCACGCTGTTTCATTTTTCCCAGCACAATGTATTCCCAATAATAGATATATAAATGATAAACACAATCCAAGTTGACTATATTCCCATCTTCTTATGCAGTGAGTGTTTATTACAGAACAATGTTTTGACAAGAGCTACAGAAGACTTGGTTTTTGCTTATGATCACAGTTTTTTTTTTTTTAAACCAAAGCTTATAAAGTAGATTTACCACTGAAAACGGGTAATCACCTGTAATTTCCTATTCGTCAGATGGGGAGTAGATGTGGCAAAAGAGGAAGAAACATTGATAAGATGTAAAATATGTAATTACATTAAAAAAGGGGGGAGGCACAGTTAGCCTTCCAGCAACTGTAAAACTGTCTTACAGTATTTACACATGGTATCTTATTAGCTAGCAAACTAGACAGCAAAGCACAGAGATGATATTAATGTAACCTGACTCTTGGTAAGACAGTGAATACATTTCCCCAAATCTCAAAATATCCCTTCAAGCTCATTGTTTATGTTTTTTTGAGTTTTACAGAAAAATACAGACTTTTTAGGAATAGATTGGACTAAAATAGTCTCTCAAAATTGAGAAATTTTTCTTTTTAAAAAACTAAATGTAATTTAATTTTCAGTTAATTTGATTTACTGATGTTTTATAATATTCAAAACAAATATAGCTGCATTGATGGATTTTGTTTTAAATAAGAAAACCAAAGATTAAGATTGAAAATAATGTAATCTCCCTGAAGGAAATGAAGGAAGAAGCTCAACAAGACAGAGCTGCACAGCACAGCATCAAGTTCTGTTCAATGTCACATTCAGGAGCTTCTAGAAAGCTCTGTAAATATGACTGCTTTGAGACTGGGGGAAACGGGAGTCAGGGATAAAAAGAAGTGTCTGTACCTCTCCCAGGGCGTGCCAGTGTGTGATGGGCTTACGCGGGTAAGCCAACATTTCGTTCCAGTGATCTCGTCCAAGACCCTCAGCATCTGGCCCGGTGCGACACACACCGATCACCTCATTGTGTCCAACCCTGTTCGTAGTAAAACACACATTTGGATGCACATTGTAAAGCTTCTAGTAGTCCTCGAACAGACACAGAAAATCATGACTAAACTCAACAATTAAATGCATATTTCACCAGTCTTAGATCAAATAAATGTATCGAAAAGAAGCTGAAAGTTTATCAAGGTCAGTTCTAAACCAAACAACAATCAATTACACCCCTTCTAAAAGCAGGCAAATGTATTTAAACGATCAGTTTCTGTGTTCGAGAGTTTTTGTTGATCAAAGTTACACTTCAAAAACCCAAAACTCTGTGGCCGGGTTGGTTCAGTGGGTAGAGCAGGCGCACATATACAGAGGTTTACTCCTCGACGCAGCGGCCACGGGTTTGACTCCGACCTGCGGCCCTTTGCTGCATGTCATTCCCCCTCTCCCCTTTCATGTCTTCATCTGTCCTATGAAAAATGAAGGTCTAAAAATGGCCAAAAAATATAATCTTAAAAAAAAAAAAAATCTCTCTCATTCCATGTGTGTATTGTGTTGACTTGTTGCTAGCACGTTAGCATGTACTATAGAGACAGCATCTAGTGACTGCTTGACCTACCGATCATAATCCATCACCATGATGGACAGACAGACTTGTTCCACGTTCTCCGGGGGAATGTCGAAGATGATGGCCTCGTTGTACACTGGATTGAGCGTGCTTTTCTTGGTGGTTGTTTTTCGCTTCTTCAATCTCCGTCCATCACATATCAGGTAAACCTTCACATAAGGGTCTGGGAGACACGTTTACTGTCATATGATGATGATGATGTCAGAAACGAACAATACAAATGTTAAGGGAAAAGATGCTGAATGTAATATGTTCACATGTCTTTTAACATTGAGTTCAAAGCCTCTTTTTCATATAAAAGTACAGCTAAGACACATTCTGACTCGGATTGTAATAGGTTCAATAATTTGTTCTCATTAGCCTCCCTGTGTCCCCATTTCTATTCTAAGTGGCCACTTGCTGTCTTGTTTCAGCTAAGATAGATTTATGGCACAGTTTGTGCTATCGATGTATGCCACATCTTATCTGCTGTCAGGTTACCTGAGGAGCCAGTGATGTCCATGGCTTTGAGGTTTCTGCATTTGATGACTGTTAGGGTCATTCTTCCTGCTGTGGGAAGATAGCACAGCGAGTACATGATCTCTCCCAGGTCAACACTCTCCTGGAGGACAAAAAAAAAGAAAAGACTGCGAATCAAAATGCCACAGCAAAGGCGTAAACAGGTAATTAAATAAAGGAAGTTGCATTTTGTCAGCTGGTTCTTAACATTTTAGCAGCGAGGCATGGCATGCTGTGATATTTTGATTAGTTATTCTTATTTGTCACTATTCTCTCATCTGCCGGCTTTTAGTCACTTGTTTCTTAATAGTTGGAATGAACGATTTGTTTTTTGGCCACACTATCTGTGTGGCTGCAGGGATGGCAGTTGCCGTTGGTCCACTGCTTTTTGTCCAATCTGAAATATTTCAACAACTATTGGATGGTTTGCCATAAAATATTGTACAGGCATTCATGGCCACTATAAAATGAATCCCTCTTAGTCTGATTATTCCCTGAACATTCCTCTAGCACCACCATGATGTTGCCATTTTTAGTTTAAAGTAAAATATCTATCTATATATATAGATTGACAAATATTAGATGGTTTGCCATGACATTTGGTTCAGATTATCATGACCTCCTCATGATGAATTATCACTTTTGTGAAATCCGGACTTTTCATCTAACGCCATTATCAGATCAACATTTTAATTTGTCCAAAACATTGGTTTGTGAGGTATTGTGAGCATGTTATTATGCTTATGATAGTATTTATCTCAAAGCAACACTGGGTCTAATACAACCTCTGTTCTGCTCAGCTCATCTTTTTTTCTGGCTTTATTATTTGCATCTAGCAAAGTAAATATTAGTGTTAAAAGTCTTTCAGAACTAGAAAGTACTCCGAAGTAACAAGCTTGGAGGGACAAATGTGATTAAAGGCACGTCACTGCAGTCACATAGGGACCAAGTTGGCTAAAAAAAAATATTTTATTAATAATATTAATGATATTGTAATCTGTATACCTATGGTAGCACATACAATCATACATTGTGACTTTAAATATCAATTAAATGTATCACAATTCTACCCACAAACCTTGGGAAATGCTACATATGCCATAAACAAACACACACACACACACACACACACACACACACACACACACACACACACACACACACACACACACACACACACACACACACACACACACTTTATGAGTGATACATCAAACACCTTAATCTCAAGTATAAATCCACAAAGTACCTGAAGCTGCCCTCAGGTGTATCAATTCGACACAGGAGGAAGTTTAAGGTTAATCTATGCCCTGCAGTTTGAGGAGGCAAATATAATCTTTCTAGGTTACTACACAAGCAAGGCAAAGGAATGTCAAATCTAAGTACTTAAAAAAGAAAACAACTTTTAAATGTAATTTAAAAATCAACCTCTTGTCATTGACAGTACACAATAACACAATTAAACTTAATTGAGAAAATAGAGAATAATCTGCAGGCACTCTGTATGCAAAACTGAATATATAGTTATTTGGTAGCTATTAATATAGCCTACAGAAGCTATTGTGAACCTGACAACAATGGCTTGGTGTTTATCACAATGAAAACATTCATAAATAAAGCAGAGGCTCTTGAGTAAACTGTGATAAGCGTTAACGCAGGAGTGAAACGCATTATAGGCTAAATTACAAGTTCATATGAAGACATACCATCTACAATACGCTCTACCCTGTTTGTGTAATTACTTTACAGTAACGTTTGAGAAAATATTGCTGCAGTTCATATATCTCGTGATTGGATAATGTTACCCTGTTGCTATATTTATCTTATATCTGTGGAATACCCAGCAGTTTCTGGAAAATGTGTGTGGGTGTTTGGCTGATGAAAGTGATTTCCCAAAGCATTTGATTATGCAATATGTTCTACCTGCCTCTTTTGTGGAATGTTGTTGATGAATTCGGGCTATTAAAAGGGATTCAGTGCAATACTTCATGTTAAGGCCTTTCTAAAAACAGTATTTACTGTGAGTTTCTTTCCTCAAAGAAAGCACAGAAGAAGTATGTAGCAACTTTTCTTACATAGCAACAATATCCAAATATGTGAGATTTGGCAGCGTGTTAGTGTGAACACCAACTCACCGTAGTTGCTGCATGAATATCCTTCCACACTACAGCCTCCCTGGAAAGATCAGAGAGTTCAAAGAGGTTGTCCACCACCACCTCGCCAATCATATCATGGCTGGTGAAGCGGTCAAAGTCGTAGACGCTGAAGTGCAGCTTGCGGTTGCAAATCTCATCATACACCACGGGGAAACAGAAGGTCTCGTCAAACATGGGGTTCAGATTCTTGCGGTGGACGCGTGTCTGGAACTTCTTCTTCCTCTCTGGTAGCAGGTAGATCTTCACGTATGGGTCGGAGGTGCCTGTGAAGTCTTTGGCAGGCAGGTCCAAGGCCTTGAGGATTCTCACCACCAAAGCTTGCTCCTCGTGGTCGTAACGCAGTGAGAAGCTGAGCTTTCCACAAGTCTCCACGGGCTCTTTAGCCTCACCCTCTGAGTCCACAGATTTCTGCTTGTAGAGTTCAGGCTTTATTCTTCCAATGCTCACTGTAGAAGACTGGCGGAGAGGCACTGTGTCCATGCTGAAGTCAACACTGGTGACATTCATCTGGCGAGGCAGGTGGCGCCGGAATGAATTGTGCCTGTTGAAAAGGGCAAAGGGCATCTTGTAAATGTCTCAAGTGTCAGTGTTATGCATGAGTGGCTTTGTTATGATGGGCGCTAATGGTTTGTCAGGAGAGAACTGAATCTGAAAAGCATAATGCATACTAATATTGCGCTCATGACCAGTGTTGGGTAAGTTACTTTAAAAAAGTAATTAGTTACAGTTACTAGTTACGTCTTCCAAAAAGTAACTAAATTAGTTATTCAGTTACAAATTATGAAAGTAACTAGTTAGTTCAGAAAGTACTGTAACTATTGCGTTACTTTCATGTACATTTTTTTTTCATGTTTTTTCTGATGAAAAAACAGCTTCAAATATAGTAACGCGCCGCATTTTTTTGGCAGTAATGGCGTTATTAAGATGGGAAGAATAATCATTTAGATTACTCGTTACTGAAAAAAAGTAACGCCGTTATTTATAACGCTGTTATTCCCATCACTGTTCATGACATATTAATGTCCGGTAGAATAGCTCAGGAAATGGTCTTTGGTTGGTCTTTATTCTTCAGAAAAGAAGTCTAGTATAGAAGAATAAATATTTACTGTAGTCCCGAGACAACTCTTACCAGTAATGACTCTTAGCTTTCAATATGCTTGTTGCATGTTGGCAAATAATAGCTTAAAATGCTCAGTTATAAGGGATGTATTTTCTAACCTGAAGCTAAAAAGAAATATCTGATGTTCGCTACAGGGCTCTAAAAAGAAATTTGTTAAAGTTTTGTGACCTTTTTTGACATTTTTAATAAACCCTCCGCACAAGTAAAGAAATAAATAATGAAATTGCCATGTTACGACCTTTGATACACACCTGTATTCGAGCCTGGACGTGCTGCTTCTGCTTAACCTTGACCATTTATATCTCAATTTCCCTTTGCATTACTAAGTGCCTTGTATTAACAATTGTCTTTCACTGTGTACATTTTGATATCTGTGCAAACCATGTTGTACATCCCTCTATAAAGTAAAGCAAGTTTAACTTTATTGAGCGATGGCAGGGGGTAGGGGATGTTCGTTGTGGGGTGGTAATGGTGTTCTTTTTTCAATTTATGTAACTTCAATAAAGATAACTGTAAAAGAAAAGAAAATGCAATTAATGACCTCGCCAATATATGATATACATATATAGTCCTTTTGAGCCTGGTAAAATGGCTTAATTTTACCACACATCCTTGATTTTGTAGACAAACTAAGGACACTGACGTACACACTTACTGAACACAGCTGCTTTTGCCCTTAAAGTACAACCAGACAATAAAAGGACAAGTAGCCAAACTGACTGATTTTTTTCATCTTCATCACCACTGACCATGAGTTTTGAAAAATAAAATAAAAAACATCTCTCAGCATTCAGATTTAATATTGTTTACAAATTACCTGAATGCTGCACATTTCTGTGAAGTTGACAGCTTTTTTAAAAAAAACAACAACGGCCGTGTTCAACTCGCCGATCTTGTCACCTAGCAACTGGCCCTCCTCCTTTCTGACAGTAAGGCAATCACAACAATCTGACAGCCATGGCACAATAATATTGCACAGGAAGCACAGCTGAAAATGTAATTCTTTTCCACACTCAAGTATCGTAAAAACATAGAAGGCTTCATGTTGTCTAAGAGCAAGTACAAACCATTAGGAGAAATTGCTTGAAATACAACCAAAACACAACCCTTTAAACCAAAACATACACCAAATCCACCACTAACGCTAGGGATTAAAAACCTATTTGAATTGCTCTCTGTTTCAGTTTTCAATTAAAGAAAAAGAATTTGGAGGCAAGATAAGTTCAGTGACATTTTCTGTCTTCATTCCTAAAATTCAGAAAGTTACAAACACATACTTTTTTTGTGCTGTTTTCCAAAACTGGATGCTACCTGTTTAAAATATATTTAAATGGATAGTTGGTAAGTTAAGAGTTAATCACTTTTATGGATTATTCTTATTCTTGCCCCACAATAATTGTCAAAGAATCTCCAATAATGAAAATCATGGCCCCACTTTGTACTTTCAAGGCAGGCTGTCCATGATTTAGAGCTGAAACCATTAGTTAATAATCAGTTAAGTCATATTTCACATCAGATGCCAAATATTTGCTGGTTTGCTTCTCAAATGTGAGGATTCGCTGCTTAACCTTGTAGTAAACTGAATATTTTAGAAGATAATACAAATAATTGTTAATTGCAGCCCAATCACTGGCTTAATTGGCCTGTTGGTAAATACAGCTCATAGAAAATGTAACATTAGAAAGACCATTGGTTCTCTCTACCTGTCAGTACTTAAATGTAAAATAACAAAACATTGCAAACAGAATTTGGTTGGAAATATCAGGACTATATCAACCTTCTGTTTGTTGTTCAGTGCATTCCTCTTAAACTAAGATTGGCCCTGAAACAGTATTTGGTCTTGAGCTAAGAGCATGTCTTAGGTGTTTTTGACATTTTGTCATTCAAAAAGGAAATAATTAGTGATGAACAGGAATCACTGTGAAAAGAGTAGGTGGAAGGATGAAGGCAGTAGGTGTTGTAATCCTTAACCTGGCCATTCTGCATCCCTAGTGGGTGTATAATTCATGAAGACCTTGGTCTCAATTTAATTGAATTAACGAGCCTAACGACACACCAAAGCGATGTCAATAACGTCTTCCTTTGAGAAACTGAGTGCAGCTGCCTGGTGCGTCTCACTAGAAACCCAACTTCCACCATGACAGCTCCCACCCCACAGCACTGCTAATTATGGACATTCTAGTTTAAACACAGTGCTGGAAAACAAAGAGAAGCAAGAGCTGGGTGTTTAATTACTGTGATTGCTCTCCGCCGTTACCACATCAGCTTGACTCACACGTAAAAGAGATTATAGGGTTTCGATCTGAAACGAGGAGAAATACCACGATTCTGGCTGATGAGTTTTTTTTTTTTTATCTGGTCAGACGGTGCAAAAAAGACAAAATTTCACATGTGCAACAGCATTTCAGGGTCACCGGATAGCTCATGCTGCTCTACATGACACGTGCCAAACCACCTCAAGGACAGTGGCTGCACTGTCACCAACTGTCAGGACAGTTTTTGCATTGTGTAGACATCAGTTGTGCGTATACTTCTGTCGCAGGGCTGGGGGAAACAAACCAATGTGGATTCAACCACTGTACCATAACTGTAAGGAACAGATACATGTGTATAAATAGCATGTCATTATTATGTCCTCAATGCAGGTGCAGGCAGGGAGGGGTTATGACTGCATTGGGAACATGTAAGGTACCTGGAGGAGGAGGTGGGCTCGGTGGTCTGCCTCTGGATCTTAGCCTGCTGGCTGAGCTTCTCTCTCAGGGCTGTTTGCACCTCGGCGGGGATGTCCGGAGACGTCTGGCTGATCTTCATGGCCGCCTCGAGGAGCTTGACAGTGCTCCGTCCATTCACCTTCACTTCCAGCGGGTACTTCTTCTCCACCTCCGGCACTTTGCACTCAGTGACCGGCGGCGAGTTGGGTGGAGGTGCCTCTGGGAAACCAACATTGAGGCCATTTTCGGCATGGGCTGACAGAGCCTTGCTCCTCCAAAAGGGCCAGCACAGCTTCCAAAAGACAAAGAGAGAGACTACCAACAGGGCGAGGCCACAAAAACCCACGACCACAGCAAGGAGACTAATAGAGATGTCTACATGTAACCATGGAAAGACCCATAGAGGAAGACAGAGACACATGAAAAGGAAAGGAGAAGCAAGCAAGGGACAAAATATGACAGACAAACATGCAAGGGAGAAAGAGAAAAAAGGAGAGAAAGCCAGCTGTAAGAAAGAGGGGGCAGCATATGCACCTGTTAAAGCAGGACAATATAAAGTAATGTAATACCTCGGTCAAGGAGCCACAGCATCAAGAGAATGACATGTTCAGTGACCAAAGTGAAAAACATATCCCATCTGCTTCTGACATTACCTGTTCTTATTGATATTTAAATGCAAAGTTTGCACGGACTGTATCATATGCAGCTTCTCAAAATATGTTATTCAAACTGACACTGAGTAAATTACCCAGATTAGAAAGTAAAAAACGGAAAGAAAGACGGGAGAAAGCCAAGATATCAGACCTCAGTCTATTTTCCACCTGTTGCTATTTCATTAGTCTGGATGCGTAACAGGTAGAGAAACACTTTTACAACAGTGATAAAAATGCATACGAAGTGGTTAAATAGTTTTAACAAGTGAGAGCTGATGTTTGGTTTTTGCTTTTTTTTCCCTTCCAAACGCTGCAACAACGTAATCTCTTTCATTAAAGGGAACACACGAAAGTGATTAATTGAGGGAATGGCGGGAAAGAAAATCAAGACTTTATTGCATTTACCTGCGTGTCCTTTACCTGGTATGTTGCTCTCCAGAGGAAAAATATCCGAACATTTCTCCCGGTCTACGTTTCCCGTGAGACAAAGTTCCGTGATAATTTCGAGAGCCCTTTGGCACAAGGTGATGCTGTCCTCCGTCCGGACACTCATGTCTCTCCTGTTAAGCCATTGCACGCCGGGGGAGCCAGGAGGGCGGTGATTCATTTGGGCACCTTTTTTATGCGCCGCAGAGTGCAGCCTGTCCGCGGGAGACAGCAGGGAGGCACGCTGCGTCCTGATCCATATCCAGCGCGCAACGAGGAGCGACTGACCAGACGCGCTCCCTGTGTTTGAGTAACAGGCGGCGGGGTGCTGGAGTCCAACCCTGGCAGCGTCCAATAGCGATGCGCATCAGTTTGCTAGTGAGTTCTGTTGGGTGGTGGCAGTAACGAGATTACTTTTTCGAGTAACTGCGCCCCGCGAGCGACCTGTTTGTGTCCCCGCCTTTCATGCTGGACTTAGTCCTGCCAACCCCGAACAGGTCTTTGTCCCCTGTGACCCTGCAGAGAGTAGCTAATAAGAGATCGTGGATATAGTGAATAGGGTCGCATAATACGTTTTTATTTTGAAAACCTCAAAAATGAAACCAGAAGTGTTGATTGATTATTCACGATGTGTCAGGTTTTAAACAGGTTTGTGAATTGCTTTAAAGGTAGGTGCATATATAACACTGCTTCATTTATTTTCTATAGTTATACAACTATATTTATATTATGTTTAGTACATGCACTACAGTGAGGATATTTCTTATATTCAGACTAAGATTTGCACATTTTTATTTAAAAAGTCTAAGCTGTGTACAAGTGTGTACAATTTAATTTCTTATTTTATTTCACTCTTAATTTAAATAACTATTTAAGTCTGGGAGTCAAGGACAGTTGTAACACGTTTCCCAGTTTCCCCAGTATAATTCAACTTTTTCTCACCATCACTTGACCTGCCAATTATCTATTCATCATACATATACAATACATTACATGTACATTCTTTAAAAAAATAGACTGAACAGGTTGCAAAGCTGGTGTAATTACATGTCAGGGACAGCTGTAACATAAAAATGATTAATAATTATATGAAATAAGTCTAAAAAATACAACTATCCATCTAAAATGTATTTAGTTCATATTTTTAAAGCAATGATTGCCTTTTGGCACACTCAGGACGTACACTGTGTGATTGCTCACAGCTAGGTGAAATCTAAAGAGCTCTTCAACTTTCACTTGTCTAATGGTTATATTAATTTTTTGCAACATAAAACCACAGAGACGTGTATGATCAGTGCTTAACCAATCACTGTATTTACTGATAGCGCTGATATCAGTTTAAACTATAAAAGTTATTCAAGGATTGGCTCGGATTTTGAATTACCCTTAATTTATGAAAATTAGGTCTGTTATAACTTCAAATACATAACAAACGGGCTAATTATTGTTGTTGAATGTTGTTATTTTAGGCTACTTTTATGTAATATATATAAAGATATGTAAAATGTCTAATTGGCTTTCCAAAAGAACAATATCACCAAGACACATCACAAGAAAAATCCTAAATACTTTGATGTGCATGCGTCTGTGGACAACTTCAATTACGTTTACTTTATTCTCAACCACAGAACATAAAATTGAAACTATAAAACAGCTTCTGCCTAAAACAAATTACATAAACAAATTCAAGAAGTTCATTGATCTTTTGTCACTGTCACTGCAAAGACGACATTGTTGCTTTCACTGCATGAGCACAACTCTTACTCATTTTACTGGGTGCACTACATGCCAATGTGGGGGAATAGAACTGTAGCCAAGGGAAACTGGAAATTGCGGTGGCAAAAGAGAGAACAACAACAGCTCCAATGAAAGAGTGACACAAATACAGCTATGGTTACATGGATAGTACCTGTCCTGAAGAAAAGATGTCAACAAAGGAAAATGACCTAGAACAGGAAAGAAAAACCCCAACCAAGTAATCATTAAGAGCTATTACTTATACAGGAGTGATGTGAAATTTGACAAGTTTTGTTGCAGTATTTCCACAAATGTTTTCTTATCCTTGCATAAGTTGTTGCTATTCATGGTGGTCAGATTAAAATGTTGTTCTGAAAAGAACAGGAAAATGATGAGACTGGCAACAGGTATTGTGTTTCCTTCTCTCGCTTCTGCCAGCCTTTATTTTACACATAAAAATGTACTTTACATGTGTTCTCAATTTCACATCCCTTCTCATAAGAACATCATCAAGTAAATTACCATAATCACCACATAACTTGAATTCAGTTTCCCAAAAAAACATAATTTTCCGAATCCATGTGTTCTGTTTGACTTCATATCCAAATTAAAGTTAAATACACTTTTCCCAAACTTTTTTGGTCTGCTGCTTATAGGTTTGATAACTGTACTAATAACTGCAATGTTACTCATTACAAAAAGATTCCAGACACACAAGCTGAATGCTAACATATTAGCAAAATTCTGTTAATTCTATTAGCAAAATAGTACAGCTGGCAGAAGACACAATCAAAAGTTAATTCTGTACATTTTAACAGTATTTCAAACACACACTTGCTTAAACAGCATTTAACATGACAGGGCTTTTTGAAATAAAATCACACAGGAGCCTCAAAATAGGACAATATACCCGACGTGACACACGTTCTGGAAAGGAAACATTGGACACTTGATAATTGAAAAAAATGGAAATTCAGTGAGTCAATACAGCAGTTCCCTTGCATATAAAGTGATGTACATTTGTATGTTCAACATTTTTAATTAATGTCAAAGCATACTTGAGTTAGCAGCGTCATTCTGCCGCTTTACATTAACCTACAATTAACTCATTTTGCATAACGATATTGAAACATTACATTCTCTCTTCATCTTCTGAAGAAGTGGTACCTTTTACCACTGACATTACAAGTCAGATAGTATGTAAGAAAAACATCTGGTAGAATAGTTCATTTTATAGCCTACTACAACTTGCATTTTAAACCACAACCTCTATTTCTAAACCAGATGTTCATCTTTATTTTCTAAATGCAACTGGACTACCTTCTCTAAATATTTCCACATAGCTTTTTTGCTTGTAATTGTTTATATGTGCATACTGTATGTCTGTTTTCTGTTTTTACTCATGCCCAAAATCAAATTGCCTTCATGGATTAATAAACCAGCAAATGATCACATTGGAGAAGCTAGAAGTATTGAATGTTTAGCATTTTTCTTCTAAAAATGAGACATTTGTTTGACTGACTGACCCAGAATTTTCATCAAGCACCATTATCAGGTGAAAATTTCAATTTGTCCGATATTTTTTATCTATATTACAGTTTGGTTTTCTTTTCAATATCACAAAGCTGCTGTAGACTTGTTTCTGCAGAAGTTTGAGATACCAGATGATTTAGAACTACACAGCTGCGTATGGACACAGTCAAAATCATCACTCCTGTCCACCTGTTTCTGATTACAGATTAACATTCTCTGCCACTCCCATTAGAGCGATGTATCACTTTTTTCTGAGCATCGTACACACATTACAAAGCCACAACCAGAAAGCTGTTTGGCAGACCTCCATAATTTGGAATTAACCAACAGAAGGGCAAACTAATCAAATGCTGGACTGAATTGGAGTTGGCTAAGCAGACTCAATTCAGCATCATGCAATTGATATGGACCACATGTGCATACAGCCTGCAGTTTGGCAGTCTGGGCTGTGGAGACCATAATGTAAACATTAGGACAATGCTCTTTAGGACAATTAAAACATCTGATTGGAAGCCACCTGTGGCATTTTGCAGCCATGGACAACGTCAATATCCATACCTGACTCCACACCGACCATCACATCGACCTTTTGTCAAGCGCTATGTGCATTCAACACATCTTATGTGTCTTCTGCCCCTGTCTTCTGTTTTTTATTTCCCCTGGTGGTTTATTCCCAACCCCAAATCTTCTGACATGAGGGACGTGAATGCAGAAGGGGCTGTCTCCAAGACAACACTACATTTATTGTCAGTAAACTGTCTGGGACATTGGTTTTGTGTCTCAGTTAAGGTCCCTTTCTTTATGTGCAGTGTAGTATTGTGGAGAAAAATAAGCAGCATTTGTGCCTGCTGAGCCATTGAAGTAAAGATGGAAAATCAACTCCACTTTAAAATCTATTGTAATGGCAGTTATAGGTTACTAATTGGAACGCTGAAAGGAGCTAGAGCTGGCTGATGAAGGTTTCTGATTATTTTAATGCTACAAACACAAAAGTAATCACTGCCCACACTGTCTGTATTACCCTGTTGGTATTTTCTTATTTCTCACCAACTGTGCCATTAGCAATGCAAATTTGCAATTATCTAATCGGGACTGATTCACATTATAATCATGTTTGCAGTTAAATTATAGGAAATTTTTACGGCTTGTTCTTATTTTAGGACCTATACAACGCCCTAAGAGCAACAATTAAGGACATAATTGATTAAGAGTTTTATATAACTGCATAAACTAGGGTTTTTTCTAATCAGCCATGTCTATGTTTAATGTCTGAGTTTAGGCAACTAAAACTACTTACTGAAGTTTAGGAAAATACCAACATTGACTTACAGTGGCTGATAGACATTTCCTCTCGAATAATCAGGGAATCATTTTGTCTAAAAAATGTCAGAAAATAGTGAAAAATGTGCAGGTGATGTCGTCAGTTGTTTTGTCCGGCTAACAGTCAAAAACCCCAAAATATTTAGTTTACTAGCATGCATGACAACAAAAAAGCATCAAATCCTCTCATGTGAGTAGCTGGAATGAGGAAATATTTGGCATTTTTGCTCTAAAAAAACAAACAAAAATGATGATTAGATGATCAAAACAATCAAATCATTTAATCTGCAAATCATTTCATCTCTAATTCATATTATGGAAAAACAAAGCACTTGCAGTAGCTGGTGCTTTGCTCGGTGCAGGATTCCTGGATGGAGTTGGATAGTCGGTAGATGCTAACTTAGCTAAAAACACCTGGTAACTTAGATATTTGCACAGTTTATAATGTGAAATGATCTGTTCCAACAAGTCCTCCAAACCATACGCCCTACAGAAGCGTATCATAAAATAGTGCCTTTAGCGGTGGTGGAACCAAAAAACGTTCGCGGCTTTGAACGTAAAGGTCACGATTTTAAACATTTCTTTAACGTCATAAAATGGTTGCAGTTTTGTTTCCTTTAGGCATAAAAACTACTTGGTTATGTTTAGGCACCAAAACTACTTAGTTAAGTTTAGAAAAATGTCGTAGTTAGGGGGTTACGCACGTGACACTGTTCGTAGTGTTAAAATAAAACTCGCCACTGTCGCAGTTTGCTTATGCTTAGGCACCAAAACTACTTAGTTCAGTTTAGAAAAAGATGGTGGTTTGATTTAAAATCCAACGTGATGTTTTGTGTTATGACCTGGCTTGAGTGGCCACAACAAAAGGGGGACACACCGTGATCAGGATTTAACTAAATATATTTATTTAAACAAATTAAACCAAATTCAAGTAATGGGGTGTGATGTCGGTAAAGTTAGCAGTGTGGTATGAGCATGAGTGGAAGATATGTTGAAAAGGTGCATAAAAATCAAAGCAAAGAACTAAACCAACATCACTAAACAAGACGGAAGCAGGAGCCAGAGCCCAGAGAGAGGGCTGCTAGCTGCAGCTAGACTAAAATAACCCCCAGGTGTTCCTTGCTCTAACGACCACCTGCAGAGACAGGTGACTCACGCAGCAAACTCCAGATGGAACATCAGGGGTTATCACATTTGTTACTAGATGCATTTGGAAACACAATTTATTAATTCATCCTCTGTCTTTAATCCCAGTCAAACTAGAAAGTGTATTAATTCTATTATCACATTCATGTATGCATCGCGACAATGTAGTGAGAACATCCTATTAGGAACGTTGAGCAGCCACTACAAAGGGACGTAAAATGACCAAAAATAGATGCAATACAATTACAAAGAGACACAAAATGACAAAAAATAGATACAAAACAATCACAAAGACATGTAAAATGACCCAAGATAGATGCAAAATGAATACAAAATGACCAAAAATAGTTACAAAACAATCACAAAGAGACACAAAATGACTAAAATAGATGCAAAACAATCCAAAAGAGATGCAAAATGACTAAAAATAGACTCTATGAGACTCTTTGAGTTTAGGTTTACTTGTTCCTTTGTGACAGGGTGGGGGTCTCTTACAGTACGTGTCTGTGGCCATGGGCCCATTGTTTCATAATTTGTCCATGGAATCAAGGGCAGTGGTGTAAGAAGTGAGGAATACCGAACATGAATTTGCACTTGATGTGAGATAGATGAGGTTTGAGAATAGTGATTTCAAAATCCACCCTAAGGCTAAACACAGAAGACAATATTTCACTTGATGATGGTGCCAGTAGAGACATATGTCCATTTTGTGAGTAGAACTGTTGAAGAAAAGGTTATATCTCTTTTTCTAAACTTTGGTTGCGTTCCTGTCTGTTGGGTCACAAGAGGACAGAGTCTGAGAATGTCAAATGTCATGGTAAATGTCAGGGTAGTTGGCCAACAAGATGGCAGTGTGAAAGTGTTCATATCTCTATCGACGGATGGTACATAATGTTCAATGTTTTTTTTTTCTACTTACACAAGAGCGTACACAGCACAGGGGAGTGTCTCCAAGTTATATCAAGCAGAGCAAATATATAGTAAGAAGACATATTGTTTGGCTTCATGTATTCTAACACCAGCAGCGGTTGTTTTGGCATTAACAAACTCACTAACATCAAATTAAAACTAAAAGCTGTTTGTCATCTTCAGTGTTATGATGTTGTTGTTATATTTCAGTAAAAGCAGACAGCTGAGGAGCCTTGTGGCGACAGACATGCTTCAGGAACATGGTCTGCTAGGTTGACATTAAGGGAGCCTGCGAATGAGAAATGATTTAATCATTAACATTCATGAGCGGGAACATGGGTGGCTTCCAGCACGCTGCGCTGCTGCCTAAAACAAAACAAAACACAGCCAGCACAATACTGATATTGCAGCTGTAAAGTGATTATTTTAGAGACAGTGAGAACATCATCAGAAATCTGAATGCATCAACAGAACTTGGCGAAGAGAGCCAGTCCTTGGTGAATGTCAAGCACACTGATATGTGGTAAAGAAAAGCACAAAAACATCATACAGTGTTTGTCTCTAAAGGGAACGCATGTAGACTCTTGTGGCTGTTTTTTAGGTTCCACAACTTGTTGGTGCAGTGTGATAATTGCTCGTTTATTTTATAATATTTCTTGACTTGCCTCCCTGTATCAACCACAAAGAGGCAATGTGTGAGGATCAATTTGTTACTTAACAGTTTAATGACACCCTGGCTTGCCCTCATATAAGCACGCTCCCTAAAAAAGACAGTTTTGTGTTATTCTCACAACAACAACACTTAAAGCCACTGAAGCTGGGATTTGTTGGCTGTTGAGTGCCATTTGGCAGATTTAAAAGCCTCGGCAACATGACAAGGGATTATTTTCTTAGGTCTACACCTTCCAGAGAGTGGTGGTTACACGCTCAATATATTTTTTGAAATGAGAAGACACTGAGCTGTTTAAATACAAGAAAACTAAAGTAGTTAAGTGCCTAGTCTCAAGCAAGTATGACTCCATCCATCTATTATTGGTAACCACTTATCTTATTCAGGGTTGCTGGGGCTGACATTGGCTGAGAGGCGGGGTACAGCCTGGACAGGTCGCCAGACTATCACAGGGCTCACATAACAGACAACAATTCACGCTTAAAAATAAAATAGGTCGGGCACGTAAACAATGAACTTAAACCTTCGTAAAGCTGCAGATTCAGTAAAAGTATACTGTCCATATGTGCATTCAACCATGAAGATACCACCCAAAAAACGGCAAGAATCTTGCGAGTACATAAAAATCAACAAATAAGCAAAACGGTTTCAAGTGCTACATAGTCCAGCTCTTCATTGAGGCCTGGAATGATAATGGCCCTTTAATTGAAGATGCACAATGTTTCTGTTTTTCTCTTTGTAGCATGTTTCTTTAGTTTTTCTCCTCAAAGCAAAGTATTATGCCTTGGTATTTCTAGGTTATTATTACTCATTGATCAAATAGCTAAGTACAAGTCTAACTCCTCTTTTTCAATCTCATGATATGTCCTTTGCTCTAAAGAGCACCTGTTTTTTATATCTGCATTTGTGAAGTAGCACTCCTCAGCCAATGTACTGGCATTTGCTCTCATGGCTAGTAGTGGAATGTAACTAAGTACATTTACTAAAGTACTATACTTAAGTACAATTTTGACATACTTTCTTGAGTATTTCCATTCTATGCCAACTTATACTTTCACTCCACTACATTTCAGAAGGGAATATTGTACATTTTACTCCACTACATTTATTTGACACTTTTTTTTTTACATATATTTACTTTTTTACATAAAGCATGATAGTCTTTTTTATTATAATAGAGTGCTTATCTACTATTCTACCCAGTAGAACAGCATACAAATTATCTCCAATTGGCTCCACATTGATAACCTACAACACCAAAATGCTCTTACATGTATTCAATAGTGAAAAAAACTGAATAATATAATATTCTATAATGACAAAACACTGTGAGCCATTCTGCATGACTACTTTTACATTAATTACTTTATAGATATAGGTTTTACACAGTAAATGAATCAACACACAAATTGACCAGTTATGCTGCAAAAGAGAATGAAATACATTTAATAGCCTCCTGTTAAAGAAAAAAAGAAGTCTTATTTGTGGTTAACCTGTTAAAAAGACATCTTTCATTCCCCTCACGGAGTAGATCTGATTTAATCACGGATTACCTAATGGCTCTTTGGTTTAATTAGGCCATTTAAAGGTTAACTGCCAGGTCTGCGCCCACATCCACAACAATCAGATATCATTGCCGTGCTTCCTCTACACCAGTCCTATATGGGGAAACAGATATGGTGCCTTTTTTTCCCCTGTACAGTATATTTTTATAATGAGAGTTGATCCAGCATACATTCACTCCATGTGGCCTTTCACATCAATACCTACCGACGCGTTTGTCACTGCAGGTCTACAGAGACACTTATTTGCTCGACCAATCTATGGCACACACGCCATATCAAACACAGGATTCAATTAAATCATTTTTAGCACATTTGTCTCGTTCATTTAATCAATCATTAACCACAAGATATTTCTAGCATGCAACTCTGCTGCTTTGCATCTATGATGTAGGAGAAAGCAATATTTTATTCTCTGTGTAATGTTTTTATATTATTCTTTGTATGTGATGGCTTTCATCTCTTTTATGTTTTTCGCTTTTCTTTTTCTTTCTCCATCTATTTCTGTAAACACGAGAATAGCTTCATGGCGTTTAATGGAGATTGCATGTTCTGCTGTTGGTGCATGTGGGTTTTGTAGTCTTTTGCATGCTGTTTGTTGATCTGCTCTTTTATAATGTGTATTTTAAACAGTATGATCATGTTGATGATTAATAAAAAAATTTAAACATCTGAGCAGGGACACAATTTTAAAGATCTTTTCCTTAAAACACCCTGTTTCCCCAATGGTTAATGTACATAACTCATAAATGCAAGTTTCCTGTCTCTCTCTACACTGTTGACTGCAAAGTGGCCAAAAACGTTAACACTAAGCTTAAGAAATGTGGCTTCTTGGCTAACTCATTTACAGTTTATCAGTTGATCAAAGGCCATTGCCCCTCACAAATAAACAAATAAAATATAGCTGACTGTAAATTATTGTTCCATTCTATTAAAAAAAAAACCCAGTATGAATTCATTAGGTGACAATCTTTCCGTCTCTTTATCTCTGTTTCACACTAGGGTGTGCACACACACACACACACACACACACACACACACACACACACACACACACACACACACACACACACACACACACACACACACACACACACACACACACACACTCTTACCAAGGATGTACTCGGGGTAAGCGGTGACTGATCATGCTGAGAGCGCCTCACTGGGATGTTCGGAACAATTACCTCTGCCTCACTGCCACTCAGGACCCCTCAGGTGAAGTCATTATCTAAACCAGAGGCTGCTCACTACAGTCAAAATGAATTCACATTAACAGTTGAGCTTGGGCCACCACGGCCATCTGGATGCATGGATCCAATTATACTCATTACTGGACAAGGCAAGGTCCTCAAAATTGGGACTTTTTAACCCCCCCCCCCCCCTCCGAAGGATATAAAGCAAAATGGCACTTTTGGGATGTTTGAAGTAATCAGCCAATTCAAAGGAGTAATTTGCTTCATTTGCTACTTCAAAACCTCTTAAAACTGTGAGGGGGGTCTAGGAGTCAAAATCCAACTTTCAGATAAGCAGCTAAGAGCACAGGAGATTTGGCACTCTTTCTCTCTTTTACCTTTTGCTGTTATCTATTTTTCGCAGCATGAAGACTAACCTGAAACAATGAATCCTAGAAAGGCTGTGGCATTTGAACGGGTGGTCAGATTTTTTTAAGGTAAAAGTACCACCTTTCCAGTAACTCCAGAATCTGTTTTCTTGTTTGTTTACTTCATATGGAATACATGCACAGCTCGCATCTATTGTAAATCACCTCTAAGAACGTAGCAAAGGGTCTGCAGCCATGCTATCATCTCTGTAGGGCTGTTTAACTGTTTCCTTTGCCATGGGATATCCTGCTGTTTAAACATTTAAACAAATCAATATCACTTTAAGTGTGCTCTTTATTTAGAATATTGTACAGCCTTACCTTGCCTACACAGCCCTTTCCAACAGGGAACTGAACCAGTTGTATCCATTTATGCTCTCTTCAAATCCAGCGGACTTCTTTGACAAAAACATTACCTTGCAAAACATGTGAGTTGCTGATCTACCGCTGCCTCGATCGGTTAGTTTGTTTGTGTTATTGTGTGACTTGTGTTTTAAAAGGGTTAGAAACTAACAAAGTAACCAACTGATCGAGGCAGCGGTAGACCAGAAACTCACATGTTCGGCGAGGTAAAATGACTTTGAGGAGAGCAATATAACAGCTTCAGTTCCCCGTTGGAAAGGTGTAAGGTAAAGCATTAAACATTTTCCAAATATAGTATACACTTTTTTTTAGGTGTCTAAAATACATTTAGCTGCTGCCTCCGTACATGGCAGTACATTGCTTAGCTTCTGTGTCGGTACTCCTGTCTGCTTCTCCAAACTGGGGGCGTGCCGACCGCCATCTACTATAGCTTATACACTGACTATGGATAGGTACCTCATACAACCACACTTCAAAAGATCTAAACCATCCCCTTGATAGACTGCAGACTTATGGCAACCTGTTCTTTCAAACTGCAAAGTGTGTAAACACGGCTGTTTTTTCAGGGACTCTTGCAAGCAATATATAGATTAATTAGTGGTATGTAGATCTGGTGAATGTTTAAACAGGCAGTATCCTTTTGGACATGGAATAAACTTTAATAACCATTTTTTTGAGGGACATTGAATACTTTTGTGATTTTTTTATGCTTGCATATTCAGATCAAGAGCAGTACAAGGACATACTTAATGCTTTAGGAATTCATGCAGCCTTTTCTTTGCCTTGAATCGTCTTGGACTGATTTCCCCTTTTACTGTACATTCAGTTTGAAACAGCAAGTCTGACCTTATGGACACTGTAATCATGGTAATCAATGTGCCATCAGCAGTCATATCACTCTGATTAAAGGCACTGCAGCGTGGATGGTATCAGCGAGGCTCAGCTGAAGTTAGCGGTGGCTATTCAAGTGTTTTTCACTATCAAAACGATAAACTTTGTTTTCACTGCAGCTTCCTGAGTTTTGAAAAGAATAAGAATGACCTCCTCATCAAGATATTTACTGTAAAAAGTGAGAAAGAGAGACATTTTTTAAATAATAAAACCATACATACTGTTCCCTCCTACATCCAGACAGCAGTGTGTGCCTTGCATCTAATGTATTCTCTTTCAAATGGACTAATCAATAACATGCTTTCACTCCTACCAGGAGATGGGAATGAAATACGTTTTCACCCTCTCCAAATATTACTCCTGAGGAAACAAGAGCTGCATTTGAATACTGTGCAACATGAATTATTAATTTATAGTCTATAGTAAAAGGTGCACAGGCAGATATTGCAAATATCTCCCTCTATTGTTGTTGTCTTCTTTGTCGAAGTGAAACATACTTTTATGAATATATTTCTTTCATGGTATGGGGTAAAGTATCGCAGCTGATCAATTCCTCTCCTCTGTCCAAAGATTACCTCAGTGCAGACATCCACAATACTTCAGTGGTGTTAGTCTTTGATTGAGCTGTTGTCATGGTGACCTGGATGTTCAATAGATACCGGGATGGACCGGAGAGACTCTCCTCTAGAGCTATAATTAAACACAATTTAGAGCAAACCACATCTCTCTCAGTGGCGCGGTTGAGAATATTGCAGGGATGTGGAGAGTGCGTGTCAATGTGATCTTCTGGAGAATAAACCAATGGCATACTAAGATGAATGGCGTGATAACCTCACATCAGCCAAAACAGAGGCATAAATTGTTCCCCCTCTTTTTTTTAAGGAGAGTTCAATTATTTAAAAACCCTCTTTTTGTTGATGTCTCATACATTTTGTGGAATAAAATGTGATCAGCTTGATTAAAAATAATGCTCTGAGCTGGCAAATTTAAATAACATTGGATAGAAGAAGCATAACACAATAATGTCATGAGTTTTCTTTCCAGTTATGATGTAAGTTCCATTGCAGACATTCCGGAAGATAAACAACTAGATGAGAGAGAGAGAGAGAGAGAGAGAGAGAGAGAGAGAGAGAGAGAGAGAGAGAGAGAGAGAGAGAGAGAGAGAGCGAGAGAGAGAGAGAGAGAGAGAGAGAGAGAGATATGTTAATTTGTTCGATGTGACCGTGTGCCCCGAGACAGGAACACATAAGCCCCGATAAAGTCACAAGCACACTTAACACCTGTTGTGTACAGCACCTGCTGTGATGGACACACGTGATATGAAGATCACCTTTTCACTCAGAAAAAGTCCATGTTTCCCAGTCTGGAGCATGGCTTGGTAATGATTTAACCAATGAATAAACTCAACAAAGCATATAAATTGGTTGATTTAATTTGCATTTAAATCATGAATTTAAATATACAATGTAAAAGATGCAGCTGAAAATAGTCACCAACAAAAACATTGTTAATTCCAGTTTGAGTAACTTTTGCTAAAAACTAAAGTGCCTATCTGTTTTAAGGAATGATTGAGCCATTTTAACAATAACACTATATAATAATGACCCCTTTTTAAAGATTAACATCTTCAGTGGCCTCATTGCTGAGTGCCACAGACATGGTAGGGACGTTACAGTCTTGGATTGTTGGTTTTGGTCCTTTAATGGGATTTGTTGACAACAACGTGACTGTCGCTACACACCCTCCCCCGTCGCTCTAGGCAAACACTCCCTAACTATAAGCTTTATCAAAGAGGAGATAATAGTTTTAAGCTTACTCTTAAATGTGGGGAGGGTGTCTGCCTCCCAAACCCAGACTGGGAGCTGGTTCAACATGAGAGGAGCCTGATAGCTGAAGGCTCTGTCTCCTATTCTACTTTTGGAGACTCTAGGAAGTGTTCTAGTGGGGCAATAGGGTACTACAGGTATGAGCTCTTCAAGATATGATGGTGCCTGACCATTAAGAGTTTTGTAGGACACAAGAAGGATTTTAAATTCAATCCTGGATTTTACAGGAAGCCAATTCAGAGAAGCTAATACAGGAGAAATATGATCTATTTTCTAAGTTCTTGTCAGTACACGCGCTGCAGCATTCTGGATTAACTGGAGGGTCTTAAGAGACTTGTTTGAGCAACCTGATAATAAGGAATTGCAATAGTCCAGACTTGAAGTAACAAATGCATGGACTAGTTTTTCTGCATCGTTTTGAGACAGGACATGTCTAATTTTGGCAATGTTATGCAGGTGAAAAAAGGCAGGTCTTGAGATTTATTTTATATGGGCGTAAAAGGATATATCCTGATCAAAAATAACTCTAAGATTTCTGACAGTAGTGCTGGAGGCCATTGCAATGCCATCCAGAGTAGCTATATCTTTAGATAATGAGCTTCTGAGGTGTTTAGGGCCCAGCACAATAACTTAAGTTTTGTCTGAGTTTAACATCAGAAAATTGTAGGTCATCCAGGATTTTATGTCCTTAATGCATGCTTGAAGTTTAACTAACTGACTGGTTTCATCTTGCTTGATCGATAGGTATAATTGGGTACCAATAGTGTGTCCTAATAATATTGTCTAGAGGAAGCACATATAAGGTAAATAGAATTGGGCCTAGCACCGAGCCTTGTGGAACACCATGGCTAACTTTAGTGTGCATGTAGGATTCATCGTTAGCATTAACAAACTGAGATTGATCTGATAAATAGGTCTAAAACCAGCTTAGTGTGGTTCCTTTAATGCCAATTAAATGTTCCAGTCTCTGTAAGAGGATGCTATGGTCAATAGTGTTCAATGCAGAACTAACATATAACAAGACAAGTACAGAGACAAGTCCTTTGTCTGAAGCAGTTAGAAGGTCATTTGTAATTTTCACCAGTTTCTCAAGAATCTGTGCTATGATGCACTCTAAATCCTGACTGAAAATCCTCAAATAAACTATTGTTATGTAGAAAGTCACATAACTGTAAGAATAAGCGACTACCTTTTCAAGGATCTTGAAGAGAAAGGCGAGATTAGATATACCGTAGGTCTATAGTTGGACCTCTGGATCAAGAGTGTTTTTATTTAGAGCTTTATCACACACTACTTTAAATGACTGTGGTACATAACCTGTTAATAAAGACATATTGATCATATCTAGTAACAAAGTGTTCACTAAGGTTAAAGCTTCTTTAAGAAGCTTAGTTGGGATGGCAGGTAGATTGCTTAGCTGAGGAAATCTTTAGTAGTTTAATTGGTGAAGGTCAATAGGAGATGTCTTAAAGCTGTGTCTAGCAGTCCTGTGTTTTAAGATAAACCGTTAGAATTTGAGGGCAAGATGTGATGAATTTTAGCTGTGACTCTCTGTCAGCCTGGCTACAGTGCTGAAAAGAAACCAAGGGTTGTTCTTATTTTTTTTCTATTAATAATGAGTAATAAGCTGCTCTGGCAAGTCTGATGGCCTTCCTATATGTTTTCAGACTGTCTTGCCAGTCTAAACAAGATTCTTCCAGATTGGTGAAACGCCATTTACTTCAAAGTTTTCACGAGGTTTGTTTTAATTTGCGGGGTTGGGAGTGCTACCAAGGTGCTAATTCCCTTTGTTTCATCATGTTCTTTTTGAGAGGAGCAACAGAGTCTAAAGTCCTTTTTAGCGAGGCCGCAGCACTGTCTACAAGATGATCAATTTGTGAGGGACTAAAGTTAACATAAAAGTCTGCTGTTATATTTAGGCATGGCATTGAATTAAATGCCATTGGAACCACTTCCTTAAATTCAGCTATAGCACTATCAGATAGACATCTAGTGTAGAAACCTTTATCTAATGTCATATAGTCGCGTAATACTAATTTGAAAGTTATTAAAGAATCGTCTGATAATAAAGGATTCTGTGGAAATACTATTAAATACAAGGTTGAGGGTGTGGTTCAATGAGTGAGTGGGTGTATGTACACTCTGAGTGAAACCAATCAAATCTAGAGATAAACACAATACTAAGGCTGCCTTTATCAACGTTAAATTATAGTTATAATTTAGTTTAGGTTTAGCAAGGAATAACAAACGTTGTTTACTAGTACCGCTCTAGAAGACAGAGATCTGAAATTTAAAAGTCCACATTGAATTATCATAATATGTTCTATAGCAGTGGTGGTTTTAATTTTTATTAGGTTTTTGTGTATAACTCCTCTTTTGTTTACTTTTGATTTAATTGATTTGAGTCGGGGGACAGATACCGTTGTTATGGAACTATGAGTGGGTGACTGCTCAAATGGAAGGTCAGAATGGTGTGTCGGACTGCAGCTCTGCTTCCTGGTCTCAACTCTATGTTGTCATGGTTAAGGAACGCTTATAAACTCGGTCAGATTTCTGGATATGAGAGCGGCCTCGTCCAAAGTGGGATGAATGCCATCCTGATCAGACCAGTTTTTCCCCAGATTAATGCCACCTACATGAGTAAGTTTTGGCAACTATAGAACTCAAGGACATATGTTTGGTTTCAGAAGTTGGTTTCAACAACAGCAAGAAGAAAACCATTTAAATGAATTGATAAAATAACAAATGCTACTAAAATTGGTTGTTATGCTGTCCTTATGCTGTCTTGTATTTGCACCCTCACTTGAAAGATCACTGTGTTAGCTATATTCTTATTCTTCATGGTGTTTAGTTGTACTATCTTTTTAGGAAAATATTATCTGTAGATTAAAATATTGAGAAGCAAAACATCTCTTCTGTGGATTATAGTACTATAGTATAAAACTTAAAGGGGCGCTATGCAGTTTTGGCCATTTCTTCGCTTTTTGCTCGCTGGTTTTTCTATAGAGCTCCCCCTACAGCTTCAGAATAGATATTTGGCAGCTCCTATGTTTACTTGTGTCTGACTGCTTGCTCGGTCAGTCTGCCGTTTCCTCTTTCTCTGTTCCTCCGACAATGCTTTCCTAGCTTTCTGCTTCTTTTTTGCCGGCTCAGCCATGGCGATAGTGTGAAAAACTCCATCGCTACCTTGTTAGCAGGTTCCTGAATGGGCGTATGTGTGCAGTGCCGTGAAGTAATTTGTTACATCGCGAGACCTGATATCACGCAATACTTCCTGACGCTGAGGCCGGCGGCTCGCCAGCCGAAAGTTGCAAGGGTGGTTTTTCCACTCGCAGGCGCTAGGGGGAAGTGAGATGACCACCATTCAACCCGAAAAAAGTAATATAACCATTCCAATGACTCTGAAGCTGTTCAGTTAAGGTAAATTAAGCTTAAAAAAACTGCATAGTTCCTCTTTAAAGAAAATCAACATAAGAAAATAAAAATCAAATACTTAAAAAGTTGCCAGCCTCCAAATATATTTACATCCCTTGTTGATTCTCTCTTGCCTCAAACGAACAGCAAGTCTGTGAAACAACCCTAAAAATTGCACACTTGATGACACCCTGTCTTGCCTCTGGCTCTGGCCTCCTGCAGGCAGGCAATCATCCTATCTGCCTGTCTGCACTGTCTGTATGGGTGAGCCGCAGAGATAGCGTGCCCATAGGGAAAAGCAGCTCATCAGCACATCACCTGGGACAAAAGGCCAAAGCAGGAGAAAGGGATAACACTGCTGTGTAATCACAGCTAACAGAGTTGGCTTGAGTCTTGGTCTATCTACTTTTTATCGGACTGGATTATCAGACTCGGGGGTAATGGGTTTGGGGAATGGACGGGGCAGGGATGTGAAAACCAGCGATCTGGGTTGTCAAGTTCTTCTTTATTTCACTTTCAGGCTTTAAGGGAGCAGAGGTTTGAGAGGGGGACAGACAGAAATAGCAACAATAGAAAGGGAAACTACCAAAGCTGCAAGAGAAACAAGATCTTCATGGATGATTTTTTTTTATTTCCTTGTTAGGTAACTGTCCAATTCTAAATGCTGTTTTGAAAACAATTTAAAATTTATATACTTTGGCAGATTCTGCAGTCCTCACAGGTGTGAGCTATGAAAAACTGTACCCGAGCAAAACAGCGTCTTCTATCATCAATTTGATCAACAAATCCATTAAGCAGATTAATATGTCAAACTTGGCCAGCATTTCAACCATCATCGAACTTGTTCGATCAGAAAAGTCTACTTTAAACAGTCATTGATCTGAGCCTCACACAGTTATGTATGAACATGTGTCAGTCACTCTTTTTCTATCGTGTACAGAGTAGGGCTGTACAGAATATTTCAAAGCTTCAAAGCTGTCGTGGTGGGCAGGCGAAAGAGGACCCAAAAGCTGGGCTGGAGTCAGGCAGCGGGTCAGCTGGGCTGGAGTCAGGCGGCGGGTCAGCTGGGCTGGCGTCAGGCGGTGGGTCAGCTGGGCTGGCGGTGGGTCAGCTGGGCTGGCGTCAGGCGGCAGGTCAGCTGGGCTGGTGTCAGGTGGCCAGGCAACGGAGGCAGAGGTTGACTGGGGTGCCGACAGGACACGAGAGGCAGGAGTGGGTCTGACCGCCGACAGGGCACGAGGGGCAGGATGGGTCTGACCGCCGACAGGACACGAGGGGCAGGAGTCGGCCTGACCACCGACAGGACACGAGGGGCAGGAGTCGGCCTGACCGCCGACAGGATACGAGGGGCAGGAGTCGGCCTGACCGCCGACAAAACACGAGGGGCAGGGGTCGGTTTGACCGCCGACAGGACACGAGGGGCAAAGTCTCAGGGGTGGTCTCAGGGGCGTCAGAGAGTGGCAGGGTCACAGGGGAGGTCTCAGGGGCGGTCTCAGGGGTGCCGGAGACCGGCAAAGACACTGGGTAGGTCTCAGGGGTGGTCTTGGGTGCACCGGAGACCGGCAAGGTCATTGGAGAGGTCTCATGGGCGACGGAGACGGGCAAAGTCTCAGGGGGAACGGGCATAGCCGGTTCAGGGAGGCTGGACGCCAGCCGGGGCTCAGGGAAGCTGGGCGTCAGCCGGGATTCTGGGAGGCTGCTAGCCAGCCGGGGATCAGGAGAGCTGCTAGCCAGCCGGGGATCAGGGGAGCTGCTAGCCAGCCGGAGATCAGGGGAGCTGCTAGCCAGCTGAGGATCTGGGAAGATGCTAGCCAGCCAGGGAGCTGTGTTCGCATAAAACACCGCGGTGGACAAGAGTGGACTGAGCAGATTGAAATATCGCTTTCTACATGGTTATGCCGGTCTATACAAGTGAGTACATTGATAAGTATTGAGTTTTTACTCACAAAGGTTTTATTGTAGCCTACTTACAGTAACGAGACTAGCGCGAGTTCACCTGCCCCAGCGGCCATTGGTAATTCTCTTTGTATCGTTCCCAGTCAGGTACTGCGTATTTTAACACACGCACATCTCGGCTCAGCTGTGTGTGTGGAGCGCGGGCATCGCTGTACAGAATCCTGGCACGTGAATAGAGATGCAAATACAGGGGCTTGGTTTGTGCTCTACCTGTGTAATGTTACCTGCTGTAAATGCTTGAAATGCTAAATAACAGAACGCATTTTTTCCTCTTCACATTTTCTGAATTCATGATTATTCTGCGGGCCAGACTAAACGCTTTGGCGGGCCGGATGTGGGCCGCCAGTTGACGTTGGCAGCTCTAGGGGATTGACGGGCTAGGTGTATGGAAGGCCAAACTCTCTGGCATTCGCCTGCCAGCGTACCTCCATTAGGTAGTTGGCAAAAACGGGGTTCTTCTCATGCAGTCCCCGAAACATCCCCAGCAACTTCTCCCCATCATATTCCAAAGGGTGAAAATGAGGTTTGAATCTCACCACTGCTGGTTCCATGTTGGTCAGATTGTTCTGTCGTGGTGGGCAGGCGAAAGAGGACCCAAACGCAGGGAGAAGGCAGGCAGGCAGAAGGCTTGAACTCAAGGATTTATTGAGAACAAAAAACACAGCGTTGTAAAGTCAAAGGAAATCTTTTTCTGATTTATTTTATTTCCATTTCTGTCGTGGTGTAATGTTGCTATAAGCCTCAGGGTGGGATTATTATTTCATCATTATATTATGCCCATATTGGATCAGCCTTCTGCCCATATGTATTTATGTTGCTGAAACTGACGCATTATAGTCATTAAAGAAAGTTGATTTAATTAAAAAAGACTTAGTCACTTAATCCAATGAATCACTTTTTTAAATTTGTTTTTTTTAGGGCAATAACATCATTAAATATGACAACAGACATTCAAAGCTTCATTCGAAAACCTCAATAGAAGCTTTGAAAATAAAGAAATTACATTCCTGTACAGCCCTAGTGTAAAGCAATGTTCTGTCCCAAAAAAAGGACAATAAAATGTAAAACCAGGGTTTTTCTGTGATATGTAATATCTCACTTTAAAAAGTACAAAAGAACGGTATATTAAGATTAATGACCACCTCCATTGTTGGTGCAAATGGTAGGCTATGAAATTTCTGTCAGTCTGCCTTCAAGTGTGATCCCCCCCTGTAAAAGTTCCGTGTTGCTTCTGCAGCTAACTGGTTATCAATGTGAACAGTAGCTTTACTCAACCTGACACATGAGCAAAAAGTCCATCTGTAGGATAAATTCCCACTTTATTACACTTTGAAATCAAATGCATTCACTTCAAACACACAGGTCAAATTTAGGGTCAGATCATAGTTTCTGACAAACATGAAGAGAAGCCACTTGGTAGATCTGTGCTTGTTTGCTAATGGCTCCTCAAAGGCTCCTGTGGAGAGGATGAGCACTTGAGAGATTTTTCTGTTTCAGTAGTAAAAAGTGGGTGAAGAGAGGCTTCACAGACGGATGGTTCTCGCGTCTTTATGAATCCTGGGAGACTTTCAGATATTGCTCCCTTGAAACTGAATAAATCACTATAAACACTGCACACGGTAGTGGATGAAGCAATGTAATAATAATAATAATAATAATACATTTTTAGAGCAGTTTTCATACAAGATGTAGCTCAAAGTGCCTTATAATAAAAAATAATAATGCAACACATTAACAAACATCATTATTTGTTGTTATTATTATTATTAATAAACTTTTATTTAACCAAACATTTCAAAATCTCTTTTCAAGGAAGCCCTGGCCAAGATAGCAGCAATACAGCATACACGCAAACATTAAAAACACTTAGAACAAACGTACATAACAATACAGTAATTATATATATATATATATATATATATATATATATATATATATATATATATATATGAAGGTAAAAAACAGACCATTAAGCATAATAAAAATGAGAGAATTTGTAAAACAAATCCAGTAAGAATGACATTAATTAAAAACCTTTGTTCCGGCTGACTATATTTACTGAATTCAACCTCCTTGTTTAACTCAACATGGCCATAAATCAGTTATATTTATACATCCTACAAACTCTTTTTTATGCTTCTGGGATAATGGGATTTATTTATTTTTTGCCAGTAAAGTAAAATGAAAAAGAAATCTTGGGAAGTAAAATATTTGTCTTTAATATAAGCTTTCAGATCCTACTGTCTGTCTGGTGTTTGCTTTAGGGAAATGGCGGACCCAAAAATGCAGAGACAACAGGGCAGTGGTGAGCTTGAGGATTTAATAAATTTAAAAAAACAAATAAAGAGTCCTGAAGAAAGTAGGCAAAAAATCGTACCAAAAACTGTTGAGGAACCAAAAGACCAGGCATCAAAATAAACAGGAACACAGAGACAAAGGAGGTAGATATACACACTCACAGTGATCTGACAACAGACAAAGACAACACAGAGACTAAATACACAAGGTAACAAGGGTGAAACAAGGGACAGGTGACAGGAGGGCTCAGGAACAGGTGGAACACATCAGGGCGGGGCAGACAATCACAAAGGTGGGAAAACACAAGGCAGGAAGTAAAACAAGACATGCCATGGGAGAAACTACAAAAATAAAACAGGAAACTGAAGCATAAAACACAAGGATGAAAACGCAACAGAGAACACAAGAGACAGTAATCAATAAGGAAACGGGGACTAAATTAACACAATAAAACAGGAAAAACTATAGCAGAAAACCACAACCATGACAGTCTGGGTCTGAAACAGCTGGGACTCTGCAACATTGACTGAGTGATTTCTTTGAATTTCCCTCAATTCAGTTAAGTGCAGCAAAAACCTCTGAAGCATTTTTGTGTGGGATTGCCAAAGTGATGAATTCAAAATGGCCTTTTATCCACCACCAGTGGGGGTAATGCTAGTAGTTTTACACACTGCTACACACAGTGTCATAAAATGGGAAGAAAAGTCATTTGAAGTGTTGCCTGCTGCATGTGTGCGAGATCATGCCTTCCATGTCAGATAGGTATGCAGAGCTATCAATTAAAAATCTCATTACATTTTTATTATGGCCTAGGGCAGGGAACCACAGAGGATCAAGACATTTACTCTCTTCATTAACCATTCAAAATGACAATGTCTTCACTTCCGATCTCCATGGTTGGACTTAGAAATAACCATCGGCATGTAAAAGTTCTCGTATTGTAATGTACAGCACACACTATAGATAGAACTTTACTCTTCCTATACTCCAAGCTTTCAAAATAATTATCTTTACTCACTTAGACTTACAGAAGCCATGCCATCTGGAAGAGGCAGCGCAATACAATTAAAACAACTTCTCCAGTATCATTTTCATTTCAAGCATCTTGTTATTTTGACCCTGATTAATTTGATTAAAACCTTCACGTTACTCTGCCTCTACACACTGGTGGATTATTACAAACATGTACCTGTTGGCTGTCCTTTTTTTTTCTTTCTTTCTTTCTTTTCTTTTTTTCAAGATAATTTTTTGGGCTTTTCCGCCTTTAATTTTTGACAGGACAGCTAGGTGAGGAAGGGGAGAGAGAGTGGGAAGACATGCAGGAAATCGTCACAAGTCGGATTCGGACCCCGGATCTCTGCGTCGAGGCATAAACCTCTCAGTACATGTGCGCCTGCTCTACCCACTAAGCCAACCCGGCCACTGCTGTCCTTTTCTCCTGGATGCTTTGCTCTTTCTGATCCAGTCCAATGTGACTCTGGCTGCTGCTGCACTGGCAGGTTTAATAAATAAAGAATTTGATGACTATATATTATGTTGTACTATGTTGTATTTTAATGCAGGCTGATAACAATAAGATAAAAGCACTGCTGAGTGAACAGAAAAGGCTCCAGGATTAATAAATCCTGGCTGTTAGCCTGGTCGGGACAAGGCTAGCTGTACAGAATAAATCTCCATGGTAGCTTAGGTGCCTCTGCTTTTGTGAAACCGAGTCAAGGCTAAATTGAGCCAGGATAACTGGTAAATCCCGGTTTAATCCCTTATCTTGGTTTTGTGAAATAGCCCTCTGCTGTCTGTTGGCTGTTGTTAATAAGGGTGAACCTGTAAAAGGAGACTGCACAATTTAACATTCAATTCACTTTCAAGTTTCAGGACTTTATTAGTAAAAGAGAAATAAAAAACTGCGCAGTGTGTTCGAAACAAAACCTTCACACAATAAAAACCCAAACTCTCAGCATAGTGAATGTAAATACATTGTGAAAATGTGCTTAAAGTGCTCAGTAAAATGCCACTTAGGTTCCAACAATGAATACAATACAGTACAGTATACCTAAGTGCCCACTACAAATGTTCCCAGGGTACAGAAAAAAGGCAAATAATAAATAAATACTTAAATTACATTTCTAAAGTGCCTCAAATAAAATGCATTTTTAGATGCAGTTTAAGTACATTTAAATTATGGCAACATACAGTTGTGTTCAGAATAATAGCAGTGTGTTTAAAAAAAGTGAATAATGCTCAAAATCCTTAGAATAGCTTTTAATTCCATAATATCAATGCATTGGGAACACTGCACATTCAATTCCAAATCAAAACATGACCAAAATTAGGAAATGGTTAAAGCTGATGCCGACCATCGAAGAGTGGATCAACATAATCCATAAAATCTACATTATGGAAAAACTTTCATTTACTCTCAGGACTCAAAGAGACTTGTTTTACGAAATCTGGACAAAGTGGTCCGAGTATGTCAAGCCCATAAGGTCAGACTTTGTATGAATGTTATAGTTTTAAGTGAAAAATAACCATTTCTGTACGGTTGCTCTTCCCATAACTGTTCATATTAAATTATGTTAAAAATAAAACAAAATAAAAATAAAAAAAACATGACCACAATTGATCACCTTTGTGATCATGTAGAAATATCATTTCTACCAACAAAAATTGATTTATGAGGTTAGTGATGTTGGACTGCTATTATTTTGAACACAACTGTAAGTGAATACTTCAAAGGTCAAGAACTTGCAAAGGATACTGTAGGTGTTAGATAAGCAAGAGGTCCTTCACTCTGCATCCTTCCCTCCTGAGGGAAGCATCTGTAAGAAGATGATTGCAGGGTGTAAATAGTCAATAGTATGCACTGAGCTCAGTTCTGTGCAACACTATCTGATTTCTCATGACTTCTTAAAGCATGTGACAAGGTCAGCACGCTTTTTTTTTTTTAGCCTCAGCTGCTGCAAATAGTCTCAATAATCGATAGTCAAACCTTTCAAATGCCATTAACATTATAAACCACCAGTTAAGGACTTTGAATGTGAACACTCGCTCATATTGTGCACTTTGCTGCTTTTTTTACGAACCAACAAACAAAGACAAATTTCCATTTTCTTAAAAAGAGAAACCTCCTTGCTAATAAGATATGTGGCCTTCGCTGTGTGATGTAGCGCCACATTTATCATCTTCCCTGAAGCTGAAAATGCCTATTTTCATAAAAAATCGTATAATTTCTTCTGACGTTAGCGGAGGCACGCTTTATTATAGGCAAAGCAGATGCCTCCGCTATAAAACGGTGTGGATAATCCTGCCTTGCAATTTGAAATACAATTTCTCTGAATCTAAATCATAGGAACGGGAGATAAATTGTCAATACTCTCTATTGTATGACTGTTGATGACAAATGTAGCAATTTCCATCTGTATCTGTATAAAATGTATCACCATCTCCCTGGTTTTATCATTGTCAAGCTGTAATTTCTTTAGACTGCAGCATTTCACCAACGCGGGTAATCTTACTCCTACATGCCGTTTTATCTCCCACCAATGCTGCATGCTCATCTGCATATTCAAACACTGTGACAGCCTCAGAGTGATGTGGAAAGGTGAAAAGGTTCAACCATGGAGAGCTTCTCTGTTCCACGCGAGAGAGTACAAACTGATGAGAACACATACAAACACCTGTGAGCTTCAATAGTAATCTGTGTATTTCTGTTCCTAGATATCCCAGTGCCACTAGTACCCCCTGTTCCACTCCTGTTTGTCTGTGCTTTGTTACTCCACATCTCCCCTAACCTTTAAATAGAGCTGCATTTGCTCCCCTCCCGGCTAGCTGGGAGGTTTTCCTGCTGCCTTAAAGGTTAATAGATTTCCCGCCCGCCTTGTGCAGCGAAGCGTACCGGGAAGTCACGGTCATATCACATGTGCATGAAATTTGTTCAATAAGGACGTAAAGTGAAATGCAGGATGGCATGTGTCTGATTGGAATGTGATTGTGCCCATCTCTCCGATTGACCTGTGAATGTATTTGAAAGATTTATGTAAACATTTTGACAGCATTTACACAATGGACTGCACACAGGCACACTTAATCTGCAAAATGTTATGCAAAATACTATTTGAGCGATTTGAACCCAAATGCACCATCCAGCTGCTTCAGTGTATTTTGTCTCTGTGCGCCATGTTTCACAAAGAATAAGCTTCAAACTGTTTTGGTTTGTGGGCAAGGGTGGGTCGCCTGACTAGTTAGTAACCATGAAGGGACTCCCACTGTTCACCCATACAGGCTGGAGAACACATGCCACGTAGAGAAGAAAGGAAAAGCATTGAGCTATTGGAAAGGCCAAGGCGAGACCCAATGGGGAAAATTGATTTCTCTCAGGGAGACAGCAGCGCTGATGATCATGCATCGTATGTTGTGTTACATAAGCATCTAGCCACAGCTGAAGGGAATGACAGAAGTAAACAGCACATAATTGCAAATACAAGCAATTCATAGTGACAGGGTCGGAGGGGTGGGGAATTCTGCACTGGAAAGGCTCACCAGGAAATCCAGTTGTTCTGCGTGGTAAGATTGTCTAACATCACTTAGGGCTTGTTAGCCGTGAGACGCAACATGACAGACAAAATCAATTTATATCCACAATATTGGTCGGGCTTTCAAATGGTTTCAAACTGACAATATTTGGTGGTGACAGCTGTATTCATGGTTGGATTTGACATACATTTTCCTTTTAGGCAAACTGCTGACTTGTTTTATTTGATCAGATGTATTTAGCAATAATGCATTATCAAACATCCCTTCTTGTTGTTGAAAACATGAATAAGTGAAGATCAATTGGAGGTGAGAAAAACAAAAAAGAACCTGCAAATGACTTTAATACATTTTTGATGAAACCCACAGAAATGATGGAGACTGCACTGACTGGATTTTCATCATCATCATCATCAAACCGTATACCTTAGTACAACAGCACAGGAATGATATTCTGACAGGTTGAGAGAAACAATCATTGCGATGATGATAATTATGATGATGATGAATACTTTGTGTGATTGAGGAGTGAAATAACAAGACTAAAAATCTACAGCCATGCTACTGCCTCTGTGAGACACATAATGTTCACCATGTTCACCAATGGTGGAAAAAGGTTTTTATATTCTCTGCTAACATGCAGATGACTGCAGTTACTATAAGTACAACATGACTGGCATATCACTTTACACTTGTTTTTCCAAAACTTAAATGACTAGAAGAGGGGTTGTGAGAGGTATATGTCCATAGTTAGTGTATTACCTACACAATTAGTCAGTTAGAAATTACTCTATTAGCATTAAGGTGCTTGCAAATTAAAGCTTAGATCGGGCCCAAAAAAATCAAGCCCGACCCTACCCGAGCCCGTGCACATTGTGTCCAAGCCTGGCCCGGCCAACACATTAACTGTAATTATTAGAATAATCCAGAATAGTTACAGTATGTTGTGTTCTTCATTTATGTCACAATGTTTCATCATCTGAATCAGCATTTCAAGAGGGGTGTTGGTCTGATGCAGTGCAGCATGCCCTGACAGGATGAGTAGGTGTGTTCGCATGCATGGGAGCAAGTGAATTGTACACATCTAAATGGCGTAATACTGTCTTTTGTGTCTTAAACGCAGACCTGCTGTCACTTGAGGCAAATGCCACAAAAGTATTGAATAATTAATTAACTAACTGTGTTTTAAAGCACACAGAGGACTTATGCTGCCTTTAAGCTTAGATCAGGCCCAAAAAAACCAAGCCCCACTCTACCTGAGCCCGTGCATGTTGTGTCTGAGCCCGGCCCGGCCCGACACATTAACTGTAATTATGAGCCCGAGACCGATTTAAACCTGACAATTTTTTTAATACGTGGGCCATTATAACTGACGTTCTCAACTACAATTCTGAGTTGTTTGAACTGCAGAAATCTGTTTAGAAGGGGTATGCTTGGAGAAGTAGGCTAACAAAAGAGGACATTGAAGGCTGACTATCATCTTTTCTGCCACGGCAAGCCTGCTTCATGTGTCTGTTCATCGTCCAAGTCCCCGTTTTTTTGCTGTCATAGGCGAGCAGCGTGCCGCACTTAATGCACTCGACAAAGCCAACACATATGTTGTCACTGCCCACAACTTGTTTTAAATGGTTCCATACCTCCGACTTTCCTCCAAACTTGCTCAAAGTTAATTCTCCTGTTTTTCTTTTGTTCTTTACATCTTCAAGCTCCATGTTGCACTTAAGCTACACAATACAGCACAGCAGGCCCGGTGTGATGCGTGCGAGTGGAGGAGACGCTGCGCATGATTATGGCATAGATTTCTCCTCACCCAATTAGGCTAATAAAGTAATGATGAAAAAAACACAAATACTTGATCAAGTGCCCGGCCTGGCCTGAGGATAGTGGCGGTAAATATCGGCTATCAAGTTCAGGCTCGGGCAGAGAATCTAAACTCTATTGCAAATATGATAAATGCCACAATGTTCCATTGTATGCAAAGTTTTATGACACAAGAAGTGCTGGACTTGATTCACACTTGTCAGTCCTATTTTTGCCATTTTTACCAAGCATATTACAACATTTTAAGCCCACATGCCTCTTGTGATCACAGAAGAGGACTTATTATCATATGAGGATCAAAGGATCAAAGCTGTAGGTGAGCAGGAAAAGTTCAAAGAGTTGAAAGCACTCTGAATTTTATTAAAAACAGAGTCACCATATTGATACACTTTAGAGATTTGTTTTTTTTTAACATTCTTGCTCTTGTGTCACAAAGATTCATGTCACTGTTAGACCACTTGGCTATGACAAAATTGGCAACGAAGACAGGAAGTGAAGTGCATCTCTAAAAGGCTGCTGTCTGCTCATAATCAAAATTGCTCACTGGCGAGACAGGTCCTCATTGTGTGCAGTGTACTCTGCTTGATGCGTTTTCCTTTGGTCCTTGAAATTGCTGTGTGTTACTACTGCAAATGGTCCATCTCATTACACATTAATTTTCATGTCCAGCTCATAAGTGATATATATATGTATATACACACATATAAAAATAAGATCATTAGAGGTCAATTTCTAAAAGAAAACCCTTGCTGAACATCATTGTGAATATGACTGCTTATTATGATGAGGATAACAGAACAGTAAACTGTTATTTCCTTGTCGTTATTTGTCTTATTTTTATTTTGTGATTTGGTATATAGATTTGTGTGTGTGTGTGTGTGTGTGTGTGTGTGTGTGTGTGTGTGTTTCTCTCTGGCTTTATCTCTGACATTTTAAAACCAATATGAGGATAAGTGCAGTCTGGAATAAGTTTGTTTTGACAAAGTTTAGTTTGAAAACAAAAAGCAGTTTCACCAGGTTTTAGAGCAACTGTGGGAGTGGGCTAATCATCTTAAAGATTTTTATTTTAAATGTCTGTTAAGTCAGAATGATGTAACACTATTGTGATTGAGCCTATTGTCCACTGATTAAAGCACTTGCATTTGCAGTATTATGAGCTGGCTGTCCATTGCGACATTCCCACTCGCTCTTCAACTGACTTATGTGTGAAGCGGCGTACCATTTTTTTCCAGTCTCTATGGCCGAACAAACTTCAAAAACAAGTAAAAGTGAGATCCAAAAAAATGCCTGCAATTTCCGCTTATCGCCAGGGTAAAAGAGAAGGAAACTGAGATCTTTGAGATTATAAATTTAAAATTCCTTAGAGTTTAATTAGATTTTGGTGGAAGAAGTGCTCAGATCCTTTACGTAGGTAAAAGTATCTATACAACAATGGAAAAATATTCCATTACAAGTAAAAATCCTGCCTTCAAACTAACACTCAAGTAAAAGTACCGAAGTACTTAATTTAATCTTTATTTGACAGGGACATTAAGTTAATTAATAAACATTTCTGTAAATATGCCAGAATTAGGCAAAAGACTAGTTTCATCTGCAGTCCCTGGAGGCACTTAACTTGAGTTAATGTCCTTTTTTCGCCATTTCAAGGCGCTGTGCAAACTCCTTCTACATATTGAACCCAATCAGAAGACCCAATGCACTTAGATACTTTTCACCATTTTCACCACGTTTGATAATAAAACTTTATTTCAAAGACAAAAGGTGGCAGAAAGGCTGCATCCTCTCCTTTGTTTTCTCAAAATGATATCACTGCCAACAGGTCTGAGCACAACGCCAACACAATTACTGGATGTCCGCTCACTTCCCCTTTTTTTCCTTCCCAGAATCCATCATAGCCTCCACCACCCAAACCTTTCATCGGACCTGAGAGCTCTGCTTGTTGACGGACACACAGCCAGTTGTCAAGCTAATCAAGGTGTCTGTGAGGTGCGCTGCTCTCAGTGTGGTGCTGAAGGCGTGAGTGGAAATAATGAGCCGAGATCCTGTCTTTGACCCACAGCTAATGCTGCACACTGCAATCCCCCTGCCCTTCTCCTTCACAAACATCAATGCCAGCAAACAAAAGACAGTTTCCCACAACAACCCGACTCACAATTTCTCCTTCATGTATAATTGCTAATGAAGTAACTTTGGAGATTACAAGTCGCCTGGGAAGCCCAGTAAGCCATTACATTATTGATGTTAGGGGGTAATTGCAAGCACGCTACAATATGACAGAGTACATACACGGCACATTAACGGAAGCATATCTGTGTTGACATGTCTGAGACATTCTGTAGCTTAGGTGAGATTCAAAACTGTATTCATGTCCCACAGTTTGCTGCATGCACACACAAGCTAATTAATGCACGAGCAGTGCAGGAGAAGAAAAGTAAAAACCTGCAATTACAGTCAGTATAACAAACTACTGTAAGAGCAAATCTCCCTGAGAAACAACTACCGGTATATTGAGTTAATAATTCAATTGGCTTGTTTGCATCTGTTTTCTAATCTTATTGAGGAGGTATATATAATATATCATATGTGTCATGCAGACTGATGTTCGCATCCCATTTCCTACCAGCAGTCAGTGTTTGTTTCTTTAAACCATAATTATCATCTTTCTCTGACCAGGGCCCTATTTCAGGTAGAAGGTTTAAAAAACTCTGAGTCTAACCCTGAACTCTGAGTTGATAGTAGGTGCTGCAGACGAAAAAGTACTACGCCAACTAATCCCATTCTGAGGCTGCAGCACCATCATTAACAGCATTATAAGTCATAATCTTTTATTTCAGAGCTTTTACATCATTCTCCTGCAATACTGTGGAACTCCTTTTAAAAACGTTTAAAACCAGTCTCAGAGCGAGTCACACTCTTCTAACGGCGCTTTGCTACAGTGGCTTTACTAAAATGCTCCACATCACCAATGTTGTAAAGACAAATGTCGTTTGCAAAAAAACGTAATGCGACACAGATAATCTGCTGGGATGTAAGAGCATAGATGGGTGACGTTAGTGATATAAGGACGGATAAGGTTATGTAGCCTAGGCTACATAGCTGATCGACTGGGAAGAAAAACGATACCGCTCAAAGAAGAAGTTATCTACAAATTAAAATGTCTGGGTTTCAATATCATCTCCCGACATATAACACCCTGCGAAGTAAAGCAGCTTCTTCATCAATGGGATGGTCGACAAAAGGAAATGCCATGTTTTGAGAAATAAAACGTTTTATAGTCTGCCTAACATGGTTAATAAACCAACATCATTTTTTTGTATTCATGCCGATAACAAACTGCGCTAAAATGCGCCTGATACAGACTGAATGAATGGATGAGGAAATGAAAGAGTGCTGTGTCAGAGGGAGGAGACTGAGAGAAGAAAACCTGCTCCCGACCAGGTTAGGTTCACAGACTCAGTTACCATAGTAACTGACTCTGAGGTGAAGTTACCTGTCTTTCTGAAACAGAAAACCCAGAGTCCCCCTCATCTCAGGGTTAACAAACTCAGAGTTTTCACTAAACCTGCTTTCTGAAAGAGGGCCCTGAACCAAGAGGTTTTAGATGACGAAAGATATCCACGACAAGGTCCGTTTAGTTGATGTTCTGGAGCTAAAGATTGCATCGCACAATATGCTGAGTTGGCATGGTGATAGATGTTCATGTTTCCATTTCTCTGAAGACTTTAAGGACTTGTTGTCCATGCTTGGCTTTAAAGATTGAGATATTTAAAGGTTATTCTTGATCTTGGAAGGGTTTTGAACAGCAAAAAAAAAAAAAAGAAAAAAGTTCTAAATAGCGATGGATTTATATATGCCATGCATGGAATGTGAAACTCTTGTTCACCCTGGTGCATTGGCAATTTTAGACCCTTTTTAGGGGGGCTCAAGCCCCAGTCAAGGAGAGGGTTAACAGAAATGTAGTTTTGGCCAATCGGAGGTGGTTGTGCCAGACTCCCACCTTTGGCTGAGTCTCTATCTAATCTGTGAGAGGGAGAGCAGGAGTGCGGTTGTGAAGAAGTTGATAATTTCATGGCGCAATTAGAACCCAAATTGAAACGTAAGCAACTAAAATGGCTGAATTGGAACATTGTGTCAAATTGATCGTTATTACGGTGACTTAGTGTCAGGGTTAGTTCCATCATAGTATTAATAGTGTCAAAAAATGTTAGCTGACGTTATTGTTCAGTAGCTAGCTCAGAGATTATTGGCTAATGAAATTACTGATTTAGCGGGGAAGGGGTTAACACTTTTGCAAGGCACTGTATCCGTGTCACATTCTCATTAGGGGCTGAGCCCCCCTAAAGGTCTGATCCTGGAATCGCCTGGTGTATCTGCTGTTTCAGTACTAACGCTGCTATAAAGGGAAAAGCCAAAGGGCACTTCAGCAGGCACTGACAGGCTGCCACCGAACTGACGCAGGCAACCGGAGGCCAAACCTGTAAAGCATTACAGTGTGAAAGTGTTGCTGCTGACCTCCGGTCTGTGTGTCTGATGCTACTGCTGCTACCAGCTATTAATATTTAATGAAAGGATGAGATGAATCAGTGGCTCAACCTTCATCCATCAATACCATTGTATCACAATGTGCTATTACTTAAGAATGAGCAGCCAGGCAGTGCTACAGTGCTCTGGTTTATTGGAATTTCATTAAACCAATCACAATCGTCAAGGCCCCACGCGGAGCCACGGTGCCGCTGCAAAATAAGGAACTTGTTTGGGTGGAACGTGTATGTTCAAAGGTTGTTTTAGTCGTTGTGCAACAGAAAACTCAGATTGGAAAGATAGTCTATCTAGCTGTCTGGATTTACCCTGCAGAGATCTGAGGAGACGTTAACCATAGTCCTCATAAATCGACCAGAGTTTAAAATGCTAACACAAAGTAAGCGGAAGGTAACAGACATCCGCCCGAAATGAAAGACACCTGAACAATTCCGGAAGTCGAACATCGTGGATATAGACTACCGGTCTGCTGATGCCAGCCTCCTGCAAATCTCCAGGACCAATTGCTGAACCTGGGGTGACAGGGCATTCTCAGTCGCCGCTGCCTCCCTCCCTGTGGAACTCACTACCAAACCACATCAAAAATGCCCCCAAACTGTCATCATTCAAAAATGCCCTAAAAAACCCCACCTCTTAAGGCATGCCTTTCCCAGCTTTTATTTTCTGTAGACTCTAATCTTGCAATTTTCATTTTAATGTTTTGTCTTAAGCGCTATATAAGTCTGATGTATTATTATTATTATTATTATTATTATTATTATTATTATTATTATTATTAAATGTTATGGCAATCCATCCAGAAGTTTTAACTAAAACACACAAATGTCACCCATTGGCGCTATAGTCAGGAGACCATGAGTTGAATTGATCCTCTCGGGTCAATGATTGTCTGTACACACTTTATGGCAATTTCATCTGATAGTATTTCAGTGTGGATAAAAGTTGTGCACTAAAAATGACTAATATATTTTGTATTTTGCAGGTTAAAGAAACTCTAGCTGCAATAAGACGGGCATTATATCAAGCCATAGTGGTAAAGAGAGGCCGTTTAGCCACAAAAAGATATACTCTCAATTTATTCTTGACACTCACCTATTGATACAAACATTGACTGAACAGTGACTGAAATATCAGCTGTGCATACATGTAGCATAAAGAGGGCCACTGGAATTAGAGACCTATTGACTGGGTTAGTGGCCTGAGAGTGGTGTTTGTGTTGCTCCATGCATTTTTGTGACAAGCTACAAGAGGGACTTCTGCAAAAACACTGCAACAAATGAGTGGATTTCTGAACATTATAAAACCATAATTAATCATTTCAGTGTACCAGGTGGCCATAACCTGTTGAGTCCTGTTTTGAATGGTTGTTTTACAGCTTGACAGGAAAAAAAGGGCTTATCACATATAAAATCCACACAGGCTACAAGAAGACATCAGCAGGAATCATTCAGCGTTTCTTCCACTTCTTACATTTCTTTCTTTCTAACACAGCAGTCAGGTTTACTGGAGCAGAGCGAGCTGTCTAGACGGCAGCTGATCGTTCTGATGTGACCTGTTTTTCACATTGTTTTAATTTTTGTTTAAAACAGGAAATTTTCCATTATTACTAATGTATTCTATCATAATTTTTAAATGAGAATTAATACTATTCTCAGTTTATTATCAGCAGAAGATTGACCCATCCACCCCCCCCCCCCCCCCCCCCCATTGTATCTAATCCTCTGCTAAAAAACATCATCATTCAGCAGACAGACCTTGAGCAAACTTGCCAAACTTTGCATCAGTGCTCAACTTTTGTCACAGGGGATTTGTGTTGTCTTGTGATGTGCGTGTCAAACACCTCCAGTGCTGCGTTTGAAAAGCACACAGTTGGTCGTTTCCTGACTCCGATCCAGCACCACCTGCCGGGTCTACCTGTGGAGTTCTCGACCTGTCATCATCATCAACACAAAATTCACAGATGTATTGCAGCCTTTCACATTTTGAAGACAAGAGCCCTCTCATATTTGGATTAGTCCCGGTGAGGAAAACAAAAAATTACAAGATGTTTAAAAAAGAGGGTTTTAATTAGCACCATATTATGTACTGTAATATATGTCTCTTATATCCCTGTACCAACTGTATCTTTGTTGATACATCTTGTCTGTGTTTGTTTCCGATTTTGGCCTCTTTGAGCTCTGCTGTCTTATAGTCTTAAAGTCCCGATTAGCAGCAGCTGCAGCAGTGTTTGTTATTATGATGAAAGCCCCAATCTGTAATGTGTTGACTATAAAACAACCCTAAACAGCATCAGAAAACATAAATTACTTAGATTTACTTGTTGAGTGTTAAAGCAACAACAAGGACTTATAACTAGTTATTAGTAGTCTTGATTTGATACTGATGCCTCTATATAACCTACATAAGCAAATGAGACCATTAGCAAGTAGTTGGCTATTTCTATATAGGTATTCTTAATGCCTGTCCCCAGGTGCATTTCCCCACAAAATTAGCAAAATAATTTACTGCACACATACCGGGAGAGCCTATGTTTACATTTTACAAAGTTGATTTTTTTCTCTAAAGATTTTTCTTTAGAGAATGTTATTTGTGATGTTATATTTTGTGGTTATGGCTGAGACTGGGGCAGAGTCAATGAAGAGAAAAAGCTTAAAGGGACAGTGGTCTCGCTTTGCCAGACCTTCCTCCACAGCGCTGCGGAGGAGGGTCTGGCTAGTCCACACAGCATTCAGGGATGGGAGAAAAACGTGCTCTGGTTTATTGACATTTATTTAAAACAATCACAATCATCATGAGCGGTGCTAAGCAGCGGACAGAGCCACGCTGCTGCTGCAAAATAGCCTCGGGAAGAAACACGTTTTGGTGGAACGTGTGTACGTTCAAAAGTTGTTTTAGTCGTGCTCAGATTGGACAGATAGTCTAGCTAACTGTCTGGATTTACCCTGCAGAGATCTGAGGAACAGTTAACCATAGTCCTTATACATTGAGTTTAAAATTCCAACACAAAGAAAGCAGAAGTTAACAGACATCCAGCCGAAAAGAGTGTCATCCGGCGGAATTTCCGGCGGCAACGGAACAATCCCGGTCGTGGGTATAGACTAAAGGGATAGCAAGGGCGAAAACACGAGTCAACCTTGGTCGCTCATTCAACAGACGGAGGGTATTCAAAACCGATCCAGAATTGGCCCGCTTCCTCCTAGGCAGGTGTGTAATTTGTCTATTTTATCTATGAAATACATGGGGAGACGTGGTTTTACATCATGGATTTACGTTGGTGGCTAAAACAAAGTTTATTTTGTTTCACCATTGTCATATTACAGTTTTTAATCTTACATAGCCACAAATAGATAGATTACCTCATTGCTATGTGTCCTGCAAACGGCTGTTTAAAAAAGAATAATAGTATTAAAAACCAGTTGAGTCTTTCTTTCACTCGCTGCCAAAACAAATGCAAGCACTAGCCAGATTTTTTAACCAGAATTTTTTACGACACAAGTGGTTAGTTATAATCTACCCTAATTTTTTATTGTATTAAACCCAATTTTTAGTCACGCCTCAATCCTCAGAATACTCAGAAATCAGTGTAAAGCAAGGAAAAAGGCATCCTACCTTACTGATGTTGTGTTTTATGGTGACTTGCAGAAGAGAGTCTGTTTAAGAAGGAACCTATTTTATACTGTCAGAGCTAATATTAGCTCTTTATCCCCCCCTAGAAATGATGTTATAACACAATGGAAGGCAGAGGTTATGTTTAATGTACACATGGGTTTATCCCGAGAGCATGCAGGAGATTTAGAACAGAATTGCCAAAGCAGGGACCCAGAGGAACGCCCACGCTTAAGCAGTTGTTTAAATCTGGGGAATTCACAGACAACTATTAACACTTCATATTCAAACTGAGCCCTTGTAGATCTGTTCGCTCTGTGCTCTCACTTACAAAAAAAACAACGAATGCTCCCAAAAGGGCAATTGTAGTGTACATCTGCATCTCAACTGGAAGATGTGTAATGGCAAAAAGAGATTTATAATAAAGCCTCTCTGGGTTAATCACTCAGTTTAGAAATATAATTTGTTATTTATATTTTTTATTGTTATAATATTTTTATTTATTTATATAATATGCTATTATATATAAGTAATTTTCACTTCTCAATGTAAGTAACGACGTATGCCACGAAATTTGTCACGGATGGAATTTAATCCATTCAAGCTGTATAATTTATTTTTTGGTCACATTTGAACAGAAGACCTTCACAACAGGCTTAAACACATAGCATTATATATATATATATATATATATATATATATATATATATATATATATATATATATATATATATATATATAGGGCTGTCAAACGATTAATTTTTTTAATTGTGATTAATCGCTGAATTTCTATAGTTAATCGTGATTAATCGCATTTTTTATCACATGATTAAAATTCTATTATTTTGCATTTCAGAACTGTTTTTAAGTACATATTAACAATGGAAAGCAATTCGTACCAGTGTATCTTGATTGGGAATCAAATGAATGCAAAGAAAGTGACTTTATGAACTTTATTTTAATATTTGTATTTGTTTATAATTTATTTATTTACTGTAAACAAAAGAAAAATGTGTGAATCTAGTCACACATTTGAATCTAGAGTCAATATTAGGGTTGGGTATTGTTTGGTTTGGATACCGGTGCTAAAGCGGTACTTTTAAAACGGTACTGGTGCCTTAACGGTGCCTGAACCGATACTTTTTAAGAAAGTTAAAAAAAGAAGGGTACTAAACAACAGTTGGCGACATTAAAGAACGGCTTGTTTATTGCTAAGGCCATATCGTCAATATTAAATTATTTAATAATAATGTAATCACTATAACAATAACTTATTTCACTAGTAACGACAAAAACAACCACCAGATGGGAAAAGGGCATTTAACAATAACTTTGAATGCACCACGAGGCTGCAGATTATTACATCCCGGTGTCGGAATCCTCTACACTGAAATACAGACAAACTTTACACCGTTTAGTGTTAGCTGTCAGCATTGTAACCGTGTTTAATCCAGCTACTAGCTAGGGGTAGGCTAACGTTAGCTGCTGTCGAGTATAGTGTTAACTAGCATCACGTGCAGCAATGTTTCTGTTGCCTGTAATGTCTGTTTCAGAGCATCAGAGAGAAGCACAGGCATATCAGTGGCCCCGGAATGAGGCACCAAAATCTGCGTTGCTATTCCTGCAGCAGCAGGATGTGTTACAAGGAAGTATGGCAAAGTGCGGCAAAGGGTCAAAATAGTAGCCTGTTAGGCACGACGCGAAGCATGCGATTAATGCAATTAAAAAAAAATTAACGCGTTACGCTCGGCACTTAATCGCATCGCGATTAACGAGTTAATGCTGACAGCCCTAATATATAGACCCTTTGCAAACCGACCCTTAATTCTTTCTCCCTCCGTTTTCACGGACCTCATTAAATCACAGAGTCTGCCCGACTTCAGTCCACACGATCTGTACCACTATATGGTAAACAGGGTATCCCCATATACTGGTGCTGATCTCAAAGCTTTTAAACGTCTGGATGCTTACCAGTTCTTTGTAGCTGGCTGGGTTACAGGTACGCGATGCTACGCTAATGGCGGGGGGAGGTACCTCATAATGGCAAAGATAAGACATCAATCCAGGGTTTATTTTGTATTAACATCTATTCTTTAATTAAATAAAGATTTATATAACACGTAGCCCATGTTTTTAGAGGGCATGGTCGGTCGTGGCTACCCACATACCGTTGTTCACTGGGTGTGCCAATGCAACTTCCTAATGGATGCCTGAACACATCCCAACTCTGGAAAAAAAAGTTTTTTTGGCCTTTTTGAAGCTAGTTTCTTGAAGTTAAATTATCAAGGGAACGGCTTTCTTTTTTGGATATGTAGCTAGGTCAGTCAATAACCAATGTTAGCTAGTTATGTGGGTCATCATCGGGTTGGTCCTGTTAGCAGGAACAGCTGGTTAGCACGGCAGCTAACTGGTTGAGGATAATTTTATTTATCACTCATTTAAAACAGAAAGGCAATACATACACATGCTTGTGTTGGTGAGGATTACTCTGCAGTTTGTGAATGTGAGAACACAAACACGAACGAAAACGTACGAGTTTAGCTGATTCCGTCTACAGCATAGCTCTTCCGCCGTCCGTCATGGCGTTCATAATTCGCGCGAGTGGAGCGTGACGTCACGTGCAAAGGGTCTATATATATTACTTTCTGCTTTGCTCCAGTCATACCTACTATGGCCACTAAAGGGCGCTGCCATTATAAACATATAAAAAAATATATTATTATTATTATTATTATATAAAATATAAGTCGTGATTGCTGCTTGAACAAACAACTTATATGGGCGTTTTTGTGGGAGGATTGTCTCATTTGAGAGCATATTTTGCACACCCTAAAACTACAAAAAGTCAGCTAAAAGCTACATAATGTCATAAAGAGTAGAGCAGTAGACTCAAATCCAGCAGACAAAACTGAAAATGAAAACAGGACTTCAATACAAACTAATGTGATGAGGGGATGAAGTGCAGGTGGAGAGATGGGCAGAGGAACTCAGATGAGGGGAATGAGGTGATTAGGCTGGAAAACAGGCAGGGAGATGGTTGTCAGGGGGAAAAACTCCTGGGAGGACTAACAAGGCTGATTCAGAGCAGGTGTGAACTCATTCCAAGTCTTCACAAAACGTCTGAGGGCATCTGGACACAGAGCTAGACAGTGACATATAAACCGGCAAAGTCTGGTGATAACCCTCTATGGCTTTGTCACTATGGTGACTAGTTATTTGATTGCTACAGTCATAAAGAAATATTGATCAGTGGAGCTTTAAGCTTTCATTAGTTTCTAAAGTGTTTAATAGCCATGCAGCTGCATATGCTTAAAGATGTATTTTGTTTGGCCACTTGGGGTCAATACGCCTGTAAACACAACTTTAAAATATTATCACCTTATAAAGTTGACATGGTGAAATTGTCAGCAAACAGTTGCCTATTTACACATCCAGCACACACAGCAACACTAGCATTCACTTGAAGTTGTGTTTGTGTCCACCTAATGAATATACGTAAGTCTCGTATTTACTCTCCTTCTAGCTCTGCTTTGGTCTCCAAAAACTCCTGAGAAAAATACTTTAGCTCCACTTTGTTCACAATCTAGTCACTAACTTTGTCTCTATGCCGTTTGATGCTGAGCAGAGGCCTGTACTACACAGCAAGATCAACATATCCTGGATTAATTTCCGTTACCCGGCTTCACCAAACCTAACAACCGTGGTCCCGCATAAGGTGTGACACAAAGGTGGTTATCAACTAGTTCAATCAACCCAGGGTTTCCCAATCTAGCGACGAGCGCGTTCACATACAAGAGGCGGTGTTTGCACTATATGACCAATTGCAAACATGGACAAGTCTACCAGAGTCACGTATTTTGCACAAGAAGAGCAAACGATAATCCTACAGAAATATGAAGAACACAGACGTGTAATACAGGCAAAAAGCAATACAGTCGCTGCTGCTAAACCCAGGAAGGAAAGCTGGCAAAAAATTGCCAACGCTGTAAATGCCCCATCAGTCAGGCACAACATCTGACCATAATTACACTCCATAAACTTCTGTTGCTGTAGCCTATTCTTTTAGTTGCAATCCTGGCAGTGGTAAGTGATCATGGGAACAAATATAAAAATACAATTCAAACCGATATGTCGCATTGGCATCATACGGCTCAAGAAGCTGACAAAGATATGTAATTCCCTCAGCTGAAAATCTATATACAGTGCCTTGCGAAAGTATTCGGCCCCCTTGAACTCTTCGACCTTTTGCCACATTTCAGGCTTCAAACATAAAGATATAAAACTGTAATTTTTTGTGAAGAATCAACAACAAGTGGGACACAATCATAAAGTGGAACGAAATTTATTGGATATTTCAAACTTTTTTAACAGATAAAAAACTGAAAAATTGGGCGTGCAAAATTATTCAGCCCCTTTACTTTCAGTGCAGCAAACTCTCTCCAGAAGTTCAGTGAGGATCTCTGAATGATCCAACGTTGACCTAAATGACTAATGATGAAAAATAGAATCCACCTGTGTGTAATCAAGTCTCCGTATAAATGCACCTGCTCTGTGATAGTCTCAGAGGTCCGTTTAAAGAGCAGAGAGCACACACCAGGCAGGTCCCAGATACTGTTGTGGAGAAGTTTAAAGCCGGATTTGGATACAAAAAGATTTCTCAAGCTTTAAAACATCCCAAGGAGCACTGTGCAAGCGATAATATTGAAATGGAAGCTGTATCAGACCACTGCAAATCTACGAAGACCCGGCTGTCCCTCTAAACTTTCAGCTCATACAAGGAGAAGACTGATCAGAGATGCAGCCAAGAGGCCCATGATCACTCTGGATGAACTGCAGAGATCTACAGCTGAGGTGGGAGACTCTGTCCATAGGACAACAATCAGTCGTATACTGCACAAATCTGGCCTTTATGGAGGAGTGGCAAGAAGAAAGTCATTTCTTAAAGATATCCATAAAAAGTGTTGTTTAAAGTTTGCCACAAGCCACCTGGGAGACACACCAAATGTGGAAGAAGGTGCTCTGGTCAGATGAAACCAAAATCAAACTTTTTGGCAACAATGCAAAAAGTTATGTTTGGCGTAAAAGCAACACCGCTCATCACCCTGAACACACCATCCCCACTGTCAAACATGGTGGTGGCAGCATCATGGTTTGGGCCTGCTTTTCTTCAGCAGGGACAGGGAAGATGGTTAAAATTGATGGGAAGATGGATGGAGCCAAATACAGGACCATTCTGGAAGAAAACCTGATGGAGTCTGCAAAAGACCTGAGACTGGGATGGAGATTTGTCTTCCAACAAGACAATGATCCAAAACATAAAGCAAAATCTACAATGGAATGGTTCACAAATAAACATATCCAGGTGTTAGAATGGCCAAGTCAAAGTCCAGACCTGAATCCAATCGAGAATCTGTGGAAAGAACTGAAAACTGCTGTTCACAAACTCTCTCCATCCAACCTCACTGAGCTCCAGCTGTTTTGCAAGGAGGAATGGGCAAAAATGTCAGTCTCTCGATGTGCAAAACTGATAGAGACATACCCCAAGCGACTTACAGCTGTAATCGCAGCAAAAGGTGGCGCTACAAAGTATTAACTTAAGGGGGCTGAATAATTTTGCACGTCCAATTTTTCAGTTTTTTTATCTGTTAAAGTTTGAAATATCCAATAAATTTCGTTCCACTTCATGATTGTGTCCCACTTGTTTATTCTTTAAAAATTACAGTTTTATATCTTTGTTTTGAAGCCTGAAATGTGGCAAAAGGTCAAAGTTCAAGGGGGCCGAATACTTTCGCAAGGCACTGTATCTCATAAAGATACCCATCAGGAAATGTCAACAGGATTTTTGGTCTCTAAATGTTCTAACTTTTCTGAGCGCACCTCTCACTATCTGCGTACCAAGCGCCACTGGATCTTCTAAGAACGGTGACGCCATTATTAATCGAGTATTGATTGGTCAGTAGGCGGTGCTTTTATACCGGTTGATGTCTGATCTCAAACATCACCTGCTCCTGAGCTGGTTAGGTGTTCAGCATAAGTTACAATGGCAATGTAACCCAGTAACAAGTGACCCACCGTCGTGATACACAAAACCCTGGGTTGAACCTGAAGTTACCTCGGTAACCCCAAATCTTGCTTCGTAGTATAGGCCTCTGGTAGCGTACAATGGGTTTGTCAGCTTTTTTGTTGACAACAGGTTGATGAGAGCAGATAGACTGAACCAAAACAATGTGCGCTAAGATGCTAAAACACACTGTAGAGATGATGGAAACTGCAGTCTGGAGATTGTGTGGGTTTGTCACAATGAGAGACCACTTTCACACACACATAGTCAGTTTGTTAATAAAGTATTGATTAGAGGAGCTTTAAGCTGTCACATAAATATATTACTTATTGCGAGCGTCAGCCACAAAGGTACAGTCACTTGAAGTGAATTTGTTTTGTAACCATTAAACCGTAATAAATATAATAGTTTGTGGCATACACTTTCAAGTACCTGTTCAAACACACATACACGTGCAAGCACATGCACACACAATATGAAGTGTCTCTTGTTTGAAGAAGGACAAATCTTCCAGGACGAGGCAGTAATGTAATCTCCAATAGTCAGACCGACAGCACAGTGAAGGCTCAGTATGAACATAATTACATTAATGACAGAAACTTTGCCACGTCTCATCAGTCAGTGGAGGAAATAGAGAGCGCTGATCCGTTTTGTTGTGCGTCCAGAGAGTGGAGTGGGGATATTGCTTGATCCACTTCTAGCATATTATGCTACAGCTAATTGAATGAATTGGATAAGGCTTAAATCACACCAAGAGTCTCCACATCGCCCACTCACAGGCTCATCTGTAATCATCCTTCAGAAGGTTTTCATATTAAACGCTTTGTCCTCTTTGATCACATCTTCATGCATTCACGCTTTTTGCTTGCAGGTTTCTCTATAGAGCTCCCCCTACAGCTTCGGAATAGATATTTGGCAACACTGTGTAAAAACTCGCTCAGTCAGTCTGACGTTTCCTCTTTGTCTGTTCCTCCGACAATGCTTTCCTAGCTTTCTGCTTCTTTTGGCCGGCTCAGCCATGACGATAGTGTGAAAAACTCCATCGCTACCTTGTTCTTATAGCTAGCCGGTTCCTTTATGTGTGCTGTGCCTAAAGCAATTCGTTATATCGCAAGACCTGATATCACGTGATACTTCTTGGCAGCTCGCCAGCCAAAAGTTGCAAGGTTGGTTTTTCCGCTCACAGGCGCTAGGGGGAAGTGAGACGACCCCCATTCAAGGGGGTCGTCTCACGACCCCCTTGAGCTGTTCACTTATAAATTAAGCTAAAAAAACTGCATAGTTCCCCTTTAATATTACTATTTAACTTCAACAATTATGGGTACTTAGTGGTGGAATAATACATTTATTGAATTCTAGGTACTTTACTTGAGTATGTCCATGTCATGCAACTTAATTGTCTGACAGCCTTAGTTACTGACTTACTTTTCAGATAACAATTGTTCATCCCATTTCTGTTCAGTGAGAACCACGTAAAATTAGCACAACTCTAAACATCTACAGCAGTAAAATGCAACATACACATTAATGCAGCAGTATAGGGGCGTAGCACAAAATTCTGGGCCCTGTAGAAAGGCATTTTTTATGGGCTCAGTCCCCTTTTTCCCCCCAGTCCGACGCCCTTGAGCAGTAATATTAATCCAGAAACTTCAGATATAATAGGAAAACACTGACAGGGAACATTTTACTCTTACTTCTAACACTTTAAGTACATTTTGCTGATACATACTTTTACTTAGGTTTTGAATGCAGGATTTTTACTTTGGTATTAGTACATTTATTTAAATAAATGATGTGAATACTTCTTCCACCACTGGTATTTAGCTTATGACAGACTTGTTTAAGGAACCAAATTAACACAGATGCATAATATTTGTCCTTCACAGTTACAGTATTGTAGCCTTTACTTCCTTCGCGAAAAAATAGAAGTGCAACGCAGTATGTTATCAACATTTGCTTCGTGATCAGGATGACTAGATTGTTGCCCTGTATGTGGTTACTGTAATGTTCATACTAAATATCCCACTCCCTTCTGGCACAGTCACTGACAACATCCGCCGTCTTCATTCCGGATTCTTGTCCAAATTCATTATTCACACAGTATGATGTGGGTGTCAGTTTACTGATACCAGTACTGTACATACTGAATGTATTCAAGTATAAATAGAATAGCATGTGGGAAATAGCACTGAGCATATGTACCTCCGCATTTATTACTCAGAGAGACTGGAGGTTTGTTTACCAAAATATGCTCACCCTTAAGGTGAGTTTAAACTTAGAAACATCAAACTTGTTCACCGAGACAGTTTTATTAGATGCCAAATCATGAAGAAGCTTTGGTAAGAGTGAGTTTCAGTGACCTCCCAGAGTGAAGGTCAATGCACTGCCACAAGACAAGAGAAAACTTTAAGTTAGTGTAATTGTAAACACACATCAGACACGCGGCAGACTAGACACGTGTGAATCTGTGAGAATTACAAAATCTTCACTATAGGGCTCAGGGCTTTACACAATGTTAAATCTACAGTTTAATCAACATGAGAAGTACTATACAGCAAACTGTGAAAACATAATCACAAAAACAGAAATTATCCTGCAATTTGTAATTTTCTTTAATCAAAAAAGGCTGTTAAAACATTTCCCATGACCCGTCAAAATCTTGCTGTGCTGTGCTTGCTAAGAAGCAACGACCAAACAACATCTTTTATCTGTCTCCGTCCAGGTTTTTTTTTTTCTAACAAGGAACGAAGCGATAAAAGCCTCAGACCATAAACAAACAAAATGGCTTTGAAAGTGCGTCTTTAGTTCAAGCACAAAAGGACACCGTTTAACAGATGAATCATTTGCTTGTGTGCTTTTGGATTAAATTCTGTTGGCTTTGCCAGGCTCATAGAAAATTGGATCAATTTAGAAACATTAACATCGCCAAAATATGCCCATCTGGGGTTTTTGTATTGGAATGATCAACAGGGTGGAATGTGCTCAGGTCAATGTGGTGTGTAATCTGCTTTCCATGGCACACTGTGTCCTGTCTACCCAACCGAGAGTTGCAAGTGATGCTCATTTGTGTGTTCACATGTATGTGAGTGTGTCGTTAATAATCTGAGAGCAGCAGAGACGAGCTCAGTCTGCTGCAGCTTGTTGCTAGGTTTCCCTGCGCTCCACCTGGCTGGAGATAAACCAAGCAGGGGATGCTTTTGTCTCAGGAAAATATCCAATTAGTAGGTGACTGTACCAGGTCCACACATAAACATGGTCGAATAATGATTTTAGAAAAACAGAAACCACAAATTTCTTCCAAATAAAATCTTTATTTTTTTTTTACATTCTGTCAATTTTTACTGCCTATGTATAATCAGTTATGAAGGTCCATTGTCAGTAGATAACTAGTTCATATGAAATTCGATTCATGGCAAGGTTTTCAGATTTCCTAGTGCATATTAGTAACTGTGTTTGAATCTGTCTAGTGCGCTTACCTGCTCTTTAATGTGGACTGACGTCTGTTGTTTCTGTTATATGTGGGCAAACACAAATAACAGAGGTGATGTAGAAAATGAAACATCTACAACAGTGACACATCATCATAACACCAACAGAGCTAGTATGTCTACAGATTTATCTTCATAACATGCTCAAGAAAAAGCTAGTAAGTGGCTCTTGAGTTGGAACTGTTTTGTCAAGCTCTTATTATGAAGGTCAAGAATAAAAAGAGGAAGTAAAGTTTCAAAGCATAAGTGATGTACAAAATCAAACAGTCGAGTGCAACAGCAAAGAAAGGTGTAAAAGATATGAAGCAACAGTAACGTGTGCTAATACAAAAAACAGAACCTCATACAGATTTTCAACCAAAATAGAAATGTTTCTTGGGCCTCACACAATGTGTTTTAGTCAGTATTACTGAATGTAAACAGAATAACTCCACATCTTTAATGCTAATAACACCAGTCTCTTATTTGCACCGGAGCCAGCCTTTCCCGTAACTTAATGGAAAGCTTTGCCTTAATATTTATGAGGCACAGATTCTTTGTCATGAATTCTTCATGATTCCCCATACAGAATCCAATTAAATATTTTCGTCATCACCTTTAGAGCTTTGCATGATCTGACACCTGCCTACATCAGGGAGCTTCTACACATCGATCACAGACAGGTCACTGAGGTCTTCCCATCATGTCTTGCTTGTTGTTTTGCAGACAATATAGAAGTCTCAAGACCATTCTGTTTAGTTATGACATTTTCTCTGGAAATGGTCTATAATGTTGGTTGCTTGTTTACCAAAGGATAATGGAAAAGATGAATTGTGGCTTTGTGACTGACAAACTTTTTCAGCTGTGTAAGGATATAGAGTCAAATTCAAATAAGTTAAATAAATAAGAAACCTATATTGCTAAAGCAGTACAGGAAATTCTTAATAACTCTTCATTGAGCTTTGCCGACATTAAGGCGGATTGTAAATGTCATCTGCAGACAAACAAGTCCCAGCTTCATGCTGTGATCTAGATACAACGACTAAGTGAACTGCAATCATAGTCAGACGTGGGTAGTTAAATGAGAAAATAATTTCTTCTAGCTTCAGTCAGACTTCATTTCTCATACCAGTATGCAATCCTGACCACTATGACTCTCACATAATATATAATATAATGGAGCATGACCATATGCATCCTCCCACATACATCTGTTGTCATTTGTATTACACAATGTTATGGAATCTTTCTTACATGTGTTTTTTATCAAGTTTTGTTTTTTTTCAGTAAGCAGAAGCTGGTTAAATTCCGTATTGAAGTTTATGTATTCATTTGCATCTCCACAACCGTCATCGTCACAACACGGATACTTTCATGGGCTTAAAAACGAGAGGACATTCATTACAGATAATGTCTTAAAAGGGGTAAGACATTACCCCTTTGTCTTTGCGGTGAGTTCTGGTGACACAAGTCAATTGGCATTTTTCTGTCTGCCTTCCAACACGGTTACCAGTGCATCACACCATGCCAAAGTGCTGTGTACTCTACCACAAGTTGTTGTTATTTCCTTTTCTTTGTTCTCTCTTCGTCTTAAATGCTGTTGAGCCAAAGTCATTGGCACTCTGCAGCTCATTTGCTGTCCATCTTTCTCGGCTTCTTCACATTGCCGTGGCTTCTCTCCACATCTTGAGTACAACATTTCAATTGGCTCTCCGCAGGGCATTCTAACTTTATTATTAGAATCCTGACAATCGCGGTAATAATTATGGGATGTCAGGAGGTGGCTGTCCCTGGCTGATGGACAAAGCTATTAGTGGTGTGTTTCTTTCTTTGTTAGTACAACTTCAACTTAAAGAGGCAGAAGGGACGGCATCTGTGTGACGCGGAGGGCTGAATGAGTCTCATGAGCAGCCTAGGAATAGAAATGCAGAGCTCGGTGCCTGCAGTCAGTGGTGACGGTTGCTAGTGTCTTGTCACAGGATGTGAATCAGTTGTCACAGAAGATTAGCAATGTATGTAAATCCCACTTGCTCTTTGTGTAACTCAGACAACATGAAATGAAACGCTGGATAAATGCTCAGTGTGCAAAGAGAGAAATATTCATCAAAACAAAATCACTCAGTTGTTAAATTTAGTGAGTTTGAAGAATGATAATGATCTCTGCGGGATAGGTTTCCTTGCAGATGGGGGTGAGAAAGTGAGCATGATGATTTGAAGTGCCGTACATTAGGTCATGGATTTGAGCCTGTCACTGAGGGGGGACTCAGGCTTGGGGACCCTGCCTCCTGAACCCCCATCTCATTAATTATCACCCTGTCAGGGGTGTTATATAGGAAATAAAGGAATAACAAAGGAATGTGATCTCCAGGCCCTCATCAGCAGGGAGCAGAACAATGAAATAAAACCGTCTCAGCGTCTCTTCCCTCAACTCTCGGCTAATGAAGGGATCACTCATCCTTTTAAAATTGATCTCGGCAAATCCTGCAGGCTCGGGAGAGTTTGAATCTTGTCACCTTGGCTGCTCTTTACTTTCTGCATGGTCACTTCAGACTGAAATAGGCTCTTTTAGCTGGAGAATCTGAGCAGAGAGTCAGCATTTGTTGGTTAGTCAGCACGAATACACTCAGCTACATGGATTACATAAAGAATTGAAATAGCTGATTGGGGGTCTAATCCGATGTGTGTAAATGATCTACTCAAAATCAATCGTTGGCATCAAATAGGAACGGTACCTGACTTACCTGACCCATTGCCTATTATGGTCTCATGGAACCACTTGTTGTATGGGAATGTCCATTGGTTTTTAAGGAGAAGGATATTAGTACCCTTGCAGAACTATAAATGGTACAGTTACCAATAGACCCTGCTGTACATCTTCTATCTAAATGATGATTTCTAACTTTCCCTTACAGACAAAACATGCAACGTCTGGCTGGAAGGCCTGACTGCAGCGAAGGAGGTTGTAGTCCAGCGTTGGAAACCTCTTCACAATAGTACAAGTAGCTTTTTGGACATTTCTTACCTGGAACTATCATCAGCAAGAGTCAATGATGCTTGACCAAACACAAATTTAATGTGGACAAATTTGATATCTAACTTAAGAGATCTTCTATCTACAGTAAATAAGAATGCTGTCTGTCTGCCTGATGGAAGCATCTGGAAATCAACATTTTAAGGATGTTTAGGTTCCAAAGCAAAAGTCTGTGCCTTGAGATGCCACTTACTACATAATGATGGAGTTTGAGGTGTTGCGGGTTAACAATCAAAATCTAATGGTCAACCTGTCAATTGTCTGTAATTTGTTTGTGTTGCATTGAAAAAAAAGTGATGAAAAAAAGAATGAATCACTGGCGTTCAAAGCTCGGGATATAAAGTGATTTTAAACTGTTGTCTACAACCAGGTATTTATATCCATTTTCACCAAGGGAAAAGAGACAGCTTCTGTAGAAGCAGAGTGAGAGCAGAAGCAGTAGCCGGCAACAAAGAGGAATAAGAGGCAATTATAAAAAGGGTATCTGGGTTTACAGTATGTGTAATCGTGCATCCTATTCAGGCTTGAGCGTCTGTTAAGCTTTTGTGGTTATTAGACGTCCTACTCCTGCTGACAATAACAGCAAAGTGAAGGGTCAAATACAGATTAGCCCTTTCCAGCTGTCCTCCACAATTCTAATCTTGGTGTGCTCTGGATATTGTGCATGTGTCTGTGGACTTGACATTTATCAAACAATATGTCTGGGAAAATTGCCCAAACTAACGATTGTTGTCAGTATTTTCATTGCCTATTGATTATTAGACTTTAGATGTTGTTTTTTACAGTGTGTGCACTGAATGTAGTGGCGCAACTACAGAGAAAAGAGCCCACTGTGAGATCTTACATACAACTCACCATGCAGAGGACTCAATGCAGCTTTTAAGACTGCAGGTCACTCAGTTATGAATTATGATTTCTATTTGCTCTGCTGGATTTTTCTGAAACATGAGTGCTTCCACATCGATTAACACACACAGGAGCACTTGACCTCACCCTGGAGCCTCACGCTACGGCTTCAACTAGAACAACTCGGCATCAATTCAGCCATGTTGTTTTTTAGAGTTGCTTCTTGCTCCCTCACCATGCAAAGAAATTAAAAATTGTTACAGGGTTGTATAGGTACTTTCAAACAACAAGGTTGCCATAGCCACTAAAACTGGGATGTTGTCTCCAATGGGAAAAGACCTCATGCAGCCAGAATGACAGGCGGCTGCAGAGTTAAAGCTTGCAGCAGTATAATTTCCCTTTAAATGATCAGAGTAATGTGTCAGAATCTCAATCAACTGCAGCAGTTCTTCAGGATTTCATCAGCAGCAAGGAAGTTGTAAAAAATTACTAATTTCTAATACTACCATGATTGCTTTATGATGAGGTGCTCGGGGACGCTTGCTCACTGAGGCTCAGAGGAATGTGTCATGAGAGTCATTTGTGAGATCAATTCACATACATGGCACCAGACAGACTGCCACATATGTATCCACAGAGAGGCACTGAGGCTGCTATTAGATAATATTAAAAAAATGGTATCTCCAAATTAGGTTTTTTTTTTTTAAATCTTAAGGGAAACTGAAGGAATAAGTGTTCCGTTATGTGTTGAGGAATTCCATGGCATTCATCAGCAAGTAGCAAGTTTGTTTAGCTTGATATATCTGTGTAGTTGTATGTTTGTATCTGTATTATCCCGTAAATATGTCCTATGTAACTGTGTTATTGAAGTAGCCAATAAAGTTGATACTGATTCAAGTGACTTATCCTTCCAGCTGAAGTCATTTTCAGTTCATCACAGGAAGGTTTTTCCATGTTGATTTAGGAGTTATTCTTTCTATCAATTGATGTACAACAACCTGCTCAACATGCTCATTGTTTTCATGGAGCTTTTTCTGTTGCCATTTTTATAGCTTTTGCTCAAGAAGAGGTCAATCAATCACAAGTTTTATTGTCTGTGCTAGTGGCAGGTGGAACTTGAGGGAATGAAGTAGAGTGGGTTTTGGAAAGGCCTCTAAGCTGGAAGCATCTGAAGAAGTCTGAGTTGTTTAAGTGGAACAATGTGCGCAGTTGCTCAAGGCTTGCGAATATCCTGTCTAGGTATAGGCTGTTCAGACCCACCGGTCCAAGGCAAGAATCTGGAATCAGTTCTGGCTGATGGGAAAAGATGGTTGTTGCAGACAGGTGATGATCTAAAAGTGGTAGACCACCTTAAGTGTCGTCTGAATTGCGCTCTGATCTTGGCAATTCTTTATCCCGCCTGCAAAACTCTGATTGGCTCGGTGGTTTTTCCAACAGCCAATTAGCACAACACCTGATCTATTTTATCACTGAAAAAATTGGAGATGTTGGCAGCGGTTCAAGAGGTCTACTGTAAATCTCTCTTGAAAATGGGATCTCATTTGGACAATATACTAAACTTCTGGAAACAACAAAAAATACTATATCCTAATATATTTCTTATTGTGCTGTGTCTCGCAACCAGCCAGATGTGATATTGAGTACCAGATTTTTTTTTGAGGTCCGCAAAGTCTGGAAAAGTGTGGATGCTTATTTTCTAGTGTGATATGGCTAAAAACCGACCTTATGAAGTGGATTTGGTGTTAGATGGCTGCAAGCAACCCACAAACGATACAGATTATTTGTCAGTATCACTATAAAATTCCACTCTCATTACATTTGTTAAAGTTACAGCAGATGTCTACTCTATTTTTAGTGCCACAGCAATCCCTAGTGTTATGTTACTTTCATAAAACTAGTTTGATTAAATAAATCAGTAAATAAATCACATTTTGAAAAAAAGAGAGCACTATTGGTATTGGTGGATACTCTGAATAAAGATATTTGTATCAGGAGAGGAAAGTCAGATCGCTGCAACCCTAATTTTATATTTTTCAAGTCTCAAGGTGATTTGGAAACCTGTTGCGTAGCCATTATCCACCTGCCACCATCTTCTGATTCAGTTACATTGCCTAACTTACATCTACATGCTGTGATGATCTTTAGCTATAGAGTTACACTTTAGCTGACAGTCCTTTTTGTTCAACCTCTATCAGTATGCACATACAGTATTGATCCTCAAATGCAGCTTAGGAACTAATATAAATCAAAAATGAATTACATTTCAACATGGAGTTTAAACACTTGCAAAATGTGCGTTTTATGTCAGACGTCATATAGGAAAAAACTGAGAGAAAACAGAAGTCTGTAAAACTACTGTTTAGTCCACATCATGCTGTGATACCATTATCACTTTGTTAAACACTGTACATTTCATATTTTATTCACTGTACATTTCATATTTCGTATTTTATATATTATTACTGTATTTTTGTTTTTATTATATATGTAAAAAGTCTGGATAATATATATTGTTTGTATATGTTGTTTGTATACCTGGAGTGGTAACAAAAATAATTTCCCCCTGGGATTATTAAAGTATTTCTGATTCTGATTCTGATTCTGATTTCTCAGTAAGTCAGTGCTGTTTAAGCGTACGCTGTCATTGAACACCATCATGCAGTGTTTTCTCCAGACTGCAGTCAGGAAGACGACCCTTCCGTTGTTCTGCTTCAGGGACAGCCTGTTACATCATGTTCATAGTACATGCACACAAAGTCAAGGCTCCCTGACAAAGGCAGCATCCTCTGTATGCACTCCAGAGATCATGAGAACACCTCTAACTCCACCTGCTGGTCTGTGTTTTTGCCTCATCCACCCACATCAACCTCTAACAGTTGGAAAGCAGAGAGACTGTGTGAGAAAATATATATCAGGAGACTTACAGCAATATATTTTGACAAACAGGTGATTATTCTAAAATGGACTGAAAATGACTATGACCTTTCTCGCTGAGAATCGGGCTTTTCATTTGGACCCTGTGTAATGTGATTTACTGTCAGTTTGCTCCCACCCACGCACTGGCCATTTTATTAAGGCTCTTCTAACTCTTTTGTGAACTGCCCTCACTGCCCTTCAGTTATTTCACCTCTTCTTTCCTTATTTCCTTGTTCTTGCTGAAGCTATGAATACTTTAACAGCCTTTAATCCCTGATACTATAATAAGTTATAAAACAGCATAAAATAGAAAGCCTTAAGGAAAGTACAGGTACCTTAAATGTATACTTAGAACAGTACTTAAATTCAACCACTAGCATTCTTCATCTACCATTACCACCACTAGTGGTGGAAGTTGTACTGAGATCTTTTACTTGAGTAAAAGTAGTAATACCACACTGTAGAAATACTCTGTTCCAAGTAAATGTCCTGCATTCAAAATCTTTCTTAAGTAAAAGTACAACAGTATTAGCATCATAAAGTACCAAAAGTCAAATTACTCATATCACTGGTTTATAATTATTGATACATTAATGTGTACATCACTTTAAATAAATTTGTAATAGTTAGGCCTGAGAAGTGTGCAATAACTTGGTGTTCTGTATTTATTTTATTATTTATTTATTTACTTGTAATTTATTTATTTATTTATTTTTTTTTTTACGTGTATTTATTGTCTGTAATGGCAGCTACTACTATGCACTACGCACTCTTGAGTCCATGACAAATTTCCCCTAGGGGACAATAAAGTATATTCTATTCTACTTTTTGCAGCTGGTAAACATGGGGCTAATTTTGATTATTTATATATAGTTGGGTTTCTTAACCCATAATAATTATTATTTTGTATTGATAATCTAAATCCTCAAATTAACTCAAGTGATCAAATAAATGCAATGAAGTAAAAAATTAGTTTATCTGCGTTTTTTTGCCCCCAACGTCTCCTTCCAGGCAGCACTGCCTGGAAGGCACTAGGATTAGGCACTGGTTATGGTTATGGTTATGATTATGGTTATGGTTAGGGTTAGGGTTATGGTTAGGGTTAAGGTTAGGGTTAGGTGCCTTGGAGGCAGCGGTCGCAGCGCTGCCTGGAAGGAGCAGTTGGGGGCAAAAAACACCATCGAGCTAATAATTACAATGTTGGCTTTCAAAATGTAGAATGGAGCATAAAATGGAAATACTCAAGCAAAGTACAGTCTACAGCCTACTTGAGTAAATGTACTTAGTTACTTTCCACTACTGTCCACCACTGATTTGAACTCATGTGCTATGAGGTAAGACAGTTCATAAAAGGTCTTTATATAAAGTGTTTACACTTACTATTAGAGACAGTTAGCAACCTTTTTTATTTAGTGCACTGATGAAGTGAATCCAGGTAAAAGCCATTACCACTTCTTCAACAATAGAAATTAAACCAAACATAAAAAATGCAAAAAAAGAGATGTTGAGAAAAACGTTGTAACCTTTATGGAACTTTTAGGGAACGTTCCCCTAACGTTCTTTTTTACATTCCCTAACCTTTAAAAAACTTTACAACCATGGTTCCAAAAAATAAAATATATATATATATTTATATATATATATATATATATATATATATATATATATATATATATATATATATATATATATATATATATATATATATATATATATATGTAATAATCAGAATCAGTTATATTGGCCAGATAGACACATACTTTACAATATAGACAACAATATACATATAGGTACATATCAACACAATACACAAAAAAATACAAATATAAAAATAAGACATAATATCAATACAAGTACACATGGAGTGGAGTGCAAAGTAATAGTGCAAATGTAGTGTGCAAGATGCATATTGGAATGATAAATACAGCGTCAGATAGACGATAAACCGCTACAAATAGGCTGTTTATTGCTCTAAAATTGATTTCAGGTTTTACTGGTAAGATTGACGATCATACAGGTGTTGCTTTTACGGTGTCCTCGTAATTGTAATCGGTTAATGACTTTTCGATCATTAAAATGATTTCCGTTTGATTCTGAAAAAAAATATTGTAATATTATTTTCTTTATACTTTACAACTTTTCCAGTTTTTCTAAACAGTGCTAAATAAGTACAAGTAGGCTAAGTATTTTGAATATTTACATACATAGCCTACATTAGACTTTTCTTGTTTCCGGTACGGACTTTCAAAATAATGAGCATTTTAATCCCAAACTCTTAAACCATATTTCATTCAATTAACATGGTAAAAAAGTGAGAAAAAAAACTTCCAACGTAAAGGAAAAAGGCCCAAATTTTGTTAGCTAGCCTGTCTCTTTCATTTCAATCCCTTAAAAAACGAACACATAAGAAAACAAACATGCTGTCATAAAAAATGACAGCATGTACACTGCAAATGGAATACCTTCATACTTTTTGAACCACACTTATTGTCTGATAAACAATTACAACCATTACATGTCTTTTTTTTTAAGGTGTCAGAAACACTGTTACTGAACAACAAGATTAAAACAGAGGTTCAATCCACAGAAACATGAGAGTAAAGAGTTAACAGAGAGTCTACCAGGTCCATGCCATGCTGCAGGCAATATTGCCAATGACAAATAAATAACAAAGACGTTTGAGAGTTAGGCAGCTTTTAAAAACTAAATATTCAATATCAACTTACAGAGAGTGTATTTTACAGCATCAAATACTGAGACAAACTTTTGATTTCAGACTGTATAAATAACACAGTTGACTTGACTTGGCATAGGTCAGTGGTTCCCAACTTTGTTTGGCTTGTGACCCCTTAAAATACATCAGCATGTATACTGTGACCCTTATCACAGGCTAGGGCATTACTTCGTGAGGAAATGTGCTGTGCAAATGAACATGATTTTTTCCTTCTGTTTGATTTGAGTGTGTATTTTTTTACAGGCCAGAAACAACATAATCAGTATCACGACCCCTCCCCCGAATTAACTTGCGACCATTTTGGGAACCAATATCAACGATTGACGGACATTATGCTTTTATTTTGAAGGCCCCCTTTCCGGAAGTGTCCTTGCTGTCTGTTTAACTTGACATAGCTCTTTTAGTTTGGATGAAAACTTCAGTTCACTGAGAAATTCAATGAGAAGGTGGACGCTAACCATGAAGCTCCTGTGAAAAGTCCCGAAAGTGTTTGGAGTAAGGCCGCCAGAGACTGCAGGGTCCCTTCTTTTACATTTCCTGGTCGAAAACTGTAAGTTAAACCAAAGTTTAAATGAACTTTCGAAATAAAGTTAATTTAAACAGTGTGTTTGTCCAAGATTTTGCTAGGTTGCTAGCTTAACGTTAGTTGTGTTCAAAGCGGGACCCGACGCGTTTTTTTTTTCTGTTATACTCAATTTAATTGGACGTAAGGTAGCTAACGTTAGATACAATGTGTTTGCGTTGGCTAACGTAACGTTAACTAACAGACTTTAGCTTAGTTCATTTTCACTTGATAGTAATATTTTGGGTTCCTAATTTTTGGTAACGTTAACTTACTTACTATAATTATTTAAGTTGCAGTATTGTGGTGACTTGAAAGATGGTTATTATTGTCATTGTCTAATTTTGTTAATGCAACTAATTATTTAATTGTTTTGCTCTGGTATTAGAAGCAATTCCCATAACCTTAACTTTACCTAATATCCTCGGGACTTTTATTATTATTTAGTTGTTGTGTTAATGGCAGAATAGCTATACTAACGTACTCAACAAAGGTAGCTCATATAAGTGCTTTTTATATTAACAAAGAATACACATACAACTTACTAATTCATATTATGTAAGTTGCCATCCAAAGAGAAAAACAAAGACATTTTTTTATGAGAGAAAGTAATATTTTCTTCTGATTCTTTACTTTTAAAGGCATTGTAATTAAAGCAAGTTAAATTATGCTAGCTTTGTATGTAAAAACGTTTACCACAGCTAATTTATTCATCACCATTAATGTACAAGCCAAATCATGAATCACTGTGGTGAACCTCCAGTTTGGCTCCCACCCACATTTGCTGCATAGAAGGCAGTCGCAGCCAACACAAAGCCAGTTTAAAGCTACTTCTGGTCCAGTGTTGGCTTTTATTATCAATCTCAGACATCTGCAGTCTTTGTTTGGGTATACCTCTGCTGTATAAAGATGCTCAGGAAAACTCTCCCTCCTGAGGCGCTGCATGACCTGCTGGCAGCCCTCTCTGCTGGCAGCCCTCTCTGCTGGAGCCCTCTCTGCACTTCTGATGATGTCTTCCGGGCAGAGAACTGAGTAGCATAACAAAGGATTTTATTTCCTTTTGTGACAATAACCACATTTGTATTCTATCACACTATCATGGCTAACTGTTGGCTGCTCAGAAAAAAATCCTTGCAAAACACTTGCTTGCACAGCCCATATCTGATGTTACAGTGGGAGAGTTAGCATAATAAAGCACATTTCCACATTGCTCAGTGATTTTTGAAGACACACATTTAATCTCCTGGCACCAATCCTCAGGCAACAGTCTTTTATTTGTTGCTCAGCCAGGTAAAGAGGAGGGGAAAGTCCACTATCGACCCTAGTTGGTATTATTAGCAAACCTGGCCTGCAGTAAGATCAACATGGCCCAGACCCCAAAGTTTTCTAGTATTTAGATTTTTCTCTTAGGCACTTTTTTTCCTGACATTTGCATTCCTTGCATTCTTGGTACAGTACTCTTGTGGTGTAGTATTTTAATTGAAAGGATGTGTCGTTTTAAAGTCACATATATTTGGATGTTACATGCTATATATGAGAGCTGTACAAATGGCTTTTGGAATTTCAGCTTTTAGTTTTTATTTGTGCAGTCAGTGCTGGGATTGCTGGGAAATTGTCATTTCTGACCAAGAGGAAGACATTTCTCCAGAATGTGCCAGGAAACGCTTCCTGACAGGACTGCGTGACGGTCTTCCTGAGTGTAGGGATGCGTCTGTGTTTATGGTTTCATTCATTGTAGGCCCTATTGTAGACCTTATTTGACTTTGCAGTATTTTACTTATCTTCTGAGTCTCACTTTACTGCAGCAACTTTGAAATTATACCCTAAAAAAGCAACCCTTTCTGAGTATAAAGTCAAAGACTTCATACTCAGAAAGGCTGCTTCTGTGCTAAGACCTTGATAACAAAAGTAGTAGTTTTTCTTGGCTTACTGTGATAGCTTACTCAGTTCCTCCTGTCCCTTTCCACAATCCTCTTTATTATTTTTCCCCTCCAATGTGATTTCTGACTATGATGTAGTTGAGGGCCACGTGGAAAAACTCCCAGAACTTGGGATCAGTATCGCGGTGCTATCATGTGAGTCTCTGAAAGACAAAGAGTTGTTTGTGCAGGGTCTTAGTGGCCACCGCTGCACTAGTTTAAAGTCTGGGCTGTCATTTCTGTCAAACAGTCTGACCTCACAGCAGCCCAAACTAAAAGTCCACTGAACCATCCCTCAAGGGGAAGTGTAAACAGAGGCAGGGTGTTTGACTGGTGGTTGGATTACACAGGGAAGTCACCCTTTATGTCCATGTTACCTCTTTAAGTAGGCTACTACTGTAACTACTACTGCTGTACTGCAACTGTTAGAGCTGAAACAATTAGTAGATTAATTGATTGACAACTATTTTGGTAACTGATTAATAGTTTGAGTCATTGTTTCTGGTTCTAACTTCTTTAATATGAAACTTTGCTTTAAAGGCACTGTCACCTTTTGTTTTTAGTTGAGCACAAGTAACAACCAGTAAGACCTAAGTGACCTACTGGTAAGACAAAGATGGAGCAGGTCAGATGTACACAGCAGTGCCTGACCATGCAAAGCAGAACAAAATGAATTCTGAACTTTGTGATAGGAAGCCAATGTCATTTTAATTCATAGAAAAGAATTATCAGCAGATCACGCTTGAAAATAAAGGGTCAGTTGCAACCCTAATTGAGATACATTAATATCGGCAAACAATGCAGTTAAAACGGTGCTAAATTATCACTGCTGTACATATAACTGCAACCGCTCCTAACAGTACCACTGTTACTACACTGACTGCCGCAACTGCTTTTGCTAATACCACTGATAGTTTATTAAATTAAGGTTTATTTATTCAGAAATTCTTGCAGAGAAATATATCTCTTGCAAGCAAAAGTAAAGTGTATGAGGGTTTAAGAGCTTACAGAAAACTAACTTATGATGCTATACAATGTCATTGTTATTGGATCTAAATTCAGCTAAGGATGGGTATTTTGGCAACTCGGATAGCAAAGATGTCTAAATTAAAACACAAGTGAACCATGGCTTCTGGATGCAGTAATGAAATCTGACTTTGTCATATTTTCCTTGATAATAAGTTTGATATGTGTATTAAGTAAAGGATCAAATATCACTTTAATCAAATGCCAAATGAGGCCAATGGTTTATAAATCGTAAAAAATAAAAAAAAGTGGCAGCAACAAAAGCACACAGTATAATTCCCTAACACAGCAGGATAAGATACTGCATTGTATACAAATGATGTTCTCTTTTTGAATGAAACTGTATAAGAATTCAAATTTAGATTTTTGTTGATGATCAAGGTGTTTGTGGGTTTTGTAGGACAATCTGATGATGAATAATCTGCTGCCAAAATAAAAACAACATTGGTATTTTTCACAGTTTTCTGATATTTTATGATCGTTGGGTTGCTGCTGTAATGGATTGTTAGTGGTACTGATGGCATACAAGATTGTATCATCAACTTTACAATGTGAAGCTGGAAAACTACTTAATTACTATTTAAATGCAAGTAGCGAGGGACCAAGTACTGAGCCTTGTGGGATAACAAGCAACAATTTCGTCCACCGACCAGCTACTGTACTACAACTAAGGCTGCTTCTTTTTCTAGTCCGAGACAGTTCAATTCTGAAATGCACATATGTACCACAGCTGGAAGTAAGCAATTGGAGTGTTTGAGGCACCAGCAGAGGGGTGGGGGTGGGGTGTGCGTCCACTCAGCATAGGGCCAATAATCCCAGCCTATTTTCTTTTCAATTGCATTGTCACTCCCTCTCCATATCTCTATAAAGCCAGCAAAAGTTAGTACGTCTCTTAATACTTTATGACTTGCCTACCTCGTCTGTGGCACACATCCCCAAAACCCATGTATTCCTACTAAAAATGTAAAGATGTAAATGTAAAAACGGGTCACAAATGTATGGTTTAATTAAAAGAAAGGCTATGTTATTTCCTAAAACAGCTGGCCACTCTAGTTTGTAGCTAACCTTACTCAAACATGAGTAAAAAAAAAATGCGTCTATTGGGGACTATTTTATGCTTGGTAGGTATTTACAGCAGCAGGACGATGTAGTATTCAGACGAAATAACAGTGTCCATGGTTAAAGGAACATGTCACCCAGTGCAACAGTGTGGCTTATTAATGTGTTTTCTAATAGTTTTTGCACAATAATGGAGCTGTATGGCACATGTAGGATATATCAGGCTTTGGCAAAATGCCCTATACTTGTTTAATAGGATCAAATCATTGTCGGTTTTGGTCTTTTCAGGGCAACAGAAAAATACCACCAGCTGAATAAAGTCTTTAGAGTTTTGTCTGAAGGGTGGAGGGAGGGAGGCCACAGGGGTCAGCAGGGATGTCAGTATCAGGCATTAGTGTTTGGTTTTGGGGGTGATAACTAACCTGCTCAGGAATGTGTGTAGTGCTCACTCCTACACTATGGGATTATCAATCATCATTACAGACACTTGTTCACATGGTTGAAGAGATGGACCCTCATCTGTGGGATTTTCTCTTGAGGTTTTGGTCTGTACATTCTTCATGGATGATCTGCTCATCACACATGCAAAAAGAAGTGGAAAATGTCTCAGCCTGGCATTTTAAAGTGCCTGGTTTTACGAGTCTGAAGAAAGGACAGGCTAGTTTACTTGGCAAGTTTCACTGCCATTTTCAGCCGCATGACCAACACAACAGCACATGTATTTCCTGGTTTAATTCTTTTTTTAGATTTTGTTTCCCACCGGCATAAATTAAACCCAAATTCTGAATTGCACGTGGGCTGATAAGATGCCGTTTTCCACTGAATTGGATTTCTCATGAAACTCATAATAGCAGATTGGATGTGGCTTTTATCACAAGACAACAGAGACAGAAGGAGAGCTGCTGTAATTATGGTAACACACTGTGATTCGTTTTAGATTTCAAAATGTTTTAATCCTGCTTTTCTCTACATTTGGTTGCACCATGACCATAAGGCTGTACAAGATAGTTGAGTAGAGCATAACATAGCACACACTGGGGTTTCTCTCTTCATGCCATTTGTTGTTTTCTGCATTCACACAGAGAAAAAAAAATATTCTTAAAGGAACAAGACTTAGGTTTCTCCCATGGGGGGAAACAAGCAGCTGACCAAATACAGCTTCCACCCTGGTGAGAGTGAGTGATGGTTTCCCATCAAACTCTGGAAATAACTGTGGAGGAAAAAGTAGTAGTAGTAGTATCCGTGTCATGAATTGCCCATGAGAACTGTAACATTTAATTGGAAAGCTGTTTTATTTTGAAATTTGAGGCATTTTCTGGAATGCTTATTGACCAGAAGACCTGCTTTGTCCTTTTGAATTACATTCAATAGTTCATGTGTGGGTCTAGATCACCAGAATAATCAAGCTTAATGATATGATTATGGAGTAGTGCAAATACAAAGCAGCGTGTATGATGTTGTGGAAGAAACTTACTCCCCTTTCTGTGGTGTGTGTAAATTAAGCAACGAAGCTCTTAAGGCCCCTTGTTTTAACAGCAGACCCCAGCCCCCAGCTCATATTGAGGCCATTGGTTTAATTAGCCTCTTGATGCTCATGTTTTAGTCTGCTGGGTGTGACACTATGACCCCTAAGAGGGAGGAAATGAAGTAAAGCCTGCAGGCCCTGCCCCCTCTATCATTGGACTTCTGAACAAGTAGAGCCACTGTTTTATGTTGTTAGTTCTGGGCTTCAGTTCCCTCTTAACATACTGTACTATCTCAACCCCTTTAAATCAGATTTAGTTTGAAGTGACAAGTGGTCAGTGCAAGTAAAGGAAAGACATGTGATAAGTTTGAATTCATTGGTCATGGAGATACTGTCCAACTTTGTTATGGAAGTTTGAGATGCCGAGCATGCCAGTGCTACGAGGCCTGAGACCCCTGGGAGAATAGTGCCATTATTCCGGATAGGAGCCTGCCCATGAGCACCCGTGACTGCCGGAAATAAGGCTTTCTGGGTAATAAGTCCTGGATATCACTTTGTTTTTTGTCTCTCAGGGAGACTTTGTTTTTTGTGGCACAGACTGCATGGTTAATTTGATGCAGCAGTCATTTGAGAAGGAAAAATGAGAGCTTGTACCATAACAGGATTAGTGATAACACTATTATGTTTTTGCCTTTCAAATGGAAATGTAAAAACATGCAGGCAGGCTTTAAACCTACATTGTGTCATTTTTTTAGTTGATTCTCAGCAAAAAACCCTTTTTGTTCTTTCACAAATATGTACTCATTCATGTGTAATTACTTCCACCAACTAATCAAAGTATTCTCGTAAGCGTAGAATCTGCCATTTAGAATCATTCAGAATACATATGAGCGACTCGCTTGAATGACGGCAGACATGTAGCGCCTCCATCTTTAAAATACATTAGCCAAAGAGGGACATACCTCCGCATTTCGCCCTTTTTCACCTATTGGCACCGTGACGAATGCCAGGGGGATATTACTCTCCAGGAAAGCGAAAAAGAGAATTAAAATGACAACGCGACAGGCAAAGCAACAAGACCAAAGTTAATATTGGAGTGGCTAGAACAGCAACGCTGCAAACGATGGAGAGAGCTAATTTTGGGTTCGGCCACCGTAGAAGGAAGGGCTGGAAAGTAATATTCAGTTGGTTGTCATATACAATTTCATCGCTAAATGAGAGAAAATAATATGGATTAGGGCTGCTGCTAATGATCAGGCTAATTATTGATTAATCTTCGGAGTATTTTCTTGAATCGGTTAATTGTCTGGTCTGTAAAATTTCATAAAATTGTGACAATCACAATTTCTTCGATCCCATGTTTTGCGTCTTAAAATTTCTTGTTTTTGTTTAATTTCTTTTGAGATAATATAATTACAAGGTTATTTTAGTGGTTGTTATGGAGAGTCCTTTATGGAGCCTTCTTGTCTTCTCTCTCTTGTTTCTTTCACTCAACCTTTCTCTTCTCTCTTTCAGATTCATTGAGCACAAGATGATGTCCGACGCCAGTGATATGTTGGCAGCAGCTTTGGAGCAAATGGATGGGATCATAGCAGGTAACCACATTGTACACTTGGACTTTAAGACCATAGCACTTTTATAAGTGGGCATGGTGGCATACTGTGGGGTCTAGCCACATCTGGAAACCATTGAATTTCAAGCTGGGAGTACTACGTCTAGTGGACGGTAACACAATGTGCCATTCTCCTTCCACTTCTACCTGCAGTTTAATGTAATTCCCCCCCCCCCTACAAGTTTGGAATAATGCTGAAAGTGTGCTACTGGATCACTTGCCCTTTCTGCCTCCACTGCATTCCTCCACCATGAGAAATGAAAGAAAGTTTCCATTCCACAGTGACGGAAACTAATGATTATTCAAGCTCTGTGAGTTTGGAATACAAACTCCTGCTTGGGAACTTTTGGCCACTCTGTACTTGTGCCACTGCAGATGAGCAGAGCAGGCTTCCCTTTCAGAGTCCCCGCTTTTCCGCTGATGTGTGTAATTATAGCACTGACCTTTCCAATGGGAGCAAGGCAGCTGATCACGTGAAATCCCACCGTCCCCACAGAAACCACAGCCGTCATCAAGCCCCACTTCCTGGTACTGTGGGAAGCCATGATTGTTTGCATATTTATTTATTTATTTATTTATTGAGCTCCCTCTTTGTTACCGTTGGACATCTTCACCATGGCTGACATTTAAGACAGATGGAGTGGAGTAGGCAGCAGCACACGATTGGAACATCATGCACTTGAGTTCAGTCAACACTTTGCTGCATTTGCTTCCAAGAAAAATCTGAAAATATGGTTTCCACAGTTACAGGAGAAGATTCAGTTGTTGTACTGTCTCACATGATGTTTGATAGAAGCCCTATAAACATTTGCTTGCTGTGTGTGTGTGCGCGCGTGTGCGAGCAAATACCACAGTACCTAAATATAGTTATTATGCTGTTATTTTGCTCAAATGTTAACTTGAGTAGGAGTAAAATGATTGCTAAAGGATGCTCAATGTCCTCAGTGTAAAAGATTGAGTCATTTAAAAACGGAATGTTCTCAGGGGAAATAAAGTAAGATACAAATCTTTTCATTAAATACTTAATGGAATTATGTAGATAAACAGCAGTAATTATCAAAGGACTGCAATGCCCTTGGCCCTTGATGCATGAAGTTTTCATGCAACATACTAAACGAGGCCATGGGAAAATTCATTGGCTTTACATTATCCTGTTCCTCACACATACCCTAAGTCACAAAATAGTGCTGCAATTCAGTTTTTAGGGTTACATCAAATGTGATTTTTTATATATATATATATATATATATATATATATATATATATATATATATATATATATATATATATATATATATAAATAAAAAGGTATTTTGCGTTTTAATGAATACAGCGTCAGTAAGGTGAAGACGGGGATAACGTAAAAAGTTTCCCTGCGAAGTAATGGATGAAGTAATAACACTAACATCAGACTAGATACTGTATGTAAAATCACTAATCTCAGAAAAAATTGAAATCACAACTACACAAATAAGCTATGCAGTTAGTGTGAGGAATGCCCCCAAAAATGTGCTTTTTGTTGATTTTTAAGTTGTTTGTGGGATTTTGTCTGAACAGATCAATCGTCTGTCTATAAGTCATCTGTAAGTCTGCTTTGATAAAAGCACTATTATCTAAACCATAAGGGTGTCACGATTTCGATTTAAAATCGAAATCGACCGAAATTAAATTACAATCTCGAATTTCAAATAAAAAAAATGGAATTGTCGATGCTGCCACGCCCCCATGTCACGTCCGGTCAGCGTGTCAAGCGGAAAAAAACACACGTGTTGGAAGTGCTGCAAGTCAACCTCCTCGACAGAACTTGAGCCTCTTCCTCTTTTCACTGAAGTTGCCGGTGTGGAAGTATTTTGGATTTCCAGTCAGTTATGTTGACAGCGTTCGCGTTGTCGACAAAAAAGCCACAGTTTGCAAGCTCTGCTATGTGCGTGTACCATATTCTGTGTGTTTACCATTCCACATTTGCCTAGCAGCTAGTGGCGTTTTCCTCTGTTCATAGCTTAATATCATTGTCATTGTACAGTCGACGGAGAGAAATAAAGCTTATTTTATCGTTTCACAGTGATTACGTTCTAAAGCACAAATAAATTACCATCAAACAATTAACAGATGGTTTTTGTGAAGGCAGATTGTCTTTTCTCCTCTTCTATATTTTATTAATTGCAGCAGCAAGGAAGTAGGCTAATCGACTAGTATAGATTTATGACCAATATAGGACGAAGGGAGAACATTTCTCTTTGTTTATTATCATTAAAAGTAAAGTTAGGTTTTGCTGTCCGTTACCCGACTCATTTTAAAAAGGACAGAGAAAGAGAGTGGTCTGCGCGAGACAGCGCCACATTGGACTGGTGTGTGTGTGTGTGTGTGTGTGTGTGTGTGTGTGTGTGTGTGTGTGTGTGTGTGTGTGTGTGTGTGTGTGTGTGTCGGCCGAGAGAGGGGCGGGGCGTTTATTCTTATGCTGTTCTTTTAAGTGAAAAACTGGTGGATTAGACTGAAGTATTTATATGCAAACGTGATTAAGGGCTTGTCATCTATGAGGAATCAGGCACCCCATTTCCCAATGTTTGAGGTTCATAAAACAAAACCATGAATGCGTGCGGCCTCATAAATCTGACAAATATTCTAGAGTTCTAGTCGTGAACCTACACAGAGTTTTGGGTATCTGCTATGTTTATTTAATGCCACCCACACCAGATAAATAAGTTTGTTTACAAGTTGCGACAGACACAACCTGCAAGTCCTGGAAAAAAGAAGTAAAGACAAGGAAAATTTACAACTTTGGGTAGTCATCCAGCTCCCACCACACCCACAGATCAGTACCAAAATATGGCTTTGGCTGTAAATCCTTCCTTTTTTGTGACACCCTGCCATTTTAATTACATTTTGAACACATTAGATTTTTGTTTTGAATAGCCTGCCAGCCCAATGAGCTTTTGTAATTGCACAACTTCACACTATAAATTGTGTGAAATAAAGAGAGTTTTTCTGTGCCATCCCACATCTAACACCTCTCTATCTCCCCAGGGTCCAAGGCCATGGACTACTCCAACGGGTTGTTTGACTGCCAGTCGCCCACTTCACCTTTCTTGGGTGGCCTTCGGGTGCTGCACCTGCTGGAGGACCTGCGGGGAGTGCTGGAGCTCATGGACAACGAGGAGAGGGACAACCTGCGATGTCAGATCCCTGATTCCACTGCAGAAGGGCTGGCCGAGTGGCTGCAGGGACGATTGGTAAAAAGTCAATTTCTAAAGTATTAGTAATGTATTTATAAACTTTAGCATTTCTCTCTCTCCCATCTCACCATTTACACTTGTCATTTTAAGTGTCTTGTGTCCACTTGAAAGCCAGATGAGATCATTTAATACAGCTAAAAACTTATGCTTGCAAGCTAACCCCTATCTATAAACTAAGACAAACACATGGATGAATCATATTAAGGCATGATGAGGCAAGGCAATTATAGCACAATTCATACACAAGGCAGCTGTTGAGTGTTTTAAAGACATTTAAACTTTAAAAGGAATTGGAGACAAACGTTAAAAGATTCAGACTTCAGGGCAATTCTTGTGCTGTTGTTATCACAGGGACCATGTGAGAGACTACCTCTGCAAAAGCTTTTGACGTGGTTGCACTTTGGAGGAGTTAAGATTACGTATGTGTCTTAGACAGACAGACAGATGGATGGATGTACACCTTTTCAACATCTGGATAGAATGCGTCTCAAACCACTTCCGCAGGTTGTTTTGAGTTATTGCATTTCACTCCAGCTCCAATGCTTCTTGGATGCATTTGATATCCGATAGCTATCCGATCAGCCCAAGATGCATGAAGTGACTATAAGTTTAGAGGATCTCTGATTATTTTTGTCACTGTCCAGAGAGAAAATGTCATCATGAATCTTATAGTCAGTTTATTTTTGTGCAGGTCTCCAAAAGAACTGTCGTTTTAAATTGTTTTTTTTTTGTCGCAGCACATGTCTGTGTATGATAATATCAGTGTGTTTGTGCGGTCGAGTTTTAGTAGATATCCTCTGATCTGCTTTGCATCTTATCATCATGCTCCACTGCCTACACCGAGACTCCTGTTTATTGTAAAAGTGCTGTTATGACGTGCTTGGTGAATGATGGATTTTCTATAGGAGTCCTGCTGCAAATAGTTTCCATCTTCCAAATTCACATTGACTCAGGCTGAGGCTCTTGTTTTCCTTCCCTCACGGCCTCGTCTCTCCATGTGTGATATTTGAGAGAAGAGTTTGCTTGTGATTCAATTTTCAGATCACTTTCATGTGGGGACAATATTGACTCTCACAAGTGTCTCTGAAAACTCAACTCTCCTATCTGTTCTTGTTTTCAAGAGAAAACCATGTGAGTTTATTGTCAGGGAGGTTATATAGCTATACACTTAAGTGGTATGCATCCATTAGAAAACCTATGTAGCTCAAGGCTGGTGTGTATTTTCATTTGGACTCTTCATCCAGACCCGTATTTCAACATGACAGCTAAAGGCCATCCCCCTCTTTTTTCGTAAGCTCTCAACAAAGAAATAACAGTTAAAACCCCTATTTAACTGATGCAACAAATGCAATTTGTTCAGATAACATAAATCAACATTGTATTGTTTCTCATTTCAGACTAACGGCCACGGCTCAGAAGCAGTCTACCAAGAACGTCTGTCACGACTGGAAAGTGACAAAGAGTGTCTTATTCTTCAGGTTTGTGAGCAGAACTCTACATTGTAGCTACAAGGCAGCAGAACAATTGCTTTTGAATAGGCAATGAAGTAGTATTGTACGTGGCTGCCTTTTGAATAATTACTGAGTTCTCAGTGCCATTTGTTGTTTTTTATGTTTGTCTGTTAGTTGGCAGATTATCTCAAAAACGAATCAACAAGTAATTTGGTAGAAAGTTTGGTGGATGGGAACAAATGATTAGTTTTGAATACAGATCTTGAGCCTCATAATTACCATGTAACCTTTTTACAAAGCACATTTTCTGAACTATAAACCTACATTCCTTAGTTTAAAAGAAATCAGTAATTACAGGCTGATCTGATTTTCTAAATTTGAATTTCTGGTGAAAATGTAAAACTCCAAGGCCAAATTGGGTCCAGTCTTTCCCAATCTTGGTACCTTTTAAATATTTGGAGGAGCAGGAAAAGGTTATTAATTTGTGTTTTGGTAAGCTATACACTTTTTCCAAAAGTGGTAGCAAAATTCTTGTACTGTAGACTTGGCCTATTTATATAAACTGGCATTACTCTTGACCACATTGTGCGGATGCAACCAAATTTAGATGACATGCACATATCTGTCCCAAGTCACTCTGCAAAACATGATGCTACAGCAATTTAATAAAAAATGAAAGGTTAAGGCTAGCATTACTCTGTATGCCAACAAATCCCATAAAAATACTTAAACCAACAATTTGGCAGTCCGTCTCTCAACACTTTCCAACTTCCCTGCCTTGTCCTCAGCCCCACAGCCATTCATTCATACTGAAGATGTAAATCTCAAAACAGAGGTCACAAGTACATAGCTTTATTTTTCAAAAATAATTAATCATTTCCTAAAAGGTGGGAACTGTATTTTTGGCAAACGTTACTCAGGATAAAAAAAAATTCTGAGACTGTGTCCATGTTATTGGTAATAAAGGGACATGTAACCCAGTGCAATGGTGTGGCTCTTTGATGTGTTTTTAATAGTTTTTGGACAACAATGGAGCTCTATGGCACAGAGGAATATAAGGCTTGGGCTGCAAAGACTAGACTTTTTTTTTCTTACTTAAAGTTTGGCACAATTCATCCTGGTGCAAATTAAAAAAAAAGAAGGCTGCCCTCAGCCATTCAACAGGATTGTCTTTCAGTATGTAGCCTATATTTGGTTACGGATCTGATTTAGGATGCATACAAAGAACGTTTTCTATCATCAAAATAATAGATTTTAGATGATTATCTGGCCTTGGAGGACCTACAGTGTGTTCTCTCTAAGTGTTCTGTGTGATTAATACTTATTAGAGCTGCAAAGAGTAATCGATTAGTTGTCAACTATTAAATTAATTGGTAATTATTTTTAATAATTGATTAATCGCTGAGTAATGTTTTTATTAAGAAAGTATTTTTTTTAAAGGAATTTTAACATTTTCTGATTCCAGCTTCTTGAATGTGAATATTTTCTAGTTTATTCACTCCTCTATGACAGTAAACTGAATATATTTGAGTTGTGAACAAAACAAGACATTTGAGGATGTCATCTTAGGCTTTGGAAAACACTGGTCAACATTTTTCACCATTTTCTTACATTTTGTAGACCAACTAATCAAGAAAATAGTCTCCAGGTCAATCGACACTGAAAATAATCATTTGTTGCAGCCCTAATACTAATTTCCCCCCATTGTCCAGGTAAGTGTTCTAACAGACCAGGTGGAGGTGCAAGGTGAAAAGATCCGGGACCTAGACAACTGCCTGGATCATCATCGGGAGAAACTAAATGCTACAGAGGAGCTGCTGCAACAGGTACACACACTCTACAAAGTCACCTTACTTTGGTTCTGCAGTTAAAACTGTCATCCCAGCCCTTAAAACGGATCTCTCCACAAAACAATTGAGTGCAGCTTTACCAAGTGTGCACCTTGCCTCATAGGAGCTGTTGAACCGGACAACACTGGAGACCCAGAAGCTAGAGCTGATGACCGAGGTGTCCAGTCTGAAGCTGAAGCTGACGGCTCACAGGGACAATGAGGTACAGTATAACCCCTGTCCTTAACATGTACACTATGTTAAATGGAGCAGAGAAAGCTGAAGTTCTTAGTTGCACCTGCAGCTTGTTTTACTGTATGGATGTGTGACTCCTAGAAACCACCCACTCAATGTTTTAAAGTCACAAAAGTCTGTCTCACTCGACTGGAGGACTCAGAAATCTGTCATATGGTGCAAGGTGAACTTCTTTAAATGTTACAGAAGAGGCTTAAACACCCCTTGTGCTCCAGCAGCTGTTTCCTGCTAGAACCCCGCCCCCCCCCCCCCGCCCCACCCATACCCATACCTCTCCTCTCTCTGAGGGGCTGTGGAAGTTATAGTTTCCATACACTGTCTACTAGCTGGGACACTATGTAGTGTTTCCAGACAGTAAAATGTCTAAAGGGATTTGACTGAATTGCAACTGCATGCATTTATTTTTGTTTCCATTTAGCCTCCATTAAGCTTTAAATCAAACCCTAAACATATTGTGTCATTCCTATTTAAGCAACGCTGACATATTCTGATTTCTGTATTTGTTTAACCTGTAGCACCTGATTTATGCATTTTGTGTTAAAAATCTCAACCCTTCCTCTCAGTGTCACAACTCAGTCAAACCAGACATCACACACATATATATATATATATATATATATATATATATATATATATATATATATATATATATATATATATATATATATATATATATATATATATATATATATATAAAATATACTGTGTGTACTCTTTCCAATGATAGCAGATAAACATTCATAAATCTGTTAGAACTTGTAGTAAAACGTGCTTATTATAACTCCAAATCTGCATCATGGTCCTCAAATGCATTAATTCAGGTAACTGCTGATCCAGGATCTGCTAGTAGCTGATGCAGCATGACAATTTCATGGTGGTGATTTGCCCAAATATAAAAAGCGGCGGTCAGATGTAGCCCACAATTTAGACACTCACACAGACCCCACATACTAATTTGCAGCTAGCGTTGACTGTGTAGTGTATTACCACTAGAAAATTCAGTAGGCATATTACAAATGTGCTATTGATGGACACTATTCTCTTTAAATAAATTGCAGGTGGAGGTGAGACAGAATAAGTGTTAAACCTTTAGAAAGATAGTTTTCTTATTCGTAATAAGCAGTGCCATTCTCAAGTTGCAGTTTAAGTCAGTATTGTATCATTTCCTGTTAGTATAAAATGGTAAACTATGTTGATTTCTTGTATACTATCTGCAACAGCATCACAATTAGTATAAACTATTCATGAGACTTGCGGTTTGTTTAAAACCTTTGGAAATCTGAAAGTCTGAAATTGTGTAAAAAATGTTTTTCCATAAAGAGTTTGTGTTGGCCAGTCCTGTGCCGAATGATAGTATATTTAAGTAGCCCAATTTATTCTGAAAAATGCAATATAAGAACATGCCATAAGCTAAACTTAGGAAAAACTGCCTTAAGTTCAGAGTTCAAAATGAGTAGACAATTATTTGAAAGTACTCCTAAATAACAATACACATGACATTTAATGTCAGTTTCTCTAAAGCACAGGGACCCTGCACTGTTGCCGATTTGAGATAAAAGCAATTTTGACATTTTCTCTTTAGTCGAGCGTTGGTCTCCATGTGTGCACTAAGCTTCTCAAATTCTCTCCCGTGGGACATCAGTTTGAAAATGTTTGGTGATTTTGGCAGGAATTATCCCACTGTTTAAAAAAAAATAAATAAAAAAATTCAGAACTCCCTCCCACACAGTCTCCATAAACCTCCCCAGTGCAGGTTTCCTCTCTGACTTTAATGGGTCATGTTCTCTTTCTCCTCCCCAGGGCTTGTACCAAGAAGTAACAGACCTGCGGTTCAGGGTGACTGACATAGAGAATGAAAGACTGCAGTGTGAGAAGAAACTCAAAGCTACCAAAGTGAGTGTGCTGAAGGTCCAGTTAGCAGAGACTGTATTCTTTGACATTGAACTATGACAGGAGATCTGAATCTTTTTTTCCCCCCTCTGAAATGCTTCATTACATGTTTAAAACCTTGTCATTTCCCCCATGACATCCATTCTCTGCTCCCTTTCTTTACCCCTCTTTTCACCATATCCTGCTCCTCCTCCCCCCTTTTCTACTGTGATTTTAACATCTTTCTGCAACATGCTAACCTGTCAAGCGTCCAAAGCGGAACACTGAACGGTTCACTGGAGATGAGGTGAACAAGGTTTAATCTCCAGCCTGTACTCTTCTCCTTTCTGGCCCTTAAGATCCTCTAAACCTGCTCCTTCTCCACTGCTGCGCACTGCTTTCCTGACTTTCACCACTCGCTGTAAGTGCCTTCACCTGTACCGATTTCAGGATTTGTACCTGGTTAAAATCCTCCTTGTTTTTTTTACTATTAACACCTGTAGACTGAAATAACATATTTACAGAATCATACTGTTTGCTCCGGTCACTCAATGTACATACAGTAAGCATTTTCTTTACATCGTATATTTCTCCAATCTTAAAGCTACATATCTTGTTAATCGGTACATTTTCTTAATTTCAATCAAGTAGTTCTTTGAACAGTAACCAGCTTTTGATGAGACGTTTTGTGTTAGCTTTATATGCGTGTCCGCCTTTTCAGTGTCCACAGTGAATAGTATTAGCTTGCACTGAATCATTTCACAATCACCCACAGTGTGTTTAAATAGAGGACAGAAACTTAACTGAATCACTAACTGACTCTACAGACTAACTCATTCTTACTAATGTTGTGTTAAAGGGCCACTCTACTGATTTTACATGTAAAATTCTTCATTTACTCATCACAAGGAGTGCTACTCGGCTTGTAAAAAATATACAGTGTGGTGGTATGTCTTCTGTGGCTCTGAATGAGTTTTCCAAAGTTTGAAAAAAGAGAGTCTAGAGCTATGCTAATGGATCTGTGAGGCTGTACTAGGGCCGGGCGATATATCGATATTATATCGATATATCTTGATATGAGACTAGATATCGTCTTAGATTTTGGATATCGTGACATGACATAAGTGGTGTCTTCTCCTGGTTTTAAAGGCTGCATTACAGTAAAGTGATGTCATTTTCTGAACTTACCAGACTGTTCTAGCTGTTCTATTATTTGCCTTTTCCCCACTTAGACATTATGTCTACATTACTGATGATTATTTATCTAAAATCTAAGTGTGAAGATATTTTGTTAAAGCACCAATTGTCAACCCTAGAATATCGCCGCAATATCGATATTGAGATATTTGGTCAAGAATATCGTGATATCTGATTTTCTCCATATCGCCCAGCCCTAGGCTGTACTTGGTTGCATTGAGCTTAATGATAACATCAGAATGCTAACAGAATCAAAATTATGATGCTAACATTCTGATGTTTAGGTTTACCAGGTTCACCATCTTTGCTTCACCTTCATTTGCTTATTAGCACTTAACATAAAGTAATATAAATAAATCGCTGGAGTGCCCCTTTGTATAATCACTCTCTAAAAGGTGTGTGTGTGTGTGTGTGTGTGTGTGTGTGTGTGTGTGTGTGTGTGTGTGTGTGTGTGTGTGTGTGTGTGTGTGTGTGTGTGTGTGTGTGTGTGTGTGTGTGTGTGTGTGTGTGTGTGTGTGTGTGTGTGTGTGTGTGTGTGTGTGTGTGTGTGTGTGTGTGTGTGTGTTTTTTTTTTTGCTGGAATGAATTATATTATCAGTGAGGGGTTTAAAGGGAAACGTCTGTGTTTTTCAACCTGGACCCTATTTTCCCATGTTTTTGTGTTTTAAGTGACTAATGGAAACAACAATTTGGCCCGGCAATGCAATCCTTTGTGGGGAATTGTCAATGTGCGTCCACTAAAAGTGGTTGTTGTTGCCACTGACAAGCTCAGATTGTTATTACAAGTGTCTGACAACATTATGGAGAGGACCCTACAGAGCACGTTTTTCTTTACCTTTCACTTTTGTTATTGTGTCTTACTAAGACTCACTCACTCTGGACCAATTAAAAAAAAATGTTGTCCCCATTTAATCACTTAGACACAGGTTGAAAAATATAGAAGTAATTTATTGAGCAAAACTGACCAAAATTCTCTTGTTCCAGCTCCTCAAATGTTAGGATTTGCTGCATTTGTCTGTTTTTGTATGTCATAAATTGATTATCTTTGTATTTTGGACTGTTGGTTGAGTCAAACAAGCCATCTCAAAACATTACCCTGGACTCGTGATAGGCATTTTTGACTATTTTCGAACATTTTATAGACTAAACAATTAATTTGACAATCAAAAAAAAAGTCTTTAGTCATTAGTTGGATGCCTTGTTATACATTACGATGTACTGTTTTATAAGTGTTGGTCATGTCCTTCCCTTTTTCCTGTTTATCGTTTTATTCTAATTTCATGGGTTAACAATGTGCAGGTTATACATTTGTAAATGCTCAGAAATATGTGTCTAGGCACTTAAAATAAAAAGACAATATAACATTTTTCTCTACCATGTTTCATTTACAAATAAAGAGATTAAAATTGCAGAATGATGCCTTAATATCTTGTTTCATTATAGGAGGAGCTGCAGCTTCTGCAGCAGCAGCTGGAGGAGCGAGAGGTGGAGCTGACAAGGCTGAAGGACGAGAGCAGACTGAGGGTGGAGAGCCACAACAGAGCTGAGGGAGGAGAGAGAGGTGGGAGCTGTTTGAATAATTCCTGGGAGCTTCTTGTACTATTTCATGGAGTCTAATATTACACAAGGTCTTATGAGGATTAGACAAACAGACATTTTACATTCTAGACCACACTAGATCGCCCTCCAGCATCCTTCCTGAAGAAATAATGGGTACTTTGCTTTCATCTGGATTCCCCCATTAATTATTTATCCACTATCTTACATTCCACGGACAGTCTGAACTATGAGGTGATTTAAGGCCCTTGTTTTTACTTACGGGTCTCAGACGTCTGCTTCTAAGACAAAACAACAGAACAAATTATGATTTTTGAAATGACTTATGCTCAGAAATATGCTGTGTCCTGACAGGAAGTTTTTCTCAAGGATAAGCTGGGTAGGTGCTCATTCGTACCGATCTTAAACCAAAGTATGTCCAACCAATGGGCCACCATGACTCGTTTACTGTGTAGCGCTGAATTCGGGTTTGTCTCATTTTGTTAAAATTAGACGATTTAAGATTTGATTAAAAATATTTGAAATTACATTCTGATTAATTAAATGGTACTAAACCCCAACTCTAATCATCTAACTCAATGTAATGACATGCTCTACACTGGTACACACACTTCAGAGTTCATATTAGGGATTGCCCTATAGATAAACTTGGCTTGGATTAGATTACCAAGTGATTGGCCCATGTTTAATTGTGTAGTGATCCTAGTAGAACACACATAAAGTCACAGGGCCCTATCTTGCACCCAGCGCAGCGCAAAGCCCGGCGCAAGTGTCTTTGCTAGTTTAAGACCGATGCAGTTGTCAATTTCCCGTCCACCGGCCACGTCGTTTAAATAGCAAATGCACCTGCACCCATCTGTGCGCCCATGGGCGTGCTTGTCTTACAGGGAGGTGTGTTCAGGTGCATGGTCATTGCTGTCTTGAGGCAGCTGAAAGTGATCGCGCCATTGACCAACAAAAACCTGGTCAAAGTCAGTAACGCAGCATTTCATTGTTATTTTAACATGCATTAGTAAAATGCTCGTGCACAGCGTGCGCACACTATGCTTGTTACACACACAGGGACGTGCAGCAGCACACAAACATGCAAAAGATTAAAAATAAAAATATTATAATGTGAAATAGTATTGCACATCAGTTTCTTCTCCTGAAAATCTCTTCTTTCTGCTTAGCAAATCCGCCCTCATAATAGCAATGAGCCAAGCTACTAACGCGCCTGGCTTTTAAAGGGAATGGGAGATGACACTCTGATTGGTTTATTGCATGTTACGCCCAAAACACACCTATGATTAATTAAGATGAAAAAAGTGGATTCGTACACGCCCTAAACGCACCTGCACCAGGCGTTTCACGCCGTGCGCTTAGATCGTTAAAATAGGGCCCACTGTGTTTGATAATTGACTGTGATAGTTGAATCAAGAGTTCATTGCAGCAACAAACTGAAACAAGAGCTGCACTGACCAGCCCACCGAGCCCCAGTGGGTTCATTATTTCTGCCGTCTCCTGGCTGGTTTCAGAGCCGGGGAGAGTTGAGATAAAATTCCACGAGTTGAGATAAACTTCCACAAGTGTAACATATCCAATTTTTTTCCAGATTCAGAAGTGATGAAGATGGCGTTGGAGTCACTGGCGTCGGCCAACGATGTGAAGGTACAGTGTGATGTGATGCAGCTGGGCAGCCGCTTTGATTTACTTTTATTTACAGTCGTAACTGGAACACCATGTTCATCTACAGGAACGAAGGATAAAGGAGCTGGAGGAGTCACTCACAAAGTGCAAGAAGGTGCAGCAGTTGGTCAAAGGTCAGACTGTGTTTAAAGATCATACACATTATTGTTACTCTTTGACGTACCATATTTTCATTCCTGTTACCACATCAATATTGAATCAACGTTTTGGGATTTGCCGAATTTTACAATTGCTTTGGCCATAAAATCACAGACAGCACACAAAAATAAAACATGGAACACATCACATACTATCTGAGCATCACAGCATTGTACATAATCATCACTGAATTTTATTAATCGTAGCATTTTAAGATAAACTTTTTATTGCCAATTTACTGCTGCCAAACGGAAACTAATTCTCATCACAACAGTCTGCAGCTGTCATTTCCTCAAGAGAATACAACTAGAAGTCAGAAAACAGTAGAGCATCATTTTATTTATAAGATGCTGTATTGCTGTAAACATTAATAATAGTCTAGAGTCCAATTAATATAAACTACAGTAAATGATAACCGTGACTGCACTTCACTGCATCTTTCTTTATTCAATACACCAAAACGTATTTCAATCACAATCTCAGTCATTTAAAATACAGTAAGCTGATACAATGAGCATGTTTAGCATATGAATCTTTATATTCTTTGGATCTTTGTAAAATGCATGTATCTAAAGTGAATGTGAGTGTGTGTAAAGTAGGTGAAATGGATTCAGAAAAAGATGAAGAAAGACCCTCCATTTATGGACTTTACCTATAATAAGAATTGATATCATGAAGGTTTATGGCATCTTTAAAGGTGGATAATCTTTAAAATGAAAAAGGATAAACTGAGCTTAATGCTGCAGTACATCCCTGTTGACTGTCCTAACTGTCCTCTCTCAGAGAAGTTAGAGGAAGATGACTATGACGATATCCCAGAGGATCCCTCGGCTTCTGTATCCATGGAGATGGATCAGGTCACCCTGGTGTTGGAAGGAGAGGCAGGAAGAAACTCTGGCGAGGTAAACACAACCTCTGTCAAAACAATTTGCACACAGGATGAACCCCAGACTGGAGACTTCCTTTAGAAAAAGCTCAATTTCAGCCTCCTACTCTGAAATTGTTCCTCCCAGTAATTCAGCGCTTCTGTGTGGGTTATTTGTTGGGCTGTGTAAATGTTCTGCTGTTGGGGAAAATATGTTCAATGAATCATGTTTTTCTCTGTTGCTGTCTGTTGTCTCAGTCTATTCCATGTATAGCAGTGCTTTCTGAAATGAATGACCTGGACAGAGAACGACAGTTAAAGGCAGCCAAAAGGTAAAACTCATCTCAGTGTCGGATCTAATTCATGTTAATAAACCCTTTCTTTCTTTCTTTCTCCTTTTTATTTTATCTCATGGGTGGACGTAAATAAACTGAAATATCTGCACAAAATATGAATTCCAATTCTAGCAGATGCTTCGGACGTCTCTAAAGTTTGTTTTACAGACTTTTCTAAAAGCATGCAGTGTGTCTTAAAAGGTATGTGACAGTTTGAATTGCTGAATGATCTAATAACAGTTACTACAATGCAGTGGTGGAGGAAGTATTCAGATCCTTTACTTACAGTACACACTGTAAAAATACTGCATTACAAAAGTAAAACTCCAGCCTTGAAAATATTAGTAAAAGCAAGTAGGTATAATCATCAAAATGTACAACAATGCAGAAAAATGTTCCCTGTGACTGATATATTATTATATCATTTGATTATTATTTCTTGTGTATTAAAATAAAAACTGGATTTTACTGTCGTAGTCTGTTATGGTGGAGCCCATTTTCAACTATTTTATATAGAACTGAAACTAATTATTACTTTTATTATCGATTAATCTGATGATTATTTTCTTGATTAATTGATTGATTCTGCCCAAAATGCCCGTCACAATTACCCAGAGCCTAAAGTGACACCTTCACAATGTTTTTAGTTCAACCAACAGTCCAAACCTGAAAATGATTAACATGCACCATGACATTTTTTCCCCATAAAAAGTGACATAAAGATTATGAAAATTGTTGCCAATTTCTATCAATGGATGAATGAACTAAGTGTTTCAGCTCTATTTGTACATTCATAGGTTTTGTGTGCAAAAATCTTAATTTTAAGTAACTAAAGCTGTCAAAATGTAGTTGAGTAAAAAGTACAATATTTCCCTCTAGATGTAGTGAAGTAGAAATAGAAAGTGGCATGAGAGGAGAATACTCAAGTAAATTAAAAGTACCTCAATCTTGTACTTGAGTAAATGTACTCTGCTCAGGTTGAAGATGGGCGTAGCTATGCTGGGAATGTGAGACTACCTGACTCTGTGTACGCATAAGAATAATTAAGGTGACATTTGTCCCAGCCTAGTTTTGGCAACAAAACTCTGTGGAGAGTCATGAAGATGTTAATCCAACACAATCTGTGCACGCCCACACACTCCAGACAAGAGGTCTAATCAAGCAGTGTGAGTGAAAACGCCTGTTTGCATGGCCCAGTACATCTAGAATTGATTGTGAATTGTGGAAGCTAATGGCCAATGAGCAGAAATGAGTAATTTAGATTTGTTTATCAGTGTTTCCTCTATGTTGTTTTGGAAATGGCGGCCCGCCACGCCAAAATATCTGCCGCCACGGTATCAGAAATAGGGCAGACGCACAATGTAGTTGCAGTAGCCTTTTAAATGATCCTGCCTGTTGGAAAGCCTGTCCATGGCCCCCCGCAGGTGGACGGCGGTACTGCAGTCTGATGTCGGTTGAGGGAGCGGCACTGTGCTTTGATGTTTGTTTTAGAGAGGCAGCGGACTTATATTTATTTCTTTTCTTCATTCTGTCTGGTCTGTGTGTTCGTGAGGAAAACGGGAGTATTGTACATGTGCAGTTTGTTGTGTGACACAAATATATCTGTATAGTTTAACTATTTAGATAGAAGTTATGGCAGGAGTTGTCATGAAAGCCTTATTTTCCTTTCTCCATAGCACACTCATTAGAGTCTACATAGCTAATCATCGCCGTTAATATGTGATAACGCCGGTTTATATCGGGGGAGGAATGTTATTTTGGACAGACCTGCCCCCACTACTAAAAGAAATCCTAAAGGAAACACTGTTTATCACTTCATTGTGTAGAAGTTTGTGTCAAATAATGGAATTATTTTGTATTTATACATTTACATGCGTTTAATTTTTTTAAGTGAAACCAGTATACTTCTACACCTGTAATCTGAATAATTATGTGTTATCTCCACAAAGTAACAGTACTTCTACAGAACTTGATGCTTAGGATATTTTAAGACTCCTTTCGTTCTTGTTATTTCAGTTCCTTAGACGTCCCACACCCAGGCAGCTCAGCCATAAGCAGCATCTCTGACCAGGTAAGAGCTCTGATGTTGAGTCTCGGAGACCTGACTGCAGTATGAAATAACTTGAGCCGAACATTAATCATATGAGTTCCAATAACTTAAACTTTCAAAAGTTCATTCATTTTGACCTATAAATGTGAATCCATCCATGTGAGTAGGTTATTTTGCTTTTGAATGAATGACCAGTGTATTAGCTTCTTTCATAATGTAGTCACAGGACCAAGCGCTGTATGAGATAGTCCTGCTCTGACACCTAGTGGTTAAATAGTGCAACTACATTTTCTTTTTCTTCTGCTTGAATTTAAAGAAATGTCCTGACTTTTCTACACGCCTGTATTTTCTTTCTCATAGGCCAAAAATAATGCCAGACCTGGTTCCTCATCTCCTACCAGAGCAAACACCACAAGCGATGACAGCTTTGGTTCCAAGAAGGCCCGTTCTTCTTTCGGCCGGGGCTTCTTCAAGCTGCGTGGAGGCAAGCAGACAGCCAGCTCTCCGAACCTGGGTGATACTTAGCTCCTAAATCGCCACACTCTCTTGGAACTCATCACATTTCTTCACTGTTTTGAGATGTGTCTTATGTTTTATATACTGATCCTCGTGTTTCTTTCCCGGCTCTATAAATTGTGAAGATCGCACCCGGAGTGCCAGTGCACCTGCGTTAGGTACAGTAGAGCAGAGTGGCCTTGTTGGCCTGCAGTATGGCTGCTCTGGATTATACAGCTGGATGTGATTACTTGACAGTACTGACACGGCGATGTGACCATTTCACTTACTGTAGGTGAACTCAGTCGGTTGAACACATATTGTCATACTGAACGTTTTCCCCACTTTTCTTTAAATCGGTGGTTCCCAACCTTTTAGACTTGTGACCCCTCGTCACAGTTTGCATGTTTATAAGTTGTCGATCAAATAATGATTTTCTTTTTTTTATTTGAATCATTTTTAAGAGCTTAAAGATGTACAACAACTAACACTAATATTTCACAAGTAAAGTAGGGAATAACTGCTCTAAATCATCGTTGAAAAGCTGAGTTTCTTGTATCTTGCTCTGGTGTGAGGTGTTTCTGTCCATGATCCCACTAAATCATCCAGTTGTCCCTTATCCATGACTTTAAACCATCTGCAATGATTGCCGTTCTGAGAGTACTTGCCAGTTGAGCTGTGAAACATTTCTCATTCGCTCTAAATGAGAAAATCTGTAAATTGTGTTGTTGTAGTTTGCTAGTCTTTTGCATGCGTGGTATCCATTTAGTTTAACATTGGGTTGTAGTGGTGCGTCTGTAGTAACTGATCTTTTTCAGAACTTAGTGGTGGGTTGTCCAGCTTTGTTGAAGTATGTCATGTTAATGTGTATGCAATTATTTTTTTTTTGTTACAGCTGAGACAGAACGTAAAGGCACAGAGCACCTGGATTTGGCCGGTGTTCCTCCACAAAAATCTCATAATGGAGCCCCTCTGCCGTCCTCACCTGAAACCAAAAAGAAGTCCAAAGGCTTCATGAAATTCTTTGGCAGGTAACATTCAGGGGTGTGTTCAGCTGTATTCAAGGTAATATAAGATGATTATTTCTTTGGTCATTTATAATGTGATACTCCTGTAGACTAAAGAGGAGTCACTCTACCTCCTTCAACCTGGATGATGCAGCAGAGATGGAGTTCAGGAGGGGAGGAGTCAGAGCCACAGCCGGCCCTCGACTAGGCTGGTCACGTGAAACTAAACACAAGTAGGTGTCCAATGTTTACCACGAATTTAAGGCATAGCCTATAATACAGTGTATTATTGTTTAGTCAGTTGCACCAGTTGAATTACTGTGATCAATATTCCTTCTCTGTCCCTGTCAGTGCTGTCGATGTGCCTTTCTCGCAGTGGAGTAAAGATGAAGTGTGTGCGTGGCTGCACGAGCAGGGCCTTGGGTTATATGTTGCCCAGGGTCAGAGCTGGATCAAATCGGGACAAACGCTACTGCGGGCATCACAGCACGATCTGGAGAAGGTAGGAATGTTTTGTTTCAGGGTGCTTTTGTCACAGAAATACATTGTTTTCTTTATCCAAAATACCTGCAGAGGCATGATGCCAAACATTTAAAATATTGTTATACTGCAAACATAAGTACAAAGAAGTTATTGATTATATACAAAGTTTTTACCATTCAAATCACATATATATATATATATATATATATATATATATATATATATATATATATATATATATATATATATATATATATATATATATATAGCTTTCTAAGCCCACTTTTACACTCAAATCTTTCCAAGGGGAAGACGGCTGTACTCTCAAATGTTTTACCCACACTATATTACTTGCTGCTGTCTGTGAAAAGTTTCCTGTTGTGTTTTCCCTCTGTTTATCTGATCAGGAGTTGTGCATTAAGCAGCCTCTCCACAGGAAGAAGTTGCAGCTGGCTCTACAGGCTCTCGGGTCAGAGGACGATTTAAAGGGCAGACTGGACAGCAACTGGGTGACCAGTGAGTCATCATCTTACTTAATAAGAACGACTACGTTTCCCCACGACTTTCAATTCAGATTAAACACATTGATGTTTATTTCAGGGTGGCTGGATGACATCGGCCTCCCGCAGTACAAAAGTCACTTTGATGAGGCTCGTGTTGATGGACGCGTGCTGCACTATATGACGGTGGTGAGTTTAAAAACCTTCATGTTGCCTCTGTGGAAGCTTGCAAAACTTATTTGACAATAAAGTGATAGTTTTTGGTCAAAAGGTCTTCCTAATAAATGTTTTATATTCTGACTGAACTTCCCCATTGAGTAAGTCATTCAACAGCGGACATGATTTTGTAATAACTCTTTTTTTCTTGGCTGGTTCCCAGGAGGACTTGCTGTCTCTGAAGGTGGGCAGTGTTCTCCATCACCTCAGCATCAAGAGGGCCATTCAGGTCCTCCGCCTCAACTGCTACGAACCCAACTGTCTCAGGCGACGACCCTCTGATGAGGTATCGCACAGCAAGTCGCAGCCCATACTCTTCTCTTCCTTTTGGTTTTAAAGCTGCATTGGCTGTTTCTGCCCCTGCCATGTGGATTCTTTTTTATTTCTTTGTCCAGAACAACATGACACCAGCAGAGATCTCCCAGTGGACCAACCACAGAGTAATGGAGTGGCTCCGGTCTGTGGATTTGGCAGAATACGCCCCAAATCTGAGGGGCAGCGGTGTTCATGGAGGACTGATGGTGAGAGGGGTGGGGGCAGGATCAGGATTCAATGAAAATTGACAGAGATAATGACTGTTTACTTCAACCTCTTTTCAATGATTGTAAAAAATATACAAATATTTTTTGAGAAATTATATTAATTGATATATACACATTGCAGCAACGTGAGGTGGTATATATGATGTTCCTTAACAACAAATGGTCCAGGATAAGAAAGAATTAAATTGACAAAAAGTTAGTCGCTTCATCGTGGTCCTCTTGAGTGCACCCTTTTGTACAGTATGCTGCAGGCAGCCTCACTTTATGATTTTAGAATGAAAATACTAGTTTATTTTGTTTAGAAAAATATACCCAGGTGCCACTCTGCATCAGACTTTGTTGTCCGTTGTGACCATTTCCCTTCTTGACCTCTCGCCATAATGTTTTCTGAAATGTGTGCACGCTCCAAAGGTGCTGGAGCCCCGCTTCAACGTGGAGGCGCTCGCCCTTCTGCTCAACATTCCTCCCAACAAAACCCTGCTGAGACGCCACCTGGCCACACATTTCCACCTGCTCATCGGCTCTGAGGCGCAGCGGCTCAAACAGGACTGTCTGGAAAACCCCGATTACACCGTTCTCACCGCTACCGCCAGGGTCAAGGTAAAGGTAACTGTTCGTATATCAGTCTAACTGGCTTTTCTTTTGTCATTTTCCATACTGAACTAATAGGGCTGGGCAATATATCGATATTGTGATATGAGACTGGATATTGTCTTAGATTTTGGATATTGTAATATCGTTATCTGGTGTTATCTGTCCCTGGTTTTAATGGCTGGATTACAGTAAAGTGATGTAATTTTTTGAACTTACCTTTTGACTGCTCTAGCTTTTCTATTATTTGCCTTTACCCACTTAGTTATTATATACACATTAATGAAAATTATTTATCAAAAATCTCATTGTGCAAATATGTCTTTGTAAGCAGCAATTGTCAACCCTACAACATCGCCGCAATATCGATATTGAGGTATTTGGTCAACAATATCGTGATATTACATTTTTTTCCATATTGCCCAGCTCTATGAACTAATTATGTGCAACTCAAATGACACATTAGGCTGATATTGTTGTTTTATTGATAAATATTAGCTTGTTTGTTTATTATCTGACTAGTTTGACATTTTGGGAAATGTCCAAAGGTAACAAAACCCGCGTACCAGAACATCTAAAGCTCACCAGTTAACCCATTATGTCTTGTTTGATCTGTATAAAAACTGAAGTCTTTATGCTAAGATAAACCAATTGCCTCCTGATCCCAGCTTCATATTGAACAAACAGCTATGTGGTGTCAGTTTTCTCATCTAACTCTTGCTTGTAACCCGAGGTGACGTCTTCAAATTGCTTGTTTTGTTGTCCAACAGTCCAAAACTTGATATAATTTACTCTTAGATGAGATGTAACCTGAAACTACTGAATGTTGTCCTTTTGCATTGTCAGCTATACTCTCAACTGAATGGACTTTTGGCCAGACTGCCTTGCAGAGCAAATCTCAAATTATAAAATAATCTTAAAATAAAATAAAGGAAATTCCACCCAGATGTCACTCTCTTCAGATGTCCCGTTACCTTCCGCTTTCTTTGTGTTGTAATTTTAAACTCTGATCAATTTCTGAGGACTATGGTTAACTGCTCCTCAGATCTCTGCAGGGTAAATCCAGACAGCTAGCGTTTAGAGTTTTCTGTTGCACGACTAAAACAACCTTTGAACGTACACACGTTCCACCAAACAAGTTTCTTCCCGAGGCTATTTAGCAGTGGCTCCGCTCTGTGCTTAGCCCCGCCCAAGACAACTGTGATTGGTTTAAAGAAATGCCAATAAAGCAGAGCACATTTTTCTCCCATCCCAGATTGCTGTGTGGACTAGCCAGACCCTCTTTTGCAATGTTGTGGAGGAAGGTCTGGCAATGTGAGACTACCCGTGCAATAATGTTATTTTGCAAAACTGTAAATACAACTTTACAACAAGTTTTTCTATAATACCATTTATTTTTATTCTTTAGTGTCTTTTTTTGTACTTGCACTATCACTTGCTGACATTGTGAATTTCCCCATTGTGGCATTAATAAATGATTTTGAATCTTTTCCCTCCTCCAGCCTAGACGCCTGTCATTTGGTGGTTTTGGCACTTTGAGGAAGAAACGTCAGGATGACGGCGAGGACTACATCTGCCCCATGAACGTGGAAATGCCCAAGAGCAGCAGCTTCCAGAAGGGCCTCCAGATCTACGAGGAACACCTCGACCACCTGGAACAGGTATGGAGATACTTCGGCTTACCTTTTTTTCTTCATACTAATGGATTTGTTACACTGGCTTGTGATTGGAGCATTTTAAAGGTTTCTTTATTTTGTATTTGTATTATTTTGTTGACCCGGTTTGTATATTGCAGATGGAAGACTCTGAAGGGACTGTGAGACAGATAGGAGCATTTTCTGAGGAAATCAACAATCTCACGGTGAGAAACTGACCTGGGTTAGAAGAAAGACCAAGAATGAACTAAGAGTACAAACCTGATTAGAAAACTAAAAATAGAGTTCACCTTTGGAGTTTCCTTCATTCTCTCTGGTTCTGTGTGTTTCAGATCATGCTGAAGGAAGATGAGTTTTGTCATGAGAGCTCAGTCGACGCGGCAGAAACCGATCACAACTCTAGTGTTTGATTGAGACACTTTGTGAAATAAGAATGAACTGTGCCAACCAGAATCCAAAGCCTCCCACCAACAGTTGTAGTAGAACATGTGAGACCTCCACTTTTACAGTATTTTCATTATTCAGAAGTACAGCCATATTTTTTGACATATTTATTTAAGCTGTCCAAAATATAATGCATGAACTTAAAATGCAAGATTTTATTGCATTGATGTACCTCTTATAATTCAAGCATGTGTTTTTGTTTTTTAGTAATCAGTGAGGTAAGGCTACATGTTAGTTTTTCCTCATGTCTCCCCTTTATTTTGAGAGCAGTACTCAAGTTTTCATGTCCTCAGCTGCAGTCAATTTATTTTCGTTGTGGTACGGAAAGTTGCTTCATAGATCAGTTCATTCAAATTACAGCAACCGCTCTCTCTTTTACTTCTCATGATATCTAGCTGCATATAGTTTGTTTGCCCAGGTTTTGAAATCTCTGCCTCCACTACAGAAGTGATTGGGAATTTGTGTGGTGCTCACAGCATTGAAAGCATGTGTCCTTGTTAACACTGTATATCCCTCACACTGAACAGTTTCCATTGAAACCACTTCTTTCTATTATGACAACGGTTGATGTGTTCCGAGCATCACACTGCTTCTGGACAGATGTTGCTGTTGAGTTTTCAATCCAGTGAGCAACGCCCATGTAATGCACAGTGGTGGGGTTCAGGCAGATAGCTCAAAACCTGGACCAATAACACCTAAACTATGACTAGATACCACTAGAGGGGGTAGTAAGGAAGTGTTTTGGGAAATATGCCTATTTTATGAGGAGAGTGATACCACTCTTGTGTCTTAAGTATGAAGCTGCAGCCAGGAGGTGATTAGCTTAGCATAAAAACTGGAGGCTTGTCTCTCTCAAAAGCCTATCAGAACCTCTCAAGCTCACTAACATGCATTTCTTTAATCCAAATGCTGTTTACCACAAATAGTTACAACACGTAACTCTCCCTAAAACCACAAATTGACCAAATGAGATGCATGTTAATTAGTGAGCTTCAGAGGTATTGATAGGTGTATTCTTAAGCCTCTCTCTGCTTCTAGTCTTTATGCTAAGCTAATAAACTCCTGGCTAGCTCTATACTCAATGAGTGGAATTGATCCTCAAACTGGTGCATGAAAGTGTTTTTTCTCCAAATGTCAACCTCTTAGAAACAGCATGACTGAAAGTAAACATGGAAACCAGTTTTTAAATGTATGGTAATAAAAAGGAGAAAATGCATTTGTCTCTTATTTTTAGTAGCATCTTGCTTACAGGTAGATGAGGATGATTTATAGGTTAACAGAGTCCGTCATAATACAGAATAATCAAAACCTCAAATTTAAGATCAATTGCTTTTTTTATGTTGCATAACTTGCAGCATGGACATAATATCAGTAACATTGCGTTCAGCAAGTCAATGAACATGTTATAGCAAAATATTGACATCTTCAATGTGACAACAGCAATAATGGAATAATCTATATAAATGAAGCAAGTGGCTGCGACTCAAACTGCATAAAAAAAGCTTTGCAAGTGTTAAGGCACTCAGAAAACAGACAATAATAATGAACCTCAACTCTTAAAAAAAGCTTGCAACTGATTTGGAATCACATCCTCATTTCCAAGCCAACACTAACAAAAAAAAAGTCCTCACATCTTCAATCCCAAACAAGCCCAAATATTCACCATTTCCTTCCGTGACTGATTACTTTAATTGGTCCGTGCTGTGATTCTGTTGCATGATGGATATGATGGCATAAGTATACATGCATAGTGCAATACCCACTGCAACTGTACGAGTGCCTTAATGCTTTCAAGGTAGAGAATATAATAACTGGACGCCCAAACCACCTTTCTTTGGTGTGGACAGACGTCTAGAAGATGAACCTCTGGCTGCTGGAGTGGCCAACTTTGTCCAGATTGGGGTTGCAGGCGAACTGGATCATAGGCGGAGGTCCACACATCAGGATGAGAGTGTCTTCACTTGGAGGCGGCAGGTGTTCCCTCACCATGTCTTCACTGATGAAGCCTTGGCTGTACTCCCAGTCTGAAGCACAAAAAAGGTCCCAATGTTTAAATATAAGGATCCCTATTAGTGATGAATCACCAGGACGTTAATTATGAATTGACTTCTTTTTTGACATACTATAATGACTTAAATATTTTATGACAAGTGGCTAACTTAACATTTTGACTTATTATATACTATGACTTTCAAGATACCATACTATGACTTTTTATGATTTTTTTCGACATGATATATACTCTGACTTTTTTTTTTTTTACATCGACATACTGTACTGACTTTTGACATGCTATACTATGACTTTTTATGAATTATTTAGACATGCTATACTATGACTTTTTATGAATTATTTAGACATGCTATACTATGACTTTTTTTTTTGACATACATTGACTTTTTCGACATACTATGATTTTTTTTGACATGTTATACTATGACTTTTGGGCTTTTCCGCCTTTAATTTTTGACAGGACAGCTAGGTGAGAAAGGGGAGAGAGAGGGGGAAGACATGCAGGAAATCATCACAGGTCGGATTAGAACCCTGGACCTCTGCGTCGAGGCATAAACCTCAGTACGTGTGCGCCTGCTCTACCCACTGATCCAACCCAGCCACACTTTTTTCATGATTATTTTTGACATGCTATATACTATGACTTCTTTTTTCGACATACATTGACTTTTTTCGACATACTATACTATGAGGTTTTTAATGGCAATTTTAATGATACTATACCTGGCTCTTGTGTATTACTGATGTAACTCCAATAAACCTTGCAATGGGTTAGTCACTCAATTTATTGTCTTGTGCTTTGTTCCCACCCTGTCTATCTGAATAAGTTTGCATTAATACAGTGATCCAAGGGGTCGAAAACTAAGACTGTTTAATTGTTCTATCTTACATTCAATGTATAGTAAGTTACAGCGTGTCGCTGATGTAACCGGTTAGAACTCAAAGTGGCGATGAAGTCCGACGGTCAGGTTTTGGCTTCTTGTGAAAGACAGATATCCATCATTGGCGCTCTCCTCACTGGTTCACATAAAAACAAGTAATAATAACCTGTCTCTCTCTCCAATCAACAACAGGCTCACATGTCTCATTAAAGTGCCTACAACCTGTTTTTGATTTGTGTGTTTGTCCTTGCTCAGTTAATATATTTATAATTATATATTTATAATAATATACATTTTTTATTTTTATTTTAATAAACATTTTATAAACAATTTGCAGCCATAGATATAGAGACTTTTATATCAGAAAATAAATCACCGGTATAAATGATTAAACTGTTCACTTAAAATAACCAATGCTGGTGATTATGTGGACAGCCAGTTAATCACAACTTCTTGTTGAACAGCATATAACCCCTCAGATGTCAGCGGGACAAAGCTGTATGTCGGCAGTAGTAGTAGTAGTAGTAGTAGTAGTAGTATACACGTTTGTTCTCAGAGTTCATGAAAAGTATCTTACCTTCAGGTGCTTTGTCCAAGGTGAACCACAGCTTGAACCGGTCCGGGTGGTTGACCTGGATCTCCTCCAACTCTGGTCGCAACAGGATGTCTTTCTCAGTCTGTGACAAGACAGGCATAATCAAGTTTCAGCAATGTATGTGCCACCTCTGTTTTGGTATTAACCACTCATTCCAAATTCAAACAGGAAAAGAAACAAATTATAATGTCACTAACTGCAAACATCAGTGCATCTTGTGAGTGAACCTGGCTCATGCAACTGACCTGGTTGGCAAACAGCAGGTAACACACTGTCTTGTCCTGTGGATCCTTCATCATAGCTGTGATGAGTTGCAACATGGGAGTAATTCCTGGAAGAAAACGGAACAGAGGAAGGTCATATTTTTGGATTCAATGTGTGGCCAAAACTATGTGGACATCACTGTGTCTCCATGTGTCCTTGTGCCCCTAAAAGCTTCAAGTCTTTAGTATTTCTTCATAACACATGTTTGTGACTAGACTAAGCATTGATAACAACCTTAAATAAATATATATCTTAAGTTATTACAGTCTATTATAATTAAACACTCAGCTGATCTGATCATAAGGACTGTGTGGGTGTGGTTTGATCAGATATGACTGACTGACAGAACCCAGCTGAGCCACTTGCACATCAAACCAGTAAGAATAAGATAAGCCTTTTAGAAGAAGAAATACAAAAATCTTTCATGTAAAATAACCAAAACTGTTGAAAAAAATATTGTGTTCATGTATGTCGTGAAAAAAGTATAGTATGTCATAAAAAAGCCATAAAAAGTCAAAGTATAGTATGTTGTTAAATGTCATAAAAAGTAATTGTATGTCATTAAAATTGCCATAAAAGTCATAGTATATAGTATGTTGAAAAAAACATACTGTGATACATCAACCAATGTGTCCCTGAGCAAGACACTTAATCCCTAGTTGCTCCAGAGGTGTCCAACCATATAGCAATTGGTTGACTTTCATATAAAATTCATAGTAAAGTAGGAAGTAAAAAGTATAGCATGTTGAAAAAAAGTCATAGTATAGTATGATGTAAAAACATAATAAAAAAGTCAAAGTATAGTATGTCGTAAAAGTTCATGAAAAAAAAGTCATAGTATGTCGAAAAAATTCCTAGTATAGTATGTCAAAATAAGCCATAGTATAGTTTGCTGAAATAAGTCATAGTATAGTATGTCGTAAAAGTTCATAAAAAAGTCATAGTATAGTATGACGTAAAAACTTCATAAAAAAGTCATAGTATGTCGTGAAATTTCATAAAAAAGTCAAAGTATAGTATGTCGTAAAATGTCATGAAAAAGTCATAGTATAGTATGTCGAAAAAGTTCATAAAAAAAGTCATAGTATAGTATGACGTAAAAACTTCATAAAAAAGTCATAGTATGTCGTGAAATTTCATAAAAAAGTCATAGTATAGTTTGCCAAAATAAGTCAAAGTATAGTATGTTGAAAAAAAAATCATAAGAAGTCTTAGCATGGTATGTCGAAAAAGTCATAGTATAGCATGTTGAAAAAAAGTAATAAAAAAGTCATAGTATAGTATGTCGTAAAATTTCATAAAAAAGGCATAGTATAGTACGTCGCGAAATTTTATAAAAAAGTTATAGAGGTGTCACGATACCAAAAATTCAGTAGTCGGTGCCAATACCAGTAAAATAACACAATTCTCGATGACGATTTCAATACCACGGTAAAAAAAGAATTTTCTAAGATTCCAAATACTTTAACGTGAAACATGAACTTCTGTAATAAAATATTTGAAAAATATCAAAATGTAATAAGACATACAAAACATGTGCAATAGAGCATAGAACATAATAAAGTGCAATTAATGGTCATAGTGCAACAACTAGTGTCCCCAGACACAATCCGGACTTCCAGGCATCTTTTCAAAAGGTAGGCTACTGTGCATGTGATGTATTTGAAAGATTGAGACATTTTATGTAATTTCAACATTTGTGTACTCATATTGAATTATATAGCTAGAGTACCCAAGTTGGTTACTCGTAAAAACAACTGAGACACAGCCAATAAAGTGATCCCAACTGGTCCTGGCTAACCGTGGCTAACGCCGCCATGCTAACTGCTCACTAACGTTACCGGAGGAGCAGGCGAGCGGCCACGGTTATTTACAACGTGTAGCCTATTCAGCGGCCGTAGCCAACAACGGTGAGTTATTTGAAGCCAAGAGAGGGGGCTTTAAATCAGGTAAAGAGGACCGTGAGTTTGCAGTGAACATGCCATTTTTTTTAGGTTGGGCAGAATCTATCTCTGTTGACTCTCCTTCATAGTTTTTCAAAATTCTCCGATATGTCCCATGTACCGGAAGTAGAAGGGTGTGACTTTGGCCACTTGTTCGTGACCTCCAACTTCTGAATGTATCGAATGGAACACTCTGAAGCGTATACTGCCACCATCAGTTCCAGAAGAGGCGCAGCACCGATGCTGCTAACACTGGCATCGGCGCTAACGGTGCTTCAAAAAAATGGGCATCGTTGGTGTTTTGTCATTTCGGTTCTCGTGACATCCCTATAGTGTAGTATAAAATGGTATGAAAGTCATAGTATAGTATATATTGTAAAAAAAAGCCATAAAAAAACTCATAGAATAGTATGCTGTAAAATTTCATGACTGTCATAGTATAGTATGTGGAAAAAAATTACATAAAAAGTCATTCTTATGTCATGAAAAATGCTATGAATAAAGTCGTATAATGGCATAAAAGTCATTGTATATTTTATCATAAAAATGTCAAAAAAAGTCAGTATAGTAAGTCATACAAAAGTCATAAGAGTCATAGTATAGTATGTCATAAAAATCTGATTTAAAAAAAAGTAATTGTATAGTATGTCATAAAAAGTCATAAGCGTCATAGCAAAACTCTCATGTCGTAAAAATAACAAAAAGTCATAGTATAGTCATAAAATTGTCAATAAAGTCACAGTGTGCCATAAAAAAAGTTATAAAAAAGTCTGTATATTATACAAGTATAATGTGTCATAAAAATGTTATAGTCATAGTATGTCATAAAAATGTCAGTGTCGCAAAAAAGATGAAAAAAAGAAAGAAGAAGTCATAGTATAGTATGTCATAAAAATGGCATCAACATTCATTTGAAAAGTCATAGTATTCCTAATCTGACAGACAGGTGGTGTGCCGAAGTAGTGCATTAAATGTAAGCTATTGATAGTAAAAGTATTGAAATGGAACGAGATTGAAGATTAAAATATAATGCATGCATGCCATGTTCCAGAGCCACAAAAAATGTTTCTGACTTCACTTTGAGAAACCATGGTTTAGGCCATCACCTACTAACTAAATTGATCATGAGATGAGATGCGTCCGGATCTGGGTAGCTTACAGCCTATGCTAAACAATATCCTGATTCCTGAGTAAGAAACTTTGATAAATGAGTCTAGAAGTTTTCCTTACCGGTTCCTCCAGCGATCATGCCTACATGTTTGGCTGTCTTGGTGTCAGCTGGGGACTTTTTATCTGGTTGTACAGCAAAAACACCTGTCGAGGGAAAGTCACAGGATTAGATCAGGCAGCTGAAGCTTAATTACAAACCTTGCATCTTTTCACCTACTGTATCAGGCATAGGGTTATGGTGCTCACCTTTGCCTTTGTAAACAATAAGACCACTGGGTCCTCTGAAGTCAATAGTGTCGTTGATCCTCAGGCTCTCCAAGTACTGACTCATCTTCCCACCCTCTGGGAATTTAGGATTAACGTCTTTAAAGTAAATCTGTCATGAAGCGACAACAGGAGAAACTGGTTTAAGAAAATAAAACACCTATACATATATACTTACAGACACAACTTTTCTTAAGGCTATACCTTCACCACCAAGTCCACATAGCCTTTGTCATCATCACTGGACACTGGTGTATACGGACGCACCACCAGTTTCCCATCTATTTTTGCAGACAAGTAGATATGTTGTCCTGGTGAGGAAAACACAGAACGATGAGCGCCTCAGTTTACTTTTGATGTCAGCAGCTTCATATCAGATAAGCTTGATTACTAACAGCACGCTTTATGTTTATCTTCAAAACAATATAATGTATAAAATATATAATCTACAGCTAAAACAATATGTTGTTTGATACAATTAATCAGCAACACTGTTGACAGTCATTTAAAACAGTCTGGTTTTAGCTTCTCAAATGTGAGGATTTTCTGGTTTTATTTTGTAATATATGACAGTATTTTAAATATCTTTGGGTTTTGAATTGATTGTCAGATTTAAAAAAAGCTATTTGAAGACATCACATTGTGCTCTGAGAAATTGGAATAACAAATCAAGAAAATAAACAGCATATTGATAGATTGATTAAATAATTGTTTGTTGCAGCCCTAATATTACAGTATCTTCTTGGTTCAACTGCTTATAATTTGACAAATCCCATATACATAAAATTAAATGCACAGAGAAAACCCAACTTTACTCACTTTCTTAATGATATTCACCTTCGCTCCAATCTTTAGTTAAGTTGCAAAAAAAAAGTATGTATATCAAATGACTGGAATTGTTGGGTCTTTGTAAATTATAGAGTGTGGTCTAGACCTACTCTATCTGTAAAGTGTCCTGAGATTACTTTTGTTATGATTTGATACAATAAATAAAACTGAACTATAAATGGTTTTGTTTTCCTCTTCTTGTAGATAGTAATGTATTTCCACAGGTCTCCTTAACATCCTACTATCTTATATAGATTTTTGAACGCTATAATGTAATTCCTTTGTTTGTTCTTGTGCATACATGTTACTGCATTTTGAGTTTAATTGTTTTCTATAAAGTTAAAGTTAGAAAAAGAATAATTCTAACAGCAGTCATTCCCATAATGACTGTGATTAGTGCTGGTTTCCATATGTTAATATTGATAATATATGAGTGCACATACTAACCGATAGGGAGACCGAGAATGTGTTCAGTGGAAGGCAGGGCAAATCGGAACTTCCTTGTGTCATGGCTGACAATCTGCACAAGAAATAAACAGTTTATCAGAAAAAAACTGCATTGGAAAACAATATCAATACCAAAACAAAGCAACATTGGTGCTTGATCGCACCTGCTGCGTTTTTGTTGTTGTTGTAGCTAGTAAAGTTCACGTTTTATATTGTGATATGGCTACCTGTTTGTCCAGCAGTCGCAGTGCATACTTGATGTTGGGGTCCTCTAAGGTGATGGCTGGTCTCCTCTTTGAGAAGAGAAGTCTGAAGATCAAGTTGACGATGCTGTCAAAGCCGCCTCGGATCAACTGTAATAAACGTAAACAAACGGGAGAATGACACAGACCTCCGCCAGCTAACTAGCTAGCTAGCTATTAACTGTTTGAGACCTCTGTGGGGCGTTGTCTCACTTAAATCAAGCCATTTTTGTTTAATCCGTATATAACAGGACAAATGAGTCATAGCCATTCCTGTGGGCAGGGCCCGACCAAGCTTCCAACTTGGTTAGGATAAGTAAATGTTAACGTTAGCTAATGGCAACCTGAGCTAACGCAACGTAATTAGCTAAACTAAAATAAGCCTGGTTACTTTTCATAAATGTATACTTACACCAATGATGTAAGACAGCATTTTCAGTCCGTTTTGGCAACTGCAAGGTTGTTTGTTAACGGAGAGAGCAGCACCAGATAAGTTTACTGCAAGTGTCACAGTAGTACGACGGGCTGTTCAGGGGCTGTCAAGCTAGCGAGGGCAAATAATCATCCGGTCACTGTTTTTGAAAATAAAAGCATGGCTTCGGAAAATAATGCGTCTTTTTAAAAAAAATAATTTAATAACACCCGGCAAGTCGGTAATACCAATGAATGTATCCAATGACAAACAAGATACAGGTTTATGTATCCTGTAATAATCCGATATTGACATTTCTTCACCTAAAAAAACGCAACTTCCGGTATGATAACGGTTAATGCTAGCTACTTTGGCGAGGCAGAATCTTAAACATGGAAGGCTTGGATTTTCAGAATACAACTCTTCATAAAATAAAATAAAATAAAATAAAATAAGCAATACGTGTGGACTTAAAAGAATGACAGTCCACAATTATTAGTTGGCACAAAAACAAATGTATGAGCAGTTTTACGATGCCAAACATTTGGGATAGTGTTATCCATGGGAACCAAATTAGCACAACACAATGTGGCTTTGGTTATTCCTTATGTCAGGTGGAGCCTAATTTGATCATGCAGTTTATATCAATCATATCGATTTATAACACAAAACCGCAAGTAGTGAACTGCAGGACGCCATTAAAAACCACACCAAGGAGCACTCAGGCCAAAATATAGTTTCTATTTATGTACATAAAGTAGCTATAGCTCTTATTTTACAACAGTTAGTATAAACTCATGCTGTGCAGCCAATTTATGTTTAAACCCACATAACTTTATGTAAATCCTTTCAGAAGATACCAAATTTATCAGGCTACATTTTTGGGTAAATGTGTAAAAAAAAAAAACACTACACTACAATATTTCCATGGTGCAGCCAAAAAACATGGTCTTGGCTTTGAATATTTCACATTTGTAAACCAAACATGATATAGCTTCAATGAAGAAACTGATGAAGAACATAGCCTATATGTGCATTTGTCAGATATTGTGGAATATGGAAGGAAACTGGATGTTAAGGGGTTTAATGACATGACTTACGGATGAGCCGTTTTGTCCTTAACACCCAAATGAGCTTCATTTCATAGCAGCAGCCTAAAATCTATAAATTTACAACCTCAGGGGTGCTCTGATCATCAAATTCACTCAACTGAGCTTCACATCGATGTGACATCATGCATTTGTTGGGAGGACAAACTTGTGTCCTGATTTTCTGGCTGCAGTAGACATCAGTGAATATTCACTAATAGAAATTGATCTGTGACCAGAGCAAAATGGAAAACATAATTTAAGTAAAAAAAAATGTTTTTTTTGTTGTGCTCATTCACTGTGGTATGCTCCACTATGTCCTTTAGATGGCAGTAGTACCTTGTTAACAGGCTAGTTTGGATGCTTCAAAGCCAAATCAAAGTGTTTAGAAGCAAAAAATGGAATTTGTCATTCATAAACTTATTTTTGATCTGACGGGAGTTTCATGCAGGAGCAGTGAGTCATACTTCTTCTGCCAATCAATACTAACAGTACTGAAAGTAATAAAGGTTGATTTTGTTATTAAAGCTATGATTACAGGCAGTCACAGCATCTTAAATGAATGCTTTGATGACACATAACTGAAAATATGACATGAAAAGCTTCCGTATCAACAGGAAATAAAACATTTTTATTGATCATTTGTGTATATGAAGTTATATAACAACAGTCAGAAAACTGCACAGAGTGAATCACTACACAAAGTGAAACAAAACTGTAAAACACCTCGTCAAAAATGAAGGTATACACAGCAAATAGCGGCTCGCTGTCACCGCGAGCAATATGGCAGGAAAAAACACCCCAAACAGTTCTACGAGATTACAGAGAAAAATTCCACACACAAAATACTCAAGCAGGCTGTTGATATACACAAAGGCAACTAGGATCTTTCTACAGCATCAGATTCTAATACTTTACACAGCTTTGTTTTTGAAAGGTCAGTGTGGCTTTTTGTCAGTGCCACTGGAGAGAATCTTGAGTTCCTTGTCACACAGAGAGCTTGATAAGGTGTTTTCTTTTTACAAGAGAAATATTTAGGGTTTGATAATGTATGCATAGGCCTACTTTGGTAGCAAATTGCAATCTGAGGAGCATTGCATTGCGATGCAGGTAATGGCTTTGTGGTTTTTCCACACACACCTCGCAATCCGATGGGTTCCGCAATGATGCCTGTTACTGAATTTCCTGATTTATAGCCTACATGTTTATTTCTGTCATAATTCAGATTTTCTTTCAGCTTTGATTTGATAATTCCATTAGTACAACCTTTTTTGCATTACTATCGAATTGCTCAGGCCGTTTTTACAATATACTTTCATCCATTTTTCCATTTAAATCTGAAGCTGTACTTAAATTCATTAATCTACATATGTAAAACATGTCACATAAAATAATCCCTTGGTTGAAGAAGAACTGGGAGTGCAGCTATATTCATGTATATTCAATGATGCAATGAATGCAATCAGACAGGGGAGATTTTATCCCAAAGGGTTATGAAATAAATTCCTAACAGTTAAAAAAAAAATAAAAAAGGGACAGATTTCTTAACAACAAAAAGTGCAAAGTACATCTAATCTCACAACTAAAGTAATCTACACCAACACACAGTCCATACTGTACATTCAGAGTTTTCATCTCAAATATAAAAGTTTTTTTTTTAATAGGGCAGTTACCAAATAAAAAATAAATCCATAAATGGAAAGGAAATAATGACAACGAGATATAGCATATTAATGATAGATGGATGAAATGATATCAGCGGCTGAATAATCCTATTCATGTCACTTTATATTTATTTTAGATATACATTTTTGACACGGTTATGTAAATATATACACAGCATTTTAAGGGGATATTAAATGTAGAATCATGTTTGGTATTTAACTAATACTCCCTGAAACTTCTGATGCTGTGTGCAAGAAGAGAAAACAAACCTGCGAAAAGGGAGGGAACCCTAAACATAGGTCGACAGGTGTCAAGCTCCAACATGTAAGCTGAATCCAAGTGTGCTGTGTCCTAACCATTTCACTGGAAAGGAGAAACATCTCTCTGGACTGGAATCATCCTCATTAGAATCTATTTATTTTTTTCTCTCGGGCAACGCCACCCACGTTAACACTATGGGATGAACATACAAGTATTGCACAGTGCTCAACAAAATGCTGTGTGAAGTGACCCGCTCACGCTCAGATAAAACGTCTTTCTTTTTGCCACGTGCAGTCGGGCGACACCACGCGCACTCTCTCTTTCTCTGCATGTAGAAGGGAAAATGGCATTAAACGCTACGACATCACTACAGAACAAACTGGTTTCGCTACCTACTGATAAGTCTACATCTCTAAGCACACACGGCAGTCACAGTGATACACAAAGTAGTCCTCAGAGACTCCTATGGAATGACAAGTAGCTTTTTCATAATAGTGCTATCAACTACACAATAACATTGAAAACATTTAGAAAGTCCTCCTGAAGCTAGCATCGAGTATATGCAAGAGGTTCCTCCAAGATAAGAGACTTCATGGTTTTCATGGATTCAAACTTATTCCTTTGCTAATTGGACTCGTAGTAAAGGACATGATGGACTAATAGCCTATGCAGACCATTAACTTTACGGTTATATTTCCCATTCTCTTGGTGTAGTCCTGTACCTACAAGAAAACAAAACTGACCTAACTGGCTGAAACGTGATTTGTCATCATTGCTTTCTTTCGTTTTTTTAGTCAAGCCGATCGAGTGGGAACATTTCTGGCTGCCCCTGCAGGTGTCCTGAAATAAAGCCAGCCCAACAATTGTCCAAAATTGTTTCAAATAAGTCAACACGCTAGTTTAAAGACATCCAGTGCAAAAAAGCAGCCACATAAAAGTTAAAACTGGCAGTAAAACATGGCTAACTCTGTTGTCACTGTGAGAAGGCAACGCAACGCAAAGCAAAGACTGCGATTCAGGGCACCATTGCAGCCAAAGACATTGTTCCCAATAAACCAAAGCTACAACCACTAGCAATTGGGAGTGTGCATGAAGAGACGGTCTTTACATAAGTCACCTCTGAAAATGGCAGTGTTTAGAAACTCGCTTCACCTCCGTCAATATAATCATATACATTGAACCAATGTTTAGACATTACTCTTGATTTTTCTTTTCTCTCCTCTGATTGAAGGCAAGGGGATCATATCAGAAGAGAAAGCCCCTGGTGTCAGTAGATCTCCCCACGTCCCAGCCTTTAGTAAAGATTGTAAAAAAAATCATGCAGTTTACGAAAAATAGTCAAGACGTTGAATTGCTCTAAAAAATAGTCCTCTTAAAACCAGAGTCACAACTCTTTTTTTTTTTTAATTTCTTTTTTTAGCTTCCTCTCAAAGATCGGACCCCGGCCTAAATGCGATATACTTCCAACATCGCCGAGGCTGTTTAAAGTAAACAGTTAACAAAATATTGTTAAACGTGCTTAAGGACACAATGGCTACAGCTTGGTGCTTTTTCACATGGGGTCATTTTTGTAAGGGTTGAGAAATAAGTCTTTTTTGGAGGCAATATTTTCCATTTTTGGAAAAGAAAACGAGCCATTTCAAGTGAACGATGGCCTTTAAAATGAGGACCTATTTCACCTAAACTGCCAAATATGGAGAAAATAAATGCTAACTGGTTTGCATTAACCATTTTATTGTAACAGTGTGCATCAAGCTAAACATACAGGTCCTTTGATTGAGAAATAAGTACAAAAAGTTGTAAGAAATCATGTGCTTGTATAATTTCCAGCAGCATATTCTTTCCCTCAGAACCATAGTAGTTAATGGCCTTATATTTTTGGAGTTTTATGTGTATATATTCATCTGTCTTTTTGATGATCCTTTGCCGAACTTAAAGCCAGACATCGTTCTTTACAATGTGAATATATTTCCACTAGTGTCTTGCAGGTTGGAAATCTTTTTTTTCTGGAATGCAATAAGGTAATAAGGTAATTTTAAATCCTGGGATATATAATATTGGCTTTCCTCTATATCTGCATTTACATAATTTAAAATAGAACATCTTATTAAAAACATCAAGATATACACAGATTAGGAAACAGGTAACAACATACAAACACATAAACTAGAAATCATTTTTGTCTGCATACTTATATATACAACTGTGGTACAATAAATTCTTTCAGTCATGCGCTATCTATACAGATCATATTGCTTAAAAGAAGGGGGCATTTGGTCGGGGTGGTTAAGGGCACGGAGATGGAAAACAAAACTGCTGAATCAGAGAGGAACAAAAAAAAAGAGAAAGTAGGGAACCTGATAGAAAAAAAGCAGAAGGTGGAATGTTGCAAGACGGTTGGCGAATTAGGATTGTTTGTGATATTAGGGGTGGTAAAGCTGGGAGAGTTTGAGAGGCGGGGTAAAGAGGGGGCTTAAATGGATGGACCCATATATCACTGAGGTATTTACACATACTGGCTAAAGAGTACTACAAGGCAGGTGCTGAAAGGGCCCTGCCTATTTCTTGGTGGAGAGCTGAGCGTCCACCTCTTCCTCAGGCTTCAGCACGTGCCACTGGGCGATGGGTCTCCTGGGGTTGGCCAGCATGTCGGACCAGTGGCGCAGCTCCGTGCCTGAGCTGTTGAGGCCCACAAAGACCTTGCCGATGGCATCGTTCTTGCCGATCTTGTCATAGTCCAGAACAGTTATAACAACTTGCACTTTCTGTAGAAAGGAAAGAGTGGGAGAGAACGTAAATGTGTTGTCAGCATATAGACGGTTACATTTCTCATATTATGCTCATTTTCAGGTTTGTAATTGTATTTAAAGGTTGTACCAGAATAGGTTTACATGGTTTATTTTCAAAAAACACCATATTTTTGTTGTACTGCACATTGCTGCAGCTCCTATTTTCACCCTGTGTGTTGAGCTCTCTGTTTTAGCTACAGAGTGAGACATCTCACTTCTGTTCCATCTTTGTTGGGAGTCACACATGCGCAGTAGCTAGGTAAGCACTGCTAGCTTGTCAGTTGCAGAGTATGAGGGCGTGCCACGCTAACATCTAGGCGAGCATTATAACGTGTGTTACAAAGTGACGCACGTTTGTCACGTTTGTTGGAAGTAAAGGCTGGACTACAATAGAGCTGTTTGGAGCATTGTGAACAGTGTTTTCTGTTGAAGATGGTAAGTCCCTTTGGGGTGGACTTTGGGCTTTTTCGCTTTGTAAACCTATAGCATGCACAAAAATGATATATAACACAATAAAAGAAAGGGAAAAAGCCAAAAAGCATAATATTAGCACTTTAAAGGTGCCCTGCCACACATATTTCATTACTTTGTGGTAATGTCTATAGTTCTACTATGGACTCTGTAACATTTTTTGTGGAAAATAAATGCCTTGGTTACCTTGTTTCAAGCCATTCTAGCGTGGTATAGAAAGCCTGCAGGAAGACTGAGCTCGATTTGAGCCAGTTCTCATTAATATTCAATGAGCTAAGCTGCTTGACTCTGATGAGCCTGGCTATCAGCATCCTTTACCCAGCACAACTGGGCGAGCTCATGAATAGTAATGAGCTCAGGCAACACCACGTCAGACTGACCAGCTTTTGTAATTGGCCTGATTTCTCCGCTTATTTCTTTTCAGTGGCTGGAGCTGACAGAGGAGGTAGCAGTTCATTTTCACATTCATGAGATAACACACATATGGACCTAACATATATCAAAAAATACAAGTAAAAACAGTTTTGTGTGGCAGGGCACCTTTAATGCTCATCTCTTAATAGCCAAGTTTGCTTGAGTCAAACAATAAAGCTCCACTTTGTTAAGTCAGTGTCTGCTCAGGAAGATACATAGATACTAAATGGACCTTTTGGTGCAATTGGTCAAATGATCATGATCTGATGCCTGTCTTGTTTTTATTCTGTATTGTGTCTTGTTAATGTGCATATCTCTTATTTCTCTTTTTATGATGTAAAGCACTTAGTAACTTTTGTTTAAATAAGTTTATTAACATTTTATTAGATTTTACCAGCAGACAGGAGCTGTACTGCATCAGAGCTTTAAAAAACATATATAAAGTCAGGAGAGGAGAATTTTACAACACGACATAACTTTCAAGTTTCCCTTAACAACTTTTAGGATCTGATGAACTGGAGCAAAAAAAGATATCACTTTCATACAATCACATGGTCTTTGTGCTCTTAAACACAATTTGAATGATTATCTGCGCAATTTCTTTAGTGCTACCTGCTCACAGTTAGTGTGATTCTGCACTGCATATCCCAGAAGTCCCCTGTCAATCAATGTTTGTTCATGTTTTTTAGTTTAGGTTAGTTTAGTTTGTGTTCCTGTGGGTGTTGAGCTGCACCTGCTAAAGACCCCACTTTTCTATTTATTCCAAACAAACTGTAAGTGTGAAAAGCATCAAGATAACTATCATATCCTGAGTGGTTAAAAGCCTGGATAAACTCAGCAAGGTATGCACTGAAACATCAGTTACTGTAGAGCAGAAAAACATATGCATTTGTGCATTAAGCTGTCTGAAACAGTTCCTGGTTATTACTTTAAGTAGTACAGTAATGCAGAGACATTCCAGACCAGGCCTCGGTTATTTCCAGAGCCAAACATAGCAGAATGTTGATTACTCAGAAGTCTAAGACTCAGCCTCAGCATGTGTTTATTCAAAGGAACACTGCAGAGAGGAGTGACCTGGGCATCAATCTCTGGCAGAGAATATGAATTAGGGCACAAAGAGCCCTGATTAAGTTTCGATCCACTGGCACACTGAGCTGGGCTCTGAGCTCATGCACGTGGCAACGTGCATGAGCTCTGTTGTAAAAGAGCATGCCTAATACGCCATGTAATGAAATACTGAATAAGGTTCCCAGATGGCTGGTTGGGGTTAGTTGGTCTTTAAAGAGAGAGTTCACCTTCAAATTGCTAATTGAATCACAGTTTTCTTTGACTGGAAATTAGCAGGATCTTTTGTCAATCATCACTGACCAGTCAGTGTTGTTTTGCTGATTCTATTGTCCTTTGTATGTATGTAAGATAGATATAAATTAAAACAAATGAATCTAAATAGGGTCACTGAGTGCTGCAAAGCTAATTGTCTATGTACTAAGGAGTGGAACTGCCTCAGTCAATAACAAACAATGTTTGTGTAACTAAAAAGACCAATTAAAAACACAGATTTTAATTCCCACACAATCTCTGCTGAGACAATTCAAATATTTAGATTAATTACACAAATCGTTTAATTTAAATGTAATACTCCGCCTCTGCAGATAAACATTGTTAATTTGAAGCTTTCTACAAGCAGTGTGCATAATTTGTTGTAAAGGTTAACAAGATGAGGGAGTTTTTTTCCCCTACAACATCAGACAGAGGTAATATTAAGACAGGAGTAAGTCTGTAATTAAAAATCACCACAGCTCTGAGTGTCTTTATTTAAAATCAGAAGCTGTCAGTCTATTAGTTTAACATTTACTACATCCTTTTTTAAGGAGTTGATTTTTGACTGATTGGTCACAGTCAAATTAGGTCATTCAAGTCTGTTCTCCTGGCTTTCAGGAAAGTCTTCAATGTACCGAATCAGTGACAAGTTTATGATTCAATCAGCAGCACTAATAATTGTTTAATAATTAACCAGGCTCTTACAGTAATGATGAGATAAGAAATGTAAATTTAGCCAACATATCGGCTGCACTAAATAAGGGCTTGATTCGGATGCGGTTGATTGGGATCAACACAGTTTAAATTAAATCTGAGGCTCATGGACCCAAACCCGTGATTTGTGAGCTGTGACAGGCTTAATCAATTTGACTCAATTACTGTCTAGCCTGAAGAAAAAAATGTTGTTCATTGCTATTCCTTTCTGGCACAGTTTGTGCATTATTTATCCTTCATATTGTTCTGGAAAAAAATCTTTACTTCCTCTTTGTCTTGAAAATACAGCAGTTGTTGCTGTATGCACTTAAGTCATGATGTGCATGGTAATTGTAAGACATGCAACAAATGAGATGACATGATACAGGCAATAACAAGTTCAAAGAATAACAACAACCGAGAAATTGGCTTGTCAAATTGCGAAACCAAGTGCCTTGGATTGTACTGCTATGATAAAACGCCTCTTAACTGATTATTTGGGAAATGAGCTTCCACTTATCAATTGTTTCTATGCAACCAAATGTTTTTACAATTTGTCCCCACAGTATAGCACATTCACTTTTAGAAATGTCAGAGTTTTGAGAATGGATATTTTATAAAAGCCCCTTTTCCACTGGACAAAAAACCCACTAACACCCACTAACATTTGGATTTTGTCGTCAGTGGGAAAGGTTAGAATCTGCATTCATTCTATTTTCTGGAGTAGTACGGGTATTTATTGGCTCTTGCTCTGATCGGCAGTGACAGAAACATGACACCAGGGTAATTTTTGCCCCTTTTCTGGCACGATGCAACGACGCGCGTCATCTCAGCCACAAATTCTTTCCGTCTCCGCCCAAGCAGCATTCGGACATCGTTCCAAATTAGTCGCCACTGACTTTAAAAGAGAGACTGAATAAGTAACAGATACCCAAAAAAAAATAACCAATGTAAACATTTTACTGGCCTCCATGCTGATTTCTAATGTTTACTAAATGAGTTTGCAGTTATGTGCGTTGTATCAGAAAGCTGGAGTGGGAAAAGTTAACACATTTTCCCACACGTTTGTGACGTCAAACGTGACACACCAGAAAGTAAAAACAGAAAGACATTCTCGTCTACTGGCAATGGGAAAGGAGTTTATCGCTTATTTTTAGTGTTTTTTTGTGTTTAAAAAACCTACATATATGCGCTAATTTTAGTGGGAAAAGGGTATACAGTCAATGGATGAGAATGTACCTGGATTTGTTCAAATGGGACTTCAAAGCTGAAGGACTCATTGTAGTAAGGGTTGAGGGTGTTCTTCTTGATTGTTGTCTTCTTTTTCTTCAGCCTCTTGCCGTTTTGCATCAGATGGATCTTCACGTATGGATCTGCAGGGAAAACAATATTTTACAAATGTTTTTAGATTTTCACTTCTTTGACAAAAATTTGAAGACGCTCTTTTTTATCTTCCTGCGTCCTTTAACAGATTATAAGAGTTAGTCCTTCATTAACTGAATTTCTTTGGCCACTTTGGGGGCAGTGCAACAAAATGCAAGTACAATACACTGACATATTATTACTTTGATATGGTGAACTTGTCAGCAAACAGTTGCCTATTTACACATCCAGCAGACACACAGCAAAATTAACATTGATTTAAGGTCGTGTTTGTGTCCACCTGATGCACGCAAATCCAATTTTCAGTATCTTTTAGCTCTGTTTTTGGTCTCCACCAACTCCTGAGAGAAATATCTGGCTCTTTAGGTGCTAAATGCTTAATTATGTTCACTAGCTTGTTGCTAACTTTGTCTGTCTGCCATTTGGTGCTGGGCAGGTAGCGTACAGTGTATCAGAGGGTTTTGCTGCCTGCTGCAGGCCGTTAAATATAAAAATAATTATAGCAGCTTTAAACAAATGTTTGAACCCACAGTACCAACATATTTGATGTACAAATGCCTCCAAAACAAGCAATGGGCAGTGGTTATAAATAAAGCATGGCCATGTGAGTCCTGTGTGTTTACATCATTTAACCTTCCGAACTCAAGAGCTTCCTTTTCATCAGTCCGAATGCCTTCTGAAGTGGCACCCAAGTGGTCTGCTTCATCCATCCTCATCCACTCTCTGGCTCATCAGGTGGAGTGTGTGTTGAAAAACAGCAAACCGCCCATAGCTTTCGTTTACAACGTAGCGCTACCCCTCTTGATTTGTTTACATTCTCCCAATTGGTATTAAAACTAAATTGGAGAAGAGGTGAGTTAATGTCATTGTTTGAGCTCTGAGGTAAAACTCATGATTGTTTTTTGGCTTTAATTGTGCCATTAAAGGGACTAGATGAAGCTGGTAAATTTACACAATCAAAGATCCTAATCAGTCCAAAATATGGGCAGCCGAAGAATGTAATAAGTTCCACTGTAATTTTCAAAGGCACACAAAAATGATCCAAAAGAAGGAGTATTGAATGAGGATTCAATAATTACCGTGGTTCAAAGAACATGCAATCTTTCTACTCATCACAATGTTTTCTTTATGATACAATACAATACAATCTTTTGCTGCAGTTGGTTGGGCCTTGTTAATTTAGAAAGTGAGAAATGTACAGTGTTACAATCATTTACACGTAACAGAAGAGGAATGGACATCATAAGCATCTATTCATCACTACTCTGGTACAATGTAGGTCGGTTGACAATCATGCCTTAAGCTAATATGTCACAACCCAAAACTAAATGTGCTGATGGCAGCGAGTCAACTTTACCTGTTGATTAGGGCCAGAAAAGAAGGACTGCAAAAGTCTTATACTTCCCGTTACTCATAATACCTGGATCTAGGTTAGTGTCGAATTCACGCAGAATTTCTTCATGTATATGAGAAAACAGGTTTCTGTAAATGACGCATTAATAGAGAAGAATGGCTGATTTCTTGACCATGTATACGGGTAATCAGGTTTATAAACGTGCACATATGCGTGAAAAAAAAATCTGCAGCATGTAAAAGCATATTTAGAGTAACAAGGTTACAGTACATGTAAATACTTTGTCCAATTTCCTACATAACCTGATTTTCTCTGAATAATATGGTTTCTTGGGTGCTTGTAAACATACTGAATGTGGAAGTGTCTTAGGCTGCAGTTCCTCTAATGGTCCCTAGATGCTGCCTAAAGGGAAAACTATCGAGTGTATTGAGGTGAACAGACAATTTCTACCTTCTCTGTTGAAGCACAGGATTAATATTTATTTACCACATTGAATGATGGTCTCAGTAGTTGTTTTCACTGCTTTAAGCAAAATGTAACTATCTTTTGGTGGCAATTTTTAAAATATTTTTAAGATATTTGTATACTTAAAGAGGAGAAAGTTTTGGGTGTGTGCTTGGTTGAAGTCAGCCATGGTGGCTTCCACTTGGCCCCTCACAGACTATATCAGTGGTTTTCTACACTTTGTGTTTATCACATCTCAAGCTTATCAACACTTAATACAACATAAATGTGAGGGAACTCCTAAAAACAGCATACATCTCTCATTATAAATAAATGAATATAAATAAATGAACATAAACACAGGCCATGGTTTGCAGTGTGAACAATGTCAACCGGATTGTGGAAAATTCTGGTTCCACATTTGAAGACCAATCGTCAATCATGACGACTATACAAGCTATAGAGGGAAAATTAATGAAAACAACTTTGTGTCATTTATCATTCAAGACAACATTCTGCTTGAGAAAGACAAAAAGAAATAACCACAAAATGCTGGAAGTGAGTTAGTTCCTCTTCTGAGGTTACCAATATCCCCCCTAACTACTGAACCCCAGAGCTGTGCACTGGAATAAATAAGAAGTAAGACTTTAAATCAGAGCTTATAATTAGTTGCTAAAACACTGCTTGCTCTGATAATGTGACTTTATCTCTGGATCCAATATGCACAAAGTCTTTACAATGTTTTTTGTAAAGACTTTTTTTATGTGTGAGCTGCACTGGATAATAGCTCTGTTTTTAGCTGGAACATGGTAGGATTTCTGGCAAAAGTAAACACTGAACAAGCTTAGCTCCCTTGATCTCTTATCCAATTTAGGGCGATAAGGACCTGATTGTAGACTGGCGATGTTCGTCCACGGCAGCTGACATGAATATAGAGAGAAAACCACACAAACAGAGTAAAAGGGAGAAAAGCAGGGAGAATAAATAGATGACAGAGACATGGGTGACAAGGTAGGCTCCTAATAGAGTGGGTGTCCTGCTGAGAAGAGCTGGAGTGCTGGGATGAGGAAAACAGTGAATGAGGGTTATGTGCGTGTTGTCATAATACATCCAACAGTATCTAAATGAATAATTTCTCCAGCCTCAACTAGTACGTTGAAACAGCAGAATGAGCCCTTCATACACTCATTTTATCTGTCAAAAATCAGTGTCTCAGATTCAAAATTTGCACTACACAGCTTCAGGTTTAGTTAAAATCTTAAAACAATTTATTCTGTAGTGTTTCTGCACTGAACTCATGCAATTCAGTTGCCATTACTGTCACATTTACCCCCCTTGGATTATCTGCATGAGTGAAGTTTTTGCAGGTTTTCTTCTGATCAGCTGGGGGTGGCTTTCATTGCTCATAGAAGCTCCTCTGGTCTTTTTCTGCTTATTTAATAATAATCTTGTGTAAGCAGACCTCTGTCTCATCAAGTTCAAAGACGTGTAAAGAAAGCCAAGCACAAAAAGTGAGAAATGGCAAAGGGCAAAGAGGGTGTAGAAAAGGGATCTGTGGGACGTGTGCTTGTTGAATTAAGTAAAAAAAAAAAAAAGGAATATTGGTCACATTTGCCTGTCAAGCTTCTGTTCACGCATGTCACATATGCAGTTTACAATGATAACTGTGGCAGATTTAACACTCAAAATTCTTAGTAATTTTTGAAGGATGTGCCATTGATTTCAGACAAAAGCAGGCTTCGCATTTCTAGCCAACCAAATTTTCTTGGCTGAAATGACAACTGTCGCTGGCAGATAACATCAGCTGTAGCCAGCTAGCTAATGTTAGCGTCCTAAGGATAAGCAGAGCTAGGAGCATAATATAGGACCCCCACCACCTCAGAAATGGACTGTGTGCTGCAATTAGGCAAGCGCAATCACAGCCATGAACAAAGAAAAATAAACTCACTACACAATTCATTACTGCCATTTATAAACTGTTGCCACTTTATCTGCACTTATCTTCACTCCACTTTTTACTTCTTACCTTTACTTTAAACTATTAATCTAGTATTTTGTTTATTTAATTTCTTTGACGCAACATGTATGTGTGACAAATAAATCTCTTGAATCTTGAGTTAAAACTCCATCTCTGATTGACTCAAAATAAAACAAGAGTCCTGTAAAAGGGATCTTAATTATGTACTTGACGGCTACATGCTTGATATTGTGTTAAAGTAGTATAGGTAGTATGAGAGATAAGATCATGCTGTTACAACCCTGTTTGGCTGCTTAGCTTACAAACTTGTTTGTATTTTTTAAACAGTATGCTCTTACTTTTGTATGTTACAAGAGAAAAGGCTTAAGCTTAGTTGCTGGGATGTAAATTTCCATAAATCCAATAAAGATCAGGACAGAGCTGCCAACGGTGGAGGAATACTACACAGTGAGTGACCTGTAACCACACAAAATAATGTAGTTAGTCAATGACATTGTTAATGATATGGTAACTAAAGGCCTTGGAATTAATGCTACATTACTATTATAGGTAGTAAGCTTGTTAGACAAGCATGCCAACAATTGCAATTTATGCCAGAATAGATAAACACATATTATTTCCCTACACTTTTGCTTTTGTTGTTTTTGGTTTTGGAAAAAAAAAAAAAAAAAAAAACACCACTACACAAACTTTAAAGCCTACTGTGTCTAGTTATGGTTGCTAAAACCATAACTGGACAATCTGTTCTGGGGAGGGGTTTACCGAAATGAAATACTGCTACAACATGTCCAGTACATGTCATGTATCCTCTTATATTGGTAACTGTGCCTGATCAAACACAATACAACAGCTGAATGGAATAATGCAAGATAACACCTTCTCAGGTTGGAAAAAAACACATCACTGCTATGCAGACGCCCCTTATCTTTCTGGCCAGTAGATGAGAGTTTGGCATTATTGAGTTTTGGTAGACTTGCCGTACCTCATATCCGGCCCATTTTACAGTCTTATCCCAGATGTAATCTGTCCCATTTCATGGATGAATGGCAGCGCTCCTGATGCAACAGCGCTTCCTCACATATGTGTACAGCAAAGAGGCTAGACTTCACTATCTTGAGCATGCCAACAATTGCAATTTATGCATCCAGGACTCATCTGAGCCATGGTTTTATGAGGTGATGCACAATCAGTGTTCAATTCATTTCCCCCAAGAGGCAGGTTTCTTGGGTAAGTGATGAGCTCTGATCCAAATCAGCTGCAGAGTTCAGTAGAGTTACTAAAGCAGTCTTATTTTAAAGTGGTTACTTACAGTTTGTGTTTCAAGCTGTGAATAATTGCCAACTATTGCAACTCAGACATACATTATGTGCACAGACATACAACATGTCTGTGCACATTCTTCCTCAAATATTTCCATGTTAATTGAGTGTGGCCACTGTGGCCGCTGGCAGAGTTGTGCCAAATGAACACCAATACAAGCAGGGTTAAATATAGCCTGGCTGTCATCTAAGCTTTCCTCCCATCATTTTGGATTTGCCATGGTGGGTGAATCTAGGGGTGACTGTCAGTTTAGTTTTACATACTTAACTCAGCGGTGAAAGGGCACACAAACCACACAAACACAAGCGTTTACGGTGGAACTGTCTGAGACGCAGACCCACATCATGCGCCTCCAAAAAATCTGAGATCTTTGTGATAATGAAAATCTTAATTATCTGAAATCTTCTGCTTCTCATGATGTCTATCTGTATTTGTATATATTGAAGCAAAAGAAAACAAAGAAATAAGACACTTGAAATTGCTTCCTTCTCAGCCCGTTCATCATCTTAATGATCCATCTGGCCCGTTGCTTTACTGACCTCTCAGTCCGACGATCCAGACAAACAAAACAAATAAACCCTCCAGCCAAAAGACTGGAACTGGAGCACCAGATCGGGGCAGTGCAGCTTCATTACCATCGACACTGGTGCCTGTGTGCTTTGATAACCTCTCCCACTGTGGGCCATTACCTGGTTATGGAACCTTTATTGTCACTACCTCTATAAACCTGCATGTCATCATTCTGAGTCACTTCAGGACACTTAGCCTTTGTGTCCGACACAATTTTGAGTCTGGCTCATGATTAAAGGTGCACCATGCCAGGGATACACTACAGTTGATTAAAATCCTGTAAAATGCACAATATTAAACAGACAATAAGTGAAATTGTTACTGCCCCTTAGCACAAAATCACACGACGCATCTGTGGGAGGTTAAACAACTTGTTGATGACTTTGCCTGCAGCTGTAATTACTTGCTTTTATAACTCACTTTCTATTCTTTAGTCTGTTTTTCAAAACTATAAAATGCACCGCCCACTGGAGATTCAAGATTCTTTGAAATCTGATTGCCCACAACTCAACATAATAGATAGGTATTGTAAGTAGACATTGCTGTGGTGTCTACAGCAGAAAGAGGAAATCAACTTGTCACCAATGAGACTGGGATTATTTTGAGACGACAGCTAAAGAGTATGGTGCTCGGCCATCACCACACTTACGTGGCAATGACCCTGAGGAACACCAAAAGTCAACTGTACTTTTTCAAAACTAATATTTCAAAAATCTGTTTTTGTGAGAGACACAGCATGGAGGTAGATTTGGATGGGATGTTTCATGAGGAGCCAATCAAAAGAATTATTTCTGATTATACATTGGTTAATGAAAATACCACCATATTCCTCTGTGAGCCACAATTAGGCATGGTAAACAGGATGACAATAGAGGAGAAGGCTGATCCCAGGCCATCAATTACTTGTCCTCCTTCTTAAGCTCTGGCTGAGACGCCCTGTGGAAGGGGGCTAATTATTGTTATTACAGACCTGCCCATTATTTCATCCATCTGCTACACACTACAAGTCAATTCTCAGAGCAGAAAAGCAGTCGCAACTAACAAAAATCAAAACACAAACTGCAATTTGGAGTATATTCTGGTTGCGTGTAATTAGAAACATGCACTGTGCCATTACTGAATGCTAATAATTCACCGTGAAACCTACAAACCAGTGCACAGAGATAAAACATGCTCCAATTAAATGTAACATACAGTATGTGGTGTCAAACTGTCTGGCTTCCCTGCTATTTCCCTTCTCTGTAAGAGAGAAACCTGGCTTTCAAAGTGGACACATTAACACCTTTTTTTTTACTGACTAGTCAATGTGGCTGACAATCTCATGACGCAAATGGTCACAGGTGAGTGCTAATGCCAGTAGCATAAAATAACAGCAGGGGAGGGGTTTTCTTTCTGCCAAATGGTTGCTTGAACTGGTCTGGTAGATGAAAGGGAGCTGTGAGCTTTTAATGTGCGCCAAGTTACAGTACTGCAGGATGTTTAGGCTTATATGGAGAGACAGGGCTGTCAGGCAGAAAGCAAGTGGACACAGGTGTATGGTAATTGCACAAGAAGACATCAAGGAGGGAGAGGGAAGTGCACGGCGGGGAATTTAAAATGAAAGTCAAAGGAGAGGCAGCAGGGGGGGAAGGGAGCAGCTTATTGTGTGATTTTGTATTTGTGTTAATGAGTGTGTGCATGTAGGGGTCTACGGAGATTTGTGTGCATGTGAGTGTGTCTGATACTGGCCAATGCTATCTGACTCCAGAAGATGTTTTTTTTAATCATGTATTGTCAAGTCAAATCAGCAAAAACAACAAATGCTAAAAAGTGCTTTACAGAGAGAATTACAATCAAATAAAAACACAGACCTAATTGTGTAACAGATCGATATTAAACCTCAACCTCATTATTGTTATGATGCTGAATATATGGGGTGAATCTTAGTTAAGTGCGCCTGTAGACTGTGCAATAAAAACAATCTTACATGTTTATTTTATGTCACGCTGTGCAAAAAACATTTAGTACATAAAATGAAATTGGTAACACTTTATATTATGGTACACACATTCACCATTAACTACTTGCTTATCAGCATGCATATTAATAGCTTATTTGCTCTTTATTAGCAGTTATAAAGCACTTAATAATGCCTTATTCTGCGTGACCATATTCTACAACTAGTTGGCCATTAACTAAGAGTTTTCCCTCAATAACCTCATAATTACTGCTTACAAATAGTAAGAAGGTAAGTAGTTGCACATGAATTACAATCTTAATATGCTTTGCTCAGTATGGGCCTTATAAGGTGGTCATACCACAAGACTAGTCATTCTCCCTTAATAACACTTTATAAATATGGTCTATTCTTATGTAACAAAACACAAAACTACATATGTTAATAGTGTCAAACACTTGTTTCTTTTACACAACATTAGGTATGAACAGTGCAGGGTCTTTATGATCTGAACATCTGTACACAACTTTTAAGATTGTTTTGAGTGGAAAACGTAGTCAAAGTCATGTTTTTTCTTGACAACGGTAATCGTGACCAGTGATGTGTTTGGGTGGTTGTTAAAAAGAACATCCTAGTAGGGATTGTAGGAGAGGCAAAGTGTGTGCTGCTATACATGTATAATTACAGACAAAGGACCTGTCAGAGGGGAAGTTAGTGGGCACAGACACACACCACTGTAATTGTTCTCACCTGACAAGCCTCCCACATCCATTTTCTTCAGGTTTTTGGCCTCGAGGACGACCACGGTCAACTTGCCAGCAGTGGGAACGTACCGCAGAGAGAAGCAGATATCGCCCAGCTTCTCTTGCTGTTGGACAGGCAGAGACATTGCAGAGGTGAGACCAGTTTTAACAGCAACTACTGAATCCAAATTTCCTGCATCACATGCTCACAGCAGATGCTCACTGAGAGGTTAGATGAGGGGACAAAACAGCTTGTAAATTCCCCTCCAAAGCACATTAGAAATTGTTCAGTCAACCAAATATGAAGCTCTGCAGTAGGTTGCCTTTTTTTAACTTAGACATGTTGATTTGGTTCTGCAACATTTAATGATAAAAGCTGCAAGTGCCAGTGTGTCTATATGAAAAGGGATGGTATTAAAAAGTTAAAGTACAGTACACTGACACTGAGTTGTTTACAGTAATTATGTCCACTTTGAATAAGGGTGCATGTATGCATACAATTCATAAAGGTGACAGAAAGATGTTTTTGTATTTGCTCTAAGGGCATGCATTTTTATGCACAGTGCTTTCTACAGTAGTAAAGAATATGCACAGAAAGACCAGCCTATATAATTCAGTGGTATAAATTACAATCTCCAAGATCTCAGTTTTGTTCTCTTTGGTGACACCCATGGCAAAAAGCGGTACTTGCAGGTCTGTTTTTAGATCTCACTTTCACTTTTTTTTGTAGAGATAACTTACAATATAACATCATTACTAACATTAATCTTTGTCCTTGTTAACCATTACTGCTGCTCTGAGAAAGTCTTCTGTACTCTTGATGTGGAACTATGTATTTCTAATATACTATAAGCAGTAATAATGAGATACATTATAGTGTCTGCACAGAACATATGCAGATCACAATAAAAATGAAAAATATGAATGGAGACAATTAATTAGGAGATAAATATGCATGCACAAATATTTCCGAATCTATTTTATATTCAAAACGGTCTGCAGGACAAGCTGTTAACAAGGTTAGTCATCATGTGAACCAGCTGTCTGCTGTCTTATTGTATAAATGGAAAAAGAATTTCAAAATACTGTAGAATCAGAAGTAGAAGACGTAGAAGTAAACACACTATTACTTCTCCTGCCATGTTGTGAGAAACTCAGCTGTAGCAGGTTGTAAAATAATGTATTTCATGACAACCAGAATTTTGTTGAATAAATAAAATGATAAATTATCAATCAACCTTATTTAATTCCAATTAAAGTAACCAGAAATATTATAAAAAAGGCCTGCTAGTGCTACTGCAGCTGCAACTAATCACAGGAACAAAAGAACATTTACATTACATGTTACAAAACCATACATAACACACTACTTTTAAAATGTACTCTGTAGTTATACTATCAATTATAGAGCAAGTCAAGTCAATTTGATTATAGCCCAATATTTCAAATCACAAGTTTGCCTCAGAGGGCTTTGTAATCTGTACAGCATACGACGCCCCCTCAGGGAGAGAAAATCTCTGAGGACGGACAGACACGCAATAGAGTCATGTGTACAGAACAGACTAGCAGTAGCTGGACTCTATTGCTTTATCTATTCTATGAAATTGGTTTATTATATATCCATGTATTTCATATAACTGTACTTTGCAAGTGGTATATAAATGTAAATTATGATCAAAGTGCTTAAAACAAAAAGCATTAACAATCAAGATATTTGTCAATGTGCATTAATATCAATTTATCAGGTATGAAAAGAGATTCTATATACAAAATACATATATCAAAACCTATAACAAAAAAGACACAGTATGTCAAATGCAATGCTTCATATCACACTGCAGCATCTCTTCAGAGTCAGAGCCAATCAAATGTACAACAAGTCCCTGCATGTTTGCAATCTATGTATTTGGTCGCTTGTTTTGGCTTGAATGCTTTCTAATATCAGCTCCCACTTTTGTTTGACACTCATCGACTTTACTGGAAAAGTACTGACTGCAATCACTTCACTGGTTCACACAAATCACCATCACAAACACAGCCTCATCATGGCGCTCAATGGTGTTTTAAGCCCCCAACGTCTCCTTCCAGGCAGCACTGTGACCGTTGATTTCAAGGCACCTAACCCTAACCATAACCATTGCCTAATCGACTTCAAGGCAGTGCTGCGACCGTTGACTTCAGCACCTTACCCTAACCCTAACCATAACCATTGCCTAATCCTAGTGCCTTCCAGGCAGCGCTGCTGGACGGAGACGTTGGGGGCCTAAAACACAGATAAACCATCATGGCACACTGATAAGAGAGCAATTCATATTCTTGCCATATTTCTTATCTTCACAAGGAGGAGATAACATTCTTTCAGGTCACACCTGTGTAATGTGTGGCCATTTTCAACAGAGATTAATTCAGAGGAAAATTGGACCTGAATATAAAACCTTTGTTTTATTTCAGGAGTCTTTGTTTAAGTTCCAATCAAAGCCTCATGCAGAATCAGCGTGCCGGAAATGGCTGCAGTGTTTTGTAATATAAAGGGCCCCCCGCCCATTTCATTGATCATCCACTACTCTGACTTGTAGTTGCACTACAATAACAATGCCTAAATGCTCTTCCATTGATGACGAGCGCCGAGTTTTAATCAACACAAATCAACGCTCTCCTGGAGGCCAGCGAGAGAAGGAGCGACGGTTAATTATGCCTTTCAAGAGCAGCGACCAGGCTCTTTGATATTTTCTATGAACTGTAAAAGGCCAACTGCTGCCTTTTCAACTTAAAGGGCATTTTTGGAACTTGCTACTTCACAGTTGACCTTTAAAGTAAAGAGGATTGTGTTACCTGTGTGTAGGTAGAGTATTAAATCTTCGCTGAGTCTCTTTCTTTGTGCTTTTGGACTGATATGCTTCTTCCTTACAGAGCTTTATTTTCATTGTATATATTTAAAACGAGTGGATCCCCATCGTTTTGGCTTGTTATCACGTTATCACATGGGGCTGCTCCCCAGAGGGGAATTTTTCTCCTCAGACTGTTTCATTTGCATATTTCAGGCCTGAAGAGGTAATCGTTTTATTTTATTATAAGAAAAATACAAAAAAAACATAGAAACAGTCTGAAAAATAAACAATTTCCTGTAGTATAGAAACTGCTGGGCCCACAGCCCACTGCTTCGAAGCCTGGCATCACCACCCAGCTGGCAGCATACAGTAATGTCTTCCATGAGTTCACCTGGAACTCCCAAACCAAGTCCCCCAGTCTGTTTCTTTCTGCCGTTGTTTTTTTCTCACATAGAACCAGGCTGGATAAAGTTAACATAACTAACGTTATGCTAAGGTCTGCGGGAACAACGTTAATGTCAGCTATCATAGCTGACATCATCTGTAGGTAATAAACTAGTCTCGCATTGTCAGACCTTCCTCCACAGCGCTGCAGAGGAGGGTCTGGCTAGTCCACACAGCATTTTTCTCACAGGATGGGAGAAAAACATGCTCTGGTTTATTGGCATTTCTTTAAACCAATCACAATCGTCTTGGGTGATGCTAAGCGCCGGACGGAGCCATGGTGCTGCAAAATAGTCTCGGGAAGGAACTTGTTTTGGTGGAACGTGTGTACGTTTAAACATTGTTTTAGTCGTGCAACAGAAAACTCAGATTGGACAGATAGTCTAGCTAGCTGTCTGGATTTACCCTGCAGAGATTTGAGGAGCAGTTAACCATACTCCTCAGAAATCGACCGCAGTTTAAAATTACAACACGAAGAAAGCGGAAGGTAATGGACATCTGGCCGAAAAGAGTGTGGCGGAATTTCAGGCGGCACCGGAGCAATACTGGAAGTGGAACGTCGTGAATATAGACTAGTTATACACTGACTATGGCTAAGTGCCTTATACAACCCCACTTCAAAATATCTGAACTATCACTTTAAGACCTACTCTAAAAATAATAATTGAGTTTTGTTTGCAATCATCAACAGGTATAATAGCTGAGCTGCCAAGACAATGAAGACCTTTGGCAGGTTAATTTGCAGCTACTGAGGCAGACCTGAGTTCTGCAAACCCCTTGGCATCACACATAACCTAAAAAGGTTGTTGTCAAATTGATCTATTATCACTTCTATGCATTCCCAATCACTGTTTAGAGCCACACTGTGTTTATCACATTCACTTAATAAATGTAATAAGACATTTCAATACTTTTCATCAGTTCAAAGTTGGAAAGTAGTACTTTCCATGGTCTGTCTCCTCAACTGCTCTCCACGAAGCTTGAACACTGCAACACATCGCTCCAGTGTCTCAAACCTTGCGTAAAATTGCCGGGTGTGGCTGTGCGACCATGCGCTAAGAAGGAGTGATGCCCTTCAACTTTAACAACACCAGCAGCCATTCAACACTGCTATAATTAACCTTTAAATCAAACTGCTGTAATGCTAAAAATGAGGTTCCCCTGGCAACATGTGCTATATGCCATGACATTTACCATGAAAATTGAATCTCCTGAACTGCTGCTTGGAAAGTCACACTTCTATTAATTGAAGGGGAAGTGTGGACATCTGATTAAGTGACATTTCCAGGAGAGATGGATTACCTCAGCCACGGCATCACATTTGTGGTTTGAGCACAATTGGCTTGCTGAACACAGCAAAAATAATCATTGTGATATCACTTATGCAAGCACCAATAAAACATACTGTTATTATTGAAATAGCAGCTACCAGACGTACAAATTTGAGCCTTGACACATGATACAGGTGTCACAGAATGATTTCAAACCTACTTATTTCCCATTTTCGAGGTAGTGATTTAACATGTGTGTCCGCCTACAGAGGTTTGTCTTACCTCCTCCTTTTCAGCGCAAATCAGATCTCGCCACTCCTCTGTTACGTGGCTGAAGTCCACCTTGTTCATGGGCACCTTGATGTCGCCGATGGCATCGTGTTTGGAGAAGCGGTCAAAATCGTAAACTGTCATTACCAATGTCTTTCCACCGAGCTCCACGTAGGGGACCTGAGGAGGATGACAACAGAAACAGGTCAAAAAGGGCTGAAAACAGTCATACTGTCTCATTAATGGGAACTAGCATATACAGTGTTCACAAAAACTACTTGTATGGCTCACCATATATAATCCATTTTAACAGTAACAGCAGAAGTTTATACAGACAGTTGGAGCTTGTCTAAAGATAGACACATAGCAGAAATGAATGACATAAGTGAGCCACTTTGTGCTAACTTTGGCCTGTTAGCTCTTGAGTATACTCCTCCGCTGCTGCCCCTGACTCCTATTTAGAGGCCCAGTGTGTTATCATGATGGATTACTGAATACATTGCCAATACTCAAACTAATAACTTACTAATAACTACTAACTACATACTCAAAATAAACTACTAACTACATACTTAAAATAAACTTTCAGTTTCATACATTTAATCTAATATAGTCAGTCCTGAACTTTAACAGAATAGTTTGTGATGTTTCTAAAGTTAATTAAATGCATTAAATCAATCCCTACTCTTGCACCCCCCGCCCTGACAGACAGTGTTATCAGGCCTGCAACCTGGAATGGGTAAAAGACAGGTAGCTACTTTTGGGACAAAACTTATTAAATGGAAATGGCTTGTTACAAAAAAAAAAGAAAGAGAGCGAGGGAATGATAAGACTCCCTGGGGTGACCTTGATATTATCTCATAAAATCATCTCTTTTTCTTGACAGTACTTATAATCACCTGTCCTGTTTTGGATTTGGAATTAAATATTACAAAAAAAACACACAAAAAACACACAAAAAACACAATAAATCTTGTATTGAGATGAATATCACATCGCATTATGCTTAACGCCAAACACCTGCGCTCTTTTACTGGCGGGTGAAAAACAAAACTTTCCTCACTGCTGAGCAGCAGCCATGCATCTATTATGGCTGAGGCAAGGCCAGGGTGTAGCGGTGCATCTGCCTGTGTTAATCCCAATCACATTGAGCCCCAGTGTGTGTATTTCAGTGTAAGAGAGTGTGTGTATGTATGTGTGTATGTGTGTGTGTGTGTGTGTGTGTGTGTGTGTGTGTGTGTGTGTGTGTGTGTGTGTGTGTGTGTGTGTGTGTGTGTGTGTGTGTGAGAGAGATATTCTGTCAGGAACTTGTTAATGTGCCAGCTGGTTACTGTCTCCACACCTTTCCAGCATTCATGGCTGCATGAAAATTGTCAGTAGAACCAAAAGATTTCCAGCCACCAAAAAGTGACTTGAAATGAGCAAATGTTTTTGAACATTCAAGTTAAATTTGTGAGGTTGTACCTTGAAAGTGAACTGCTCATTGAAGACAGGATTCAGGGTCTTCCTGTGGACCTTGGTCTCAAACTTCTTCTTCTTGTCCGGCAGCAGGTAGACCTTTACGTATGGGTCAGATGTGCCACCCATGTCCATAGCAGGCAGCTCTGCGGCCTGGATGATCCCCACCATGAGCTAAAAGAGGAACACCAAGTGTAGAAAAGTGAGGGACAACATATCAAACTGTCCACTAATCCAAATAATCAAACCCTGCACCTTCATCCCACTAACATCCTTACAGAGAAACCATATATTGGTTAATGAAAGGTCTAGAAATATCTCCTGTCTTGTCTTTTGATATCACTAGAAATCAATCATTTATAATTGTGGCTTATAGATGATTCGTCATTTTTCTGTGATATGGCAGCGATATTAGAAGGTTATGTCTGCAGCAGCTGACAGCAGCTGAAAAGTTCGTAAAGGTCAGGATGTATCAGAGTAAGAATGAGAGGACTGTTTCTTTTCACATAAGGCGGATAATTGATGACCACAATGGGGGGCCCTGGTGGCTGATTGACCTGCCAGTCAGAGTCTCTACTCAAAGGCCTCTCACGAGGCCCAGCTAGTCAGTCAATCAACTTCCTATCAGGCAGCCATCAAGTAGCAATCTGGAGGCTGACCAGTGCGCTCAGCCATGGAGCTCTACAGCTGTCGGGAGCTGCATCAGTTTACTGTGTGGGGCTACCGGTGACATAGTGGTATATATAAAAAAAAAAGGAGGAAACAATGACAATTAGCTCCAGTTGGTAATTGCCATAAGGCACATTACCAACAACCATAGCTTGATATGTTTTACTTTTTCTTACAGAGCAAAGTTAGGACTTTGAAAAGCTTCAGAAATTCTCAGAAGCAGAGCTGCACTGAAACTAACACTAATTTTGAATGGGTAGAGGTTTTTTGGCCATTCAAAAGAAAATGGTAAGGGGGTAGGAGGTGGTAAATAAAAACAAACATCCATGTACTTGAATTAGATGTAGGCTCGGATCAAAGTTCATTCTTGACCTTGGAAACAGTAGTTTGACAAAACAACCCCAACACTGACAGCTTCCAACTGGATCACATCGTCTTCATTAGCAGATATTTGCTCATTTATCATGGATCTTGATCCATAGCACCTTTAGGACTTCTCGTCTGTGTTGGCTTAAAAGGTTAGTGTTGACTTTGGAAACAAAATAACGAAAGAATCCCAGCTCAAACAATGCAAACTTCTTCTGCTGATAAAGATCATGTGATACGTCTGAAAGCTCTGAAAAAAGCTTGTAAGTGGACGTTCAGTTTGGATTGTTCAATCAAAACTAGATCTAGGCAGTCTAGTCATACTAGGCTACTAGGTTGGACAATTAGCCTGGCAGACCTTCCAGCATGGTAAAAAGCTACAAAGCTACACATGTAAATAGGACTGGGCAATATGGCCAAAATCTTCTATCCCGATATAGGTCATTTTATATTTTGATGATGACATATATGATGATATTGTTATTGTTTTCTGGTAATTCAATAAATAAATAAATAGTCAATACGAAATAACCACATGGTAAAGCCTGTTTCTGTATACTCCTGTGTGAATTAAATATGGAACAAATGAAAAGTATTTTCTCATTTTATTAAGAACTTTAGTGCAAAATGAACATAACACGAAATAATCAGAATGTAAAGCATCGTCCAATGACAAATATTGGATTAATGCATTTACGATATACAATATAGAAAAATACATGTATATACAATATATATCGTCATATTGCCCAACCCTACATGTAAATATGTAGTTGATTTAGCTAGGCTAGTAAGTGAGCCTGCAGAGCTTGTAGGTTCATGCCCTGGTCTCGATGAATGGGCCAAAGTCTTTGTCATTAAGGTTTCTATTTTAATCTCAGTACCACCTTTGCTTCTTTAGGTAATTGGCTTCCATCTGATGCTTCCGATTTAAAAACTCTGGCTATTTGCTGCCATACATAGGCTTCATGTTTAATTCGACTAATGAGCTTATTTCTGCCTTCAGAGCAACTCTTCCACTGACAATTTTTTTGTTTACATAACTTAAACTCCAAGGAGTTAAATGTACCTCACGTGACAGTTCTTACTCTGCGTTTGAGTACCAACACCCCAACTACAGTGCTGTCATTAAACACGTGTATGGCACAGGTTAATGGTAACCATTATCCATATTATACAGTATCTATCTCAGTACTACTCTATGTACAGATCTGCATTGGGTGGTGAGACAATAGTGAACACAAGACAAGAACATCATGGAGTGTCCTTGATTAATAAACTGCTCCTCAGGTTATGCACAACATTTTCTTGACATTACCTTGAAAATGCACTGCAAACACTGAAATGAGATTCTGTCATGATTGCAAAAGACCCCTTTAACGTAAATATAATTTGAAGATTGCACATCTGCGTGTAGCTTATTGAGATCACTTTACATACCTCAGAGGGTAAATAAAAAATATACAATTATTCTAGCTGTCATTTGCCTGAGCCTAAATGTAACCGTGTTTTGCACTGTAGTGCTGTGAAGTGGCACTTGGATTTGGAGTGTAGCAAATCATCCTTGCATGCTGTCCTACTGATTTCCACCCCATCCATCAGCGCAGTCTGTGGCAGACACAGCATGTCACACCATAGCCGAATTTCCATCAAACACTTTTGGTATAGTACCTTTAGAACCGTAGGTAACCCATACAGACATGTACCTAATAATTAGATTCGTTTTGGGTTTCCACTGCAAATGGTTCTCTTAAATGTAGGTGGGGTTGTTACTGTGGACAACCCCACGCTAAGAAATGAGCTGAAAAGCCTTTTTTTTTCTCATTGCTCGAGCTCTCACTGTATTTCCTTATCACCAAAGATGCAGAGGAACGGCTGCACCAATAGCGAACTTCAGTGTTTCAAGCTTCTACTTTTAGTAACAGATCAGAGTGCTAGATACCTCAACAGAGGGGTAACAAAAAAAACAGGACAGAATGGAGCCATATTGGTACCATCCACAACTTTTGACAATGGAAACGCAGAAAAAACCCCAGTTTAATGTGTAACAAACTGAACTGAACCGGACTGCTTGGTGGAAACAAGGCTCATCTTTACTGGGAGAGGCACTAGTCCTTCAGAAAAGAGATAAGAAGAACAGGAAATGGTTGGAAATGTTGATATGTCGTTTGCTGCTTCAGCTAATTGTATCTTTCCTCATGCTGTATGAGACTACGGTTGACATTCACAACACCAACTCAAGACAGGTTTTCTCAGAACACCTTTTCTTAAAATCAAACCAAGCAGAGAGCACTCCTGAAAGTAAAATTATGCATATCTTTTCTCAAATTTCATTTAGTCCCCAACTGTGAGTCTACTGAGCTATTCCTACCTTCACTTATCCTTAATTTTCTCTAAATTGGGTTAAGTAAAAGACTTTTTGGAAGCATCTTTCATTACAATAACTGAGTAATATGGTGTTACATGGTAATTTTCCAACTGCTACCATTTCATTAAAACGTTTTATTTATTGTATGGACTGTGTGTAGTTTACATATCATAGCCAGAGCTTTTTACATCAACTAAATTATCAACTATGTTCTCAATTAATCATTTATACTATACAATTTCACAGAAAACATCCATCCCACATTCTGTGAGTCCAAGGTGACATCTTCAATCTATAAACTTACTTGTTCTCGTTGTGTCGCCAAGCAGTCCTTGTCATTTTTCCATTTTCAATATATGAAACATTATTGCAACAGAATTTTGACAAATTCACACTTTGAATCCTCTACATCAGCGGTGTCAAACTTACGGCTCGTGGGCCAGAACCGGCCCAATCAGGCCCACTTGATGACATTGCAAAGTGTGAAAATTGTAGAGTAGTAATTAATTCCAATTCCAAATCCAAATTTACCACTTTAATCTCAGAGAATATTCAAGTTCTTTTTCTGTAAATGTTTTAATTTAATCTTAGAAATTCTGAGTTTTTTCTCGGAATATTACCCCTCTCTCCCGGGTCCATAACATTGTTTTTTTTTCCTACAATGGCCTTAAAACGCTGTCGTAGCAGAAGCAACTTGTTTGCCAACATCAAGCTGACAAGACACTCTGTGGAAGATACAATTTCTGATCTTTCTGGAGTGGTTTACTGGTGTGTGGCCCATAAAGTAAAATTAGTTTGACACCCCTGCTCTACACCAATATATATATTGTTTAGTCTAATTAATGATATTTATTTGGTAGTATATTTTAGCGGAACAAAAACAATGGGGGAAAAAAACAATTCCGGAGTCAGAGGATCCTCTTACTTCACAAGTAATAAAATAACTTAGTATTTCAGCACTAATTATAACTATTATTTCTAACAGCTGACTATTGGCCATTCCACCTTTGAGAGCTAAACTAAATTAAAAAAACTGTGGCTGTGTGTTTGCACATCTGTGTAGGTGTTTCTGTTTGACTAAGCACTCAGGCAAAGGGCTGCTGGTATTCAGCCCTGTCTGTTTGTGTGTTACTCTTCAGTCCAGTGAGCAGCACACTGACCAGAATGAGGACAGGATGGTGATTCAGCCCTTGGCAGCTTATCTTGGACGGCTTTGTCCCAAATGCATCATGGCTCTGCTGTGAGCACTTCACACACACACATACACAGTGGTGGAACAAGTATTCAGATAATTTACTTAAGTAAAAGTACCAATACCAAATTATGAAAATACTCCACTACAAGTAAAATTCCTGCATTCAACACGTAAAAGTATTATCATCTTAATTTAGTATCAAAGTAAAAGTACTCATTGTGCAGTATAATGTTTCTTTTTATTTCTGATGTTTCTGGATTCATTTTACTGCCGCATTGATGTGTAAGTTGAATTTTACCACTATAGATGTTTAAGGTTGTGCTAATTTTAACTCCTTTATATACACTGTTGGGTAGTTTAATCTACAGCAATGCCTCATTTCTATAAGTTCATCATATGTCTGTAGCGTTGCTATCCTGTGAGAATCACATATCTCTAAAAAAAAACTTTTCATGGTGTCAGAAAAACAGCCCTATGTTCTGCTTTGTGACGATGCCTTTTCCAGCAGCCAAGAGGCTTTTTAAATGGTTTATTTAGCTTAAGAAGTAGGAGAATTTTCTTGACACATAAAGGAACACTTCATCCTTCAGTGTATCACAAGCATTCCAACATCAACACATCTGGAGATAGAGGATTTTCACTGGACAGGAAGGTGATGAAAAACTAATCTAAAAAGTAATTAAAGCTGTCAGACACACGTAGTGGAGTTAAAAGTACTATACTTTCCACTGAGATATAGTGGAGTAGACATATAAAGTTGCATAACATGGAAATACTCAAATAAAGTACCGTTAATTTGTAATTAAGTACAGTAGTTGAGTAAATGTATTTACATTCCACCACTGCACATACACACACTTCCAAAGATGACCAATAGTCCCTTTCCTGACTAATATTTACTGAAGCAGCTGTGTGTTATTTCAGAAATGGACCGTCTCAAGGAAATTCTGAAATAAAGAATAAAAAGAAATATAATTAAATGAGATGAATTTTGAAATTCATCTCTTCTTAATAATGACTGCCAAATTCATATACTCTGGACTGGACACAATACAAGAGGCTTGCTCTTGACCTGCAAAAAGAGCAATGAATATGGTAATGATGTTGAAAGTGGGAATTACATTATAATTCTCTTCCTGCTGTGCTGAGGGCGCTCTTTGTGGTTCATTTGCTGTGTATTTGTCTGATGTAGCCGCATCATCACTCCCTGAGTGATTTGGATCTTTTACTAAATCTTTTCATCTCATTAGTGTATAAACCCAGAGTCATCAACACCAGGCGCAGCAGCAATTTGTGGTGGTTAACAGACAGAAACAAAGCTGAGACTCTTTGCCATGAGGACCTGACATTAATCTCTGCACGTCTTTTCACACTCTTGCCTAAGTCTCTGTACACACAAACCAGTGTTTCCCCTTTTTATTGGCAGGGTGGAACATTTACCGACAGATCTCTCAGGGCATAAAGGTGAAGTCTCTTTTGAAATATCTATATTATATTATTTAAAAGTGCTTACGGCAGGATCTTAAATGAGGCGTGTTTTCAAATTTTTAGACAAATTGGTGTGTAAAATATGTGTGGCTAATTGGTAACAGTTATCTAGACATTATCCGGAGGAGCTGTATGAGGACGCAAATGTCCGAGTCAATTGAACTGGATATTAAATTGCCTTTCCCCTGCCAGCTCCCTAGTACAACGTCTGTGTAATGTTCGATTGAGCCCAAAGTGTGAATAGACAAATTCAAGGAATGGCAAGAGACTTGGTTGTTTATGACCAAATTATGAACCGGCTACATGACCACGGACTAATCCAGAAGTTAGAAGTTAAATACTGAATATAATTTCCTGACCATATCACCAGACAGAAGACTTATATTGGATGATCCTGCAAAACCCTACAGATGATATTAAATGACAACATTGTTCAATGTTACCTGTACCAGTTCTACATCTAAGGTTAAGGAATCAAACCTGCAAACAGCAGTCTCCAATATGACGGTTAAACATGCTACACGCTCATTTATCACCCCAACTTCATTACATAAAGGGCATACTACTTCCTGCATTGGCATAGAAATGTTATGGACTCATTTTGTCACTTTGAGTGTACCCTTTTGACAAAGATATAAACAGTTTAGTCAAGGTCGGACCACACATTGAACATTACATATCAAGCACACTGGTCTTAAATCGTGCGGTGTAGAATCATCCAGTATGAACGTGATTTCTAGGGGCATTAGGTTCAAACAAAACAAAAGTAGTATCTTCATGCTTCAACGGTGATCAGATATCATCTCTAACTGCAAATGATCCCAATCATTGTTCTCCATAATACCATCTCTTTAACAGCTGCCATGTATTTAGTAAAAAAGGAAATGTCACACACAGTCTTCTACTTTATAAAGAAATCCACAGCCAAGACATTAAACCAATCACGTGTGTCAGTGTGTGGTGCTCACAGTGATTGCATGGGCCTCAACACCTCAGCAACATTTCCTGAAGGCGACTATGCCTCTGGACTCTTCGTCACTGAGCTGAACGTGGGTCAAATGAGTGGCTGCCTCCCAGGGTTTTTAGGTCTGTCTGCTGTGAGCTTCGTGTAATGAGCCGCGTTACACTTTAGCTCCACTGTGGATCCTATTACCAGTGTAATCAAGAACCTCATTGAGAGACCTGTTACTGCCTCCCACTACATTAACAGATCCCTCTGTGAAATTCTGTCCACATAATATCCCCTTTTCATAAAATGAAAAATATTTGGTCATTTTGTCTCTGAAAGAAATAAGGGCCTGGTTGACTGATGGTGTTACTGACTCTATGTATTGATGAATATTGCAAAGGTTAAGGGGTTACTGAAGGGGGCACAAACCTTTGCCAGATTGTGACTCGGTGTGTATAAGAGCAATGTTGCTGTCTAATCTCCGGCTGTCAGTTCTGTTTATAAGGGGGAGTTAGCTAGCACAGTGAGGGACAGCACATTGTTCACGCACCGTGTCTATTATCTGTCACACAACATCTGGCACCAGGAAGCTGATGCGCTTCCTCATTCTGCTTTTTTAAAACTCAGCCGCTGGAAAAAATAAAGCAGATGGGTATCTGCAGGGTCTGTTTTCAATCAAGTAGAAAGAAAGAAACAAATTCAGAAGCGGACTAAGTCCCAATAGTGTACTGTATCTTTTCACACGGCTCAGTTGTGTATGCACAAACTCAACCACCATGATGTCCCTGTGAGATTGCTCTCAAGGTTCAATGAGCAAACTGTGTTTACAGCAGTGGTAACGCAACAAAAGGAGAATGTTGTGCAAAACCTGGGTTGGATCCCTGGAGAGATGAAAAGATGGACCCCCCTCAGAAGTTGGGTGTGACCATACTTACGAAGGAGGACCTTTTGCAATAACGACACACACAGAGGGATTTGGAGAACAGGCCCTTACCGTATTCTCGGTGAAATTGTAATCCAGGGAGTATTGTAATTTGCCCAGTTTCTGGTCCTCCTTGGGCTCTGCCTCTTGCTCCGTTTCAGTCAGCCCTGTCTCCGCATCCTCCTCATCCTTCAAGGCCTGAAGGAGACACCCACCAAGAGTCAGTGTCGCCAGTTTCTCGCTGGTGCTAGCACCCAGCCAGCCGTTCCCCGCCCAGGTCCTGCCAGTGGACCTACTCCTGTAAAAGCTGCCACTTGTTTTATGGTGTATAAGGGGGAAAACAGGGGGGGAGCAAGCACTAAAACACAATAGCAGTTAACACCAGGACATGCTCTGTGATGCACTAAAGCCCCGGGCCTGGTCCCCTGATGATGCTTTTCTATCAATCTCTGGGTGGTTCTGTCTAAAGGGAGGAAAGATCCAATGATGTCGCCAGAGATGTGAGCGATGGGCAGGCATTAGATGGGGAGAAGAAAGGGGAGGAGGGTAGAGAGAGGACAGAAAGAAGGAGAGAGAAGATGCTTCCGGAAAAGATTACTGTAAGACAATTCCCTTGATGTTATTTCAGGCAGATCAAGTCTCTGGCAAAAACACATATCAACTGGGAAGAGTATGAAGTGGCAGTGAGTGAGAAGTGAAGTTGCCTTTTTCGCTAGCCTAGCACTGAGGTAAGGGTAGCAGGTGGTGGCATTGGTGGTGGGTAGAGGAAGGGTGGTGGGGTGGAGGAGTTTGTTATAGGACCAACATGCGATTGAAGAGGCAAAGACTAGCTCTCAGGGTCATTCATTCAGCGTCAAAAGTTGCCTTCCAAGTTATCTCTTTCGTTAGGCATGCAGAGCATTCTCTGTCGTACAAACCAGTGCTCTCGTGATTACGCCCTCAAGACATACAGTCACATTGTCAACATAACCCCTAAAGCTTTTATGCTATCCCCTACGTCGATGGTAGCTAGAAGCATCATGCCAGCGGTGGGTGGGTAGGTGTTGGTAAAAAGGGTTGTAATGTACATCGGGGCCTGCTCCTATTAGTTTGTCAAGTTGCTCATGTGGAAGCAAAAGGCTGAACAACACTGACTGGTTTTAAAATGTTCCGCTGAGCCACTTTGGTCTCTGCCTTGTGGGAGCAAATTCGAATTGAGTGGTTTTTAGAGAGAAAAGTGGAGTAGGTTAAAATGATTGAAGAAATATTTTATTAAACATGTAATTTATATGATTTGATCAGGTTAATCCAATGTCTCCACATCTGTGTTCCAGGAAAGTTACGATCTGTTTCACCTGGCTTGACAGATGTGATTGCTACTATAAGTCAAAAGCTTCCTTTTCATCACCAATCAATCCACGTTTGCTCGCTGCCACTCGTTTGAAATGTAAATTAAAGATTCAAAAGGCAGGGGACTTCAGCTCGGCACAAAAAAATCAGCATCGTTCAACCTTGTCAATGTGCACCCAGTGTTTCTTTCATACATATATATGTGCATATGCAAGTTGTACACACATATATACAGCAGATATACATGTACTGTATGCGTAGTTACATATATTTGGGAGTAAGTTGTCAAGAGGCTATAAAAAAAAAACATCAGAGCAGCAGGCTTAAGAAGATCCAACAGCAATTTGGAACCTACCGCCAGTGACCATCCCGAACAGTCATCAGACACAACACAGATAAGGAGGACATAGAAGGAAGAAACACAAATTAAAACAACCACACACAGGAGTTAACACACCAGAGTCTGGGCACACCAGGAGAAATGACCGCTTGCCTCGGAAGTGGCAGATTCACCGATCTGAGAGATTTGTTATTAGGGCGACCAATAACAGGTCTTTTATTTTGATTAATGACTATTTGAAAATAAAAATGAGATGGTTCTAAGGCAGCCAGAATATTTGAAATTAATGGAAAATCTTCTCCTCTAACAAGCACAAGTGATATCCTGTGCTGCAGGTATTTGATTGACCTTGCTGGTTGGTAACGCTGTTCTCTGTTACATGAGAAAATAAACGAGTCATTAGCATTTGAATCTTAATGTATGCTTTCTTTTACAATAAGTAATGAAGTATGAAAACAGTGTCAGTGGTTTCTGTCTTCGATTCGGATCTACGTCTGATAGCAGAGGTGTTGCAGCAAATTAAACACACTTTGTACACGATTCCACCAAGGACAGCGGTATAATGATGCGCCGCTTGTGCAATTAGTGTGCTAACTCCATTTGAAGTGTCAGGGTTTCATTGCTTCCCGTTCTGTACTGTTGAAAGGTAGAGTATAATCACATTCCCTACCATTTTTTTTAACATTTGGTGACGTCATTTCTCTGGGTGGATACCACTTTATTACACGGCAAACCTTACTCACACTCTTTAACATGTGAGCGGGTCCTTATATGACAAAAAGAAACACAGGAACAGGAACAAAAAGTAGGAGAAAAAAAGAGAGACTGAAATACTCTTCAATCTGAAGCCATTTAAATGACTTCCATTAACTCTCCTGTAATAAGATTAATAATTTTTTTAATTAAGTGGTAAAATATCATACTAGGTAATACTGTATGTATTTCTTTGGCGACGATTAATACATAAGACATACAAAATATATACAGTACAGTAGCAGCTATAGCATTGAAAGATAGGGACTTTTTTGCAGTGAAATTATTTTCATACTGTTGGGGAAAACACAACTTAATGTGTTGATGGAGTTACTGCAAATGTAATCAATCAAACCTGTCATGACACAGCATTAGGAGTACTAAAACTATTAAAAGAAAAAGTATGTCGAACACATCAAAAATCGTAAAAACACTCAACACTATTGAATATAATTAAGATATATTTCTGGATAAATAATTTTTAACTTCTAGCGTAACATCATGCACAGAGGATCCAGCAAAAACTAAACGTTTTGGCAGTAAAGGCGTTAATAAGGGATACATTTCTAGATTTTTTAAGCAACAAAAGTTCAAAGTCTTTACCTCAGTTTTGGCTCCATCTTTGACGTCCATCATGTTGATGGCATTCTTGCCCTTGTCTTTGCCCTTCTTTTTGTTTTTCTTCTTGAATATCCATTTTTTGCAGATGCAGAAGCAGCATGCTAACACCAGAATGATAGCCACAAAGGCAATAGAGACAATAGCCCATGATGGCACTGGGGAAAAGCAAAGGGGAAAAGAGTTTGGATCAAGCTTCTGGGAGAAATAAAATGTTGCTGCATCATGCTGAGGTAAAAGTAACAATTTAGTGAACTGGGCCAAAGTAGCATTTGCAGTTCCAACATGTAGTGATTATACCAAAAGGGGAAATAAAAGCTGGAATGTGCCTGCAGAGGTGGCACACTGGATCAGCACCTAAGCCAGCGCCTGGGTCCATCAAGAAGTGCCAGACTCCCAACGATCGGTCCTGCCTAGCAGGACAAGACTCGACTGAACAGCTTTAGCCAATTTAGTGGAAGTAACAGATGTTGGCATTTTCCACTTGCCATTTAAACAAAAGATTGACAGAGATCTGACACTTTCACGGCAATCACCGGCAACACAGAGCTTGCTGGGACAGAGAGCGGTGGTAATTTTGCAGGACGGCCTTGAGAGGCATCAACAGAGGCACAACCATGACAAGCCAATGATGCAGTAAAATCAAATGGGTTCACGGTTTGACACACATTTTTCACATGCTCTCTGCTACCACATTACCTTTAAAAAAAACAATATGAAATTAGTATTTTTTTGTCTGGAATTAAGGCTTAGAATGTTTTACAGGTAGACTGCAGTTTTAGATATAAAACGTTCTCAGAGGCAGACCTGCTCCATGTACAAAAAAGCCTAATCTCACTGGTTAAATTAAACCTGAACATTTAGAGTTCAGTCCAGAGGAAGTTTTAGAACAATAGCGAGAGGGTCGCTTTCATTTCAAATATTCTGATCCCACAGTCATATAATAATATAATTTCCCAGTTATCCCAGTTACAGTATCTCCTTTATTATATTTGTCCTTGTCAAAACATTTCTTTTATGCATTTCAGCTGAGCCATATGTGTTTTTGTGTGAACTGTGAATGTCACTTTATTGTGGTGTGTTTTGCCAAGAGCCAACTCTCCCTTGATAGTGCATTCAGTTGCCAGCAGGAAGGTTGGAGAGTCATTTTCATTCATCTGTGAGTGTTTTCCCTGTTCATACTTATAACTTCATCACAGCATTCAACTTTGTGTTATTATGCACATTCAGTGGTGGAAGAAGTATTCAGATAATTTACTTAAGTAAAAGTACTAATACCACACTGTGAAAATACTCCACTACAAGAAAAAGTCCTGCATTCAAAATCTTACTTAAAAGTATGTATTATTACCAAAATGTACTTAAAGTATCAAAAGTAAAAGTAATCATAGCGCAGTAAAATGTTCCCTGTCCATGTTTTTTCCTATTATATCTGATGTTTCTGGATTAATATTACTGCTGCATTAATGTGTATGTTGCATTTTACTGCTATAGATGTTTAAGGTTGTGCTCATTTGAACACCTGTATGTACTGTTGGGTAGTTTAATCTACAGCAATGCATCATATTCTATAAGAGCATCATATGTTTGTAGCGTCACTGTCCTGTGAGAACCACGTATCTCTAAAAAGTTCATTTTCATGGTGTCCGCAAAACAGCCCTGTTTTCAGCTTTATGACGAAGCATTTTCAAGCTGATCCAAGGGGCTTTTAAAAGACTTTATTTAGCTTAAGAAGTATTAGGATAATTAGCTCAACCTATGAAGAAACACTTCATTTTTCAGTTTATAAGAAAATAAAATGTTATCTGAAAAGTAACTAAAGCTTTCAGACAAATAAGAGTAGAGTGAGAAGTACAATATTTGTCTCTGGGATGTGGTGGAGTAAAAGTATTATACTCAAGTAAAGTAGCTCAAATTTGTACTGAAGTACAGTACTTGAGCACAGTAAATGTACTTCCTTCCACTGTGCACATTTCACCAGTATAGAACCTCCCTAATCACTAACTTCATATCTCACATTTTCAGTGTAGTAACTTAAAGGACAATTCCGGCGCAAAATGAACCTAGGGGTTAATAACATATGTGTACTGAGTCGATCTTTCTCTGGGATCTGTTTCATGCTAATCGAATGTGTCTCTAGCTTAAAACAAGCTACCGCAAACCGGTGATTAGCTGCTAATGCTAGCTTTCAGGGCAGACTTCAACGATAGCATAATGAGGGCCCCTACATGCAAACTAAAGCATTGGGAACTTTGTAAGTGTACAAACAGTTTATTAAAAAGATTATAAAGACAGTAGCGTTCATGGTTACATGTGAACGACGAACGCCGTGCAACCAGTAACCAGTAACATAACTCAAACACAGCGTTCGTGGTTCGACTGCTCATGACTGTTTTCCAAGATAACGCCTGCATGTAACCATGAACGCTATAGTGGTATAGAATAGCGATTTACCCTCTGCCCCGAAAGCTAGCATTAGCACTAACCCTAACACACACACACACACACACACACATAGTGCGTCTCACTATCTTTGTGGGGACCCGTCATTGACATAATGCATTCCCTAGCCCCTTACCCTAACCTTAACCATCACAACTAAATGCCTAACCTTAAACAGCCCTTTAACCTTGTGGGGTCCAGCATTTTGGCCCCACAAAGCTGTCCGGACCCCACAAGTATACTGGACTCCCGGTTTTTGGACTCCACGAATAAAGTTAAACAAGAACACACACACACACACACACACACACACACACACACACACACACACACACACACACACACACACAGCAGAGAGACAACATAAAGTCCAGATGGGCTGAAAATAATGAGAGACCTTGCAACAGACTTCCCCCCTCAGCAGTCATAATCGCTGCTCCTTCATTCTACTCAGCAGACACCAAACACCTGGCAGCCCACCCCTCATTTTAATTGAAAGGAATAACAGACAAATTAGCCAACTTTAGGTATGTTTGTATGTTTTTTGGTCTTGTCAGTGCTTACTACTCTGGACGGCAAAGGGAATACTTCTTACTGAGGCTATTTGGACTGCCACATCTGAAAAATATTCAATATTGAAAGACAATGATGAAAGACAAAATACAGTTCACATCATGGTTGATTTAAGGAAGAAGCCCAATGGTGGTCATACATCCAACAAACCAATAGATAAAAATAAGCCAAGACTTTATCTGAAAAACTCAACTTTATCTCAAAACAAAAAAGTATATTACAGTCTACATAACACTCTGGGGTTTTGCTCACCAGCATTCAGCTGTGGTTTCTTGCCGAGGTCTGAAGGGGGAGAGAGAGAAAGGGAGGGGAGAAAAATCGATGGTCTACTGACAAAATCAATAAGCACTCTCCTCTGAGGAAAAACAGTGAGTGATGCTCCAAAATAACTTTAGGATCTACAGCTTTTGGCCTTGCCCGGAGCGTGGTGTGGTGTGGTGATGGAGGTGGCACTGGATGGGACTTGTTTACTATGTAGTAAACATGTAAACATGTCCTTTAAGCGTTTCCTTTAAAAACTTGAAACCATACTGAGAATAAACTGTAGGTCAGGTAGAGTTTTTTGGGGTTTGTACCTTAGATACATAAAAAGCGACTGATTTTCTATTGGGAATCTTGTTATTTAGTAGCCATATGTTGAGTGTTAAAGGACAGTCAAAGTCAAATTATAGCACTTACTTTTAGATTTTTCATACATTTTTTAATTGGATTCCATTTATAAAGAGTTTACAAGTCACCATAACTAATCAATTAATTAAGGGTTAATACATTTACTGCTGCCATAAATAGCTTCAAAAATCCATTAATAGGCGTTCATTTTGGGTTGCAAGATTCTGAACAAATCCAGGGGACTGGTTGGATCGTTTTTCCTCTGACGTACCATTTATTTATAACTTATTAACATTTACAACTGCAGATTAGAAAGATTAAAACCCCTTTATTAGCGACTTATTCACATTTATAACTGCAGACCTAATGATTTATTACAGTACAAAGTAAGAAACCCATGAGAATTTATAAATGACACTGTTTATCCTTTGGTTGTGATCTGGCTATGTTTTAGTAATCCATTTATAAATACTTGTACATTTTGTAAAATTTATTAAGTTGTAAAATTCTGGTCTAGATGCTGTGCAGATGTTTTCCAAAAGGTCGGAAGTCAAACTGTCCAATCAGTCTCATGGTATTTTCACAGCCTGGCAACAAATGTTGTTCTGTTTAAGTGCTTATAGCTGATCTATAAAGCTTTTATTACAATTAAAGCCTTTGTCGCAATGTATAAAGCCTTCATGTGTGCCTTATTAGAATGCAGTACAAGTGTGTTTGTGCTCAGAGCCTGCATGCCTGACTTTGCAGAGAAGTTCTGGCTACATCTCCAGTTCTTTCGGCAAAATCCTGCTGAACACCTCTAACCTTGGACAAAACATGAGGATTTGTTTCTTATACCTCTGAGGATACCATGGCACATTTCTGCACCGGAACAACGACTTGTACCTCGCATATACAAATGCAAACACAAGGTAAGGTAAAGAGACAGTCTTTTAGTAAAGGAAGTGTCAGAGATGTGACAGGTTTGTATTTCAAGCTGGCAAACCACCACGATAAGCAGTCAGCTCTCTAAAGAAACTGAAATTTTTTTGTCCCCCAAATAGAATAGCTCTGATTAACAAAAATCAAAATAAACACAATGTACACTCTTTCTTTAATAACCCCTAAATGCTTATGTCAGTCTACACTCATTGTGGCATTTCATCAAAGCTCACAACGCCTGATGGAATGCAATTTAGCCAGTTACAGTGAAAATAAATACATGAACCCAGCCCTGATCTTAGTCATCAAGCGTGTGTCTTCCAGTGAAAGGCACTTCTGTGTTCCTTAATTAAAGAAACCTGAGTCCCAGAAAGCAATAAAAGCATCCCCTAATTAACTACATTGTTTGAGTGTCTTTTCTCGAGATAGAGAGAAATAGAGCGAGAAAGTGAAAGAGAGAGCGAGAGGGACTATTGGCAGCAAGCGTACTGCACTTCAACTCCCAGCACTTATCTCTTGTTCTGCCGAGCAACATGGCATAGAAAATTGAGTTTCTCTAAAGGGTGGGTTGCGCATGATGAAATACATTTTTGCTGGTCCTCATGGCTCAAATCACTTTTTTCAGCACCATCATTAAAATGGTATGGCACTAGAGCACTAAACAATGAAAAAACTTCAACACTGTGAGTGACATATACTAAACTCTACTATAGTTCCTCCTTCTACTGTCTTTAAGTCTGCCTTTGGACTGTTTACAGTTTTTCCTTCTACAATGGGTGTATGGATAGAGGGTATTGTGTTCTGTATAAATTGTAAAGCCCTTTGTGGCAAATTTGTGATGTTTTGAGTAGTTGAAGTACCCACATTTGCACAAGACATTGTGTGGAATAAAACACAGAACATAAATCTACAAAGTTGATTTAGTCCGTTTCTGATTCCCATAAGTCATGATAAATATGCAAGTAAAGAATTGATCTAATACCATTTAGCCCATACTGTAGTAGTGCAGGACTCTCTGAAAAAGGCCCAAATATTTCCATTACAACTGGGCGCCGCCATCTGCAGAGGAAGATATTTTGATACAGTCAAACGTTTCAAAACAGCTACTAAATGGACCTTGTGGTGAGATAGTCTTGAGACTGAGATATCCTTTCAAGTAAAGCAGTAATTTATATTGACCCGGATCAGCATTAGTTTTTGCCACTTACATTGACGAATACTTCAAATTTATGTCATAAATATCAATGCCAGTCCTATAAGATGCCTCTGTCCCAACTCAACTCTGCATTTAAAAGGAGTTCCATCTCTACATCCCTGGTAATACATAGCACTTTATATTTGACAGAAAGCTTTTATGAACTGGATTGAGTTTGATGGATGCATTTAAAAGGGTGTATGTGTGTGTGTGTGTGTGTGTGTGTGTGTGTGTGTGTGTGTGTGTGTGTGTGTGTGTGTGTGTGTGTGTGTGTGTGTGTGTGTAATATTGCATCTGGGTTATATCCACTTCCAGCAGCTGCAACAAATCCAATGTGACAGGACCCTGTTGGTCAATTAACCTCCACATTATAGCTTGTTATGCTTATGAGAGCAACACTCTGTCCGCGCCCTTTCCCCCGCTGTGGCTTGTTGGCTTGTTTAAGCAAACAATGCGATTGCAACACGAAGCATCTTCTGCAACAATGACTGGCTATATAGAAACTGATGACTGATGAAAACTGTGTGTGTATTTCTCCTCTTGTACCAGAAACCCGAGCTGGTCTATTCATTTGTGATTTGGTTAAATTGGGTATATCTGTTCCGTCTGGTCTATTATTCTGATTATTATCAGAAAATGTAGACCCATCGAAATCCAACAGCACATGAGATGGATTTATACCAATAATGTGAAAATGACACAAGACAGAAGAGCACTGATTGTAATTCATAGAGTAGCAAGTAGAGCAGTTAAATTTGGTGCATAAAAAAGAGCTCTGTTTTTTTGCCTTCAGAGTAAAAGCGTATTAACACTGAATACATATATATATATATATATATATATATATATATATATATATATATATATATATATATATATATATATATATATATATATATATATACATATAATGATTCAGTGTTCCACCGTTCAGCTAATCTGGCCATTTGAACTTGGGCAACACAAAATATAAGCAAATATTAGTAAATAACTTCTGAGAGTGAACTGTTGGACCTAAATCCCACTGGCACCTTTCATTACACAAGCTTTACATTTTCAATATACATTTTAAGAGGGAATGTTTTTAGCCACACTAGATTGAAATATCTCAACTCAACTATTGTATGTTTCCATGACATTTTGTATGGACATTCATGCTCCCCAGAGGATTAATCATACTGACTTTGGTGACCCTCTGAATTTCCCTCCAGTGCCAACATAAGGGTGACATTTGTGGTTTTGAAATTTCACTCAGACTATTGGATGAATTGCAACATATTTTGCTGATTTCAATTCAGCTCTGTGCCATGGCAGTGTGTTTACATGAAAGGTGTGTGCCTTCCTTCCCTGGCGGTGGTGCATGGGACTCGGAGCAGCTGTGGTCTGCTGAAATCTGCCGGATGACGCAAAACTTGCCACGGAGGTCCACTGAGATTTCATCAGACCACAGCTGCTCTAAGCTCCGTGCGCTGGCGCCACGAAGGGAAGGCACATACCTTTTACCTGAACACACTGCCAGACACTCCCACACAAAAATGACACAGAGCTGATTTGAAATCGGCAAAGTATTCCTTGAAGTTTGTCCAATAGTTTGGTTTGGAACAGAGGCTATCTTGAAAAGGGGTCGGCCTTAAGCTCTATATAAGGATTGATGTTTACATCCAAAAGCCAGATATCACTTACGCCTGAAAAGACTTATATAACAAAAAAAAAACACAAACTGTCTGGGCTGTGTCATATTCAGCTATTTCTGAGTGTTCACAGGTGGCAGAACAAACAAGTTATCATGTTTACCAAAGCTCCAGCACAGAGACTCATAACATATATTTGACCCTCAAATGCTGACAAAATCTCTGAGAAGACAGAAGATCTGTTTCCCATCTGTTGACTGAAGATTTAAAGGGAAAGCTGGTGCTGGTTGAGACTGATCTGGCTTGGGTTTGACCAGCTCCTCATGGTGTCTCATGGCAGGCAAACTTTTGCAAAGTGAGGGCAAAGAGTAGACAACAAGGGCTTGTCACCAGAGTAGCAGCAGATGGGTCTGTTAATCCAGCAACGTAATCCCTCTTAATAAACTTTGCTGTCTGATGACTGTGAGCAGCCACAAAGTCAAACAAGTTAAGACACATTCAAGCTCTGGCGTATCTTTTTGTGTTTGCCCTTTCCTTTGCCTCCAGGTACACCACTAAATATTTTAGTCTTATTTTTCTATATTTTTAGCTGTAACCATCAGCTGTATGACACTCGTCAGTCAGCACCAACAGTGAAAGACAGTCGGTCGGTCCCAAGAGAGCTTTTGTCACAACACAATCCCAAAAGTAAAACTTTTTCTTGTGTATATATATATATATATATATATATATATATATATATATATATATATATATATATACAGTATATATAATGCTGTTGTGGGACACAGAAAATGAAGACAACATAAATGAACATAAACATAACCAACATAAATGCCGTCTGGATTTTGTCAAATATAAAAAAAGACCTGCTTCTGTTTACATTTTTCAATGTCCTTACAAAGGTGGGACTTAAATATAAGGTTTGATAACAATGCAAGTTTCAAGTGTTCTTGAATTCTTAAATTAGACAAAATATAACATGAATTGATTGAATTTAATCGTTTTGCAGCTTGTAAAAATGTTTGTGTGCCTTTGGCTGCCTAAAAGCACAAACCCCGTAGTAAAAAAAACCCTTTATTTTCTTAAAATGTCAATCGCTTGTCTGTGTTATTTGGGGTAATGGCTGGTGGAGCCAGCAGTCATGGATCAAGCAGCTTCTGTGCTCAGAGGTTAATTGTTACTGGGAAGTAAAGCCTTGGGTGTTTAGAAAACGCACTAAGAAATTCAATACACTGGTTTCCTTGGAGGCAACCCCTCTGCTCAATCTGAAGTCACAATATGGTTGAGTGTGATTACATAGTCGGAATTCACTCAGTGTATGTGTGTGTGTGTGTGTGTGTGTGTGTTCATGTTTTTGTGGACCTGGAAGGCTAATTCATAAATTGATGAGACAGATTTATTTTTGTTGCAGAAGGAATCGTTGTACACACATTTTGTGCACCACAATCATGTTGTTTTAATTATCACGTATTGCCTCTGGTTTCCATCCCTTTAGGGGGGTGCATTTCTCTACCTTTCTCTACTTCTTAAAATGTTATTTTTATTCAGTGTGTATATCCATCAAAAAAACTGGTTTCAGCATTTCCAATGTCAGGATTTGCTGCTTTTTTTGGTTTTACATCTGTGTAAATTGAATATTTTGTGGTTTTATACTGCTAGACAGATTTAAAAATTTTTTTTTTAAAAAAAGGAATTTGAAGACGTCACCTCGAGCTCTGGGAACTTGTGATGGACATTTTTCACTATTACCTGACAATACATAGACTAACAATCAACAGAATAATTAAATGTGTTAGTTGCAGACCTACAGCGCATCAAAAAGAATGTGAAAACCATAACAAAACTATCTTTATGAATAGACCTCACCAAACTGGAAGGTGAGATTACTGGATAAAATATGCACGTAAACATACTGTATATTTGGGACTTTTCCTAGAAAATGTTTAGAATAGCTAAAAAAAAAGCAAGCACAGTAAATGCAGAAAGACTGAGATAATGTCTGCTGGTTTTTAGATGCTTGAGCCATCAGCCAACAGCTGAAGCCAAGGCAATAGCTCAGAGATATATGTCCTGCAGAACCTGATGGACAGAAATTCAGCAACAAGTTAGGCCAGTCTGACAGCCACATGCACCCAGCCTCAAAGCCTGCCTGGCTTAAACTGGGTTAAAAGCCCAAAAGAAAACCTTCTGCAGCAGCATTAGCTGAGCATGCAGCTACTCCCCATATTCCTTGTTAAATCTGCCACCTGACTTTCTCTAGACAGTATCGATATTAACAAGTAAGACAAGTAAACAAGTCTGGGGTCATTCATCATCAGTTTGGCAGCACCTGGGAGCAAACACTGCTTTTGATTGAGGGGATGAGGTGAGAAAACAGTAATCTAAAACCCTGTGTAAAGGACAGATGTTTTTTTGGGAAGCGCTCTGATAACTTTTCTGCCTAGGGTATACAAAAAGAAGCCCAGATATAGTTTTTTTCCTCCAGATTACAATGTCAAAATTTGGAAGCAATAATGAATTGTCTACTTTTAAAGATGATGTGGAAAAAGTTGTCAGGCTTGGGCTAGATGCTGAAGGAATAGCAATGCATTTGCAATACCGAGCTAAAGGGGACATCAACCTCAGTAGCCCTATATTGGAATTACAATAACGAACATTGTTTTATTTACCCTTGGCACAAAGCACACAAATCAAAATGTGTTTTCCATTAATGAAAATGTGTTATTCAAGAACACATGGAAGATAAAGCTCACTAGCTGAAACCATGAGTTATCTGACAATAAAATTAGTTCTCTGGAAAGGGGAGCACGACTGGTGGTGTCAGCATCCCAACAAACATTAGAGAATGTCCAACTTACTGCACATTTAAAAAGCACCTTAAACAATTTCTTAAAAGTTCCCAGTTATGTCATCATTTTGACTAATTTTATTAATGTAATGTAATCTGCCTGAATGTGTGCTAATGTGTTTTTTGTTTGATATCGTATATTGTCATATTCTTTTGTGTTGCATTATCTTGTATGTTGTTGTTTTCCTGCCTCGGGACTACAGGTGAAAATTAGCATTTATGCTATAACCTGGCACATTTACAGTCTGTACAGAAATGTTGGATTGTTCATTAATGTGCACTGTCCCGAATAAATAAATAAATACATAAATAAATAAATAAATAATGTGTCTTTGCCACAGAAATAGGTCTTCTCTTCCACAGTAGCTATTTCCTGTTGTGAGAATTACTTCCACATGAGCCTGTGGATATATTTACCTTTAGATTCCTGCTGAATGAAAAAAAACATTGGATCTCCACACAGTGCTTTATCCTGGATGACACCATACAACCATATTCTCGAAAACCTAATACTGCAAAATTCTTCAGGCAAAAACATGTAGCTGTGGAAATATTTAGTTGGAAGTTTCGGTGATAAAAGGACAGAATGTCTACCTCAAAGAAAGTTTTTCCTCGCCACCGTTGCACTAAATGCTTGCTCTTGGGGGAATTGTTGGGTCTTCGTAAATGATAGAGTGTTGTCTAGACCTACTCTATCTGTAGAGTGTCTTGAGATAACTTTTGTTATGATTTGATACTATAAATAAATAAATAAAATTGAATTGGTGTGTTTTATTATGTGGAAATGAAGAAACAGTTTTGACATAGAGCACAAGTAAGATAAAAAGACTAAAGCCAGTTATGCACAATTTAGCAATTTATCATGTTAAACTCTTAAATCATTGCTGCCAGATGTTAATCTCCACTCCAATAATTTTGTTAGTAACTCCATCTGAGCCATTCAGTGCAAGAAATACTTGAATTTGTTGTTGACTCATGCAAGACATGTAGTAAATTATTTGTTCACCTGATTCATTGAAAGTCTTTTATCAAAAGCACGAGTAATACTGGCCTATCCTCATCGCGTCATCAACAAAAGTTCACTCACACTTGAATAATGTTTTGAGTCATGGTCACACTAGAATCACACTGAATGGATTGACTGGTTTGAATCAGAGGTTATGTATTTATAGACATCACATGTAGTTGTGAGGCTGCTGAAAAACAGCATTGATGAAAGCTGTAAAGCCTTTTTAATATATATTTTTAAATGTGACGTCAGAGCTAATCGTGGCCAGTCTAAAGTACTTACATAAAGGACTTGCATATTTCTGTGATACGTTTATTTTGTATGTATCAACATGTGGTTTACGCATAGAAAGTAACTAGTTTTACCTGTTTTCCCGTTACACTTCTCAGGAAACGGGAAATAGTTTGGATGTGTATTTCCAGTAATCCCATTTCCCGGGATTAAACCCTAGTACATACATACATGAGTGTGATAACCATTTCAAAACACTTTTGACCTGACGAAGATCCAACTGGGATGGAAACAAGGTCTGTTTGGATGAATTGTGTGGTTTTAGAGTCAAAACACATCATGAATGTAAAAGTTGTTAAAAGTTTAAATTACCAATTATGTTCACTATTGTATGTTCTGACGATTATTTTTGTGATTAATTCAATAATTGTTTGGTTTACAAAATGTCAAAAATAGTAAAGAAAGTCCATCACAATTTCCCAGAATGCAAGGTGGCGCAGCTGTGGTCTGCTGAAATCCGCCGGATGACGCAAAACTTGTCATGGAGGTCCACTGAGATTTCATCAGACCACAGCTGCTCTAAGGTCCGTGCACTTGCGCCACGAAGGGAAGGCACATGCTCCTCGTCTTGGAATTGTTGTACCAACAGTCCAAATATTCACTTTACTATCACAGAAGACTGTGGTTGGGTCACTTATCAATAAATTAACTATTTGTTTCAACTCAAAAAATGGCCCACTGTTATACCGGAGAAAGAAGACACACTTACATGGGATTTTGTTCAGCTCATTCATGAACTTGTCCTTCAGCTTGGAAAATGCCTCATCTTTCTCACCAGTGCCTGGGCTGGCCATGTTGGTGGTGTTGGAGCCAGCTGTGTAGGAGGAGGCGGTGGTGGGCTCGGGCGCCGCCAGTGCTTCCCTTCGACTCTCAGTCATTATGGCGATACTGGGCAGCCAGACAGATGCTGTACAAGTGGAGAAAGAGAAAGACCAAACAGAGTTGGTTAGATTTTTTTGTTTTGTTTGCCGCTGTGACAGATGCATGTCAGAGGCAGCGAGCACGCCTTGTCAGATGACTGAGTTGACGCAGACCGTGTGAGCAGCTGCTGGCTCAGCCTGGGTAAACATCAACTTGGGTCCTGAATGAATTGGCCAGCACACTGAATTCAGAACAAAGCTACTCACTCATTGCTTAAACTCCAGATTAGCATCACAGAGCAGAGATAAAATGATTATTTATTACTCTCATACAACGCAGGCAGTAAATCACAGCACTGGTACTGGCTTTAATTGAAATTCTGTGCTATTAGAAGTCAACCGAAAGCACAGTTAATAATGTTGTAATAAAGGGAAGATTACTCGTCCACTATCTTATCACACCATGCTCTTTGTACACAACAGGTGTATTTACTTTACATTCAGGCCTTTTCGTGAGGGGGACGAAGGAAACAATGTGCGGTTTATGTTAACCAGTGCTTTGTATACATTTGTATGTGTGGATACAGTCATATATAATCTACTGTATGTACTGTATGTCGCAGCAGCCTCACCCCTGAACATGTTAGTCATCACCTCACTATCATCATGGAAGGATGGTTGAAATGAAGTTTCAATACTGCCAACAGAATGAGTCACTTAAAATATATTACTATAACATTAAAGACTCTGTGACTTCATGGTGTTATAAGAACCAAAATATATACTCCTCTGCATTTTTGCTTTATAAATAACTAAAACACTTAAAAGCTGTGGTAGGCAATTTGTTTTGTTGTCGTTGGGCAACAAATAGGGCTGCACCATATGAGGAAAATGTCTAATTGCGGTTATTTTGACTGATATATTGGAGGGAATGATGACTTTTGTATTTATATTCCCATTTTCATTGAAAAGTATTAAAATTAAAAAAATTAAAATGATTATAGTGTGATTTTTGCGAGGATTTGTACCAAACAAAGATTCTTTCTTTAGTCTGTACTATACCCTTTTTGGTCGGGACATCTCTGCAGTGCCCCAAGACACATATTTTGCATTTTAACAAATATTGCAAAATCTACACATATTAGTTTTACCTTAATATTGTCATGCATAAAACAGCATGCCTGAAATTTGGAGGCTAATAAACATTTAAAATATATAATAAAACTGAATATTAATTATTATTAATTTCTATGAAAACATGTTTGATTGGAAAATAAAGAATTATTGACATAAGTGACTGTTAGTCAACACAGGCATCGTTCAAATGTTGCGTACTACTTAGTATCATGACACATGACTGTTGGGCAAAGCTGTAGCGCTGTGACAAATCTACTGCAAACAAGAGCTATTTATTGTCCACTCTTTCTGTGCAGGTTATTATATGTAATTTGGCTCTGTCACCATAGCAATCAAAGGGGATAATGGCATACTAAAGTTGTAGAGCTTTTCCACTAGTACACAGTGAAGGTTGATGGCCTAATTCTCCTCCTTTGCCACCGTACACATTAAACTCATATTTTCCCATTTTTAGTATTGTTTCACAGAGGGCATTGCACTGGTGTCGACAGAAACACTTTTAAAGGCGTTTATGTGATTGAAAAATCAAATTCATATCCACAGAAAGGCCTCTAATGATATACGTTTTCTAAACCTCAAAGAGCTGAGCACAAAATGTGGTGGCAATTCATCGTAATATAATCTTTAAAAAAATAAAGGAAAAAAAAGCTTCAGAGAGCTGAAATCCAATTCATGTTTCTTTGAACGTATACAATTAAGTTTGCAAAGGCAGCGAGGCAATTTCGACTGAATTACAGCAGAGATATGAAGTGTCTTTTCAATATCTGTGCTTTTCAGATACAGTTTAACTATATCTGGACACTTTATTTGGGCGTTTCATTCTCCGGAATAATAGACAAAGCTGATTTAGTACTAATTATTAGCTTTACAATAATTCTTTAGTGAAAAAAAGCAAACTATGATCTGCTGTTGGCCACTATGCAGCTTTCACAGAGTACTTGTGTGCAGAATATTCCCTTGTTTACTTAGTTCTGACTGTAGTTGGTAGGGAAGGGGAAATCATTTCTCATTCTCTGAACTGTATTCCAGATTTCCCAGCCGATCTGGGAATTCAGTCTGGCAACCAGCCACAACCCTGTTTCTATCAAATCTAGGTTATCACCGTTACTGTTGAGACTAGTGCCAGGAAGAAACGCAATCAGCTAGATTTATAAACAAAGAACATTTATCTGTGTTAAAATTGATTGGCCATCACATACATGAAGGATTGTTCTTGTGAAACTTGGAGTAAATTACTTGCATTTATTTCAAGCTGTCGACTGGTAATTGGATCCCAGAGGCAATGAAGAAAACGCCTACTATATAGCTCAACTAGGGCTCAGTGATTAGCACTGTCGCACGACAGCGAGTAGGCACTCTTGAATACTGGGATCAATTTCTGGTGAAGAATAGAGTTTGCATGTTCTCCCTGTGTTTGCATGGGTTTCCTCCCACCACCAAAAACATGTATGTTAGGTCAGTGCCCCAGACTGGAGTCGGTCCCTGTGGCTGCTCCTATAGGCATATAGAATGGGTTAAATGCAGATAAAAAATGTAATTTCTTCGTGAATGACAAGAAAGGCACCTTTAACCTTTTCAACAGTGTTGCGGAAGTTAAAATCCCATCAATATTCAAGGAGTTTTGATTATTACAGGTCCAATATGTAATATATTTACTGTAATAATCCAAAAATGACCCCAATGCGTCATCAGATATTAAGGAAACATTCTAAGTTGAAATACTATCTTTTCTGACAACAATGCTAAAGCCAGTATTTTCTCCTTTTGAAATTTCCATTCCGTGACGGAATTTCTGTTTGTGTTTTGGCCTGTGTGTTGTTATCATCTACCCAGTTTGACATCCAAGCCGGGTTGATATACCTGTAAAAACGCTAACCCAGCGCGCTACAGCTGTAACGTTAGGACAACCATGAAAGCAGCAAACAAATGAACAGGATCAACTGAGATAGATTCTACATTACCTAAAAAACCCTGGCATGTTTTCAATAGTTGCGTGACCAAAGACGTAACAAATACCTGGGTAAATATTAAAGATGTATTTGAAAGATGGAGACAGCTTAGAGCCCAAAAGGATGCAGAGTTGACTAATTTCCTCCTGAACAGGTAAGCATTAACATCAGGCTAATTAATTACGGCTCCAAGGGACATGCAGTTTATGTCATTTCAACATTTGTGTATTCACATTGAATTATATAGCTACCCGAGTTGTTACTTGCAAAAACAATTGAGAAACCGCTAGTAAAGTGATCCCAACTGGTCCTGGCTAACACCGCCATGCTAACCCTGCTAACTGCTAATGTTACCGGCGGGCCACGGCTGTTTACAACATGTAGCCTGTTCAGCGGCCGTAGCCGACAACGGTGAGTTATTTTAAGCCAAGATAGGGGGGCTGTAAATCAGGAAGAGAGGACCATGAGTTTGCAGTGTGTTTAGCAATTGTTGCCGTAATTCTAAGCAAATACATTGTGTTCAGTCGGATGGAGAGGACGGCAAGGTAACATTAGTGTTATTTTTAGCAGTTCCTACCGTAACGTTAGCTAATTCTGAGGGTGTTGTGTTCTAGCAGTTCCAATCGTAATTCTAAGCCTAGGAAGTGTGTCTGTCCATCGGGGGGAGAGGACAGCAAGGTTGTTGTGTTTTTAGCGGTTCCTACCGTAATTCTAAGCCAAAAAAGTGTGTCTGTCAGTTGGGTACAGAGCTCCGCGTGAGCACGGGCTTTTATGACTGTCAGTATAGCCAGAATCTAACGTTAGCTACTCCGCTGTGCTGTTAAATAATTTCCTATGTGAGACAAGCGTCTAGTAACATTGTTGTGGATGCTGCTGTTTCAGCCTGGCAACCTCCATGAACTTCGAGTCTGGGGAGGAAGAGATGACTCTCTCCAGTATTTTGAATTTGTACTGCAGTAACTATTTTAACAACTGTCAGTATTACATATTGCACCTTTAACCATCCAAAGTAGACTTCCCTCGATCTATGAGAGTGTGAAAACAATGGCTTATGCTCATTTAGAAGCCACAAGTCCATATGACATCAACCTTGTTTTAACACAGACATGTTTTTTTTGTGATGTCATGGAGAACTACTACTGTACACTACCCACAATCCTAAAGTGTAACAGGGATGTCTCTGATTGGTGGAGCTCAATATCGTGGAAAATGTTATCGTAGAAATGTTAACCGCAGCCACAAACGGCTAGTGAGTTAGTGCCACTGAACTTCATGATCATTACACAGTCTTGTACCTTTGCCTTTTTTTTGTGTTTCTCCAATATTTCAACATTTCCAAAAAATGTACTTGGTGGTCACTGTTGAGCTCTATAAATGACATATTACCAGTTATTGCTAGAAATGTGGGTGAATATTTTACCTCATAGTTGGCAGACAGCAACAGAAAAACTTAAAGGGTCAAAACAAAAGAATAACGTTATCAGTGCGGTTAAACCTGATTTAATCTGAAATTTGGTTAATCCAACGTTTTGTTTTAACCTTGAGGTTGAGATGCATTTGATCTATTTTAAGTTACAAGAGGATATAATCTATGTTCAAGAACTTTGATGCTACATTGACATTATTTAAATATATAGTGAATATGGACTGTGGTCTGGGAAAGTGGTATTTAGAGATTTTAAAGTTGTTTTTCAATGTAGCAACATCACATGAATGACATTAATAGACAATGCACACTGCCATTTTCTTTATCAGTTGACCCTGCATATCTATCAAAGAGCAGAAAGACTCCGCTGCATCAAATATTACACATCAACCTCCCAGTCAGCACCATGGACGGCGGATGTTTGATGTGTACATCAAACACACATGCTACTTTAAAAGTGAATAATAACCAGATAAAGCAATATTAATTATCAATGTCATGACATCAAACTTATACTTATAGGGTTCTACCACAGGTATATGTATGGAGAATTAGATACTGTATGTACAATTGTCAGCAGACCAAAGTAAAATAAATCAAAGAATGGCCCATGTTTCCACACCTTAATCAATGTCCTTTTGTGAAGAGATCTAAATACAAACACTGACATTACATCAATTAATCAGGACATTACATGATGTTCAACAGAAATCGCATTTGGAGCAAATAATACAAAATATCAAAGAACCAGAGGCAATACGATTATTCAAATTCAAACACCGGCTGGAGAAGAAGCACGAGGAGACTAAAAGTGGCATACTCTAATCCAATAACACATTTAGTGACGCCGACCAGCCTCACCAGAAGATGAGGTAGATTATTTCTGCTGTTGGCTTGAACTTTAAAATGGGGCTGTACTCAACATGCAGAACATTAATATAGCGGAAAAAAAATATTTGCTGTGTAAAGCCATAGGGTTATGGCGTTCTGAGCAGAGAATGAAGTCACACTCCCTCTGTGTGTGTTGTAATCCAAGCTTCTCTGTTCTTTGTTTTGATAGCTGGTTCGGCCGTGTGTGCGTGTGAGTGCATGTGGCTGTGAAAAAAAACTTGGTATTTCACATATTGGGGAACGGTCTGTGAGAGCCGTGTGGAGGCATCACAGCATCACAGCATCACAGCATCACAACAGTTTTTTGCAGTATTTCGAGTACATAAGCATATAGTCTATGCACTTATGTATACAACTAAAATGACTGTACCATGACTCATAACATAGTTTTCTTTCTTGGTTTTATTAATGGAAAAGTTAATATAATTACAGACTTGATTCATATGTCCTAATGATAAGAAAAACCAGGGTTTGTAAACAGAAGTCACACAGACTGCCAAGTAGCTCGTTAATTAGAGAGACTTTGATAAACCATCATTCATCCAGCTTAGTTATTGGCAGCGGGGGTGTCAAAACAAATCAGATTTTCTTCATCTGATTTTCAATCTTATTCCCAGTTACCTATACTATCCAGAACACCCAATCTCAAATTTCTTGGTAACACTGAGTTCAGCTGTAGCAGCCTATTAACCAACCAATTCTGATGTCAGTAGATGGTGGAAAAATGACATTGTAATATGACTGATAACCCCATTTTAGGCAGCTAAACAACATAACATCTAACACTAAAACATGAAGTTATACTTAGGCCCGTTGCTAAAGTCCACCATTGAGTAAATAAAACAAAGAGAGGCAGAATAAGTGGTGTTCTGCCACCAGCAATTTAAGCTGGATGGGACAATTAGCATCAGAGTCACCAGAAACCAGCAGGTTGAGCTGACTGGTAGTTAGAAACTTGGTGACCTCTGGTCCGGCACAGTGGTAGTCCCAGTGTGTGTGACAAAGGAGTGTTTATAATGTTCTTGAGAAATAAACTAGAGAAAATGAAGGATCATATCCTGGCACTGCCCTAGCCACTTCAACTGGTTGGACAGGTTGTATGGACAGAGTACGCCCTACTCAGTAGGGTAAGATCCAAGGGTAATAGTAAATAATTCAGGCCAAAAGTTTCAACAAAAAGGGGCTCCATATGTAGGAGGAGACACAATATACAATTGGCAATGACAGGGGCTGTTAAGAGGGGAAAAGACAACTGTTGCCAAGAGAAACAAATTACTGTAACATAAAGTATCTGTGGTTGTTTGATGTAGTAAAACTGTAAATCACTTGCTTTGTTTATACCTTGGAAACCGTATCCTGGTTGACAATGAAGGTTCATTTTGCCTCCACCTTGCAACCACATGTAATTAATAATTCTTCAGCTGTTACGTATTGAGTACATGTAATGTCAACTGTATTTACACAATCGTCAGCCAAACAGAAGACATGAGGAGCTTATAGGCTGACAACCACGTAAACATACTCTCGCCTTTAAAGGGCTCGTTTGAGAGTTTGCCTTGACGATCCTCACTTGCACATGTAGATATTGTGTTGGAGTTTTAATTCCCCAGACAAACCCTTCATGCAATTAGCACCAACATGTTCGTTTAAGCTAAAACATGACTTCTTTGCCCTATTTAATCTTCTCTGATGTTCATTTATAACCATACATACATCAATAAACCAGTGGAAAATTACTATCAATCTTGAAAGTGATACATGGTCTTGTTTAATTATCCTATATGTAAGTTATTGCTGAAAATTGGCATTCATGTCCTTAGACAGTTCTCCTGTACTTACATTTTCAGTTGCTTAAATTGTGTACATTTTCTGCCACCAAAGTTGTTTTTTTTTATAATCCTGCTTATATCAATTATCACAGAGGAGATACTTGTAATATACTTGTGGAAGAAATTTACTGTGGAAAATGTTCTCCTTGTTCTCTTAAGAAACACAACGTCTCTGGTGGGATGAATCAGATTCTTTAATACGTGCGGCACGGGAGAAGACCTGAAGTGTTATCTCTCGTCTCTTCAACTGTTCTTATATACAGTCCAATATCTTCAAGTCACCAAAAGGACAACAGTTGCTGTCCTCATGACAGTCATTTTACACATAAAATATTAATAAAATGAATGGACAATGTGACACCGTAGACTTTCACTGAGACCAGTGAAGTCTATTAGAAGCACTTTTCCAATGATGGCTGAGCGTTACTGCGCAGCCTCGAACTGAGCTTGACGATGTAGATGTGACGTGAGCAACCCGTCTGAAAGTTGTAAGTCTTCTGGTAGTTGTGCCAAGAGAAATCTCAATCATTCACAATCTTGCAGAGACGGAGAGCGTAGGTATGGAGATAACATAGGCACAGGCTAATTATTGCTAATTAATGCTAGTTAACATTACTAATTAAACAGCTAATGTAAGTTGAAACTGCCTTCGAGGTTCTCCTGACTATATGGTAATTTCTCTACTGTGCGACAGAAAGTCGCGTGGTTATGACACAATCGTGAGCCTATTTTTACAAAAATGGCTGCTACGGAGCCATAACGTGAGATACAAGGTAATGGAGCCTTTTATACATTGTCATGATTCTTTAGAAATACACAATGGACAAATAGAGTCTTTAAATGCTTCAGACTGCCCCCCCCCCCCCCCCCCCCTTTGATAATATGACACTTTGATTTCTGTCTCTCAGTTAAATATCTAAAATCCCTCAGACTTCATCAAACTCACTAATGAAATAAGCTACAATCTACAATCTAAAATGTTAAGTTTTCCACATACTGTACTTTACAAACATATTACGCTGCTTTTAGTTTGTCTTACAAATGTTGTCTTGATAAATGTATCTTGAATTATAAAGTGGGCCTAATCCTTTGTCTTTCATGTTCCTGAACTAACCATAACCACACTGGACATTTAGGACTAAATCTAACTGTAGACATGTGACATCAACACACCAACACCACTAAAATGAAATAATAATGTGTTTTTAGATTAAATTAGATTGATAAAACCATGTTTTAATCTCTTGTGTTGAATCTCTTGACACTGAACTCTGCGAACAAAAGCAATTCTGACTGAGCTGCTGGCATGAGGCGGTCCACACAATCACTTCAGGTTTACCAGCTGCTGTTTTCCAACAAACTGCGAAAGCATAATATCGCTGCACTCTCAAGCTGTGATTTGAACACTTAGCTAGCACTTCTTTAACCACATCTTTGTCTGTCACTTGTTTAACAACATCTTTGTCTGTCACCAACACACATTTTAAGACAGGTCATGTTGCTAGCTGCAAAAAATAATTCCAAAGAGACAAAAATAACACTAACTAGTTTACAAAAAGTAAACTTATAATCTAATTTAACCCCATGCCCACGCCAAGAGTGGCAATGAACCTTCTCCTGCTGTGACGAAAACAGCCATTGGTTACCTCGGCCCTCTCAACCTCCCCCTTTGTTGCATGGACGCCTACGCATGTCCATGTTCACTCAGCCTCCCTTTGGTCTCCCTTTGAAATGCTGCAAGGTTAGTGTGGGGGCTGAGTCATTGAGAGGCATGCTTGGCGATGACAGAGATACTTCAACACAGGCGAGGACTTTTAGGGAGCACAATGACGCTCTGCATAGTGCATGTAGGAGGCTTCCTCTATAGAAAAATAATTGATCATGCCCTGACGGTGGGCTGCACATAGGCTTTCACTCAATATTTCCAAGTGAGCTTATGTCTGATGTGAGGAACTAAAATGTGAACATGATGGTTTACCATGCTTGTACAAGGATGTGTTATATACAAGGAGCGACATTTTCAACGACAATAATTACCCTAAAGAATTCAGCAGGCAGTGGGTGCAAATGTTTATGTAAATGACACCATTCATTTCAGAATGAGACATTCATCTGAATTATATAACTTTCCAAGCTTTCCAAGCTTTTAAATCACATATTTTTTCTTAGGATGCTGATGCTTCTCAATCTCCAAACAAAATGTCAAATAAAAAAATATAAAAAAAATGTGAGTATGTGTGTGGAGGACCACCCATGGAGCCTGTTATGCCTCTTGCATCAGGCTTCACATCACTGGCAAAATGAAACATTAATTCAGCTCATATTTGCACCTTAATGACTACTCGGCCCTTCAAGCATAAAACGTCTGCATTATCTCCACTGTCTGCAGTACCTCACAGCAGGCAGTCCACTTGAAGAGCAGTGGATCAGGCCTTATTTATCTTTATGGAAAACCTGAGAGCCTTGTTGACCTTTTTCCTTTTCCAAGAGTTGTCATCGCTATGTAATCATATTGTATATCCACTGCAACACAGATGTTAATACCTGCCGTGTCTCTATTATGACCCACTTTGAAGACAGCTTTAAATAATGTTATTTTTGCACAAAATGGCTGCGCTTTCCATTTCCCAGTCACACTGCAGCATGTCTGTTCCACTCCAATGATAAGGTGTCACATTCACTCTTCCCATATTGTGACCTGTGGTCGATATAAGCTAATTTAAAGGAGACATATTATGCTCTTTTTTTTTAGGTTCATATATGTGTTTTGGGTTTCTACGAGAACATGTTTACATGCTTTAATGTTTAAAAAAACCCACATTATTGTTCTCATAACGTCTGTCTGAATATACCTGTATTTATCCTCTGTTTGAAATGCTCCATTTTAGCGCCCGTCTCTTTAAGCCCCCCTCCTGAAAAAGCCCAGTCTGCTCTGATTAGTCGTGTTTACGTATCTTCCACAAGTGCTTCCGGCATATCTGCACCGTCATTGCAGGCAGGAAAGGACTGTAACGGCACTGTTGCGGCACTTTCTACCAACATATAGCACAGTTGTGACAACACAACCGTACGGATGTCCTGACGGCTCGTTTAAAGGCACTGTTTTATATACGAGCAGTTTTGATACTTTTACAGTATTTATGCCATTCTGCTTTATAATTAAAAAAGGCATGTAGCCTGGACAGCCCTCAAAAAGACATGGGAAAGGGATCTGAGTATTACACTGGATGATGAGGAGTGGGACAGAATCTGTAGGAATATTAAAACTATGTCATGCGATGTGAGGGTGCGCCTCATTCAGTTCAAGATTATGCATCGCTTCTATTGGACTCCCTCCAGATTGTTTAGAATTGGTCTGAAAGACACACCAAATTGTTGGAAAGGTAAGACAGAGGATGACCAATTACTTCATGTCCTATGGTCCTGTGATAAGGTCCAGGAATTTTGGACTGGGATACACGATAACCTATGTCGGATTCCAGGGACCCAGGTTCTATTCAGGCCAAGATTATTTTTTGTTCTGGGAGATGGGTCAATCCTAAGCGGGATGGATAAGCACATCCAGACTAGTTTAATAATATGTTTAATGCTACTAAGAAGCTTTGTGCTGGGGTGAGACGTGTATGATGGGCTTATGGTGTTCTCATTTATACATATGTTTATTTGGTTTATGGTTTATTGTCTATTTTGTTACTATTTTGTTGAATGGTCTGGGATACTGTAGTTACTGTGTCATCTTTTCTTGATTTTTTTCTGGGTGGGTGGTGAAGACGGAAGGGGGGGTGGTGTTGTTCATGTTGCGAGTTGCATTCTTTGTAGTTTGTTTAAAAAATTTAAATAAAAAATTGTTAATCACAAAAAAAGACATGTAAAGCTCACGTTTTACAATATGGGACCTTTAAGAAAAAATATAAATATACATTTTAGAGACACTAGGGTATGAGTTGATCTAACCTATTATCAACTTTCACAGTCACTTCCACCTTCACTACACTGCAGGATGCAATTCACTGCTTGTTTCCTCTTTCTTTTTTGCTCCAACAATCTCTTTGGAGGTGTGCCGCTCAGGTGCAAAACCCCAACCCAATTACAGTGCCGCCAGATGGCCCAGCAGGTCCCCAACCACAGTTGTGAAGCTGGCACACAGATCGCTCCTATCACCCCTCTCTCTCTCCATCTTTCTCTTGTGCTCACTGTTTCCCTCCCTCTCTAACTGGGTCAGCTCCCTTGCTCTCTTTCTCCCCCTAGCATTCCTACTTTCTCCTCCATCATCCTTTCATGTTTTCTTTTCCCACACCAATGGATTTTTGTCTCCCCAACCTGGGCAGTCGTAGTACCCTTAACATGACCGTTTCTACAATTTTAAAAGCAATGGATAGATTAAGAGCAAACATGTAGACGTAAAATATGTCACCCCTTTCTTCAGTTCAGATTTGGACACCATGTTGGTATCACGTGGATTGCTCTGCTCTCCACTGGTTCCAGTTTTGGCTAGCTTTCTCGGTGTGCCGGGTGTTACATCTCATGCTGTTTGAGGAAGTGATAAAGCTGCCAAAAAAAAATCAGCCCAACCTAGGACTAATGCTGTCCATTTTGTCATCACATTCAATGTATGTCACAGATCAACTGTACAAAGAGAGCAGGACACACAGGCCTTTTGCCAATACCACTTCCCCCGTTTCGTTTTATTGGGTTTCATTAGGTAATTACCTAGTAAATCACCAATTAAACCCATTTTATCAAGAATTATCTGCTAATTATCGCAAAATGATGTGGCAGTTGTTATATCTCAGCCTAATTTTAACCAATTGAATACATGTATGCACAGACATCGCAGTAAAAAGGGATAGAATCAATATGTTGAGTGCTCATCATCTACATGTATATAATTGTTATCTTGGTAAAGACAGTATTATGCATAATTGGGAATGGTAAGTCATAATTTCTTAGCCTGAAGCTTATTAGAATTAGGATCAAATAGAAGCATGTGTAAAACCATTATCTGCAATTACAGCTATTTTTTTAAAACACTTTCCATAAGAGAAAAAGTCTGTATATTTATGGAGACTTGTACTGTGGTTCATGATTCAGAATACATATGACTATAAATATGCCAGAAAAACAACATGAGAATAAACTTTATATTATAGTATATACCTGTAGGTTACATTGTAACCGTTGGTCTCTGACTGAAGGGACTATCTCTCCACCTCAAGGTCACTCAGAATCTGTGTTGATCAAGGAAAACCAGAGTGATCATGCACACCTGCGTCTTAAATAATTATCCACGCCATCTGTTGGGTGGGGACATTTCCCAGACATAAGGAATATGTAGCATATGGAAAACAGAGCTTTGACATCCAGTGAAATGAACTGAAAGATAACGTGTTCCTTTATAGGTGAGAATGTTCTTAAAGGGTAACTACCGTATTTTTCAACCTGGACCTGAACCTATTTTCCTATGTCGTTGTGTCAAAGTGACTGATGGGAACAACAATCTTTGACACTGGTCCGGTATTAAACAAGATCGCTGCAGTCGGCAGCGGCGAAACAAGCTACAATGTAAGTTAATGGGGCAATTGTCCAGCTTGTATTTACCTTGACAAAAGTGCTTGTTTTGCCACTGACAGGCTCAGATTAATATTCTAAGTGTCTGACAACATTATGGAAAGGATCCCTTCAGAGATAGACATTAAAAACCTCTTTGAGACCTTTCTGTTTAACCAGAAACAGCTCTGAAGTCGCTAGTGCTAAACCCACCAGACTCCATTTAAAAAAGCAATGCTTTTAGCGTGTATAGAGCCAACATATTTTCACACGTAAATCGGTAAACTATGTGCTTATTCCAACCAAAACTAGTTAGACTCACTAGAGTTGTGATGGTTGGAAAAGTGAAAAGACAACCCAAAACTGCTTTTCATAGTTTTATTTTGTTTCTGTCGACTTTGAATGAAGTGTATTTTAGGATGTTAAAATTACTGTTTATTTACATGGAGTCTGATGGGTTTAGCGAACACAATTTCGTGGATGTTTTTGTTTAAAAAAAGGATCTTACTCTTTAACAGAAAGGTCGACCTCCTTAGAAATCCTTTCCATAATGTTGTCAGAGACTTAGAATATTAATCTAAGAAAGATGGGTTAATTGTAAATGTTAATGAATACAAAATAATTCTACTCCAGTTAAATTTATGTCAAATTTAATAATTTAAAATTGCAAAGGCAAGGTCACCATTCAAAGGCTGACCTTCTCTGTCATTTAGAGACAGTGAGTAATTCAAAGGGACTTTGGACTTTTTAAACAGGAGGAGACTAATGGTGGCGTAAACGTTTCGTCAAAGACAAATCAAAAGCACAAATGCTGCCGTGGCGCAGGGATCAATAGTCTGGATCAATAGGGAAGTGCTTTGACTAAACAAGCGAAGACTCTTCAGTCTTACAGGAGCCAGAAATAAGTGCACACATTTCATTTGATGGATTGAAAGAATCAGTGGTTCGTAATCCCTTAATAACAATGAAATGCTAATGAAGTCATATTAAGTGCTTTCCGACAATTAACTGTAACAGTTTTGATCATGTACTGGTGAACAGTTGCTAACTGTTATGTTAAACCAATCACAGGTTTGATTATAATTCCTGCGGTGTAAAGTAATCCTCAGGAAGACACTTTACAGATCTGGATAAACTAATAATCATAGCAAGGCCACTTTTTTGATCCTAAGGGAGTGCTAACAGTGTAATTACAATAAATGACACAAAATAAACTCAAAGCAAATTAAGGCTTGTGTTTGCATGCAAGAGAAAATGCTGCATCAAACAATTAACACCATTATATGTTGAACTAGGGAGAAATTCAGCATGTAAATTAGAATTTTTAAAAGTAATTCCATGCTTTATAGACCTTTTCATTATCCAACAGTTATGACTCACATGCTCTTTATTGAATGAATTTTGCCCTGTGGTGTAGCATCAATAGTACATGTAGAAGAACAAGTGCCATTCAGGTCTGGCCTTAGTCATCGATGCCATCTAGCTAATGGCAGTAATTTTGTTGTTCAAGTGGGCTAAGACATGCTTTAATTACGAAGAACTTCTTTTGCATGAACACATCTCGATCATTTGTATCTGTATCTGTATTCAGACTACAGAATCATGTGCACACTTGATCAAAAAAAGAAATCGTTATTTTTTACTCCCAATATAAGTAAACTACTATACGGATTTGAGTCTGTTCATACACATTTGCTTAATTGCACCCAGCCAGTTAAGGAAAAAAGACTTTAACCAAAGTATAAGCCAAGAGCTGGCTTACTTTGTGCATGAAGATGTTACTAATGAGTATTTTGGGTCATCCTAGTAGAAAGAGCAATTCGTGCGTAAAGCCTCAATATGCACCTCGGATCAACTCCAGATGCCTTTTTGCTCTTTCCTGTCTTTGTTCACTTTCATCAAAGAAAACTATCCAGTCAACTAGCGTCAAAACAATTGCTGTGTCAGTGCTGCTTCACAGGAAGAAGAAAAACTACATTTTATGAAGTCAACTGGCAGCAACACACGGCAAATTTCAAACCAGTTCAGCCAGATAAACTGACAAGAACGTCCAAGTAAAAACTCCAAAACACTGTTGCATTGATGATGCATGCAGGAAGAAAGCCTAACAGTGCACCTACAATTTGGTAAAGTGCACGAGGAGGACATGAGTTAGTGAACTGGCACATTAATTACTGGCTGTCAGTCAAGAATCCGCCACCATCTGCCTGGACACACATTTGCGGGAGGATATTTCCAGACATTGTGGTCACACACACATACACACACTAGGGGGGAGTCTCTTATGTATATAATAAGTCACATAAATGATTGTTAGGTGAGCTGCCTGCAGAGAATAGAGATAAAAGGAGGATGAGGAGGCCACGTGGCCACTTCCCCTTGTCCAGTGCAGCCTCTTTACTCACCTGAAGCCAATCTCAGGGGGTAATGGAACTGGAAAAAGTTATTAACCCCGCTTTGCAGCAAGGGCAAGACAGCTCTATTAAGCCAGTGCACAAAGATTTCCCATTTTCAATTACTGCTTCCAAAGCGCTGAGGAAAGTTAGAAAAAGACTTGTTGTCTGCCAGAAAGAACGACTCAGGGGGCCACAGCTCTCAGCAGCTCTTATCATCTAGTCTTTTTCCTCATACAGGGTAGGTCTGACACACTCCCTGAGTTGTTGGGATAGTTCAGTCTATTTATATGACAAACATCACAAGGCGGCACACCCACTGGAAAATGGCTCTGTCAGCACATGGCTAAATGAGAGGCTTGGGAGTGGGAAGTGAAGAGAAACCTGATGGGGTCTTACATTGAGATGTTGAATCTGGCTTTAAATGATGTTGCTATAATTTGAGTCATCACCGAGACACTAACAAATTTAAAAAGAGCTCTCTGTAGGCAACCCAGGTGCAAATAGACCGTTCACAATTCAGCAATAAAACTAATCTAAGTCTGACACTATTGAGGCATTTATTAGAGGAGAATGATATCTGCAAAGTGAAGCTGATTTCTTTATGCAAAGCCCTCAAAGCACTTTTTTCAAAAGAGGCATGGGCTGTTTCAAAGTGTAACTGACAATTACTGGTACCGTTAAATGCAACATTGTTTTTTTTCTGTTCATATAAAACTAATTAATCATTATTTCATTCTATGATTCTCTTAGTTACAACTACAGCACTTTGGCTTAAAAGATGGAGGCTATGAAGACAGTATAAACAGCCAGTGTATTAACTTAAACATCTTTGTTGCTATGTGAACACCTTGCGGCTCAATAACTAATTACTCAATAATTAATTCAGTTTACCTTTGTCTTTTTGGTGCAAGAACCCTTCCAAATACAGCTTGATTAACTCAACAATGTTTGGTTCATAAAATGTTCTAACAACCTTTCTGTTTACATATTCTGTTATGTTTTGCACATTCAGGAAGTGCCATGTGTCATGTATCCAATGTATTTAGTATTAGAGCACTGCAGAATGTTTTTGTTTTGAAGCTTGAAAAGCTATGAATTAAATATCCTACATGGCTTTAATAGAAAAATGTATTTGACGCATCGTGATATCGAATCGAAGCCATGATAATCGTAATCGAATCGAATCAGGAGATCAGTGAAGAGTCACACCTCTAATGTACAGCTGTGTGCAGTCTATATGGTTCATACTGAATATCCATATTTATTGTTTTTCTTATAATAATACACTGCATGTGTATTGTGTAATGTGTTCAACTAATAAGGGATTGCATGCATGAGCATGGCCACATGACAAAGGGATTTATTTAATTACTTATATCACTTTATTAATTGACTTATTATGAAATTTCACATACATCACTTATTGTTTGACGGTGTAATCTTCTGTCGTCTTTGCGGTTATTTCCTTGTTTATCGTGCGTGTTTTGCTCTGTGTTTTTGGCTGCAAAGTCTAATTGCCCTTAGGGTGATTAACAAAAGTAGTTTTAAGTGAAAAAGGCACAGGTAGTGGGCACTTCTCCAGTGGTTTCATGGAATCCTGGTGTTTCCTTTTGGTTAAACAACAATACTTTCTTCTCAAACCGTCGGTGCACATCCTGTTGAATCCATTTGTCTTTGAGTAACTGAGTCTTGAGTAGTTCTTACGTAGTACACACACCTTCATTTCCAATTAAAAAAGGCAAAACCTGCCGCAATAAAGAGAGAATACTATTAGGATTACTCTAGTTCTATTTTATCATTTAGCTTTGGTTGGCCATCAAAGTTCCATTACTCACAAATTACTCACACTGATGGTGTAACTGCTGGTGATCTGTATAGTAATGGTCCGTTGTTTCTCGGCCCCCACGTTTATAAGACAAACAACAGGGATCGAACACTACAGTTAGCTGGCTGGCCATGGTTGCGTGCTTAGTTAACTGCAAGGCTGGAGGGGGCAGCGGGCAGGTGGGCGAGAGCCAGGGCTAATATAGCAATGCCTGGGGAGTCATGTCTATTGGAATCAGTCTGATGTGAAGGGCGAGGCCAGGGGCCATAATGCAAATACTGGTAGGTGAGTCATACAAAGAAAATGAGGCTATTTACTCAACCATTTTCTGCCTCTAGGGTCACCCTTCAGGGAAGTCTGCCCGGCAACCACTGGCCCCGTGACAGGCTGGGAGAGGCAGAAAGTGAGTGATGGTCAAGGAGCGAGACTGACCCTTGGAGCAGGGCAAGATATGTACTCCAAGGGGTTATAGAGAGTACTTCATTCTGTCAAGTGGAATAAGGTTTAAGATTCAGGACTGTGCTTGTAACCCAAAATAATCTAAGCTCATAAGGGTTTTTTTATGTCACATTTTCAAATTTTTACATCTTTTTTTACAACTAATTGTGATAAGATATACATTTTTTGGAGTGATGTAGCAAGCTACCTAAAATAAATGCCCTGTAGCTTTGATTTTATTTAGCTTCCAACCTTCTGCTTCTTCTTCTTCTTCTTCCCGCCCACTCCTTCACGCCTCCTTCTGCAGCACCCTACCTCCCGCAGGGCTCAGCCACAGATATCACAACTGACACGGTTAATCAAGGCAAATAATCCGGAGGGGAATTGTTGTGTGAAGTTGGGACTATCCCAAAAGGGAGCAACTCATTTCAGAATACAAAGGGTCATTATCACCTGGAGTATAACTATAACCTATAACCTATAACTATAACCTAACCTTTAGGCCACCACTGCCCCGGTTAGAGAAGTGAGCTTGTGACTGGGAGGTCGTAGGTTCAATCCCCAGACCGACAGGATAAAATCTGGGTGGGGAAAGTGAAAGAGCAGCGCTTGTCCCTCCCTCATTACCACCACTGAGGTGCCCTTGAGCAAGGCCATTAACCCCAACCGCTCCAGTGGAGCTGCTCAGTGGCCAGCAGATCAGACTGTGGTTGTACTGGGCAGTTTCCAGGTATGAATGTGTAACTGTGTGAATGTGATCAGGGTGTTCCTGCAAAAGAGAGGCTGCCTCTCAGTGAACCTTCCCTGAATAAATAAAGGTTAAAATAAATAAATAAAAAAAAATAAAAAATAAGTCTCCACATTCTAAAGGCCCTGAACACCACACAAGTGTTTTCAGTGAAACTGACTGGTTAGACCTCTTCCCAGGACTGTGTGGGTGTGTAGAGACTGATTGATTGTCATCTTCCTGAGCCTTTTGTTAGCTCTGTTGCAGATGTTAGGGCAGGACAAATGACAGCTTTATCGTTCTTGCTAGAAAAGATGTGTGACCTAATGAATTCCCATCTAAGCTCAGACCCACCTTTAACCTGAGCAGAGGTCTAACCAGCAAGAATCACTGAAAACACCTGTGTTTTCAGTGATTCAGCTTTAAAATAGAGATGGTTGCTGATTTTGTTTCCATGGAGAGCAAGTGGTCTGTTCTTTCCTGTTCCTTGTTTGTTGTTCCTTTGGTTACAGATGACATAGCAGATGGAGCCGCTGCACTTCCCTATTTGTTGTCATAGCCTTTTGTCATTTGGTCTAGTAGTAGTAATTTATTTGAACATGTAAAAAAAAAAAAATAAATAAAAAAAAAAAAAAAAAAAAAAAAAAATATATATATATATATATATATATATATATATATATATATATATATATATACACAGTATATACATACAACAGCTAGTTGATGTTAAAATTAAAATGACAGATACATAAGGACATGTACTTCTCAGCACAATCTACCAAAATTATTATAAGTAATTCAAGTAAGGAATTCCCATGTTCAAAAAGGAGTGGGAAGAAGTTCATAAACAAACTTTTCTAGTCCCACCCCCTTTCTCTATTTTTATCCTTTAGTTAAATACAAAGCAATTCAACCAAATAGACCAAACAGTCTATGGTGTCCATGTCAAAAAGACACGTCCCCAGAGCTGTTAATGTTCTCCAACAGACAGCCCTTCAAGTGTATTTCCAGACACTTTGCAGCTGACCTTTTAATTCTGTTTAGAGTGTGGAGTGTGCGCAGTTTGCTGATGATGTTGCCTTGGATCGGCTCAAACAGGAAACGGCTAAACACCTGGTTCATAAGTTGATGAGCATACGCTATCTCATCGAAACTGTCACATAAAAAGTGTTTCAAAGTGAAAAGAGGAGGTATTTCGTCTAAGTTGTGTTAAAGAAGAGGCAGCTCCCGTGGCCTGACTCAAACTTTTTGCTAATCATTAGTCCTAAACAAGTTTCAACTTGCACTGACATTTTCAGAAAAAAAAAACTAAAACAAATAAAACCCCACATTATTATTTTTATTTTTTTTACTTGACAAAGATGGATGGACTGTGTGATTTTAAAGTTTAAGCCGAGGAGTTAAATTACACAGTATCAGAATTCATATGAGGTGAATTTCAGGTTACTAAACGTCAGCAACGAGCTGAGTGATGGAATAAATCAGCTCGTCAAAGAATTCTTCACACAAAACACCCACTCCTTGAATCTAATTGACACTTGCAACAGATTGGTGATCTGATTTCACATCTGAGTCAGGATCTGTGTACACCCTACTTTTTAATATACACACAATCCCACACAAAGCTGACAGGTTGCTTATCCCATTAAGGTGTCATAGAGTGATGCGAGAGTGTGATTGGAAGGTGACAAATAATTCAGCTTCAGAAATTACAGTCCAAGGAGCCCCGTTCTCCGATTTCAAGCAGATGTGAATAGATCAATGCAAGACAATGGGGGAGAATGAGATGATGATTAGGAAATGACGCTTCATAAGCTAGCTTTTACATTTGCGTCCTGACTTTTCCCTTATTTCATGTATCTCTTAATGGTGTCTGTTTCCTTTGATGTTTTCCCTTTCTCTTAATCCATCCAGCAGAAATACTTTCCCCCACTGGGCATCCTTTCATATGCCTACAGCCTCTCACAACATTTCCACCGATACACTTTCTTTGAAAAGAGGCATGCCTACCAATGTCCAACTAGCTCAATTATTGTCAGAAAATTATAATTTAGCTGTGCTCTTTTCCACCACCAGCACCACAAAGTAAATAATGACATCAAACATACACAATGAATGTCCAGTGAATAGGAATTTGACCTTTTGAAGAGGCAGCAAAATAAAAGATAGAAAGCTATCATTTTCCATCATTGAACTTGTGTGAGCTATCAGATCGGATCCTAACGGCACTATCATTTTACACAACAGCCTCCATAAATCATACTCCACAGTGTCAGGGGTGGCTTGAAGAGGGAGTGTGAAATCATTGAAAGTGGTGGCAGCTTGATAGATAACATTGTGAGGGTGACATTGAAAAAAAAACAAAAAAAAAACAGGCATTGTGACCAACAATCTTTCAGCTCATCGTTTACCATCAGGCATCTCGATCACTGCATTAGCATGAGTTTTGAGTTTCTCATTTGGGAGAAGCTCTTTCATTTGCAAGTGTGCTGTCATCGCCGTGACCCCAGGTTGCGAAAATCTCCAGTGGTGCAGAGAGACAGAGCGAGAGTGAAAAGAGAGAAGAGACAGATGTGTGCTTTGATATATCTTATCTTCATAGAGGGATATAGCACAATTGTTTTTAGCTACAGAAAACTACATATGGCACACACTTGACAGGCAAACTTGATACCATCAAAGAGATTTCTGTACCTGTGAGCATCAAGTCTGTAGATTGGGATCCAATGCAGCAATATCAAGACGACGAAATTGGGAAGAAATTGCTCTTGAATAATACAGTCTGCAGCCATGAATGTGCTCCATCTCTGTATCACACTAAGATGGATGTTTGGCGAAATACAGAGGGTAAAAAATGGGACAATATGCTCACTGCCTCCAGGCTTACAGAGGTGACCCTGCAGTGGACTGTTTTACTGCTCTTTGCTACGAGACAATTACGGCTTGAACCAATGATCATTTTCAATTAACTGGTTATTGTTTGGTCTATAAAATGACAAAACGGTCCAAATTGATATTTTTAAATTGCTCGTTTTGTATGACCAAAGCAATTTACAGTGATATAACACAAATGGCACCAGCAAATCCCATTTGAGAAGCTCAAACCTTTAAACACAGCTTAAACGTTTGGAATTTTTTTAAGCAATTATTAAGCGACAATTAAAAATTGCTGTTGATCAATCAGTTGATACATTTCCTGTGATTGTACATGGAAAAAGCTTTTTCTGTAAGCTTTCCCTTGCCTCGTCTGCAGACACAAGGGAGACATCATAAAACATGTGACACTGCATCGCTTCAGACGACAACCAGCCACTATCCTCTAACCCCTACAGCCAACTTACTGGTCTTGACACTTGGAGACAGAATCATACATGTAATCATGATGATCGCAGTATTGGCAGACAAGGCTCCGAACCAAAACATCTGTTATACTAGTACCTCCAGGCAACAACAGAGAACCCTCCCCACATGATAATTATCACTGCCGGCTGTGGCCAAGCTATCCATGCTGCCATGTCCATTCAGCGCTTCACTGACTTTTGGCTACTGCATGGTCCTGTGGTTAAAATAAATGAGGTCTATGGGGATATATGTTATATGATTCCGTAAACGTATGGTCATAGAGTAAACTCAATGTGTATGTGAATAAGCGTTTGCAGTGATATATATATATCACTGCAAACGCTTATTCTTTTGTAATGGGAGCTGTCTGTGGTGCTGAAGAGGCATATGGTACTTTACAGGAAGAGCTACTCTCATAGAAATAATCTTTGGCAGAATTAAACCAGACTGGATGGAACTTAATGACCATTTAATTTATTTAATTTGTCTAGATAACATTGCACTACATACAGCTAGTTGATGTTGAAGACATGGGGTCCTATATTAACACAGAGTTTTCTACAAAGTTTGGTTATTTCAAATTTGTCTTTATTGTCTCATTTGTTTGAAGTAAGCTGGGCTCAGTTGGAAAAAAAGGTTATGTCACATACTTCTGCTCCAATCAGGATTTACTAATATTTGAATCCAATTCTGATCACAGATGGTGTGTTGTTTACTTATGTTGCTAGGCCACTGTCAATCAAATCTGATCAAACCATGCCCACACACCCCGATAAGGCTGATTTGCAGAGCTTTTGAGTGTAAAACTCTTAATAAATATTACTGTTTTTATGTTTTTCAAATTTGAACTTTGATTGTGACTTGTTTGGTTATGAACATTAGCAATTCATAAATAAATACTCAAAAAGAATAAATAAGAATAAACCCCTTGTTATGGCCATCTAGTTTTCAAGGTATCCGTAGAAGAAACGTGAACAAACCTCACCCTCTGGCTTTCCAACGTTTCAATTTGTAAATAAGTAAACTCCAATCTGTGTATCTTTGCAGAGAACTGCATCTGACACACAGGCCCAGGCCCAAAACCCCAAACACATCCAATTTCACTGCATCCTTCATCCCAAATGGACTAAGGATATTCTTACATTTTCTTCTAGCTGGATTTCAGCTCCAATTAGCAGGGAGGATGAAAAGATAAGTCTTATTAAAAGCTCTATCAGAGATTGTTTAACATACTTTTTAAGTTTTAAGGTTACCAAGGCAGAAAAAGCAGAAGACAAAATCATGAAAGAGTATCTCCAGGGACGAGGCCTAAAACGGCAGTAGAAATGTAATTCCTATTGATCCGACTCGGTTTTAACAGCTCACTGACTGGGGTGTTTGGCTGGAGAAGAGAGTGCCCCCTGAGGGAGATAAACAGAGCTGCAGACACAGAGTGACAGTGCTGGTGGAGTATAGTGGAATAGCGAAGGAAGGAGGAAGAGCTGCCTTTTTCTCTTGTCTGTCTCGTGTTCAGGTCAGATCACACAGGGCTGACACTGGACTTGTACTGAGGCTGAAAGCAGGGGCAGGAAACTCGCTCGGTTGGTGAAACATGCCTCTGAAAGCAATTAGGATGCCAATTACTTTCTTCTTATGGAGGATGACATGTCAGGGCTTGCCAGCGCTAATGTGCAATCCTTCCTGACATCCGTCCCCAGCAACCACGCCATACTGATGCTTTTGATTTCCCCTATTCTGGTGAGAAAGCAGAGCAGCTGGCCAGCTGGAAAAAACTCTCAACAACACAAAGAGGTCCAGAGGGATTGCAAATCCACAACTATCAATGCTTGTTCTTGTTGGATTGAGGCAGATGGCCGCCCACCTAGAGCCAGCTTCTGTTCAAATTTTCTGCCTGTTAAAGGAAAGGTTTTCCTACCACTGTCCCACCAAATGCATGCTCTTGGGGGGAATTGTTGGGTCTCTGTAAATGATAGGGTGTGGTCTAGACCTACTCTATCTGTAAAGTGTCCTGAGATAACTTCTGTTATGATTTGACACTATAAAAAACAACTGAATTGTTTAGCAGTTCCCAGCACTAAGATGTAATGAATAGATTTATAATGAGCACTCTTTAGCAGTTTGTCAGTTTTGGCCTGATTTTTCTAAATGTCTTATTAAAACTACTTGGAAAAGTACTTGGAAGTTTAAATTTAATTAACTTAGCATGAGTGCCATTTGTAAATTCAAATTATGAACGGTGACAATGTGAGGCTGGATGTGCTGCTGTGATAATTCTTATTTAGGATAAACAGCAGGAGATTTGGTAGGTGGAGCTGGATTGGAGGGATAATTTCCCAGTGAGAAGTCTCAGCAGAGAGCCAGTTTGGCACGAGCTTGATGCAAATAGGCCTCCACTAGGCACCGGCAAACTGTTGTGTCATTCAATTGCGGCCCAATCAGATAAGACAGAGAATAGGCCGGCGGACCACCACCACGCAGAGCCAAACTCCAGGGCCCAGTGGAGCTGCTGTCCAAATCCTCACTGCTGTTCCCCAACTGACAGGACTCGTGTGGCTACAGTATGGGGCGGGAAAGAAGCAGGTTTAAAAAAAAAAAAAATCTAACTGATACTTTCACAGGCATTTCTTTTCAAGGTGTGAAAATCAATAATTGTTAAACTTTTCCAGACTTGCACAAGCATCTTGTATTCAAACAAGTAATTTAATGAAAAACAGTGAGTGGCAGCACAAAGCCCGACGCTAGTTTAAGACTGACACAGTTGTCAATTTCCCGTCCAGCACCCACGTCGTTTAAATAGCAAATGCACCTGCACCCATGGGTGTGCTGGTCTTACAGAGAGGTGTGTTAAAGGTGCATTTTTGGCGTATTGCTGTCTTGAGGCAGCGGAAAGTGATTGCGCCGTTGACCAACAAAAACCTGGTCTAAAGTCAATAACGCAGCATTTCATTGTTATTTTAACAGCAAATTAGTAAAATGCTCCTAGGCTCGTGCACAGCATGCGCACACTATGCTTGTTACACACACAGGGATGCGCAGCAGCACACAAACATGCAAAAGATTAAAAATAAAAATATTACAATGTGAAATAGTATAACGATATGATCTGCTTGCACGCTTTCACTTCACACACAAGCAGATTAGTATCTTCTGAAAATCTCTCCTTCCTGCTTAGCAAATCCAGCATCATAATAGCAATGCGCCAAGGTAGAAACGCGCCTGGCTTTTAAAGGGAATGGGAGATGACACTCTGATTGGTTTATTGCATGTTACGCCCAAAACACACCTATAATTAATGAAGACACTAAGTACAACCCTTTTGAACCATGCGCCTGGCGCATTGACCCTTTTTTCCCCCGTTAAACTAGCAAAAGTGGATTCGTACACGCCCTAAACGCTACTGTGCAAGGCGCTTCACGCCGTGTGCTTAGATCGTTAAAATAGGGCCCTTAATTATCACATAGTTATATAAGTCCCCAGAGTCTATTTTAATGTCCCCGGAGTCTATTCTTAAGTGTTGTTTCATATTAAAGCACCCTCACCTTGGAATGCTCCACATGACAGACTATTTGGAAAAACTGCCTGAGTACTAGGCTTTCAAACACTGCATTCAAAACATGCTTCATGGTGACTGTAATTGTTTGAAATAAACAATGATATTGTTTATTTCATGTTAATCAGGTTGTGTTTTATTGTGCTACACGTCCTTGTTGTAATCTGACTGTGTGTGTGCCAATTTGGCAAGGTCTCTATAGAAATAATGTGTCTAATCTAAAGAGAGTTCCTGGTTAAATAAAGATCAAATAAATTGTCGTTGGTTATACACTGCTTCTACCTGCTGCACGGGCTGTGTCAATCGATTTCCCCCAAACCAGCTCATCCTGCTTTAGTTTCTTTGTTACCATACTTGCCTGTGGCATCTCTTGCCTTGTGCATTTTGTGTATCTCCTGTTTCATACAATAGACATGATTCTGTTGGGCTTTGCTATCGATAGCCCTTTGGGCTCCAAATTGAAACTCCCACAGTTGCCTGGACTCACTGGGGAGCACCACTAGGAGCAGAACCTATTCTGCAAAATACAAACTCATAACCAATTATGAAAAATAACAGATTGTCCTCTGATATAGTTTTCTTTGACATAATCAATAATGAATGAATACGAGTGTTTGGCTGCGTGCTGTAAAATGGGAGAGCCATAACCATTACTTCCATTTCTTTAATGTGTCTTTTCAGTAATGAGCATAATAGCTACAGCACTTTTCTAACGAGTACTAAAACCACCAGAGGCATTATTGAAGCAGGGAATAATAACAAGTTGATATTGTAGTTACAACAATTATAGGAATACAAAGGGCTATTATTCTGCTAGGCCATATAGTCATTGAAGGTAGAAACAGTTTAATTGGTTTCTACAGTAAATGACACATCAGTGGTCTAATTCATTACAGGTATTTCTCCAACATTTTTATCAACAGCACATCCTCTATCCCCCTGCCACGCTCTGAATCCCAGGCTACAGTTCTCTTTTGTCCTCCTCCTCTCAACTCTTCATGTGTGCAGCCGGATGGAGCAGTGCTTATTACCGCAGATCTCACTGTGATTGGACCTGCCCTGCTCCACCAGGGGGACCCAAATACTGTAAGCGTGGGCCTTGCCTCACCTGCTAAGCCCCAGTGACCTTGGAGTGAGGTGCAGCGCCCGTCGAATGGACAATCTGAGGCGGGGAGGGAGCCGGGCATACAAACAGTCCATTACCATCTATAATGTTGGCTTTCTGCTGTGCCTATCCAGAAACCTTGCAGCTCTACCATCTTCTTTCATTTCATCCTGCCAGGGAGGGGGGGGGGGGATCTCTCTCCCTGTGTCTGTGCAATCTGGCCAAAGAGGAAGAGACCAGAGTACATGAATAAAGGGACTGATTTGCCCCAGGCAAAGCTGAAATTGGTCCATTACGGGGCTCCATTTGAGATCAGTGTGGGAGGGAGTGGCAAATCCAAGCACTGAAGGGTTTCCATTTTTTGCTTTCTTTTGTCTCTTCCCTTTGCACTCTGGGTAGTATACTGTATGTTACAGCAAATACTGTGACCTCCAAGCATAAAGACAAAGTATGAAATATGTTTAACTATTAAATAAGGTGAAATATGAACTCTTAACTCTTGAATGCAGATGTATGACCTTGTATAGATCCTTCTTATTAATAGCCACCTTTAGGACTCATAAACGATTTTCAAATTGTACCATGTAGGACAATATCACTTTAATCAGTTTTAACCCTATTCACTTTATAAACTTAAGTATAAAAGAGGAACATAGCAGGTATTATTATCTAAAATTGAATATATGAAATTGCTGTTGATAGTGCATTCAGCTCTGACTGGCCATGATTATAGAGATGGATCACCTCTTATATCAAGCAAAAATGATTTCATTACTGCACTATGAGCTTTTCCCGTAAGTAAGCCCGGCCCGGCACTAGCTATCTCTGGTAATGCTGAGCACCATACAATCAGGCAGCATTGTAGTTGGAGTGGGACCCTCTCCTGCATGATCATTAGGCAAATGGAGATGCAGCATCGGAGAGCATGCTGTGTTATTTGCTGTGATTTTTCTTCGTTTCACAGACCTAGAAAAAGTGTCATGCTATATTATCTTTGCCGCTGTGTTATCGTCTCTGAAATGTTAAGTTTTACTCTCCCTTTAATGACAACTACAAAGTGTTGTAGTGTGAATCTTCCTGGATACGCATGGAAACCAGTTTGTGCTTCAGTACGAGAGAAAGCTTGACAAACCACATGAATTGTGTGAAATACTAGTTTTCTGCTCTAACTTTCTGAAAGATGATAACCTTGAGAAGAAAGAGCAGAGCAAGATGCAGGCAAACCTCTCAACTCCAAGACGTTGTCTGCTAAAATTATAGGGGCCATCCTCAACAATGACTGCACCGAGGTAAACAGAATTAATCAAGATTACTGGACAGGATAGCTTGAAGGTGGCTCACTATAGGGAGAGAGAAAGGCTGGTACTCCGCAATAGTCATGAGCTTAGTGCAGCTCAGATAATAGGTGATTTATAGGAGCCATTAATAGTGAGAGGCAGCCCACACATCTCATTACACAAGTTAGATTGTTTACAGTTGGTAAAAAAAGCTGTGCCTCTGCTGTTATGCACGAGGATATGCAATTATGAGTTCTGCTTTATATAAAAGGACAAACTGATGCAACCAATGAAAACCTAAACATATCATTCAGAGAGAGAAAATATGAAATATTGCAAAAAAGGGCAGCATGGCATCATACTATGACTTGGCTTAAGTCATACTGCCTCAAAATTTCCACCCCCATGTTTGATCATGTTTATTGTCTTCAGCCATCTGCAGCTGATAACCCTTGACTGAACAAGCTGTTAGTTATCCCATGAGGGAGTGTGGTGAAATATCCCCACTTGTTCAGAAATGACTTCACTGTGAGAAGGCACTACTGCGGGCCATCCAACAGAAAGAGTCAAAAATCTACTCAGATGTCAAAAACCGTACCTTGATTTCTTTAAATTAGAAGTAGAAGCAGCTTGTCCGGCGACATTGCTCCTGAGGCTCTGTTGCTCTGTGACGTACTGCTTTACTACTTCAGATTTTGCCACCAGGAATCCCAGCAGTGACAAAGGAAAACTACAGCAAACGTATGGACTTGTGCAACTGAATCTAACCCTTGTGAGGAAAAAAATATACAGAAGCCAAAAGATCAATCTTATAAAGGGGAATACCCAAGAGGGAACAGCAGCATCAGCAGGTCTGACACTGTTGTTTCCACCAGCTGGATATATTCTTGTGACATTTAAGGGAATTAGGTGGTCTTAGGAAAAATGACAACCGCATTGTCTCTGTTAAAGAGCTTAGCAAAGACACGGGCAATTTGTATAGTTCTCACACGAGCTTTGAAGACACAAAGGAACATCTTTGCTCGTCTGGAAGCACTTAACAGTAAGTGCACCACTAGTTGCCATGACATGGGGCTCATCATTTCTCTCTTGCTTCATCGATGTCAGGTTTACCAACACAGGCTGCTGTGTCTTTGAGAAATGACGTTAAAATAAAAACTAATACTAAATAATTAGTGTACTAAAGAATGTTAATTAATAAAAAAACATATATGACCAAATTAATGATATGCACTGGGATTTCTTCAGCAAAAGCTTTCATCTTCAGATATTATGTTGAGCCGCTAAGTTTTACTCAAAATCAAATTTCCTTAATTTCTGTCTAATTGGACTACTCACAGCATCCTCCAGCTCCCTCCAGATGTCTGCTTGTTCCTCAATAAATCTCCTCCTAAATTGGCCTGATTTTTCAGGTGTGTGTGTGTGTGTGTGTGTGTGTGTGTGTGTGTGTGTGTGTGTGTGTGTGTGTGTGTGTGTGTGTGTGTGTGTGTGTGAGTGTGTGAGAGAGAGAGGCTGCCCTGTTCTGCCCTTCAGCTGTGGGCCAACGGTCCAGACTGATTAGGCAAAGGGAAACCAACTGCCAGCACTACTTCATCCACTGTCAGGTGTTGACAACCTGCATAAACAGTGAGTGAAAAGTGTGGCTCAAACTGAGGGGGCAAAAGCCAGCATGAATGATCTGAAGAGTCACTCAGATAAGAAGAAGTTTGACTTTTTTTGAAAGTGAAGGGGAAAACACTTGGTTGAGGACATTTACGTCCAGGAGGAGGATGAAGAGCAACTTGAGGTTACTTCTCCTTTCCTGTAACCCCTGTTCTTTAATACTATTAGTGAGAGGTTGCCATTGCTCAAGTTAAAGAAGAAAAAGTTACAATTTCGAAGATCTGTTTCGTTTCAATCTGGCAGCACCCATGGCGATAAGCTGTAATTGCAGCTCTGTTTTTAGGGTCTCACTTTCATTTGTTTTTGAAGTTTCATAGTCTTTAGTCTTTGCTATTTTCTTTTTTTTGTTCAGCCATAGTAACCTTTTACTCACAACGCTACCAGAGGCTAGAAAAAACAGTACGCCGCTTCACACAAAGGTGAGTTGAAGAGCGAGTCTGTTGCGTTTGCTCCGCCCACCTTCTCTGGCGGACCAACCACTGCTAGGTGATGGTAACTGTGCGCCACTTGCGATTTTTCCTGGGAATGTCACCACAGACACCCGGGTGGTAATCCTGTAAATGCAAGGGCTTTGGTCAGTGGACCATAGGCTCAATCACTATTGTTACCTCATTCTGGTAACAAAGATCTTTTCTCTATTTAAATCCAAATTTAGTTTGAAAAACTGCCTGTATTTTCTTTTATCACTTTTTACCAAAATAAAGTATCCCGTTTTCTTTTTTCTGTAGAAAATTTCCTTGAAAAAAGCACATGAACTGATGTAGTTTGCAACAATAGAGTGCGTTATGATTTATGCAAATCAATTGAATCCACTGTAAAGAGTAAGCCTATTTTGGATGACTGACACAAATATGATTGGTCTATTAGCCTATCAGTCATGCTATTAAGGTCTGCCGTTATGAATCAGGCTTGATGGTTTGTGATTGGAGAGTAAAGCATATTGAGTTCATTAGCCCCTACGGTTCTCAGCAGATCTGTCCAGATCCAAATCAATGAGCTCCACTTTTTAAAAAGGACTATAACATCTCTGAGCTTTGGAGCGGCAAGGTCAACGCAATGCCAACTCCCCCCTTAAATTGCTTGAGATTGACTGCTAACAGAACCGGGCGGCTTCACCTGGTATCAAACAGTTTGGATCCTCGCACTGTTTCACAGCATCAAGCAGTCTCGCTCACACACACAGCTGCAAACATAAATTATTTAACAAGGCAAGGTATAGTGATCTGTAGTAATGTAGAAGGCCTCAGGTCTTTATGTACATAGCCGGGGACAATAAACCCAGAGCATCCTATGCTATCCTGTAATTATGCATGCAGACACTAATTTCCCACAAGGGAGAACATTGTGTAACTGGGCTATCTCTCTTGCCCCTTTAGTGCTATGACAAAACAGGGAGAAAATGGCCACACACACACACACACACACACACACACACACACACACACACACACACACACACACAACACACACACACACACACACACACACACACACACACACACACACACACACACACACACACACACAAAACCAGAGGAGTGCTGCCCTCCAGGCATATCTCCATCAGTACACAGAAAAATGTCATTATGGTGAAACAAATGTGTCCTCAGCAGCAAATCAGCCTCAGTAGAAGGTGCTCTTTTATGAACGTCTGGACAGTATTAAATTACACAGAAACCGACACTGCCGCTTAGTCCACCAGTGGTTCTGGATGAGCCTCTTGATGTGTCTTGAAAGCCATAACAAGCTCTAAAACTCGTTTGGTCTGTAAAATGTGCTTTTGATGGTTTCCCTGAGAAACAGCGCGCGGCTCGCAGAGCAGGTCTGTATTTTCTCAGAAGTGGTTTGCCATGCCTGACATGATCCTATTTTGAATGGTCCTCTGTGGTAATAAGGTCATTTGTCTTGTGCAAAGGAGAGAGGATCTATAGTTGTCATACTCTGAGCTGGAGATAAATGTGAAAGGCTAAGACTTTGCCAGTGAAAATAATTTATGCAGTCAAGTCTTTCCTCTCTCAGCTACAGTTTAAACAAAAAAAAAAAAAACCTCAGTGTCTGGAAACAAAAAGGATGCAATTAAAACCACGGAATTGAACGCAGATGTCTGTTATTCAGTTACTTATTGATCTTCTGGATAACAATATTCATGCAACACTTTAATCAAATACATTTCTGAATTTTCTCCATGCTCTTTTGCGGAGCACGTTATTGCCCTCTTTAATTGTCATGTTGTATTTCGACCCTGACATTACCAATATGGGGGCAGATACAGAACTTTTGAGCTGAAATGAAAATAGACATTTCTACATGGATTGTGCACCAATTTTGCACCAATATGACTAAACAAAGGTACTTAGAAGGCTGCTTTTTAAACAAATAACTTTATTAAAGACTATTTAACATTATTATACATACAATGTATTACATTGTCAACCAATTCTAGAAATTAACACAGATAATAAAAAACAAAAATAAATAGCTATGTTGAACTGTATGTTCAGTATCAGTCATTTGCTCACCATTTAAAGGGCAACATTTAACCACCCCAAGCATTGTTTTCTGCATTATATATTCTATAAAAAAAAAGTTTTCATATCAGACAGCATATCTGCCACTACCGATAGACATGAAACTAAAAGCGTGGCTCTCCAAAGCGAAATCCAAACCGACCAAGCACAAGATTTCATGATACTGTATATATACATATACATTTGTTTTCCTCGATTCGTTTGGTCGGAATTGGTGGTGTAGCTGGTAAAATAACAGAAAAGAAAAAAGAAAAGAAAATACATGTAATGATCTGTGAGTACGCCTATTAGCAATATATGCTTTCCACACAAAACCACATGACTAATGGTTTCCTGTGCTTCTCCTCTTCCACTATGCGATGTAAAAGGCAGGCGATTCAAAAATGCTCTCTTTTTTATTCTTAATGCTCTTCTTCCTCTAATACCAAAGTGCACGTTAAAAACAAAATGGGTTGTTCAGCCACTGCTGCTAATACCTCCTCCATCACTCTTGTTTAGTAAATAGCTTAGCTCCTCCACCATACTATTGCTTTTGTGGTCTACCTTGCTGCTGGAGTTATGAATAGACTCACCGGGGTCCGACCCTGCAGGCTGGCTCAGCTACAAAGCATTTCTTCACCCGGCTGTTTATCGTCACACAGTCAAATTCCTCACTGCAGTTTGTTTCATGTTAGAATTTTCTTGGATCAGGCAGGAATGAGTGTTTTCACAGCTATAGTGGGAATCCGATTATCATACAGGGATCACAGTCGTCATGGAAACCAAGGATGGTGCATGGTGTTAAGCCACCCCTTACACATCCCAGAACATTGGGAATTAGTGTGAAAATTCAGCTCCCTTAAAATAAAGATGTGACAAGTTCCGTCTTTCATATTAGGCACATTCTCAAGCAGCTGACCATATTTAGTTTTTGAAGGCTGCCTGTGTGGTAGGAATTCAACCTGTTCTTTTATAAAACAGTACTTTATCACATACTTTCTCATAATGTATGCATATATCAACACAAAGCACCAAATATCCCATTATCAAAGATGCAGTGGCTACTAATACACAGAGGATTCATCTATACTCTCATTTTAAATACTTTTAACAGGGACTGAGACTGAGTGACTTGGCTCAATGTCATTTTCTGATATTTAAGAGAAGTTCATTGGCTTTGAATGGGCTGAGGTACTATAAATAAATAGATTGAAATGAATTACACACTTCAAGTAAACTATCATAAAATGTTGATATAATCCAGCCTGGAGGTGGAAGCAACAGCTTGACAGACATTTTCTGATCATTTTATTTTGTGTGTTGCACTCTGCCTATTAATGTCTTTGGAACATTTGGACAAGAACAGGCTGTAACAGCTGTTGCTGTGAGGACATACTGTAGGACAAACAACCAGATTCATGTTAGGGTACCTTTATCAAGCTCTTGTCACCAATTTACACCACATGTTTCTTAATACAAAAATAATCTGCTTACAATTGAGCAGATTTTGGCCAAATTAGAAAAAATATAGACAGCTGCAAGCACAGCATGGCGAAGATAACACATGCATGCGAGAACAACAGCAATTTTTTAAAACCAAAAATATGGAATTATATTTGTTATTGCCTCGTTGCCTTGTTATTTCCCCATCAAGGCCATGGTGTCTATGGATATATATTGGGGGGTGGCAGTAGCTCAGTCCATAGGGAGTTGGGTTTGAAACCGGAGGGTTGCTGATTCAAGTCCCTGTATGGACCAAAGTAAGTGTGGATTGGTAGCTGGAGAAATGCCAGTTCACCTCCTGGGCACTGCTAAGGTGCTCTTGAGCAAGGCACACAAGCCCACTCAGTCTGACGTCTCTCCATTTGTGCATGAATGGTCCTGAGCAAGTGTGTGTGTATTTCAGGCCTACGTGTAGTGATTTCTAACAAAACAGAGTGTAAATTGTAATTTCCCTGCTGGGGATCAATAAAAAATAGATATAGTGGACTTTTACTGTAACTGAATCTTTATTGTTTCATCATTTTTCATAAAGCGTGTGTCCATGTTTACCACAGAACTAACAAAATGAGTTACTGAACTGGTGTCTGGTGTAGAGCTGATACCATGAGGCAATCGATTGATTAGTTGATAATCCACTAATCACTTAAGGAAAAAAAAAAAAAAAGACAAAAAAAAAAATCACGTGTTCTGGCTTCTCATATGTGAATATTTGCTGGTTTTCTAAGTCTTTTGTGATAGAAAATGTAATACCTTTGGATTTTTGGACTGCTGGTCGGACGCCAAATTAATGAATCGAGAAAAAAATCTACAGATGGATCCATAATGGAAATAATTGTTAGCGGCTGGATGTAAGCATAGCAATACAACACAATTTGTGGCATTGAACATCGGTTTGATTATTTTACAAGTGGTTATTACGTATACATTTTGCAATATTCAATACTGCCCAGATATAGAAAAAAATTACTTCTAATGTCAGAAATTTGAAAATATTCAAAAAGTAGAACATCTGCAAACATCAGAAGTTTTGTGAGAATCTCGTCTGACTTAGCAGTGGAAGAAGAATAAAGACTCTGAGAAAGTCTGAGGGACTCGCTCATCTTTCTGGAAGAGTCGTCCAGAAAAGATGGAAACAATGCTGTGAAGAGGAGATAAATGAAGCCAGAGTGTCTCGGCCACACCAGGAGAGGACAGCCATCTGTGAACTCATGCTGCAAAAAGCTTCTCTTATTACAACCCCTCCTAAAAAGTTTGTTTTACACCTCTCCATCTCCATCTTTTTTTGTCTTCCTCCTGTCATGCGTCATCTACTCTTCCTCTCTGTCCTTGCCGTCTGCATTTTCTTGACAAAACAGGTGTAATATTAATCCGGTGTGGCTCGAGACTTAATTAGAGCTTGTCGCAGCTCTAATTTATACCAGTTTATGAATGTGGATGGCCATCCTGTTCATTTCCCTCTCATGACATTCCTTGTTTATAAATTGAAATAAACAGACTATGCCTGAAAGTGATCTAGTTTAGATTTCCACACTCTGTTGTCAGTATCACTAATTACACTAAAACACATCAGTTATGGACACAACCATCCATTATTGCCGGGCGACAGAAAAGGCAGAAATTGTTAAAGCGTACACGACACTGCCAGAGAAAATCACAACATGATGATGCACAATGCATTTAATCATTAGAAAGACAGTGAATGTCCAAGTCGGTCATTCAGTGCAGAGCAATGCTCTGCTGGGTGGTAGACCCTGAACCCTCAAAACCCACCCGCCTGCACAGCTCTGCCTCGGGGCCACAAACAGCTCCCGACTCACTCTGGTAAACACAGCAACGCACAATATGCCCGTGCACACTAACAAAAGACATGACTCTGAGCGCTGTCACCACTCATCATGCTGACACAAAAGAGGATGCAGCTCAGATACTGTGTGAGTGGTATAATAATATGCACACAGACATGATAGGATATTTTCTGGATGTTCAGAGACAAACAGGCAAGGTTGAATGGGATCAATGCGGGAATCAATACAGGGGAGCCTGGTGAGCATTAAAAGCACAGAGGAGCTGGGCATTTTAAGAGCCATAACGACCCGACAAAGCAAGGTCCTTGACCAGCAGAAGTGGCCGACCTCATGGCCTTGTGAAGGAGCAGGAGCTGATAAAAGCAAGTCATAGGAGGAGATAAATCTCTGAGAATCACAGAGAGTGATGCTGACCAGTTTGCTGCCATTTGAAGCAACATGTTTTTGTAGAGACACACAAAAGAAGACAGAAATGTGTGGATATGTAAGTATATGAACTGGCTGGCACCACACACTGCGCTCTAAGGTTAGATTCCCCTCCTTAGTGCCAGTCAAGCTTACTGGAGCGTGATGTGGGGCTGGATTGATTGATGGACTAAAGGGGGAAAAGTAGGTGGGGTAAGAGACGTGCGCAGGAGAGAAACCGACGTTAGACACTGTCGCTGATCTGAGTGCCTCAAGGGCCGTAATTCAGCTCACTAAAAGCTCTTAAACCTTCAGCTCCAGACGGAGGAAACATGGCAAAAATAACATTACTGACATTGCTTTCTTTTTTCCAATTACAGAGCCATTGTAAAAACTGACCTCATCCACTTTTCTTTTCAGTGTCTGCGTTGAATTAATTTTTGTCACTTATGATGCATGCACATTTTCACTGATTGTTTGCAAAACAAGTGAGAAGATTGTTATTACATAAATCAGTATCCAGTAGCAATTTCAAACTCCTGGACTTTTTGGACATTGGACAGAATAACAATTGGTGCGATTAGTGATGAAAGACTTGTAATAATACTTGTCATTTTCTGTGAATAGAAGAATTGACTTCTGAAACTGCTTCTGATAGTACAATAATCGTCAAGGATAAGGCTGGCAATATTTCCTATTGTCAACAAATCCCAATAAAAGACCAAAATCCAACAATGTGTTAGTCCATCTCTCAATACTGAACCCCATGTTTTTTCCTGACTAACAGCTTTTACTCAAACAGAAGTAAATAGCATGTGTCTGGGACTATTTGCAGCCAAGGAAATAGCGTACATGCCCATCACTATTTTCCAGAGCTCAATGTGACATCTTTAAATGGTTTGTTTGTTACGACAAAAAATCCAAAACCTATAGATATTCAATTTAAAATGATACAAAACAGAAAAAAACATTCACATTTGAGAAGCTATAACCAGCAAATGTTTGCGTTTTTTTTCCCGATAAATAAATAGTCTAAAATAGTTTCAAGTTTTTGTTTGCTTTGTTTTTCGACTTATTGTTTCAGCACTAAATAAATCCTGAGTGAGTACATATGAGATGAAAAAGAATAATCAGAGAATAATCAGGATCCATGTATCCAGGGACGTCGTTAGGCCTATTTTATGGGGGCTGAAGCTACCCCAAAATGTTCCTAAGCCCCCCCCAAATAATAATAAGAAAAAAATAATTAGATTTTTATTTTTTTTTTACAGTGCACTCTGTATCACTCACTACGTGGAATCAATCTTCCTTCACCATTCATCTGTTGCTGTCGTCGTGCACTGCACGACGACAGCATGTTGCCTGTTTCGTCATGTGGGCTACCTTTTTGAGTGCAGCGGTACTGAGAACATTATATTTCACACAATTTAAGCTCTTTTTTAAAAAATGAAATAGGATTAGTCCAACGAATCGTTCGGTTTGTAATGCGCACCTAACCGAAAGCCTCGTACCGGACGGTTCAATATGAATACGTGTATCGTTACAACCCTAGTAATTAAATAGTCTTATTTTGACCTGCAACTTGTCTAATAGAGAGAGGAATTAGGTATGGTATTACTTTACCACACATTTACACGGGCAGATAGATAGCAGTTAAGTCTTAGCCTACAGAATAACTCAGCAGGAGCTCAGTCTGGCCTAAATAAATCCCCCCCATGCAGCTTTGATGTATCTAAAAGCTAACTTTAGAGTTTGTAAGTAAGCTTTTGCAAGGGAAAGTTTTGTATAGCCTCGGGGCTAAGCCCCCCCCTGTCTTTCAATCCTAGTGACGTCCCTGCATGTATCAAAATACTGTATATAAAAAGTAACAAAAATGAAGATGCAGTTGCACGGTAACAACAATCAGCTCAGTGCAGGGATGAACAGAAAGGTTTCTTTTTTAAACGGAAAATACATAAAAATGCAAAATACCAGTCTGCAGTTGTAGACAGTAAAAGTAGTTTATCTCGGTCCCTGCACTCACTCCCTACAGACATTTTAGTACCAATGTTAAACTCTGACCACGCAGTGACTATTGGTGGAAACTGTAAATCAGACAGAGTCATTAGTGAATGTCAAACTCAAGCCACCATAATCCAGCAGCTCATTCTCTGTGGGAACTGCGCTCTGTCTCTCTGTGCATCCTGGGTAATTTGTTTCTCCAGGGGGTTTATCGTATCAGGAGCCAGAGAGGTTATTTGTACTGACAGTTATGGCACAGCTAGGGGAAGGAGAGGGAGGGCTGGGTTTGGTGAATAGAGAAAAACTTTATTCACACTACGTGGAGGATACATTTTTGAAAGTTTAGTAATATAATTTTGAATTCCAAGTTGTGTTGTTCTAAAACAGTAATCTGGTTACCACAGCCTCTCTCAACTTCTGCCAGTAAACTTCCTGGGATCTTGACTTTTCTTTCCTTTCATAAGCAAGCAGCCTTGTGAGAGATGATAGACGCTGTTTAACATGATACATCACCGGTTTTTCACACCGGGGTGGTCTCAGGTAATGTGCATTCTTAATGTGCAAGAGTGGATTTTGTTAATTTGGCTTCAAATTTCCAGAAACAACTCATTCCCCCCCAAAAAAAAAATTCAGTCACGACTTTTGGCAGTGGGTGAAGGTGATGACAGATGAATAATGCATGAGCTCAATGTGCTCCCATTAATCACAGTAATCTCACACATTGCTATATCTCCCCCCAACGCGCGCACACACACCTCCACCGTTCTCCTTTTGTCTGAGAGCAGGTGATGAGAAACTGGATCAAGACATTAGAAAGCAAGAGATAAAGAAAATGAAGAGTAGGTATTACTGCGCTGCCCAAACATTTTACTTTTCGTTTCTCTGCTCGCTTTATCCTGACTTTCTCGAAATAATCACAATGTGCTTGTGTTTGGGGGGGCGCGCAACACTCCAAAGGAAATGCAAAGGCACTGATTGCATTTCATCAAGCTTTTTCAAAACTGGCTTTTTTGCAAGTCCTCACCAAACGAATGCAGGGAAAAAGGTGAATTTACACACACACACAGAAGCCCTTTGCATGACCCACTTGCCTCTCTATTTCTTCTCTGCACTCAGCAGGAAGAGGAAGAAACTTGAAAAGCTTTGAAATGTATCCGCGATGCTGCTTCTTTCTCCCTCAGCCCTGCATCATGACTTCATAAATCAAAATTTTGCACATGAATACAGCCTTCATTTGGGTGTGTATATATGTCTGTGCACTGCAACCATAAGCCCTGTGAGACACATCTGTAAGGGGATCTATTTCACCCATAGTGGACCTCCTCAATAGGGTATCTGATAATATACTCCCAAGTGGACATCTAAGATCAGTGATTACCCTCCATTTACTGCAACCTGCTCTCCTTCAGGGCATGTTGATGCATCTAAGGGCAGAGTTTGGAGAAAATGCCTGATTTGAAGATAACCTCCTGGCTTTTTACGTCCTATGGAAGCCTTTTAACATAATGGATCCTTTAATTGCAGTAAACTGGGATTGACTGAAAGGTTACAGAGAGATTGTGACAACAATGACCCTGGTAAATAGAAGGAAACAGCTGGAAATCACTTTTCTTTTAGAGTAACCTGCAGCATGAGCACAAAGGCTGTCGTTTGTTTTTGTTGTTACAGTGGATGGCAGTGTGAAAATCAAAGATTTTAATCAACAGTAACCAACAGGAGAGGAGGTGGGATAAGCCTAAAATTGGTTTTCGTTCACCAAAAAGGAAGGTCAGTTAACAGGCACATACTGTCCGCAGTAACAGGATCCTGGTGGGCCAGGGTCAGTGATCTCTACACAATTCTTTATCTATATAAATGTATATTTCTTTGTGTACCTCGTAATTCAGTATTTTAGGTCCTCATTATTTTGGGTGTGGTCAGATTCATACATTCAAACAAAAGAGTGTAGGTCAACATAGATTCATGCAAACAAACTGACATTATTTATTCAGAAACCAATTACCTATGGTCCTAGGCTAACATATCAATACATACTGTATATTACATGTATGTTTTGATAGTACAAGTTGCCGCAATGTTGTGTATGCAATGCTGTACTGATCAGCAGTGTTGTCAGTCTATGTTTGTGTTCAATATATTTTTTCATCGGTAGTTGTAAAAAAACAAGTCTACATAGTGCTATCATCCCATGGGCATGGTACTTGGTTTATATTCCCATGCAAGCTCTCTCTTTTTAAGGTCCCATATCATTGTCATTTTCAGGTTCATATTTCTATTTTGGATTTATAGTAGAACATGTTTACATGCTAGAAAAAGAAGAACATTATTTTTCTCATACTGTCTGTATTCACCCTCTGTCTGAATCGCTCCGTTTTAGCGGCTGTCTCTTTAAGCCCCCCTCCTGAAAAAGCCAAGTCTGCTCTTATTGGTCAGTGCTTCCGGGTCTTCCACATCTGCGCTCTCAGTGTCTGTGCACGGTCATTGCAGCCGAGGAATGACTATGATCACACTGTAGCAGCACTTTCAACTTTTATATGGTGTAGTTGTGACATCACAACCGTACGAAAATCCTGACGGCTCGTTTAAAGGCACAGTTTCTGAATATGGGCTGTTTGCATTTCTCTGAGTGTTTTTGATATTTTCAAAGTATTTACATAGCACCTCAACCTGCCTTATAATAAAAAAGAGATGCCAATTTTACTTTTTAGAATATGTGACCTTTAAGATTGACCACAGTATAAGAGTTATAAATTCATCCTTGCATACTTTTCTTGTCTTATAATAATCTACATTTGCACTTGGCTCTGATTATATCGAAATGCAGGATATTTTCTGATGATAATTTTTCTGATTAAGGAAGGACTGTCTCTCCATTAATTTGAGCTTTGATAGGGTTGAGGGCTGAACATTTTCCATCACTGATTTATTATAGCTGAAGCACATCAAACCAGGTGATGCAAAGCAAGCGATTCGATAATTTATGAAGAGAAATAGGATAGTTTCAGCAAAATATGTAATTATTTTCTGAACCATGACACACAAGAGGGATGATCATGAACCTACTTCTAAAAAAACATTTCTTCATTCGTCCTTATTTTTTTCTTTTTTCATTACTTTTATTTCATATTCTGTTAACCACAAAACAAGGCTATTGAAAAACCAGTTGCTTGTTGCTATGCAACAATTAAATATTTTGAAGTAGTTTGAAGTAGGTTACTCTCAAGTTTCCTTTTACCTTTCAGTAACCTGTGCACCAGTGCTGGAAATAATTTTCACTTTCTTGGCGCTATCAGCGTTTCCCCCTTTCCTCTGTAAATAGAGGTCTCTGGTAAATATGCAGCCTTCTGTGGAGTCACGGATGTAGTAATAAAAAGTAGCTCTTCTCTTCTGCTCTGATGGCAGCAGACAGCACACTGATTTACACAGCGCAGTGACAAGGACGACAGCCGCAGCGCACCGAGATGGGAAATATATCCTCGCTCTATCCCCGAAGCCAACCTCCTTCCTTCATTCCTTTTTTCCACTTTTAGCCCAATTCACACCAACTCTCTCTTCATGTGCCATCAGTGTTCCTGTTGCCCGACATCAGGGCTCCTCTGCTAGAAGTAGGGTTTATTGATAGAGTGTAGACTTGAGGAGGAACCAACTACCTTCCAGAGTTGGCCTCTGTTCAGGTCAGAAGGGGAAAGTACATGTGTGAACTATCCAGCACTGTCTGCTTGACACAAGAAAATTAACTTGCAGTGACTGGCAGTTCGAATGCTGTCACACATGCCCTGTTTTCACACTGGGACAGTCCCCAGTTTATTAGCTCTGGCCAACACACAGCCTACAAGGACAAGGACATCTCAGATGAGAGAAAGATGACCACACCTTAGTTTTATCACGCTGACAGTTGACGAGGAAAAAGCAGCAAGGCAGGGCAAAGGGGAAGGGACTGAATGGATGGATGCCTCCCAGTTCATGACAGTGCCGAGCCGAACAAACACAGGATGTGTTCGCCCTGTTTCCAGACTGTGTTATTAACACACTAGTGGAAAACACTTAACTCATGCCTATTCAATTATGCTAATGCATACATATACAAATGACCCTGCTTAGTTATTAGCTGTCTCAATTAGGGGGCATGTGTATGGGGGTTCAGAAGAGAGAGAGAGAAGTGGCAGGTGGTTTGCTGTCCACTGGTGATAACAGAAGCCTTAGGACAAGACTTGTGCAGCTTTTATTGTTTGTTTTATTGTCGGGTTGCAGGGAGGAGGAGGGGGCCAGATATCCTCTGTACTTACACCGAGGCACAAAATCAATGTCATGCTGAGCCCGTGTTTGCATATTTGTGTGGATGTGTTTGTGAAAAAAACGTGGCTCTTATCTTTCCAGCTTCTCTTAGTGTATCAATGCAGCAACCAGGCTCTGAGTGGCCACATCCAACATTTCCTGTAAGCGCCACCACCAAATATCAGAGAGCAAGACTACAGTGAACAGCCCTTACAGAAATAAAACGTTTTCACGTCTGATTTCGCACCCTCTTACTGTGTTAAACCGTTATCACACACGAGATGTAAGATACATCTAATTAATTTATGACACAGCCCTAGTTATTTTAAATACATTATTGTATCGAGGAGTGTAATTATACAGTAAATCTGAATCATGGGGCTCTGTTTTTAAAATGCTTTTGCACTTATATACATATTAAAATCAATAAAACGGATCAGCCAAGCCATAACTGACGCATACATCCCCTTTATTACAGCCAAAGCAGATTAATCACAATGATTTGTAGTGTGAAGCATGCATTGCTATTTGATAGAATGTTTGTCTTAGGTATGATGCACTAATACTGAGCAGGGAAAAGCTACGGATTTGTAGTCGTGCACCAAGTGAACTAATGTGCCAATCTGCAATGTCATCAAATGCTGAGTGAGAGAGCCCAAGGGGTGTGTTTTCGAAGTAAAGTTTCCATTAGGTAGTGGTGGTTTTACTGAAATATAGCAGTTTTTAGATATATAAATCACAAATGTAACAAACAACTACATCTACTTTTGGGAAATTCATATCGTCACATTCCCCCGAATCCCACCCGCTCTGGTTCCCTATGGGGAGTGACGAGGTCAGAGCCTAGACGCAAAAATACCATGTTCATTTCACATGGCTGACATAAATAAATAAAAATGAGTCCATAGTTTCAATTTGTTTTTTAGGTGTTTGATACTTTTTACCATGTCTGCTTTCTCAAAAAAGTGTTATTCTTTGTGTGTTTGCCTGATTTACTTCTATAGTTATTTCCTTCTTTTCTGATGAATCTAATATACCTATATCTACATATTCAACGTCTTTCTCTATCTGGAACACCTGGGACAACAGTTGAAATAAGTTCAGGACTTTATCATTCTCACCCTGATAAGTTATATTTTTATGTAAGAATGTTATACATAAACCAAACGACAAAAAAGTGGACTGTCTTTAATGAACTCAAATTTAAGCTGCTAAAATAACTACGTTGCAGGCAAACAGAATGCTCAAGGGAACTAAATGCACTGTGGCAAAGAAGCACACACCTTGTTTGTTAGCGTTACAAATTTGGCCAACTTTTGTAATTATTTAGCCAGGCTACCTGGTTGAGTGCTGAGCAATGTGGACTTAAATAACAGTGGGTATTGGTTCGTAAACACAAATAGAGTACAGCTAATAAATAACCAAACACTGCTGTGCCTGCTCCTCAGCTACAGTGCCTTCTGCAACCAAAATGTGTAACATGTCAGTCCCCATCATATATATAATCTAATCACCATATGAATATTCTTTACAAACAAGACAATATCCTCCATAATGTATCTGCTTTGACATCTCATTATATTTGCCGTCCTGAAGTCTCCATTTCTGTCTGATCCTCGGCTATATGGACTATTGGTGCTGTCCACAAGAGGTGGTGCTGAAATGTCACCTCGCTCCCTCTGTACAGGAGCACTGTCCATGGTCCTGAATCAGCGCTGCATGACTGAAGCACAGAGGCTGTCCCCACAGAGGGGAAAAAAATATGATTTTTGCTGGCTGGGTTACTGGGTGGAGCAGCTTGGACATCGTATCAGCTGGGTCTGTCTGTAATAGGCAAACAAGCCAGAGTCTCAGCAGGCAGGGAGCTCCACGCCCTGTTTGCTTCAGAGCTGTCACATGGGACAGCGTCATCCACAAAGGGATGGGGGTGCTGGCGGCCTGAATACATCCCTTAGATGGATATAAAACATGACAGTGGTTGGGGCTAGATGGAATATTGCCTATTTTGAGGAGAATTATCTCAGTAACTTGTTTTGCTCAACTTTGTGTCTTAGGCAGACAGTTGCATTTGTAACACAAAAGTGAGTCTTCCAGCAATTAAAAGCATTTCCTGTCCTTTATGTCTGTGTTTTAACATTCAGTCCAACACATTTGGAATGTGCATTCAGCGGGATGTTGTGTGAAAAGAATGGCTGATACCTGCTCATGAGAGGCCAACCCCTCTCTGCCCTGTATTTCCCTGGAGTAGAAAAGCCAGCCAATCAGAGTGGATGAGGCAATGAGTCACGTAGAGAGTGCACTTCATCCAGTGGACCGAAAGGAGCTGACTGACGCTCTGGGCAAAGAACATTGTAACGTCAATGGATGGAGCGATCCGGTCAGAACAATTGCACACAACAACACCCTCATACAGGTAAAGCATGTACAGTATATTTACAAATACTATTCTTTTTGGGGAACAAATTAAACAGATTTAATCACAGTTGTATGGCTCTCTCTCTCTCTCTCTCTCTCTCTCTCTCTCTCTCTCTCTCTCTCTCTCTCTCTCTCTCTCTCTCTCTCTCTCTTTTTAAATAAGATTCATGAGGCAAGTCGTTACTCTCAAATGTTGCCACCCCTTAATATCTAACCAAACACCCACTGTAACACTGCAAGGTTGTGTGAAGGTCAACATTTGCCTAGATCCAAATCCACCTCAGGCTGAGCTGTGGTTAAGCTTCATAATAGTACAGCACAGTACAGTACTGTTTGTGTCACACAAGGCTTTACAGTCGCTAGATAAACAAAAACACTGTGTGAATGGGCTGTGTGAATGAGTGCTAGAGATGCTCATTAACTATTGATGCAATAGGAGATCTCACAGCTGGATACATATCACACACCATGGACACACACATGCAATACACACAGTAGTTGTTAAAGCAAATGACAATGCCAGTCGGCCCAATACTTCACAAGAAAATGATTTGAAAGATGGGCAGATTGTTCAGGTTTACTATGGGATGTACAGTACTAATCCCTTTTCCACAGAACAAAAAAGGTGCAGTGGATGTGAATGGGATTTAATGGACCTTGCAGGAGAATAAAGGATTCGAAAGGTGGTGGAAAAATGAAGTCAAAATGGAACAGAAATCCAACTGAATTAGTTTTGCGTCTGAAAGGACTGGAATACGCGTCTTGGCTTTCATGGCTTTCATGGCTTTCATGGCTTGTTCCAGTGTGAGACAATGGAATTAAATAGACAATGGCTATTTGAAGCTCCACAATCTAGCAACCTTCACCTCTTTCATGTTTCTAAATGAGAGAAGAAAAAAAAAGAAAAAAGTGCAAATGTTATTAAGAACAGAGAAGCTTTTGTTCAGCCTCCAGCCCTCTGGTCTGTTTGGTCTGTCATATTGTACGTCAGCATGCATAAAAGGAGGGAAGGATTGGAAGGAAGAGTGATTGACTAGTTAAATTCAGTTAAATCTGGGATAATGACAGATAAGGAATGACAAAGAGGAAATGACAAACAGCAGGAATGGCAGTGCAGCGATTCGATTAAAGTATCACTTCTCATTAAATGACAAAGAAAGCAAGCCCTGGGTTAGGAAGCTACGCTATCATACTATAGATACAACTGCTAAATACGGCATGTTTTTTCCTCTTTTCTGTAACGGAATAGCTGTCTCCTCGGACTGTACTGCTGCCACCACGGCCAAGCTGAGCCTGAGGAGCAGCCGTTGATCTGGAGCTCAGCCTAACCCTAGTGGTCGTGGGACCCGTGGGAGTGTGCTTCTCCCAGCCTGTCACTAATGCCATGGATCCCATCAGCTGTAGAGCCACACTCAGCCAGGTCACGCTCACAAATGTAGACGAACACAAATTGCTCACAAACAAAAATATTGTTCAAGCATACTGTACAAAACATGAGCCGCCACACCGAAAAACTGATTATTTGTGTTGAAATGGCAACTCCGATCTTTAGTAAGAACATTTAACACCACACTATTTGAGGGTGAAATGGAACTGTTGCAAAACAACAAGTGAGGAAAAACCAAAAAAGTCTTTCCACTCTTTCCAGTTTCTCCGAATTTGATCTGATCTTTGAAAAGTGAGTTTTTTTCCCCTTTCTGTAATCCCTGTCATTTTAAATGTGACATGCCCTGACATCTGTCATCCTGCAGTCAAAAATACACTACACCTCCTCCTCATCTTCCTTCTCCTGCTCTCTACGACCTGACTTTTCCAGTCACAATCACATTACAGTGTCCTACGACTCCAGCCATGTTTGCGCGTACACACACACACACATACACACACACACACACGCACACACACTCTCACACACACACACACACACACACACACACACACACACACACACACACGCACACACACTCTCACACACACACACACACATCAAAACCAGCATGTCAACCAGGCGTGACACATATTCATTTCAAAGCAGCAACACAAACAAGAGCTCTAATGCCATTTGACTGTGTAGCCATCATCATCTCCAAACTGCTATACTCTAGTTTTTTTTGTCTCTTACCTGGCAGCACGCTGTCCTCTCTGGCTCCTCTTTACAATCCCAGAAACTGGGGTTTAGGCAAGTTCTGCTTTCGCTGAAGGAGCTCAATGTGGCACTTTAAGAAGAAAGAAAAGAAAAGCAATGTCCCCTTTTTGCTCAAAAAGCACTCACGATCACACACTCGAACACACAGTCAACAGCTCTGGCAAGCGTGCAGCTCACTATTCCCTCTCACTCTCTCTCTCGCTCCCTCTCCCTCTGTCCGTGATACTCGCTTCCTCTCTTCCCGCCCACCTACTCCCGCCTCCTCCCCCAACTTCTCTCTCTCTCTCGCTCTCTCTCTCTCTCTCTCTCTCGCTCTCTCTCTCTCGCTTTCTCACTCTCTCTCTCTCTCTCTCTCTCTCTCTCTCTCTCTCTCTCTCTCTCTCTCTCTCTCTCTCTCTCTCGCTTGCTCTTCTTCTGTCAGACAAAATGTACACATCCCCTCCATCTCTCAGCTCACTATTTCCTGACATTTTTCCCACCCACTTAAACCTTTTGCTCTGTGAAAACAAATTTATTGCCGTCTGTATTGCCACTGTACCTTAATTAAATTTAAGGTACAATTAGATGTGCATTTCCACCCACCATCAACAAACTTATTCTTGTTTTGTGGTGCATTTCAGGCAATATACATGTAGTTTCTTTAGGAATAAGACAAAGCAAATTGTGAAAGCCTAGTGACATCAGGTTGTGTGTTTGATGAATAATAGTAATGAGGCATTCAAACTGTATATAACTACAGTTCGGAAACCCTTTTTAAAGCCGTGACCAGCCACACATTCACACTTATTCTTCTATTCAACTCTCATTAGGTCCGCTGGTGTATTTGATGCTTCTCACGTCCCATTCAGCAGACAGCTAGTCAAGGGCATTCCCAGAGTTAGTGTATGCTAATGCTCTGCCTCAAGGAGCTGCCTGGCGTCCCCTCCAACTCTCAGCCTGACCAGTTGTGGCACTCGGATCTCCCAGAGAGGGGGCAGCAGATGCAAAGGTAGACCAGCAGCAAAAACCTGCCAAGCAGTCAAGTCTCATTTGACCACTCAAATGGACACAGCGAAGCCAACAGCACTTGACTTGATGGAGGTGAGGATGTTTAACGGTGCTTTATTGCCATGAAATGCAGAAGTACTTTGGTCTACTGCCATTAGTCAGAGCTTGTCCAATCTGGGTCTTTGTAGGCAGGATGTTAATATGCTCAAACCTGTCCATTAAGGCCAATCATAAGCTTACTATCAAAGAGATTTAATCAATAGTGATTGGAGAATAAGTTATGTATTTATTTGTACCATCACATTTTGAGCCTGTGTGTCTTTATTGTGGTGTAGTCCAGTTATTTGTCTGTATTACAGTAACAGCATTATCATCAAAATCAATCACAGGTGATGGTCTTGACAATGGTAATCTTTTTTTATTTTCCTCTGTATGCTTCTTCTTTAATCTTATATGTATAAAGGTATAGTGCACATATTCACTGTTGAGTTAATGACTTAATGAAAATTACTACTTTATATCTTAAATTAAATCTATTTCAGCCTCTGGATTTAGACTTATTAATAACTTTGAGTTTGTGATAAAATCATCATTTCAGGCGAAAAGTGAAAAAGGAAAACATAAGAGCATTTGCACAGGCCTGGATTCACTTTAATACTTCCTTTGTACCAGAAATGTGTGCTTTGGTCATTATCATGTTATGTTTTTGTGCCACGGCCAGTACTGTGGTATCGGCCAGTACTGTCAATATTGTGCTCCCTGTGGTATGGCAGATGCAAATAATTTATCTGGTTTATTATGGGGTGAAGCTGCATTTTAGTCATGGACACGATAAGTGAGGAGGCAGAGTTGCAAGATTTTACTCAAGAACACGTCGGATATGATTCTTGGCAGGTGGTGGGATGAAACCGGATGACACCTGAGACGTATGAAGCCTGCAACATTAAATCTTGGCCATTTTTATGTGTTTAAATTGGAATTGAGTTCTGCAGCACCCTGCTGATATGTTTGTCTCTCTGTGCTTCCTGTCTGCCCTTCCAGCCACGCTCTCATTTCCTTGATGGGTTCTCTTGCATCCAATCAATCCTCTCCTCAGGAAAACCTTGAATTTACCTTCAAAGTGTTTGCTCATTTTGTTTACGGATTAATTATGAGGCATCTGATCGTTCACAGACATTTTCTACTCTACAATACTAACGCTTCTACACTTATTTGTGAGCCGTTAGAGAACAGGAAGTTTGCAGCTAACTGTAACTCTGCGAGATATGGGACCTCAGGCGTGAACAGATGTTAAATGTGTGTGTACTGTATATGTGTCTGTCTATGAAGGGACACAGTGTGTAAATAAAGTTTACAGGCTGATAAAGCGCACTGAAACACATGGTGCTGTTGCGCGTGCGTGTGCACGCGCACACACACACACACACACACACACACACACACACACACACACACACACACACACACACACACACACACACACACACACACACACTTACTTAGCCGGGAAAAAGCAAACAGTGAGTAACACCCTGCCTGGACACTGCACAGCTTGCTCTTATGTACATACGCTTTGGTTCACTGGCTGCGTTTGTGCACTGTGTGTGTGTCTTGTGTGGCTTGAGGGGGGATCGATTGCTGGGTAAGGTGATGTGGCCGGTGCAGATTTATAGCACAGCAGTCTTATAGTTCAACCTTAATGAGCAGGGAAAGAAGCGCGACCATGCTGAGCGGTGCAGGCCACCCTGCTATGGAGAATATCTGTTGTCTATCCCAACAAAGTTGGCTAAACACATCCCAGCACAGCAGAGGCCATCCGCTATCACAGCGAGCGGCTGAAAATTGCACACCTCCAACACCTCTAAGCGTATCTCCCTTGCAAACATAAACTGGCTAGAAGACAGATAATAGTTTTGGCCAAACAATTTCTCTGAGAAAGAGAGTAAGCACTCTAGGAAATCTATATACTGTATGAGGTTTTGTTGAAATTAATGTTTTTTTGAACAGGAAAAATGTAGACAGCTATTAATCATTAATGACTGAACTGGGTCTCTGGGTGCAGATTACGGTCCTTTGGGACGTCACTGAGCTCTAAAGGTACAGCACTTACAGTATCTGTGTATGTTGAAACAACTACATAAAAAGACTGAATGAAGAAAATGTATAATGTGTAAAACATCCTATTTTCTGCTGAAATGTTTAATCGATAAAACTAAAACCTTGAGAGTGATGGCTTGTATTCAGAATGTGCTATACATGTATAACATATCTGGTATCTCAGAAAATATGTGCTAGATTGGGTTGGTTGACAGTTTATTTGGAATAAAAAGACGAACTGGACAGTTTGCTTTAGCAGTGATAGAAATTCTGCCTTGAAAAAGCTGAGTAAAGAGTGCCACCCACAAAAACTCAAACTTCATCAATAAATAAAAATAAAAAAACTATGTCATGGAATGGCTGTGCTGTTTGATTGACACATGACCAAGTAATGTAATGCAGATAAACCACAGCACTGACAGCTTTAAATCAAGATATGGCCAAAAATATATCAATTAGCCATTGATTGAGAAAGAAATGATGAAATTGAACACAATGACCAAAAAGCTGTTTTAAAACAATGTATCAGTAGCACCTAATGCTGTCAAAACGTTTTGTTGAAGTCAACCCCAGCAACTTTCAACAGAAATGGACATATGAACAGAAAAGCTAAAAATAAATAAGAAGCAATTCTTCCAAACCAGGAGCCTGTCAGTGTTGAACCTAGATGGAACAAGAAAGGAAATAGGAGGAAGAGGGATCAAGAGGAATGAAAAGGGCGAAATGGCATTTAGAGGAAGAATGCGCTGAAATAAAAGGGAGATGGGTGAACAAAATGGACTATTCCCCAAATGTCAGGAGCATTTTGGACATTTCAAATAAATGGTTTTACTCAACCACCAAGAGAATAGGAACTAGCTTTTATAACTCGTATATAAAAACTGAACTACTGACTAACTTGCTCTTGGCATACACAAATTGTATTACACTCAAATTGTATTACATGTTGGCATCAATGTAAATCCTTAAAGCTTATGTGCTTTTGTTATTGTGCTGTTATCTGTAATGTTAAAGGATTTTTAAATAACCCTGACCTATTTTTGATTGACATCCTGTAGGATGTCCGGGAACCATCACCTTATCGTGGTGGAGAGGTCTGTGTGTCCCTATGAACCTGAGGGCTGGGTTGTCTGGAGCCTGGTGCTCCTGGTAGGGTCTCCCGTGGCAAAGTGGTCTGAAGTGAGGGGCCAGACAAAGAATGGTTCAAAAACACTATGATTCAACATGGCCTCGACGGACCAGACCCGAGCGGCAGAGGCTGGCTCTGGGGACGTATAATGTCACCTCTCTGTAGGGGAAGTCTCGGTTCTGGAACCATGGGGTTGGACTCTTTTCTTCTCCGGAGTTGCCCAGGGTGTGAGGCGCCAGGTGGGTGTGAGGATACTCACAAGACTCTGGACAGACCTGGTAAGCCCAAATGGATAGTGCGGGTAAACTGTGAAGGTCTAGAGGAGGCCCCTGTCAAAACAGACTTTCAACTCACACCTCTGGCGGCGCTTTTCGTGCATTCCTATGGAGGCTGGGGGCATTGAAGCAAAGTGGGCAATGTTCAAAGTTTCCATTGCTGAAGCTGCGGCGGGGAGCTGTGGTCTTAGAGTCTTAGGTGCCTTAAGGGGAAGTAACGCACAAACACCGTGGTGGACACCGGTTGTCAGGGAAGCCGTCCGACTGAAGAAGTCCCCCAAGTGAAGGAGTTCAAGTACCTTGGAGTCTTGTTCACCAGTGAGGGGACAATGGAGCGGGAGATTGGTCGGAGAATTGGCGCAGCAGGGGCGGTATTACATTCACTTTATCGCACCGTTGTGAGGAAAAGAGAGCTGAGCGAGAAGGCAAAGCTCTTGATCTACCGGTCAATTTTCGCTCTTACCCTCACCTATGGTCACGAAGGCTGGGTCATGACCGAAAGAACGAGATCCAAGTACAAGCGGCCAAAATGGGTTTCCTCAGGAGGGTGGCTAGCGTCTCCCTTAGAGATAGGGTGAGAAGTTCAGTCATCCGTGAGGAGCTCAGAGTAGAGCCGCTACTCCTTTGCGTCGAAAGGAGCCAGTTGAGGTGGTTTGGGCATCTGGTAAGGATGTCCCCTGGGCGCCTCCCTAGGGAGGTGTTCCAGGCATGTCCAGCTTGGAGGAGCCCTCAGGAAAGACCCAGGACTAGGTGGAGGGATTATATCTCCACCCTGGCCTGGGAACGCCTCGGGATCCCCCAGTTGGAGCTGGTTAATGTGGCTCGGGAAAGGGAAGTTTGGGGTCCCCTGCTGGAGCTGCTACCCCCAGGACCTGACCCCGGATAAGTGGACGAAGATGAATGGATGGATGGATCCTTTAGGAACTGGCTGTAGCTCCAAAACCCTGTCTTTTATGTTGCTCAATATCAGGGGACGTAATTAAGTCGTGGGTGTATCTTAATTTTTGTGGTATTCTGTATCTCTGTGCAAAGGGACAAGGGACATTTTTGTGAAAGAATGATGCACCTGCATCATGCATGGAAAATAAGGTGGCTGCATGAATTCAATTTTAAAAGAGACATCTGTCCTTGGCAGCATAGTTTGCACCTGCAACTCTCCATATAGGTTTTCGTCTTGGGAAACTGGAACCTCCAAACTGTCAGAGACATTGCTTTTAAAGGGTATTAAATAAGCTGTGATTAGTAAGGAGTGACATTGTATTACATTAAAGGACAAATCCGGCGCAAAATGAACCTAGGGGTTAATAACACGTGTACCAAGTTGACCGTTCTCTGGGATATGTTTTCATGCTAGTCGAATGTGACCAGTTTTATCGCAAACTGCTAATTAGCTTATAACGCTAGTCGTCGGGGCACGGGTAAAGTAAAAAGAAATCGCACTTTCTATACCACTAACGAGGCTCAAAATAGCACCACACTTCCATGGTAGCATAATGAGGGTCCCTACATGTAAACTGAAGCATTGAGAACTTAGTAAGTGTACAGACAGTTTATTAAAAAGATAGATTATAAAGACAGTACCATTCACGTATACAGGCGGGCGCCATCTTGGGAAAACAGTCACGACCAGTCGAACGACTTGCACGTGTTATTAACCCCTAGGTTCATTTTGCGCCGGATTTGTCCTTTAATTTAGCAGTCAGATAAAAACATCAATATTGGACGATTCTGAAAAAAAGATGATGTATAAAGCCAATGTTTTTTTCATGTCCAATTCCAAAAATACACAATTACAATATCTGTGCACCACAACTAAGTTAAGAATAAAGAAACATTGTGTTTATGGCAAAAAGGTTTATGAATGTAGCTGAGGTTCGGCAATTAAATGGATGCGAACTCCAGGATTCTGCATGAAAGTCAAATGTGCTACACACCCATTTAGGGAAGAATTGTTTAAAAAGTTCATAATTCCTTTGGATCATGGGTTATCAAGGTGAAGTTTTCAGCCTGAGGCAAAAGTAGAGAACACTCACTGATACTGTATGAAGATAGATTATTTTAAGTCAATCCTTTTTCATGGTGTAGCCATGGTGCACATGCCACAGAAATACTGGCGCCCCTGGTCAACCTTCATATCAATCCCTGCAGATATGTTACTGCCTTTTTGTGGTATTGTGGAAATCTTACTTTTTGCCCCTTTAATTAATTCATGTATTGTATTGGCCTACATTGTACACGCACTTGCACTGTAGCCTTAATTAGAGCATATTCTCTCTCTCTCTGGAAGCTGCCACAAATCACTTACAGCTTTATCGCTAGATAAGTGGCTGTTCAAATATGGAGCTATTCAGTGAAATCTTTTCAATACACCCAGGTGCTCCTTTCACCACCACCACCAAGCTTTTCTCACTCACATGCACGCTGCAGATACTGTACACAAACTCCTACACATACATACGACACCTGCTCGGGTCAGTTTTTAGTGCTGTTTTGCAGCTCCTGCTGCAGCTGGAGAGAACGGGAGGGTGGTTTTAACAAGTAGTTAAAATATGCTAAAAAGCGCCATAGAGCTGAGGGGATTTGCAGTCTCTGAAAGTAAGACTATAAGTGACACCTTTCAATTTTTCCATTGAATATCCCATGAAAATATTGATTAGTGCAGCTTTAAACTTTCCCAATTTGATATCCACACTAGTGAAATTAATATCTTATCCATGGAAGGTATAAAATGTATCTAAAAACAATGGTATGCTTTCAAAAATGGTCAACAGATGCGTAAAGTACACACAATTTAAAGTATATAGAGCTTTACAAAGTATGGGACACACTTGCACAACCATAGTTAAGTAAGTAGCACTTTGCTACTAGGGGAAATTAATCATTACATCTATCCATCGTGATGCAGACCTGGACGATTCTGCATCGATGCAGTGACAGACCATAATCGATACAATAAAAAGGGGACTTCATATTATATAATAATTAGGGCTGTCAAAATAACGCGTTAATTTCGATTAATTAATCTGATAAAAAATAACGTGTTAAAAAAAATAACGCAGGTTAATCCATTCCATATTGACGTTTGACCCTGAGCCATTCTAGCCACCATTCAACTGTAAAATGAAGGAGGGAGACGAGAATGTGCTGCCTGGAGCATTGGAACATTTACTTCTTCTACTGGAATCTTCTTCCTGCCAACCCTGGCTACCAAAATCTGGTGCCACTGATATGTTAACACTATACTCGACAGCAGCTAACGTTAGCCTACTGCTAGCTAGTTAACACTATACTCGACAACAGCTAACGTTAGCCTACCGCTAGCTAGTTAACACTATACTCGACAGCAGCTAACGTTAGCCTACCGCTAGCTAGTTAACACTATACTCGACAACAGCTAACGTTAGCCTACCGCTAGCTAGTAGCTGGATTAAAAACGGTTACAACACTGACAGCTAACGCTAAACGGTGTAAAGTTTGACTGTGTTTTACTGTAGAGGATTCAACACCGGAATGTAACAATCTGCCGTTGGAGAAACCACACAGACGGTGTGTTCAATGAAACTGGTAAACTACAGCCTCGTGGTGCATTTGAAGTTATTGTAAATGTCCTTTTCTCATCTGGTGGTTGTTTTTGTCATTCAACAGCAATTTACTAGCGAAATAAGTTATTGTTATTGTTATACATTATTATTAAATCATTTCATTTTGACCATATGGCCTTAGCAATAAACAAGTCGTTCTTTAATGTAGTAGTACCCTTTTTTTTCTTTACTTTTTTTACTTTCTTAAAAAGTATCGGTTCAAGCACTGTTAATTATGTATGTGATTAATATCGATTAATTAATCACAGAGTATGTAATTAATTAGATTACATTTTTTTAATCGATTGAAAGCCCTAATAATAATATTGAGGAGGTGAAGCATCGTGATGCTTCATGATATCGAATCGATTCGAATCGTTGACAGGATAACCGTATTTGAATCTAATCGTGAGACCAGTGAAGATTCACACCCTTAATTGCTATCAAAGAAAGAGAAAATCCTGTTAGCATGCTCATCCGTCATTATTTCCTCTCCTTCTCTTCTAACTCCAGTCACTAGGCACTGCTGCTCGCAGAGGTCACATCTTATTCATCCCAGCAGTGATAATTACGACATTCCTGTGGCGAGATGAGTGGCCTTTCTGACCTGGGAGTCCCTTTGACTCACACATGAGGAGGGGAGAGCAATGTGAGAGGAAATCATTGGGACTGATGACTGGAGCCCTTTGCACTGAAAGAGACATTGAGGCACACACAATACAGTATGGAGAGTACACATCTTAAACAAATGAAGCCCCCAGGGAGCATCTTTGTGCAAACAGGAACAGTGTGGTGTTTTTGGGAGTGCTTCTGTCTGGGACAGGATGGAGAAGTCAGCGCTGCCTGTTAGAGTGCCCCGGGCCGAGTCTGTGTAGGGGACTCAGAAGTGGGATTAGTGGGGATTTAGAGAGCAGTAATTACTGATGCCCATGGAGGGTCCTGTAATTAAATTACCTTAGCAACCCTGTTACTGCCCAGCCACAGAAAGCCTCCAAGGTCAGCGAGAATTACATTTCAGAAAATGCTAAATTTGTGTGCAACCTACTCATCCCAGAAACATTTATTTGCATATGAATTAAGTATGACATGCATTATGCATCATGTTAAATGTAAATGTGTGACTTTTCTGTATGATTTAAGTCATACAGCATCATTAAACTACAATTACCGCCTTGCAGTTGTATGCCTCTGCCAACCAGTCAAGTTGCAGTATCTATCTATATATGTCCAGATTAATATAAAATATGTAGTGAAGACTTTAAAGCAATTTAATAAAAAGGTATTAAATGTATTTTTTTGGCAAACCGTGGATGCTTCACACATATCTTCAACCTGACAGCACAGAAGATCTATACAACCACCACAGTTTCAAGATTAGTGCCACCAATTCAGTATCCGACCAAATGTGAAATATGGTCACAATCTCCCTTTCTATTTCTGAGTTATGGCGTTGAATAATGGCCAGAAAAGTGTTTTTGTGGGACATTATGAGGTCACAGAGATAAAATATATTCAGTTCATCCTTGAGTCCAAGTGGACGTATCTCACAAATTTAAAGAGATTCCCTCAAAGCCTGAGATATCGCGTTCACAAGAATGGGACGGAGGACGGACAACCCATAAACATAATGCTATAATAATGTCATAAGATCACAGTGACTTTAACCTCGAAAATCGAATCAGTTCATCCTTGAGTCAAAGTGGATGTTTGCGCAAAATTTGAAGAAATTTCCCATAGGGGGTCCTGAGATAACGCAATAACAAAAATGGGACGGACGGACATACGGGCAACTCATAAACATAATGCTTTTGGCCACGGTTGCAGCCAGCGCAGAGGCATAAAAAAATTTTGTACTTTGTGCAATTCTTGTCACACATATGTAAAATGTGTGAATGCTTAGGGAAAGAACGCACACAGTATGTTGTTAGCATGGATATAAGTTAACCCTATCACAAGTGGTGTGATTTATAGTTAAAAGCATGACAGAGAAAATGAGCTTTCACACGGCAACCTTACAATTTCTTTTATGGATGGAATTTGTGACTCAGAGAGGATTTGTGGTTAAGTGAGAAATGAGCTGAGGTTAAAGACGATTTTGGAGAGAGAGAGAGAGAGAGAGAGAGAGAGAGAGATATGCGTGGGAGTAGCAGCAGCTCCCACACAGGCAGGAAAGTCACGATCCACAATTTAACAGCACTCTCTCTTCTCCTAACTGACATAAACACGCCAACAACTCACACGCAGAAATGCAAACTCACATTCACTGCACATGTAAAGTCTTAACTATGATATTAAGCAATGTCCAGCATGATACTTTAATACAAATCATCCACTAAAATACTTCTTAAACTATGCACTAAATGCATATTGATATCACTAAAGCTTGGAGTTTGTTATTTTAAAAGCCATTAATCTCCTAATTTGTGCAATGCAGCAGTCAACCAACATCAAGCTGCATCACTATGAGTTCAATAGATCCATAAGCTCCAGCAGGAAGACAACACCCCACACCTACCTACATTCTGCACAAGCATCCATGCAAACACAAATGCACACTGACATATAAATGTGGACTCACCTACACACACTCAACCAAACCACATCATGCTTAAACACAGACCTACATAGCATCATTGAAGTACAGTATTAACATGTAATTAATTTGCTGCCATTTCTCTACAATTAAAAGGAATGTAATTTACTTCACTCTTTTAATTTTAAAAAGTATGATAGCAGCGTCTCCCTTATATAAACACCCATGTTTGGAGAACTTCACGGCAGCCTACCAAAGTAATGATCCTACTCCACTTCCAAGTGAAGGCAACAGATCATAGTGTCTGGATTAATTTAGTTACTCAGGCAAAAAAACCTTCTTTGTTGTAAAATAACTGGTTTGCTGTGTGTAGTGCTGACAGGGTTGAGCTAGTTTATTCTCTTGTATATCGTCAGCATTTACCAAAGCAAACAAAAACTAATCACTAATGGGGATCACATCTACAGTACAGCATATATACAAGGTTATTTTTACACAAAGAGTATTTCTAGATAAGTAACGTATTTAAATAACAAAAGAAGAAAGTTGAGTCTGCAAAGTCATCAGTGTAATACTCATTATCTCCACAATGATATTTAGATCTCAATAAAAAATGCTGCTTATAATACATTCTTGATCGCATTCCTAAGTCTAGAATATTGGGAATTTAGTCTTGTCAGGGTTCATAAGGCTTTCATAAACAAGCTCCTTAACTAATCTGCAATTCAAAAAGTGCCATGCTGTCAATCAGTTTATTGTGCTGCTTTAACCATTTTTCCATAAATGTGATTGTCCATGTGTAAGCCGCAATGAAGTGTAATGATCTAATAGAGTAGATTGGAGCAGTACCTAACGCTGTCATTATTTTTGATTAATCAATAATAAGGACATGTAAAGTGTTCATTAATGTACAGTCTTTGTCACCAAAAATACATTCACATATGAAGACATTTATATTATATTTATATTATTATATTAACAGTGTTTTACTGTATTGTCATTCTTTATCTGTACACCTCAGGAGGAGTTATATATTTATTCTTATAGTACAATATTGTGTTATTAACCATTTATTAAATGGTTATATTAGGGCTGTCAGCATTAACGTGTTAATCGCGATGTGATTGAGGGCATAACACAATAAAAAAAAAATTAAATCGCATTAATCGCATGCTGCCATTTATTAATTTATTTTACACTTCACTTGGCTTCGCGTTGTGCCTAACAGGCTACTATTTTGTGTAAAGCCGAATTAAAATATCACCGAAGCGAGTCAAGCTTGAGCTACCACCTACGAGCTAAGCATAGTACAGTTAACGTGACTGGAGAGTGCTATTAGTTGCCGACCTGTGGATGAAACCAAATCCAAAACAATTACTACAGCTCTTGCGAAATGGGTGGCAACTAACTGCAGACCTGTCAGCATCGTAGAAGACTCGGGTCTTAAAGACGTACTACGGTTGGCGTGTTCTGACCCGTCTTATACACTGCCATCGAGGGGGACAGTGGTTTTACACATACACAGCCTGTACGACACGGAGAAAGCAACTAAACTGGAACTGCTGAAAAGTGCAAACGCTGTCTCATTAACCGGTGATCACTGGACGTCAGTGAGTAATCAAAATTATTTAGGAGTTACTGCACACTATATTGACTCTAGATTCAAATGTGTGACTAGATTCACATATTTTCTTTTGTTTACAGTAAATAAATAAATAAATAATAAACAAATACAAATCTTAAAGTCAACTTCATAAAGTAACTTTCTTTGCATTTATTTAATTCCCAATCAAGATACACTGGTAAGAATTGCTTTCCATTGTTAATATGTACTTAAAAACAGTTCTGATAAAACATGCAATCAACTACAGAAATTCAGCGATTAATCGCAATTAAGAAAAAATTAATCGTTTGACAGCCCTAGTTTATATACTGCTCATAAAATGGTAAAAAATGGACTTAACATAAAGTGTTGTCTTATTATCATATAAAGCAAAGAAAAATGGCAAATCCTCACATTTGCCAGACTGCATTTTTCAGCTAAAGCTTTTTGATTATATCTCTCTCTCTCTTTTATTCCTTATATTCAAACTGGGTGTTAGTCTACACAGGAATAGAATACTAACTACTGACAAATGTTATTCTGGTGGATATGTACTCTTGTCTGCTTGCTGATGAAAGCAGTCTGGTTAGATCCGTGCCTTGCCCAGCAGATAGTACAGTACAATTGCACATTAGGCAGAATTAACTGTCAAGCAGCTGTGTTAGGGGGGGAAAGGCAGCCAGCCATATGTTTCTTGGGATTGCGGGGGATGCTTAATGCCCTTATTGTACATGAGGTGTTAAAAATCCCAGACACCAAGGGGTTGTCCTTTTAATTTTTTGTCTATTTTCCTTTTTTCATCATCTTTTCTACCTCATGTGATTACTGGAGGGGAAGCAAAGCGAAGCGGGTGGATTGGCAGCTCACCAGAAGCCAGACGATCAACAGACATTACCTTCCACTGCAGCCCACTAGAACATGTAGAGGACATGAACAGCTGCTGCCAGATATCTTCTATGGCACCTGACGGTTCGGATGCTATCGATTTGGCAGAATTAGGCCGCTTCACGGAGCAATAAATACAACAAGAGATCTTAATCTCAACCGTGAGAATGAAAGCAAAAGAGGGAGGGGATCTCTGTCATGAACATTTATCAGTCACGTAGGCTCTCTGAAATCCCATCCACCTACAAGGGATCCCACCCCTCATTCAACATCCCCAGAAGTCACCTTGAGAGTGCCCTTCACCGCCCTCCATCACTTCACCGCCTGCATGTGACACAATAGATCTCAGTCTTGTTGAATCAATTCAGAATCACTGCGAGAAAATACATTGATTTTGTGATTTGACCCTTTCAAGGACTACATAAGGACCTAATATAAATTATGATTCCCCCTATACACTTCCACACAGGATGTGAATTAGGGCAATGAAGTAAGAGGGGAAAAGAAGAAGTAATCACACCAAAAACTAAAATAAAGCTAAAATTACGACATGATTTTTGTTTTTATTAACACAAATCTGTCTTCATCAAAATACAGCACGCAATTTACACAAATTATTTTTACAAATTACAAACATACCCTACGGACAAATATGACAAGTCAAGGACATCCCCAAGAAAAATCATCATCAAATACTGTATTATAGTGTCTTAAGATATTCAGTTATTTAGGCAAAATCTTCTGGTAGTTCCTCCTGTAAAACAAATGCTATGATGTGGATAGTGTTGACGAGGTTGAGCTTGTTTATTCTCTGGCATATCTCAAGCATTTACCAAAGCAAACGAAAATGAATCAGTAATGGGGATCATGTCTACATACCAGGTTATTACCTCCGCCAAGGAGGTTTGTCTGTTTGTTGGGTTGTGTGTTGTTTTGTTTGTCTGTGGTCTGTCTGCAGGACTACGGGAAAACTTCTGGCTCAATTTTTATATAACTTGGTGGAAGGTTGTAGCATAGGCCAAAGAAGGATCCATTACATTTTGGAGCGGATATGAATCACAGGGCGGATGCACAAATTGTATTTCAGTTTTGTTAACATTGCGAGAGAAGGCGTTTGTGCTGCAATTATGTGGTGTTGGAATAATCTGAAAAATTTGTTCACACTGCATTAACGTTATGAGATGCACTCTTCAACTGCCCTTATAGTTTTTACTTGTTTCTTTTTCTAGCAATGCAAAGTAAAAGAAAAAAAACATTCAAAAAGTCTCCAGCTATTTTCTCTGACAGTTCACCTTGTTATAACTGTTCTGTTATTGATACTAAACACGTTTTAACAAACTTAAGCAGGCTACTAATGCAAAGACAGTCTTTTAAGATAACTTATTTAAATAACAAAAGAAAGAAGAAAGTTTTGAGTCTGCAAAGTCATCATTGTACTACTCATCTCCACAGTGATCTTTAGATTGTAATAAAATATGTATTAATTGCTGCCAAGCCCTGTGCAATGAAAGCTGAAGCCTGTAGAAAGCTATGGTGAAAGATGGGGTTGAGGGGATGAGTGTAACATCCTCATTTAGTCAGTGTTGTTGTAGAGTAAGTCAGCCACTAATACACTCTTTATTTTCTTTTTGTGAACTTCAACCCTGCATTCATTGTCTCCATAAACTAACAAAACAGACCTTCTGGAGTAAGGCCTATGAATGCAGGAGCCCTGGCACTCGTAGTTTAACCTTGTTTAAACTCGCCCCCAGTGAACGCTGGCTAATTGCATTGTTTAAGCAACTAAAATTGGGACCCCTGTTCAGTAGGACAGAAGGAGGAAGTCGAGATACACTCCTCCCAGTCCATCTGAGCTTCTCACTTCTTTTCCCCTCTCTCCCTTCCTCTCTCTCTCCATGGAAGGCACTCTGCCACTTTGGATATGTCATGGGCAATAAGGATGAAAAATTGGACTGCTCTTTGGGTCCCCAGTCGGCATGCCGGCTTCATCCTCCACCTTCACATGCCTGGAGGAGGCTGAGCTCCACGGTCACAAAACAAAATAGGATTTAACAAGGACAGAATCACCCACAATGCCTCAGTAAATAGCCACTGAACCCTGCCTGAACCAGCACTGGCAGTTGAATACAGACTTTAACATATACGTGTGGAGTGAAAGGATGGAGTTTGACAGGGCATGGAGGATTGTAAAGTTTTGAATCACAACAAGCCAGGTGATATCAAAACCCATATGCCAAAGTCAGCATGAATAGAGTCTCTGCCATAGACTGTATAATATTAATGGACAAAGCAACCGGTTCGGCAAAGTGCTGCAAATGCGGAAGTGCCTTAAACCTGAATTCTATCTCAATTCCAGCAGGGGGAGACAAGTGCGGATGCTAAAGGAGGTCGGTTTCTGTTTTCTTTCTATGAGAAAGTGACCCACTTCTCACTTGATTTATTACCTCAGTGAACATTTTCATAATGAGTTTATGGTCTCAATCGCTAGTTTGAAGTCTTTTGCAATACAGAATGATGTTAATTTTTTGAATTATGGTCTCGTTGATTTTAAAATCGGCGATAAAGCAGGAGGTGTTTTAGGGCGTGGCTATGATGTGATTGCCAGTGAAAGTGTGTAACGTAACGTAGAGTGTAAGGACTCCTCCCTCACTCCTCCCTCTCGTCTAAAATCGTCACATCCGCAACCAGGATGGCTGCGCCCATAACGGCAAACTTGACGACTCATAGCAGATCTCCACAAACCAATGAGTGATGTCACATATGCTCTGTCCATTAATATTATATAGTCTATGGTCTCTGCTTTGCCACACTGGAAAATGCGAGCTCTTATAACGTTCAGTGTACCATTTTAGATTTTTGTATTCCTGCATTTTAAATAAGACTCTTGGGGATTTTAAGCCATGTGTGCACTGCAATTTCTGTTATTTTGACAGTAGATACATCCACTAGCATAAGGTATGCTGAGCAAAGTAACATCATACGAGTGCATTATTTTGATCTTACACAAAAAAAACAGATGGCATTTAAAGCGGGATTTATACTTTCCGCGTCCGGGCGGTCCACGCGTCAACTGAATGCATATCATGCGCCCCTACTGTGCATGCTGCAGTTGTTCCACACTCTTCAAAGGAATACAAATACCACCAAAGCTATAATTCTATAACTCTATGACTTTGGGAATGTGTGCGAATTGCGAAATAATGAAAAATTTGTTGAATGATGAGAAAGTTTGTGATTACTTACAAATCACTTTTTAATACAACCAATTGGCCATTAACGTAGGTAATGAAGAGGACCGTTGGTTCCAATGACTTCCAACACACTTCCATATAAATATGAATATCTACATGTGCTGACATGAAACAACAAAGCCCCAAGTCTTCCTCAGTACTTAGTATTCATCAGATACCTAGGCGACAAATGATTCATCTTGTGTTTCTCTTTCTTCTGATAACATGGCTTGTACGATGACGGTGGATGTACTGATTGTGATTCTATTCCCCTCTGAGATAAGGTAAAAGACATTATTCAAGCCATATGTATTAGACGCATAAGCAATCCATCAACACAGCTACTCTTGCCAGAGAGCAATCAGCTTAACTGAGAGCTCGCTGGTTTTCCATACACTGCATCTAAATCTATAAATTGGTCCACAAACAGCATCAGTACTGTCATCAAGGGTCAAAGCAGACTTGCTAATTTTCTATTCATATATTCACAGCGTCAGCCTTTTTGTGAGTTTACAGTACACTTAGGGTTTGGGCTGCGGATGTTCTAATCAAATAAGCTTTAATTAAAACCAGCAAAATATGCAACTAAGCAGCTTCAGCAAATAACTTTTTTCTGAAAACACACTGTTGGAAAGGTTTTGACACATACTCTTCTATACCCATGCCAACCATCTGAATAATGTATCCTTAGAATACATAATATAATATTCTAATTCACCCACAAAGCTGTCAGTTTAGTTATTTATTATTTAGAAGTGCACCCAAGATTTAGACTGTTTATAAAAGTTTTGAAGGCTCACAGGAAAAGAATGATATTCTGCAGGGGCTAAATACATTTTATGGTCCATTAAAATTCTCAATGAAATATAAAACATGAACAAGATAATATCCATCATTCCAATGCAATAACACAACAACCAAATCGCTTTAAAAGAATGTGAAATCATCTCCATGGGGGAAACTAGCGTCTTACATCAAGAAATAGGAGAAAACATTACCGAACAATAGAAAATTAATATAAACATAGCATAATAAAATCTTAGAACCAACATTTTAAGACTAAAAATGTATGGATTAAAGCACTGAGATGTGTGGAAATGAAAGTTGCTGTTTGAGCGAAGTACAAAACGTATAAATTCGAAAGAATCATTGCAGTTGTTCATGTTGACCGTGACACTGAATGGGATCCCTGCCACTCTAGACATACAGCATTTCAGTAAAAATTAGGGCTGTCAATCGATTAAAAAATGTAATCTAATTAATGACATACTCTGTGATTAATTAATCGAAATTAATTGCATACATAATTAACGGTGCCTGAACTGATACTTTTTAAGAAAGTAAAAAAAGAAAAGAAAAAAAAGGGTACTAAACAACAGTTGGTGACATTAAAGAAAGCTTGTTTATTGTTAAGGCCATATGGTCAGAATTAAATGATTTAATAATAATGTAATAACTATAACAATAACTTATTTCACTAGTAAATTGCTGTTGAACAACAACCACCAGATGGGAAAAGGACATTTACAATAACTTTAAATGCACCACGAGGCTGTAGTTTACCAGTTTCATTGAACGCACCGTCTGTGTTGTTTCTCCAACAGCAGCTGCAGATTGTTACATTCCGGTGTTGAATCCTCTACAGTAAAACACAGTCAAACTTTACACCGTTTAGCGTTAGCTGTCAGCATTTTAACCGTTTTTAATCCAGCTACTAGCTAGCGGTAGGCTAACGTTAGCTGCTGTCGAGTATAGTGTTAACTAGCGTCACGTGCAGCGGTGTTTGTGTTGCCTGTATTGTCTGTGTCAGAGCATCAGAGAGAAGCGCAGACATATCAGTGGCACCAGATTTCGGTAGCCAGGGTTGGCAGGAAGAAGATTTTTATAAGTAAATGTTCCAATTAATGATCCAGGCAGCACATTCTCGTCTCCCGCCTTCATTTTACAGTCGAATGGTGGCTAGAACGGCTCCGGGTCAAATGTCAATATGGAATAGATTAATCTGCGTTATTTTTTTTAACGCGTTATTTTTTCTCAGATTAATTAATCAAAATGAACGCGTTATTTTGACAGCCCTAGTAAAAATAGATGGTTTGTGTTTCGATTGGTAAAAAGGAACAGAGACTAACCTTTAACTCAACGATGCCCACTGCAGCGTCTCTTTAAATGCTTCCTCTACCTCCTGAAAATGAAAAGAAAGGCCATGTTTGTACAAATGAATGAAAAACAGTAATCTATTGTAGGCTAGCTCCAGGTGTCCCTAAAATACTTACAGAGGTTCCTTAGCAATCAGCATCTTGCAATCTCTGTTTGGTATAGTAAATTGCCATCCCCAAAATATATATATTAGAATAAATGTGTAAAGAGCAAACATACCCAAAAAGGAAATGAGGGTACTTCAAATGTACTCTGTATCCATTAAGGGATCTTTGGGATTAAAATTCTTGACAATTTCTGTTCTAAAATATTGCTGAAAAGAATGAACTTCAGGTACACAAGCCAAGACAACACACCTGCTTTGCATTTGAAATCTGTGAATAATTAAAATGGGCTTAAACAACTGTATCCAGAGTCTGATAAATAAGCATCCATCTTTTGCCCCTGTTGATTGTTCCATCAGCTCAGCAATCTGTGCATGTCAGTGGCGGGGTGTCAGATATCCATTATCAATGGACTGTTTTCACAGACAATTGGCCATATTCAGGGAACAGCCAATGGGGACCAGCCATGTGTTTAAAAAAAAAACAGCACAGAGAGCAGCTGGGGATCTCCTCCCAACAGATGCTCTCTGCTGTGGAGGTGTGGGAAGATTTCCAGTACAGCCCTGGTGGGGAATATGGGGGTCTGGGTGCTATCTGCACTTACCACTATGATGTAGGCTCATAATGAGCGAGAACGTCTTTAAAGTTTTAGTGCATAACTTTTTTATATTAATGAACGTGATTCAAGCCATTGCCAAATGAGTTGCTACAAAGCTAATTGAGACTACCAGCTCCACACAACTCTCTCTCTCTGTATTTCTCAGTATGGCTATGTTCAGAAGATTGTGTCGCCCAGCAACTTTCGCGCACAGAAACTCGAGTGAAGATAATGACCTCTTCTGAAGAGTCCATCATGTTTTTTTAATCTTTCGTGTCCTCCTTGGCTACTAGCAACCTGCGTGGAGGAGGGGTGGGGACTGTGCGTGATCACGTAAGACTTGTATCATGTGGACGCGCCGACAGTTTTGTTGTCATTACTTAGAATTCCTCATGGGGGCGACAGAAACTATGCACTATAGCTTTAAGCCTACAGTAACTGATTTAGTGTTGGAATAAATAGTCAATCAATAATTGACTAGTTGCTTGACAACTTCTCAAAATAATTTGCTAATTTTAGTGTATTAATGTATTAGCTTATGCACAATTAAATGCATTTAAACATAAAATCATTATTACAGGGACAATTACTTCATATCTCAGGGCAGTAAAATAATAGCACACCATAAACTCTATGTCTGAAAAACACAATACACTTTTAGATGTCAAAGTCTATTGCTATTAACCATAATGCAGCCATTAGTTTGTATACAAAGTTGAGGGTTTGATCTAGGGAAATGGAAAAGAAAGCATGGAAGTGTTCGGTAAATTTCATAGCAATCTATAATTTTTCTTTTGTTGTGAATAAGTGGAAATTTGGGACAGATGTAAGAAAGGTCAGCAAGTCACCAAAATAATTTTAAATCATCCCCTGTGGACTATTCAGATGCGTAACTATGGGTAAGCAGAGTACGCAGTTGCTTACGGGCCCGGACCAATCAAGGGCCCGCATGACTGGAAGATAGTGATTAACAGCCGGGGCCTCCTATCACATTTTCATTACTCGCGACAATTCCATCAGTCCCACGTGCAGCCACTGACCAAGCGGGAGTGAGAACGGGTCAAATTAATTTCCTTGTTTCTGATATGAAAACGAGACCGTTCTCTTAATACATCCATGGACGAGACACGTGTGTGACTTGAACATCTCACATTTACCAACAAAACGTACAGCAAAAGACGTGCAAAACATTTCAGACCGTCCTGCCAACCTGTATACATTTTAACATCAATGTACGCGGTAACGATTTTTCACTATAAAGTCGCTGAAAGCTGCTGCTGTTTCAATCCTGTCAGCTGTCTGCAGCGGGCGGGGCTGGAGCTCAGTTCCCCCCGCGACTGACGCGCGCACACACACACACACACACACAAACACACACAATCACATGGATGCAGCAAAAACCGCAGATGAGATGTACAGGATTACCTAAATTGAGGACAGCTACGCTCGTTATTGTAAGTGCAATGATAAGTTAAAGTCCAATAAGTACTTTATCAAACCGTATGAATGTGTGTCCCAGCCCAGGTTAGGAAATTAACTAACAATGTAAAGCTCAACAAGCCACTGACAGTGACAGCTATGTATATATTTGATTCATTCAATAAATTATTTTTTGTCTTAAATCCACCAGCCATTTTCATATTATACCAACATTTTCAGCATCCTGAGCCTTTTTGGTAAGGTTCCTAGGAAATCTCAGCCTATAGTAATTATTATTATTCTCCCCAAAACAAGTTTCCTTTCTGTTTTTAAAGAACTAAACTAAACTAAAAAAAATTGCAACTTTTTTTGCAACTTTCACTGTCTTCCGCAACTTCATTGCAACAAACATTAAAAAAACATCGCAATTTTTTTACAAAAGCTCCCGTGAAATCAGGCATTTTGGGCCGCAACAATCTCAAAAAAAGGCTGTGAAACCCTGGAGGGACTGCCCTTGTGTGTTTTTTCATGTGTTATGGTGCACATTCACCAGTGTTTTTTTGTTGTTGTGGTGTGCGTAGGCTACTCCTGATTTTGTCAGTCATCTCATCTCTTATATGCTGTGTCTCTATGATCCTATCCTGTCCTATTCATGGTAGCCTACTCGTGGACATTGCGCGTGCTGTAGTAGGGGGGCCCGCCTTGATAATCCTGCATGAGGGCCCAGTGTTGGCTCTTTACGCCACTGGGACTATTTACTAATTTACTGGAATTTGGACCGTTTGTTTTCAAGATACATAGTCAACTGTTTATGACACAATGCCAGTGCTAAACAAAAGTTCAGAAAGATACCAAAATCAGTATGGATCATCATCTAGGGACTACGAATAACCACAATAAATAATATAAATCTGTCAATTGGTTTATAAGATACCTTGCTGTTGGTCAAGGGTATGCTAGGGCCAACTGTAGCTAAGGATAAAAGGTCAATAAGTTACCTAAATTAATTTAACATCTTAGGACCATGAATATTGATGTTTATCCAAAATCTATCAACATCCTGGTTCTTAGGACCCACAACTAGTAATAATTTTTTTTCTCCCAGTCCAGGTGGAGATGAGACTATCAACCCCACTCTGCACTGAAGTTGTGTGAATGCGGTACGACTACTGATAATGATTGCCATTCATTCTCCCCCTCATACTGTGAAATGTGTATTTTAAGGCCAACTGACGCATTGATTAAAAGCCATTACCTCTACTTGGCAAGAGTATAAAGGAAAAGTATTTGCACACAGTGCATCCATTCATATTTCAATATACCTGTCATGCCTTATCAGAATATAAGTATGATGGAAAGTGAAAAGGTAAATGAATTCCATTTTACACAGCACTAGACACATTTGACCATATTCAAATGCATTGTAGTAGTGTTTGATTTGTTGTAGTAGTGTGTGATTTGTTTCCTTTCTGCCCATAGACAGTCATATGAAAATATTACTTTAGAATTATACCCACTATTATTAAATATATAGTAGTTTATAATAGAGTAGGCTATATTTCGCTATAGGTCACTCAGTTGTGTTCCAGTTGCATTCAGCAGCAAGCATATTTTTTATATGAAAATAATTTCTAAAGTCTCCTTGAATTGTAGTTACAAACCACAGGAACATTATGTGCTTGTTTACATGTGTCAGCCTTTTCCATTTTTCCAAACAACATCATATACTGTATTAGCTGTATATTGCGTCCTATTGGACACTGACTAGCTGCTCTCAATACTTTCACACACTTTCCAGCTGTTCTCACATGTAAATTACATGCAGAGAGAGTGCAGGCTGTCCTGACAGCAAGTGCCATTACAATCGTGTGCACAAATCAATGATGCATCATCATTTGAAATGAGCTGCTAAATATGCATGCATAACAAATAGCATGATCAGAACACAATGAGCATGTCATCATGATATTAGTCGCTAGCAACTCAGTATTTTGCTTTTGTGGCTTTCAGCAGCCATCTGCACAAGTCCTTTTGTGAGGCTTCATAGAACACAGTTCCTGTTTCCTGCTGTGCTTTCACATTTTCTCCTCCAATCCTTCTGCTCATCACTTTTTACCACAAAATACTGGGACATAATAACAATTCTTCTAAATATCTTCTGTTTGGAGGTTTTTGTCCATCTCTCAGTCACTCTCTTACATCTGCCTGGATGGAAAATACTATAGCTCTCATCTCAATTATGCACACATAAAGCTGACACACTTCTTCAGTAGATTTACCATTATTACACCCAGATAGTTTCTATCATGTATTGACTTTAAGCACATATTATTTGAATTGTATCTTGGGCAAAGACCGACTTAAACTGGTGTGAAGAATATGGACCCCAGCCAAATGTTTACCAATTCCTGAGGTTGCAATCATGCAACCACATAGTCTACACATTTGAGTGTAGACTAAGAACCGGTCGAGGAGGGTGGTGGGTCAAGGGGGGAACACGACACTCAACAGTAGAGATATTACCACAGTAATCTACACTGAGAGGGTGAGCTTTAGAGCAAGCTGACCTTGAAGAGTTTTACCTGTCAATCAAAAGAGTGTTTCTCCTCTGTGACAGGCAGCGAGGCAGAAAGCAAAGCCCCAGATATGTCAGCTGGGTCCAGATGTATCAGTGATGTGGAGACACAAAAATAATATGTGCACCACATTCCACACTGAAGACTGCATGAGTGCTATATACTGTATTATCTGTATCTTCCTGCAGGCTTTAAACAGACATACACCAGCCTGTAGTTTGATGGTGGTGGCTGTGATGCTAAACCTCATGAGCAAATAAAATAGTTGCCACTGTGATCACTTTCCCGGAGTTGTTAAATCCTGTCTCTGATTATTCAAAACTGTTGTGCAGTGTTTTGGCATCTTATAAGCTTTTAAAGACATGAATCTGTTACACAAATGCAAAATCATGTTTCATGTCTCACCGGTACCTTAAACAACACACCCATACCAATGCAGCCAGAATGGCTAAAAACAGCTACCCTGGAAATCCAGAGTTCTCACGAGAGCACAATTTGAATTTGCTCAGCGAGTCACTCTGGCATTGAGTAATGATGCTCATTAACTATGCCCTTGTAGCCGAGCTGCACCAATCACATCGGTGTATCTGATATAGGCGGGCCAGAGGCAAGCTAAATAGATGACGACCTACCTAATCCTAACCTAATCTACCAGTTAGCTCCACTGGTAGCTAAGCGTATGGGGCTCTGGATAAGTCACCCCGTGTACTATTGTGATTGGTCGTAGTGTTATCCAATTGCGTGCAGTGAGATTTTTAAATGCATGCTTGTTTCCGCCCCTCGAGTTGGGCCATTTTCATTACTCAATGCCAGACCAGTTAATCTTTCGGATTTGGGTCTGGATTTTCAGGCTAAAAAACAGCAGTAACACACTTGAAAGTGGGGCTTCCTACATGGGTTGTTCATGTACCAGCCATATAAGAAACTGATATCATAAAACTTTATTAAAGCTAAGAAATATGTCTCCTTACTCCTTTATTATGGTGTATTTTTAAATTTTTTGTGTCTAAATGGACTTTTCTTTATGGAAATGTATTTCCTCCTACCAAAGAAATACAAAAATAAAATACATATTGCTTAATAATCTATTTGATTTCTGTGATATGTAGGCAGCAAATGATGCATTCTATAATACAGAAGAATTAGAAAACGTTCAACTCATCATTAGAAACCTGCAGCCATATTAGCCTACAGTCTACAGTGTTAACAGCCAACAACTGTGCAAGGCCACGGCCATTGAGGTCTACTGGCTATGAAATCAAGACAAAGACAAGCTTACTGTCAGAGAGGAAGTCTTCACTCTTTAAAAGCTCCAAAAAATGAATGTACAGTATCCTTGACAAAACAGAAAAAGAAAAATCATCTTTGCTAGACATAAAACCTTGGAGCCTGAAAACCATTGAGGCCAAGTAAATAAAAGCATCTTTAGTAGTAGAAAGTATATTTGTGAACGGATGAGGAGGGTAATGCTGGATCCTGGATCTCCTACAGTATTACAAAATAAATAATACTAAAGTGCTTAGCAACTGTGTTCCCAACAAGCCTTACGACAACGTGCTCTACTGTGCAGTATATCTACATAAAGCAGATCTCTATGAGCACAGGTCTCCACCAGGCTTACCATTTGCTCTTAGGACGATGCTTCCACTGGTCAAACAGCGAAGATATTTAAAGCTTAAACTGTACTGCCAGTGTGCAGTATGTCTCTAGAATCATAACTGCTTAATGTAACTACTATTTTACAGATTCCTTCTACTCCCTCAAATTGAAATTGTAACAAAAGCCCAGTTAAAGACTGAAGTAAATAGGTGGTGAGGAATATAATGTTGTGAAATAAGACGTCTGACACCAAGACTCTGCATGCTGTTGTTCCATTTCTATTCATTTCTTCAGATCCTCCTCCTGTCTATTTCCCATATGCAGTCTTACACCCTTTACTGTCACCCAGAAGCGTTGTTCTATTGTTAATAATAAGGTTTTATTCTACTCGGTTTGCTGAAAATATTGATTGACATTATACTATATATATGTTACAGGGTGCAGAGATTGACACCCGACTAAGAAATGGGAATAAAAACAGCCAGTAAAGCTGTAACTTGAGACTGAGACTTGTGTTTGATCATTAATACAGTTCTATTTCTGCAAGAAAAACTCATTATTCCCATGTGACTCTTCCCCCCCATCCAACATCACAACACCCCGCCCGCCGTTCTTCACACCAAAGAGTTTGAATCGAGTCTTGGGGAGAGAAATGTTGCACCTGGGTAAAAATGCAGACTCTAAAGCAGCTGTGTCGTTGGTGGATGAGATATTTTGGCGTTACACAATTGCAATCCTTGCCTTCTGCTTTTGATGGCTGCTCACTGGGAGAGTAATTATGAACCCCAGAGATCACTTTGAGTGGTAAACTCCCAACATGCGGAGACAATCATTTCAAATTACAACAGTCAGGGGTTAGTTTTTTACAAAAATGGTAAGTAATGTACCTAAAAAAACTATGCAAACCTGTTTAACTATTTTCAAGCTAAAGTTCATTTTAAAGCTGTCCGAGCCTGAATTGTAGTCCTCTTTGGAGACACATTTAAAAATAATTTTGCTGTTTTTATTGTATCAGTGCATGCAGTTTCACTTGTGCCTCCCACACTTTCCATGATGCAGCTTTGTGGATCACCCGTCATCGCCAGTGACGTCACACAGATCTGTGTGCACACATGCCCAGCTACAAGGCCACTCCACCCCGTCTCCTTTTAAAGACATGAAAACAGGGATCACAATATCTCCAGCATGGGGCTTTATTCCTGTGGCAGTGTGCTGTCCTGCACAGACATTGCCCTCTGTGCAAACAAGATTACGCTGATGAACAGAGGCAGGCTTGTTTACTCCCTGTGTCAAGGTACTTTGGGGGTGACTCACGGTCAGTGAGGAGGAGAAACTTTAGAGATGAGATGCAGCTCTCAGGTATCGGAGGCGATCAAAAGGAAACTGATTCAGAGTTTCTGTAAACCACGTTCTCAAATGACTGGGGGTTTTTTAGTCATGGATTAATATGTATGTGGTGCTCTAGTGAGTTTTTACTGCAACAAAAAGGTGTATGTTGGATTGACTCAAAATAAACTACAATATGTTCATGTCTAGCTTTAACCATACTACACATACCATAATCACAATGTTTCAGGAGCCTATATTGTAGGGGAAATAGCTGAAAGATGTCAGATTGTCAATGAATGACACATACATCCTTATCATGATGCAAATGAGTTGTAATTTGAGAATCCCAGTTCCCAAATAGACAATAATAATATATAATAATAATTTTTTGAAATCCTCCACAACAAAAATCAAAGGTTTGAGTTTGTCGGTGCAGCAATTATTAGTATACAAGAATTCCCATGTGGTACTTAAATGCTGCTATATAGGAAAAAGCTTGTTAAAGCAATGTCTATAGTGTCAGTACAATTCTGTACTTCTCACTTTATATAAACATTGTTCATGGACTAGACCAGTTTAGGTCACATACTGTATGATCATGATGGATGTCGACATGTGTCTGCATTTGCCGGAGCAAGAGAGATAGCTGTGCGCTTGGTTGGCAGACAGCCATTTAAGAGTGGGCTCCATCTTGACTAAGGACGGCTGATTCCTATCTGGTACTTTTCCACAATGGTTTATCCATCTACTGGAGGCAATACTCCTATAGCTCCCTGAAGTAAGATGGTTGTTATTCATGCACATGCACACAAATATATCATTAAAAAAAATCTTGGATGAACAGGACCTCTTTCATTTTATTCAAGATATTCAGCGGTTTTACAAGAATACAGAGGAACTCCACATGTAGCATCTGGATATTAAAAGGCAAACGATGACGCCATTTATTGCCTCAGCAATATTGTCGTCTTGTGTGTAGCACACTGCACAACCTTGAGTGGAAAGCATGTAACTTGCATGGAATACATATCAGTTTGGTTATCTTCATTTAGGTTAATAACTGTACCAATTTTGTACAACATTACAGCCGACAAAACATGTTAGAAATCATTGACATCCTTACAGAAAAGTGGTATACTTACATTATAACCTATAGCATCAGGCTGATCTCACAAACTATTTGCAAATGTATACAGTAGAAAGTATATTCAGACAGTATGAGAACAATAAAGTTTTTTTTAACATTAAAGCATGTCAACATGTTCTAGTAGAAACACAATAAACAAGTATGAACCTGAAAATGAGCATAATATGGGACCTTTAAAAATGCATGCTGTCATTTTTCATATTAAAAATGTTTTTATAGATACAATTCTTACAATTACTTAATTTCTAATTTGATTTGGTTTTACTTGATTAAAATAAAGCCTTCTACATTTGAATCGCATGACATGTGCTCCATAAATAAAGCTTAATGACCTTCATGTACACTGTACATCATGTCTGCATAACCCTGTAGTGTGAGACCTTTTGCCCACCAGGCGATAATACAGTAGATTTCTGAAGAGATCATGTATTCTACCCTCCTCGGGTTTATCACAGCAGAATGTAAACCATTATGTGTGAGCAGGTGTGTCTGCTCTGTGCAGCACTGTATGAACTGCATTCATGTTTATGTGCTAGGAAGGGCAGGCTAACTAAACTAGGCCAGAGGGGGGTCGTCTCCATGGTGACAGCAGTAAAAGAGCCGGAAGCACCTGTGTAATGCCAGCTACTTGTAGTGTTGGTTTTTTTTGGGGGGGAGCATTATGAAAGCAGAAGTGGTTAAATCCATTAACTGATTAATAGAAACTGATGTCTAGCCTTTTTCCTTTTCTGATGTTTTAAAAAAAAAAAAATAAATAAAGGGTTGTAATCTTTAACAGCCTTCATCAACCAAATCATCTTTTATTTTCTGTATCAGTTATTAAAAATCTTTATAAATGTATGTCTTTTATGTTAATATCAGCTCATACTGTGTGTATATATGATATTGCAACTACAATTGAATGACTTTCTTTACAATATAAGTAGGAATGGTCTCTGTAAATGATCCCGGAGAATGATCTCAGCAATAAGACTGCATGCAGTACTTTAGTTCAGGAACTAAAGGTTACAAGTGTTTCATCTCTTGAATATCACAAAGCTCATATTTCATATTAGGGGTGTACAATTCAGAAAATGTCACGATTTGATTCCGATTTTTAGGCAGAAACAGAAGCTGGTCTACGTGTTTTGGAGTGAGCATGCTCCGCCGTGCAGTTACAATGTTTCTGGCAGTTGAGAACACTCTCTCTGACGCAACGGTGGAAGTTTAGAGCATTGAAAGAGAGAGTTGGTTGACTGGCACAGTACTTTAGGTTGTTGTTCGTCCACGTCTTTAATGTTAATCTCCGGGTGATGGTGTACAATGCGAGTTTTCAAGTTTGTGGTGTTTCCAAAATACTTAACTTTCGCTTTGCAAAGCCTGCATATAGCATGATTCCTATCAAGTTCCGTCTTACCCTCGAGGTTATAAAAGCTGAAATGTGTCCAAACTCTCGCCTTCAATGAGGATGGAGCGTTCTCTTAACACATCCATAGGATGGAGCAGGTTGAATAATTCTTTCTGTGAGGTTTGCGCCGACTAAACTACCTCTGCTGCACTCGTTCTTCTTCTGATTATGACAAGAGTGCCCAGGCGTCAGTGTGAATTTGACAAAGCGCCATCTATGGGAATGGTGAGGCAATGTCATTTCAGAACAATAGTGTCAAAAAAAATAAATATATGAATCGATTTTTGGAATTCTATGAATCGATTTTGAATCTGTAGAGCTTGAATCTCGATTCAAATTGATTTTTTGCAAACCCCTATTTCATATAGTGCATGGAATGAAAAGTATATCCTCCAAATCTTAAAAAGATGCATCTCTCTTGCCTTTGGACTCCATGTATTCATCTTATTTAATGCAAGAAGGCCACAAAATGAAGCCTAATGCATCAGCATCATAAAAAGATGGCCACCACAGTGCCTTTAATGCACCTCTCCAGCTTGGGCTTTCTAGTAGATGATCAAAGCTGCTGGGTCTAGGCCTGTAAAAAGCTTGACTCAAGGGGCAAAGGGGGTCCATTGACTCCAGCTACTCTCCTTTGCCTTTGAGGGCCCAACAGGGCTTTCATTTGCTTCTGCTGGCTCACTGCTATTACAAAGAGTAGATGCCCTACAAGACGTCTGCTATTTTTTATAATTGTTAAGTGAAAAGGGGCATGTTGTGCTTGGAAACTGCAAAAAAGATGTAAATGCTGTCATGTTCTTCATTTTTTTTCAAGATGATTAGTTAGGTGGGATAATAAAAAATCTACTGAAAGAGCCAGGCTGAAAGGAGAAAACTGCTGTGTCAATTTGCCCCCCATTGTGACAATCTCCAGTCGGACACAGTGATGCTTTTATGCACTGGAGGTAAAAGCACTCTGGAATTTGGTTAGACTCTAACTAAGATGCTCACATCACATGCTTCATTCACATCACTTTGAATCTGTCTGTACAACAATTACGACATGTGCCAATTTGTCTTTGCACGAAAGCATTTTTTTTATACATCTACATCTAAAGATTTCTGTTTCCAGACAGATAGATTCTTCAGCAGGTTTGAGGATCTGCATTCCCTAATAAATTAGATTTGATGATATTTTAGATTCCTCAGTGTATCTGTCTAACAAAGCAGCTTGTAAGCACAGCGTTTATTCTTGGAGGAGTGAAAAAACCTGACGTAGTTTTCAGAAATAACAGCACAGTCTTCAAAGGTGTTTTGTTACCAAGCAACTCGACTGCAACCCTACTTTGACGCAATGCTAATGGCGAAGTTACTCATCAACTAAATAGAGCATGTGACATAGTCCCAACAGACACTGCACAGAGAATAGGACAAGACAACATAAAATAAATAGGAACAATTGTGATGGGCACAGGGGGGCAAGGAATTAAAAGCTTCTCTCAAGTGGGGGAGCATTGATGAAGCAACGCAGGCAGAAGGTTCAACTCTGTTTGAACACAACAAACAGACACCTAGAATTATACTTCCTTGTTCAATTTACAGCCAACTGTGCGCCAGAGCAGCATTAAACAAGCATCTGGGTGTTTTGGCTCACGATGCCGTCGGCTAGGCGGAGAAATCCCTTTCCTTTCCGAGGCTCAGTACAGGGACGCATGAGGCCATCTCACTCAATGTGAAATGTAAACTTCCATATTCATTTGATGGTTACAACTTTATTAATCAACTTTGCTTAATAGTGCAGTTAGTTTATTGTGGAACATTTTTTTTAAAACAAAATTTATTTAACCTTTATTTAACCAGGTAGGCCATTGAGAACAGATTCTCATTTGCAACGCCGTCCTGGTCAAGAATAAGGCATACACGTGCAAGACAACATTTCACATTCAAAACAGTACAAAAATACAAAATACAACAGGCTACATAAATACAGATTAAGTGGGCATTACAAGCCGGTGCAAACATTCAGCATCAGACATGGAGGAATTGACTATAATGATATTAACATGAATGCGTTCCTCCTACCTAATATTCTCTTTCACACCAGAATATTAGTGTAAAAGTAAAATAGGGACAAAGAAATCTCTGATCTAGAACACTGGTTCCCAACTTCCGGGACCTTCCCAAGGGCCACGAAATAAATCTAATGCCCTGTTCACACTGGCCGCTTTGCGTCACTTGTGCAAGTTTGGTTGCGCAAGTTGAAATATTTCAACTAATTTGGATACAAGAATGACGCTGCGAATTTTTGTCTTTGCATCGACTTTGTACACGTACTTAATGGCAACGCGCAATTCATGGAAAACGCGAGAGGTCACAAGATGATTAGAAGAAACACATGTCTATATTTCTATTTATGTATCTATTTATTCGTCTAACTTTTCTAAACTTTGATTTTTTATTGTTAATTCCTAAAATGTACTACTATAAGACAAATAAAGTTATGAGAGAGTTATTTTTGCAAGTTGTGTTGAGTGTAAATTAAGTTGTTGATTGGCAGAGGAATATTTATCATTACAAAATTTATACTACATATATGACAGATGTTTTTTGATGTTCAGCTGACCTTTTGTGCCCTACCTAAATGACTCAAGATTGTGCTAGCTTAGCAACTAATTACAAATAAATAAATGGAAGTTGATCAATTTATCATTATAATAAATCTTTATTTCACCTGTAAGTGCTAAACAGCATGTTTCTTTCCTTAAAAAAGTTCCTAGAAAATTCTTAAGAATTTACGGACCCTTAAAAAAAAGTGTAACCACTAATTGTACATCTCCAGGATTAAGAAATGCATTCTTAATGAGAAACAATCAGAGAAGGAAAATAGACAAAGCGCTCACAAGCCAAACTGGACAAGAATGAGATCCTAAAGCAAAAACCAATAGGCAGAACCATTAAACTAGTCAGCAAAACACCAAAGTAATTTCACATCTGCAAGAAAAGCAACAGAATGTCTTTTATAGCATGCAAACACCTGAGAGGAGCTAATTGTGAATTACATGAAGACATAGAGAAAAACAGCCAAATCAGAAAATCCATGTCTAAGACTGATCACGATTTTCACTAGTCTTACTAATCCATCTGAGAGTTTTTGGCCACAAGCTCTCATATGCAAAGTCATAAACTGAACAGGCATCATCAGTATGATTGAATTCACCCCTGTGGTCTGTTCAAATATTTCCCTGCCAGATTAAGTTTTCTAAACACACAATTCAGCGCAATTACACTAGCCTCGGCGTCTGTCATTATATCGCTGAGGAGGAGAGATGGGCATAGACCCCAGTGACGATGAGAGCAACTGAATTGCTCCAGAGTCGGCCTATCAATCCATTAGTAGTCCAATTCAAAGCAGCCTGCAGGCTGGAGAAGGCCAAACGTCTGCTTTGCTTAGACTTTGGTTGCACTTCAGTGGCACAGAAGGATGGGAGGAAAGGAAGTGTGGAGGCGATGAAAACATGAAGAGAAAGTGATAATTAAAACAAGAATACCACTGAAATGTATTAAAAACACTGTCCATGTATCTATGGACTGTTATCTTTTATTAGGGACACATGGTAATAGTTTAGCTCACACTCTAATCTGGGATGTCAGGCATAAGCTTCTAATTTAATTATTAGGTGAAAAAGAAAATTGGAAACTATCATATTTAAAACAGTAACAGTACCTTAAAGAAGAATGTGGAGATCAGATAGTGTTTGGAGCGTTACAGTATTTGTCTGTATGTGCCAAGTTTGTTCTTCAGGCAGTAAGAGTGGCCTTTATCTAGGCTTTGGATATTTACCAAGCCATAGCTTGATCCCCAAAAGGAAAAAAACACCAACCACAGTACCTAAGGAGTGGAAGCAGGGATTAGACTCACAGTCTTTTCCTCACACGTACACACAGCCACACCCGCCCACTCAAACAGTTTTACATTTCCCCAAATTCAGATGTTTAAGCCTCCCTGTGGAGTTACACCAAACAAATGTTGCTTAGTATTGACATTGACTCAGTTTGAAAGTGCCTTGGACTCAGGCTTTGTGATGAGTCACCAGAAGCTGATCTAAGAGCAGTTTGAGAAGCCTGCCCTAGATATTTCACATAGTCGACGAACAGATTAAAATGCAGCAGCTTTGATCCTGTTAATATGATGCCTCCCATCTTTTCTGTCACCTTTGGTACATGAGACGATTTGCCTTTTCCTGCTAGCAATCAGTGAAGTGGGTCGGGGCTGTGGATCTGTTTTGTTCTCCTCACCAGTTCTCTGGCTCTCAGTCATCAAGTAAAAATGTTATACCCCAGGGGCGATTCTAGGATCAGACCTTTAGGGGGGGCTCAGCCCCAAATGAGAATGTGACACAGATACAGTGCATGCAAAAGTGTTAACTTCCCCTGCTAAATCAGTAATTTCATTAGCCGATAATCTCTGAGCTAGCTACTGAACAACGTCAGTAGCTAGCAGTTTTTTGACACTATTAACACTATGATGGAACTAAACCTGACACTTTATAAGTCACAGTAATAATGACCAGTTTGACACAGTGTTCTAACATTTAGCAATTTCAGTTGCTTACGTTTAAATTTGGGTTCTAATCTGCGCCATGAAATAACCAACTTCTTCTCTGGGGACTACCAACGTTACACTTCACAACCACACTCCTGCTCTCCCTCTGACAGATCAGATAGAGACTCAGCCAAAGGCAGGAGTCTGGCACAACCACCTCTGATTGGCCAACACTATGTTTCTGTTAACCCTTTCCTTGACTGGGTTACAGGTGCATAGCATCGGCGACAACGACACAGGATATTGCACCTGTTTCAATCCCTTTGAACCTGTAATTGTTTGTCCTCCGCAAGGTTATAAACGTTAACGAAAACAAACGAAATAACGAAAACTAGGTGGGAAAAAAACAATAAAAATGAGGCATTACAAAAAACGACAACTAAAACTGTAGTGTCTGTTTGAAAAACTAACTAAAATAAAATAAAATTATCAAGTAAATGTCCTTAGTTTTCGTCTTTGTCGATGTCTTTCATAGAGCAAATAACGTTATATCTTTCCAACCATGACATTTCCCGTAGACATGTATAGTTTCCTAACGGGAACCCAGAAATTCCGACATTCCATGTCAAATTGAACACAACATGTCCGTGCCCCTCGCCTGACATCATGGTGGTACCAAAAGTTGGAAGAAAGCGGCAGAGTCCTATTTGATTATGACTGTGTCTGATAAAAGCAAGTGCCTTGCAGTGGAAGGTGGTAAAATATGTGGACAATTTATTAAAGGGAAAAATCCCACGAATTTGAAAGTACATTTGAGAAGCGCGCACAAGCTAGGAGGCTAACCTAGCTTTCCTTAACAAGGTAAAGGAGAACGCAAACGTCCCCTTTCCCTGAAACAGAAGCTAACCCCGGTACAGGACATGGATGTATGGATACAGGCCAGGCAGCAGGACAGAGAACACTACAGGAGAGCTTTCACCGGCGACCTGATAGCGGCTGGAAGCGTGGGTTAATATGTGGATTGATACTGGGATGTCTACACAACTGTGTGAGTCGATTGACTTCAAAAAGTTCACCACTTTACTCGAACCAAAGTTCAAAACACCTGTTCATGTATGTCTTCTTTAGTCTGTTGGCTATTTAGGTTTTTTTCCTGGAACACATTACACATTTTGCACTTCCTGCGGCATCTTGTGTAGACTGTTTACATATTTATGACCATATGTAGGCTACATTTTATGTACTGGTGTTATTGTTGAATACATTCTGAATACATATTTCTAAAATTGTATGATGTTTTTGTTGAGTTATTATTACACAATACTTTTTATGACCTTTTTGAATTCCCCGACAAATAACCCATATTACAAAAAAAGACTAAAACGAAACTAAAACTAAGCATTTTCATAAAATAAAAACTAAACTAAACTAGCAAACCCGCTTTAAAAACTAAATATAACTAAACTGAATTTGAAAACAAAAAGTGAAAATGAAATAAAAATAAAAACTAATGAAAAATGCAAAACTATAATAACCTTGGTCCTCTGTTACTAACAGACAAGTACGCAAACTCGAAGCACAAAAAATGATATCATTACATAAGGGCAGTGGTTTATCAGAAAATAGCAAAAACGTTTACCATGGCCTTATCTCAAAATGTTGAAATAAATAATTTTTTTTAATCCCTGAAACCAGACCAAAAACAAATCACTTGTTCATTAGCTCATTGCATGACTTTTCAACAAACTTCATTGAAAATCTATGCACAAGTTTTAGAAATGTCATGCTAACAAACAAACAATATAACCTCTTTGGTGTAGGAGATACGCGTTTGTGTCTGCGCTGTAATTATTATTGTATCCTGGAGCGCAGATACATATTTCTTGAATGAAGTGTCTCGGTTTGCCCAGTGAGGTCCAATGACGACAATAATAATGTCCAACTGTGATTTAGTGAACTATCTTAGGCTTGTATCTAGCTTGGTCATTCTGAAGTATACAGCAGCTATGAAGCTATCTCAAAGCACAAGAAAACATGTTTTTTATTTTTTTTTATTTAACACACACCAGGAGTGTGGAGGAAACTTCTACACTGTTGCCTGGACATGACCAGAAAATTGACTTGAAAAGGTTTTAAGTCTGTCTCCCAAATAAGCTGCGGAACTAGTACATGTCTCTGTACGTTGGGGGGGGGTCGAACTCAGTCTGGTCTCTCTCTCTTGGCTGAGTTTTCCTAGTAACCTTACCAAAAAGGCTCAGGATGCTGCAAATGTTGGTATAATATAAGTGGATTTAAGGTGGATTTAAGACAAAAAATAATAAAAATAATAATAATAATATATGTAATATAATAATATAATATATATAATAATATATGAATGAATCAAATTTGAACATGTCTGTCAGTGGCTTAGTGATCTTTACATTGTTAGTTAATTTCCTAACCTGGGCTGGGACACACATTCATACGGTTTGATAAAGTACTTATTGGACTTTAACTTATCATTGCACTTACAATAACGAGCGTAGCTGTCCTCAATTTAGGTCATCCTGTACGTCTCCTCTCTGTTTTTTCCCGCATCCACCGTGTGTGATTGTGTGCGTCTGTGTGTGCGTTTGTGTGTGTGTGTGCGCGCATCAGTCGCGGGGGGAACTGAGCAGTCGGGCCCGGTGCAGAGAGCCGCCAGGATTGAAACAACAGCCGCTTCAGCGGCTTTAGAGTGAAAAAATGCAGCGTACATTGATGTTAAAATGTATACAGGTTGGCAGGACAGTCTAAAATGTTTTGCACAGTCTTTCGCTGTACGTTTTGTTGGTCACTTGTCCACACCTCTTCTTTCGCGCGAAAGGGAAACACACTGTCTGAGGTCATATACGGGCACCTGATGGGCACAAGACTACATTGTGCATGCGTCAAACTGTGCGACGCACACACGCTCCGAACCTGAGACAAGTGGACCGAACAGTTCGGATGTTTTTTCATGAACCGTGCCACCCCTACTATATGATAACATGCTGCTGTAATAAGATAAAACAAATCAGATTTTTTAATTTAAGGTCGACAGTTGAGTAACTGAATTAAAATGTCACATTTTTAATCTATTTAACATGACATGTAAACTACTTTTAAATTATTTTAGCCTGCTGTTTAGCACAGCAGATAATGAATTTCTTATCACATTTATTGTTTCACTGGAGTCTCAGTTTTATTATTATTATTTATTTTTTATTATTACGTATGCCAACTTTTGGAGCTTAACTAATGATTTTGACAGCGCTGCAAAGACACCAGAAGTGTGTTTGACAGCTAAGCTCATGAAATATCAATGGGCCACACATTCTCTTCTCAAGGGAGGGAAGCGAGCAGGGTCTGTCTTTTGTATTTGTCATATCTCCTCCAGCCCATGGTGACCGCAATGTGTCTCAGACACTTTGGCTCACAAAGGACAGATCGACACCAAGGAGCCAATGGAATTTGTGCATTGTGGGAAATGGCTTCCCTGTGGCCATTTTGAACACGCCAGGCCATCCTCCCCCATGTGTTATCTTCTCTTAAGCTTAACCAGAGGTGATTTTTCTCTCTCTCTCATCATGTAAGGATAATGGAGCTGCACTGACAGAAACAATCTACCCCAACTGTTGGTTAATAAACAGTGCGTGGCAGTCACGAGCACACGCCAGAGTTACTGAGAAACTGTTCTGCACACAACATACCAACCATACAGTTGCAAGAAACACTGAGAAAGGTGCACTCCAGCAGGATTGCAAAAAAGATAAGTGTGGATTCTTCTAATTTAATTTTTGTTTTGAATTTGGTCCCTAAATTTGGATTATAATGCCTTTGCTTCCTCTTTGAAAATTTGTAAGTGCTTGGTGTCTTATTTATGAGTTTATTTTTAAGATATTTCATTTAATTTGTACATAATCCCCCCCTTAGTCTTTTTTATTTTGGTTACTTATTTTTTTTATTTATCTATACGTTTCCTTGTCTTCTTCAAGGTTGATTATATTCTCTTGTGTGTATTTGATTGAATGTACTCTCTACGATACATTGTATGCTTATGTTTGTAAGTTCGTCAATATATCTTGCACCCCTTATACATATATATATATATATATATATATATATATATATATATATATATATACGTAAATAAATAAAATAGGGCAACAAGCATGAGCAAGCAGTTTTGTCAGGTTAGCTTCTACTTTATTAAGAAAACAGTGAGTGCACCTACAACGTTACTTATAGTCCGTTATCACACAGGAAAAAAACAAGTGTGCATAACTACAGCAAGTACTATAGCTTAAAGTTGAACCAGAAAAGTGGGCTGGAAAGTGTGGTATGATCTTTAGATGGGACAGTTTGGGTTGATATGATTTTACCGTTAGCCTTCCTTTTCTCTTCAAAATAAATTGACTAATTTGGGGGTTTGCTAAAAAACAATCTGACAGCTTGCGTTTCTTGCTCTTTCAGACCTATTTGTTGCAATGTTGCCTTGTTCCAAGATCTTAATTCATTTAAAACAGAAGGCACCAAGGCCAGAAGCTGGGGAAATAAAACCCAAGCTCTATCAAACCGTACTTTTCCTTAAACACACAAAACCTTGCAAAGTGATGCTGCTACTGTAAGTAATGCTTGAATTAAAATCTATCCCATTTGTATTTTAAGTCCATTTTGATTATGTGTACATCATTTCCGTTTTCATTGTTTAACACATACCTTTTCTATCATTTCAAAATAAAACAAACAACAAAATAAAATTTTGTCAGTAGAAAATGCATCTCTGGATTCTGTATCCCAGCACTATTGTCCTTTGGATAACAAGGCTGGATGAATAGCTGGTTTAAGTGAGCAATAATTAGCAATAAAACTACCCATACAGGCCCCCACGTGAAACATAACCAGAGCAACTGAGGGTCATTGATTGTTTGACTAATTATTTTCAAAACTGGTTCAAAATAAGTCTGCTCATGTTACAAACTTTACTACAGCTATGACCATGCAGGATATTCTCTAGTGTACATCTACTCTTTTATATTTTAAAGATTTTAAAACAGTTACCATAATGCCTCATTCATTCTTATATCACAAGTTAAAAAGTTAAGGTTTTGTATTCTGCAGTAGATTTTCTTTCTTTTTCTTTTTCATTTGTATGTATTAACTTGGATTTCATAATGTGGATTATAATACATCAAATGAAGAACTACAGGTTTTTTTCTGTCAGAAATGTCCAAGTCTGCACGTGACATGAAATTGTGTCTGCCTGGTGTCACTCCACCATTAATCGAATAGCCGGCTTACATTGGTTCAATGAGCAAGGCAGGAAATGAAATAGCGGCACAGCTAGATTAAAAAGGGGAACAGGGAGTGCTGTCAGCCCATTTGAAAAGGAAACATGACTGAATACTAACCATGACAGTTGAGGAGGATTTCATTTTGTGCCATCAATGACAAGTTAAAAGACTGAGTGTGACTGATAATGGTCCAGTCAGATCTGGGAAATATGAATGTACTTATGAAGCTAGTAATGGTAAATTGTTCTAAAAAACTGCTGATCCACTTCACCTTTACTCCATTACTACCCAGTTGGTTTGGCCTGTTTTACATTTTAAATAATTCACTTTGCTACCAGACACAACGATTAGGTTTTGCTGAAGCTTTATAATTAGAAAATCTTAATTAAGAAAGTATCTGTCACCTCTGATTAGATCTTTGGGCCTTTCTTCACATATATGAATAAGGTCAAACCTAACTAAGGTTATCATGCTCTTAATCAACATCTTTACAACTGATTTGATACTATGTGCATTGGTGTGATTATATATAAAGAAATGAGTTATAGTGAATGAGGGGTAGGAAATTTTATAAGCTTCGGCTTCATCCTGCTCCTTTTCGGACACATTTTTTAAATCAGAAATGGTAATAGTATTTACAATATTACTTGTAAACACTGTATGGATATTGTTCTTTTCTTTTGGTGTGTTGCTACGCACTTTTTATTTTATAGATATATGTATGTATACGTATGTATGTATGTATGTATGTGTATGTATATATATATATATATATATATATATATATATATATATATATATATATATATATATATATATATATATATATATATATATATATGTATGTGCATTTGTATATGTGTGCATGTGTATGTATATATGGGTACATGCTGTATGTTTGTTCAAAATAAAAATAAATGAAATGAAATGAAATTATGGCTTTTATCTCAATGAGCAATAAAGAAACAAGACTTATATACAGCTATGCTAGCAGATCAATGAGGCACAGTGGTGCTTTGAGCTACATGCTAACGTCAGCATGCTAGCAGGATCCAAATGACAATGCTAACATGCTGATTTTTTTAGCAGACATAGGGCCCAGCACAAAGCCCGACGCAAGTGTCTTTGCTGGTTTAAGACCAACACAGTTGTCAATTTCCCGTCCAGCACCCACGTCGTTCAAATAGCAAATGCACCTGTGCCCATTTTTGCGCCCATGGGCATGCTGGTCTTACAGGGAGGTGTGTTCAGGTGAATTCTTGGCGTGTTGCTATCTTGAGGCAGCGAAAAGTGATCACGCCATTGACCAACAAAAACCTGGTCTAAAGTCAATAACGCAGCATTTCATTTCCACGTCTGCTTCACCTTGTGGAATTTTGGTAGCATAGTGCTTGTGCAATATATGATCTGCTCGCGCGCTTTCACTTCACACAAGCAGATCAGTTTCTTCTCCTGAAAATCTCTTCTTTCTGCTTCGCAAATCCGCCCTCATAATAGCAATGAGCCAAGCTACTAACGCGCCTGGCTTTTAAAGGGAATGGGAGATGACACTGATTGGTTTATTGCATGTTATGCCCAAAACACACCTATGATTAATTAAGACACTAAATACAACCCTTTTGAACCATGCGCCTGGCTCACAGGCCCTTTTTTCTACCGTTAAACTAGCAAAAGTGGATCTGTACACGGCCTAAACGCACTTGCACCAGGAGCTTCATGCCGTGTGCTTAGATCGTTAAAATAGGGACCATAAGGTTTACCATGTTCACTATCATTGTTTAGTGTGTTAGCATGGTAAAATTTCCTAAGTAGCAAAAAACATAAAGTACAGCTAAGGATGATGGGAATGTCATTGGTTTAGCAGATATTTCCTAAACCAAACTATTGGTCAAATTCAAATTTTGACCTGATGATGGCTCTATTATGTCCCCAGATAATCAGTCAATATTCATGAGACAAATTATATTAAGTTCAGACTCTGAAAGAACTCATGGCCACATGAACATAGCCAAGCTCAGACACGTACAAATAAAAAAGCTTGCTGTACGTGTCTGAACAAAATATAAAGTAAGGATTAGTTTATTTCTGCTTTGAACTAAATAATTACATTGGAGCACTAAGTTTAAAACCTACTTAAAATGTAGGCTGACCTGCTAAGTAAGAGTTTGTAAGTTGAAGACGGTAAACAATAACAGCCACTGTAGCCAAACCAAAACCAGCAACAATATAACTGTATATGTTTAAATGGCTAGTATTACTTGCATTACTATTAGTATTTGGCTAGTATTGTAATAAGTGTAGCTAATGCACCACCACAACACAACAATTTTAGCAATTAAATAAGAGTGATAGAACTTTTCTTTGTTTTCTGCACACTGAAAATGTCAGGAGGTTACAGAGCTGTCTGGGTCAAACACTTGCAAATTAGTAGTCACTAACAAAAACTGCTGCCAAAACACTAACAATTAACTAAATGGACCTTTTTTTTTTTTTTTTTAAATGTCCCGATAATTTGTTTGGTATACGTGATGAAAAAATAAATCAAGACTTGCATAACAACAAAGTTGTGATGCTGGAAGCACTTAAGGCTTGTCTTTTATTCACAAAGATAATTTGGGTCAAAGCATTTCTGGTCTTTTTGTTTTGTTTTTATTGTGGACCACAGGGAAAACAGGGGATTAGTGGTATGGTAGCAGACCATTCTTTCTGTGGATTATCAGTGGTTGCTGAACATGTAGCAAATTTAAAGGAGTGATAAAGGCTGTAGGCAATGACTTCCATTGGGCAATGTGTTAAACAATAGTACACTGGGATTTTAACCCAATCATATGGCATGAAGGATGATTAATATGCCTGCTAATGGAAGGAGGCTGAGACATCTCTGGATGTGAGATCAGGTATGAGGCATAAACAGCAGTTAACACTGGCAAGTGAAGGTGGGAAGTGCACAGTGCATCAATCACGGGTGACAGCTGGGACAGACGCAAGGAGGTTCATCATCAAGAGAGGAGTGGGTGCTCCACTACGTCAAATCAGACTAATGCTAATTAGTCATTGCTGCACATATATGCCTCTAACCGAGACCAAACTAGGTGTGTAACGGTACAGAGGAGTCACGGTTCGGTGGGAGTTCAGTGCTGCAGAAAAACAAACAAAGGCATAAAGGATCCCTTTCTTTCTTTTTTTTAAGTGTGCAAGTGCAAGTGTGAAAGACATTTTGCCCACTGGTAAATTATTTTATTATAAAAATACGTAACATTCCAAACACTTCTGTATTACACTGTACAGGCACTAAACACATACTTTCCAATAAGACAACAGGTCACAATAGGCTATAAATCTAAAAAGCATCTCCTGTGCTATGAAATTGAAAATAAAAAAATATGGGTTGCTTTCTCCTCATCCCGGTGATTGGCACATCTGGGTGATGCATTAACATGTTTGATGTGTTTTCATTCACACAATGTTGCTTTTCAACAGTGAAGCAATGCCAACACACCATCCATCTTTCTCCCCATAGCTGACTGGGAACCCACGGGTGGGTATTCCAGCTGCAGCATTGAATTTGCGCGCGCCATAGTGTGACTGACTCGCACGTCTCAGCACATGTTGCTAACGCCGTACAGCTAACAGTTTCCAGGCGGAACTCGTGCTTGTGAACTTTTTGGTTTTAGGAAGGGGGAACGATTGAGCACATGATAGTTTGTATTGTAAATTAGGTGTGACTGTGGTTGTAAAATTGTATATTTTGATGTTTTGTATTTCACTTGCGTGGAATTTTTATTGTTTTACTGACCTGCCAAGGGACTACAGGCGGAAAATAGCACTTGTGCTACAACCCGGTACAATGCATCTCTCCTTGTTCTTATACAAGGTTAATGTTAACTTGTGCATTGTCCCTGTTTAAATAAAATACATTCTAAATTCTAAATCAGCATAGCAGGATGGTCAGAGCCAAGAGCCATTGTAAACAACTGTGACCACTGTAGCACACAACAGTCTTTATTTTCATGTCAGATACTCTCACATTTTCTGGAGTAAATGCCATGGTTAATTCTTCAAGCCGAGCCCAATTGGGCCCAATGTGTATAGGACCAGCCACCAGGTGGTTTTTCCTGTGAGGTTGCTTCCCAGGCCTGATACCAGGGGAGTGTCCTGGCTTCCTTTATCCCGGTGCGTTTGTTTCAATAAAGGTCTTTAATGTGGCTCTCAATCTGACACCTTATCTGGGTCCACTTTGCCCTAGGTGATCCTACAGAAGCGGTTTCTGCTGACATCACAGCAATGTTTGACTTCCAGTGTAAGAAAGCAAAATTCATAAAGAACTGTATCGACTACTGGGAAGGAAAGCAATTCTATGTCCATAATGAGTAATCTGATTGCTTGTTGAATTTAAAACAAATAAAGGAAATCCTTTCTAACATTCTAACATTGAATTGAATATAAAAGGCACCACTAAAATAAGAATATTACATTTTAATGTGCAGTTTTCTGCTGATATTTTCTTTCAACTAACACAAAAAACCTATGAGTGTCTATTGCCATAAGTTGCAGCCTTTTCGCAATGTGTTTATTTATTGCAATGACGATAAAAAGCCCTAAACTTAAGTGTGTTCTGGAAGAGCTAACGCCAGTTTGAAAATATTCCTTCTGCTACATTTCTATTTGTTATGTATTTGCATTAGAGATGCACCGATAGAACGGCCGGTGACCGGAACTGGCCGGTTTTCACGTGCTCGGCCATGACCGGCAGGTCAGTCTGACATATGCCGATTTCATGCCGGTCAATGCTACAATTAACTGACAACATAAGTTATACGAGTTACAGTTCTCAAGGATGCACGCACACACGCACACACACACACACGTAGACGCGACAGCACAGTCTCTTTTTCCTTTCTCTCAACTTTTCGCGCGTACCCACTCGTGGTGTGAAGGACGTGTCCAGGCTATTCTTGAACATGTAGGGAACCTCGTGAATTAACCTGCAACATGTCAGCTGTTTGGAAATTATTCAGCGTGTGTGCAGAAGATAACAAGTTTGCAATATGCAACACCTGCAAGGAAAGAGTAGGGCGTGGAGGGACGACACCAAAAACCAAAATCACATTTTTTTACTTGGATATTGGATGTGAAAGGAAGGAAATGGTTCTAACATTGCACTTTAGATGTGTGTGAATTTCCCACACCAGGAGTAATTTATATAGTTCTATTTTATAGTGATCCATTATCTGTTCAAAAAATGTTAAGGATGTTAAATGTTATCTTTAAGGAAAAGATAGAAAATAAATATTTGTGTGTGTGCTGTAAAGTGGTTAGAAAAAATGAAATCGGAATGGGCTAAAATCGGTATCGGCTGGCCTAACTCAATGAAAATCGGAAATCGGAATAGGCCTAGAAAGTTGTAATCGGTGCATCTCTAATTTGCATGCATTATGTTCCTTTGTTGCCAACCCTGTGCTGGTTGTTAAGGTAATTTCAGCCCCAAAGCTCCTCTCAAAGTACAGTTCAGTCTACTGACTAAAGAATGAATACAAATGTGGACTATTAGTATATCTTGTATAGAAAAGGCTAACGCCTCTCCTCCTCTTGACTGAATGGTCACTCCAGTCCTTCTGATCACAGATGACTTCACTCCATTGAATTAGCACACAGCCTTCTGGGCAACTGGCTCAGGGGCCATGTTGGAGCCTCAGTGGTGAATATTAGATTGCACGCCTCCAGATCTCATTAAAGGAAGCAACAGGACAATGTCTGCATCTCAAATGAGACCAGAGGCCATCAAGCATTCTGACTCCCTGTTGGATTTACTGATTTGATTGATATTGTGTGTGTGTGTGTGTGTGTGTGTGTGTGTGTGTGTGTGTGTGTGTGTGTGTGTGTGTGTGTGTGTGTGTGTGTGTGTATGTGTGTGTGTGTGTGTGTGTGTGTGTGTGTGTGTGTTAGGGTATAACAAGAGGGTAAGATGTCCTTTTTCAGTAAATATAATTAGGCTGCTTTTACAAATTACACAATAGGGGGAACATAGACATTTGAGTTTGTGTATGCTATAAATTGCCTACATTATTCTGCCCATTACATACACAGGTCATATGATAGATTTAAAGAAAGAGGCTATTGGCCAGACACTCACAATATCTTCAGTTAGAGGGGTTTCTTCCTTTCTTGTCCTCCTTTCCAAATAGCAGTTCACTGGAAAACAAATATCATGGTGTCAGTGACCATAACCATAAAAACATCTGCCTTAAATATATAAAGACAACATCATAAAACCAATGCCAATGATTCAACCAGTATACTCCAGACACAGTGCTTGGTGAAATGAAGTGAAATGTGTCAAGTGAGTCCAAAAGTGGGCCAGTGCAGGTTTTTTTTTTAATTTATAACAAAGATGTCCAGTATTAGCTTAAATTATTATCTAAAGTTTTAGATAACTACTTATGCCTGAAGGCAGGGCTTTTACAGTGGATAACCAGTAGTTATTAATTAATACAGTTTAGTACCACAAACAATTTCCCGCTGTCCACTACTAAGTTAAAAGAAGTAGGCTGATACTCCAGAGAGGTAGCATGATAGCTGATAGACCACGATATTATTGATGGACGTTATAACAGGTGATTTAATTCAATTCAATTCAATTCAATTTTATTTATAGTGTCAAATCATAACAGGAATTATCTCAGGACACTTTACAGATAGAGTAGGTCTAGACCACACTCTTTTCATTTTCAAGGACCCAACAATTCCAGTGATTCCCCCAAGAGCATGCATGAATGTGTAAGTGCGACAGTGGCAAGGAAAAACTCCCTTTTAGGAAGAAACCTCGGACAGACCCAGGCTCTTGGTAGGCGGTGTCTGACGATGCCGGTTGGGGGTTTGATGAACAATGGCAATAACAAAGTCACAATTAAGATAATGACTAGAGTAGTTGATTTAGACTCAAACAAAATGTAAATTTAGCATGAAAAAGCTTGTGATTTGAGCTGATAAAACCAAAGTATCTTAATTTTTTATCTAAATCATTTTTTTTCTTGAAAGAAGTGTGGAGTTGTGTCAGTGAGAGAAAAACTATCATTTTCGAGCTGAGGTGATCTCATCAATCACGAAATAAGAGCATAATCTCGTCCATAATAGACAGATGGGACACTTTGTGAATTAATATTGCTTCTTTCTTTATCATGCGGCATTTCACTTTCCAAAATCAATTCTACCACATAAATGACTCACAACACATTCATCTTTTGGCCTACAGTACCTCAGGAGCACAGTTTGTGTGAAATTGGGCAGAAATAAGTAAGCTTTGATCAGTTAGTTTAAGTTTCAACCACTATAATGGAAAATTGGCTTCAACCCAACCTTAATTCTCTATTTTAAAGGAGACATAGCGTGCTCATTTTCAGGTTAAAGGGTAACTACCGTTTTTTTTTAAACCAGGAAACAGTAGTTACCCTTTAATACTTTTATTTGGCGTTTCTACATGTTTACATGCTTGTTTTTTTTTTCATATTGTCTGTCTGAATATACCTGTATTTACCCTCTAGCCAAAATGCTCCATTGCAGCGCCTATTTCTTGTATACACTTTTCACAATCATACAAAGTCCTGATGGCTCGTTTAAAGGAACCGTTTCTGAATATGGGCTGGGTGCATTTCTCTGTGGATCGGGCGTTTTGATAACTTCACAGTATTTATATAGCACCTTGACCTGCTTCATAATTAAAAAAAAAATACATGTAAATCTCCTGTTTACAATATAAAATGTATTTTCTTGACAGAAATTGGTGGTCTTATTTGCACAGCAGATGGCAAACCATGAAGCAGTAATACATACACAACATATGTTGGACCACTTAAATGGGTTCACCCACCCCGGACACAAACTCTTTAAGCCACTCCCCTCTGGCAGGAGGCTGAGGTCCATCAGGACCAAAACCACACGCCACATGAACAATTTTTTCCCCTCCGCCACTAGCCTTATCAACAAGGCCCGGTACCCCCCCTGACTCTCTCCACACCCCACCTCGGGCTCCTCATGCCCTGTACCTACTCTGCTGTAGCGTTGCTTTTTACTACTGTTTAACTTATTTTACTATTTATTTACTTATTTTATCGTTATTAATACATTCTGTGTGTATATGTTTATATTTATATTGTTTATATTCTTTTTTATCCTTCTTATATTTGAATGTGTGACATGCACCAACAGCACCATGACAAATTCCTTGTATGTGCAACGTACTTGGCAATAAAGCCCTTTCTGATTCTGATTCTGATTCTGATTCTGGGTTCAAAGGACAGACATACTATGTGAATCAGAGGTAAGACATAATCATTTCATCTTGGAGAGAGGTCATGAATTTTAACTCTATTCTGGCGTCATAGTGTTTCTTAATTGGCCCTTGCAAGTATACTGCCGTTCAAGAGAAATCTGGGAATATTATTTGATGTAAGGAAGCCAGCCCTTCAGAGAGGTGAGGTGTTACCCTACTAAAATTAGATGTAAGTGGGGTGACCAATATCACACCATGCCAGGGGGTGTAAAATTTGCAAGGCAGACTAGCAGAACTGAAAACTGCGATGAACCAAACGTTCAGCCATAAGTCAAAAAGTTTTCAAATTTCCTTTATGAAATGCACAAGTCACAATTTAAAAAGAAAACATAATTTACCTGCCAACTTTTGGACAAAAAGAACATCTCACAATATTTACCAATCACTTATTCTCTGGATAGAAACATACTGGTGGAGGGGGAGAGAGAGAGAGGGAGAGAGGGATCGAGGGAGAGAGAGAGAGAGAGAGAGGACGGAGGACGTTTTGTCCATTGATTGCTAATATCAGGCCAGCTCTGGTACTGTTTTTCTGCTGTCTTCCAAAAGATGATGCTGTGAAAGATATAAACAGCCTAATTAGAGGCTGATATTTACCAGTAGACAGCAGGGGGGCTTTGAGAGCCAATACTGTGTTTTTACTGAAAAGGTGTTTCATGAATGTGCAACAGTCATGTGGGTTTGAAAAACAGAACACTTCACCGTCTGCCCATTGGGATATATGGTCCTAAAATAGGTTTCAAATACCTGGGGATACCAGTCAGCCTCAGTGGCACCCAATGAGCTAGGTGTAGATGGCCTAAAGACATGTCTATTTTTACAGTGGAGGAGTCAAGAATAGACCATTTACCCTGAGTGATGGGGACTGAGGGCCCCACAGCTAAACTTCACTGTGAGAGGCATAAAAATGAGGTGTCAGTGCACCCAAAGTGCAGGGAATGCCATGACGTCAACCAAAGCAGTGTTCATCACTATACTTTGGTAGATTTTACCTTTTGCTGCTGTTATACACATCATGCCCAGCAGAGAGATGGAACACTGAAATGAATTGTAAAACAAAGAATGAAATAAAAAATAATTTAAGAACCATCACAGAAATGAAGGAAGTCAAGGAAAATCTAAATATTATAACATTAAAAAATGTCATCATGTGATTTAAAAGATTAAACAGATTTCTGAGAGGTTGTCTAAATGTCTGGATGTATTATATATTGGTTGCTTTACTGTAGTGAGTAAAAACAGTGTATAATTGAAGCTGAAATACATTTGGCATGATGGTGGGTGGTTATCTTTCATTATCCCAATCCTGAGGTCGAAATGTTTAAAAAGAAAAGTCTTATCTGTGTGTTTTCCCATATTTCATAGCTATTGCACCATCACAACTTTGTTCTTTCATTTTCTGCTCTCTTATTTAATAGGAGCCATCTTATGCTGTCCTGCCTTCACAGTAATCTCCCCAGCAAACATTCATCCTGGGAGCCCGCTGGAGGTGAGCTCAAACATTATTATCACGGAGGTTTCATTGCTTGTCTGAGGACCAAAGCTATAAGTCTAATCAGCAGCAGATTGACCAACCCGGACTGGAGTGGAATCTTCTCTTCATGTCATGTCTTTACTGGAGGTCCTTTCAGGGCTTTTTGTTGTATCAACTCAACTATGCCAAATATTACAGTATGTAATTAAGCCAACACTTGTGTTTAGTAAATTGTTTGTCATGTTACGTTCTGTCAACATAATATACTATAGATCTGTTGATTATGTTAAAATACTTTTTTTTTTTTTAACTACAAGACAAGTATATAATATCTAATATGTATATATTAGGGCTGTCAGCATTAACGCGTTAATCGCGATGAGATTAAAGACAGAGCATAACGGTTTATAATTGGTGCACCAAAGATTCTTCATTTTACACCGTCACTGGTGCTGTTACCAAATAATCTTTGCTGCGAAGAATCACTACGCTCTAGAATCTTTGGCTGCTACTATTTCAACCCTTTAAGGCACCTTTACTTGTTGTCAAGCTGCCACAGACACTTCCTACCTCCTGCTGCAGCCATGGAGATGAACAACACAGTTCTAAGTGGCGCGTTTTACTTAAAAAAAAACTCCCAGACAGCACCGTCGACAAGTCAAAAGCATGCGCCTTGTGTGAAATGGAACTAAAATATCACGGAAGCACTTCAAGTTTAAGCTACCATCTACGAGCTAAGCATGCAGCTAGTACAGCTAATGAGGCAAAGCACTATTTTGGAGAGTGCAAGTCGCCACAAACCTGTGGATGAAACCAAATAAAAAAAAAATAAAAGCGCTTGCGAAATGGGTGGCAACCAGTGGCAACCAGGCTGCAGATCATCTTGACATCTTGTGCATGCACTTTTGCTGTATAATTTATTTTTACATTTTTAAAAAGCAAGCTTAAGGCAAGCTATATTTCTGAAGACATTGATTGTGTCTCGTTGCACATCTTTTGATATGAAATACTCAAATAAATCTAAAAGTCAAGTTCATAAAGTAACTTTCTTTGCATTTATTTGATTCCCAATCGAGATACACTGGTAATAATTGGTTTACATTGATAATACAGACTTAGAAATAGTTATGGAATGCAAAATAATAGAATTTTAATCATCAGAATTTGCAATTATTATTAATTATTATTAATTTGCGGACATGCGATTAACTATTGAAATTCAGCGATTAATCGTGATTAAGAAAAAATGTATCGTTTGACAGCCCTAGTATTTATGTTATGTGATAGTGATATTGCCCATCCAAATTTAGCAAATATTTAAACATTCATTTCAAGAAAATTGGCATTGTGAAATAATGCACGTTTCCGTTCTCTACTGCTATGCAAGGATTAGTTGGACGCTTCAAGATTAAAAACCTGGTGGTGCTAATTATCCAGTCAGGTGCCAATAAAGCATTATAGAAGAAGATTAGTCAAACCTCAGACGAAGAAATACCATGTAAGAAACATGATGGAAATATGACATTTATGTTTGTTTTACAGTATGTATTGAGGAAGGTTACAGTCTCATCAGTCCACACAGATCTGATGTTTTGGTCTGCAACCATTCTGTCAGGCTGTTTAAGTCACATGCTTAATGTATGTTATGATTTATTCTAAGCCCGATCAAAGTCTGTTTCCATTGCATTTTGTTTTTATTGATACACCAACTTTTTTCACCTCAACCAAAAACAAAAACTTTTTTAAGTCAAGGAACTTCACAAATAAACGATCAGACTACATTTCCTTGCCTCTGGGGTACTGTGTGTCAAATTCCAATGCAGAAAGCTGGATTGAAATAAATAGAGCAAGAGTCAAATCTTAAATCTAACAAGCAACCTAAGTGGCATCAAATCCTGGAATATGCTTGAAATGGCTCAGTCAAAGAGGCCAATTAGACTAACTGTTGATACTTGGTATTTGAGCTTTCAGTCAAGAGCAAAGATATTTCGTGTGGTTGAAAGTTAATTTTTTTTTTTTTTAAAGGAGAACTCCGGGCAATTTTTACGTTAATCCTGATCGCTATAAGTATGTGAGTACTGTCGATAGGAAAAAAAACGAGCCGAATCGGTGCTAGCATCATGGAGCTACTGCAGCTAATGCCGAGAGCTCCCACTTAGCTAAAACGGCAGTGTTGGGGGCATATCATACAGAGTGCCTTTGTTCCTCTTAACATACACAAAATGCAACTAAAATGTCTGTGCAACATGAACAGGGCCCTTACATGAAAACAAGATGCGTTTTCAACTCAGACATTGTTTAAATTCACCTACCCTGTTAGCTGCTAGCTGCCGTCTGATGAGTGAGTGTGTTCAGCCAGGCTTCGGTAATAATCATCAAGCAGCAGTTCTGTGTGTATTTGTAGCATATATATATATCCATTTTGTGTGCAATCCATCTGGTGTTGGTGAATAGTAGTCTCTGCAGTGGCGAACTGTGTGTTAGTTGCCTTAGCCAGGCTAGCAGGTTCGACCAGCATATCCTTCTACCTCCTCCCCGCCTGCCGCCGCCGACAACAATCCACGGCCGCCCGCTGGTCTGGTGGATGTCCTCCAGAGGACAGTTCATGCTTTCGCGTCGAAATTTTTGCGACAAAAAAAGGAATGGAAACGGGCCAAATGATGCATGTTTCTTGTAAAGTAACAGCGTTACAAAAGGCTGGCTGTAGTCTTGCGCTGAAGTCCCACGGGAATTCAGTTGTAGCAGGAAAAGGTAAACAGCAGATCGTAGCGTAGAAGAGTGGAGGTGTTCACAAGGGAAGAAGCTTGGAGTAACGTAACTATGGAGCTAGAGCCAGCCTTCAGTAACGCTATTACTGTACAAGAAACAGGCATCATTTGGCCCGTTTCCATGTAGTTACATAGTCACTGATATGATCATAACCACTACAGTGCTGAATTACCTATTTTTGAGGGGGAAATAAACTTTTTTCGCTGCAAAAATTTCGCCGCGAAAGCATGAACTGTCCTCTGGAGGACATCCACCAGACCAGCGGGCGCCCGTGGATTGTTGTCGGCGGCGGCAGGCGGGGAGGAGGTAGAAGGATATGCCGGTCGAACCTGCTAGCCTGGCTAAGGCAACTAACAAACAGTACGCCACTGCAGAGACTACTATTCACCAACGCCAGATGGATTGCACACAAAATGGATATATATATATATATATATATGCTACAAATACACACAGAACTGCTGCTTGATGATTATTACCGAAGCCTGGCTGAACACACTCACTCATCAGACGGCAACTAGCAGCTAACAGGGTAGGTGAATTTAAACAATGTCTGAGTTGAAAACGCATCTTGTTTTCATGTAAGGGCCCTGTTCATGTTGCACAGACATTTTAGTTGCATTTTGTGTCTGTTAAGAGGCACAAAGGCACTCTTTATGATATGCCCCCAAAACTGCCGTTTTAGCTAAGTGGGAGCTCTCGGCATTAGCTGCAGTAGCTCCATGATGCTAGCACCGATTCGGCTCGTTTTCTTTCCTATCGACAGTACTCACATACTTATAGCGATCAGGATTAACGTAAAAATTGCCCGGAGTTCTCCTTTAATGTTACTCCAAAAGAAATGCATGTTTTTTAGATAATGAATTTGCAAATTAATATATCACACTCTTTTTGTATCCATTTACTACAACAGCCTGAATAGTACTAATGCATCTTTTGCATTATGCCACTATAACCAATGGTCTGACTATATTGTATTCTTCTTAGATTGAAATATCTACAACTGAGGTAAACAACTGACCATCCCACTGTCCATTTATATCGCTCCTATAGACAACACATCAAATATTCTCCAGTGTACACAACACTGCCAAGCTTATATGGAATAGGAAGGACAGTCTCACAACACAATATTAAGCTTGGGCTCATATTGATGTTTAAATCTCAACATCTATTTAATAAGAAGCTGGAGGGACCAATGTTTAAGAAACAATGGTGGCTCCTCTGTTTAACGACAGGGACACAAAGCCAATATCCGGTATGGAGATATTACCACTGGGAAGGAAGAGTCTTCATCATTCTATGAATCTCATGTCATTGAGTTTGAAGGCCATCTCCATTGTTTTCCCGATGCTGGTTGCTTCCTTCCCACCAGACCGACAGCCTTGACAGCCACCCGAGAGCCACTTGAATTTGGCGAAAATAATTTGGCAGAAGGAAACCAACCAGGCAGTTAACAAACAGCCAAAAGATGAATACACCTCTATTCCGCCAAACCTTTGCACATGGGCAGTCGTAATTGTGTGGGATGTAATCAGACTGCCATATGAGACCGTCTGGTATCCCCCCTGTTTTTGAGCTGTTTACATATCATAAAGGACTAATGGCTTGTTTTGTACGTAGAGTGACATTGGTTGTCAATGATGGAGTAGGGGTTTCTGGCAATACTTTGTCAACTTACAAGGTGCATGGAGAAAGGAACAGTCTTAAGGGGCAAACTTAATTGTAAGATGTTGAGCCTAATAAAAGCCACAATCTGAAAGAAGTTGACCAAAAAATGTCAAGGAGAACATTTAGACAAAACAATTTTCAAATGAGCAAATCCTAAGTAGTAGAGAAGAAGTAATTTTGTTCCATCAAGTTTTTTTATTTGGAATGACAATCTGAAAGTACTCACGACAAAAACGGAACACAAGGACAGCCGAAAACTTCACAATTATAATCAAGCTGTGGTCAATGAAGGTCAAGCATGTTATTTTTCTATTCAATACACCATCTGGCCAAAGCAGGCAGGTAGGCTTTGATGTTTGTATTCCCACGTCGGGGCCAGAACCTCAGAACTGGCATCTAACTAAAACTGATATTTTGAATTAAACTTTAGCAGAGAGAGACCCAATCAGCACTAAGAGACAAGATGACTAAATCCCTCCCAGGCAACATGAAAGTTAACGTAAAACCAGCAGACACAGGAGGTCTCCTTGTGCTTATGCAAAAAAACAACAGGGGTAATGACTAACAAGACAAGCTCCCTGTGAAGCATTCCTAGATTTATGCTTAAAATGTATATTTCTTTTCTCTGCTGCAAGCACAGAAAGAGACTTGAGCATCTCAGAAAAACCGCACTTAAAGAGTCGACATCACTACTATGGTAGACAGATTGTAGACGGTCACTGTACTTAGATGCTGCTGCTGCAAATAGAATGCATCCTTTTATGTGTGATAAATAAACCTTTGTTATAGGCTTGGGAATTCCTGTAAAGGTTTCTGAGGTATTAGTGTTTAAACTCCATCTCTTTGGAGTATGAACAGTAAAAACACATAATAACGGCACAGCAGAAATAATTTCTGCACATCAATTCTGGTCTGCCTCAGTCCGTTGAGGCTGGAAGAATAATTAAATGTTTTCTTTGCTTTGTTTTCTTTTCTGCAAAAGGAGAAAGGATGGGTCTCTGCTGTCAGTTACTGTATGATCTGTGGCTCCAGTCTGGCCAGGCCTGTCAGTCAACATTTCTCTCTCTTGACATCAAAACATTTGATAATCACGCCGCTACAGATGCTGAAGAGAGGGGGGGAAAAGACAAAACGCCGTGCCTACCAATTATGCTGCCTGAAATGCGTCTTTGTCATAGGACTAAACTGCATGACATTTAACAATAAATCGCATTTTGCCAATTTACGTAGCTGAATGTGCAAGAGTAACAATCAAGAAATGTGACAGGAATATACGAAACAGGCGTATTCAGTGTGGCGCATCCATGGCTTTGGTTTGATCGTTTAGAGGGAGGATATAAGATGATGAAACAGACTTGTCACTTTTATTATGGATATAAGTGTATTTTGCAAACATGTGTTTACTTCTCAAACCACTAAAGGCTTTGTCAGCACTCTGCTATGTGTGTAGGTCAAACACTAAAACCCTTTAAACATTTGATTCTAATCTGGAGTGTGTGTTTTCTTGTAGAGGCTCTTTGATTGGTCACAATGGCTCCAATTTATTTAGTAACACTAAGGAAGACATTTTTCACTGTACTGTAGATGTTTTTTCCCCAATGGAGCCAAAAAATAGTGATTACTTGAAGTCAATAGACATCCTCATAAACATTTCTACAGCCCAGGTGAAGTGGAGCAAATTTGATCATTCAGCATTGAGTAAATTAAGTAAAGCTATTAAGGATTAAGGGTTGAGTAAATATAGTGAAATGTTGTTCTTGTATAAAGGAAATGTTGTTTGGGTCTGGTTGAGCGCTACAAAAAAAAACTTTGATAACTGTCTGTGTAGAATAGAATGCCCTTGAAGCTGGCACTCAAATCAGACAACATAATAACATTCAGATGGTCTCCCTGCATGGGGATGACGCAGCATTGGCAAGCCCTGCCTCTCCTGTGCTTTGCCCTTGAATGATAAAGCCTTTACACTTTGCATTTACACAGTTAGTTTGACTTTCGTCACAGGGTTTTTTGCTTGGTAAAAAGGAAAAGAAACATCACAAGTTTTATCCTTGCATCCATTGTTGCACTTGAGACACACGACTCCCTCTTAATGCAGGAGTTGAAAGGTAAGACTTTGCATAACTTGAAGCCTTACATGGTTTATTGGAGGAGACAACCATGACCATGTGCGGCATACTGCCAGGCTTACTGGTCACCTCCCCGGTCAGGATGACCCACTTTGAGCCGAACATCGATCAAACAATGTTTGATGATAATTTCAAATAGAGCATCTTAAGTCTCAGCCAGTCTGGGTAAGCTGTTTAAGGCAATGCTCTTAGGTTTAAACCTAAATCCATAACGCAATTCCATGAAAGACAATCTGTCTTTGTTTAAGTGATACACCACTGTACCCTCTAGACTGCAAGATAGAGAGAAAAACCTGGTTGCTGATAAGATATTTTATAGATTCACAGAATATGAGCCAATCTAGAAAGAGGATTAAATACTCTTTTATTTCTTCCCCCTCTCTGCTTATTGATCAGGACTCAATCCTCTCATGTCAAATGACAGCTCTCAAGAGTCTGCACTCTGGATAATCATGCAATCAAATTGCATTATTTGTCTTCCACAGGTGCAAAGCGAATGTGGAGCATTTGTTATTGAGGCTAATTTGAGTTGTATTTTGCTCATTCGCCTCAATAGATCTCTGTGGAAATAATTTTTCCATGATGAGAAGGTTTCCTTCATATTTGAATGTTTGGTAATGGGATGTTATGGACTACAATTTCAGTGATAACAATTTTTTGAAGGACTTTAGTGCCACATTGTATTATTCATTTATAATACAATCTCAGTTGATTTACCCTGAGATGGGAAACTCTGAGTTTTCAGTTTCAGAACAGCTGATATGAGTAGGTTCACCACCACAACTAAAAGGCAGCATGAATGGAGCCATGATTCTACGATTCACCATGGCAAAAACCACAAACAAACAGGTCGGCGGAAATACTCATGCGCACATACAGCGAGTAAAAAAAAAAAATCACAGCGGCTGCTGCAAAGAGAGAGAATTTGCGTGGGAGAAAATTGCTGCTGGAGTAAATGCGTATATTCCAATATAGTGTATATCATATTTAATCATAAGTATAGCCTAATATTACTGGTGAAATGGTATTGAACCTATAATCTATTTCATTTCTGCGGACAAAAAAGTACTAAGTTCTAATCCCATTCTGAGGCTGCAGCACCATCATTAACAGCATTATAATTCATAATCTTTTATTTCAGAGCTTTTACATCATTCTCCTGCAATACTGTGGAACTCCTTTTAAAAATGTTTAAAACCAGTCTCAGAGCGAGTCACACTCTTCTAACGGCGCTTTGCTACAGTGGCTTTACTAAAATGCTCCACATCACCAATGTTGTAAAGACAAATGTCGTTTGCAAAAAAACGTAATGCGACACAGATAATCTGCTGGGATGTAAGAGCATAGATGGGTGACGTTAGTGATATAAGGACGGATAAGGTTATGTAGCCTAGGCTACATAGCTGATCGACTGGGAAGAAAAACGATACCGCTCAAAGAAGAAGTTATCTACAAATTAAAATGTCTGGGTTTCAATATCATCTCCCGACATATAACACCCTGCGAAGTAAAGCAGCTTCTTCATCAATGGGATGGTCGACAAAAGGAAATGCCATGTTTTGAGAAATAAAACGTTTTATAGTCTGCCTAACATGGTTAATAAACCAACATCATTTTTTTGTATTCATGCCGATAACAAACTGCGCTAAAATGCGCCTGATACAGACTGAATGAATGGATGAGGAAATGAATGAGTGCTGTGTCAGAGGGAGGAGACTGAGAGAAGAGTACCATAGTAACTGACTCGGAGGTGAAGTTACCTGTCTTTCTGAAACAGAAAACCCAGAGTCCCCCTCATCTCAGGGTTAACAAACTCAGAGTTTTCACTAAACCTGCTTTCTGAAATAGGGCCCTGGTATGACTGCATAGACTAGGGTTGGGCAATATATAAATATTATATCCATATTTGAGGCTAGATATCGTCTTAAATTTTGGATATCGTAATATCATAATAAGATAAGTGTAGTCTTTTCCTGGTTTTAAAGGCTGCATTACAGTAAAGTGGTGTAATTTTCTGAACTTAGACTGCTTTAGCGTATCAATTATTTGTCTTTACTCACTTAGTTATTATATCCACAATACTGATGATTATTTATCTAAAATCTAATTGTGTAAATATTTTGTGAAAGCACCAATTGTCAACCCTACAAAATTGTCGCAATATCGATTTTTGTCCATATCGCCTAGCCCTAGCATAGACAGAATTTTTATTTTTTAACTTTGCAGGATACTCGTCAGTATATTATTTAGGCAAAGAAAGAGACAGAGGGAAAGTTGCATACAGACATAATTAATTCATTTATCTATAGTTTATACATCAGTTACCAGCTTCTAGTATGATTTCTCAAAACTCATCCATGTTAATTCATTAAAAGACATGCCATTAGAGCCTCAATATGGTAGCTGATTAAGAATGCAACGTAACAATGTCTTGGCAGAACAAGACAAGCTCTCTGATGTCAATGTAAAAAACGGGCATTGTTACTACTGCATGCAGATGGCACATGAAAAGCCAGTTGAGAAGAAAAGAAAAAGATCTCGCTGAGTCTTTTTGTCAATGCTGACTTTACCAGCCCTGTTTTAACGGTTGCTCAGCCTTGGATATTTATTTGCTGTAAAGTACATATTGAGGAAAATACGACTTGGGGATGCAGAGGGCTGTGGTACAAGATTTCTTTCAGTCGAGAAAAACCAAAAGTCATGTCTCACACTTAAACCTCACCATATCTTTCCGCTGCATTGTACCCTGATCTACTCTTGGTTGGTGGGGGAAGTGGAATGTCTGTCTGTGCTTTTGATGAATTTCTCCCATTATGTTGCTGAATATCAGTAAGAATTCCAGGGTTGAGAATTAATTCTTTATCATTCGACACCAAAACCTGGAGTTTTACTGCTGATGTTTCAGATTGCTTTGACATCTTCTGCTATCAAACTCCATTATGACTGCTGAAAATATCTTGATATAATCAACATCCAGAGTATCTACAGAAAAATACAACAATATTCAACAATATGGACCTGGGCAGAGTCAATGAGAATGAAACTAGAGTGAGAATTTTTTGCATTCAGATAACATCTGCTAGTGTTTCACTCTATCACAGCCGTTTCATTACTGACAGAAATGCCTATTTGCCATTGTATTGCCTTAGATGTGATTTAGCTTAAAATGAGAAGAAAATACAAAGCTGGACAAATGAAGCGTTATTGTAGTTTTTAGTGTTTGAAATGAGTAACTGTGACCTTATGATAAGCACCAATCAGCCACCATCACTCGAAAAACACACACACATACACACACACACACACACACACACACACACACACACACACACACACACACACACACACACATACACACACACACAGATTAGTTTTAATCAAGTTTGTTTGATGAGAGCATGGTTTGACTGGGACATGCAGCTGGCAACAAAGAACAGAATAATTGAATTAGTCCCCCTATAGACAAGTAGACCTCTGTGGAGAGTGAACACTGACCATTTTCCACAGTATTACCATTGCAGATGAGAATTGTAAGAATTTTCATGGGCAGCATATAAATAAAGATATTATTTGATTTTTACTGAATTTCACCAAGGCAAATACTGCAGTGTTTCCCTGCGCAGGTAGATTAAGACCTGCTCAGGTAGATAAAATCAGAATTACTTTTTTTTTCTCCAATCAACGATGTACTGTACTGTACGATGTACTGTTTTTTACAGTGCACCCAGTCAGGCCCTCGCCCTCATGAAGTTGCGCACGCATGACACATCGTCAACATTCACTTCAGGCTCAGAGGCGTCACTTTAGTAGTAGCAGCATGCTGCTTGTGTTGTTGTGGATTTCCGGATTATCTGTACTGATAAACCGTAGAAACGCCGCGGCCACACTGCTGTGAAAGCGCCCCGAGCATCATTTATCAGAGTCTGGCTGTTCACCATCTCTGTGGAAGTCTCCGCTCGAGCTTATCTTTAAAATGACGTTAACTGAAGCTAACCCGGAGCTAACAGCTAAACAGAGCTAATCGTTGCTAACTGAGCCTTCAGTTCATCTCCGTGGCCGTATGAACTGTATTTAAGGCCTCAAGCCCAAATAAAACCAGAGATTTCATTAAGTTGGCTGTAAAAGTTTTAAACTACAATTCAGAGTTGTTTGAATTACAGAAATATATTCAGATGAGATCTTAATGACTGCAAACAGCTTATCTAGGATCCCCAAAACACAGATTAAAACGATTTAAAGAACGAACAGAGGTGTCAAGTAACGAAGTACAAATACTTTATTACCTTACTTAAGTAGACATTTTGGGTATCTATACTTTACTGGAGTAATTATTTTACAGCAGACTTCTACTCCTTACATTTTCACACAATTATCTGTACTTTCTACTTCTTACATTTTAAAAATAGCCTTGTTACTCCTATTTCAGGTCGGCTTGTTTTCATTCCGGCTTGTCATAGTAAAAAAAAAAACACCAAAAAAAATCCAGAGAAATCGCGCCATCCGGATAGAGTGAATTTGATTGTGGTTAGATGAGAAGTATAAACATATACCATTCAGACACCCTATTGGTTGGAATCCATCGCACCTGCATGACACAAATCACGTCACACTCCATCAAGGAAATAGCAGACGTAGATTATACAGTTGTTGTACATACAGGATTGAGTCAAAAGTGTTTGTTACATCTTCTAGTTAAATTTCACATTGTTGCCATTAGCTATAGAATTGACCAAGATACATACCAGGAAGGTATCAAGCAGGATTATGAGTTATTTTTTATTTTAATTTTTGGATTAATCACTTGGATTAATCATTCATTTTGACAGAACTGATATATACTGTATATAGACAACCATATAAGGGTAATTGTTACTAAGCCTGCCCTGGGTAAACCAATGTCCTTGTCCAGTTTTGTTATCTTACATCTGTTGCCCTCACAGACTCCTGCAGCTAAGCTTGGATGTACATTTACATTCCAATAAAGGCTATTGATAACATGCCTCTGAAGTTTGACTTTTTGCACCATTACAATACTTATAGGCAACTAGTCACCATATCTTCTGCTCCATGAAACACATGTTAATGCTCAATAGTACACATACAGTATATGGTTCTTTAATGTATTTACATTGTACTAAAATTTGTTCATTTTCAATGGGCATAAATGCGGCTGACACAGGTGCATCCCACATTTTTCAACATTAACATTTTAATATAACATTATAGTCATTATGGCCTTTAGAAAAATGTTTTTTTGTGGAGATGGGGTAGTGTACTATAGGCCCCTGTGGTGCAGCCTAAGCTTTTGTCCTTAATGGCATTTTTTCCCCTTACATTACTTTTACTTTTATACTTTAAGTAGTTTTGAAACCAGTACTTTTACACTTTTACTTGAGTAAAAAGCTTGAGTTGATACTTCAACTTCCACAGAAGTCTTTTTAAACCCTAGTATCTATACTTCTACCAGAGTAATGAATGTGAATACTTTTGACACCTGTGAGAATGAACATTGATCAACAACAAACTAAATTTACAAGAATTAACTTTAGATAGCCTTAGTCTTGGCCCTTTCTGTTTGCAGTTTTGAATAAATTTGGCTTTCACAAGAAATGTATTAATCTTATGATGGGAATGTACAATGACTCAGTAGCTAGAGTGAAAGCCATAGGTTCGTTATCGAAACCTTTCCAGGTAAAAAGAGGGGTAAAACAGGGCGATCCGCTCTCCCCACAGATTTTTGCCCTGTGTATTGAGCCATTGGCGGAATGCATACGGACAAGTATGTGTATAAAGGGTGTTAAGATACAAGATGAAGAACATAAACTTGCGTTATATGCGGACGATGTTATAGTATTCTTAACTGATATACATAAATCATTACCGGTGCTTTTGGAGGAAATTGGAAAATATGGAGCCATTTCAGGATATAAATTAAATTCAGCTAAAACTGAAGCCATGGAAATAGGATGCAATCTCCCAACAGAATTTAAGAAAAGGTTTAAGTTGAAATGGGATCAGAACAAAATAAAAAATCTAGGCATTACAATTCCCAGAGAAATTGATAAATTGTATTTATGTAACTATAAAGTCCTGGAAAACTCCTTAAGGCAGGATCTAATACGTTGGAAAATTTTGCCACTTACAATATTTGAGAAAATAGGTATTATAAAAATGAACGTATTGCCACGCTTTCTTTTTTTGTTTCAGAACCTTCCCATATATCTAACAAGCTCATGCTTTAAGGAGTGGGAAAGAATGCTAGGAAAGTTTATTTGGGATGAAAAGAAATGATGGTTCTTTAATGTATTTGCATTGTACTAAAATTTGTTCATTTTCAATGGGCATAAATGCGGCTGACACAGGTGCATCCCACATTTTTCAACATTAACATTTTAATATAACATTATAGTCATTATGGCCTTTAGAAAAATGTTTTTTTGTGGAGATGGGGTAGTGTACTATAGGCCCCTGTGGTGCAGCCTAAGCTTTTGTCCTTAATGGCATTTTTTCCCCTTACATTACTTTTACTTTTATACTTTAAGTAGTTTTGAAACCAGTACTTTTACACTTTTACTTGAGTAAAAAGCTTGAGTTGATACTTCAACTTCCACAGAAGTCTTTTTAAACCCTAGTATCTATACTTCTACCAGAGTAATGAATGTGAATACTTTTGACACCTGTGAGAATGAACATTGATCAACAACAAACTAAATTTACAAGAATTAACTTTAGATAGCCTTAGTCTTGGCCCTTTCTGTTTGCAGTTTTGAATAAATTTGGCTTTCACAAGAAATGTATTAATCTTATGATGGGAATGTACAATGACTCAGTAGCTAGAGTGAAAGCCATAGGTTCGTTATCGAAACCTTTCCAGGTAAAAAGAGGGGTAAAACAGGGCGATCCGCTCTCCCCACAGATTTTTGCCCTGTGTATTGAGCCATTGGCGGAATGCATACGGACAAGTATGTGTATAAAGGGTGTTAAGATACAAGATGAAGAACATAAACTTGCGTTATATGCGGACGATGTTATAGTATTCTTAACTGATATACATAAATCATTACCGGTGCTTTTGGAGGAAATTGGAAAATATGGAGCCATTTCAGGATATAAATTAAATTCAGCTAAAACTGAAGCCATGGAAATAGGATGCAATCTCCCAACAGAATTTAAGAAAAGGTTTAAGTTGAAATGGGATCAGAACAAAATAAAAAATCTAGGCATTACAATTCCCAGAGAAATTGATAAATTGTATTTATGTAACTATAAAGTCCTGGAAAACTCCTTAAGGCAGGATCTAATACGTTGGAAAATTTTGCCACTTACAATATTTGAGAAAATAGGTATTATAAAAATGAACGTATTGCCACGCTTTCTTTTTTTGTTTCAGAACCTTCCCATATATCTAACAAGCTCATGCTTTAAGGAGTGGGAAAGAATGCTAGGAAAGTTTATTTGGGATGAAAAGAAATGAAGGGTAAAACTTAAATATTTACAACAAAATAGGGAACAGGGTGGGTTGGGTCTACCAAATTTGAGTCTTTATTACCATGCAGCTCAAGTTAAAAACATTTTAGTTTTGATGAATAGTAAAATTAATCCTAAATGGAAATCTATTGAGAATAAATTGGTAGACTCACACACCTCTCTAATTTTCTCAGGGCAAACTGCAGAAAAGGTCAAACATTTGAATCACTCTATCTATCATACATGGAAGAGCTGGAAAAGATTAGGTAAAATTATGAAAATAAAATCAACTGATACGGTTTGCCTGAGGGAAATTAGTCAGGATCCAGATTTCACTCCAAATCAAATGCATGAGACTTTCAAGATATGGGAAACTAAAGGACTTACAAGATTCCATAAAATGTTCAAAAACCACGTAGTTGATACATTCGAAAATTTATCTAAGGATTATAACCTTCCAAGTACCCATTTTTTTAGATACCTCCAAGTAAGGAGCTATATAATAACAAACATACAGTCTTTTCAAGACCTTAGTCCTATCGTGGAGCATATCTTGAAAGTCTATGAAAAGTTGAGTTTTAAAAATGTAATGGGACAAATTTATAACATTTTAAATAATAATTTTAATCAAATTAATAATATTTTGAATTCTTGGGATAAAGATATGGGAATAACGGTGACTGAAGAGGAGTGGAGTCAGGCATGTAAACATGTTTTCTGTTATGTAAAGTCCCCCTATTGGCAGGAATACGTGTGGAAATTATTGGTTGGATTTTTTATGACACCCCTGAAAATTAGTAAATATACAAATCAAATACAATACTGTAATGTTGACCTGGTTCATGTCCTCTATACATGCTCAAAAATCCAGTCATATTTTGTAAATGTGTTGGAATTAATGAAGCAAATCTGTGGTCAAAATACTAATTTCAAACAACTACATGTCATGCTTGGTATACAGCCGAAAAGTTTAAACAAAGAAAACTATTATATCTTGGTGTGAATATATCTGGGTGTTGAGAATTACTGCCATTAAACAAATAACTTGAGGTTGGAAAAAAATTGATCCACCCAGGTTAGATAAATGGATTGAGGTCGTAGAAAACTTGTATGAAAATGAAATGATAACGCACAAGATGAGAGGTAAAATGAAGGTATTCAAGAAGAGATGGTTTGCATACGCTAACCAAATGCATTGAAAAAAAAAAACTAAGCATGCATTTGGACCGGGGTAATTAGATGAGGCATGGATGTAATTTCTGTGATATATGATGTAACAATATGGAAATTTGTATGTTTGTATGTAAATAGGTATATAGGGAGGCATGTATGTATGCATATACGTGGGTATATATGGGTGTATGTATGAGGTATGCTTGGGAGTGTATGTAGGTATATATATGTAAGTAGGTATATATGTGTGGGTGTGTGTAGACGTATATACGCCCCTTTGTTAATAATGTTTTTTTTTTCTTTCTTTCTTTTTTCCTTCTCACTGGGTGTGAGGGAGGGGAGGGGAAGGGGGGGAAAGGGGAAAAATATATATATATATTGTGTCAATTCTGACTGGTTAATTGTATGATTGTAATATGAATAATGTCACAATAAAAAAGAATTAAAAAAATAGATAGCCTTAGTCTTATATGATTTAACAGGAGTTAGGAAGAGACAGTATTAACATGTAACTGTCTGTATGGATCATAGTTGTAAGGTTAAGTTGTTAATATAACATTTGGGCTCCAGGTAATCAGGTATTTTATCCGCCGAAGCATACAATTTATTTGACAAACTAACCACATTTGATTGACAAAGCACATTCAAAGGCTACACTTATCTGTATCATCGTCTAGACTGTTTAATATGTAAATAGTTGCAATGATCTGCTAATATTATGTAGTAATTTCTTTTCAATAAATAGTTCATAAATCTTTGTGAGACTAGTTCATTACTGAACCCAGTCGTCACACGCCGCGCCGTCACATCCTGCGCCACCCACCACCACAAGGAAATTTTCAACCTGTGGGAAATACTGAACTGAATATTTAAAAGAAAAACTGCAAATGGTGTTTTCAAAACTTGGTTCTCTCAGGGAGTTATGTATACGTTTCTACCCATATTTCTGACAATTTTCAAAAGAAATGAATTCATCCAAATATTAATTTTTATTTCAATTTAAAACCCCAAACAATGTGCTCTAAGTGTATTTCATGGCCTAATGGCTGAATTAAATCAAACAGATTTCACAAACAGGCTTGTACAAGACTGGAAGGATGATGTTCTTGAGTATAACAAATACAATGTGAAATGTGTTTTCACAGCAGGGACATTGAGGCTATGAAAAAGGCAATCACTCACCTTGATGCAATTATATTATCAAGTCTTTACAGTAGAAGTCCAGCAGCGGTTGCGATTGACAAGCCTATTTCCACCTCCATTCTAGATTGCGGTGAAGCCAGCAGGGTGCACAAATGGTCTGGCTGTGGCCGTCACAATGGCATATTCAGGATTCTATGAGTCAAGTTATTTGAACCTTTTATGACCTTTTATGTTTCATTAAGAAGTCAGAGCACAGCGGGCGGCACGTCAAACTGAACAAAAATGGCCAAGCTTTAACCATAATTTTTCACATCTACTTCTTAAAAAAAAAAAAAAAAAAAAAAAATAGAGCTTTGAAATAATGAAGCACCAGGTAGCTGCTGGATGCGATGCAATCAAAGTTTGCATAGTATCTATGAATGTGTTTTGAAGTATGCAAAGGTCAATTTCTGTGAGCCTGGAAGCTACTGGCCTGACTGAGAGATTGAAAAGTATAAAAAAAAATAGGCGGCCAGCATACTTCCAGGTGCTTTTTGTGTTGTAGCCATGGAGCCCAGTAAGCGGCTTTATTTTTTGTTGAAAAAGCCCGGTAAAACTATAAACCACCATGGAATCAAAATAATGTCTCCTTGAGACACTCCCCTCTGGCAGGACGCTGAGGTCCATCAGGACCTCAACCACACGCCACATAAACAGTTTTTTCCCCTCCGCCACTAGCCTTATCAACAAGGCCCGGTACCCCCCCTGACTCTCTCCACACCCCACCTCTGGCTCCTCATGCCACTGTACCTACTCTGCTGTAGCGTTCCTTTTTACTACTGTTTAACTTATTTTACTATTTGTTTACATTTATTTTATCGTTATTAATACATACTGTGTGTATATGTTTATACTTATATTGTTTATATTCTTTTTATCCTTCTTATATTTGAATGTGTGACATGCACCAACAACACCATGACAAATTCCTTGTATGTGCAACATACTTGGCAATAAAGCCCTTTCTGATTTTGATTCTGATAAAATGCTCATCTATGAAATAAGCATGTGATCCGTCGGTGTGCCTAATAAGTTATTTTTGTTTTGGCAGAAGGGACACTACCTCCCCAGCTCACGTCCATTATCCTTAATTAACGGAGCAGAGGGCTGCAGATGAGGCAGAGAGGCTCAGTATTGAGGCAAAAGTGCGGGTTTGCATTAGAAGAGCTCCTCTGTCATGATCGGAGCAGATTTAAAGGACGAGAATGAAAAAAAACTTTAACCAGCAACATTTACAAGAAAGTTTGTGAATAATGGGTGTCATGCTGCTTTTCTGCAGAAAACAAAATGCTAATTTGACCTATTCTTTTTTTTTTTTCCAGGAAATTCTCATCACATCACAGCGCCTCACTGAATACAAGTGATTCAGAACTTCACAGAACAATTACATCACAGCTAATCAGAGAAAATGAGTACCCAGCATAGTTAAATGCTGCCTCTGTCAACCTTCAAGACAGCTACCTATTCAAAAGGTGAAAGTATCGTAAAGGAGCACTTATGGTCTAAACTCTCTGATCCCCTGTAGCGAGGTATGAGGACAAGGTTAAATCATTCTCTCTTGGATTGAAAAAATAAGATGAACAGTTTTTTATTGTAATATAAAGACCCACAAAATGTTTGAGGTGACGCTGAGAATTTGACCTTCAGGTGCCAGCAGAGACACGTTAGTGTAAAGTGCATTTGTTGAAGAGGGACTCTGAAACAACATGTTGAGTATAACGTATTAACTTGAAGAGATACTCCGACATTTTGACAAATTCCCTTATTTAATGTCTTACAAAGTTATGGTAGTAGAAGAACAAGATTTATGTAATCTTTGTTGATTCAGTGCATAGTATAGGTCTTCACATGGTCTAATCGGTTTCTGGTAACTAGTGTTTCATGGCATAACGGCATATTAAAATTGACGTTTATTTGCTCATCTACGGTATTGAGAAATATATCTATTTTCAAAAGGGAGACTTTTTACACATATTTCCAAAATGGTTTCAAGAAGTGTTTGTTTAACCAAAAACAAAACTTATTGCTTTCATTCCTTAAAGGGTCATTGTAACTGCTGATAATAATAATAATACTGTAATACCGTATAACATGAAATATTCTGAGATAGGGGTCTAAGAAAAAATCAATACACTTGAGTATCGCAATATTTTATTTTGCAATACTGTATCGATTTTCAAAAACGAAATATCGTTTTTGTTTTTTTTACGTGCAAAAAAAATATTCATGTAAGACAGTCGTTCACATTTATGTTGTGTTTAAACCCCCTACTGCTACATGGCTATGCTGAGACGCACCACTAGTGTCCTTGCCTAACAGTGCCTAGCAGTGCCTGACTTTTTGCTAGAAGCTAACAATGTAGCTATGGCTGAACTTTGGTCTACTTTAGCATATAGAAATTTGCTCACTAAGAACCTGTGAACCACAATCCCAAACTGGCAGTTTGATTTTCTGTGCACTGAATTGTTTACCTAAAGTAAACTTTAGACTTTTATGCATATCATGTCTTTTTTTAAATATTAGTTTTTCTAAAATTATACTTTTAAAAAATCCCAATATATCGCCTTACGCACATTATCAAAATATATTGCAATATATTGAATCGTGACCCATGTGATACGTATGATACGATACGTGATACGTATCGTATCGTCAGATTCTTGCCAATACACAGTCATATTCTGAGACGTTATCCTACCGTGAAAGTCTCATATCATTGAGAGTGTGAACTGTGAAGTATAAAAAAAAATCATGATGTATTGCTACCCCCTTTTGTTCTTTTTATGTGGGTCTATCGGAGTCGACCATAATTTGGATTAGGTCTAATTATCCGTAGACAAGTTCTGTTTCTTAAAAACTATACTATAACTATAACTACTTATGTATGTGTGGTTTAGTTAGTGTTCTGGAACTTCCTGTTGGATAGCTCTGTAATGTGATTAAAGCAAGGATAAACAGTTAGCCTCAGTCAAACCTTTTGAAAAATATGCCTTCCAACAACCCAAAACTATCTTATGTACCTGTTTGTCAGTACATAAGGGTCAGCTAGCTGGAAAGTGCAAAGGACCTCTAAGATGCTGTCTCTAGTCATTGAGTCCAGCTATTTTTGGTCACCAAAAAAAGATCCAAGTTAGCTAACTGCTTATTAAAACATGGTATCTCATGTTCTAATGGTACCGTATTACTGTAAATACACAACTTGTTACATGTTAAAAGGACAGAGTTAAGCTATGTGATAGAAAGCAGATGAAAGAAGAATAAAATGCAACATAGTCCACTCTGCTTTAGATAAGATTTAAATGTATTGTTTAATATTAATATGTGATCTAAATTAATCAACAGTTTGCTGTGGACAGATATACATGCATAAACATGAACAGATCTTCCTTATGGGAGTAGTATGCAAAACAGTTTTGATTATAATGGCTCGTATATTTGGATGCTAATTTAGAAGTGTGATATTGAATTGGTTAAGCTGTGGCCTTATATCCTGCACATAATCAATGTCAGTCAATCCTTTCATTTCAGGATGCTCAATTTCCCCTTTTAATTGGACCTTAATGTCCATAGGAAATGCCAAAATGAGGACTGTAATTTCCCAGTGCCGCACTACATTCATTATCAATGGTTGGTAAACAAAGGCTTCCATTGCTGCCATGCTCGGTCTCAGCCCACAACTTCAGAACTGATCCTATTCTATTTGCATTTCGGCATATTATAAGAAGCAATTACTAGTGCTATAACAAACCACTCTCTAGGAAAATCATATATTGATTAGGAATTTATGACTAATGAAAACGTTACCACCCACTGTTTGGAAAGTAAAATGACCCTTCTGATTATGCTTTCTGCAGATATATGTATAGACAATCTTATTTAAAAAAGGTGATGAGCTCTCAGGATGTCAGGAGGGCTTTCTGATGATTGGCTTGTGTGGTTTTCTGCTCCAGTTCCAGCAGAGAGGTGTGTTACATAAGATGGCCTGTTGCGTCACGTGAATTAGTCTGTGCTGGACAGAACTAATGCTGTGTGTGCAAGTATGTGACATGAATTGAATGAATTTCTTTTTTTTAAGCGCTAAATGAGGCTGCATTTATAATGGTTGCACAAAATATTAAAAGTCTGCATCGGAATATGCTAATATTGGGTAATTGGCTTTTATTTATATCTTCTCTTTTGTGATTGACGGATTTAATGAAATAAATCAATATATATGATATATGGTAAATAATAATATGGGCTTTCGCTAGAATTTACCTGATCAGTCTATTTCACGAAAATAGTGTCTCAACTATGGCATTGCGCTCAGGATTTTATGTCTGGCATGCATACTATATATAAAAAAATGATATATGTATTTGAGGCTTTTCAGATTAGCCTTTAATGTAATAAAAACTACTTTTAAAATTAGATTGTAAAACTTACACCCAGTTGTTGCCAGTTTTTTTACAATGCTCATAGCTAAAACGAATGCAGTCCAACATAACAAACCTATGATCAATTCTAAATATTAAATGAATCGCCAACATTTATAAAAAGTCTCTCATTCTAGCTTCATAATGTGAATATTTTCTAGTTTCTTTACTCCTGATATTTACTTATGAGAGTAAACAGAATATCCTTGAGTCGTGGACAAAACAAGACTTTTGAGGACGTCATCTTGGGCTTTGGGAAACACTGATTATCATCATTACCATTTTCTGGCATTTTATAGACAAAACATCTAATCGATTAACTGAGAAAATAATCAATAGATTAAGCGACAATGAAAATAATCATCAGTTGGAGCCCTAGTTCAATGTATATTTCAACGAGGCTGGACTAAATATAAGAAACACCTCTTAATACAAGTCAACAGCACCAACTACAGCTTCTAAAATGACTTATCAAGTTAAATCAACAGTTCTTAAAAACAGGAACATTATAATCCTATAAGTTAGAATGTATTGCATTGTTGATTTGGACTGCATTAGTTTTATACTAGACTGGCAACTGAGAGAAAATGTGACAATCTAAGTGCAAACAATGAGACAATAAGAGTAAGAGAAACCTCAAAGTCAGGACAAACAAGTATTTTAACGAGAGTAAAGAGAGTGCAATCAAGCCCCTCTTCTGACTCGTTATTCCTGCATAGCAGCTCCCACTGAGCTCCCTGTTCCCCTTCAAATCACATGCAAATGTAATTTATGTTCCCAAGTTGGTCACATCAACTGCCCACCCACCTCCCAGGATATTTGCATGTGAAGATTGCACTGCTACACCAGTGAGAAGGTGGAGGGAGAAGTTGTGAGGCGGGGACTGTTGGAGTGGGGGACTGTGAAGGAGCTGTATGTACCCGAAATAAATTCATATTCATCAGTTTGTTCTGGAAAGCTTGCAGGACGCAACAAACCACAGAGTGCAGAATACATCAGCCCATGCATGTCAGCTTGATGTACATACCATAATATAGTCTTGTCTTGGACTCTGTTAGCCTAAATAAGGAATTTGGCTCCATGCACTCACACACACCACCACCATTTGTATTAACTCTTACAATGTAGGTGTGATTTTGTATATTTATTTAAGCACTCATGGTCACTGTAGACAAAGATATGCCTGACTCATAGCTGATGGCAGTTCTTGAACATACTGTATTTGTACATTTCTATTTCACTTTGCCATGTCAATCTTCTTTTTACATGTTCCTGCTTTACAGTGGCTTATCATTGAATGAGTTGAGACATGGTGCACGTCTCACCAAGCACAACACTGGCCCTAGAAGGAAGACCCTTCACCACAGCGTTTCCCCTTCCATTGTTTCGGGGACGCTTTTCATTATAATCAATGAAACAGCTACACAGGGCACAAGAGCAGCGCGTAGTGGTGCGTATGCTCCGCGGAGATCTGCTCTACAAGCGTAAAAATAGGACAGTCTTGTATTTATATATTTTACGCAAGCTGTGTGCAGCCCTTTTACACAGAAATGGATCACAACGTGTCTATTTCTTTTAAATGAAACTACTGTTTCTATTTCTAGTTTCCCTCACCTGTGTCCTCTGATAACAGTTAACGGTAAATTGACGTTAAAACATACATTCCGCGGCACATACGCTCCGCTAATGGTCCACATGCGTTACTCGTTCAATGTAGCCAAAGTCGCGCAACCTTGCCCCTATTTTCAACTGTTACTAACTGTTGCTAAATAGTTGTGTGATGTGTATATCAATTTATTTTCAAAAATGATGTGCACTAAACCACAATTGTGCTAGTGGTCACACAGTTAACACAGCCCCCTTGAGGACAAGACGAAGCAAATTAAAGGCATACTATGCAGTTTGCATTTGTGTCAAACAGCGACCCCTAGAGTCGCTGTGGAGTACTTGCATTTAATGTTACCTTTGCAGCTTTTTAGCTCTCGCCAACGAGTGAAAGCCTGACCGAGTGGGACTCTTGTCAGGTTCCTCATGCGGTCAGTTTCTCGTTTTCTTTTCCTGGACTTTTCCGACCGCGCTTTCTTTGTTTTCTTCGTCGACTCTGCCATGATTCATGTCCGAAATGTGTGCTAGTGTCTTCCGTAGAGGCTGCTTCTTATATGTTGTTGATGTATGTGACGGTGTGCCGTAAGGCAAGTCGTGATTCTCGCGAGATTTGGCAGAGCGCTACCTCTCAAACCTGCATTGCTGGTTTTGCCCCCCCCCCGCTTTGCTATTGGGATGATTCGCTCTACTCTCTAGTTTGTTTACCATCTAAATTACTTCGAAGCTGTTCTATTAAGATACAAATCTTGCATAGTGTGCCTTTAACATGAGACATTCATTTCTGAACTATTGTATATGGCGATCAGGTTCTAATAAAAGGTGCAGACAAAAGGTATTGAACAAAACTTTTCCAGGTTGTCAAGCTGCGAGTCAGCACTTTTAACTCAATTGTAGCCTGAAGGCTGTCTGCATGAAGTAGAGAACAGTTCTCTCTAGTGTCACTCGCTCTGCAGCCTGCAATGTTAATACAATGCTGGAAATGTAAAGTGACAGAGAGTACTTTAAAGGTTTTGTTCCTTCAGGCGGCTTTGCTTTCAGTGTCAAGCCTGCCTGGATTGGAAACCAGACCTCACCCACAGAGACCACGGGCAAGTAGCCTACAATGTGCCCATGATGTGCTTCTCTAAGGGTAACAGAAAAGTCTGTTTTTTCATTTGGAAATTCTGACAATGGTATCAACAGTGACAATCTAACTTCATCCAATCCTGAAACAGGGAAATACAGATGGACAAAATTAAATAAAACACAAATAAAAAGTAGTTTATTTATTCTTTATCTTCTTACTACTTTGGGGATGTTTTGATGTTTTGCAGTGAAGTGTGATGTATGGTGGTGATAAAAGAGCTGAAAATAAATAAAAAAAACATCCAAGGTTGTAACGATGACCAATGAGGCATTGTTGGTGGAGTTGAGATGATCGATACAGTGACAAAGCTGGCAGTCAGACCAACAGGTTGGACTGAAATAAGCTCAAACAGGGTGGCTTGCATGGGTACTAGTCACACCAATCAGTGCCGGAAATAAATCAGTGTGTCATTTCATGATTTCCAAATGTGGGGAAAGCATGGTGATAGTAAAAACTCAATTATTATTATTACTAGAATACAGCTCAACATAATATACATTGTGTAAACATAAGTGCAGAATAATAATTATGTGGATAATAAAATATAGCCTATAGAGGGCATTTCTTAAACTGCCAGGGCCACTATTTTAATTATAACCAGGACCTCAGGGATTCTGAGCTGTGAAGTAGCAAACATCAGTCCCTCCAGGAATTTGCAATGTCGCGATCACAACATTTCACGCAAATTCAACCAAACTCCGTGAATTTTGTGCTACCTCGCAATTTTGACCAATCACTGCAACTTCACCGCAATTTTTTTTTACAAAAGCTCCTGCAAAATCAGGCATTTTGGGCTGCATCAATCTAAAAAAAAGGCAAAATGCTAAATCCTGGAGGGACTGAAACATTAGTTAACACAAAGGTAAATCAGCTTATCCTTAACACAAACCTGGAGACTAGCTTTAATCTCTAAGGACGGTAAACCACTAATAAAGATCGTCTGCCCCAACTTGCAGATTTCTTTAGTCTTCGACAGCGAGGAAGAAGCATAAACCTTACAAAACTCTAGACAACGCACTAAATGACAACTCAGTGACAGCTAGGGTTGGGCAGGGTTTGGCTCTTTACGATTCTGATGCCGAACTGGTACTTTTAAAACGATTCCAATTCCTAACTGATTCCTAAACCGATTCTTGAAAAACTGAAAAATGACATCAAAGAAAGTCTCTTTTATGGAGTTTTTAAAAAATTTAAAAGTATTTAAATTTAACAATATATTAACATTTTAAAGTACTTAAATATATAATAAGTAAACCTAAGTCACCTAACACATAACAAATAGCAGTTACACTATTAACAAATAACAACAAAATAAGTGCTGAGTTGGTATGCCAACCAGCTTCAAACTTTAGCAGTTCTTTTACAGAAAAATGACCATATTTGCCTTCTCTGGCAAGATACCACACCTGTACTGACTTATGGCATGTCCTGCACAGGAGAAAACTCTCTCAGATGGTGTGCAAGAGGCCTGTATACACACACACACACACACACACACACACACACACACACACACACACACACACACACACACACACACACACACACACACACACACAGGTATGAGTTTGAAAGGGCAGACAATTTGTGGAGGCTGTCCCGCTTCCCCCACCACCAGGCTACAGGGTCTTGTCCTGAACGATAGACTAGCAGAGCCAGTGTAATCTGTTTACTAGCGATCACGTGCAGTGAATTGTTAATATGCTTTTATGACCCTTTCGGTGAGCCCAGATGGAAAATATGGCATTTTAAAAGTAGCCTACATTTACGATAGCGTGATATTTTTACGCCAGTCTATCAGCAGTGATTGTATAGTGCATGTCGGAGAATAGCGCGGACACGCGCTTCACACCGCGAGTGGGCGCACGAGGCGGAAAAGGGAGAAAGGAAAAGAAGAAGAAAGAAGAGTCTACCGCTGTCCGGAGCAACAGAGGGAAAATATTTCAGTTGGAACCGAAATGACGAGCCAAAATTTGCGTTCTAATCCGGTCCGAATACTACCGTTTGCATAGGAACCGGCTCCATAGTGGAACCGGGTTTCGGTACCCAACCCTAGTGACAGCTTGAGTTCTGGCTTTAGACAAACCTTCAAATCCTGCAAGAACGCCAAATGACATGTGTTCTTGTACCACAACAAACATAGATGCCAACCAGGTACTTGCACTGAAAAAGCCAAAAGAGGAGAAATAAAGTGCAAAGGTTGGGTGAGATCCTACATGGAGAGGTGTGGTACATTACAGAGGGAATTTGAGGTGATTGAACTTTGTAAAAACGAAGCTAACATCAGATAAAGTAAAGCTATTTATTTAGCGGTATGTCTCACAGGGGCACCACAAACCCCCGAAAAATGTAGGGCTGTCCCAAGCCGATCCTAAGGATTGCAAATACATCCTCAGATCCTCAGATTGTTCAGTCCTGCTTTCCTTATAAACTTTATAGTTACATATATATAATTTCTTTACTTAACACTACCTTACATGTAAATATTTTTATTTATAAAAGCACAACTCTTAAGTTGTGTTCATACTGGCCACGAAAATTTGCTTCACATCTAACTTACGTGAAAACAAGAATGACAAAACTTTCATTTGTTTGCGTTGCACAGATCGCGTCAATCACTTCGACCACCGCAGATTTGCGAATAAATGGGCGGGGTGAACACACCATGAGTACACTGCACTCGCCACAGTGCATCCTAACAGCCTCCAATATCCATTTAGTTTGTTCTCAGTTACAACAAAAATGTTGTATGATGCTGAGGAACAAAATGATACCCAGATATATTTCTCCTTTGCTACTTTTACACCAACTCCTGTCTGAGGGCACAGACACCCAGGAGACAGAGAGGGAGGGAAGGAAAGAGAGAGAGAGAGAGAGAGAGAGAGAGAGAGAGAGAGAGAGAGAGAGAGAGAGAGGCAATGGGGCAGAACCAAGTCTCATCCTACCTCTGCAGCCGCCAGATGAGCACCCACCTTATCACTACCCCTAGGGGCCACTAAGCAGTACACAACAGCTGGCAGTGCCACATTTATTACCTATAGATTATTCCCAAGCAACAGCAATTACAGTCTTTCACTGACAGGCAGGAACATACTGTAAAGCTTGGGTGTGTCTCGAAGCCGAAGGATAAATAAGTGAATGACGACTAAAGAAGGAAAGCCATCCTGATGATAAGGGAAGGAGGACCTGTCAGACTTAGTAAAGAACCACTGAAGGTATGCCACCATCTTGAGTCAGTGCAAGTGCCATCACTTGCTGTGAGTCATGTTTATATTTAGATTGGGGAGGAAGAGGAGCGACCAGGCGAATAATGCACATCACCTTCCCCAGTTGAAGCATGTGTCTGTGTGTGAGAGACAAAGAGAATATTTGTCTGTGTGTGAGAGACATAGAGAATGTCTGTGTGTGTGTGTGTGTGTGTGCGTGCGTACGTACGTGTGCGCGTGCGTACATGCGTGCGTGCGTACGTACGTTTGAGCGATCCACTGTCTGACCTAGAAAAGCAGTTGCACCAATCAGATATGTTCGTGGCAGTCGGGCAACACACTCCACAGTATAAATAACTTGCCGGGTGCCAGTTGCACGTATAATTACAGAGCAGAGAAGCAGAGGCATGCAACCTAAATATAATAAGCAATAATAAGTTCCCTCTTTTTCCCCTGATATATTTCTTAAACATGGCATGGACATTGTACCTCCTGTACAGCAGGTGGGGCTACAGTATCTCATCATCATTTAATACATATTGTGCTATGAATGCTGGTAGATTGATTATCCAGGGTAGTAGATAATATAATCCTAGTTTAGTTTAGGATTCAGAATGTTGTACCATAATCAAAATGTTCAAATTTAACATTTCTTACATTACCATGGACAGAGAGAAACAACCTACTAAAAGGATAAGATGTATACAGTTTATCATCAATCACAGCTATCTTATACATGCTACTTACACAAAGGATATAACCTTATCACAGATTTTGGTATATAGCTTTGGGTACTTGAAAAATATCAGCACAAAGTAAATACACTGAATGCACCAAAAATAGGAATATACTTATCAAAATCCTTCTCAAACTCATCTGCTTCTATTTCATCCCATATACCTACAGCAAAGGGAGGTAAATAAGGGGCAATGGTTTTAAACTGGATTTGCCACCTTACCGTATCTCCACATTTGGTGATTTTTAACTACAGTGTTAAAATAAGCTGAATAATGAAGTGTTCCTTTACTGAAAGAAAGATCCCCCTCCTTCTAAAGCTAAATAAAACAGTGTTGCTTTTTTTAGCTCATGAAAAGCTGACATTTTGAAGACGCATAGTTTTCACTGAATAGCAACCGTTTTATACATTCATTGTTAAGGTCACTGTATAAATATCATTGCCTGGAAAATACAGTACACAAAAGAATGGAACAGAGATAGAGGATAAAGAGGGCAGAGTGACCGTGCTAAAAACAGCATGCAATAAGAGTACTACATAAGAGGTAATTTCTCCTTTATAATCTCAAAAGCCAGAGGGTTTAAGATAGAAACAAAAATCTACCTAGTGTGTCCACAACAACGCATAGACACAGCTTAAATCTTATTTACAGGAGTGCCACCGAGTTCAGTTAAGAGGGAGGGAATCTGACTGGAGGTCAATGGGGGATCTTGGCGAGCAGAAAGGGCAAATACCGCGACAGGCAGCACAGGATGATTTGACCTTTTAATGCTGGTTTTAGAGCCAAAAGAAGAGCAGGGGGCTGGGTGGAGGAAGCTCTTGCCTGTGGTGAACTGGAAGCACCTCAAATCTATGGCATCACTGCCCCTTTGCCAAACCTCTACTTCCTTCTCCCAGGAGTGGAATGGACGTCACGGAGAACTGTAAGGGTTATAGATGCTGACAGGTCTGGGCAGCCGTCATAAGAATTACCAGAGACCAGTTAAGCGCTTGACCACTCATTGTAGGGGTAAGTATCGGACAGCCTCCTTGGACATGCACGCAATAATAAATAACTATTTTCTACAGTCGCAGCAGTGAAAACGCCATAATCTCACACATTAGACGACACATCTAGCCCTGCCATTATGCTTGCATTGAAGCCAATGCCCTTTTCAATTATTAATAGTGTGGTTACCCAAGAGTTTGTCGACAACATGCTGTCTGATGAATATTATAGTATTTTATTATATTATGTGTCAAGGGGTCGGTTATCGCACAATGAACGAATCATAAAAGCAGCCTTTGCTGATTAGATTCAAAAATGGGTTGTGCTCAACATCAAATCCCACCACTAAGGACTTTGAGGGTGAGCTTATATTCCACGCTAACCTTCTTTTCAATCTAAAACTTAACATATTTTCTGGTGTTCTGTTGAAAATCTCAGGAAATTTAAAGTGTGTTACACAGAGGGAAACATGGCTCTCTTTGGTGCTCATTAAGGTTAGAAGAACACTCATCAAACAGACTTGAAAACTTGAATAATTCCTGTTTTCATCTTTTCTGCTAAAATGTTGAGTTTAGAGACTGCATAGCATTCTTATCAAGGATTTCCTCAAAAGATTTTAGGTACAGACAAATCAGCTGGGTACGAAAAACTGAACTGCAGAATTTCAATGCAATATAGTGCACAACATTTTTACAGAAGCTGAAGAAAAAAGCTGCAAATTCGCCTTCATCCGCATTTGATTAAAAACAGCATACTAACATGTGGAGGATAGCTACAGATGAGATGAATGGGAGATGCAGGAATATGTAAAACTTTAAAACTGACACTTAACTAAAACCTTATTTGCATATAAATACAAGGCTGTGATGGGAAATGTTATAAAAGAGAGTTTCAGGACTATTTTTGTGTCTGTACAGTAAATCCAGTAGCTTAGCTTTGACTGGCCAAACACAGCTGCTGTGAATAGGAGCGCATACACAAGCTGGACCAGGAGCTCCTTGAGAAAGAAGCAAGCTAATGTCAATTCTATGCCTGAAAGTTTTGTTTATTTCAATACAAGTGAGATTTAGCAATCCAGTCTGTACTGGCCAATGCTGAACTTCCAGGTGTCCAGCCTAGTGAGCTCTGTGATGATTTTAAACAAGTCAGATAGGCCCAGAAATCCAATCTTTTATCCAATTCAGAAGAAGGTTTTTCAAACTGTATGTTTACTAGTTTGACCACGATCGGGGAGGCAGGCACTTGACTCCAACAGGGCTAAAACTCATCTATGATGATGAAGCTACAGGCGCTGTCAGCATGACCACAATAAAGGCATGATAAACATAACCGATTTGAACATGAACCAACAGTAACAAGGGTGTCCAAATTCACTGCTTCAATAAATGCCAACATAGAGCTTTGCTTAATCACACCCATAGGCCACAGACTCTGGGGGAGAGCCTGGTGTTGCTGCCAACTTAGCTGTAGTAAACACTTGCACCGTTTAAATGCCTCTCTGCAATCATCTCTCAAAAATGCATTTGTGGTTGGGGATGTACTTGATATTATAGTCACCACATCAAATGTCAGGAAGAATATTGAATATTTAAAGACTAGAACGGGATGGATACACATCAACAGCTTTGTGTATACAAACTAAACATGATAACATCAGACTCGTTTAGCAAGATGCATCCTAGTCTATTTAAATCTACAGTAAACTTGGTGTAAAATGTCTGTTCATTGTTCAAGTGATCAGAGGTGTGTCTGCGTTTTAGGCTTTGTAAATAGTATCAATTCATATCCACTTTAACTGCATATGAGTCCTTTGGTTTCACATCCCATGAATCTATGAGGGGAGATGAGGTCTGCACACTGACTTTCATCAGGGCCGATAAGCCCAACAGTTTCAGACACTCTGGATGCACGGATTCCCATTTTGGAAATACTAGTCTTTATTAGGCATGGTTGTTTAGCTCTGGCTTCTGTTTGGAGCACGCCTGCTTGTTGCTCAATACAGGGTATTAGCTCTAAGTGAAGGAAATGGATGTTGACAGACTACACACGCACAGGGTGGAGTGTGGTTCTGCCATATTGTTAAATTTCTTCTTTTTTTTTTTTGTTCTTTGTGATTTTAGCTCTTTGGAGTTACACAAATGCACACCTATTTGGTCATCATCTCAGAATGTATTGTTAATGGTGTAAAATACACCGCAAAGACAAAAAAGAAAGAAAAAAACTTATGGTTCACTCTTACTCTTAACAAATAAATTTGGGTAAAGTGAATAGTGTGTGCAATAGGTATAATACATGAATCCTTTGAAAGTAAACATAATTACTATTCGCCTCACAATAATGAGTAGTTTTTGGACAAGTTCCTGAATGACTTGGCAGCTCTAACAAATCAAAGTTAACAACAAAAAGGGAACAAAGAGCTTCCCAGTGAGCTTCTGAGAGTCAATTTAAAGATCAGTGAAGTTACTGTCAAACTCTGCCAAATATTCACTGTACATTCTTAGAAATGCAAATGTATGTATATTTCCTTACGCTTTATTAATTTGTGCAACCACTGTTTATATACACACGCTTGTATGTGTATTACATGTATGTCACATATGCTGACGCCATGATCACTCTAAGTATGTTTTTAAAAAGGTACAGTCCTGATTACAAGCTATGTATGTACTCCGGCCAAGTCATTCATGTTTATAATTTAACATTCACAGCATGTCTAAGATGGCAATTCTTAAGACTTATTCATTATGATTCAACACGTGAGTTTTCTATTCCAAAAGGGACTTCTTAGCCAAGATTCTCTTTCTACGCTCATTAGTCATATGTGATTATCTTTGAGTTATTTCTGGCACACTGTAAATGAGCTTCAGTTGTTCCAAGACATTCATAATCCCCACAGTATCTGTATGTCACACATGTATACTCTAACATGCTTTCAATCATCGTCTTATTACACATTAGCTAGATTTCTTTTTCACGAAGACAGTATTTCTCAAGGTAACCTTGAACCTTAAAGAAAATCTGGTGTGAGTGCTTCCCTTAATGGCAGCAAAGATACCACCTGTACATGGCTGCACTAAATGCAGAAGATCAATACTCTTCTTGTGCATCAATTCTGGGATTATTAGATTATTAGACTATTAGACTTAGTAGATGTACATCACGAAGACACTCCCATGCCCTCCCCAGGTCAGCAAACTGGAATTAGCTAAGGAAGACATTGGGTCTTTCTCATACACAAATATTTTATTCAACAAAAAGGAAAAATGTCCCTGCTATGTTGACATTTTGTGTTTGTACAGCTTCCTTGAAATAACAAAAATTACTAAGACAAGCGAGTTTACCATAGAGTTAAGGGCTGTTAAATGTGTGCTGAGAGGGTAGCGTTTGCTGCTCATCTTTCTTTGGCACACTGCACTCCAGCCAAGTATGCAGCGTCCAAATAAACAACACCATGTCAGCTCTCTGCAACCCATCAATCTCAGATCATTCCCGCGAGTCTCGCGAGCAGATAAAAAGCTAATCAAACCCTCCGCCACGTAATTCATCATCGGCTGCTCATGGACACTCCGTCTTCCATTCCTTCCCTTCGCCCCTTTTGGCAACCCCTCCATTTTTCTCATAACTGAGTAATGTAATGGTGCTGACAAGCTAACAAATCAAATGTATCTCCATAAAGTCGTTATTTTCCCCATTAAGATATTGATATTTGATCAAATTATTAGACATTTTTATATGAGAAGATAAGCGTTCTAGATTTGTTTTGATTTTTAAGTCATTGGGTACATTTACATGTACACAAACTAAATAAAAACTTCTTTCATGGAGTACTGTGTGGGTTTTCTTAGGTTTCACTATTTAGTTTTGAACGATATCTTAGGGTCCAAATTCACATACCTCTGGTCAGTGAGGAGGACAAACTCACTCCCTCATGAGCTGCTGTCCCACTTCAGTGAGCCTGTCAACTACTTGCCAAATTTGTCTTTTTTGCAGATACCAACTATACATCTTGACCACCTTTTCTGGAGAATCCCTGAAGAATTACAAGAGAGTTAAGAGATTTACTGAATCTGTTTGTAGGTGGTTGTGGTAACTTATGAGAATGCTCAAAATAATCTAGCGATAAAATATGCAAATTATCTTTATAGTTAGACATTCAAAATTGATCTAGCCAATGAAAAGAAATGCCAGTGTCCTACTGGTTAGTAGGATAAACAATTTTTTAGCTTAGCATCATTGCTTTTAGTTTAATTAAGATTCTGACCGATACTGGAATTTGGAGCCAGATACCAATACTGATATTTGGAAGTAAAAAAAAATAAAAAATAAAAAATAAAGAAATCAGATAACATACCACCTGCTTTTTTTAACAAACATGTTTTTAAGGATCACTTGAGTATGTTTTTTTTTTAAAAAGAATTGAGGATGAGATACAGTGCCTTGTGAAAGTATTCAGCCCCCCTTGAACTTTTGCCACATTTCAGGTTTCAAACAAAGATATAAAACTAATTTTTTGTGAAGAATCAACAAGTGGGACACAATCATGAAGTGGAACAGAATTTATTGGATATTTCAAACTGTTTTAACAGAAAAAAAAAAAACCTGAAAAAATTGGGCGTGCAAAATTATTCAGCCCCCTTAAGTTAATACTTTGTAGCGCCACCTTTTGCTGCGATTACAGCTGTAAGTCGCTTGGGGTATGCATCTATCAGTTCTGCACATCGAGAGACTGAAATTTTTGCCCATTCCTCCTTGCAAAACAGCTTGAGCTCAGTGAGGTTGGATGGAGAGCGTTTGTGAACAGCAGTTTTCAGTTCTTTCCACAGATTCTTGATTGGATTCAGGTCTGGACTTTGACATTCTAACACCTGGATATGTTTATTTGTGAACCATTCCATTGTAGATTTTGCTTTATGTTTTGGATCATTGTCTTGTTGGAAGACAAATCTCCGTCCCAGTCTCAGGTCTTTTGCAGACTCCATCAGGTTTTCTTCCAGAATGGTCCTGTATTTGGCTCCATCCATCTTCCCATCAATTTGAACCATCTTCCTTGTCCCTGCTGAAGAAAAGCAGGCCCAAACCATGATGCTGCCACCACCATGTTTGACAGTGGGGATGGTGTGTTCAGGTCTCTCATGTGTTTGCTTTTACGCCAAACATAACGTTTTGCATTGTTGCCAAAAAGTCGATTTTGGTTTCATCTGACCAGAGCACCTTCTTCCACGTTTGGTGTGTCTCCCAGGTGGCTTGTGGCAAACTTTAAACAACACTTTTTATGGATATCTTTAAGAAATGGCTTTCTTCTTGCCACTCTTCCATAAAGGCCAGATTTGTGCAGTATACGACTGATTGTTGTCCTATGGACAGAGTCTCCCACCTCAGCTGTAGATCTCTGCAGTTCATCCAGAGTGATCATGGGCCTCTTGGCTGCATCTCTGATCAGTCTTCTCCTTGTATGAGCTGAAAGTTTAGAGGGACGGCCGGGTCTTCGTAGATTTGCAGTGGTCTGATACTCCTTCCATTTCAATATTATCGCTTGCACAGTGCTCCTTGGGATGTTTAAAGCTTGGGAAATCTTCTTGTATCCAAATCCAGCTTTAAACTTCTCCACAACAGTATCTGGGACCTGCCTGGTGTGTGCTCTCTGCTCTTTAAACGGACCTCTGAGACTATCACAGAGCAGGTGCATTTATACGGAGACTTGATTACACACAGGTGGATTCTATTTTTGATCATTAGTCATTTAGGTCAACATTGGATCATTCAGAGATCCTCACTGAACTTCTGGAGAGAGTTTGCTGCACTGAAAGTAAAGGTGCTGAATAATTTTGCACGCCCAATTTTTAAGTTTTTTATCTGTTAAAAAAGTTTGAAATATCCAATAAATTTTGTTCCACTTTATGATTGTGTCCCACTTGTGGTTGATTCTTCACAAAAAATTATAGTTTTATATCTTTATGTTTGAAGCCTGAAATGTGGCAAAAGGTCGAAAAGTTCAAGGGGGCCGAATACTTTCGCAAGGCACTGTATGTACTGAGTGGGGTATGTCACAGTTAAAAATATACTTCAAGCAAACAATAAGCCCTGAAACTTAAAATTTGAAAAACCTCATCATCCTCAGCTCTATTCGGATGCATCTCTCCCTGCACACACTTTCTAATATTCAGAAATATGTGAGGCAAAAGTACAAAGACAATCTTTGGTTGGTTAAAGGCAGACTTAAATCACGGACTGAATACAGTATTTCCACACTTTGATGGAGGAAAAATCATTACCATTGATGCAGGTGCAGGGCATGCTGAGGATGAAAGGGACTCAGTCCATTATTGGAGTTGCAGTTATTGAAGGTTGCCACTACAACAGTGGTGCAATCCCATTACTGAACTGAATGAATTACAGATACGACATGCATTCAAATTGATAGGGCAAAAGGTGGCTGGTGACAGTGAATTGCTCTGATTTTGTATTTATGCCTAATGAATATTTCCCGAAGCATGGCTGCTAACCTCAGTTGAGACTTTCTAAAGGGAGGAGGAAAATCATTTTCTGGTGAATTAAACGAAGACGGGACATTTTATGTTTCAGCCATTGCAGAGTGCTTTCCTGATGCAATGGTATTTCAATGGTGTGTTGTCTTTTCTTAATTTTCAAATCCTCCGACACTCAAAAGAACTCATCGGTGCAGCAAATCTCCTGATCTTTTGTTTTTCAGGATCATCCCATGGCTTTTATTACTTTCATCTGAGAGCCTGTTATGGAAATATTCCACCACAATGAATTCAAGGGAACAAAGAGCCTTTTTAGTAAGCAGCTCTCTCGTCACTTAATTGCATTCCGTTTTGGAAATTTTATTAATTTTTAAACAGAAGGGTGTCATTTTATTTAAAGGTATAATTCATTCTTTGTGGTTAGAGCAAGTCACATGAATTGCCATGTACTGGCTCCTAAATACCCTCTGAAAGTACAACCAACCATTTATTAATGGCTTAGCATGAGGTGTGACACGTATGCTGATAATGTCCATATGCAGGATGTAGTTTTATGCCGTAAACTCAAATATTTGCATTTTTCCTTTCACATTTCATTTGGGAGGATACGATGCATATTTTAGCAATCCTTTCCATTTTTTGTCATCATGAACGCAGGCTGGAGATATCCACCTGAGGTGTGGTAATCTAATACGTACACAATGTTCTTGGTTCAGTGGTTTCTCTTCTCTCTGCTGGTATCTTCACAAAGTGAAAACAGGAAATAAAAGAAAGTGTGAGGGCTATCGTTCTCTGGGGGAAAACACTTCAAACACATGCCCCTGAAATTCAACCAGTGTCTGTCTCTCTCTGTGTGTGACAAGATGGAAATTTTGACATTTCTATGGCTTTGGAATTCAGCATTGGGCTGGTCATCTATGGAAGGCTGCTTTGAAAATATTTGACCATATAGCTATAATGCGCATTAACTCGGCGAAAAGAAAAGCAGCAGTTTTATTAAAATAATTCCAGGATCGGCACAAGCAGGCTACCGTCCCTTGACTACGACTGTATGGCCCATCCACTGTGTCCCTCAGGCATTAATTAATGAGAGTTATTGTCAGCTAATATCCGTTTATGAGAAAACAAACAGTTCTCAATGCGTCTTTGGTCTTAATTCAACTAGTTCTGTCTGTGAACGACATTAGAACGTCTGAGGGATCAATCGTTAAGTTGACATGATCACAATTTATTTGTTCAATAAAGGACAATTGACGCTCGCACTGACAAAATCATGATCATTGGAAGCTGAGACTTGCATCATCAGACAATGAAAATGAGTCAGTCTATGCAATATCCTGCCATCCAGTGTGCAGTTCAACCCCTTGTTTTCTACACTACAGACATTACATCTTAAAATGTGTTTAATGTGTTTTGATGCCCTTTGATGGTCACACATCCCCTACATGACAAACCAAGCAGACTTACTTTGGAATAAACTTAGCATCACACACAGACCCCAAAGCATTCATCAATTGAAAACCATTCTGTTCCGCCATTTATAAAACGCCATGGCTTTGATCCAGGTGCAATTTCCCCCCAGTGAAAAACTTTCTCGTCCTTTCATCTGAGCAGCGGCTGAACGAGCAACTCTGTCTGGAAACAGGTGTTCTGGTTGTTTGATGTTAGCCTGCGGTGGTCCGGCAGGTTTGGAAACATGAAGCAATCGTGACCCCATTCTGGAGACCTAAAACCGCCCCCCCGCTTTCTGATAAGGAAGCCAGGTGCCAAAAATACACGCAGCTGTGTTGAATAAAACATCTGACACACTGACTCCTGACTGATAGTGGGACAGAAGGAGCCACCCAGGGGACGGAGGGGTCCGGGACTCGCTCTATCCACACACTCAACTCATTACACAAGTTCATGAGAAAGTTTCTGTAAAGTCGGCTGCCGCGACGAGGCTCAGCCTTGACTGCTGCTGCGGATGAGGAAGGGAGCTGTCCTGTAGGCTGTGGTGCTGAATCCGACTCTGCTCCTGCCTCTGTGCTTATTCAAGCATTTCGCTTCTGCTCTGAAACATGGGGACTTTCACTGAGTAAATGGGAGTGTTTTGTTTGCTAAAGCGCAGAAACATGGGATACAGTGGCTTGAGCCACTTGCACATACTGTATAAGGCACAGGTATTTTGTTTACCAATTTTCAAGTCGAAATATCCATATTTGATACGATTAATGTAACAGCATTGTTGTCACACACACCTAAACCATGGCCATAGCTCCTCGCAGGACGTTGACACAGTGGCTAGAACACAAACGCATTATGTGAAGTCTGACAAGATGGATTCTTGCGTGATCTTGTGTTATTGCGAGAATCGAGCATGTTCTCTGAGTCTCTGAAACTCTACTGAAGGATGAACACCATTTTTAGATGGTGTATTCAAGATATTCACTCATTCAGTGTTTCGAAGATGGTGGAGGAGAGCACTGTCTAACACAGTTGGGCCAAAATCTCCCATATGTATTCAACTGATGCTGAAAATCACATAATTTTCATACACATCAAACCATCAAGTGACCCCTTGTGCTCTGTATGGATGCATCTGCATTCATTAATTTCTCCGCTAATTTATTAAAGTGCTTTTTCTTAATTTGTGACCCATCTGTATGCATATATTACATTATTTGGCAGGATTATATCATCACCTGCTCTGAGTCACAGATGATAAATGCGTGTGCTTAGGGGATGTTTTGCATTTGAAAGCTATTTATTCCTGGTAACATCATCCCACCATGTCATTAACACACTTCCTATTCGTGACAGACGGCATCTCCAGGCCTGTGGAGGTCGACCTCATAGGAAGTGAAAAAGTAGTGCAGTTCCCACAAGGTTAAAATGGGACAAAACACAGCTATACACAGACAAACTGAGCCTCAAGTTATTTCTATCAACAGCCAAGGAGTCATTTTGATCCACATGCTGGCACACCACCAAGACCTAAGATCCAGCGTATTTAGGTACATATCGATTCAGATTTAAAAGACTAGTTCACTGGCTGTATCAGATTATGGGAGTCACTGCCCCTTTAAGCCTTTGAGCAACACCAAATCCTGTTTTAAAAAACTAGGCTTCAGTACTTGGTTTTAAAACAAGGATAAGGAAAGCAGAATTCACTGGCTCTTCAGTAATTGTGCAGACCCCCTGATGAGCCAAATTCTGTTAAAGAATCTGTGTCATATTCAATAAATATTATGTCTGTTATGTTAACACAGATCTGGCCTCTGGGAGTTCCAGACATTAAAAGAAGTTTGCAGTGATGTCTCCTAGGCACAACATCAAGCTCACAAACATTGTCAAATAAACATCAAGCAGTGAAGCAGGTCAATGCAGAAAACAATGTAGCCTCTGTGGGACTATTTTAACAGACATTAAATTAATGATATTATACTCCGGTGAAAGATGGTATGCTTCTTTATTTTCATGCTCTAAACATATTAATTTGAAGCACATCCTGCAAATTCAACAAACCAGACATTGTGTGTTTTTCACCAAATCTCTTGATATTTGCATTCAGAGAAAGGATTATACCCAGAGAGAAACTGGTGGACAGAGTCAGACGGGGAGAGATAGCAAAAAGGAGTGCAGGAGATAGGAGGTAGACTGAGGGTAAACAGAGAGCCAGTTAGTATGTAGTGACCCCAAAGCTTGGGATGGAGTCATGAGTCACTGACTGTGTTTACTGTACACAGAAAGAGACAGTGAGAAAACACAGAGGGAGAACATCATTTACTGGCACACCTGAGATACGGGGACAATCAGCAACTGGTTATTTTCAATAAGGATGCGAGAAAAGAGGATGTTTTCTGTCCAGAGGATATATTTTCCTGAGAGCAGAGTAAACAGCTTTTCACAATCACATAAACTGTGTGTAAACAATGGGCTACTGAGAGGACAGAATGGTGTTCAAAGGCAGGACACATCTCTGGGATGTTAAGCTTCTCCAAAAAAAGATTCCTAAAATATCTAATTCATTTTGTATAGTATGTCAATTTTGTTTCTCAAATTATCAAAGCAATGTGTGTGCGCAACATTGAAATCCATGTGCACCAATGTTGAACCGAGGCCAATTAAGATATGTTAACAGCTCTTCAGAAATGAATGTGTCAATGTGCCGTTTGACGCTCAGCGGCATGTCCACAAGTTATTCAAAAACTAAATTGTGAGACATTTAATTAGTGCTGATAATCTAGACGTCGACTTTTTCTTTATTTCTAAACAAAATAAGAGTTAAACCAGTTGGGGCTAAAGCATTTATGTAGTTGTGTTTCATCTGTGGAATCTCACCCGAGCTATTCTTGATTGTTCGATTCTTGGGTATTACACATGAACAGACGAAGGTGTTGTTGCGAGTGTCTGTTATGCAACACTTGACGGCCGCCAAACGTCATGTCTGATTCTCCAGAGGGATAGCCAGATTTCAGGTTGCAGCAGTAGTTGTGGTGTCTCACTGCACCCACTCTTCTCAAATCTGTTAACCATGGCTCAGGATGTTGGGTTTATGGTTTCATAAAACTATTCTTCCTATCAATTTAAAACAATGATACATGTCAGCAACAGGTCCACAGCCAGTGCAGGGATATCGGTCTGTGCTTGTCTGGTGCTAAGGCCCCACAGGGGCTCTTAGCTGGTTAGTCAGCCAGAGTGGGAAGATGGGCTCCAAAGTTATTGATTGAAGCTTCTCATAATCCGTGAGCAGGTCCAAAGGTGCTGCAGGGCTGAGTGAGGCGAGGATGTTTGTGTGTGCTGGTGTGATGCTCTGACATAAAGCCTTGCCCTTCCTGCTGCCACGGAATAGGTTCACCGCCTTTTCTTAGGAGCCAAGGTGTCTTATGCCTCCTGCATTTATGTTATACAGTAGGGATCGACTGATACGGATTTTTCAAGGCCGATACCGATTGTTAGTAGTTAATAAAAAACGATAACCGATATTTGGAACCGACATGCATTTATAGTGAAAAGGAAAATCTTTAATTAAAAATTAAGATTTTGGAATGTTTTAAAACTCCAACACAAATTGTTTAAATGCTTTAAGCAAGTATTTAATAAATTAGAAACTTTCAACATAATACATGAAAACAAAGCAGAGGGACAGACACAGAGCTGTAGCGGAGCCAGAGTAGGAAATACAGGAATGTAATAATTGGTTGTGTTGCCTCCTGGAGAAGCTTTTGCTTTCTAGTTCGTGGCTCTGTTGTTGCCATCGGCTTACATGTTGTCAGCGCTTTTCAAAGTAAGTCGACTGGCTGAGCTTGTTAGAGGATCTCTGCACCTCACGACTGATCACATGGCTTCTAAATCCTCATTTTCCTTCAGCTGCCTTTGTTGCTGCTCCTCTGCAACCACTGTTTTCCTGGGTTATAGTTACCTCTTTAATCTTCACGAAACCCCACTAGCATTGGTTATTAATAACCAAATGATTTTCACCAACATACATGGTCAATGTCACTCTTTGTCCTCCAGAGAAAATACACTGGACACCAGACTAGAATAATCCAAAGCCTCACTGGCAGGAGCCACAGGGGAGAAGCAAAACAGATCAATAGGAACTTTAAAAAGGGACAGTTTGTGGTGGTTTGTGGCTCAGTTGATAGAGCGGGTGCATATATGCAGAGGTTTATTCATTGACACAGAAGGTCCAGGGTTCGAGTCTGACCTGTGATGGTTTTCCTACATGTCTTCCCCCCTCTTCTCAGCTTTTCTATCCAATAAAGGCAGAAATGCCCTCCCCCACGCCCCCAAAAAAAGGGTTAGTTCACCAAAATCACAAACCAAATTTTTTTTTCTCACTTACCCCACTTGGTATCTAACTCTGTCTCTAACCTAATACAATGTTGGTAAATGACATTAGCACATCCTTCTGGAAACAAAATCCAATTTATTTGAGATAATCAACAGATCTTAATGGGTTATTTCATCTTTTTGTGATTTGGCAGCATTAAGGTTGAATAAACTGCAGTCGGCTACCACTTTTAATTGGAATACTTGTCGTTAATGGCGGCAAACTTGCAGAGTTTGTTTTGCAATGCACAATGCATGCATAATCCACATTTGTAAGTGGCTGCCTCTTTATTAACAAGGTTTAAGAAATGAATGTGAGGAAATCCATCATTATCGCAACTCGCAATCACCAAACCCTACAGCGGGTGCAAACTCATAATCTTAGGCAATTTGCATATGCAATTAGTGTAAGCTTCAAGGAAAGGATGTGACTGACAGAACTGAAATGTTTTGCCTAGTTGGATTGAACCCAATTTAGAGAGTAACTATGGTCGACTTTAAGGGAACCGTTTTGTACATTGTATCTCTCAAGCTGGTTTGAGATACTACAGCAGATAAAGAATGGCAATGCTATTTGACAGCTTGACCTCCAGGCCCATATTGCAGCAAATATGTCCAAGAGATGAATTTGCTCACCAATTTGTTGGCCAACAGCACTGTATTACCTCAACACACTTCCACTTTACGGGTGCACACAGCGACAACAAATACAGCGGACATTAAGGAAAATTCTTCAATTGTACGCCACCGGGCCCATTTTTCAGGATAGCTTTGATGATTTTGCCACCATGCTAAAAAACTAAAATAAAAATGCAGCCAATTTGTTATTTCATGTCAGAGGAGACACAGATAGACATAGGAGGAATTCTATTTTTTTCATTCTCACTCATTTTTCGCCCCCCATCTTAAGGTGGCTATGGAGTGAAAATCAATGGCAAGAACAGGCCCAAGAGTTAAAGACCTGCACTGAATCTCTGGCGGTGCATATGGGATGTGAAGGGGACAGCCATGTTTCATTAGAAATTCAAGGCCAATCTGTTCCCAGGGAGGGAAAGCAGGATGTCAAGGTAATGAGTTAATTTAGGAGATAAGGAACAGCAAATGTAATCTCTGAAATTTCACCAGCAGCAAAATGGCTCCTCAAGCCTCAAGCCCAACCTATCAAACAGATGGGGGAAAAAGTCACTCATTATCATGATAGTCTTAGGTCTCGGTTCTCTACAGAGCAGTAAATATGGGTAATCATCCTCTCAAAATATTGTAAGTTTACCCTGAGGCTTCATTGTAAAGATCATATTGAACCCTCTGGTATGAATAACGGAGCGGGATTGCTTCAAATGCTTTAGCTTAAGCAGCAAAGTGCAGGAGTCAAACAGCTTAAGATACCACAATAATTTCTGCCACTATCGTAGACTCCAGACTACCCAGTATGCCAGCATTATATCAAATTTAAGCAGATGCCTAGTTATTATCCCCAAGTGGGCCGAGTTGGCCCCGTGGCGCTGTGGTAATGAGTGTTTTTTTGTCTGACTGGGTGGACATGTTTTGGAAGAAAGGCCTCTGTCTGCCCCCCAATAAGCTTGGCTTTGAGAATGAACTCTGCACAGCATGGACCTTTATGCCTCCACATTTGCATCATCCTTCATGGGAGCCCCAAACATGTCAGGCTGCTCCATTTTTTAAGGATGAAGGGGTTTGTGGAGTAAACAGGAATGGAAATCGATGCCACTTGCTGGTATATCTCTCTGTGTTTTGAGCTGTGGGCTTCTGCTGGTTGTGCTATTATTCCACAATTGGCAGTGCCGGATGGTAGTTCTCTCAAGTAAAAGCATTCCTGTAGTTGAAGGTGTAATACTATGCAACGTTTTTGAGCAGCTGCTTAAAAAGAGGACCACCTCAAGAAGGGGGGAAGGGACGGCAGTGCGGTGTCACGACAGCAGCTTATGAAGAGAACTAGACGGATCGCGTAGAACGGTGTACAGCTCTCGCACATGTCATCTACAGTACAGCACTAATGGGTGAGGGAGAGCATGGGGGAGGCGGCTGGCATGACAACCTACAGCAGGCAGGAGACTTGGTTGCCATGGCGACAAACAAGGATGTTTGCATCAGAGGCAAATCTCAGCGGTCGGCAGCAGAGGGCACACATGCAGCTCGACTAACAGTAATGGAGAATCGTTGGGGCCAGAGATGAGAAAAGGTGGGGTCAAAGGAAGGAATGCCTTTTCCTTATCACTCGGCGTTCCCTCGCAATCTCTTTTTCCCAGCAGGGCTGAGCCACACTGTAGGAGGAGGGTTCCTGTCCAACAGGGGGACAAGGACTCACTGGTTCAACAGCTAATGACCCTGCTTGCCTTTCTGTATTAGAGAGAAGAATTAAATCAACTTCACAGTAGGGTCACTTGAAAATATTAAGGCTGTAATGTTGACTTTATGAGTTTATATTTAATTCATCCAAAATTAATTTAATAAGCATGCAATGACCTTGATTCGTAGCGAAACATTACAGCAATGTGACTCACTTAAGAAAGCTGCTCTCTTCAGCCCCATGTGCACTCACGTTGGCAGGGAGAATAAAAGAGGCAAAAAGTTGTCTAACTATGCATGCTTTCCATCACATGTTGAAATTATTTTGACACATATTAAATCCACCAAGGTCATTTGTGTCACGGACAGGGCAGTGCAGCGTAACACTGATTTTAATTGCTTTTTTTTCCCCATGTATCTATATGCAGCTTGCACACACTGCTGGGTGTCGTGTTGCTTTATGACTCATGAATCCTCCAAGGGCGCCCAGAAGCAGCGAGTGAACTGTAACAGAGCCAAGAGGCAACTTACTTGGACATAGGTATCAGAACGAGGGGTCGCACAACGTGACATCATGACTTTGCGTAAACATACACGCCACTTTCCTAAAGCCAAATGGCGTGTTATCTGTACGCATTTTGAGCTATCCGCGTGTATGTCTACACTGTATACAGCGGTGTATACAGCGGATGTAAACATACACCCTACGTGGCGTCGCCATCACAAGAACAATGTCACACGCGTGTAAAAAAAAAAAAAGTTGGGTTTAGGAAAAGAACATTGGGGAAGGCTTTGGTAACAAAAAAAACGACAAAAAAACAACAACAACAAGACGGTGACCAACGTCACATGCTTAGGAAAACAATAAACGGTTGGGTTTAGGAAAAGAATATTGGGGAAGGCTTTATTTAAAAAAAAAAATAATAAATACCACATGGGACATGATCCTGGCTATTCTGGGTGAAAGTCTTGTGTTTTACCCATGCACCACCCCAACTGACCTACCTGTGCAGACTTCTGTCCTTTAATACTACTCGCTACAGCAATAATTCACATGTAATGTAGGTCAATGGAGGCCAAACGTCATAGTCGTCTGTTTCATTTACCATATAATCAATAATATAATCAGAGTAGAGAGAGGCAGGCCAGTACAGCCCAATCCGGTTGGGGAGAGTTCTAGCCCGACCAGGCTCCTCTCCTTAACCTGTCTCTCTTAGTTATGCTGTTATAGTTTTAGACTACCTACTTTATTGTGACTATTATTGGCACTATTCATCACACCCCCAACCGGCACCTTCAGCCTGAGGTCCGAAGTTTTTTCCTAAAAGGGTGTTCTTCCTCGCCACTGTCGCACTAAATGCTTGCTCTTGGAGGAATTACTAGAATTGTTGGGTCCTTGTATATTATAGAGTGTGGTCTAGACCTACTCTAGCTGTAAAGTGTCTTGAGATAACTCTTGTTATTATTTGATACTATAAATAAAATTGAATTAATAACACCAAAATGGCAAACGAATTGGCGTGTCATACATACGCCACTTAATGAGATCAGTCTGGGTCACAGAAAAGGCTGACATTCAGGGGACACCGACGGGAGTCGCTTGAGAATTGTGAGCTTGTAAACAAACAATTAGCCGTTTCTGCCTTATATAAGACGCATCATGATGCTTGAGTTGTGAATGCGTCATTTTGCTCAAATTGATGCATATGCCTTTTTGATACTCACTCCACATTACTTAATTCCCATCAAAAATGACAGCTGTTTTACTCTTATAAACTCATGAATGGAAAATAGGCTGAAGAGTGGACACTAGTAATTTGGATTCCAGGCTCATCTCCATGCTGACACTTACTGTTTATACAGAATGGCTAAATCAACAGGGGACCATCGCTGAGCCCCTCTAATCTAATCATTTCAGACATACAAACTGAACAATGTGAGCCAAAAAGACAATTACACAAAGAACAGCAGTTGGTTAGGTTATCACTGACATTATCCTGGAGGTAAGGTGCCACTTCCTTCTCTATTTTCTTTTCTACTAAGTCACTGCCTTTATATCACCAGGTGCATCATGGGATGCCCCTATGTGTCTTTATGGCTGGGTGGATGTGCATGTGAGTTTCAGGTAAGCACAGGAAGAGAATAGTGGCCTTTTTTTCATGAAACTTTGAAACCTATGTGCCCTTCAGTATTAATAAATATACTCTTTCATTAGTCAAAAGGGAAGTTTCACCCACTACTGTATGTAGAGGTGAGGAAGGGTATCCGGAGAACAGACATGGAGCACACGGAGCAGGGCTTCTCTCCCTCAGCAGTCCCACACACCCAGATGGTATTAATCTCTAATAACTTCCCCATAAAGCACCTTCGGGCAGCAGCAGGAGAAATGTTATGGGTAGATGATGTGTTTTACCAGCCGTAAGTATGAATCAGGATATTAAAAAATTGTAGGAGGGCAAAAGCAATTTCCCCCTAAAGGGGATTTTAAAATTACAGCTTTCAGACTGGAAGTTTTGCCATAAAACCACCGAAGATAACTTCTGTAAATGAAAATTTCTCTGACAGACAGCCATGAAATAAAGCCTCCTTAATTACACTTTGTACAGGTTATTGTACATTTATGACAGGCAGTCAAAATGAATAACATCCTGTAATAATATTTTTTTGCAAATACTTTCTTTGGGAAGACAAACCTGAATGAAGCATTGTAACATTAATTTACTCGGACTACTCTGAAGCCATTCAACTGATGTGTATTTAATTAAGCAGACTGCAAACCGAGGCAGACATATCAGACACAGACTTGTTTTCTGACTAGCTTCATTAGACATTGTTTCGACTGTGCCGCTGATCCTTTCCAACTCACTGCGACTTAACGCCAACTGTTTTGACCAAGTTGCAGCTGATAAATATGAATTTAAATGCAGTCGCATACAGCTGGAAGAATGGGCTTTTGTCACAAACCGAACAATGCTTTGGTTCTTCTGCACAAATGAAAACATCCTTATGGCTTTGCGGTATGGTGAGGAAAAGACCCACTCATGCTCAGTGAAATTCAACAGCTGTAAACCACGTGATGTTACTCTGTCAAATAAGCTGTGTGATGGAATAGCATTGAAGTTTTGGTGACATTTTTGGTGCCAAATTATTTAATATTTATTATATATTATTATATTTCTGTAATGTTTGTGTAGTGCAATGATCAAACAAGAGTTTTTTTTCTAAAAGTTGGCCTTCTTTTCTTTGCCTAGGCGTGGTTGCTGCAAGTACAAAACAAAGAAACTACCTACTTTAAATGGCATTATTTTTGTAAGAATATGTATGTGTCTCTGTTTAGCGCTGTCAATAAAATGTGTATGTGTGTATTTGTGAGAGCATGTGCGTGTGAATTGATCATGTAATCTGAGTCTTATCTCGGTGGGTCTATAGATATCAAGCGGTCCTGAGTTCTATACACCCTGTCAAACACTGAGCTTTAAATCAGGACTTAGACCAGCATAATCAGCTTATCAGTGTCAGGCCTTTAAAACAACCACTGACACCAGTTAGCCTGGCAATACAAGCTATGAGAAGGATCTTCTACAATTAGTGCCTTATTATTGTACACGTTGGAATTAAGGGTGGTCGTTGTGAAATATTTATTCATTTAAAGTGCTGATGTTAATGTCAAACTGAAGTTTGACATTAACATCAGCGAATCTTACAGGATAACTCAACATTTTAGACTTTTAGATTTTCTGATTTGTTTCCAAGGTTGATTCTGACCAAAGTGCTACAAGTGCCAAAAGACACTGAAAGCATTTGGAACTCTTCCTACAGTATGTTGGAGTAAATTCATCATGAAGCACTTAATAGGATTTTGGCCAGAAATGATCAGTATGATTGAAATGTCTGGGTCGAGCATGAACATAATATGCTGTCATTATCAAGAAAATCAATTCAGGTAAATTATTTTTGCTCTTTTTTTTTTAAATTAAGTTTATTTAATTGTGTTCGATCAATAAATCTGAGTTTGAATTATGCACAACAATCTCCCTTGTTTTGTGAACAAACCTGACTCTCACATTTTAAGCCTTTAATAAAAAAGACAGGATACAAGTAGATTTGCATACAAGCTTGAGGAGAAATTTAGAAGGCATATAAAATATCTTTATCCAATGTGCATGCACTAAAGGTTAATTTGCAAAACAACATTGTAGAAAATGATCTCAGTCAGTGATGCCACGCTGGCTGGCTAACGGGCACTGTTCAATATTTCATTTCCATGAAGAAAACAAACACAGTTAATAGAAAACTGTGTGCAGTCATGTTTATTCGGAGTAATCGAAACATTGTTCAAGTTAATTTAGCTAGACTTCATTCTTAATGATAGAAGACGTTAGGGCTGCTCCATTATAGAAAAGAACATACTCTCAATTATTTTGGTCAATATTGAAATCACGATTACTCATTGACTTTTGGAAAGATGTTGCATTTATGTGCGTAAAATATGTAATGTGCAAAATAATCATTCTTCTCGATTACATTGTTTTTGTGATCATTAGGAGCCGAAAACCTAATCACGATTAAAAATGTAATTAATTGCACAGCCCTAGAAGAAGTACATGTGAGGAGCGATGCATATGAACTTTGTGTCATTCTTAGCATTAGTTTGTTTTACACAGAAAGCTGCTTCTCTCTTTCTGCAGCTGAACATATGCAGTTTAAAATGTGAATGAAATATTTATCAATTATTGATTGTAGTGTCTTTAGCTGGTTCTCATTTCAAGGTCAGCTGGATTGCATACTACTTAGACCTGACCTACTGTAGCAGTGGCACAGTTATAGTGACTGGACTGTAATTAATAGTCAATCAATAATCAACTCCAAAAGGAACTCATTATTTCATATAGGACTGAGCTCCCTAAAAAAAGTATAATCCTGTAACCCATCACCACATTATTATGCTATTGTGCATTGTATTTATCTATACGTCCATTGATTGTGATGGTACAAGGATGAGAAGATGATGATTATAGGGAGGTACTTGGCCATGGAGAACATGCCCAGAAAGAAGAGCAGGAAAACTAGTCCAGAGGCATCCATCTCCCCCCAGCACAAATAGCTCTCTGTGTTGACAGTGTCACTGATCTGGGCATGTCCCTCCTCACAGGCGCCCACTACCAAATGGCCACACAAGGTCAAATCATAACACAGATGATATTTAATAGCCTCCATTTTGTATTGCAGAAACAAATCCTATCTCATTATTTTTCTGTCCTGCTGCTTCTGTTACACTGCTACACTTACACCCCCCTCATTTCCCCCCATTTTCTAACTAGAATTACCACCTTGTGGTTCTCTGCCAGCCAGTCAAGTTGCAGTTTAAATCGTCCAAACTCAAAATACATGTAGTCAAGACTTTGAGGCAATATAAGAAAAAGCTATTTAGTGTTGTGTTTTTTAGCAAAACATGGCTGCTGCTTCACACACACACACACACATCTTCAACCCGGCAGCACAGAAGATCTATACAACCACCACAGTTTCAAGGTCGGGACCCAAGATTAGTGTCACCAATTCAGTATCTGACCAAATGTCTCCCCTTCTGTTCCTGAGTTATGGCCTTGAAGGATGGCCAGAAAAGTGTTTTTGCAGAACATTATGTCACAGTGAAGTTGACCTCTGAGGTATAAAATGTCATCCCTTTATCATTCTATCCTACTAGACGTTTGTTATCATATTTAGCGTAGGAATTCTTGAGTTACGGCCAAAAATGCGCTTTGTGAAGTCACACTGACCTTTGACCTCCAAAATCTAATCAGTTCATCCTTGAGTCCAAGTGGACGTTTGTGCCAAATCTGAAAGATTCCTTCAAGGGGGTCCTGAAATATCGCGTTCACAAGAATGGGACGTACGGACAACCCCGAAAACAATCCCTTCAGTCATGGCTGTCGCCAGCGCGGAGGCATAATAAACTGAGCATAACTGAACATAAGTGAGAGGTGTCAGTAATCCTGGCAGATGCCTTTATAATCCTTGCTTTTGGCATTTTGAAAGGTTCACTGAGGATTACTCGGCCCAGGCAAAAGGTTAGCATTGTCCGGACATCAGGTTTAGGACTAATTGTTCGTACTGCACTTCTCATTAATAGCTCTTTAACAAATCTGATAAAACATGACACCTACGGTGACCGGTGACAAGGTCACTTGTTTGGTTGTCAATATCTGCCCCCACCCTCTCAAGCTTGGTGTACTGTAAATTAGATTTAAAAAAAATAATGTGTTAAGGTATTACAGCCAAAAAGAAGAACTCATAATATATGTATATCTTCATTGTGTCCTTTTTTTTATTTATCCAGGTAAGTCGATTGAGAACAATTTCTCATTTGCAACGACAACCTGTCACATTCACACAGTTACACATTCATACCTGGAAGCTGCCCAGTACAACGACAGTCTGATCTGCTGGCCACTGAGCAGCTCTACTGGAGCGGTTGGGGTTAAGGGCGTTGCTCAAGGGCACCTCAGTGGTGGTAATGAGGGAGGGACAACCTCCCGGTCCCAAGCTCGCTTCCTTAACCCCTAAGCCACTACTCCCCCATATAGCCACAAGTCCTGGCCGATGATTGCACTCAGTCAGGGTTCCCTCAAACCAAACATGAAAAATAGTCTTTATGGGTTTCAAAAAGCTATTGCCAGCCAAGAGTCCATGCTGCATCCATCAGTGCAGGCACAGCCTCGGCCTGTCTGATTTAGTTAGTGCTTATGAAATGGAGCATCTGCAGAAGCTCCCAGAGAGTATGTAAACATAAGCGCTGCCTTGGGAAATGAGCGGAGGGGTCATTTAGATTTGGGTGGGGGAAAGCATGGAGTGCTGCCTCTCTCTCACTCCCTCTGTCACCTGGTAACAGTTTGACACACGGGAGCTTCCTGGTTAATGTATTCCAAGCGCTAGGCTAAACAGCAACACCTGAGCAACCCCAGCCCACTCCCCTCCTCTCACTTTTCTTTCTCTTCCATTGGCTGATCCTGCCTCCTGAGATATTAGGTAATCCGGGAGTGGGTGAGAGGTGATAGGCCACCCATCTTTTAACGATACATTATTTGTCAGCGAAGCCACAATACAATCACCACGGATATGCTTGACATGTTTGCCGAGAGCCAGAAGCCATCCATTCCATGTGCACTGTGCAGTAGCCATTCGGCAATCTATCAGTGAACCTGTGGGAGGTGATAAGCCTCCTTTACAGCACGGGGGGTTCCCACCAATCACAAAAATAGCAGAGATTTTGTATAACATATGCAACTCAAGTGGCTTTTCAATTGTATCTGCTCACTGTATAGATTCCTAAGCTTAAAAGATTGCAACTATGAGCAGGAATTCATTATCACTGCTGAGTTTGTATTACATTATCAGCACATGGTACAGAAAGGAACAAAAGCATGCAGGAGAAAAGTCAGAGACAGAGAGGGATGTTTTGTTCCCTTTTTACATGGCATTACAGCTCATTTCCGAATCAATAGCTTGCCTCTTTCCTCCCTGCCCAAGATAAACACATCACAACTGAAGGATGGAGAAGAGTGGAGAGAGAGAAAAGAAGAAAAAAAAGGAAAGGGCACCAGACCCACAACCGGCCTATTTTATCTGATGGAGAGAGGTGAACAAACGGAGGGATTAGCTTCCATGGGATGAAAGCAGCTGCTCGTCTTCCTTCTCCATTCCCCTCCCCTCCTTGTCTCTCCATCCGCCCACACATCCACACCGTGATCTCCCCTCGCAACCAGAGACATGCTCTATATGTTGTCGCTGATCTGATATTGCCAGCTGCGCTCCACCCTGTACCTTAAGCAGTTTCACAGCAAACATGGCAACACAAAAAGCCTTTCAGTGCACATGGCGATAAAAGGCACGGCGAAAATGGGCGCCAAAAATTGTGTCATAGAGAGGGGTTGAGAGTTGTAGCAAAGTGTACTTCTGTGGCACCCTCAAAGCACCCACCCTTCCTGATAATGCCACCTAGACACCGATACATCAACACACATCCCGCCACAAAAACACACCCACAAAACCAACAAGGGACACCCCATTTCTTTGTAACTTCTGTGGTAGCCCAAAGAGGAAATGTGCGCTCTTACCTGGCAACAACAGCACACCTTCAGCTCCAAATCTGCTCTCCCTGACAAGGAGGCACGCTCATCTGGAGTAGGAGATGATAGTCTTGGAGTGAGAGAGTGTTTGTGTGTGTAGTGTGTGTTAGTGTGAGGCTGGGAGAGAGAGAGAGAGAGAGAGAGAGAGAGAGAGAGAGAGAGAGAGAGAGAGAGAGAGAGAGAGGAAGAGAGAGAGAGAGAGAGAAAGTGAGAGGTGGAGCTTGGTTTGGAGGAGAGAGGGAGGAGGAGAGAAAGAGGGCTGGATGATGACTCTGTCTGCTGCCTATACAGCCAGTCTTGTGGGAGCAGTGTGGATGGCGCTAGTTCACCTTCTGTTCAAACACAAGCGGCGGACGCACCTTGTGAAAGGCTGGGAGAAAAGGAACCCTGTGGCAGAGAACGGGAGGAGGAGAAGGAGGTGTGAGAGAGACAGGAGAGACTTGGGTTTTTTTAAGCCAGCATCGTCACGCGGCAGTTCCTAGGAATCCCTCCAGTAAGATGGGCACTGCATCACTGAGTCCTTGGCTGTGATTGGCTGGGTAGTGGGGAGACGCAAGGATGTTTGGCAACAGCGTGTAACCTAAGATGACCCTTTCTACACATATTAACATGCCCTGTTTGTGTTCCTCAGCCCCTCTGGGCATCCATCACTTTCAAGGACACTTCAACAAAATCCCCTCCCCTAGGATCTTTGGATCCCTGGGAGCGTGTGAGCGTGTGTGAGCGTGTGTGTGTGTGTGTGTGTGTGTGTGTGTGTGTGTGTGTGTGTGCGTGTGTGTGTTTGTCAGTTCATAGTAAGCCAAGCCTGCCCTTACACATGAACAAATACAAAAATACACACATGCATGCACACACGCAACATCCTACAAGAAATTGTCCATGGTGGGAAGATGATTTCCCCAGAGGAAAGCTAACAAACACCTGCAAAGACAATCTTTGATTAGAGGGATTAAATATGGTGTCAAACTGACCTTAAAGCCACTGCAGATATTATATACTATAGTGTATATATGTATATAGTATAGATAGGCCTGTAACAATTATTACATAATTGTCTTATTGTCAATTTTTTTAACGTTTTTACGTTTAACCGCAATGTATTGCTAACATTAGCTAAGGTCTTAAGGAGTATGACTGTTGATGGTAATTGTTGATTCAGTTTGGATGTGCCAAATTGTAATTATATAAGTGATTATTGGTCGGACTGTTGAACCTACCTATGCTTTTTTTATCATAATAAAGAGCCGTGGTTTACTTCATAGGCAGTGTATTTGTGTTATTACATTATCTGGGTCACATAACAGTGATATATAACCAAAAGATGTATCCTGGGATTCATTCAAAACTTGATTTGATTTGTTCAAAAAAGTAATCAATAAATAAATATTTGAAATTTGACTGAAAGAGACATTATATTGTTAATTAGGGCTGGGCAATATATCGATATTATATCGATATTGTGATATGAGACTAGATTTTGTCTTAGACTTTGGATATCATAATATCGTGATATGACATAAGTGTTGTCTTTTCCTGGTTTTAGAGAGGAGACACACCAGCCCGATAATCGGCCGTCGGACCGTCTGGCAAGGTCGGTGACTCCAGTCTGTTCGGTGTGTCCCGTGCCGTCGTCCATCCGAGAAGCCGTCGGCCTTCATTTGGGCCGACCCAACATGTTCAGTCGGAGAGAGGGCAGTCGGGACTCTCCCGGAAATGGCGAGCGGATGAGCCTCTCAAAAACTGACGAAAATCTTTTAAACTAACCTTTGTTGATCTGAAATTAAGACAGATTCAGAAACTGCATGGCCTATTTCTTGCTTAAAATGTTTTCAGAAACACGTTTCGGTGAACTATTTTAGTACAATATGAGATCGTATTCTGAACAAGCCGCCATGACAATCTGGCTGTAAATTTCTGGAGAAAAAAGAACCACGTGACGCATTCATTCAATCAGCTGCCGGTTTTCATTTTGTGGGAAATAATCAGACTGTTAATGGAAACAATACAGAGCAGCGCCGCCTGCTGCTATGGAGACGTATTATGTCTCGCGCACGTGCAGAGCGTATGCTCAAGTCGGCGTCTCTTCGGTGTGTTCTGAGGCATTTTTTGGACCTCGGGGACCCGACTGATCAGTCCGACTGTCTTTTCTGCTGACGGTCGGCCCGTCTGGTTGGTGTCAGGGCCTTTAAAAGGCTTTAAAGTTATGTCATTTTCTGAACTTACCAGACTGTTCTAGCTGTTATATTATTTGCCTTTACTCACTTAGTCATTATATCCACATTACAGATGATTATTTATCTAAAATCTAAGTGTGAAGATATTTTGTTAAAGCACCAATTGTCAACCCTAGAATATCGCCGCAATATCAATATTGAGGTATTTGGTCAAGAATATCGTGATATCTGATTTTCTCCATATCACCCAGCCCTATTGTTAATCGCAATTATTTCTGAGACAATTAATTGTACAGCAAAATTTGGAATTGTTAAAGCTCTAAGTATACACAAAATCATATCCAAATGGGTAATTTAACACTACTGATGTTGTGTAATTCAGCTGTGCATATGGGTTGATTTATTATGTTTTATTATTATTGATGAACTTTACTCTATTAAATTTAAACACAATTGTCATTAAACCCTCAATCTTATATAAAGGCTTAATTTCAAGAGGAGGAAATTAAACCGGCTGAGACGCTCCAGCAAAGTGATCATGTGACACTGGATTCATGAATATGGAAAGTGGCTGATGAAGCCATTTTTAGCTGCCTCAGGTAGCAAACCAGGTTTTCTATTGGCGGCACAAGAGAACTGAATAAAAGCAGCGTCCAGCTGCACTCAAAAGGTCAGACAGAAACCGACAGGCTGCAGGATGAATAGAGCTCTCTGTCTTGTGTTTTCCCATGAAAACAGTCCACATGACGTGCTGCTCAGGAGGAGCTTTAAGGGTTTTTAATATGTTTTTAGGTGTTTTCCTTTATTTAGAACAGCTGAAGAGAGACAGGAAACGGGGGAGAGAGAGAGCGCGGGTGACATGCAGCAAAGGGCCTCAGGTCGGATTGGCAAGGACTGAGCCCACATGGGGCCCACGCTCTACCAGGTGAGCTATAGGCCGCCCCGGGTTTTTAAGCATACAATATATTGTAATCACTCAACCTAAAAAATGACTTAAAGCTTTAGTGCGTAACTTTTTTATATTAATTAACGTCCGTTACATTCAAGCCTTTGCCAAATGAGTTGCTACAAAGCTAATTAAGACTATCAGCTCCACAACTCTCTCTGTATTTTTCAGTATGGCTATGTTCAGAAGATTGTGTCATCCATTATGTTTGTTTAAATCATCCTATCTTCCTTTGCTGCTAGCAACTGCATCGAGGAGGGGTGGGGGCTGTGCGCGATCACATACTGGCCGTTTTACAGTCGCTAATGTGACGTCAAAATGACGTAGATCTTGCTGGCGCGCCAGGATTTTGAGTGCGCGTCCAGAGGGGGCGCACCATTCTATTTTTTCCAGCAGCGCGCGACAAAGCGGAAACAGGAAGCCTGAACGAGCTTGAGGATAACCGGATGCCAGGACTCTCAGAGTGACTGCAAGTCTCTCTTGTAAACTTACTGGGTTAAGATGAGTTCTTTTATGGTGAATGAATCCGACGAAGTAGGTCATCGAATCAAATCGAAGCATTGACGGCAATGCTGCTGCCAGTTCTGCCGTTGTTTACCTTTTTCTTCTTCTTCTAGTCCGTAGAAATAGAAAAGTCGGTAGCCTTTCCTCATTAGCGCCACCTCTGTTCAGGAGAAGACTGCGACCACCACGCGGGAGTATAAACAGTTACAGTGCTCCTATGACATAACACTGGCGCTCGATAGGTCGGCTGCAGCTAGCTGCAAATAAGCATTCCGGGGACTAGAGACCATTGTCATAGTGAGTGGTAGTTTTTTTCTAGCCTAGAAATCTAGACGCACCCTAGCGGCAGCAAATTTAATTTGCAGCCAGGGGGGTCTAGGCACTCTCCGTTGGCTTGCGAGCTGGAAAAACCAAACTCTAGTCAGGCCAATCATATCGTGCATAGAGTCGGTGGGCGGGCGTATGGCTGCTGCTGCTGGGAACAGCGGTCTTCTGGAAGACTTGGAGTTAAGCTTTTCTTTGAGAAAAGAACAAAGAACGGCACTGAAATCATTCTTAAAAAAGGAAGATGTGTTCAGAGTTTTGCCGACCGGATACGGCAAAAGTTTAATATATCAACTAGCTCCGCTACCTTCTTCGTTGCTCTGCCTGGTTGTAGCGCTATCCTATTGCGTGCAGAGGGAATTTGAAAGACAACCGTTTATCCCGCCCCTCGGATTGAGCCCTGTCAATGGTGAGTTCCCAGACCCAACATCTTGATGTGGGTTTGGCTTGTCAGGCTAAGTTTTTTCTGCATGTCTAATTTACTGTAAATGGTGTTTATGTGTGGAGGTTGCATGCTTCCTCCTGTGCTCCGGCTTCCTCCAACAGTCCAAAGACATTCAGGTTGGGTTAACTGGCGACTCTAAATTGCCTGTAGGTTTGAACATGAGTGTGAAAGGTCGTATGTCTATATATGAAGCCCCCCCCTTACGACCCTGCAAATGATCAGCGGCTATAGACGGATGGAAGTGCAAATCATTTTCTTAAAATAAAACTCCAAATGATACTGATGTCAACATGGGTTTACTTGGTTCAATAACTTTAAGGTATTTTAACAGCTAGATAACATATGGTAATATATCCATATATGAATATGAACCTCTTAACATAAAGAAGGTATGCACTTGGATTGAAAATTATATTTAAACAGTTACTCTGCATGGTACATAATGCATTTCTGATGCCCAAATGAAGACACAAAGTCAATTTCAGATTTACACATTGATGCGCTCAAAACATTTCAGTTAGGTCAAAAATATGTGACTAAATATGATCAGTAAAAAGCAATAATAAAAGTACAATTCTAGCTCAAGCCCAAATCCTGCCCTGAAAAACATTTGGAATGGATAATAGTAGATAGTATAATTTATTTTGTACTTCTTTTGAAATTCAAGTCTTGGCTAAAAAGGGGAAGTGTAACACTGAGTATGACTGTTTGTATATTAGCTTAAATCAATCCTAACATAAGGTGTATAATGTATTTCTTTCTTGTCATATCATTGTTTTATGGAATCAGTCTGGTCAAACCTCCAAAGAAACCATGAAAAGACAGTCTGACTGTTTCCACTGGTGAGTCACATACTGTAGCACCCTGTGGAGATCTCTTTTTCCAGCGCTTAAAAAGGTCACCCTTCTCTCCAGCATAGCTTTGATTGTTTTTACAAGAATCTAATAATCAATAAGGTAACAAAACATTTTAATTCACAACAAAGTGAGCATATTCTGGACATGACCAAAAACAGTCTTCACTGATAACTGAAAAAACTGTTTTACCATAAGGTAGATATAGTACGGGTTCTGGAGCTTTCGTCCATAATGACATGATGATAATTTGCAGTAATATTAAGTCAATAGTGAAGATATGTCCTAAAACAAAATGGACATTTGAGCATCTACAATTCCATGACAATTGGGTACAGTCCACTTGCTGATGAAGATAATGTGGTAGACTGAAAGATCCTAAACAGCTACTAAATGGACCTCATGGTGGGATTGTTTTCTCAACTGCTGTTTCCAAGGTCAAGAATGAACATTGAAGCTGAATTGACTAATGTCTTATTATGACATCAAATGTTTGTGCCATGATCAATGAGCCATTAAAGCTTTGCATTAATAACAATGGTAATGTAACCAGGTTGCTAAGCAGCTGTTAAGGCAAAGTGAGGCAGTTTAAAGCTTTTCCTCGGTAGACAGCGGTATTGAGGGAGCAATGTTTACTTTTGTGTAAGCCAGATACTGGCTCAGTGTATTAGTCTACCCGAAACAAAAAATCCTGCCAAAGTAAAACCTCTTGTCCTTGCTTATCCCCAGCCAAGGCTCTGACCATGGGTTGTACAGTGATTACTGGCCTTAATGGCGGTTTGTCTTGATATGAAGGAGCTCATTGGCTCTGGAGGAGCTCCACTGGCAAACCAACACCGTCAACAACAGGAACACCAGCTGCATCCTCCCTGGTCCTATTCAGAAATAGCTTGGCACCAGTCGTGGCCCTCCCTGTCCCAGCCAGAGGCCCCCACCAGGCAGGCACCAGGCCCAGCCCCACAAGCCTGGCTCAGAGTCCTCCTGTCCTCGAAGATAGAGGTGTCTCTGAGGCCCGGGAATGATTGGGCAGCAAACATCGCTAACCCCTCGTTGTATAAGCAGTGTCCTCTGTCAAAGAGTCTCTCTTCTAATGGGCTCAGAACAAAATCAAAGTGACAATATTAATCATGTGATGGGGAAAATAATTAGAGGGGCAATAAAGGACTGAGTCTCTTCCCCCATCTTCCACCACACAGCAGATAACGGATTACTGCTTGGCTCAGTGAGTGATGAAAGGATGCTGGGATGGTTTTGATTGTGGCCATCAGTAGCCAATTACTTCACAGACACCTGAGCTCTGGCAGCAGCAGCTATAGCATAGGTGCTAGGGCTTTTAAATCAATTTTAACATATAAAATAACTGTACTTTATTCATGTACAACATTTCACTTTTTTTCCAGGTCCTTTACACCTATGTGATGCACACTGTAGTCAAGCCTCTCAAAAAACATCACAGACATACACACACACAACACACACACACACACACACACACACACACACACACACACACACACACACACACACACACACACACGCCCCATCTCTGTGCGTATTGTAGTGTTTTTCCTACATGCCTCTACGACGTGTAGCATTATTAGATCTTGGTACAAGCATGCTGCATGCTTATTGGCTCACTGACAATATTTACTCCTTAGGTATTAAAATGTAATATTGAATTAGCTGCAAAGATGAATCACTCAATCCATTAGTAATCAACTATTAAATCAATCGCCATTTATTTTGATAGTAGATTAATCGAGACAAGTAGGTACAAATTCTCTGATTCCAGCTTCTTAAATGTGAACATTTTCTAGTTCCTTCACTCCTCTATGACAGTAAACTAAATATATTTGAGTTGTGGATAAAACAAGACGTTTGAGGACTTCATATTAGGCTTTGGAAAACACTGATCAATATTTTTCACAATTCTCTGATATTTTATAGACCAAACAACTAATTGATTATTCGAGAAAATAATCGACAGATAAATCGACAATGAAAATATTCCTTAGTTGCAGCCCTATATTGAATGACAAGGCTTTTTCGATACTCTTCTACTATGAAACCAATTTGGTCAGTGCCTAAAAGGGTTGACGTTCGGTACCCAGACCTAATAGGTGCCAATCAATAGAAATCCATCACATTGTCATTACTTCGTCATCAATGATAGTTATCTTAAGAATAACACACATTGTAGAACTAACTGTACGCCATTCAAATGACTACTCAATGAGCAAAACAATAAAAAACATCAGGAGGACACGCCAACAAACCAACCAGACTGCACTTTTTTAAGGCCGATATCGATACAAATATTTGGTGATTTAAAAATCCGATATTCCGATATATAGGCTGATAAATATTTTTTTTAAAAATAATCCAGAAACGCGTAACAAAAACAGATTTCCCTAACATTAGTTATTTGTAGTTATTCAGTCCTCACTAAAATAATATGATAATGCAGTTTGAAAATTAACTTGTTTGTTTTATTGTCACAACAGAACAGAGGAACATCAAACTATATTAAAGTTCTGATAAATAAAATGTATAAAAATACAAACTTAAGATATGAAACTTAAAGTCCTTAAAGTCCCAATAAGTCCCAAGAGTGTTGCCAAGAGGGACGTTGTAGAGTGCCCTCTAGTCGACAAACTATGCAGCGCCAACACTCACAATATTATTTAATTTTTTTAATATTCATTTATAGGCCATTATAAATGCCGATAGTTTGGAAAATGCTTAATATCAGGCCGCCGATATATGGGTCTGGCTCTAGGAAAAACTCCTGTTGTCAGTTTCTCCCAGTCAATGTCATTCCCTCATTAAAAAGAAAATGTCATTGATTGTTTTCATGCTTCCAACACAACCAGTTTCTCATAAGCAGTATTCTTGGGGAGGCATTAGTCATCGACACCTAGCTGTCAATCAAATCCCCGCTTTGGTCCAACCAGCCAGTGTGCGATTCATAAAGAGAGAGGCTTTCCCTGCCCTGATTGTGCACATGCTGCCCCAGGAAGCCTGGTGTTTCTCTCTCTTGTTTACAGATCGACAGCATCTCTGGGTGAAGTTGGGAGACAGCCTGTGACAGACTGATGGATGATGTGACACTCATGCGCCACTGTGTCATCCCTGCATCTACCTCGCCCATTCTCCCCTCACCCGCTCTCCCACTCGCCGCCTGAAATGAGGATGGAGGATGTGGTTATGCATGTAGATCAAGCTTCAAAGTAGCACCTTTCTTTCCAAATCATGCATGTGTATGGAGAGAAAAGCCTGATGGGTAAATGGTGAGTGGCTGTCAGCTCGCCTGATTGTTAACGGCCAGATGACAAGGCTAGACCCGCCGCAGATGATGATGCTCAAGAGGGGGTAAGAGCAGACGAGATGGGTGACAAATAGAGGTGACAGGACTCAAGGGTGCCAAATTAATCTGCATAAAAATGAGCAAGCTCCCCCCAAAAATTACACCTCTCAAGATTTCATTGCAAAGAAAAGATGGTGTTGTCCACCAGGGCTGGGTAAAAAAACTATTGCTACGTTCAGCTAGTGAACACCACCTGAGAGATCACACACTGTAGTCATACTCTGGAGAAAATGTCATGCATTAGTAGCGGCCATCGACTCGTCAATGCTGTTGCATATTAAGTCACATCAGCAATCAGCAGGATGAGTCACAGTGTAAATGCTCAACATGCAATTTGTTGTATTTTAGCAGAATACTGAAAGCCACAAAAATGCAGAACTGGGTACACTTTTATATCTGTTTATCGCAAGTAATATCGTTATCGCGATATTCGCACAACGCATATTTTCCTCATATTGTGCAGCCCTACTCCTCATCTGAGAAAATGAGAGTGAATAAATAAGAATACTTATATAAACCTAAATATTATATTTATAAACAGACCTAAAAAAAGTATTTCTCAATCAAGTTATTGATTAATATTTAGTTGACATACTGGACATAATCCATAGACTTTTTGATACGGCAGTCTGGGTAATAGGCCTGTTGAAATTCAAATTAAGAGCTTACACTCTTATACATATGTATCTGCCAATTTACCAGATTTCTGAAGCGAGTAAGCATGATTTGTATGCCATTAGATGGTCTCATCTTCCCGTATTGATTTTACCTACCCTGCCATCACTTAAACCCTCCAACCACATAGTCATAGAAAAGATGGCAGTGACAAAGCTTTCTTATGTAACATTTTTAATCACACCTTCTATGATTCTCAATCACAAGAGCAAGGGAGGTCAATAACGTTCCTCCACAACACTCCATGATCTGGAACCTTTTACTTTGTGAAGTTGTTATTTGCCTCCCAGCGTTTTCTCCAGGACTTTTTTCAGCAGCGGGGGTGGGGTGGGGGGAGGGTTAGGTGATGGGTTAGAGTTAACATAAAGTTTGCTGCCCTGACTCCTTTCGGGATCAGCAAACTTTCTGTTGCTGGCCACCAGCCTGCTGGGGCCACCAGCTCGCTGGAAACCCCAGCGCTGGAGTTTGCGCTGGCTGAATTCGAGCTGATACACTGCTAACTGAAGGTCTGTCTCTGAAGGTCTGTCTTCCATCGGCGGGGAGTGACCACGGGGTGCACTAGCTAGCTAATTCTTCTCTAAGTTTGTGGTCTGATAAAGACTAAATTCATCAAATTCTGAAGCAGTGGAAAAACTGCATAAGGAGAAACAAGTCTGTTCATACTCCCAGCCAGGTCTGGGATTTTGTAAAGGCATTTTAAGTGATCACAATTATTCAAGGCGAAAAGGAAATTGATAGTGCTGCTTACTGTCTTCGCCACTATTCATCTCCTCTCCTGTGAATGATTACCGTCAGAGGTCATCAGTTACTTAGTTCCCAGTAAATTAGGCTCTGCTTTTAAAAGGCAACCAGATGTGGCTTGGCAGTAGCCCCAGTGGAATTTGTCACCTCCTCTCTGCTTCCACAGTGGATGTCGCCTCTGCATTGCAATAGGTCAATGGCGCTGCAGTGTTCCGTGGCTTCGTTGACTTGCTAATCCACCTCTTCACAGGTCCCCCCCCCCCCCCATCTCTGTCTGCATTGTATTGGTTTTTAGCCACCCTGGGAATTTTTTTATTGACAGACAAAAAGTGAGAAAGCCTCAGTGGAATGCAGGATTGTCACTCAATCTTTCTAGAAGTCTGTATGACAACTTAATTGGTACAGGATGAAAATACATAATTGTTAGATCCAATTATGGAAAGAACAAATTAAAATTAGTTTCAGAAAAAAAATTTGAAGTTATATAATGTTTATAAACTTACTAATCCAAGAATCCTGAGGGGGTAGAACTCCTGTAATGTTTTCCCATCACTGAGCTTGCTAATGGTTTCTATTGTGATGGCAAAATTGAGTTCTGGAGATTAGTTTTAAGCTGAGACATGGTGAGGTAATTCTCTAAATACATTAAGCACATCACTGACTACAATAATATCTTGTCTGTCACAGAGGAGCAGGGATCCTTATTGGTGGCTATTTTTAATAACATGCAGTCGTGCATGCTTAGGTCATCAAGAAGTTTTAAAGATAAACATACTGAGACGATGTCTGCAAATCAAATCCTCCACTTACAAAAATATATGTTCGAACAAAATCAGCTCAACATAAACACAGCTATGAGGAAATGTCCTTCACATCATCCTTCACCGCAGCAACCCTGATCCTCTCACGGGTCCTTTAAGTAGAAGGTGAGCCACTTCTTCCTCTTATCAGTGCATCCAGACCTCCAACAGGCCTTGACACTATACTTACCCCCGAGATGTTTGGGCCAGCCATACACCGACGCCTCCGACACTATACTTACCCCCGAGATGTTTGGGCCAGCCATACACCGACGCCTCCACACAGACACATGATAAACCTTTGATCATACATTGACCGGTCTGTCAGCCCAGTTGTTTTCAGGTAGTGATAAATGGGGCTAGCGTGTTTGCCTGAGGGTACATCATCTACTTATAGGAGCCAAGATGGCTGCCTGTCTGCCTCCAAGTTACAGGGCAGCAGACTCCACATAAAGTGCCTTAAAAGGTAATATATAGCCTGGCTGTTGGACACACTGGTATGCTACTCTGTGTTTCAATCCCATGTGAAATTACCCTTGATACATGAGATCTTTTCTATGCTAACCCAAGGGCAACAAATCCTGCCCATACAGGAAATAAATCAATGTGGGCAGTGTCGATATCAAATGACACATGTTTTAAGAAAAATGGTGGTCCTTAAGCCTTAGAAAGATGCAATCTCATATCATACAATATTATTGTCAATGCATAAAGAGAAGAGTCACAGGGTCTTAGTTGTACAGTTTTGTCCTCCAAAACATTTCCACTTCACCTGCTAGGGCATCTAGTTTCTGTGATGGGCATGGTTGGTCCATCTTTACAAAGCTAGAAGTAATCAAATCCACAGACCTTAAAGCGTAACTCTGGCCAAAATGCAACCTAGGGTCTTTTTGTGAATGTACCCGAGTCAAACTTTCGTTTAAAAGCATATTTAAGACGGAATCGCCACTTCTAAGATTTACCGTATTTTCGTTTTTCGGTCAAATGGCCTTTTGAATGGGAGTGCTAGGGGCACTTTTATGCTAGCCTCAAATTAGCTATTTTTAAAACACTAAGAAGGCCCGACACAACATGAGACTTTGCTTGAAGTGTCGCCAGGGGCTCTACACCTTAACGAAAGCATTGACAACATTGTTTGTGTACCCAGAGTTTACTAAAAAGAAAGGTTTGAGCAACAAAAAAAAATCACAATTAAAATTCTATTATTTTGCATTTCAGAACTGTTTTTAAGTACATAATAACAACGGAAAGCAATTCTTACCACTGTATCTTGATTGGGAATCAAATGAATGCAAATAAAGTTACTTTATGAACTATTATTTATTTACTGTAAACAAATGTGTGAAGCTGTCATTATTGCACAATTCCTCCAAGTACCTAACTAAAACACAACAGCAATTGACTGAGATGTAACATTAACACTTATTACAGTACAAACAAAATGGTCCAAAAACCAGATGCCACAGCAGGACATTTAACCTTTACATTTTTCTAATAAGGAATGTAACAATTCTTCTGGACAGAAAAGGCAATGCCCCATGCCTCTGCAACTTCGCTGAAGTGCTCGGCACATGTTTCAGCGTAGTGTCGTTCTTCTGTATGTCGAACCGTTAAGGGAAACGAGTGCAAAGTCCAGCCAGAGTCAATATAGTGTGCAGTAACTCCTAAATAATTTTTATTACTCACTGACGTCCAGTGATCCCCGGTTAATGAGACAGCGTTTGCACTTTGTAGCAGTTCCAGTTTAGCTGCTTTCTCCATGTCGTACAGGCTGTGTATGCGTAAAACCACTGTCCCCCTCGATGGCAGTGTATAAGACAGAACTTCTTTAAGACCCGAGTCTTCTACGATGCTGACAGGTCTGCAGTTAGTTGTCACCCATTTTGCAAGAGCTGTAGTAATTTTTTTGGATTTGGTTTCATCCACAGGTCAGCACGTAGCACTCTCCAAAATACTGCTTTGCCTGAGCCTGCTAGCATCAAACTGCGTCACGTTAATATGCTTAGCTCGTAGGTGGTAGCTCAAGCTTGATGTGCTTCGGTGATATTTTAATTCGGCTTTACACAATGTGCATATGGCTTTTGACTTGTCTACTGAGCCGTCCGGGAGTTTTTTTTTAAAAGAAAAGCGTCATTCAGAAGTGTGTTGCTGCTGTCTTTCTCCATGCCGGCAGCCTGCTTGCATTCTGCAGCAGAAGATGTGTTATGAAGAAGTACAGCAGCACCAAAGGGTCAAAATAGTAGCCGTTATGCACGACGCAAAGCCGAATGAAGTGTAAAATAAATTAATCGCATGCCGGCATGCGATTAATGCGATTAAAAAAAATGAATCGCATCGCGTCGGCCCTTAATCGCATCGCAATTAATGCGTTAACGCTGACAGCCCTAATTTAAATTTTTTAAGTTATCTGTTGCAGTTATAGCTGATACTGGGGCAGGCCATTACAGAAAAGAAGTAAATTAAACAAAGAACAACTAAAAGCTAAAAGGGAAAGTGAAAGACGACGGGCAAATCCCGAGTCACACTCGGTCGGGCTTTCAAAAGAAGAAGACAATTATGGGATTGGAAATGATTGAAAAACCGAACCCGAATTGGCCCTCAGGTATGTTATATGTCTATTTCATTCATAAAATAACTTTAGTCCGCGCGATGTGGTTGTACGTCAGTAGCCCACATTAAATGACGTTCCCCTTCTATTTAGCACAGACATTTTATTCATTTTAATCTTTGTTGGCCGTGTTGGTTTCATGAAATGCGCTATATTAATCTAAGTTATTATTACGTTGGTTGCTACAAAAACCTCTTAATGCTTTGGCTCGTGACACAATGACAGTGATGATGTTACCTGTTTTAGCTCACGATACATCCAAAGTTACTGTATGCAACACTTGAAATGCAACGATGCATCTGTAAGCTATTCTCTTATGGTAAATGAATGGTTTTCTGTCTGAGCAAAACATTCATTGTGACTATATGACCTCCCCGTAATGCTAACTCCTAGACCTTTACTACAGCAGGTGTGATAAAAACACTACCGCTTTTGTCCAAAGGGGACACTGAAATCAACACAAACTGAAAGTTACATATAGCCTCTTTAAACACCAAAAAAGTCACCGCGTGAGCCGCCTTTGTTTACTCAGCCCTCCAAGGTTACAGCTAGATTCATTTTCTGCCGATCCGTCCTCAAGTCAATTAGCAGCATGCACACCTGACAGATATCTAGCAATAGCTGCATCGAGCAAATTATTCTGTCACAGGCTTCGCTGATATCGTATTGTTTCAAGGCCAAATTATTAAACCCTCTCTCTGTTGCACTGCAGCCGCTGCTTCACTGCTGATTTACTATCATGTCGTTTCCCTCCAGTGGGCCTATTCTTAGTCCCGGTATCATCCTCATCATGTGTTGGAGAGAGGGTTATTTTGAGTCAGGCTGTCACGTGATGTCAGTGCAAGTGGAGTCTCACAGCTGTAGGCTACTGGTACAACATGTAACATATCCACAGATCCCAGCCTGGCACAAAGGAGCTAGCATCCTGTGGATATCAGGACCTATTGAGTAACATCTCCTTAATAATTCAGACATATTCATCTACTACATTTGTACTACACTCTGGTGCTCTGGACAAAAAAAAAAAAACCTGAGGTTTCCTACTGCATTAACGCTGTTGGAGACAAAAATGTACAGCCATGTCCAACGGCTATCAACTTCATTTTGATGGTTTGCAATGAAAAAACTACTTTTTTATAAATGAACTGAAACAACGGCTCATTCAGTCATAATGTTGCAGTTCTTTAAGATGTGTAATTGCACCGTGTCAAATGGCAACAACCAGCATTTACTATAATAAAAAGATTAGATTTCATACTTTGCATTTAAACGGTTCAATCTCTTAACAATGTCCACTGACTTTGTCCTGCTTTGTAATTTATAATGTGTGAACAACCCACACGCTTGATTAAGAGTCATTCAGAAACGATGACAAAAAAAGGTAATGTAATTACTAATTCTAGATAGAGGAAATGTTCTTGTTCAGAACTAAAAGTCCTACCATAAATTATTAATTAGAACAGTTTGTATGCTGCATAAAAGGTGTTTGAATAATTGATTTTTTATGTTTAGGTACCAAATGTATGCAAAAGTCACAACACTGAAAACTTCTTATTTAATGGGAATTATTCTCACTAGTATCGCTGGAATCTCTTCTATAACTTTTAATTTATTCAGAAAGTTAAGTGGCTATTAACATAACAAAGAAATAATAGCTATTTGAAGCACATTTTGAGGCACCGGTCCAGAGGAGGTAGTGTAGTTATGAAGTATCACTCTGCAATTAATGTTTTGATTACCATATGTGTTCTAAATAAACCGGAGCAAAACTAGTTCTTCTAAAGAATAAACAGCTTTATTGCAGAGCAGATCCATCCACACCTGTAGGGAGCAGAGCTATTCTCAATGCCAGAACAATTAATCACAGGATGGTTAAGTAGAGATGACAGGAGCAACTGACAGCCTATAATTTTCCTGGGCAATAATTTAGCTCATTACATAACACACAGAGACTTTTATCATTACTGAAATGTGTTCATTTAGGTACTATTTCCCACCACTTTCTGAAGAAGGGAAGGTTTTGTCATGCCATCTTGCTTGATACGGCTGGTGGTTGTGCACTGTAATTTTCATCTCAGATCATCCACGGTTATCAGTCAGGTTCAACAGACCCACTGGTCCCAACTCCCCAATCAAGCCTTGATGGTTTCAAAGAGCGGAGGAAAATGAAAAGGAGGTGGACCCGCTTACAAAACGTTAGACGAAGAGGAAGAGCCATCATTCTGTCAAAAGGCTGTAATCTTAAACTTTCTTTTCTTTAAAGTTTTTTTGACAGAGTGTCACAACAGCAGCAGAAAGAAAATGGGAGGTCAGGCATCATGTCAGCCTTAAGCTTCTTCCACAGATGCTTCTGCGCTACGGTCTTCAGCACTGTGCAAGACTGCAGACTGGAGTGCAGCACTTGTTATAGCTTAAAGGGGTGATAGAAGGATTATACAGGGTATTTCACACTGTTCCTTAAGGGTACCCTAATAGGGTATGTGACATTGGTTGGGCTGAATGCATCCCTGTGGAATGTCTCTATTTGGAATGATAGTTTTTCTTCCAAATATGGTATGGTCATGAATATTAAGATGCACATGCACACACAGACACACTGTCTGTTACCGAAAGTATAGACAGACATGCCCGGGTGCAAGCAACGGCTGCAGCGTGGCTAAAACAGCCGAGAGAAAATATCTCCAGCTGGCTTCAAACTTCATTTCTGCTCCAACACATAAACTCATCAACTAATGTTAATGTACAAAGCACCATATACATAGTTTAGTTACAGTTTAATCCTCCAGTGTGTCGCGCACACACACACCAATGCAACGACACTAGTGTTGTTCTAACATTACCCTTGGGACATAAAAAAAACTCCACTTCCAGACCAGGAATCACAACTCACCCTGTAGCTAGTTCAGTGTCTCAGCGCGGGGACATTTAGCGGAGAGTAAAGCCCACAGGCACGTCCTCTGCGCCGCTGTGTTAGATCCACAACTCCCGCTCCATTGTCCGATATATACTCGTTCTAAACACTTTTCTCTGGGCCGGTATTCCGTTGTACAGCCTGGAACACTGCATTTACGGCCGTGGTTCATTTTCAATATCCTTGAAAAACCTCCAAACTTTCTTCTTTCTAAAGTACACAGCGCAGCTCGTGTGTGAGATCCTGACAGAGCTCCAGCTCATATAGCGGGTCTGTGAAGGTGGAGAGGCCGGCCGGGAAGGCAGCAAACCTGGCAAGCAGCCGCCGGCATGTCACGGCAGATTGTGGAGCTTCTCAAGTCTGACACAGTCATACCAAATTTGCAATTAGCCATCAATTTTCGTAAAACGGCCCATGTTTGATTTCAGAGGAAAGGGACTTTGAGGTAGTATGTATGCCTATTTTACCCACCAAACTGTCGGAATTGAACTATGACAAGGTAAACTCAGTTTTGCATTCTATCACCCCTTTAAGGGCATTTTCAGTTTGTCTGCTCTGGTCTGAATCAGTCGATGAGTTCATAAACTGTGTTTTTCCCCTTGGCTCAGTTTCTTTTTATACAGAGAAAAATCCAAGTGAACCAAAATGCATCACTACAAACCATGCGAGAAAACTTTCACTGCGCTTATTGGCCAGTTGTGTCTGGGGCGGGAAGTAAATACAGGAAGAAGGTCCTGTGTTTTAGACTAGTGCATATTTCTGACTACAGTCAAGCTAGCCATCTCTCGCGTTTCCACAGTCAAACAAGCCCACATAATTAAAATTAAATCGAGACATTGCGTCGCCGAGACGTTCTGCTTTGCCTGTTGGAAAAAAAAAGTGGGCTGTGCGACTTCAGTGGACATTTCAGTTTCAGAGTTCTGATGGTGATATGGGATTTCTGTTTTCTAATACTACAGTGTTTCCCAATGGAAAAATGAAGGATTGAAAGAGGCCATCTTTGAAGTATAAAGATACTGGAGGCAATATTCAGTAAATAAGCAATAGCAGAAATGTGTAAAGTTTCATTGCATAATCCTGTTGAGTTTTTAACTGACAAGCCAACAGGCCAATGAGAGTTTGCTAGATAGGTATTGTATGCTTTATATTTAGGTGGATAAAATAACAAAACCACCTGGTAAAACCATTCAATTGTACATGCGTACTATATTGAATGCGTACAAAGTCGATGAAGGTGATTCACTCGTCAGTGACCCGTCGAGCCGTTCCTTTTTGTTTTGGTCAGTCAGTGTGCATTACATTATATTTTTATATTCTCTGAGGTAAGCGCGCGACAGTGTTTCCTATGGGTGGTCTATAGATTTTTTTTAAAAGTCACACCCACAAAGAATGGTAAACGAGACGGTTCAAGATGGGTCGGGTAGGTTGCTAACATTGCCGCAGACCCCTGGCGCACTGAAGACAGTCCGCCCCGGTTGACAGCTGCCTGCAGGGAGGGAGTGCACAGTAAACTATGAGTCCGGTGGAGGGGTGCTGTAAAGCTTACGGACGGGGCCGTGAGCCACCGTCATCCCGAGCCTTGTCAAGCCAAACTAGAGCCGGTCGCGCGCACCGCCACAGAGGAAATGCCAAAAGACAAGGGGATCCTCTCACACCAAGAGGCCGTCCCTGATGAGTTGAATCCCCCGGGTAAACTGCGTGGACTGACACCTGTTAAAAAGTGTACAAAGATTTCCAGTACATTATAAAACTGTGGCGGGCCGCATTTGACCACACTTTATGTTAATGTGGTCAAAATCATCCCTAAAACTCATGCCAATAGATTTTCTGATTGCCAAATGGTCTGTAGGTTATGACGAATAGTCAAATAGCCTAATCCGATTCTATGATCTTGGGTACAGCCCTAATAGTACAGTAACACCAATGTACAGCACTAAAAATAATCAACAATAAGTAATTTTGTCCACTTCCTGTATGTACGCATTGAATCAAAAGATGTATATGGTAAGAGTAGTTCCCCATTCTCGAATCTCACAAAAGTGCATTTTCTGTTAACTACATGTACAAACAATCTTCCTCTCCTGCCGATTAGAGGGGACATTACCAAAGCATTTTTACTTTAGCAGGCATGTCTCATTTTAACCCATTTCCCAACAGATCAGAGCTCTCAATCCTTGTTTTAAAAAATTACAGTGATACAAAAAGGAAATTAAAATTTAGTACAGCCAAAATGTGAATGGGGAACTGTTGTAAAATGAACACTGAAGCTCTCAGGTTATAAAATGTCATTAACAGTTTGGCGAGGCAGCCTATGGAAACTGGTGAAGGGCATGAACGTGTCATCTGGTGGACCATAATCAACACGATGACATGGTCATCATGACACACATTGTTAGATTTAAAAATAATATAAAATCACCTGGTGAAAAATCTTATTGTAACAAGTAAGCAGCTAAAGGCCACGAAGTGGGTAACCATTCCTGACTATTATGTGTTGCTCTGATTTACACTGCTACATGCAACGGTCCGTGACATTTGTATTAAAGAATAGGAATATGACTGGAAATGCATGGCACATGCATGGACCAGTCAGAGCAGGAGGGCTGATTGCGGCTCATCAGCCTGTCAGCTGGACGTGCTGAGTGGAGCCCATGGTCGAGTGGCTTTCCCTGCTGCCACATTTTCCTCACTTGAGTGCAAATCAAACGGCTGTTGTTTCAGTGTTAAGATCAGTTAAGTTGTAGAAAAGATAAAAGAAGGTCTATTATTTGGCACATCTCTGCCTGTTTACAGCCTCCATTCACACGTGGCTTATCATTTGAAAAGCAGATGAGGCCCCACTGAGGCAAATGCAATGTGTGTGTGGACCCACTGTGCTCTTGCCATCCTGTGCCTGCAGCTAGGTGCCATTATAAGACCCATTATAGCTGAGTCTCCATCTCTGTACACTCCAAGCTGAGCTTATCCTACAGATTTCACTCCTTGGATCCTATAGACACATCTCCCAGCATGCACTACAATTCACTGGCTGTTTAACATGATTAAAAGTAATGGAAGTACATTTGAGAATCTCCGTCCTCCTCGAAACTGTTTGAGAGTGACGCACTCCATCTCTTTGTCCAGCCCAACACATCAGCTGTGTGAGCTTAATGCTGCTTCCTGCTGAAGCACTTTTCTCATGATAACGTGACCGATTCACGCTGTACCAGTTACAGAAAATGGACATAATGTCACGGGAGTACATTGAGAGAACTGCCAAACCCTGAAAAACAACCATTAGTACAGCAATGTACATCAGCACATTATAAAACAGCCCAGAAATAAAATGCTACTCTATGTACTAAGCACATTTGAAAGGTTATAAGAATGCTTATGTCCATAGGCCAGGGGTGGTTTTCTAATTTTGGTAATATGCCATATTGTAGCTGTTCTACATTTCCAACAACTGGTAAATACATGCTTTTATATATATAGGGATCCCAGGCAGTTCACGAAGAGCTACAATATCCTCGAACAACAATTGCTCCAGTTGCAAATATAGAACTAAATTAGCAGCAAATATCCCATTATGCCTCTCAATTACAGACTTTTTAATTAGGGACAGAAAAAGTGTTTTGGGTACACACAGATGCCATCAACTCCAAATGTTTTCATTTGATTGTCTCACTGTCTATAAAGAAATAGCAGCTCATGCAGACAACCTCCCACATAAGTGCATACCAAAGTCCTGATACCAACATCTTAAATGTGTTTTTAAAAAGCAGTGATTCTGGAAAATGCCAATATTTAGGACCGGTGAGAAGTGGTTGGGGAGATTTACTTTGGAGAAAATAACACCCATATCTGAACTGAGAAAGAAAATTGAAGAAAAGATAGTAAAAGCACAGACGAGGCGAGGTCATCTGTGTTTGTGCGAAGAAAAGATGATGTGCTGTAAGAAAGAATGAATACCACTGTGTCATATCAATAGTTAGATGTTTGTTTCTCTGCGGTCTAACATAATCACAGCAGCAACTCAAACTCAGAGGGTTTTAGGGTTTAGATGAACAAACTACAATCACACAGCTCAGTCAGCCAATTCATGAGTAGCAGATTATTTTATGTGAATGCAGAATATACAGTTGATAGTGAGTCTCACTCCCAACAAGCCAACACTAAGTGCAGCACAGAACAGATGTGGGTGTGATAATGAACTTCAACTCGGGAGTTAGGAGCCTACAGGTGGATTCTGAGATGGATTCTGAGGTAGAGCTATGACTTTGCTCTCTTGGAACAGATGTTCTTATGAAATGTTATGTGGATTGATGAGGAGATTACCATTACTACATGCATGTGTATTAGAGATGGCCCGATACCATTTTTTGCTTTAGGGCTTTATTACGTGGTATCGGATCGGTGCATAAACTCCAGTACTTCCGATACCGATACCAGCGTTTTAGGCAGTATCGGAACCGATACCGATACAGGTATCGGAACATCTCTAATGTGTATGCTTGAGGTTTGCAATGAGTGCAGCAGCAGTGTTAGTACTGTAGAGCAGAAGCTCAGCAGGTATAACTTCACACATAAATCTATTTACTTGACAACTCATTTCTCTAATAATATGTGCAGTCTGAGGAGTATGGGGATCACGTAAATGTGCTTACATACTGTATGCACATTGTATGTGTAGTTTTACAAGAAATGCAATATCACAGTTTTACAGTAAGGCAACAGAAAACAAAACAAGGGAACAACCTGCAGCAAAACCATTTAAAACATCCAGCAAACCATAGTAAAACGGATGCATTCAATGATGCTGAACTGCAACATTAAAATGCTCTTACATGTCTTCATTAGTGATAAAAATAGAATAATTTAATAGCCTATTATATCATAATAATAATAATAATAATAATAATAATAATAATAATAATACATTTTGAAAGAAGCCATTCTGCATAATACGTACTTTTACTTTTGATACTTTAAGTACATGTTTCTGATAATACATCTGTACTTTTACTTAAATAACATTTTGAATCTGGACTTTTAGGCCTATACTCAGTATTTTTAGACTGCCATTAACTCGATCTATGCTAGTTACTGAAACTGTTATCACCGGCAGTATATTGCGGTTGTCATCCTAATAAATCCTTAGGGAATGTTATTGGGAATCAGTAACAGCAGGACAGGAAAACTCCGGCTTCTGGGTCGAAGTGGAGCCATGACAGTTGACGTTAGTTGTAAGTGTTGCTAATCTGCGAAGCGGTGAAGTAGCTAGCTAACTGTTAGGGGCAGCAGGGAGTTACTTCTTCTAGAAAGTCCCGAAGCGACATGTTCAGACTTTTGGTAGTCAAACTTGCTTATTTAATGGCACATAGGCAGCAGTGGTAGCAGTAAGTGTTTCTAACTCAATTAACAAACAGAAAAAAGCTTAGAAAAAAACATGACGCAGAAAATAAGCCAGCTGGTAAAAACCAACTCATCAGGAAGGGTCAGGTGCATTCGATTCATGCTGCAAGTCCTAAAGGCTTTTATTTATTTGATTGGGCAGGTATAATTTTGGCTACTTTTTATAGGCCATAATTAGTATCGCATTGCCAGACCTATTTCCATAGCGCTAGGCCATAATTAATCGCCCTCTACTCCAATCAGTAGCTATCATTGAGATTGACGAGGCAGTGGTGGAAGAAGTAGCCTTCTCCAACCCAGTCTTACGGCAGTTATGTCAAGGCCACAAGAAAAAATAGCCACACGTAGTCACACAGTGTCAACATACTTTGTAACAAGTCAGAGGCATACATTCAAAATTAAGTAAAAGTACTAAAGCATTATACTTACACAAGTAAAAGTAGGCCTACTCATCATGCAGAATAGCCCATTTCAGAATAATGTATATTATTTGGATTATAATTATTGATGCATTCATGTGTACATCACTTTAAAAGTGCTGGTAAAGGTGGAGCTCATTTTAATTACATTATATACTGCTGAGTAATTTACCTTCAGGGATTAATAAAGTCTTATCTTACCTATAGCCTACTGTATTAAATATTATTTAGTCAGCTCTGTGATAAAAGGCTCGTAAAAGTTCACATGCGCTTCTAATCAGCCCAATCTTGTGAATGGGCTACTTGGTGTCAGTCAAATCTGGCAACTTTGCATGTGCCTGAACCAGCTCTATTTTAGCCCTTAGATTATTCAAGTTCATATTTCTTACCGATAACCAGTGATCAAAGCAGACAGGTGCAATTGCAGGTGGTGGAGTAGCCATACAGTGCCTGTAAGGGTAACATAATGTCTTCAACAAAGGCCTTGTGAGGCTCTCGCTGTCTTTCATCTGGCTGAGGCGAGCGATAAAGTGATAGAACATGCGAGAGAGCATCATTACAAGTCCATCTACACTCTTTATCTAATCACTAATGGCTTTGGAGAGGAGTTTCAAAACCATCAACACTGCTGTTTCACAATGTTTCCCGCAATATTGCCCTTGCAGCCAGCCATTATGTAAACTAGAGTAGAAAATATGCTGCTCCAGTCCATTCTTGCTCCCTCTCTGTCTCTTTCACTCCATATGCCACTGTCAAGATGACCTTTTCCATGGTGATGGATGCCAAAATTACAGTGGCTTCTTGTGGACTGGCAGAGATTTTAACATCTGATGTGACAGCCAGATTTTCAGGTCCTTCGGAATGGACCAAGGTGACCACCATATCTGAGAAAAACAATCTTGATGTGTAGACTGTCATGCAGTAAGACAGACAATGGAAGAAGAATGACGTTTGGTGGAAGCTGCTCCTCTTTGTGTTAAAGGTCAATATTTCACATGCCTTCCTGAAGGCTACTTCTTACCAGCCAGGTACAGCTTATCCTGGGTCTATACAGTAGCATCATCTGCCCTGTGGATGATTCCTGCTAGTATTGGATCATGGGTAGCACCACATGGAGAATGACCTTTATAGCCATGTGTCACCTGCCCATGATGCTCTGGGTGGCCTTCTCAGCATAGCGTGTCTGAATGTGTGTGTTGTAATGCTCCAGTGAAGCAAATAGAACTCAAAAAATAGGAAAAAGGAAAGAGGATTACAGCAAGATATAGGAGTCAAGCCAATGGCGGTTTAAAGTGGGGGCCAGTCCCCCTGTAATATTAAGCCTGGACCCCTCTCTGCCCCCCCCCTAACTTAACTGTCTTTAAGAGGCTGTAGCAGGCTCCATTTAAAGCTATAATAAAGATATTGGTATTATATGAAGACTAGACGACTTAAGACATCCATTGGTACCAGCCATGTCATGTTAGCTTGTGGGGCTAAATAGCACTCAGAAAAATTGTCATGGGCATTTTCAAAGGGGGCCCTTGAACTCTTATCTCACGATATCTGAATGAAAATGTTTTTTTTTTGCATGCTGTATAGATGTGTTATTTTTGCCTATTCTAAATATGGTGTGTTTAAATTTGTCTGCATAATGGGGTCCCTCAACAGTCTTGGAATTGCATACATTGGGTATGACTGGAAAGCTGAGACTGATATAAATGATACTGATTGCATGTACTGTATGTGTGATGATGTTAGTCCCCATAGTAACCATTTCATTGTAGTGAAAATGACCTCGAGGATAATCACAGCCTCATGAAATGTCACAACCACACACTCGAGACCTAGGGCATTCAGAGCATGTATGGATACATACTCAGCAGTATGTAATAAAATACAAGCCATTAATTAATGGGGTAAAACAACCATGTGGCACTTTATACATGAACATTAAACTTGTTCACCTTCTGTGAGCAACAAGTCTTGAGGGGAGGTTTCCATGCATATAAAGTCCAACCCCTGCAGGATAGTGCACCTTTTAGCTGGAGTCAAATGAAACCTAACAGGGATAATTGTCTTGTTTGGACTTCCTATGAAGTAAGCTCCCCAGTGTGCTGCCATGGGAAACGTCATACATATATGGATGAACCCCACACGCCTCCTCCTCCTCAGCTATTAACCACCTGTGAGCCGTCTGGCAATGCACGTATTTCATAGATAGAGCAGGTAGCTGTGGGTGGAGATGGCTGACTGGTGAATGGAAGGACAAGGAGGACGGAGACGGCCACGTTTTAGTGGTTGACAGACATTTTTCAGAGTAAGTGAGGGTGACAGATGGATGATCAGTGTACGTGTCTGGCTTATCCATCTGTACAGTCTATTTATACTTTGTTAACATATTGCAGGATGGTAGAGAGAGGTGAAACTCCGGCCACTTTGGCTTCTACACACCCCAGAAGATTATTTTGGATTGCTTGATGATACTTGTGTGTGTGTGTGTGTGTGTGTGTGTGTGTGTGTGTGTGTGTGTGTGTGTGTGTGTGTGTGTGTGTGCGCGTGCATGCTCCTCCCAGGGGAAAGCTCAGGGCTGAACATGCACCTCGGCCTCTCCCCTGCTGACTTGGTAGTGCTGATGAGGAGCTCGGGGACGATGGTGACAGGGGACGTGTGTTTGTGTGTGTGTACATGCCGAGCAGGAGTTGTTGTTTTCGCATGCATCCCAAGGCAGGTCCCCCTCTTCAATCACGCTACGCAACAACTCCAACAACTTCTCAGAGGGAGGCCGGCGCTGTCATGGTAACAGCGTAGAGTGACCTTCAGAGGCTGCTGATGCTCCCCAGAGCCGCTTCCTATTCTGCTTGGCATGGAGTTTGTGAGTCATCAACATTCATATTCACATGCTCCCTCTCTAGAGCTTTGGGCTTATTAAAATGGATGAGCAAATGGGGAAAAAAATGATGGAAATGGCAACAACTGAACGGAACTAACAGCATGTTTAGCTCGTGAAACCCTGATTACAAAAGCCAACGACAAATCTATCATAAATAAGATTAATATAATAGCACGTGCAGGATCAAAGGGTGTTGTGTTCCACCATTAGTATATCCACAAGAATGAAGGCTGTTATGTAACAGTAATTCAATATTTTTTTACACAAAGTGCTTCCATGCTGACTATGAAGACGCTCCACTGAAGAAACCACAGGTGGAGTATAAAATAACTCTTTACATCAGGAGGATTTGGAACTGGATACCCATACTAATCTCTGCCTACCTGTTTTATTATTAGGGCGCTCTACCAGGAGAGCTAGTCACCGCGGATCACTGAGCACAGACGCCTGTAAAAAAACACATATCAAAGCCATGATAGGCTACCTCTTGGTATCACACTGATGGGCTCCAGACCTCCAGACTGGGAACACTGCCACCCACTGGAGGAGAACACGAAGTGAGGTATGGTGGGGGGGGGGGGGGGGGGGGGGGGGTTTCTTCAGGCTGTCTCGCAGGCTGAGTTTCTGGAGCACAAATGCTTGTTTTTAATCACACAGTTCACATAAATGACAGCAGTGCATTCAAAAGATGAAGCATTGATAATGTTTTCAGCAACCATTAAGAGTCTGTGGGTGGCAAATGTAGAGCAGAACTTTGTCATCACATTTATAGTAAGTCTGAGTCATCTATCTGGCAGTTAATATATTGGCATTTTGTGCACAGTGAGATGGCTTTATATAAATCCTGTGTGTGTGTGTGTGTGTGTGTGTGTGTGTGTGTGTGTGTGTGTGTGTGTGTGTGTGTGTGTGTGTGTGTGTGTGTGTGTGTGTGTGTGTGTGCGCGCAATAGAGGGGGGTCCTCACAAATCATGATGGATGTGACTGGACAACCAGACACAATTTTTTGAAAAGATTGATTGGGATACACATGTCGTATCCCGTTGCTATGGCAACCCCAGGGGCCGGGAAAAATATCTTCGGAACAGATGCCTTAATTCCCAAAGGAGAAAAAAACCCACTGAAGTCTGTCATCCTCTGCCTCTGCTGTAAAGGAGTGTGTGTGTGTGTGTGTGTGTGTGTGTGTGTGTGTGTGTGTGTGTGTGTGTGTGTGTGTGTGTGTGTGTGTGTGTGTGTGTGTGTGTGTGTGTGTGTGTGTAGCTACGGTTAGTTTACTATGCTTAAACCAAATGCAACATCCATGTCAAGCCCATGCTAATCAGACTGTGCGTGTAGATTTTTGTCGTTTGCCTCCACAGGACAGAGTCTCAAGGTGACAGTGGCATTTACGCAGCATTTCATTTCCCACACAAGGTGAGAGATTGAGATAATGGTGGAAAAAAGTACCTCATGTAATTGTACACAGTTTGCCTCTGGGTACAGGACCTGGGGTGCTGATTAGCCTGGGGGGGGGGACCCACCCACATCCATGAAATACTAATATTTTTGTAATTTGTGCAAAGGTCAAACAAAATATGGCATGCATTATATTGTTCCTTTAAAGTGGCAATCTGTCCATTATAGGACACAAAAACTCCATTGAAACACAGAATATTTAAATTCATGACTAAAAGAGCTCTTTGAGGGGAAGTAATACCATGGTCATTTATAACACGATCAAAACAAGTATTTTTTTTAATTTTAAAAAGTACCGATTCACATGCATTTGAAAATATAACCGTTTTTGCTGATGAATGACAAATATTTAGTGTTGATTCTCTGAATCAATGAGGTGATTGCTGTATACATACAGTACACACATTTAAAAGCAACAGAGTGCATGCACTAGTTTATGCGGCCAGAACGTGATCTAATATGAGTCTAATTACGCTCGATACTCAAAGCAAGAATTGGTATCGGTATTAGTATTGATACTTTACAACAACTACAACAACTGTCAGAGATCTGAGACAAAGGAACCCAAAAGCACAACTCATGAGGCAAAATGGTAGAAGCAAAATGTCTGTCTGACTGTAACTATTAGCTGTGGTCCAACGTTCTGCTCATGGATAACACATACTGTACCATGGCATCTAGTCTCAAATATTCAATACAAAGCAAATATTAACTCAAAATAGAGGCAAACCAACATATTAGTGTACTACTATTCTAAACCCCTGGAGGAGAAATTGTTTGTCTTTTGTTAATTCCAAATGCTGTGTAAAGTCAAAGCCCCCTGCATACTCTGTTAGCTGGAGGAGCTTTGTATTTATTCTCTAGCCTGCGGAGCTTCCTCATGAATATTGAAGTCCAAATCAGTTTGTTTCTCGCCAATTACATTCAGAATGTTTCATTTTCACTGTGGCAGATTTGTGGATGTGATAGAATTGATTTTTCTTTATTCTACTCCACACAACTCCACAACTTTACTGTTTCAAACAAACACACACACACACACACACACATTCACTATCTTTGTGGGGACCCGTCATTGACATAATGCATTCCCTAGCCCCTTACCCTAACCTTAACCATCACAACTAAATGCCTAACCTTAACCATTACCCTCACCCTAACCATAACCTAATTCTAACCCTAATCCTAAAACCAAGTCTTAACCCTCAAACAGCCCTTTAACCTTGTGGGGTCCAGCATTTTGGGCCCCACAAGGCTGGTCGGACCCCACAAGTATACTGGACTCCCGGTTTTTGGACCCCACGAATACAGTTAAACGAGAACACACACAACACACACACACACACACACACACACACACACACACACACACACACACACACACACACACACACACACACACACACACACACACACACACACACACACATACCTACACACATTACTGGACAGAGATCCACTAGACAAAATGAACAGAGCTGGGTCCAAAGCTTAAAGACAGAAGATGAAAAAAAGTTATAGAAGCCAGACCAATGGAAACACCAGCCAACAGGCCAAAGGACAGATCAGAATATGGGTTTGTAAAGTGGTGCCATCTCAAATAGATCTCTTTTTTTAGGATAATGGGTTATGAGGGGTAGACAGAAGTCACTTTTGGCAAGAGAGTGATTTAGGTGACAGCTGTGGTGATAAAATGGGCCAGATGGAAAATGCTCAGCTATGCTTTATAGCGGCTGATAATGTAATAGCTGCCGGATAAAGTAATAATCACTTGTCAGAATGTAACAAAATGACTTCTAAATAGGTTGAAAACAAATTATATCAATTTGATCTATTAATTCCTAACTATATATATATATATATATATATATATATATATATATATATATATATATATATATTATAATATAATATAGCATTATCATTTTACATTTATTGGCATTATGGTTATCATCATTCATTTAGATTTCTGGTCATTTTAAAGGAATATTTTACCATATGTTGACAAGCTGTTTCATTATGCATCTGTTGTGGTGACTTCTTGATAATACTTCAATATTTCGTCTGATGAGTTAAATTATGCCATTTGGTAAATGTCATGCTTTTAGACTGCCACTGGTTGAGTCCTCTCAGTTCGTGAACTGTTAGTATCCCATTGACTTTGACAGGGCATTTCAACAAAGGGCAGCTCCACATGTGGCTCAGGTGTTGAGGGAAATGCATGTGAGGCGTCTGAAGTCTTGTTATTGCAGTTCCAGCTCCAATGCAGTTGCTGTTTGTCTTCAGAGAATGACTGGCAGTGCGGCGTGACTTCAAGAAGCACTTTCATGGTGGGCGAGACAGAGAAATCTCACTAACTTGAAAGACAGAGATAGATTATGCATTCTGCTGAAAGTACAGTGTGACATTAGGTTGTGACAGAAGGTCTGAATGCAATAATTTCCCATCACCAAGGATACCTCAGATATCACTTAGTTTTGAGATAATGAGGTACAAACGGTGCATGGCTAGGCATATGTCATTTTCAGGTTGATGGTTGAGAAAATAGGCTGATGTGATAAGGTATACCAGAAGGAATAGGCTAAGGAAATTGCAGAAATATGTCCAGTATCTTTCTACCCATCTGTTCTCACTCTGTCTGGCATCCTAACCCCTGCCATCCTCCCTGTGTGGATGAGTGCTTCCCTGCACCAGAGACCCTGGAGATTGAAGAGATTGGCCGGAGAACCAAGAGCATGAAACCAACTGATAATGAAATATGGCTGGATATCTACAAGAACAAGATTAGACCTGCCTCTCATCTTTGTCCTGACTATCAGCCTCTCAGGATCTAATGCACTTGGTGGAGGAAGATGTGTCTATTCACAGCCGTACATACAAACAAACCAGATTGGACACATGATCATCATTACAAGGTGTGTTATAGCAATAGCAAAAGTCAAATATGGCTTATATATACAAAGAGCTGTTGTTAAATCAACAGCACAACTAGATATAGGTAGACATACATTTGTACTGCCAAAGGCTAAAGACAAAATAAGCAAATGTATTAATGCAATTTGGAAAGACAATGGTGTTGAAATTTGGACATTTTGTTGCCATTTCATGTCAGGTATGTTACATTTGGCAGTAAAATCTTGACTCCATCTTGTTTATCTTTCAATTGTTTTCTGTGTGACTGTTGAGTGCACTTCCCTGACCTCAAAACAGGTATATAAATATGTCAGGAAACTCTTGTTTTTCTGGACACAATTCAATGTCCACAGGCTATTGACAGTCTGGTATATCAAATGGATGATTTTTCATTTTGTTGCAGCCCCATCTATTGCAGCCAGAGAAGGTTTGAAAAAACGGATGTGTTTTTTGAACTATTAAAGGTGTTCTAAGCGATGTTGGGTGACGTTACTTCTTGTTGACGTTCAAAGTATTTGCAAACAAAATGAAGACTAAGTGGCTCCTCCCTCCTCCTCATCCCGTTCCCTCCCTTCTGTGCTTCAGTGCACTAACCCCCCCCCTCAAATCCTTCTGGTCCGTTATTGGATGAACACTGGAACACGGTTTGTGTATGTTTAGATGGTCCAGGTTGGACCACTTTGTTTTTGTTGGCGTGTGTGGACCCTAGGCTGTCTACAGAGACAGTGGATTTTTTACAGTGCGTTTAGGGGACAGCTCGCGGATAGTGAGGAGACGTTTGCTGTATGTGACAAACATTTTGTATCCTAAAAAACGCGTGACATCGCTTAGAGTACCTTTAAAGCATGTAAACATGTTCTAGTAGAAACTCCAAATACATTTAGGAACATAAAAATGAGCATGATATGGGACCTTTAAGTTGTTTGCATTTAAATGGAGCAAAGAAATTGACAACTGCTTACAAACTAATTTAAAGTAATGTTTTTTTGTTTAAGATTATTTTTTGGGCATTCTTTTAGGTCTTTATTTGACAGGACAGCTGGACACATGAAAGGGGAGAATGACATGTAGCAAAGGGATGCAGGTCAGAGTCGAACCCGGGCCCGCTGCATCGAGGAGTAAACCTCTATATATGGGTGCCTGCTCTACCAACTGAGCTAGCTGGGCGCCCTAAATAAATTTTTGTCAAGGTTTTCATTTAGATAAATGTCTGTTAAGTCACTATCTGTCACCAAAAGAGGTAACACAATTGTGATTAAGCCTATGGCCCACTGATGAAAAAGCCCTTGCATTTACAGTATTATGAACTGGGTGTCTGTGATTTGCCTGGGAAAAGAACTTTGTCACTATTTTCCTTTTAGTTACTGTGGCACTTCTGGTAAATTATTATAAATAGGGAACTTATGACAACAAGGCACTTATCTCAAAAGGTCGTAAACATCATGACATTTTCTTGCAAACCTTCAAAACAAAAACAAAGAGCCACTCTTTACAAAGATGTTTGCTGACAAACTACGTTCACACGCAGTGAAACCTACTATAATTCACTGAGGGACCTAATGCCGTCGGATCTCAAATAAAGGTCTGACGTTGCTGGTATGAGCAGCCTTTTGGGACAAACTAGGGGCAGATATGAATTGTCTTTGCCCTCTGTGACTATTCCAAATGACAGACCCCTACAACTATTCATAAAGATGCTAATAGGGATTATAGAGAAAGAGTGCAGCACTTTCCATCAGCTGAAAGAGGCCATTATCTGGAGATTTAGTTGACAGTCCTGATATGCCTCCTTCCCCACTCCGTCACTAGGTGAAGGAATTAAAGCATTTCTATAGCGTATTAGAGTTTCTGTGGGGTGGATGGAGCTTTCTTTTCCCAGGATGGTGGCCTTTATGCAGTCAGGTTGGTGATTGGCATGTTGAATCATCATGAATGTATGTGTGTGTGTGTGTGTGTGTGTGTGTGTGTGTGTGTGTGTGTGTGTGTTGAGATCCAGGCGGAGGAACTAAACCCCCCACCACCGTCACATTGCATTACCGACTCAGTGGCATGGTATCATCACATCAAATTAGTCTTAATGAACACAAGCGAGCCGACTGAGGAGAGAGATAATCAAACTTTTATTAAATGACTTAATCTTCTGTACATGCATAATGTCATGGAAAGAGAGATGGGTTTGTGATGTCTGTCTGCGAGGGGATGATTTTTTCCCATTAAAATATGTGACTGTATATGGAAGCGGAGCTAACTATCGACCGTCTAAAACCTATTGATTATTTGCCACAGTGCAGGAGCTCACTGTGCAGCTCCTCAGTGGAATAAAATGATCTAAATACAGAAAGTGAATTGCCACTACCTGCCCGTTTTGTTTGAGTAAACAAAAGAGATGCATTTCAAATAGTATGTTCCTTCAGTTCATTTGGTTATCATACAAAACAATGCACTGTAGCTCACTCCACACATCTCAGATGCCATAAACAGAGCAGCTAAACACCTATCAAATATTGCAAAGATGTAACTCGTAAACAAATTACAGACAGCTTTAAAAAAAGAATAGGTTTGACCCTAAGGACAAGTATAATACTCAGATGTTAACATTAAAATGTGTAAAGCATATCATTGATCAAAACTCTTGCTCGTGTTAACTTTATCATTTAAATTGGAAATATTTTAAAAATTACGGCTTCCCCCTGAAAGTCAAATATTCAAATCATCAGTCGTTGACCCCTCAGTCGACTGAGATTATTCAAGAGGAGCACTTATTTATTTTTGGTCAGTGAGAGTGATCACCCCCTCGCTTTCACGCTGCTTTTTGGGGTATTAAAATCATTCCACTATGTCAAGTCGTCCCGTCTGCTCGGTTAAGATGTCGTGGGTGCAGGCAGCTGTGGAACGGACCCAGGCTGAGTGTTAGTGAGACGGAGACAGCTGCCCGGAGGAAGAGAGGCCTTGCCCGGTCAGGCTCCGAGATAACGTTATCTTCTTCCTTCTGCTTAGAAGTGATGAATGTATAGCTCACAGCAACTTACTGGCTTTTGTTTGATATCTAGTGTCTGCAAAAAATGCTGTTAGCGTGATGGAACCCATTTCATTGGGTTAGCAAAATGGTCTAAATTAAAGTTGGGCTTTTATTGTGAAGGGTAAAAAAAAAAAAAGAGGAAGAAGTGAAGCTGTAGCGATATGCGCTGCTGTTGTCAATATTGGAGATAATAAAAGTGCGTTGCCCTCCTTCTTGGTAGATGCTAAATCGGATCCTCTAGACGTGTTGACGTAGTAAGGTTTAGACATGGGGACTGGTTAGGGTAAGAGTACCAGGGTAAGCCAATCAGAGGCAGAATACGGCGGGCCACGAGGCCCGTCCTGTGACGTCCATTCTAGCATTTACCCTTCTTCTTGGTTCAGATTGTGTATCCTCTGTGTTTTTATTTTACTACCCTTAGCTACAGTAGTTATGGTTGCGTTCCAGTTGAACTGAGAAGTTGGAATTTCCGAGTTCCCAATCGGTAATGACAACTGGAATGCCCCCTGAAGTTGGATTTCTCACTCAGAAAGTCGGGCGAAACTTACCAACCCTGACTTCACAATCCAACATGGCTGCTCCATGCATCAACAGTAGGGAAAGCTGCATGAATATACTGATTTTAGCAATTCTGTCTTGTTTTTGTCTCATTAAATCAGTGGTACACACAGTACTGTCTGTCTATCTACGCACATGTTGCTACGGTGTTTGCACGTGCAAAATACAGCATAATGCGATGTTATCAACTGGTATAGCAAACAATGGCTAGAGTTCCCCTACCACTGTTTTTCCAACTGACTGGAACGCGGCCAATTCTGGTGGGACATCATTCCCAGTTCTGACCTCCGAGGTTAATGGAACACAGCATTAGCTCGGAGGGCTAACTTGGCTTGTTTACTTGATTACTTGAACATCTTTGTCACGCTAAAGGTCCAGCCATACCTCATTCAAACATCTGTCATTTCAACAAAGTGTTGCTTGATGCTGAATACCTGACAGAAAAAGGAACGAATAGTCGAATAATTGTATTGAACAGCCAATTCTGATTCAACTGACAAAATTATGAGTTATGTAAAGCCCTATTTAAAATACAATTTTCATCGTTGAGGTTTGTAGATGCCCTATTGGGATTTAGATGTAAAAATACATTATTGGAAGGAAGTAAATCTGGCACTAATGTTCAGTAATAAAGCACCAGGCTTTAACTGTACCATTTTTTCAAAGAATTGACATAAAAAACCTCACATGTATTGCAAGGCATTATGCCCACTTTGGCTGATGGTAATGTAGCAGTAATTATGTTGAATTTGGTCCAAGAGTTCCTTGACAGAAGCTCCATCGTTCCATAGTTCACTAATAAACATAGCAACTGGAGACCTTTTTTTTTTAAATTTACCTAGATGACTGCTGCTGGGTGCACAAAGTTTCTTTTTTAACCTCTATACAAGTTTTAAAAGATTCTGTGTGCACTATTTTGTGCAGCACATACATTCATTTTACTTTTGCTGTTTAAGACCTTATCAAAAATCCCTCAAACATGAACAATCTAAATGGCCTATATACAATACATTTACATTAAATATGTATATGATGAGGGACAATACCCCATGAGACTGTCAGGACTTGAGAATGTTGAGCCCCTACTAGTTTGCTCAGCTTTCACAACAATGGAATAAATCCTCCTCTGGAGGAATGCTTTTTAGGCTGTGAGGCTCTGAAGTCAACTACTTTACAGTTTCACCTTTAACACACAAAGAGACAAAATCAAACAGATTAAATGCCATGCTGCTGGACTTGACCCAGGGCAGGAGATCAGGAGAAAGGAGAGAACAGAAATGCTTCATTCATCGGGGAGGAGGCTGGGTTGTTTTTGTCGGGTTCTACCTCGTCAGCTGGCCCACCACTTTCAGCAGAGTCTTGTTCTCCTGTTTGAGTTGCTCATTCTCATCTTCAATGTCATCCAGGTCCTGGGGGAGAAAAAGATCAAAACAGACAGCTCTGGGGTTAGCACTTTCTGGACAGATTTAGGCACATGAATATTCACAACCCTGCCGCTATACCTTTGAGGGACCAGTCAGGTTGGAGTGTTAGTTGGAGAGTTAAAGCGAGCATTACTTGCTGCCAGGTTTCCCCCTCCAGCCAGGCTGCCTTGATAGCAACAAATTAGACATTAACAGCTCCAATTAGTTGCAAGTGAGAAAAGCTCTCAGTTGCCACAGCGATGTCTCACCAAAGTGGCACTCCTCATTTTTGGTTTCTTCCATCATCGGTCATGTTCTCCTGAGAATGAGCTCAGCTGCACTTAGAGGGAAGTCAAACTAAGGAGGTCACATGTTTCTGCACGCCATGTTGTCTCTGCTGCACAGGAAGAGTGATATAAAGACTAGTTTCAGAGCAAACGCTCTTGTTTAACACTAGAACAACCACGACTGTCTTTTTGACCGTTTTGAAATTTATATGTGTAATAACTTTACGGAGTAAAAAAATAATTTCCTGCTGGTACCTGACGTTTCCTAAAAGAGTCTATATTTTCATTTGAAATTGTTTTCAAACACATTACACAAAAGGCAAAGAAAATACAATCACTTTTACCTATTTTGGCCATACACGGTCATATTGACCGCTCGGATTTTCGTGGCATTGTTTTTAATCTTTCGCCCAGTTGAAGATGCATATTGGTTGCTTAGTAACTATCATCGTCCCTATCAGAGAAATGTCACAAGCGGTCTTGAGTAACAAGTGTGGGCATCACCGATGGGCAGAGGGCAAAGCCAGATTCGGTAACGTAGGCTACAACAATAAATAAGGCGTGGATGGACTCTGTTCTGAATCAGAAGGCAAGCGCTGGGCGTTCACTCTGTGAAAGAAGCGGTACACGTAGACAGCCACCGGCCGTCTACGTGTACCGCGCCTTTCACAGAAAAAAACTTTATACAACCTACAGCTGGCTGGAATCATTGCACACATCCTCTCCAAGGAGTGCAGTAAAGTTGCCTGGAGGAAGTTCATGCAGCAACTGGCAGAGGAACTGAGAGCGCAGTTTATGGAGGAAAAAAGGGCAGCGGCGCATGGTCCGAGCAGCGCACCACAGCAGACGCAAAAACGGAGGCAGTGCCAGGTTGGTTAGGTTATAAATGTTCAAATAAGATACTTTTTTTTTTTTTTTTTTTGCAATTAGCTAATTGTGAAGACCGCGATTAATCAAATGTGAATATATAGTTGAATGTTTGGTGTAACATTTGGTTTTTAACATGTTGTACATATCTTGAATATGTGGTTTGTAACAAGATAAATGCTGGACTAAAACTGAGGCATATCAGAAATTTTGGTTTACAGGAAAGTACTGATATTTTTTATTGAAATTTCTTTTTTATCAATATAACTTTAGCTTCTGTGATTAATGTTCTTTATTTGGCTGTTTAATGTTCCACGTTTACTAAAATAAAAACACATATGGCTGGCAATTCATATCTATGTTCTCATCCTATAAGAATATGGAGCAGTTGTGATTGTGTCTCATGTTATAATGCTCCATGACATTGACAGTGAATATTGAACTTTAGCTATACCTTTAATTTAAAATCGCAAATCAAATCGTAATCGCAATATCTAGCAGAAAAATTGCAATTACATTTTTCACCCAAATCGTTCAGACCTAGTATTTTGACACATATTTGGCCTTCTGCAATTTGGATATTGCACTAGTCTACGTGATTAAAAAGAAAAAAAAATTCTGATTAGTTCAGCCCTACGCTCATGGTTCTCATAGTGTTGTTTTCGGTAAAGCTGTAAAACCCCGCTGTACACTACATGCTCAGCACCAAACAGCAGATAGACAAAATAAAAAAAGAGTGAATATTGGACTTCCGTTCATCAGGTGGCCAGAAACAACACTTCATATAAATGATTAATGAATGATAATGTTGCTCTGTATCTGATGGATGTGTAAATAAGCAACGGTTTGCTGACAAGTTTGCCCTATCAACTTACATGTCAATGTTGTGTTCCACTACCCCCATGTAGCCAAAAAAACAACAAACCAAAACAGTTATTACAGGTTTAATCTTTGAAATTGAAAAGTCTACAACTTGCTTCATCATTAGATCAAGGATCTCATTAGCTTTATTCGCACTGATATATGTGCTTACAGGGATCTGAGCTCTCTACAAGACACAATTTCTCTCTTCAAAGTGTATCAAGGGGGAAATATAAGTCCAGCATTTAAGCTTTATCTTTTCTTTCTCTCTCAAATAAACTTCTACAGTGACTGAGGGGGTTCAATCTTCCTCTGCACAGAGATGGCAGACTGGATCAGCTGTTATCTCCTTCTTTCCCATCAGGCCTTGCGGGAGCCTCTCTCAGGGACATTTCTGATGGCTATCACCACGGTGACCGTCCTTACATAAAGGCCTTCTCATATGACCAGCTTCCTGTCCGTGTGATGCTATCAGCGTTGCCTCCTGCAATATTGCACTCTTAGTGTTTGCTGATGGGTTGTGTAGTGTGTGTATCATGATGACTAAAGCATCCAGATAATAACCCAAGCAACATTCATTTGACTAGTTGCTGAAAATATGCACAAGTCTTTGAGATGTATCCCCGCCTGCTACGTTTCCCTTAAGAGATGCCAAAAAACAGAGATGCATTTTACCACCAGCCTTTTTGACCCAGAAACACGGGCAAAGGCTGCGAGTTCAGGAGGGATTGTTGACAGTCTGATGAGGGTTTAGTCTGGCGGCTAAATATAAAGAGACATCAGTTTACATGAATATACCCCGACCTTTCAACCCTGACCACAGTGTGAGGAGGTAACAGGACCTCGACCCGTGAGGCCAAACCAAACTTTAAAACACACATGCTAGTGGGTGCACTTCAGTGTGAAACACTCCCAGTGTGATGGCTACAAGAGCTCTCAAAAGCACAATAATCAGAAAGTAAGGCAGCATTTTCTTAACTGATTATCCTGAGAGACAACGTGACATCATGACTTGGTGTCAACATACACGCCCACTTTCTTAAGCCAAGTGGCGTGTTATCTGTACGCATTTTGAGCTATCCGCGTGTATGTCTACGCTGTATACAGCGGACGCCACTTTCTACAAGTGGCGTGTTATCGCGTAAACATACACACCACTTTCTAAAGCCAAGTGGCGTGTTATCTGCATGCATTTTGAGCGCTGTATACAGCAGATGGGTTGGGTTTAGGAAAAGAAGAACCGGTTGGGTTTAAGAAAAGAACAACAGGGTTGGATTTAGTCAAAGAAGAAATCAACGGTTGAGTTTAAGAAACGTGACACGCAGGACACGATCCCCAGTCTCCTGGGTGAAAGTCCTGTGTTTGACCCATCCTCCACCCCGACCAACCTCCCTATGCGGATTTTTTGCCCTTTCATACTACTCGCTACGGCGTCAATTCACACGCAATCGCAAGGTAATGTAAGTCAATGGAGGCCAAACGGCGTTGATAAACGCGCTAAAAAGCGAGTGTGCGTCTTTATAACACGCCAATAATGGCATATGAATTGGGGTGTCATACATACACCACTTCATGAGATTAGTCTGTGAGAGAAGACTTGGAGCTCTCTTCTTCAGAGAGACTTGGAACAACAAATAAGTCTCAGCAGGGGCCTGTTCTTTGTATGTAAATAACTTGGGACTGTCCTCCCGAGAAGAATGACAGCATCAGTCGTTTCAGCGAATGGCTCAAAACAACATTAAGTGACAAAGGCATTTAGTGACCGTAGTAATAATGACCGCTGTTCAATTCCCGTTGACATTAGTGTGACGGACTTGTTGGATAATTGAGAATTATTTGGATTTTTTTCAAAGCTGGTTTCAAATTCAACTGGAGCTATAGTCATAGCAACAACTCCTTAAGCCCAAAACCTGCAAAGGTGCGAGTACAAGCTTATTCACAGTTAGCTGGATTATGACCAAGATTTATTGGTGGGAACCCAATACATGAACTCAATTTCAAATATAAATTACAGCTGGCAGGCAGCTGTGAAACAAAGCCATTCTTCTGATTGTAATATTTTTCTGAACACCAGAAGTAGAGTGACTGTACCACACTGATTGTCTGAAGATGGTGAGGGTGTAATTTGGTGATCATTTAGTTTGGCCTGTGGCTCTACTTTACTGAATGTGAAATGACCCAGCGTGAGGTTAAATACACGTTTTAATTGGAAGGTTTTTGAATGCTCTGAATGTTGGGCTCTACCTTGTACTATCCATGAATCATACTGCCTGAGAGTAAATCATAAGACAGTAGAAAGAAACTGGGTGTTTAACAGTTGAAGACTGTGGTATTTGTCGTGTTTTCAAATACCACAGTCTTCAACTGATGTCACTGCAATGTCTTACTTATTGATCTCCTTCATTTTTGCTTTGTTCAATAAATGACCTGTCCAAACAGTCTAAGATGAGGACCAGAACAGTGTTTGTCCAGTATGACTGAAAATGACAAAAAGTCAAGAAAGTTATTCTCAATTAACTTGAGACATACAATCATGTCTGAAATTCTTATCCCCCGGGCAGCAAAATTGTTTTTGTGACAATAATTTCACCTGCGACACTGTGAAGCAGTAACTTTGAGGCTCAAATGTCATCAAACCACTGGGGAGTTTTTAAAAATGTAAATTGCACATACAATGCCTCTGAGTCAAATATTTGTATCTATCTATCTATCATAGAAAAACACAGCTATTATACACAACTCCACTAAAATGCCAGATGATGATTTCCAACCCACACAAGCCACCCACACATGAAAACACAAAGGAACGCAAAAAAAAAAAAAATTAGAGTAGACAATTAGGTAGGCTGGACTCACTCTGTTCAGCAAGTCAATTTCCTCCCTCAGCTTCCCGATGAGGTCGTCTTTGTCCTGGTGGGCCTTCAACAACCTATCGTTCTCCTGACGCTCTCTGGCCAGCTCCTGAAAACAAATTAGCAACATGATTACATGAATTATAAATCTTTTCACCATTGCATTGCTTTTAAGCATTGCTGCCATTAAGGAAGAACTCAAAATTTAAAAAGGTTTTTAGGGGTTGGGGTTGGGATGGGACGGTCTTTATCTTAAGTAAAGGAGTTTAAGTATATAGGGTCTCTGCAGTAATGTGGGCATTGTACCAGACCGTTGAGGTGAAGAGGAAGTGGAGCATGAAGGCGATTCTCTCAATTTACCCATTGATCTATGTTCCAACCCTCACCCAATGGTCATGAGCTCATTGAGAGGATAACAACGCAAATGAAAGCCGTTTTCTTGGCAGTTGGGCTACACCCTTACAACGGGGCAAAGGCTTTTGGGCAGTCTTTCGTGAAAGGCCTTCATTTATTTATGGTGTTGACTACACATGAAAAGTGACAGACATAGTTGTGGGAAGAATAAAAAAAATGGCGTCGGATTGTCAGTTTCAGAAAGGTACAAAAAACTGACAGATGCAGCTGCCCCCAATTCTGAAGTGACAAAGGTGTGTAGGAAGAGGAATACAGACGCTGTCTAATGATCCAACAAGCACTTTGTTTGATTCATACAAATACTTTAAGGAGTAGAATTGAGTGGTATTAAGTTGTATGAAGATCTAATTAGGATGCCTTGCCAAAACATTTGGTTGTTTTCTCTCAGACTAATGTTTGCATGTGTTCTTATTAACTGTGTTTTATTGTGATGTTTGGTTTGGATGCAGCAATTCCCTTAAACCAAGACTATTTTCTCCTACGGGTGACAATAAAAGTAACCTTAACCATACTACTGTCCAGCATTAGAAAGCCTTGGATGTGCCAAACCAAAACTGCAAACAGCTGTATTCACATTTGAGAATATTCAGGCCTGTGTATTAATATGTTGCCATGTTAAGCTTGCATGGGACTACTTCATTGAAAGCGCATTTCTCTTCCAAAAGCATCTGGTTTTAAAAGGCGTTAAGACTTAGTCAATAAAAACCATTGACTTGTTTCCGCATTACTGTTTTAAATTCAAGTTTTTATTTCTGAATTCAACATAAGCAATATGTATTATAACAGAACAGATTGTCAGTAAACAATGCATTGATAGTTCCTTTTTTATAGTTCTTTTGTGTTTCTTTCTAATTGTACTTGGATAAAAGCCAGTGTGTTACTAACTACAGTGAAATAAATGGATATAGTTCCTTAATGAGAGAGTTTATGTAGGCTATAAACACAGAGGTGTTAACATGTGCAACTGTGGAAACTGCTGTGTGCTTATGATGGAACTGACCAGGATTTCAACTTTACAGATAAGCCTGAAATTGTTTCCATAGAAACTGATCAGGCAGGTACAGTAGAAGGTACAAAGCATTAATGTAGCCCACATCAATATGCACACCAATGAAACTCTTTTCATGGTTTTAAAAGGTACTATAGCTAACTGCAGCTTTGAAGTCTTTGAACAGACATATTTTACACCAATAGAGCGATGCAGGCCAAATCTCCATTAGTGGTTTCGTTCTGAATGTGTGGTCTGATCTGGCTCTGTGACTCTCCTCCCAACCTGGGTTGAGGTTAGATACCGGTCCTACTTTGCTTTGGAGAACAGGGATTTCTGTAAGAGTTACATATTTATGAAGATCAAACATACTGTACATCTCTGTACCTGTGAGGCTTTTAAGTAATGTTTAAGGATCTAAAGTTGCCGGCTGGAGTCACAGAGATTTACATGACAGCAATCTCATATGAACAGACCATCGACATACACACCTCCGCCTGTAGAAACATTGCGCACAAAAAATAATAATGTGTGAAATGTTTCAAAGGTGTTTCTAGTCATTTAACTGAGAGAAATACCTGGCATGGAAGTCACTGAGGTCAAAGCAGTACTTTTTCCAAAAGCCACCCAAGTGACATTTGATTCCGAGTTGAGTTTCTACAGTGGCAGCACTGAGGGGTTTAGGGTCTGATAGGAACGGTGTAGGTGGAAAAGACATATCTGCACTTTAAAAGGTCATTGCTTCAATAATACTGAGGAGGATTTCTGCCAGTGCTGAGCCGCAGTTACCAGCCAGAAAATCAGAACTCGGGCGACTGCTCAAAGGACTCAAAGTGGAAATTCGTCTGAAAAAAGTGCAGCTGATAAAAGGAATCAGTCAGCCAGAAGAGTTGTGGATGCACCCTTGCAAAACTTAAAAGAACATTGAAAAGTTTATAGGATTTGGTAGTGATAGCATATATCAATCATAAAAATACTATGCTTCCTCTATGAGTTTACATTTACATGGTGCTTGGGATCGAACTAGAGGAAGAAAAAAATCCACTGAAGCTCAGCTTCCTCAGATTTGCTCTCATTCGCTAAGAGGAAATCATACATGTTTTGGTTCAGGTCCATTGAGGACACTGCAGTGCTCAGTACTGTATTTGGCAGTTTTAGATGTTAAGCCTTGTCTTTAAATGTGTGTTGTATTTTACCAACAGAGTTATATTCCCGGCATTGTGAAAAAGGCTTTGAGACAGCTTTTAGATATTATATATTTTTAAAATCCTGGCTACGACCCTGTTTCGGGTGTGACCTCTATGTCTCTATGTCTTTCCCCACCCGGGCAACAAAAAACTATTTGCTCATTTACTACAGTATCTGGTTGAAACTATGGACATGAACTTGATCTAAAAAAGAAAAAAAAGAAAATGTGCGTGAAAGAACTATAGCAAAAGCAGAGAGTGTATAAAGGGAGAACAGAATCTAAAGGTGAACATTATTTGGTTCTTGTTCCATCGTGGTTACATGTCTAATTTGAGTAGGACGAGTACCTGGTGATATAAACCGTTGAAACTCCATTGGCCAGAGCGACACATTCGGCAAGATGTTCCATTAATTATCAAGAACACTCTCAGGACAACAGGTGCTGACCTTATCACAGCAGGGAGGTGATACAACCTGCCAAAATGTGTATTCTGTCTCATCTGGACCTTGATAGGAAACAGTCCAGTCTCAGAGCAGATGCTAACATTTGCTCACCTTTTCATCATGTTTTAAGGCTGAGAGTAACATTTATGAAGTAAACTCATAGAAGACAACAAACTCATGAGAGTTATATAATGATAGTGCACTATTAAAATAATAGTTTGACATTTTGCTGTCTTGGCAAGAGTTCGATGAGAAGATCGATACTATTCTCATGTCTGTGCATTTACTATGGAGCTATAGCCAGCAGGCGATCAGCTTAACTTAGCATAAAGACTGGAAGCAGGGGAAACCGGTCAGCCTAGCTCAACATTTTAAAAAGTATCCCTTCAAGCACCTCTAAAGCTCAAAATGTACTGTTTTGCTGTTGAGCGACAAGAGACAGTCATAGCATTTCATTTGCGTTTGTTTCTGTGTTAAAAAGTGAGTTTAGGGTGCCTGGGTAGCTCGCCTGGTAGAGCGTGCGACCATATACAGAGGCTTAGTCCTTGACGCAGCGGCCCTTTGCTGAATGTCATTCCCCCTCTCTCTCCTTTCATGTCTAAAGCTGTCGTGTCAAAAAAAAGGCCTACAAATAATCTTAAATATTCTCACTGCCTCCAGTCTTGACGCTAAACTAAGCTTATCTCTTCCTGGCCCTACAGTAGTTCCATACTGTAGTTAACACACAGACGTGAGAACGAGTATTGATCTTCTCATCCAACTCTTGGCAACAAAGTAAATACTCTAAGTATATTTCCCAACATGTCACACTATTCCTTAAAAAACACAATTTAACTGGCTTGTATTTCTATTGGTAGGAGTATTCATTAGTAATAGTAGTGATATGAACGACAGGGTCAGAAGACTTACCTTCTCCAGCTCCTCCATTCTTTTCTCTAAGCTCCCAGGTGGTGCTGCAGCTCCTCCATCTCTGCCGTGACGGTTGTGTCGTTGTCTGCTGTTACCACCCAGCTCTTCATCAGATCCCGGCCCTGCAGAGCTGTTAACAAACACGCACAAAAACATACATGTAAATGTACTGTATTTATCATAACTACAATACCGAATACAACTCAAATATTTAAGTTCTTTTTCTTCACATGAAGAAGAAAATTAAAGAAGAGTGAATTTTGTGGCAATTACCACTATTCAAAGTGTCCAATACTGTATTCACACTGAGGCCGTTAGAAGGTATGAATCATACCCACATTATTAAACTTCAATGGGGTGACACATGCATCATCAAAAGAACAGGTGGGAATATCTTCTGCGCGTTTGCCCTTTCAATTAGGCATGCATTATTAACAGCCCTCTGCCTTTTATTCCATTAATGGAGAAAAGGCCGTCAATGGTTTGCAACTCTGGTGCAAAAATAATTCTGATTATGAAACCATTTACATATTGCAACTTCAAATAGGCTCAAGAATGGCAGTGGCAGCTTGTGTGTCACTGTTCTTAAGCTGGTGAGAAAAAGTTTTTGTATGCAGCTTGAGCAGAACATTAACCTTATCTCCTCTTCCACTTCTCGCTACTTAGAGATGGATTCTGGGGCACCAGGGAAATAATATTTAATGTGCAGTTTATTTTCTTACTGACCTTATTTCAATAATAATGTTGACGTGGAAACTTGGTATCACAAGTACAACTCTCCCCGGTAGGAACAGATTGTTCCAGGTCTATAAAATCTCCCAGGGAATCAAATTATTCTGTTTGTCTAGGCTTCACTGAATTGTCTGAAGAGGGCTGTCTGCACATTTCTACAGCTGAAACAGACAGGAAAGCTGCTGGCAAGACAAAGGACAAATATAACTCCTTTGTACCATCTGCACTCCTTTCAGTATCTGCCAAATATGATGTTCCCATTATTAGACTACTTTACAAAGTACTTTTAACTCTGAGATGGGAGAGGCAGTAGTGGGCAATATGGGTAAAACTGTCACAATATAGATTTCCCTTTATTTTTATTGGCATCCTTAGCTTTTACTGGCTATTCAACTGTTAAACCATTATTGGTTAAATAACCACACAGGATATCTTTTTTTGGGAAGCGAAGGTACTTTATCACATTGATAGAAACAACCTGTAAATTCCACCTTTTCAGACTACATCTGGACATACTTACTTATGTCTCATTTGTCATTTTCTAAAAAGGCCCTAAAAGTAATAATAGATTAGATAGCCATTTTTTGCCAAAACTAGAACAGTTTTGGTCATTTAGATTGTGAGATGTCTGTGGTTTATGAACCAAATCTGATTAAACCACACCCACATAGTTCTGATGAAGCAGATTAGCCAAGTTTTTAACTGTTAAACTCTTACTCTTGCTTATTTAGTCATGATATTTAATGGTATAGAGAAATACTGTAGAGAGTTAAAGCCAAGTTTCCAGGGGCTTTAAAGAAAAAACAACAAAACAATTTATGTCCTGTGAAGATTTTGTTGAACAATGGGTTGTTAAGGGTAGGGACAGACCGATTATCGGCCGTGGCCTATCATCGGGCCGTTTTTTTGCAGTTTGCAGATGATCTGTATCGGCGTTTTTATTAGCCTGATAACCGATAAAGTTAATGAATTCAAAAGTGCGCTACTTTGGCTCCGCTACAGCTCTGTGTCTGTCCCTCTGCTTCGGTTTCACTCACCACTGAGTCTGACTTAATGTCCTGCCCACAACAATATCTGACTGACTATACCTCGACTTTTATAGAACCAACAGCTTATTTTTGCTCATTCTTACAGAGAGCCAAACACAGCAGCGGCCATCGCTTCTGATCAAGAGGGAGTCCTTGAAACGCTCTCCTTGGGGCTTGCCTGCACCAAGATAAAGTGTGTTTCATTTGTCTCTTTCATTGTAGGCGCTTCAAGGCTACTCATCCTTTGTTGGCATAAGCACACATGCAAAACACTTGTGCATGCACAGTCACGTATACATTACAACGCGTGATAACGAATACTGTATGTCCCCTCACCATTCTGCCCAAAAAAAAAAAAACACAAACCAATGACATGCCCTCTGTGTCTACGTCCATGCATGTCATCTTGTTTAAAGAGATACCTCCCTGGTCACACACACACACACACACACACACACACACACACACACACACACACACACACACACACACACACACACACACACACACACACACACACACACACACACACACACACACACACACACACACACACACACACACACACACACACACACACACACACACACACACACACACACACACACACACACACACACACACTCTAAGGTGCTCAGCAGGTGTTGAAGCTAAGCATAAACATCCATGGCCTCAATACTAAATATCACACCGTGGCCCATTAGCACCCTGCAGCGTGAGGTCTGGGGAGAGAGAGGCTGAGCCAATCACACAGTCTCAGGAGCCTCAGCAGGTGGGGAAGGAGAAAGCACAGACAGGAAAGCCTTTAACAGCAGCAGCCACATATATAACAACATCTCTCACAAACTTAAGTGGCTACTGACAAAACTACACTAGAAACCACAACACACAATACTAAACCATCTGATTAACACCCCGCCGCGCCCCAATACATGCCATTCCCCTAAGAAAACATCTAGGCAAGGTCCATTCAGAGATGTTTTGAGCTTGTAGTTTAAAGATGGAATCAGTAATATCTCCCTGTCCACTTTGCAAAAAATGACTACAATTTCTGGGTGCAGGATTGCAATTGTAGTTGATCAATAAAAGTCACTCCTCTTCTATCTCAATGGCAGCTGAGATTTCAAGCTTTCTAAATAGGCAGGGCTGGCCTGGGTGTGTTTTGATTTTGAATGTTCCAATCTCCCAGGCCCCCTGAACTATTCAAGATGAGCGACAACATGCAAGTGGTTTTGTTTCTTCATTTGAAAGGTAGCTGGAGCTTGAACTGAAACATTTGTGTTGAAAAGCTAATAAGCTACATGAGCTTATGACTTTTATCAGACGGATCCATCTGCCCAAAAGGCAGACAATAATAAATGCTAGATGTCTGAATGGGATTTGAGAGGGGCTGCATTATAACAGAGTTTTTTATTTTAACATTGCAAAAGGGGTTTTTGAGAAGAGCAGGGTCAAAATGTACAGGTGAATGGCTTGAATCTAGAGAGAAAAAAAAGATAAAGTGACTGAGACAGGAGAGGGTTTACAGAAAGAGAGTAAATTAGAGGGAGACACGTATCTATATAGTTGCTCTATCAGGCATCTAGTGCTGCCCGGCCCACCTGGTGGGTTGTCAGTTGCAGAACTGCGGAGCGTCCAAGTGTAGCCAGGCCAGCTGATGAAAGCAGCAGCCATAATTACATAGCCAGATTGAATGTCAGCTGGTGAACTTGGCTGTTGCGGTTGGCAGCCAACCAAATTGTGGCCAACCGTTGGCCAAAATTTGGTTGCAAATAAACGCAACAATAAATACACACTGTTGATTGTCTGTTACAGGCTGCATTGCAAAAATCTAATCAATTTTCTCCAAGGGTTTGTTCCCTCCTTTTTAATTTATATTGTAGTATAATAAAAGCAGATGAAAGAACATTTATTTTGATCACAAATTTGTGCTCTCTGCCAAACAACTGAATGAAATTAAAAGAAGAAACATCCGCCCAGAAGGAAGTGCCAGTCTATCTGCAAATCTTCTCTCGTAATTAATGACTCAAACTGCTGTTTTTCATCCCGACCTCTGTTCCTTCTCTTGACACATTTCAAGTGATGCTGAAGCAGATAAACGCCACTCTCAGTGTCAGGATAATAAAATGAGTCTCACCTCTTGTGGCGCCCGCTCCCAGATCTGGGGGTTTCCTGAAAAAAAAGGAGACAAACAATAACTCAAGAGGCTACAGATTAAAACAAATTTTATAGTAGTGCTGTTAGGGCTCTAATTTCAGAAAAGCATTAGATATCAGAATGACTTTTTAGGTATCATTTGTTGTGTTCATTTGTCTTGGATGTGAAAAAAAACACAAAACTCCATCTACAGGATAAGAGAAATTCATCAGGAGCAAGCATTTATAAAAAGCCTTTAGGTTGTGTATGAATGTTTGTGTTGTTGCAGCTGCTGAGCTGATATATGGATGAGCTGTGTTCCATTTAATAGTTCAACAGGGTCCCTATAGCCCCAAGTTGTGAAAGGCAATCTGCTTTTGCAACATGGGGGTGCGTGTTTATCTTCTTCTCCCATTATTGTATGATGTAAAGGTTGTTTAGATCTATACAGCAGTGATGCTCCAATAGAATTGCCTTCGGTAAAATAGCGTTTCCCTCGGAATAAATTAGCTGTGTGAGATAAATACGCATTTTCTCTTTCCTAAGGTATTGTGCAGTGAAGGGTCCCAGGTTTGATTGAGGAGCCTTGGCTATGATACAATCTATCAGTCAGGAGATGGCTTTAGCGGGTGAGGGGGAAACGTGCCCAACCAGCCTCTCTGTCTCGGTGACATATCATCTATTACCCGTGGATGAAATGCCGACCCTCTTCTCTTCCCTGGCTCAAGCCTGGATAGATTTACTAAAATGGAGGATGGTGAGAGGTCAGTCTTCGGCAGCAGCAGGTCATACACTAAATAATACATAATCTGCGCATAAGACCTGGTTCAAGCAACACCTGGATTTAAGAGCTCTTTGATGAAATTTGTTTTCGAAACTGACATTTTCTAGGATTTGGTATAATCCCACAGCTGTGATAGTTGGACTTGAAAAGCCAGTACTATAGTTGTATAATCTTTTCAACAAACTGTCTTATCAGGAATTTTGTCAAAGGCAAACAGATGGTGCTACTCTATTCTTAAGTGTAATGCACTCTAATGTCAGACTTGGCCTGAACCCATTAAGTTGAATACAGAGTACTGTAGGACTTTAACCATGGAGTTGGTTTGTCAGACACTTTTAGAAACGTAGCAGACTGTGCGTACTGGGGATATAGACAGTATAATTAAGGAATAAATTAGGGATTTCAAAAGTAGTTTAGTTTATAAAAAGGCAAGGAGTAGTTTAAAAAATGTCCATCACTATTTCCCAACATTCTTCAAATTTCTTGTTTTGTCCGATTTGAGTAGTTGCAATCATGATTACACATTTATGAAAAAGATTCATTTTCATCGACTCTGCCTTTCAGTACTACTACATCCCTGTCCCAGAGTACATCATTAGATAAGGGGGTACCAAATCAGGCATGTAAAGACAAGACAGAAAAAGAGGAAGAAAGAGTGAGGCCTCATGTAAAACATTTTTAGTTGAGATGTGATGCATATAGATTTCACAGCAGTTGAACTGCACTATAGCTCTAACAGAGCCAATCAATACAGACCACAGGGTAGAAATACAAAAATGCTGTCTATATGTAAATGTGTGTTTGATCTCGTCTATTGCCTCCACAGTCTAGTGTAACTTGAATAATGATAAATAAACCAAGAGAATTCTTTGAATATACAATTGACCTGGAAACCCAGTCTGCTGGTTTCCAACAGGAACCTGACTATGTAGGAAACAATTGTTTGGTTTTACATTTCCCAAGTTAATACATCTGTTTTGCAAGATCTAGCACAAGCTAGTTTCATATTCAAAGTCTGCTGGCATACTGACAAGGGTCAGCGGACTGGATTTTTATTTTCTGAGGTGGAAAAAGGGTTGAAATATGAGTCAAAACAACAATATGAGGGAAGGTCACAGCGGTCAGCAGACGTGAGGCTTTGCCAATCCTAATTTGCACACAGTCAAAACAAAAGACCAAGAATGATTCTTATATGATACGGAGTATAGACTGTAGAGCTAAAGAGGGGTTTCATCTCCGGCATCTTCTGGCTAGCACGAAAATGTATGAACTTTTTTGGACTGATATAAATGAAATCCCGGTTAAAAAAAAGGTCAGATCTTTATCTTGCGAAAGAGACAAACTAATATCAGGGCTAAACTGTGCAGCATTAAACAAGACTTAATCATATACATTAGCTTGCAGGCCAACATTCCTTCTATAACTAAGGGTTAAACTGATCACCCACATCCATCTGTGGCTGATATGCAGCAGACAACCTGAGAATGAAATCATATTATGTTTACAGAAAACATCCCAGACTTCATTTGCCACATTACTAGTGCAGCTTATGGCAATGTTTCACAGTGCGGACCTCCTGTCTGGGACATGAATCTGCGAGAAAAGGTCAGTGTAATTCATGTACGACTTCTTCAATGCACACAATGCAAGCCTGTGCAACTTTATTTATCATGCTTGAGCTGCGCTGACAGCTCCCAGAAGCCCGGCTGCAGAGCTACTGAGAATACTTGAATTGGATTGAAATACAAGAGAGACAAATATCAACAATGAAACAAGTACTCCGAACTCGAGCAGAACATTCCTTGCCGCTTTGAATGTCTTGCTTGGGCATTAATGGCTTGATGTGATCTATGATTCATGTCTTGACAGCTCATTAAATTCAAAAATCTCTGAAGGAATGCCATCTTACTCCATGAAAAGGTGATCTTTGGCTTTCCATCCAGCTGCCTGACAGTGCAGCGCTCAAGAGCATTTCTCTGTACAGAGCTGATAAAGATCACATTTCTGGAGGCATTCAATGAATTCAAGAGAGAGAGATGCTTCTTCAAATAAGCATGATTGGCATTTAGAAGAAGGAGGCAGGCCAAATACATGAACCAGCAAAACTAGGCTACTGGAAATTCCCTATACTGGGAACAATCATGACGAGTGCTGTAAATGTTTGTGTGAAAATCATTTTGAACCATTTTCCCTCGCTTATTGCTGCAATTTATTTACAATAATAATTATGTGATAACATTTTACCCACTGTGGTATACTACTCTATTGTTTTAGTAGATATGCTTTGCAGTTTTCTCACACACGGTTTTAATTTAAATGCTAACCTCACCTAGCTGTCTTTGATGATGAAGAAATAGATGTCTAAATGCCAACCTGGAACATAAATCGAAGGCTGAAGATGAAAACATGGCTAACCTGGAAACTACACACCAAACAGCTGCACAATGTCATGTTGACCTCTTTCCCTGTTAGTGACCGGTACAGTTATTGAATGTGTATTAGTCAAAAGGTACTTTCCTTGTGTTTCCCTAAGGTTCTGAAAAGAGCTTTTCTTGCAACTATATTTACTAGAAGAAGAAAAAATATATAGGGTGTTTAAAGCTATAGTGATTTGTTTCTGTCGCCCCCATGAGGAATTCTAAGAAATGACAACAAAGCTGTCGACGCGTCCACATGATACAAGCCTTACGTGATCGCATACGTGCCCCCACCCCTCCTCCACGCAGTTGCTAGTAGCCAAGGAGGACACGGAGGATTAAAAAACATGATGGACTCTTCAGAAGAGGTCATTATCTTCACTCGAGTTTCTGTGTGGGGAAAGTCACCGGATGACACAATCTTCTGAACACAGTCATACTGGGAAATACAGAGAGTTGTGTTGAGCTGATAGTCTTAATTAGCTTTGTAGCAACTCATTTGGCAAAGGCTTGAATGTAACGGACGTTAATTAATGTAAAAAAGTCTTTAGTTAGCACCTTCTTTTCCATGTTTTAAATGATCATCTGTATAAAGTGCAGTGTAGTGTTCCTGGTTTGCTGCGAAAGTTTTAGTTTCATACCAACTACCTAGTAAGTAGAAGTATTTTTGCTGGTAGCAAAGATAAATATTGGTGTGCTTCAGTTGGCTTATATAACAGCAATCCTAAAAATCTTGAATCAACAGAGGTGTGAGTGCGATCGAATATTCTTTGAGGCAACAAGATGAAATTCAGTTTGCTGCAAGCACAGGGGCTGCTGCTCCTGGATAGAAATGTACATGGGCGGGGAACATTTCCCTGCTGTTCGGACAAGATGCTCTGCATCAGCACCATTTTTTGGACTGAAAGGTGCTAATTAAAAATGCAAATTAGGCTTGTTAAAAAGTGCTGGATGGAGATTGTTAGCAGAATGTGTTTTCCATGTGAGAGACAGGCAGAAAAAAGACCTGAACTGATTTGTTGTGGCGCCACATTAAATGCAGATGATCCCGAGGAATGTTCCATATGGTTCTGACTGCTGGATCATTGAAACAGGTTTTCTTGTAGGACTTGCATACCAGAGAAAGGAAAGGCCCGATAACCAGGACCACATGCCTGCAGAGGGCCTCTCTCCCCGGCCATCACATATCGGATACATGTGTCCTGTCACACGGAGAAGAGATGTGTGTCTACGCACAAATACAGCACACACAAGGAGAGCACACATCACCTCAATAAGCACATCTAAATGAAACACAGGTCCCCAGAAAGAGATGCAAAATGGATATCATTACAAAATTTAAAACATCTGATAAAATATTTGATATCCAAGATCCTTTGTGGAGTTTCCATTATGTCTTCAGCAGCGAACACAGAAGAGTTACAGCTTGTTTTGGTTGGGAAACACTCTGAGACCTGGGGAGACTGTTTAGAGGCCTAGGATTTTTTTTTTTTAAACTTTTTGTCCAGATATCTTGATACCAGCTTAGAGGCCTGACTGGACGCTGTATATCATAACGGGCCTGACATGGCAATTGCTTGTCTCCCGTTGATAAATGGGGCCCGAGAGGAGCGGCACATTTTTGGGATGCTCCATCTTTACAGATATCTAACTGACAGCTCTGTAGTAAATCCGCTGACCATAGTGGACCTTTTCGACTCTTTATTTTTCCCAATTGCCTCTTTATGAGCAAGCTGGCACAGGACTCCCTAGCAGAATACAAATGTCAGTTTTATGAGTGACAGTGAGACATCTAATGGTTAGTTTCTGTATAACCACATCTGGTCTGCATTAGGCTTCATGTTGTGATGGTAAGAATAGATTCAGCAGGCATGGATGGATATATTCTGTTTCAAATGATGACTCTCTCTCACCATAAATTAACCCATACTGGGGAAGCTGCAGAAAACTTGTTTGACTGAACTGCTTGTTGTTTGTTTATGCGTACTGCAGACTACCTTAACTAAATAGTCAAATGCTTTGCTTTTTATTTTCTATCCGGGCCCCATCTCAGCAGGTGCTGTCACAATCTTCCTGTTAGTGTGCTGTTTGTGTAGTGCACATATTGCATACACAAGCCCTCGCTTTGCGTACTGTAAACAGCCTCAGAAGGTTCCAGTCCAAAACAAAAAAAGCCTGCTAATGCATAACAGCTGATCCATCTGGAATGCAACTCTCAGCTACATCCACAAGAGTTGTCACTCAGTGGCAGAGCCATTTTATTTGTATTTCTTTTTTCATTTCTTTCAAACGATATGTAAATCAGATGGCGTTTTACAGGAATACAGAGTGGAGTGCTTTCAGTCTTTACGCAGCTGGATGCTTTTCATATTTTACATATGCTCAATTTCTAATGGAAAAATCACTCTGTGTATTTGAAGTGAGTTTGAAATTGCAAATGCCGCACTAGTGAATATGAACAATACTATTCTTGAGGAAATAAAGACTCAAATTAGGAGCGTGTCAGTTCTGATTTGGTTTCCTTTTTTCTAACTGGATTATGTCCTCACTCTACAGACGCCTCCTGGACTTATTTGGAGGAAGAGCAGACCGTCTCTGCATGGGTTCACTTTTATCAAATGAACACAATATTGCTTCTCAAGATTAAAATACTAATTTTGTAAAAGTCAACAGTCTCTGATCCCCACTGTTAAGAACCAGACACCTTATACACAAAGCAGATCCTAACACTCACTTTCAAATATAGTTTGATGAATGTGGCTTTTGAGCTGCACAGAGAAACACTGGGCAGTGTGTGATGTAAATGATACTGCTTAGTTACATAATCTATAATTATATTGATATTTTTGCTTTGATTACTCATTCACTTTGTAGACAATGAAAAAAGTCCAAGCTGACCTCTTTAAATTGCTTCTATTGTTGATCTAACAGTCCAAAATGTACAATGATGATTGTATTTTTGCTCGATAAGACAAATAATTAATTGCTGATCAAATTTTTTTTCAGTCAATCAGCAATCATCAATTAATGGACAATTCATCCCAACACTCATATTGTAACAAGCAATATCCATCTCTCTATAAAGCCACATGAACAATACTTGCATTATCAACCAGCTTTAGGAATAACAAACTTAAAAGGTCCCATGATGATGGTGCTCTTTGGATGCTTTTATATAGGCCTTAGTGGTCCCCTAATACTGTATCTGAAGTCTCTTTTATATAGGCCTTAGTGGTCCCCTAATACTGTATCTGAAGTCTCTTTTATATAGGCCTTAGTGGTCCCCTAATACTGTATCTGAAGTCTCTTTTATATAGACCTTAGTGGTCCCCTAATACTGTATCTGAAGTCTCTTTTATATAGACCTTAGTGGTCCCCTAATACTGTATCTGAAGTCTCCTTCCTGAAATTCAGCCTTGGTGCAGAATTACAGCCACTAGAGCCAGTCCCACAATGAGCTTTCCTTAGTATGTGCTATTTCTGTGTCTGTAGCTATTGAGGAGGAGAGAGGGGGGGGGGGGGGGGGGGGGGCAAGGTGGAGAGTGGGGGTGTGGCCTTCACCAACTGCCACTTTGCTCGTTTGAAAGCCATGATGTCTCTCTCTTTCTCATGGGTGGGCCAAATTCTCTGGGCGGGCAAAGAAGAGAAAGGGGAAGTAACCTTGCTCCTTATGACCTCATAAGGAGGAGATTCCAGATCAGCCCATCTGAGCTTTCATTTTCTCAAAGGCAGAGCAGGATACCCAGGGCTCGGTTTACACCTATCGCCATTTCTAGCCACTGGGGGACCATAGGCAGGATGGGGGGGGAACGCATTTTAATGTTAAAAAACCTCATAAAGTGAAATTTTCATGCCATGGGACCTTTAAACCACCCTAGACCTGTGAATAACCATCTCCTAGTAGCTTTGAAAGCATTTAAGAGCAATTCTTTTAGCTTTTTAACTGATTCCACAGTGATGATAAAATGCAGAGACACCTTTGGGTTTTGCATCGCGGACGCTTTTCACACAAACTCAGCTCCTGAGCCCTTTGGGTGTTTCCCTGAGCAACAGTGCCTCTGTTTGGCAGCACCAATGTATCATTCTGAGTGATGTGTGGTGGAAAAGTAGAACATCATGATTCTATGGCAGACATTAAAGACTGGAATACACAGGCAATACTACAGAGACATCATGTCTCTTCTTTGATTCTGGAAGTCTTTTTTTTTTTTTTTGGCAATGAATGACTTTTTGATCAACTATGTTCATACTGAACCTTCGTTGAAATCTCACACAACCAAATCTATCTGCATGGTTAGAAACCACCAGAGGTTATTGATAAAATATGAATGAATGTACAGCTCTGTCCTCCTTCCTCCTGTCATGTCAATTCTTACCATTAAGTGGCCAGTGGCAGGTTCAGCTATCATGGACTCGTTCTGGAAAGTGTTGGCCTGAACCAGCTCCTCCTCCTCCCTTCTGTTCTTCTCCCCTGCGTCGTCATCGTCCAGCTCATCCAGGCTCTGAGAGAAGAGGAAGAGAATGATAGACGAGATTAGATCAGCCTTGGGTTGAACGATTACAGTCACAGAGACTATGTTTGCATGCACACAAGAAATCAGGTTATGGGGAAACCAGATTAAGGCAGGAAGAATTTTTTACTAACGCCGTACTTGCTACCCATGCAAAAGCATGCAAGCATCTGTCTGTCTGTGGGACTTGCAAATTTGTCAGCAAACATTTGTGAATGGGATGCAGCCACAATTTGCTGTGCTAGAAAATCGCTTTTGTGAAACAGGCCCACAGTTACTCTAAAACCTGCGTTTACATGCAGCTTTCTTCACTAACCAGGCCATATTTTTTAACCACGGCTGGTTAATTTTAAGTGCATTTCAAAGATACTTATGGTTATTTTTGTTTGGAGAACAGTCTCATGATAAATTATGCCTCAGCTATACTTTCCAAGTTTGAAGTTTTGTTGTGCAGATGGGCTCTTGCAAAAAAAATCCTGTTAGAAACTTGCTAGTGAACATGGCCAAGAAATCAGCTTTCTCAGACAGAAATCTTGCTGTGCTAATCAGCTTTCTCTAATCTCTTGCTCTGGTTTGAAGAAATTCAGTTTCTTGTTTACATAAAGTGAAGAAATCAGGTCCCTGCAGAAAGTCGACAATAACTTGGTCACTTCAGTGCATGTTGATACACTGACAGATGTGTGGTGACAGGCAAGGTCATTCCCACAATAACAGCGATGTTGACCTCTGGCTCAACACGGCCAGGGTCTCCTCTTAATCCTCTTAAGACATGATCACATTCACTTCCAGCAATCCCTGAGGAGCTGCAGCTTAAACACTACCAAACACTAGATTCTGGACTCTCTAGTCAGGCAACAGGAAGACGGCCTGTTTGAGGGCCTTTCACCTCCTGGGGACAGTCAGAGGGGATTTTTGACCAGTGGAATGTCCCTAGAAAATACAATAAAAGACATGTACAAACATACAGAGAGCAAACATCCCTTTGACAGAGGAGTGAGCTTTCATTCTTTAGAAAGAGATTTTGCACATTGCCTGGGAAAACCTCCAACTTCACTCCTTGTAATCTTAGCTCAATTATGTGCACGGCCTCAGCTATTTGCATTACTTTACAGTGAACTGTGTTGCGGAGTGACTGGGTTCATCTGTCGGGAGCGGTGAAGATTCATTGCGTAAACAGAGCTCAACCTTAGGATGGATGGTTGGATGGTGACGAGAGACAGAGATTGCGGCCAAACTCCCAGAGGGTCACAATGCAAACTAGTCTTTGCTGTTTCATGCTGCAGGGTGAACAAAAGGTGCCCGCTAAAAAGGCCCTTGAACAGTAAAAATAGCCTTAGAAGGGTAACAAGGAATGCAGTCCTTTGCAAGGCCTTTCCTGCCAAACGGTTTATCAGTTGTCCTTTGGGAAAACGCCAACCTCTTTTCTTTCTAATGCGAGCACTTTCCTTCTCCTGGTGCTCACCAGTCCTCTCCATTTCTAACGTGCATGCACACAGGGATAGGCACAATAACAGGAACAAGCTCTGCATTAAATACTACCTTATTAATGTCAGAGAGACTTTTATTTCCATATAATCTGTGCTGTTCTTGCATTGGATTGCACAATTTTGTACTTACACATGAAACATTTGCGACAATGTATAGTTGCAGACTTGACATTTCGAGATTAAGACCTTACAATATGTGGGAAATAAAGGGTAGAGGTTTTGGAGATTAAAAAACTGAAATTAAACAGAAGTTTGTCTAGGTCAACACAAAGTGAATTGTGCAGTGACTAACCACTCTGCTATGCACAAACTTGCCTGAAATGTGGAATTGAGATCTCAAAGTTTATTTTGGATGGAGATGCAGCCCGTTTTACCCTCCAATATTCCAAATTGCTGTGCTTTTCTATATTCCAAATAAAGGGAAAGTGGGATCTGTGTGTGCAACCATATAAGGGATGTTTTTGCCCCTGAATGTATAAAAATGAGACTGTGTATTTTTCTGGCCAATTTCTTACCTTGGACCATGGAAAGAATCAGGGAAGGTGTGGAGGGATGAAGAAATTATGTTTGGCTGATGTTTTGAGGAATGTGTTAACATTTAACTATTACAAAGGGTCAAAAACTAAGACTTACTAAACATGTAATAATTGTCTAAGCACAAATAGTGTCAAAGATACAAAGTACTGTTCTTTAATGTCACGATTTGGAACTTTTTACAGATTATCCTCCTAAAGTTTGTAAATGAAGTCAATGAAAATATGTGTACTGAAAACACATTGTATAAGAATATTTTGAATACTGGCTTTTTCTCTCCAAAAATGGTCATTTTAAAGTCTGCTAGTCTAAATCTTAATTACAGTGTTGGTTTGCTGGGTGCATGCTGCCCTGATGCCACTCACTGCTGATACTACACCAGAACTTTCAGAGAAATCCACAAAACACTTACTGCTGAATTACATGAATATTAATCTCTGGAAATTAAGCCAATAAAACATTCATCTATGATTAACTACCCCCTAAAGAGCCATTATTTAGGCTTATACTGTAAAATGCAGCACAAAGTTGATACACATAAATTGATCAACAGGGATTCCTTTGATGATAATACATGCCAAGTTGAAGAGATTAAAAAAGAAGCAGCCAGATTTCCAGAATCATGTCTTACTTCCTGTTTACAGCAGGACCAAGAGTCGGAGGGAGGGGGGGGTGACAAGAGTGTTTACTTTAGTAAAACAAGTAAAACACGTATCCTGGTCTGCTCCAGCCTCGAGACCAATGTCAGTCACTTTGCACATGAAGAATTAAAGAAGCTACATCTGGAGCAGAGCTTCACGGTCTATTGGAATGTCTGTTGTGGTTGGAAACTCTCTTTTTGGGGAGGAGAAGGATAAATAATCTATTCTGAAGCTCCTGGCAGCAAACATCTGCATGCATCTGATTCTTTGTCTGCACAACAGCAGGCAGCGGGCTTTAGTTCCCCTAGTCTGGTATTTGCCTTTTTAAGTGACTGTCAGGGTGATGCTGTCGCGTGGTTCATTTGAGTTAGCTGAGCACATTGTGTGGCAGCACTATAGACCTACATTAATCCTGTTGCTGCCTCTGTTTAAATATGATTCTCTCTCTGCCTTTAGTACATTCATGCTGCGGTTATGGCAGTGGTATGTTCACTGCTGTTACGCATTTAAATCTGTTCTCCTCTATGTTATTGTCAGCTGTGATTTCAGTGCCAATAACAAGTGCCTTAACCCATAAACATTAGTCTTTTTAGACTTCATGTAAACGCACTAAGTATATCCTACTTTGTGCTAGCTTACTTTTATGTTTGTCTGGATTTATTATGGTCTAACCAGTTCAAGATAGTAGACTTCTGGACTGGACTGGTTAGTTAAATGTTTGTTTAAACATCACTGGTTGTAGGTATTTATTATATGGAATTCAGTTTATTTATTTACTGAAAACTTTAATAAGAGTACATTTAAAGCTGGTAAAGGAATCACAAGGCCGGTAATTTGGGGGAATTTAGTTTATTGTCCAGCCCAACAAAAATGGTCTTGTCAGAGAACCTATTTGAGATCCAATATGAACATCCATGCTGCCTTGTCACCCTGCCAGTACCCTGTCCACTTGGTCTTCAGATTTATCTGTAAACAAGAAAAGGGCACTTTGGCCGGAGGCACACTCTCATACAGCAGGCTTAATGACTTGTGTGTATTAATCACCTGCTGCGCAGCACAGTGACTTCATTAAGATGATCCATTAGAGAAGAGAGACGCTTGCACACTGATGCCCACTGTCATTTAACCAGGACTGCCAGTCACAGGCACAGCGCTGTGTTCAGGTATGGCAGAGATCAAAGAGAGGACATCCACCCCGGAGCTGCTGGCTGATTAATGGGACACTACAGGCTGCCAGGGTCAGTGTTAGGTCCAGGAGGGCTGCGCCATTTCTGAGCAGGAGTGAGGCATCATTTGACAGCCTCAAAAAAAGTGTGACTGGAGCTCCACTGATCTGTGGCAAAAGAATATTACATTTAATCCTGTACGGAAAACTAATATGTTCTGTCACCTGCTGTGACCTTTATACAAAAGTATTCTTTAATCAAAATATCATCAAGATGGTACTGGTATGTCTGAGCGAAAGCTAGAAGTGGAAGGTCCCCCATTTTATTTTAGCATGCTAAAAGGGCGAGTGTGCTCTGCTTTTCTCAAACAAACTTTGCTCAACTTTTATTTAACCAGTAGGCTCTCATGAGATCAAAATATCAAGTTGAGGCCAAAATGGCAGCATACTTATGTTACAGGGAGAAGAGTAATTAAAAGAAATAACCACCATTCCATTCGAGATTTATCACCATAGTCAGTCTAGTTTCCTTCACTCTTTCCAAAATCTGATGCCTTTTCATTTGATTTAAGTCCCACAAATTACACAACTGATTGCTTTGTTGAAGGGTTGTTTGGGGACAGAGTCGAGTCAAACAGCATACAAGCTATTCTCAAGAATCAGAGCTTGTACTGGCCACAAAGCCCCGGGTTGCTTTCTTCAAAATCATGTGTTTATCAAGTAAAAGCCTTGCAATTTTTGGCTTTGAACTTGAAGTCTGTTTGACCCTCATTTTCACTCCAAGCGAGACTATAATACATATCTCAAAATGGGTTTGCTTTACACAGGGGGTGCAATAAAAAAAAGAGCCAAACAAACAACAGGGGTCCGGCAGTGATTGTTGACCCAAAGATAGCAGCATCAGCATTCCTCTGAATGTGTCAGCAGGAGCTGAGGCCTGAGGGCAGGCCGGTCAGACTCTGCAGGGCTGGTCAGAGATCTACGACTGTCTGAAAAAGCTTTAATACATGAGTGGGAAACAGCCCTTTGCACACTTTAAGTTTGCCAAAGTTGTTCTCTGGTCTATATCCTCCACAGTAGGTTTGAACAGAGCAGCAGTTTTCGGCTGGGCTCGTTAAGAGTTCACTCGGTATAAATGGGACTTTACACTCCAACACCGCAGACCTCCACAGAAAACCACATGGCCCCTACTCAGTCCCTCAGTCAGTCCCCTACTCAGTCCCCTGCTCAGAGATGTCAGGCTTGGCAAGAAAGCTGAAACTAGAGCTGACCACCGATACATCAACAGGCTGGTAGCAGGCTATCACCGAGATATCGGTGTCCGCATGCATGTTGGCAGATATGCAAAAAAAAGTTGCAAGGCAGAAAACGGCAGTAAAGTAATACAAGTTTTATTGGCAACATTTGCATGTACAGTGAGGAAAATAAGTATTTGAACACCCTGCTATTTTGCAAGTTCTCCCACTTGGAAATCATGGAGGGGTCTGAAATTGTCATCGTAGTTGCATGTCCACTGTGAGAGACATAATCTAAAAAAAAAAAAATCCAGAAATCACAATGTATGATTTTTTTAACTATTTATTTGTATGATACAGCTGCAAATATGTATTTGAACACCTGTCTATCAGCTAGAATTCTGACCCTCAAAGACCTGTTAGTCTGCCTTTAAAATGTCCACCTCCACTCCATTTATTATCCTAAATTAGATGCACTTATTTGAGATCGTTAGCTGCATAAAGACACCTGTCCACCCCATACAATCAGGAAGAATCCAACTACTAACATGGCCAAGACCAAAGAGCTGTCCAAAGACACTAGAGTCAAAACTGTACACCTCCACAAGGCTGGAAAGGGCTACGGGGAAATTGCCAAGCAGCTTGGTGAAAAAAGGTCCACTGTTGGAGCAATCATTAGAAAATGGAAGAAGCTAAACATGACTGTCAATCTCCCTCGGACTGGGGCTCCATGCAAGATCTCACCTCGTGGGGTCTCAATGATCCTAAGAAAGGTGAGAAATCAGCCCAGGACTACACGGGAGGAGCTGGTCAATGACCTGAAAAGAGCTGGGACCACCGTTTCCAAGGTTACTGTTGGTAATACACTAAGACGTCACGGTTTGAAATCATGCATGGCACGGAAGGTTCCCCTGCTTAAACCAGCACATGTCAAGGCCCGTCTTAAGTTTGCCAATGACCATTTGGATGATCCAGAGGAGTCATGGGAGAAAGTCTTGTGGTCAGATGAGACCAAAATAGAACTTTTTGGTCATAATTCCACTAACCGTGTTTGGAGGAAGAAGAATGATGAGTACCATCCCAAGAACACCATCCCTACTGTGAAGCATGGGGGTGGTAGCATCATGCTTTGGGGGTGTTTTTCTGCACATGGGACAGGGCGACTGCACTGTATTAAGGAGAGGATGACCGGGGCCATGTATTGCGAGATTTTGGGGAACAACCTCCTTCCCTCAGTTAGAGCATTGAAGATGGGTCGAGGCTGGGTCTTCCAACATGACAATGACCCGAAGCACACAGCCAGGATAACCAAGGAGTGGCTCTGTAAGAAGCATATCAAGGTTCTGGCGTGGCCTAGCCAGTCTCCAGACCTAAACCCAATAGAGAATCTTTGGAGGGAGCTCAAACTCCGTGTTTCTCAGCAACAGCCCAGAAACCTGACTGATCTAGAGAAGATCTGTGTGGAGGAGTGGGCCAAACTCCCTCCTGCAGTGTGTGCAAACCTGGTGAAAAACTACAGGAAACGTTTGACCTCTATAATTGCAAACAAAGGCTACTGTACCAAATATTAACATTGATTTTATCAGGTGTTCAAATACTTATTTGCAGCTGTATCATACAAATAAATAGTTAAAAAAAATCATACATTGTGATTTCTGGATTTTTTTTTTTTAGATTATGTCTCTCACAGTGGACATGCACCTACTATGACAATTTCAGACCCCTCCATGATTTCCAAGTGGGAGAACCTGCAAAATAGCAGGGTGTTCAAATACTTATTTTCCTCACTGTATATTTGACTTGTTCTCTTTTCAAAACATCAAGATTTTCTGTGTCAGTAACTGTCAGTCATTCTCCCAATGCCTTCAAACTGCTTGCTGTATGGCTACCAGAGCTCTTCAACATGGATCACAACACAGTGAAGTGTATGACAGGCCAGTGGGAGACCTTAAATAACCCTCTTCCCTGCTTTAAACAGGCTTACTGCAGCCCCACGCTGGGCCTCTGACCCTCAGCAGACCATAATAGTCTTGTGACTGTGACCCCTCGGCATGCACAAACCGACAGGCTTTAAGAGTAAAGTTAGTTTACCAAGCTTTTTTTAATCAACACCACTGGCGCTGTATGAGCTCTACCTAGCTGAATGTTAATCCAATGAATCACCATATCAATCTGAAAAACAAGCTGTATTTTGCCTGTCAACCTCAGGTGCAAAGCAAGCATTATCAATTCAAACCAGCAACCAGCTGTGGATGGGTTCTTAAGTGCTTATTGAAGGCGTTAAAATCAAGAGGCAGGTGAAGTTAAAAGTTGCACGTAAGCGACACAGAGTCCAACAGTAAAATGAAGGGTTACATGACGGGAAGTGTAAAACTGCAAAACATTGCTAATGGATGACATTAACTGATTCTAAATTAATACCATGAAAGTATTCAAGATCATGGAAAATTGTGTAATTACATGGTTTTGCCTTGGAACCCTGATAAATATTTAGCTAGCGGTTAAATTTATGCAAAACAGATTGGTTTTACATAACTGCGGAGAAAATGCCAAATCTGCTTTTCAAATGACTTAGGATGCCATTCCTGCTTCGCAAGATACAAACCACCACTTCCACTGCTGCCAGAATTAGTGGTTTTAAACTTTATAAAGTGGTACATGTACCTAAATGTAGGTTATGAATATGCATCCATAGGACCTAACTGAGACAAAAACGTACAAAATGAAGATCTAAACAAGAGCATTTTACCAGTGTGTGAGTGTAACACATTTGCTTTTGATTCACAAATCCAGAAGAATGCCCGTGTCTGTATTTTATATTCGGTTTCCTCCAGGTATAAACATTGTCAGCCCAGGAAATTGAGAACAGGCTTAACTCTCCTGTCCTGTTGCTGGAGGTCTTCATCTTTTTGTGCATTTGCTCGAGCCCCCATAAACACTGCCGACTTGCTTCTGAATGGAGATGCAGCTTATAGTTACAGCACCATTAGCAAGTCAGCCAGTGTTTGACCGCAGAAAAGACTGTACACAAACTGACCAGCACAAATGGGTCACCAAAAAAGAAAACATATATTTCTTAAAAACTTACAAAAAGGGATATTACTAGTTCAATACTAAATGGAGGATATGTTTAGGAGGAAATCAATAGCTTAAGGTGTTTAAATAAATACGATGGTTAGCGAATACAGCATATAAATTGGAATTTTGATGAATATGGTCGTTACCTGCAGAGTAACATGTTGAACAATGTTCAGCCATCCTGACATGCCCATACTGACAGTCATCCTCGTAATACTTGACATTGAGTAATAACTGCATCATCCCTCAGTGAGGACAAGAGCTTTAAGCTGTCTAGAGAGAGGTAAAATAGTTTCAACATCTGTGTGACCTGACCACAGACCAGGATGGCTGTAACTCAAGCCAGATAGAGATGGCGGGGGCAGGCTGGTGGTGACTGCTGCTAGAGTGTTTATCCCAGCAACCACTCCTGAGTGCTACGTCCCGGTAATGAATCCTGTTCCTGCTAACCCACAGTAATAACGGGGTCCCCCTGCTGTGTGCCGTACGGAGGCTGCGTGGGGAAGTAGTCCTGTGTTTTCTCTAACCCCTAATCTCGTTTTCGCCCCGGTGCTGGCATGTGCACTTCTTCTCCCTTCCTGTCCTGATGTATTTTTGCACAGCGCGGCACAAAAGATAAAATCACCAGTCCTATTAAACTGCCGCACAGCGGTGGTGTTCCAACACTTTTACCATACACATGTTTCTAGCAGCACCTGTGAACCACTGACTTATCCTCTTGTTTCATATCTTACATCCAATCCTCCAAAGGCAGGTAGGATTTAGAAAAAACAAGCAAGCAGCTAAAAATTATACAACGAAGAGAAAGGACAATGAATAGCCAGGAGGCAAAAATGCACAGATACATCCAACATCCTGGTGCTTTTGTGTGTCACACTTCATTACACTCAATTCTCTTTTTGCTCCTCCACAGTCTGGCTATTTAGGGTTTTACCTTAAAAAAAAGCTACCTAATAAAAGCCATAAAATGCCAAAAAGAACAAAAAAATACTATTTTAGTATTTTTTTTACATCCACGCATGTATCTATTTATTTTGAACATTAAAAATATTTGATTTCCCAGCGTGGGATCCAAAAAGTTTATCCAATCTTAACACATAGTTTAACAAAGAAAAAATGATTCAATCAGGACATCATGTACTTTAACTGAGGCGTTCAGTGTCTTCTTAGTACACAGGCACACAGGACCGGTATAACTGGTAAAACCAATTTAAATTGTGTTGGTCCTTAAACATGTCTGGGTACCAGGAGAATCAAAACAAAGCTGACAACAGTGAGCATCAGTCATCACTTAAAATTCTGCATGAGCATCCACAGAGGACTCACTTGAGTATGTATACTTGTACGTCTGACTGTATGCATGTTTCGCTTGTAACAGAGATGCATAGGAAGGAGACCTTGTACCTCAGAGTTAATAAATGCTGATCTCACAGGAATTTTTTCAGCAGACTACAATGTGACCCCTGACCCGGAGCTGTAGTCGGTTCTGCAGCCTCCAATTCTCCACAGTCTTGCTCCTTGGAATGTCTGCTATCTCGTCACGTGTACAGCCGATCCTCACCCTGGCCCACGGCACAATGCCGAATGGGTTGTTTAACATCTGGTGTCCCAGAGCATTCTTCTATTTTACCCACAAAGCCTCTTGAGTGTGTTGGCCCTGGTCTACCTTGCAACCTGGCATGGACTGAACTCGTCCATTTGGCAGAGGAGAAACAAGCCCAGCACTTAGACGGAGAGCTATTGTGTAAGCAGAGCCTCCTCACGATGGACACCCTCACAAAAAGAAAAGATGTCTCGGGCCATTGTGGAGCTCTGACACTTGAGGAGCAGAAATCTGTCCTGCCTCTCTGTTGATTGGGTTTATCTAATGAGAACGAGAGCTGAGTGCCATTCAGTGCTCGCTGCCTTTCTCCTAGGCTATCGTGATTTTTGGCTGCTGACGCAGGGTTTTCTTGGCCGAGGGCTTGTGCTTATTCAGAGCTCCAACAACTCTGGGACTATTCAGGTTTCATAGACCTATCAAAACGAGCCACAGACATGCTGGGCAGGAGTGAAGCCAGGTCGAAAGCATCCAGGAAGCTACAAAAGTGGAAGCAGTAACCACAGTGCAAACGTCTTTCACACATTGTCGAATAGCTCGATAATTATACTGCCCAACATTCTCGAAAATGTAGAAAGTCACTTTTTTTTTTTTAAAAGCAAAATCACCCATCTATCCTATTCACTACAGTACAATACATAATCATGTTCAGGGCTCGACAGGATTTTTAAGAAATTTCAAAGCTGGCAAGAAGGCAAAAGCTTATGATACAAACCTGGAGCGATAATGGCCCTGTGCAATTACACTGCATACTCCAATGTTCAAAACATTATTATTTTTGATCAAGAATGGCTTAACATGGGCCATTTCATGCAAGTCCCCCGGTTTGCTCTATTGCTGTCTCAAACACAAACAGGTTTGTATAAAATAAATTTCTCTATAAACAAGTGACTCGTCTTCACAAATAAGCCAAAACAAAAATGAACAATGTAACACCAATTCCAGTCTGTTAACTCTTAAGAGAGTGAATTACAACTGGCAGTATATTTCCTTCCTGATTTGCTGCTTTTGTATTTCAAAGTGAGTTGCTGTGTCCTCTTCTAGACCTCTCTAAAGATTAATTTTTTTGGATGCACTTTTGTATCTCGTCACTTTTTAGCCAAGATTCTGTATCCCTATTATTTGGGTTTAGCTATATCGGCATTGGTAGTCGTGTGGGTATTCAGCGATGTTTATATCTACGTCACTATTTTAGTTTTTAATTTTCACTTCACAGTTAATTGCTTTACCAATTCTGATTAATAAGACAGCTTCACTCTTGTTTACAAAAGTGGACTATTCTTTATAGGAAGTAAGAAATACCAACAAGGGCCAACAAGGCTAACCAGACTGAAGGAAATGCTTGACAGGGATTCAAATCTGGTGGTCCAGGGAATTTAAATTCAACGTATGTTGGATTTCTCGCTATGTTAGGTATTGTGTCAGGTTCTCAGTTGGAGACTGTTCCAAATTGTCAGGAATTGCACAACATTATTAGGGATTTAATATTCACTACACGATTCCTGACATTGAGGTTTGAACTCACTGAGCTTCTGTCTCGAGTCTCAATGCTGATTATACATGTGTCAACACACATGTAGAGTGTTTAAAGTATGTACCCCATAATCCTTTGCATAACTTATTTTTGAAGGGGGGGTGGGATTTTTTAAAGTTTTCTTTGGTGATTATATCGATATTAATTGTTTGGTTCAGTTAGTATGATGCCACCCAGTCACCTTGCATCTTTGCCTTCTTTACATCAAGGACCACAATGGAAATACGTCCTGGATGTTGTGTTGTACTTGACATTTTTGAAGTTATGTGTGGTATGATGTCCTTTATCACTAAACGGAACTAAAAATATCCTCATACTCCTTGTCCTATCATAAGTATTTCCTACAGCTGCTGTAAGAATGCAGTGCTTTTGATCACCCAAATTATTGCATTATGCACCAGAAGCCACTAATGCCTACATGCCCAACTTAAGAGTGGTGTGTGGCAAAGTAGAGAATATATTTTTCAAAAATAAGCCTTAAAATGCCTACAACATGCCTGTGTGGAATAATAGAGACTCTTCTGCACAGCACAAAAGACAATAACTGAGACAGCCTGTACCTGCTGAGAGACTGATTATGCAGACAGCTGTTGAGAGAACAAGAAGTGGCTTTGCCCTTAGTGTGTGTGTGTGTGTGTGTGTGTGTGTGTGTGTGTGTGTGTGTGTGTGTGTGTGTGTGTGTGTGTGTGTGTGTGTGTGTGTGTGTGTGTGTGTGTGTGTGTGTGTGTGTAGAGCAGTAGCAGCCCCAGGGCACCTGATGGCAGTGCTTAACCATCCTGTTTCCCAACCAGCACCTGAACAACACACCTGGCAATAAAAGGTTTGCAGTTGTGTCACATCTCCTGGCAAACACCGGTGCTGCCATCATGGAGTCTCACAGGACAACGATCCAAACCTGTCCTGGAAAACATCCAAGTGGCTGAATGGTCAGTACTAGGGCTGAAACGATTCCTCAAATAACTCGAATAATTCGATTACAAAAAATCCTTGATGCAAAATGCCTCGAAGCTTCGTTAAATCAATGTTACTAACGTTGTATCGCTGACGGACGGTGTTTCCACTACTGTCGCACACCAGACGCGGCTCAGTCTGCTGCTGGCGACACATGCCAGAGCGTAAATAGTGAGGGGCTAAGAGAAGAGACAGGCTGGAGGAAACCACAGGAAGTGTCCAAAGTTTGGAATCAGTTCAAACGTAATTAAAACTAAAACTCTGTACAGTGTGTCTACTGCAAAATCAAACTAGCTTACCACAATAATAGCACGACGTCAGTGCTTTAGCATCTCAACAGAAAACATTGAGTCTAACTTAATCATCCATTCCACGAAGAGGACCGACAAAAGTCAATCACAGAGTCGTATGGACGATGAAACTACATCAAACACAACAACTACCAAAATCAAAGACAAGAAAATACGTAGTGGTGACCACGATCTGAGCTGACGCGCTGACTATCCCTTCAGAAAAACAGCTGATTGTTGCGCATCTCTCTCTCTCTCTCTCTCTCTCTCTCTCTCTCTCTCTCTCTGATCAATGATCTAATAGCATAAGTGTAACAGCTGCGTGACATTATAATCAAATATATAAATGAAAATAGGTTAAATATAACTAACATTTACATATAGGTCTAGTTTTGGTTGTTTAAAAACGTAAAAAAAAAAATTAAAAAATCGATTGATTAATCGATCGATTAAGTGTTTGATTAATCGATTACAAAAAGAATCGATAGCTGCAGCCCTAGTCAGTACGCATGTGCAGGTCCACGTATGTCATATTATTATTATTATTATTATTATTATTTTTTCATTGCCCTTTTATATTATAAGAGTATTGTCCCCTCCCACTTGGTATAATCCTTCACCTTTGCAATCTTCTCACAGCTCACACCACTACAACTTTTGGTGGCATTGCCAAACATGCTCAAACCAGAATAAACCTTGGTAACTGAACTTATTAGGCAGTTTAATGGACAATAAAAATCAGCTGCTCCAGGGATTAGTGGCTGTAACTTTGTTCTGTTTGTTCTTATGTCCATTAAACTGATAATTACCAAGCTTGTTTGTGTTATTGTTATGTCCAAGCTTGGTATTAAAGCAAATTTTAGATACAGGAAACGTCTGGCACCAATTTAAACAAATTTGCCGGTAATTCCTATAGGAGGTACATACTTGAGCCAGAAGGGAATGTTGTCTCTTTCAAAACAGAGGCCAAATTTAGCATTCAATCAAATACCAGACAAAAACACTGCGGTCCTCTCAAGATGCCAGAGCGCTTTGGTATTGTAGTTTGTTCAGAGCCTTGATCCAGTCATTAGCGTAGAATGGCTTGCAAGGCAAAGATTTCCTCCTGAGATGGTTTCCTTTTTTTGTCATTTTAAAAAGGGTCTGGCCTTTTGGAAAGGAATTTCTGAGCCTAAATCACCGCCTAATTAAAGATACAGTGTCTTGCAGAAACAAAACAAATATCTCTGGCAAGCAGCACGCCCTGCAGCTTCGGAGCCGGTCACAATTCAATTATTTTAGACGATGCGTCTCGTTAGGCTAGGACTGTCTCTTAAAAATCAAATTTAGCAATGGGATTAGGCTGCGTTATGGGAAAAAAAATGTATTCTTTGTCTTGTTAGGTCTTTTGTATTTTCCATGACATGTTTCCTTCTTTTAAAAAAAACGAAATACAAAAGGTAAAGTCTTCCCTTGTTGTCAAGGAATGGACATTTTCATAGCTGTAATCATTTTAACTTTAAGAATGCTGCACGCATACGGTGCTGTTCGTAGACATAAAGAGACACACTGACACAAATGGTCTGAATTTACAATTTCCTTATAACTGAGATCTTTAGAAAACCAACTCCCTTCCACTTTACGACAACTGAATCCTTCATAATTTATATTGTACCCTCTGTTATTGGTTTATAGACCTTTTATTGTGGGAAGAAAATCAATCACAGGATATGACATTCCCTTGGATTACTAGAGGAATTTGCCACTATAATTGTACAGTAAGAGTGAATACAACCACACAGGGCTGGACTGGGGTAAAAAAAAAAAAAAAAAAAAAAAAAAAAAAAAATCAGCCCTGGACTTTTGAGACCTAGACCAGCCCACCACAATCGGACGGACACCAACCGTCCTTGCAGTCCCCTTCAACACATGAACATACGAACAGGGTTCAAAATTAGCACCATCTACTAGCCAAATGCTGGTAAAATATGTAAGTGGCTGGTAGATTTGCTTAACTCACCAGCCCCCCAAAAAAGTAAAATTTTAACATTCACTAACCATTTAGCTGGTGAACAAAAAGTTAATGTTGAACCCTGCATACCAGCCCCTAATACTCTCACTTAGCTGAGTGGTAGGCTAAGTAAGAGAGTATGATAATGTATTCACTGAGTCAAAAAGGCTACCTGGCTCTTGATGGCAAGATGGCTAAAGGTTAAGGGTGGAGCATGGCTGTCATCAAGATGTCTTGTATAACGTTAGTTAACAAGTGATAAGTCATTAAGTTAGGCTAAAGCTGCACACAGTATGTGCACAGTATGTAGCTATAGTACTTGGTTTGCAAGTGCCTTAGCTTGCTAATACACAACTAACAGCTAACTTGTCCTCTCTGGTAGAAAAGGGTGCTAAAATCGTTTGAAATTTCGTGTTTTTAGCTAGCTACCGGCACTTTGTGGAGTCATTTTCGCCGCCGGTGTGGGTGGAAGTGGGCCATAGTAGGATGGGATTGGCCAGTGTTCAGATGAGAGACAAACCAGTGGACCAATCATGTGATCTCTCCCTTACCTGCGGGCCGGTCAGTCAAAGACCAAGGATATGAATGACCAGTATTCACATGAAAGACACACAAGTGGGCCAATCATGTGACCTCTCTTCTCTCTATGGGCCGATTTCCCGGGGGTACCGGGAAATCTCATGGTACCCCCGATGGCCAATCCATGCCTGCAACCACATCTAACAACATTAAGTTCTCCTTCCATGTTTTCATTTTTGCTTCAAGTTCCAAAAAAATGTTTGCACACACAAATCTATCGCCATGCATTTTTAATTACACAGGAGATCCACATGCACAGATGGTTTGCCTATGTCTAACTCTGGTCAAAATAGTATTCTAATTTATTGAGTCTTGACAAACAGAAAAAAGGGGGATGGGTCAATAGTGGCTTTGGCGTGTTGCTACTGGCACAGGTGACAAGATGAAATATCAACCAGGAAGTCACAAGGCTTTATCTTCTGTCACAACAATATCGAGGTTGACAACAGAATTATACAGATCACGTTACAGAGTATTCTGCATACACACGCTGACATTCAGGTTAGTGTTGAGCCAGTGATTTTGTTGGACAAACCTACCTACATTGTTTTGCTGGAGCCTTCTGCATTGGGACTGCTACTGTGCCAACACAGGGATCTCATTTAATTGAATGAATGCACTGCATTTTTATTTTGTCGCTTCAGTGTAGGACTGAATTTCAATTCGAAATTGCACTTCAAATCGTGAAGGCTGCAATTAATCAAATGTGCAATATTTAGTTGAATGTTTGGTGTAACATTTGGTATAACATTTTTTATTCCCCTTTTTATTATCATATTTGCTGTTTTTTATAAGATAAATGCTGGAATAATGTTACATGTCACTTGGAAAGCTGGTGATTTCACGCTGAAAATTCATATCTATGTTCCTCGCATAAAGATAGAGCAGTTTTGATGGTGTCTCATGTTATAATGTTCCATGACATGTTTAATCTGTTACACAGTCAATATTGAACTTTAGCTAAACTTTAAAAATAACAATCGCAAATTGAATCGTAATCGCAATATCTGGCAGAAAAATGGTAATTAGATTTTTTTCCTTAAATTGTTTAGCCCTACTTCAGTGCTAATCCTTGTCTGAATATAGTCTAAGGCCAGGAGTATTGGTATATTGAGCAAAACTAGATACATATTGAACCAAAATACATTACATACTCTCTACTGCACACTTATTTTACCATATATGTTATATTGTGTGGAAGTTTGGGAAAATATCTACAAAAGCAACTTACAAAACATTTGCACATTGCAAAAAAATAATAATAATAATAATCAGGATAATAAATCACACCAGGTATTATGAGCACATTAATCATCTGTTTTTTAATTCACATTTGCTGAAATGTGTGGACATTGTTACATTTAAAACTGCACAATTTATGTTTAAAGTTAAAGAAAATAATTTACCATGTAACTCACGCGCAATGTTTAATGAAAGAGACGGGGGATATCATCTAAGAGGACATTGTATGTTCAAACATCCTCTTGTGTGAACTGCTGTTAAAAGAATGTGTGTTTTAGTTTGTGGGGTGACCTTATGGAATGGACTGAACAATGACATCAAACAGAGCCATAACAGCATTCAGTTGAAAAACAGATTAAAGAAATCATTACTTGACCAATACAGAAAAGAATAGACCGAAACACAGTAATGGAATTGTAATGTAAAGGTATTGTTGTAAGTTATTGTAAGACCTGAAAAAGTGTATGCTGTAATTGCATATCTATTTGCTTTGTAATAATATGATATTGTCAAATAGGGGCAGGACCAAATAAGCTATTTGCTTCCGCCTGCTCCTTCTCGAACTAATCCTTTTATATTTTTTTGTTTTTTGTTAAATTCTGATTGCTTGTGTTTTATTTTGTGGTTTTAATTTTTTTGGTTTTGTTTTCTTTTGCAACATTGCTGATTGTTTGAGATAAATAATAAAATGAAATTAAATGAAGTTGATCTAGCAAGTGTATCTCTGGTAGGATGTGTGCCTTTAGTATATTGCCTTACCCATGTGCCATAAACCCACATGCAAAAACAAAATCAAACCCAAATTTTGCCTGATATTAAATTGCATGAAAAAAAATGTGGCATGAAAGATGATGCCACATTTTAAATGCCTCTTAATGCCAGGTCTTTAGCTCCCATTTGTGCCTCATACTGCATGACAACCTGCGTGGCTGAACCCATATGTGGAATTCACAGTTAAACCCTTTATAGCCCAAAGGAGTAGCTCTCTTTCAAACAAACAGCGGACTGAGTACCATCTACCCACTGCACAGCGCAGCAAGAGAGGGACCTCTGGGACTATTTTAGCTATGATTGACATGGCTTAGAAAGAAAAGCAATGAGAAAACACAGGGAATACTTCTATTTAAAGCCCACGTCTGCCAGCCTGTTCTCCATGCAATACCATTCCCCTTTTCATTTCTCTTCATGATGTCTCCTGTTGAGAGGACCATTTCAGATGAAAGAGAGGGAAACTGAATGATGGATACACCAAAAATGAATTTACAATCAAAATAAACGGCGGTGACACCCTCAAAGTTCTTTCTCATGAATGGCATGAGATGGTGAAATAAGAGGTTAAATTGGGATGCTTCTTTCAGTGTCTATGTTTGACAGCTGTACACGTTGTGAGTTCAGAAGCCAGGCAATAGCGTCACCTCAACAACACATTCCCAGACCATTTGGTACCATTTAAGACCAAAAGTCTTTGTCATCCAAGACAATTACAGAGTGTTCACAAGGATTGATTGATTTATCTTGGTTGTAAAAGTTATGTCAACTTGAGCTAGAGGCAGGTGGCATGTGGATAAAGTCGACTCGAACCATTAAAAAAAAATGGACCAATAGCTTGACCTAGCTCAACAGATGTGATGCAATGAAATGAGATGTTAATAATCTGTACGTGTCTGCACCTGTATTCACAGTTTAAAGGGGCCATTTTTCAAAACTTCATAACAAGTGCATTTTGCTGGAGATACTTCCGTACTTTTACTTGATTTCATGCCGTACTCTGGATACTTCTTTTCCCATTGCTTCCCTTGTACTTTGTCTTTATAATTGTTCTGAGCTTTTATAAAAACGCTGTTACAAACAGTTATGCCTCTGCATGACTCAGAAACTAGCTTTCTCCTACAACACTAGCTTAACTAGGTTTTTTTTCTTAAGCCCTTACCTGATTAAGAAAACCAGGTTTCTTGTTTACATGAAAAAGATATGTGCAGAAAGCCGAAAACAACCACATATAGTTCATTACTAAGTGGAGCAGTAGAATATGATTTGAAAGCTCACTAACCAGCACTCAGAGCCACAGGACTTTGGCAGGATTCCTGTGAGTTGAGCATAACCATTTCCACGACAAAAGCAACAAAAAAGACATGAGAATTAACACCGAAGAAGAAGGGCAGAAGATTTTTTTTTAAATATGAAAATGAATAACAGCGACAGTAGTGATGGTGCATGTGAGTGTGAGTCTCTACTTCTGGAGGAAAGGATAATCAGTCAGCAGTGAGCCAGGTTCCAATATCAGAAGAATTTCAATGAACTGCGAGTTGATCCCCAGAGCCACGGCAGTGGGACACTCATCAAGTTTCTGTGGGTTTGCTTTGGCAGGTTACACCACATTCTCTCCAGAGTCGGCTCTTCTCGCCAGAAGAGATGAGTAGCAGACACTTAGGAAAATAACCCCCCTGTGCAGCTGCCGAACATGAAAATTGTATCTGGTGGAACAATTTAACTTGTGTGGCCACTGAACACTCGGGCCAAACCGGACTTGCTCTCCTATTTCAGATGTTCGTGTGAGTAGACTAAAAATATTAAGTACGTCCTCCAGGCCAAGAGATCTAAACCTAGAAGATACTGTAGTGTTGACTTTGAGAGTATTTTGTTGTGGGAGATTAATATGACAAGACAGGCTGTCGGTCCCTAAACAGAACCAGTGTTCAATAAGTGAAGAGATATTATCTAAGGCCTCAGAAACAACAGACTTAGAAACCAGTCTCATTTCACTGGCAGGTACAGTCTTATCTTACTTCAACAGACACATATCAAAACACGAGACAACATAGATACTGCAGAGACGAAAGTGAGTTACTTAACTTGTGCACTGTTGGGCTTGCTGTGCATGCCATACCCCTAGGCTGAGGACAAACAAAGGATGTTTTGCCAAGACTGGCATTTACAGAAAACAGATATAACACAAAATAAACATGTTCGCTCATCTTCTGTGTTCTGATGCTCGGTTTGTTGTTTAGGGATGATAAAGAAGCCCTGTGGCGGCGCATATGGTGTGAACTCCATTTAAATCTGTTAAATCCCAAACTACATATATTTTCCTGGTATATATTGTTTTTTGCAGTTTTCAGGATAGGTTTTCATAACTGTATTACATCATGTTTTGTCTGCTATTATCTGCTTCATTCTCTCTTAATATCTCTTGTCTCTTCTCCCACTATGGGCCTGTCATGTACAGTATATGTGTAGGACATAGCCCCTTTCACACATGCACTGCAAACCTGTACGCGAGAAACGAAACTGTCCAAATCAGTTGGACTGGACATTAAAATGGTATTTACCCTGCCAGCTCCTTAGTACAAAGTCTGTGTAACGTCCTATTGAGCCCATGTTTGAATAGAGCCGCTCATTGTCCGAAGAATTCACAGCGAACTAGTGGGCGTCTTGATGACGTTTCTATCAGCTCGCGCAAAACCAGAAGTAAACAAACATCCGAGGGTGAAGAAGTAGGGTGATGTACTCGAAGACGCCAATGAAAATGTTTAACTGGAGAGATGATGAGATTCGCGAAATTCTGTCGGTAAGGGCTAGCGCCAAAATTGTCAGACAAATGCAAGGAACAGCAAGAGACTTGGTTGTTTATGACCAAATTTTAAACCAGCTACGTAATTATACGCGGTGTAATTCATCCAATGTCCTGTCTGCTGCATGCTCTACCCAGGCGCCACCCCTCAGCTAAACTAAACAGTATTTTCAGTGAGAATCTGTCTAACACGAACAATCTAACGCTAACCCTGATATATAAGAAACGGTTTAAAGCAATGTACAAAACATCAAACTGGTCATTTCCTGTATCAAATTATGTAATCTTTCCAGAAAAAAACTTTTTCACACAGATTCATTTTTTATGGTTATGCAAGCTCTTGGCTACATTTCTGTTTTCAGTTTTTATTATTTATGTTAACCTAAAGACTGAAATAAAGATTTAGAAAAACAATTACTGCTTAGTGTGAAGGAATTCACATATTTTATGGTTTTGCACAAACAGGAAACCCATTCAATGGTGACTTTGGAAAGTTACTGCCAATTAAACATTAAAGGGAGTAAGGCTAAATGTTGTTCATAAGATTTTGTGCTTTCATTTTTAATTAGTTTTTAGTTTTTGTGCTCTGATGTTCCTGGAGTGGTCTCACCACAGCCCACAATTTGTTTTAATGTTGTCCAGCAGAAGCTTCACCTATTACAAAAACATTGTGACTTTAGTATGCACACTGACATCTTTGAGTAAATTTAAATGTGTCGACTCAAAACCTCAGCTCAGAATTCCTATGACGTCTGGAATTGGGAGACAGCAAAAGCTTCCTGCCCAAAATACACACCATTACTGGAAGCTCTTCAACGATGAGTGGGGGGGGATTTGATAAAGGCTGAAGAAGCTGGAATGGGGAAACAGAGTGTGTGTGTGTGTGTGTGTGTGTGTGTGTGTGTGTGTGTGTGTGTGTGTGTCTGTAGCCTTTGATTATGTTATGTAATTTCCACTTGAAGTAACAATGGTTTGCCTCTTACTGCTGCATGATTGTGGCCCTCTCTGTCTCTCTCCTCTCTCTCCCTCTCTCTCTCTCCACCCGGCATTAATGGGGTCAAAACGGGCCCTTATCTTTTTGGGGCAGGGGTCTGTTTTTCCATGAAGGCAGACTTTGCACAAGCCCTCCTTCCTCATCCCTCAAGGGCAAGAACACACTGAGGAAACTTTAAGCTGCCATCTGCTCTCCTCAAGGCAAACTTTCACAAGCCATCACCAACCATAAAACAGTGGTTGGATGGATTTCCCCGCAGACTGAATCAAATTTGGACTGTAGAAACCGAAACAACCCGAAAGTCTTGGTTTAAGTCGATTACATATCCCGACACGCTTGGTATAAGAACAAGCAAATGAAGCAGTAAATGTGTAAAAAAAAATAACTTGCAACCATTACACAAATTACAGTAATTTCAAATGACTTCCTTTCTAATAACGACTGCAACTAAACACAAGTTCCGAAGAAAGTGATCTGATAATGTGTGTTCACATCCAGCAAAGCACGTAATCAAAGTAAACACTGACAGGACTTTTCCAGAATCACAGTGACGTCACTTATTGTGCTCTACGTCTAGAAATACTTGGTCTTTATGTTGGTGTGATTTTAGTAATTAATGTTCAATTACTGCTGGCTTCATAGAGGCTTTGTTGTCACAGATCTTTTAAACGTCAAACATTTAGCCAGCGATTAGATTTAGTTACAGAACCCGTTATGACTAATTTAAAATTGACCACAATGTACTTTGAGATTATAATAGAGTAAAGGTAGAAGCTATTATTAGAATATTCATGCAAAGCCAATTACTGGTGTCACATAAAACCATTGCATCACGTTTCTCTTTGTATCATATGCCTATTGTCCTTTTAACTGTTTTACTGCAGGACCTACTGCAGGTCAGCCAAACAAAGCAGAAAGATCCCATTTGGATTTGTGCTGCCCAACGTTTTTACAATTCTTTGTCTGCTAAAGTTGTCTTTGGAGCCTTCCTTGGGTGCATTTGTGGCATTGAATAGATAAAGAACGGTTCGTGGGTTACAGAGGGTTTTGGTTCACCAACATGCTATTGTGTTTCTTGTACTTTATGTGTTTGCATTCCACATTACAGAAATATACTCTGTTAATGGCTTTGTGTATTTACAGATGCTGTAAAACAACAGATTAAATTGGTCCTGTAACAGACCATAAAGTTGAGCTCTGCAGTACAGCTGTACTCATATATGAGTGTTATAGAACGGCTTTTAAATACCTGTTCGCCCTCCACTGTCCACCTCAGGGAGTGGCCCCACTGCTGTAAACTGTCTTTTCTATGGGTTACTTTGGTGTCAAGTTAACTCCTAAATAGCAAAGCAAAATGACTATTTTTGTATGTTAGAATATTGCAATCAATTTGGACAAGTTTAAATTATTCATCTTGACATTGTTGGACGGCCACTATGCTTTAAAAAGGCATGTAAGACACAAAATGCTTTAAGTTTTAATTTGTGTAGTCTTCTGTGCATTGTACTGAAGAGAAGACGAGCCTGTAGCCATGCAAGTGGTTTTGGTTTTACTTGCTCTGAATTTACAGTATCTGCTGCTGACACTGTATGTTATACCTGTATTAATCTTAGTTTCATAATGTATCTGTTCCTGTATCCTGCCTGTTTTGATATTTTGTGCTTAATGGATTTATTTTAAAGCACAGAAAATGCTATATAAATAAACACTGAGTTACTTCAGTCGCCATAGACATACAATGGATGTGTTGAATTGTTTTTGCTGCTCTAAGCATTGATACTTGACGTTTACAAATCCAAAATTGCCATGCATGTCCAGACACAATGCCCCAGTTACTCTGACTGTAAACAGTCTTTATTGGAGCAACTTTCTAGAGAAGGTAAAATAATAGTGAAACACTGCCACGCTACCAGGCAGTGGTTGGACATCTGCCTCTCAATATTTTCGGTATTGGTGATTGTTGTGTGCTCTAGCAAAACCAACCACTTAACTCAAATTAACCTGAAATCAAAAGTACTTCAAAATAAGTAGGCTACTTTGATTTGGAGCTTAAAATGAAGGTGCTGGTTAAATCCAGTGATAGGCAACTTGCAAGCGATAATGAGATGCAGGCAGCATAGAGTTTAGATTCTCTGCCCCACGGACTGGGTCGGGCCGATATTTCCCGCCACTATCCTCGGGCCGGGGCGGGCCCTTGATCAAGCGCTTGTGTTTTGTTTTGTTTTTATCATTAGGCTACTTTATTAGCTTAATTGGGTGGGGAGAAATCTGAATTGTAGTTGAGAACGTCAGTTATAATGGCCCACGTATTAAAGCAATTGTCAGGTTTAAATCAGGCTCGGGCTCATAATTACAGTTAATGTGTCGGGCCGGGCCGGGCTCAGACACAACATGCACAGGCTCGGGTAGAGTGGGGCTTGGTTTTTTTGGGCCTGATCTAAGCTTAAAGGCAGCATAAGTCCTCTGTGTGCTTTAAAACACAGTTAGTTAATTAATTATTCAATACTTTTGTGGCATTTGCCTCAAGTGACAGCAGGTCTGCGTTTAAGACACAAAAAACAGTATTACGCCATTTAGATGTGTACAATTCACTTGCTCCCATGCATGCGAACACACCTACTCATCCTGTCAGGGCATGCTGCACTGCATCAGACCAACACCCCTCTTGAAATGCTGATTCAGATGATGAAACATTGTGACATAAATGAAGAACACAACATACTGTAACTATTCTGGATTATTCTTATCATTACAATTTTGCATTAAAATAGTTGAAATAGTCAAGATACAGATTGGCTATATGCTGTTACACTCAAAAGAAATTGTAATCACCTCAATGCATCAATCAAGACCAACTCAAATGTGAATCCTCAGTTACCGGACACTGTCCCGGCTGTAAGCGAATACATCTTGGTAACAATCTGTTGAAAGGAGGACAGGGAACTGGACCCGGTGCAGCATCTGATACACAGAGCTTTGATCATCATGTGAGTGGCTCAGAGGCTGTCAGTTTGCTTTGACATGTGGAACAATCCGGGGTGTTTTGTGTTTTGACTGGTGTTTTCTCCAACCCTGACATCTCTTTATCCAGTCGACACACTGACTGTCTTGTTTCAGAGGGATAGGGTTGTCTGGTAGATATGAACCATGAAATGGGCAAACCAGGAGAAAGAAAAAGAAAAGAAGAACTGGTACTTTGATGACAACAGTAATTGGTTCTTTGACCAATTGTTTGACCATGAGTCGGTAAATGGTTGGCTGGCATAATATGAAGGCACCCCACCTCACCTGAGATAAAGAGCACCTCTACCAACGTCAGAAGAAATTATTACACTTTAAATATAATAGGGTTATTAAGCTTTAGGGAAAACGAGCAGCGGCGCTACAACACACTGCAAGGGCCCGGTATTTAATGAGTAAGGCGATTGTTTATACCGCCATTTAACTACATTGATAATGAGATGAAATACATCAGGATTCAGCTCAGCAGGCGACTGATTGTTCAAACACATCGTACATTCGCTTCAGTAACTAACCAGAGGGCCATGTCACACTTTCAGAAAAACAAAAAACATTTGAGTTTTTGCAAGTTGGGAAAAGTAGAGAAAAACAGCCCAATCACTCACAATCAGGTCCTGATAATTGAGAAAATAACTCACGGGTTCTGAATTTCAATCCAATTATACTTGTGTTTTATCACACAATGCTGATGTTAACAAACAGCATCAAAAATCTTGAATAAATTCTTAGATTTAGTTGTCGCCTATTATTAGCGAGTGCATTAATCTCAATGTCATTGTCACCAGTCAATCAATCTGAGTGACAGCAGTTCCAAAATCTAGTGCTTAGAATTTTAGCAGCAGGGCAGCACTTCAGGTAGCAGATGGAAAACAAATTGTGCCTTTAATGTGTAATTTTACTGAACTCTCTATGTGCAGCAAAAATCTTGGAAAATTAGAAAAGTTAGGTAAATACATTCACATTTATCATAATAGTTATTTTTCAAGTGAAATATGCAAAATTCCACAGTGGTTGACTCGCTTGTTCATGAACAAAATGTGCAAAACAACACAAACGTAATTAACCTTTTTACAAAAAAAGCAATAAGTCAATTTGATGGCCTTGCCTTCAGCAAGACATTCAGATATGTGAGTGCCTCAAAGCTCTACTGTCTGCTTCCTGCTGTCTATCATTCATTACCAAATGGAAAATAATCTGAAAAATACACTGGAGGAAAATAACAAAACTTTAATGAAAAATGTGCTGTGCTTCGGGCCAAACCATGTGTAGTCCAATATTTACTTTTGTAAGAATGCAACTGCTTACAACATTAAATCAAATCACCAGAGCTGCAATATAGTTTTACTACAAGAAAGTAGAGCACAGCATGTTCTAGGAAACATTACGGCTTATGCATCAGCTCAGAATAAATCAATCTCTCTGCTATGCAAGGCACGCAGCTCCTGTGCAGTTGTTGGCTTAACTGTTGAGTTCATTGTGTCATTAAATACTTTTATGTCAACACAAAGAACTTACGAAACACTTTTTTCACTGTTTACATACCTGCAGGAGGAAAACGACACGTTGTGACTAATGCTGAATGGTGATATCTGAAGATGTTTTACAAAATTTGGGACAGGTGAGGAGTTATGGAGGCGGAGAGAGAGTAATGAGAAGACACTGAATACGAGCTTTTGTTCTCTGTGGAACAGTTCGGCCTGGTTTACTGATTGTGTCACAACATTCCCGTCATAGCGAGAGAAGAAGGCAGGATTGGGAAGATAGGGCGGGTTCAGCTCTTCCTGGAAGACCAAGACAAACATGTCCCACTGCTATAGTAGCTTTCTAGTTTCATGTCGCTGTGTCTTGTATGGAGAGAGAGAGAGAGAAAATGGTTGAAACCTTGCTAGTTTTTTTTGTCTTGGTTTCAAAATGCAGACAATAGGCAATGTGGCTGGCAAGGGCAGGGCAGCACAGTTGCGTGATTAGTGCATTCCTCACCACTCCACCCCACCCGGTGCACTAGCAGACACAGTCAGTGGACGAGCTCACAGCAACAATAACATTTCCCTTCTCCATTCCCTTATAGCTATCTCTGAAGGGCTGATTCAACGCATCGCTGCATCCCCGTATTTACATACAAATAAGAAAGAGGATGTGGATAGTTATTGCTGCCTGCCCACCTGCCCCCCTCCTCTGCGTGCCTGCACGTCTCTGGTTATTTGCCAGATTTCCTCCTTTAAAAACCAAAAAAAAAGAAGCTGTGGGGATTTCAGATTAGGAAAGCCACTCTGTTCCCTGAGGGCTATTAGAGTTCTGGATAAGCCCTTAACCTGGATAAGGCAACACAAAGAAGATACAAATGACAAATATGACAGCAGGGGGACAATATACTTTTAAATAAAGGTTTGTGCATGCCAACTTCCTCCTGTGAGAAGAATAAATCAGGGCTCATCTACACTGCCCCTGAGGCAAAAAAGCCTGCATCTCTGTTGTGTCCGTTGCTCTACCGTAGCAGGTAGATTCACAGCATGCTCATCCCGCTGCTCACTTTTCTTAAGTCTAGCCCGATGAGAGGATCACCACAGAAATTTGCAATAAACTCTGTGGGGCTTTCAGAAGCAGACTGAGGATTTAAGCAGAGAGGAAGAGCGTCAGAGTGAACTCCCACCCATGAGCAAAGCTCGGTTTGTTATTCATGAGAATGCTGGCTCTCCGCGTGAGACTCTGGGAAAATTATACTGTGGGTCTGGACAAATTAACTGCTTTTCTCCAGCGGTGGACAGAAATGGCTGCCGTCAATTCACAGACTTCAACGACCCTGCGCCCTGCTGTGGCTTATCTTGCTCAGCAGAGAGAGGAGGAGGGAGAGACACAGACAAAATAGGGAAAGCAAGAGATTGAGTGGTGGAATTAGTTCAATTAGATATTCTTGGAAGAAGCCCAACCACTCATCAGGGCTTTGGGGGGGAACAAAGAGTGGAAAGAAAAAGAATGTGCATTCAGGCATGTCCTCAGGCCAAACCCAAGCTCTTTGAGCCTAAACTTGATTGCAAAAACAGATTTTAAAGAAATATATTTCCCTTTATCTATACTGAACCGTTATTATGTTATAAAGTTACTGTGTTATTATGCATTGCTACCCTGCACAGAACGTTCACACTCTGGTCTAAAAAGTGAAAGCCAATGCCAACTTAGAGACACTAAGATATTCACACACCTGTAACATATCTATATAACCACAGACAGCTGATTGCACCCTCTTAATTTTTCAAGACTAAAGCACTTTATCTGCTTTTTGAAGCATCACTTGGAAAGATGGCAGTTCTAAGCTTGAAGTGAGAGAGAGCGGCAGAGCTTTGCATGCAAATGAGGAAGCTGGTTGGAAAACACGGCCAGATTAATTGACAGCACCTCTCTCTCGAACAGCTCACAGCATGTCCTGAAGCAACACTTAGACATGTCACAACATCCTGATGCCTGCTGGAAATAATAATCCAGACTTTAAAACAACACAGCAGCTAGTGACTCGCAAATTTGTCTCGTCCACAAAATCCATCCTTCTGACGAAAGAGTGGCAGTATATCAACGTAGCTCCGGTACAAGGATTCGGTTGAATAACAGCACATGCACTGTAACATTATGTAACTGATCTTAATGGCCAATCGATCCCCATTAGAAATCATTCTCCACTGAGGCAGTCATGGATTTTCATGGCGTGGTTAGGAGGACGACAGCATCATAGATACACAACCGCTGCGAAGCATCCCTCACCGTTTCATCCTCCACCCTCCTACCCAGAAAGAAATGCTGAATGCCCACCTAAACGGAGGGAGGAGAAGCATCAAAGTAGAGGGTGAACACTTTCTCAACAAGGACAGGCCTCCCATTAACTCTGAGTGAGTGGGAGGAGGGTGGACTTGCGATAAAGATGGCTATGAGTGCCACCTATTGTGTGTATTTCAGACAAGCTTGTTACTCAGCAGCGTTACTGAATCACCAAGATGTATCCTTTTAATCCTCCAAGAGATGGGGTGAGAACAGAAAGTCTGGAACACACAAGGATAAGCATGACAGTCAGCATATGATTGGCTGCCTCTTTAGGCTGTATCGCCACAATAGTTATGCTAACGTTCATGAATGTGCCACCTGTCCCAGAGGAGTTCGGCTAACTGTGTGTCAATCACTGCTCATACACACGCATTCATTCTCCGTTGTGGGGGGAGGGGCTTAGGAGACCGTTTTGGGCTTTAGCAAAAAGAGGGGAGGGACTGAGAAGTTGTTGATGTTCAAATTGTTTGGCTAAGTCCTGGATCGTCACAGTCCTACCTACAGCGCCATTAATAAGAACCACTTTATGTTCCCAAGTTGTGAAAAATCTCTCTGAGCCTTCAATTCTGCAATAACAAATGTTAAGTCATTAACAATAAGGGTTGCAAGCTTCTCACTTTTTACTAAGCCACAGCAAATTCATATTTAATAATAAATATTTTTACAACAACTCCTTAAAAAAGGTACAAAAATTGTTGATGAATGGATTTTTGTCCAGATGTTTGCAAGCACCTTTCCAGAAGGTCAACCGGTCTATTGGAGCGGTCTATCTGATCAACTAGAGAGCTAAAAAGAAAAATAAAGTGTAATGTTGAAGTAGGATAAACACCAGCCACAGAGATTTTTCATTGTTGCAACCCAACAATTGTTTGTAGTGATGACTTATAACTGCTCTGTGAAGGGTGAATCATTTCTAAAGCATGCCTCATTAGAAAAAATGACCCGTTTATTTATATGAAAATGGATGCTGTCTGTGTGTTTGCACATGTAATGTAGGTTGGGGGTGCATTGTGGAGTGCACCTTGCCTGCTTGCCGAGTAACACAATACTCCGATATACAGTATCGGAAACCGTTGAAGCATGTTTTGCATTCCAGCAGAAGAGAGGCTGGACTATTGGGTACAGAGGCCATTGTGTTTGTCCGCCGGCAGACACCAAACCAGACCATGAGTCATGCTAAGTACAGTCTGAACTCCCCCACCAGCAGCTAACAGCATGGGCTGGAAAGGTTACAGCCCATTCATCACACAGACTTTGAATCAGCTCTAAATTCAAGCCCGGTTCTACCTTAACAGTACTTGGCCGACCATGACGGATGACACAAGTACATGAGCTTGAAAAAACGGTTTACAGTAGAAAAGCATGCAGTATGTAAATAGTGTTTCCTACCAAGACAAGTGCAACTGTGCGAAAAGGAGCACCGCAAATAAGAAATTCAATTCCACTTGTCACTCTGGGTATATCACATGGTTGCTCTCCTGTAAGCTGTAGAAATTGATTCATCGACTGTTTAAAGGTTGGTTATTCCTTACAGTGTAACTACCTTCTGTCCTGGTGGAGGCACAATGAATGAAGTTATCTACATAAAAGTTACCAGCAAAAAGGTATTATTAAACAATCTACTTGGACAATGAACAATCAAACAATGAAAGCCTCAAATGGAAGTGACAGGCAGCTGGAAAATGTTGACCTTCAACAGCCAGGAATGCACACAGCACTCCCATGATGAATTATGATGCTTTGTAATAAAGGGACAAGAAGCAAAAGATGTAGGCTAATGTTTGTACGGCCAGTGAAGTATTTGTTCGCTGCGGTTTAGGAGACTGTGTCAGATTCAGAACCCAAAAATCAAGACTCAATCTCCACAAACAAACTTCCTTGTAACTCCAGAGGTCAGGGCATTTCCTAAACCTTTTCTTCTTAGGCAGCCTTTAGCCCCTGGCGATATCGCTCTGACCAAACCAACCTATTTTAAGGTTGCCAAAACAGAACCATTTCTAATCTAATACCTCAAACTAACCAATTGAGTTACGGAGCTTGTTTGTAGCAAGCCATAGCATCATATGAGCAGCACTTATGTCAATGTACAGCCTCAATCCAGGAAAAAAAGGTTACAAAGAACTGTGTTTAGATTGTGTGTCCACAAATAGGTAATTCCCTTTTCTTTCACACAGTGGTAGTAATGTGTAGTGCAGTGTTTTTAAAAAGCTGCTAGATACAGTTATTTGAGGCACAACAATCACATCTTGAAGAGACTGTATAGGCCCAATCTGCAGTGCCTCAAATAGTTGATGCTCCCTTCTGTGGCTCCACTTTCTGATAAGGCGGGTGTATTTGGATGTAAACATCCTGCGTGGTGCGACTTGAAAGTCAGATATAGAATTGTCAGGCATTTTTTCCATCCATTGTGACAATCATTAAGTTCATCTTGTTGCACTGCAGAAGCACCCTGTTTACATTCAATAACGTCTCAAAAGAATTCCCAGGGGTACAATTCCCTCTGTCCTCTAGATGATGGTGGGCCCACAATTGTTTGGACTTGATTGTGCGACCTTTCAGGCTGACACGAGGAAGATAAATCCAGCCCGGTGGACAGATAGAGCTGGTGACACCGGGCCATTCATCCTGCCCTGGACAGCTTCACATTTGGCTACTGGACTAACAGTGAAAAAGGGTAAGAAGGAGAAAAAAAATAGAGCTCAGGAGAAAAGAGAGAGGAGAGGGCACACAGGCCACACACACAGCTATACCTCATGTTTACTTATGAGCTTGAAGCTTGAACGCAAACAAATATGGATGCATGCAGGATCGAGGTCTGATTTACTAATGAGCTGAGGACGGCAGGATTTCTATTAGAATCGGAAGAAGGAGAGAACAAAAGGGAAAAAGGAAAATAAACCGTATGTATTCACACAGGCCAAATACCAGACGAAAGATGACGTATAGAAAGAAAGGGACCAGACAAAAATACAAACAAGGAACTGGTGGTGAAGTAAGAAAAGCATACAATCATCCAGGGTGGCTTGTGACGAAAATCCAATCTGTCACGCTGACCTGAGAAGTTTCATTGGCTATGAATCTTTCAGGAGGCCGTCAGCGCCACGGGCAAAGGCTGATACCCGCCGAGCAGAGAGGGATACAAGACACAGCTATGATAAATATTACCGCTCGGCTTCTCTTTCTTTGAACATGAAGGCATGACTCAACATCTGTCTATTCAACTTTCACTTATGGGTTTGGACACAGGTTTGTGGCCAGACAGCAACAGGGAAAAAAACCAAACATTTTGCTATTAAGTGAGGGGGGGAAAGGAGAAAAACACAGAGAAATAAATTCTGAGAATAAATACAAAACTGCATATAATCCAACTGTCACCCTGAATGTCACCCTGGGATATGGGATATTAGCAGTGATCATTGCTCATTCACTGAAAGTCTTGTAACAGGTTGTTCTCTTACATTGCAGATCTGATGAGCTGCTCATGTCTGTGTCACCTCTTCTCACTTACTGTGAAGATACCAGAAAGCCAAAGTAGATTTGTTGATACTTTGTATTGTTAAGCAGTTTAAATTATACATTTGAATCTTCAAATCATCACAACTAATAATCAGCATGATGCAAGCAAGACAGGGTGCTGATTGGGCAACGATCAGAGTAAACACAAATCATAGTGTCTAGTTCCTGCTCTGTGCCTTGACCTTCCTTTCTTACCACGACAGGCATCTTAAATGAATGTATTGCATTCAGGCGCCATCAGTGTGGGAGGGCAAAGAGCATGTTGTATTACAGAGAGCTACGCAACAGTGGCAATAGATATTTTCAGCTGCAACATTGAAACCTTTCACTTTGAACGAAGGAAATCAGACAAGCAAAATGCAGTATTTATCATCAGACTGTCTGTCCTGCAACCCTCTGTGCATGCCTAAACCCTACAGTTTGTTTGAAAATGGGTTGTCAATAACATGAAGGACATTCTAGTGCCATAACCCCTGATGACCTGACTATCAAGGTGAGGTTAACACCCACATATCAGGGAAGTCATTACAACAACAACATATGCAGCAATACGAAAGGAAAACACAGCAAACCGTGTTTTTGAGCAAGTATCGTCCGACTCATATTAGAGTCGGACGATACTTGCTCAAAAACACGGTGGACAGCTAATGATCCATTACGGCATCATCATATTGGGGAGCCGGAAAGGCCACGCAGTGATGCGGATCTTGTTTGGTTGTTGTTGGATAGGTCTTAGACCTGCAACACCGACACAGTTTGCAGTGTTAGCATATCCAACAGAGTACAAGATTTCACAAACTCAAAAGAAAAAGCTGAAAACATGAAAAGGACAGAGTCACTGAAAGCCAAGATTCGGCAGATAATAGTCAGGTGTCTGATGCAACAAAAAATAAACAACAGGATCCTCTCTATGTGGTGCATTGTATTGGTCTTAGCAACACAACAGCCACAAGTTTTTGTGGTCATCTAATGTGATCCATCACCTTGTTAGTAATCCCTTTAGCTTTGGCACTGTCCGTCTAGAATATCAAGGACTAAATAAAGATCAGTGACATAGTTTATGTCACTGATCTTTATACTCCCACAGGGCCGACATTTTCTTTTACTGTAAAGAAACCACGTGTGCGCTTTGACTTCTTTGATCATACGTCATGTCAGCATCGTGTCCAGGCAGTGGCGTCTTCCCCAGCAGCTGCAGTAGCAGCATATGCTAGCAGACTGTTGTCCGTGTCCGACCGCAAAAAACAACACATAAACATCGGCCACTGCCCTCGGTGAATGCCATCCTATTTGCCAATAGGACGATGGCAGTCAAAGAGGCGAATTTCATTTCTCATTTGAAATCCAGTGTGCTGGTGTTTAGAAGCAAAGCAATGAAAAACACATCATCGTCCTGACACTCTGTTTGCACTGTATCGGTGTCCACAGGGTGTGCCTGGTTATGGTTGTATTTGTCTACATGTTGCTAGAGCACCATGTTTACTCCACATCTTCATATCTCAATTTAACTTGAGGTCTCATGGCGTCATAATGTAACTATAAAGCTTGTTTTATGGTTCTGCGGAGGCTCCACGCAGAGCTTTCGTCGTAGCCTATGTAAGTGGCCTGGTGTTTATACTTGTGCGCTGGTGTGTGCGTCGAGCTGGCATGTGTGTGTGTGTGTGTGTGTGTGTGTGTGTGTGTGTGTGTGTGTGTGTGTGTGTGTGTGTGTGTGTGTGATAGAGCGAGGGAGAAGTGAGAGAGTGACGGTGATTAGCTTCGGAGCAGGTGGTGTTTCCAGAACTTGCTGCCTTATGTAAGTATTTAACTACACAATGTAAAAGTACATTTAAATGTCAATTTGATGTCCAATGCTCATAGCTTACATTTGACTGTTTTTAATACTTTCAAAAATATACATTTTATAAAAGCAGGGTTTCCCCCAAGAAAGTGATTAGCAGGGGTGGTAAGTCATGTAAAGTCAAGTAAGTTTGCTTCCAACTGGAAACACACCGGTGTTTTCTGTTTTCCCCCCGACATTATGATGCGCTGCTTTGATTAATTACCACAAAGCAAAAGGTACAACGTGATCAATCTGTTACTGATGTCTCCTAAAGGAAACAGATTATAATGTCATCTCATGTTATGATCAATTTAGGTAACTAGATAGCACTCCAAATTAGGGTTGCACGATAGTGACAAAATGTGATATTGCGATATCGATACTAATTGATATTTTTAAACATATGTAAAATTACAAAAGTTACAGGAAAACGCATCAAAATAGATTCATATTATTTCAACTGACTTGTCATATTGGACTGGTACAACATGATTCGTTCCGTTTTGTTGTCTCGATCTATTTCTTCACTTACACTGTCACTCTGTTGAAATATCCACACACGTCACGTGGTCCATAAGGTTTGTCACGTAGTGGACCCGTGCAAGTGGCACGGTAACTGGCCAATGAAACATGACAGCATTTCAAGCGGGCTCTAAATCAAACAACTAAGTACACAGCCAACGGATGGGACACAGCGCTCCACAAAATAAAATAAATATTGCATACTCACCTTCGATATATTGCGATAACGATATTAAGTCAATATATATTGCACCCCTACTCCAAACAAGAGCCTCATTCAATAAATATAATTAGTGCCTGTGCTAATTTTCCCTTTACTTCATAAAAGTGTATTGACGTTTTCTGATGGTGTTTGAGGCAATCCTTATTTCAGATAAAAACACTGTATTTATGGTATGTGTAGTTTATTGTGTGCTGTCAGGTACTGCAAGCTGCTACGCACATTTGCCATTCTTGAGGAGGGTGGATATATAAAGCTGTACTGAAATGATTTCACGAGAGGAAATGAATGTACATGTTTTACACGTTTGTATTATACAAAAATGTCTCAAAACAAAGTGCCAAAAGTAATTTGCCAGCAAGGGAGAGCTGGGATGAGAAAACAAAGCATTGTGTAGGTGGTACAGTATAAGATCACTACCTCCAGTGTTGTATGTCAAGTAGCACACTGCCTTGGTAAACCCAACACAGACACCAGTACATGCACAAACACAAAGACATGCGAGCTTCAAGGCATGAGTCTGATAATAGGAAGGCCCTTCTCCCGACTAAAGCAGGTTTCAGGCTCCTTTGTTGGGATGAAAAGCTTAAAGATCAAGACTTCGTGCGTTTGGCAGTTTAGAGCCACATATTTAGTCCATTTCAAGGGTTCAACTGCATTCCTGGGCCGTTTGAGTGAGCTGCGTTTTCAATACTGTGTCCTTTTAAAGTGCAACTTTCTGTGTCCTATGTGCAATTTCAAACAGCCATTGGGATACAATCCTGTACATCGACCTAATATTCAGGCAAGTCTATCTAAAGTCTAAATCATTCCACTTGTGTTGAAAATAGGCGCGTTCGAGATGAGCCAGATCTGCGCAGAATCGATCACCGGCGATCGCCGCCCAATGCATGCCGGTTAGATTTGTGTCCGACTTGATCCCGACTTGCTCTGACGTCATGCACACGTGGGCAACGATAACCTCACGAGATCAAGGCGGCCGCAGTTTTTAGAGCCAGGCGCCGCAGTTGTTCTCCACCGACTGCAAGACCCCTGCGGAATCAGAGCATGCTGGGAAACGCCGGCCTCTCAGCTGATCGGTTCACAATCGACTCAACATGATAACGTTTTATGTAAACTTTTTATTGACTTTGATTTGGAGGGATTTTAACTGCTATTTGTTTGATTTAAAGGCTTATTCTGTACAGAACACGTGTGGCTGATAGTGACGTTTAGAAGTCAGAGAAATTCAATCTGTTAAGATTACGGATCATCTACAGTGTGTTAATTAAAATCAGCAACAGATCGCATGTAGAGCATTTTAACAGCTACTCTGTCATAATAAATCGGACCACAGTGTTTCTGTCACTTCCTGTTCAGCCTGAAGGCTGCTGGTATCGGCTGGAAACTGTTCGACTTGAAAGCGGATTTTTGTCACCGCCTCCGACTGCTCCCGCCTGCTCTTGTCCACTTTACAGGCGAGGCGCAGTTCATCTCAAACAAGCCTAATATTTTCATGTTGGCCTAAATTGCCAAATACATCCTATTTGTTTTCATTCGAGGGTACTGAAATATTTTTCTTGCAGTTCAGTTTGTAAAAATTAAGTTTGGCCTTCTCCATGGTAAGAAATGATAAGTAAAATTGTCAAACAAAACACTGGCGGGACAAAAACATTCTGTTCAGCCAACATTCCTCCGTCTGAGTCTTTCAATTCGCCTCTTAACCGACAGGAGGAAAGTGCTGTTTGTTCATCCTTCCTCAAAAGCAGCTTTTGGTTACACGTGTGTGATAACCGTGGTGCTTATCAGGAGAAAACCGTGTGAGCGAGATCCATGGTGACATAACACACACCGAGGCAGCGCGTGAAACCTGTTAGACAGCAGACAAAATCAGTCTGTTGATGTGCATTCACTCATACAAATATCACTGAGGCTTATTGTCCCTCATGCAATAAAACGGCAGAGTGAGCAGAGGACTGTGGCTGCGTCAGATATCAAATCTCAGACAGCACTGGTTTTGATATGGAAGAAAACATTTTTTAGAATTTGCATTAGTTGAGGATTGTAGGAGAAAATAATCTCATTTATAACGTGAATAAATATCTTCCAATTTATACATTAAATATATTGACTGGCTTTGTAGTCATGTTATAATTTACGGTCAAAGAATAACTTGGTTAGTTACTGACGCCTCCTTTCCACAATACAATTGAAGAGTCCTGCTAAAAAGGTTTATGGAGTACATTTTTGCTGTTAAGACATACATTTACTATAGTAACAGTATACTTTTGACTTTACTTTTAACATTGTTGAATTGTTACTTGTACTTAATTCAACAGTAGCACATGTAGACATGAGCAATGCAGTCAGAAAACTTTCTCATTGCCTCATGTCATTTGTAAGAGGAAGTTATTTTTTTATTTCATAAGGTACAAAGTCTTGCTTTAAAAAGATCCTTCTTAAAAATCTGAATTCTTCCCCCTCTGACTGATAGAGCACAGACGACAGTGTTCAGAAGAATGAAAAACAGGCATACCAAACGGAACAGAGTGGGAACATGGAGACTGGGGTCCAAGTAATTCTACTTTAATGACTACAAACAGACAGGCTCCTAAATGCTTTATCATGCAGAGTGGCCTGTTTAGGGCTGACTCCCAAATTCCTCACAGTCGTCAACAAACACACAGGAATGTGCGACAAATAGGTTGCACCTTACAGACGCACAAAATCACAAACTCACCAACTCCTCTAATCCACAACTCTCTTGCTTAACATCCCCTGCCGGGTGTGTTTGTGTGTTTGCGTGCTGTCAAACTAGCAAGACACCCGGCGGCTAAGCAGAGAAAGTTCCCCAACAATCACACAACGGAGGGAGACTTATTTCCAAACAGCAGAAGCATGAAACCGATTATCGCTTATCGCCGCATGCCTCCATAAACTTTTAGGATTAAAATCCCAAACACTAAATTTCTATAAACTGCACGTCAGTTACCACAACACACACCAGATCAGGTTAATGTTCTGAGTGTGAATGCTGGTAATGAGGAGGACAAATATGAAAAGGGAATAATGACAGAGGCTCGGATAATGTGTAAATGAACTTAAACAAAAAGGTGTGAACATTTCTGAGTGAGGATGGTTTGACTTGAACTTCCATGGCAAAACAATGGCTAGAATCCAGGTTCAGATGAGGATGAGGCTATTCACTCTGACACTATTTTGTGCTTGCAGAGAAAACAAGTGGATTTGATTAAATATTTACATTGGTTATGAAACACGCTGGATTCAACCAGTTTATTCAGCACGGCCTTTACAACATCTGACTGATGCAAATTCCACAGGATCAATCACTTCTGCTCTATTTACGGACATATTTTAGAATTTCAAGTTGACACCAATGCAACAATAATTAGTTGATGACATACTTTTATTTTTCCTGGATATTTAAGCCCGAGACACACCAAGCCGATAATCGGCTGTTGGACAGACTGGAAAGGTCAGTGACTGGAGTGTGTTCCGTGCCATCATCCGTCCGAGGGGCCGTCGGCCTTCATTTTGGCCGATTTGACATGTATAATCAGCGGGGCGGGAACTGCCGGCAGTCGGACTCAAATGACCCATCTGATTGGTAGAGTGCTAACCCGGAAACGGGGAACGGAATGAGCGTGACTAGAGTCTCTCACAATCTGACGAAAATCTTTTAAACTGACCTTTGCCGATCTGAAATGAAGACAGATTCAGAAACTGCATGGCCTATTTCTCGCTTAAAATGTTTTCAGAAACACGTTTCAGTGAACTATTTTAGTACAATATGAGATTGTATTCTGAACAAGCCGCCATGACAGTCTGTCTTTGAATTTCCGAAGAAACCAGACCCACGTGCACGTTCGTCCAATCAGCTGCCGGTTTTCATTTTTGGGGGACAATACAGATTAGCGCCACCTGCTGTTATGGAGACGTATTACGTCTCGTCGCTTTGGTGTGTTCCGAGGCACTTTTTTGTCCAACTTGGGGAGACCGATCAGTCCAACTGCCTTTTCTGCCGAGGGTCGGCCGTCTAGTCAGTGCGTCTGCATCTTTACACAGTCGGCAGTTAAAGATTAGCCACAAAGACAGCAATTGTGTCACGCAGGCAGCAGCAGGAAGGTGAGTAATGTCTGCTGCAGAGTCCTGATGCTTCTGCCTTCACAGACAGCAAAGTTCCAGTGGTCGTCCATGCTGAAGTCGGCTACATTACTCTCAGTTGATCAGAGTTTTGGAATAAAGCACAGATGAGATCTGAGAGTGCATAACTCTCAGAGAAAATCTGAGAGGATGTATTAAGGGACAAGAGCGGAGAGAGCGAGGCTGCCCTGCAGGCACTACAGGCCGGGCTTGCCCTCACTTCTTCATGAGATGTTTGCATGCGACGTCAGTACTCGGAGGCAGTGCAGGTTTTTTGCATGAGTGTGCATTCCTGTGCATGCCGTTTAGGTGGTACGTTGTTCTGCAGTAATAATCTACAGTCTGTTCTCCAACGTTCCTGAATGGCCATAGCTAAAGAGCAGTGACCTGGATTAAAAAAAAAAAGACTTTGAACTTCATGTGCAAATAACAGAAAGACTCAAACTGTAAATAGCAAACAGAAAAGACTGGTTCGTCTAATACTATTGTGTCACCAAAGCAAATTGTTGTAGCTATAGATTATGATCAAGATATCAAGATATTTATTGTTCTTTGTGTCAGACAAACTGCAGCTCAGTCAGTTTCAAACTTAATTTCCATTAGAAAAACCTTTTAGTGAAATTATTAAACATTTATAAAAAGAAATGCAATGTTATATTTAATAATGATGTAGTACTGAACACTAATGCTTTTGCAAGAAGGTAAAATTGACAGGAAGAAGGGCTTGAAAGTGTTCCACGTGTCCAAGACATTTAAATCATGAACATCTCTAAAACTGTATGGACATTGTTTTCACCCAAAAACAACAGAGCTGGGTGTCTTTTGAAACTTCTCAATACAAGTGCCGATATAATACCGCAGTTTCAGTAATGATAAAAACTTTTTTTTTTATTTTACTTACCTTACTTTGAGGTATGCAACACATGTATGTATAAAATCCTCCATCATTCTATTTGCGATATTGACTTAACATCGTACATTTTTGCAAAAATCAGTTGAGAAACCGTTTGTAGATAAAATAACCAAACCAGAATCTATTTTCTGGTGAGGGAAATACTTTACAAATCAACGTATTTCATCACATTGATGCAAAAACCATCCACATGAATCCAATACTACAGCAGTAGTACGTGCTCATCGATTAGCAAAATGACCAACCTTTTGATAGTTGACTGTTTTTGATATTCTGTGCTACAGACACATTTCGATTTGAAGTATTGAGGTTTCATACCCTGCCCTAGACAACGACAAAGTACGACCATGAGTTGGTTCACTTGTCCCTAACTAGCTATTGGGCAGATTGTAACAATTCTCTCTCACAGCCTCTTTAGTTCTAATCCAGTGATCTGATGCCATCTGACAGCATCGTAGACGCTCACCTAGTCAGGGGTCGCTTTAATGGGAACGCAAGTTTACGTAACATTCCTACAAACTGGACAAAACCACGTGCCACGGCCCATTAGAAGGGTGCTGCGTGTTTTATGAGGTGCTGAGAGACCCCGAGAAACCCGTGTGGAAAGGGGCTGAGTTGGTAAAGACTTCATTGCAGAAGCAGACAACACATTCTCTTTCTTTCCCTTTTTTCTCCTCCTTTGGAATTCCCTTAAAATTTCACAGAACAGCTCAACTGGGACTTTTATTTCCATTAGTCACCCCCCTTTGAAGCGTTTCCAGTGACAGTGGCCCTGGTAAACAATCCAGAGTTCACTCCAGTAAGTCAACCATACAAAATGTTCTTCTTGAGAACTGGTGCTTCTGGCTTGGGAAACTTCACTTTGAGAAACACATGTTTTAATTAAAGAGTTAAGCATTCCTGTTGTTCAACTAACATGTGAAAAGAAGGAAACACAACACCCTGCCTAAATAGCTCCTTGCTTACCTAAGTCGGCGATAAAATCCCTGTGGTATTTTCTGTGATGATGTGACCTTGTTTGGAGAAGGTTTTAACAGCAAATTAAACCACATGCAAATTGACATTCTTGCATTCTTTTGCACAGCTGTGAATTAAGAGCCTAATTATATTAGATAAACAACTTGAGGATTTTTAGGTATAGCGAGTAACAAAATGTATGATTCGGGATGTGAATAAAGTCACAGCTTATTTCATGTTTTTTACACAGTATAGAGAATGCAACTTAAATTTCCACTGTCAGTTTGTTGCATGGAACAAAAAAAAAAAAAAAAAGGAAAGAACTGGACCAATATACAACTTTTAAACACCTGAAGAAACCTGTTAAAATGAGGCGTCTACTTTAAGGTATGGAGAAATGTGGCTCAAGAGTAAATATGTGGTTAGTCTTGCTTTGCCAGACCTTCTTTCACAGCCCTGCGGAGCTGCGGAGGAGGGTCTGGCTAGTCCACACAGCATTCCGGGACGGGAGAAAAACATGCTTTGGTTTATTGGCATTTCTGTAAACCAATCAAAATCATCACGGGCGGCGTTACGTGCTGCACGAAGCCCCGGTGCCGCTGGTGGAACATGTGTACGTTCAAAAGTTGTTTTAGTCGTGCAAAACAGAAAACTCAGATTGGACAGATAGTCTAGCTAGCTGTCTGGATTTACCCTGCAGAGATCTGAGGAGCAGTTAACCATAGTCCTCACAAATCCACCGGAGTTTAAAATTCCAACACAAAGGAAGCGTTAAGTAATGGAAATCCGGTGGCAACGGGGGCAATCCCGGAAGTGGAAGGTCATGGATATAGACTAATATGTGGGTAATCTACTGTATATTTAGAAATTAGAGGGTGCTTGTAAAGTAGCAGCAGCAGCAGCAGTAGCAGTAGTAGTAGTGAAGGCCTTCCACGACACCAAGTTTAGTTTCTCACAAATCTGTGGTTGCTCTTGTTGGAGAGGCAACAAAAACACACGTATTAGTGCTCATTTCATTAAACCAGTGTCAAACCATGCATTCTCTGCAACTACATTGGGGTAAAACAGGATCTAATGTTGTCTAAACTCTGCTCTCAGCTTGCCCCAAACATACAGTACAAATCGAGCAGAAACAAATGTGGGCACAAACAAAGCAGGGGACATTAGCTGATTAATGTCAGTGCAGCCAGTTAAGCGTTTAAGAGAGCAGACGAAAGCGTTGCAAGGATGCGAAGAGCCTCATCTGACATGATACACATTGTCCTACACATACGCTAAAATGCCCTGAAATAGGGAAATTTGTATGTACATTTTTTTATTAAAATTGAGCTTTAATTTGGTAAACATGAATCAAAAAAAATAATGATTTTAAAACAATCAAAAAATTTTGAGAAAGAAAATGTTTGCTTTAAATGTGACTTGAATTGAGTAAAACTGAAGTACTGAGTTGGCAAACCAACTCCCTTTTCCCCTTTTATTACTCCCTTCAGTAGCTTTAAGGTAGTTAAAGTCATACTTTTTCACACTTTCTGACAGTAACACATCCTATATCTCCCTGTTTTTAATGGCTGCACACTATCATCAAACATCAATATAATATTCTATTCACGTCTTGCACATAGTCTTGAAAACGTTTCCCCTAAATTCAATTTGTCATATTTGGCTTCTTTGGAAACGTTGGCGGCTCCACTAGAACTTAAAATAAACGGCAGAGTTTGGCTGCAAAGCATACGTTCATACTGACGGACTTACCAGTGGGACAGTGTTGTTTAAGAGGTTAAGATAAGGTAAAGTTTGTATAAAACATAAAACATATTAACAAAAGGATCAGGTTGACAAGGACTCCTCTTGTCTGCCATGTCTGCCTCTCACCAGAGTGTTAACTGCCCGAGCGCTCGGCACAGTATCGCATGTTAAACCTGTTGTCCTCTTCAGTGACGCTGCAGACAAATAGCTCCACCAGCAGCCTACACAAGCCTCTGTGGGGCAGAACCACCCATTCACATGAAACAACGTTCACACTCCCTGAATGGAGCGTCTGACCACAGCTTCATAACTCACTGAGGTCGTAAAAAGCTGAGCCATCAGACACACGGCGTGTCCTACGGGGACAACATGCTTAAATCACAAAACATTTTCAGATGAGAACTCGAACCTCACAGAGATGCTCAAACTCTCTCCACACACACGCACTCACCCATTTCCACATTCCTCTGTTGCGTAAGCATGTCGTGAGCAGGTCAAAGGTCAGCATCAACAACAATGCCCTCCAGTTTGAGGCTGCCTCAAGGGTGAGAGAAAGGAGACACCTTCCTGGAGCTCAGGAGGCGGTTTTGATTGATGCTGTGCAGTACTGTCTTTTCTCCAGTAAAGCAGGGAGCCTTTATCGGGCCATTATGGCCTCAACAGGCAGAAGATTGGGTTCCCCTGATGCTCTGAAATAGCTATTATGCTGCACAGAACGAGCAGGGAGATAATCCCAGGCATCTCTTTTCACACCTGTCCACTCATATTCACATCACAAAGAGAGCTTGTGTGAGGGGAGTCTTCATTTGCATAGTCCGGGCCTCTTTATAATGCAGGAGGAGTAAGGGAAACATTTGACAAAATGAATAATTGTCTGCTGGGGTGCCAGCTTTAACATTTCTATGTTTCTCTCTGATTTTCAAAGCTTGCAGAATCTCAGTTCATGAAGATCTGAGAAGATAAAGCTTCCATTATTAAAGATGGGATAGGATGAGAAAACTCGAGCTGTTATTTAGTGTCAGTGTAGCTACTGTTAGCTAAACATTAATATGTGATAGATGCGAGGTGTTGCCAAACAAAAGCGTAGTTCAATATGTCATCAGTGAAGATTAAATTTGTCAGAAAAAGCCCTAAGAATTAGGCTTGGGCCAATGTAAAAATGTTCAAACTTTGATATTATACCAAACACCGGATGGACCGGTATACCAAATTTAACCACTAGGTATCGCACATGACTCAGCCGCTCCAGACACTAGTGGCTCCGTAAGTTTGTTCGTTTATATGATATATTTACATTATTATAACATAACATTTTGTTAATCATATTGTCATATTGTTTATTACCAGTGTTAGGCAAGCTACTTGGAAAGTTTGGTGAGCTAAGCTACCTGTTATTTTATATTAAATGAAGCTTTACTACACTGAAGATAACGTTAGCCCCCAAATAAATGTAGCAAGCTAAGCTACAGCAACAGGGCAAAGTAGGTTAATACATTGAAGCTATTTTTGTATACATCCATGTACATGACATACATGCCTGTACCTGTTGCGCTTGTTGTTGCGGGAAATGTATGTTGTGTGGATGCTACCGCAGTACTCGATCAATAAAAGAGCTAAGCTACTGAAAAGCTATTTGATTCCGAAAACAGCGATGCTATTGAGAAGTAGTTAAACTAGTAACGATACTGCCCAACACTGCTTGCAATACATGTTGGATTTAGTGCCATGGAGGCATCCACACAGGTTGCTAATGTTGGCTACTTTCTAATGTGCCAGAAGGTGTCATAATGACAAATGCCGGTTCAACCGGTTAGCATGAAATCAAAACAGTTTAGCCTCGGACACAGGACCGGTGAAAACTGAAATTGAAAAACTGTACTAAGAATAAACATTACATTCATTTGATATAAGCACACAAAAAAGGTATCTTAGTAATTAATGTTAAAACAATTCATTCATTCATTCATTCATTCATTGACAGAAAAATTACAAACATTGTTGATTATTGAGTCATTTATAAAAGGCAAAAAGCCACACATTTGCTCGTTTCTGCTTAACAAAAGTGAACATCTTAGGGCTGCCATTAACAAATATTCCTATTTTTAATTAATCTGCCGATTATTTTTTTAAATAATAATTTGATCTATAAAATGTCAGAAAATAGGGAATACTGCCGGTTTTGTCTGACCAAAAGTCCAAAACCCAATGATTTACTATCTTTGACTTTCACTCTCTTTTCAGCATATCATTATATTCCTTGTTTTCCTGACCTGCGCAATGACATAATCAAGACACTCCAAAATGATAATGTGATAATATACTAGTGGACGTGTAAGCGTACTCTCAATGTATCTCACAGATAGGGAGCTGACTCTGGGACACTTCTACAAACTGTACTACGACCACAGCTCCAGTTGGGATCAGAGACTTCCTTTCTCTCTGCCTCACTCACACAAATCAGCTCACCACTTCATCAGATTACCTCCCACCCCAATAATAGTCTGTTCACCCACTTCACTACATAATCAGCTGCCTATGGGCTCGATCTAACATACCTGGCACAGCCCAGAGTGTTGAAGCCCAGTATTACAGCCTGGCTTGTGACCAGTTTTCAAAACGGCTTTGCTCGGCACTGCTGAGCGCCTAATAACAGGATGTGGAGCGCCAACTGAAAAACTGGTCAAACTCCAAAGTTGTTCTGCCCCGAGGGCACCACGTTCCGGGTGGCTATCAAATATAAGAGAAGGGAATACGGGAAGCAGGGTAGTTAATATGGAGAAACACCAATACCGCCTTAGAAAAGCATTTCTTATTTTTTAAAGTGATTGTACATAATCACAGCACTGGCCATGAATGCTTGTTGAGAGGCACAGCTTCATATCAGAGTTCCTGCATGTTTCTGAACCACAGGAATTAGGCAAGAGTGCAAAATAATTTAAATTCAATAACAATGAATGCCTCAACACCGCGTTCCAATACACACACACCACCACCACCAGCCGGCAAGCCCTCCCTCCCTTTGTTTCGTCTCCGACTCCCCACCATCTGAGAGCTGCTTACATTTCTCTCGCAACAGTGTGTCGATTAAACCAGACGCATGTATGGGAGGAATTTGGAGATATTTGGAAAACAAGTGCTTTTCTTGGATATTAATTATTTATGGATCTACAACACCAAGGGATAACATGTTAAAGTGAGAACAGTTTTCCAACCTGGTCCTAAGATGATAAAAAGAAAGCCCAGAAACTTGTAGTTATAAAATAAAGAAGCCAAATTACCGCAGTACAAACTAACACTAAAATGGACATCCATGTCAAATATAAGACTAAAATGCAACAATAACAAACTAATAATTTGTCACCTTGCACCAAAGATAACCTGTGACCTGACCCCTATTTCCCTCTGCATGTGGACAACTTGATATTGAATAGAAAGCAGGTCCACTGTTGGGCTTCTTGCTACTTCATTTGCTTTACCTAACTTTATATGAAGACACACTAGATAAATATATGCTTCATAATCATCTTTTGTTTGCCTGACCAAGACAGCAAGTGGGCCAATTTAATCAGCTGACGTTAGCTTATCACAAATGTATCGGTATCTGTGTATAAGTAATAAAAAATTGCAGGACAGGCAGGCCAAGTGAGTACTGGTACATGAAGGATAATTTAATACATAAAGACCCATTAATCATTGGGGAGAGGCTTTTTTAATGATCTTAAATGGTTAATGTTTTTCATAGCTCAGTTTTGTATATCTTACTTTTTTTTGTCATCTCAGTTTTGTGTAACATTAAGTTTGCTGTTATGTTTTAGACACTCTTATTTAGTACTCAAAAGATTAGGATTAGTCCATTAATCGAGTAGATGATCAGCTGAAACTTAATCAACATCCATTTTTACTATAGTCGATTAATCATTTAAGTCATGTATAAAGTTAAAAAAAAGCCAAAGATTCACTAACGTGAAGAGGTGCTGCTTTTGTCGGTTTTACATTGTTGTAAAGTTAAAACATTTAGGTTTTTGACTTTTGGTTGGACAATATAAGCAACTTGGAGACATCATAATGGACTCTGGTAATTTGTGATGACATGTGTTCCTCTTTTGTAACAATATAGACTAAACAACAATATAGACTATTAATAAACAAATTCAATTAAAGTAATTGTTTTATTTTTCTGCAGAATGTTCCACTCAGTACACACTTTGGTGATAACTCTTCACTCTTAAAAAGGGATTTTATAAAAAAATAAAAATAAAATGTATGTTATTTGTTACATTAAAAACCAATAGCAGCTGATAACTCGTTAACAGATTTTTTTGCAATATTGATATTGGCCCAGTAAAACGCTCTACTCTCAATGCAACTTCTGAGGTGTTCTGACTTTACAAGCAACAAACAGAAAACATCTCTTTGCAATAGTTTTGACAGCCACCCTCATTACAACAAGCCCCCCCCATATCATCACACTTTGTTGCAGCAGGGTGAATAAGACAAAACACCTGACTTAAAATCCAATTTCATCAAAACATAATCCCCTATCCTGCTAAGGTCAAACTGTGCATCTCCTAACTTCCCTGTGAAGGAAATGTGCTTTCCATGCAGGGGATTCACATTTCACAGAAGTAGCATAAGCAGAACTGACTCACCTCGTTGGATGGTATGCTGACAACACCTGTTGATCTCCTCTTTTCCCTCAACTTCCTCTTCTCAATCTGCCCTTTCCCCTTCCTAGCACTAGGACCAGTGCTATTCTTCTCCTTGACCTTACTGGGTGATGGGCTTCCCTTGTCACTGTCATTGCAAGCCATGGGGCTGGAGTCCGGGGAAACGCACTGAGGCTTCTCTGTCTGAGGCGGGGCCTTCTTCAGGTTGCTCCCCGGCGGTGAGGCTGTGGGGGAAGCAGGGAGGGCAGGGTGCTGCGTTTCCTCCTCGGGTCGCTTTAAAGCCGTGCCGGAGGAGGACCGAGCCACCGAGTAGGAGGAGGGGAGGCAGTTCCCTGCGGCGTTGCTTCGGTCAGGGTTACCGTTATTGGTGAGCTCGGTGCCCGGTGGGGCGTTATGGCGGTTACTGTTGTTGTTGTTTTTGCTGGTGCTGTTTGGGTTGTTGGCACCCAAGGGAGCACCAGTCGCTGCGGCTATGTCCCCCAGCATTTTGGCTCTCATTTTCTCACGTTTTGCCTTCCACTCCTCCAAAAAGTCTGTCGTGGCGTTTGACTTAAATCCGCCTGTGGCCATGATCCCTTTTTGATAACTTGGTTAAAAATAACAAAGTTGTTTTGAAGTTTCGGCTCTCGGCTCCCGTCGTCCTAATAGCACTGCATTCCTCAAGTGATTAACCGGGTGCTGTAGACAGGTAGGAGGAAAATAAAGTCACGACAAACACAACTTGCTGTCTTTTTATGTCTCTTAACTAAAACCCAGAGACGTTTTAGTTCCACGTGGCGACACCTAACACGTCTAACGTCAATAATAGCTGTTTCTTAAAGTTTGCTGCTAGTTTAAATGCATAAAAGTTGCAGCTCTCCGGGTATCTCTGGTGATATTCCACCGAGTAAAAGTGCCTCAAAGTGTGCAAAAGTTGACCAGAAGTAAAACGTCAGGTAGAAACTCACCTGTGTGGAGCCCTGTCAGTCGCCTAACTGCTGTCTTCGGTCCGACCAGGTGTGTCCGCGGTCCTCGCAGATGAATGGCGCTTTTCTCGAGCGCTGAGAGCCGCAGCGCTCGTTCTGCCCTCTGACACACCGGTTGAGTCCGACAACACCCGAACACTTCCGACGGAAGCCGAAGCAACTGAGGAGCTCAGCCCGAAAATAAAATCATCGTAATGGTCCTTAATATTCCCATAGGGGTTTGCGCTTGTATTTTGTGTTATTCTTATAAAGACTGATTTGGACACCTTTGGACTTTTATGTTATCATTATAATATGTCATTTCATGGACTCGTACTAGTAATAGTTCTATAATGGGAATGATTTTATAGTGATGTTATTATACGGAATTAGAACATAATTCATTTATTTATCGTTTTTTCTGTTTTTTTTCTTCTTCTTTTAGCTTGTGTTACTGTAATTGGCTTTACCATCATTTCTTTCCAATTTGGTCAATTTTAATGTCTCTTATTTACTTTGATGTATGTTTTTCTTAGTAGTGGAAGAAGTATGCAGCTCCTTTACTTACAATACTGCAATAGCAGTTTCACTGACGAGAAGTTCTTGTTCAGAAAAATAAAATAAAAAACATTCAGTGATGACTGAGCAAACTCCATCTGCTGAGAAAGATTGTGTGATAGAATGAAAAGCGCCAAAACAACAATTCACTAACATACAGCTCTTTTCATCTCAGCATACAGTAGGCTACATACACAGTACATACACTCAGCATCACCATTTCATTCACCTTCTGCAGCTCTCCTGTGTAACGATCCCAGTTTAGAGGAAATATGCTTTAACTAAAATACTACAAGTCATCGCTGCATGCTGATGCAAAGCTCCATAGAAATAACTCTGCACGGCATTCCAACAATATTCAATCCCTGTGCTTTTCTGCCACCATTACCTCACTGTACGAGCAGGTTTCTCCCCACACTGTGATGTAGACCTGCTATTGGTGCTTACTGTCAGAAAGCTCATTTCATGCAGGGATAATAGCACTATTAGTTCATCATACTGAAGGATATGAGCCCTATGGTGTTAGATTTGTGTGCATCTAGCTTGCTCCCAAGGGTGCATTGACTTTTAGGCAAGTTTATCACTGATATGTATTTTTTTATATATATGAAAAGAGGCTGTTTTGTGTGTTAATGGGCCCATGCTATTTGCCATACAGGTCTGAAAATGTGACACCCATCCACATCCCCACATTGGTGAGTAGGAGACCAGGCATTCAGCCATTATCTCTGCAAGTGCCAACCTTGTTACTGATAATGAGAAATCTTGGGTGGAACAAAAGGAGTGAGGCGCCTTTCCTAAAATTAAACCCTGAGCTATGCACTCAGGTCACACTGCTGCATATTTAGCATATTTCTGTCTGCTCTTGAGGAGGAAAAAGAGAATGAGGGGGCACAAGGGTTGTTGCTGACTATTTCCTTCTATGCCAACACAAACACTGCTATGTTGCTTTTAATTACATCCCATTCCAGTGATGTATTCCCAAAGTAAGCGTGCTTAGACTCCACGTTAAGTGTTTTATTCAAGAATTAATCAAACTGTCCTACAGCCTCTCTGAAAGCTCTTTAATGAAAGCCCATATCATGAGTTTTGTAACCCGTAACATTTTTTGCGGTTAAGAGGTAAAATGCATTGCTTGCCTAGTTGTAAAATGAGCAACGCAAAGTAATCTGTAATTCATATTAAACATAACACTGTGTAATGGCCACTCTTGCGTTTTCATTTATTTGACATTAATGTTTCAGTCAAAAGCCATTAGGTTGGTAATTTTGTAGCGAGGAGCCTACACACAAGGAGCTCACTCCCCCGTGAAATTGTTTATCCAAGAGTGAGTAAGTATTCAAGAAATGTTTCACCCGAGCCTCCCAGATGTTGGGTTCGCACACAGTTCTGCAGATACCCTCCACTGCAGTCTGAAGAATTCTGCCACAGAGAGAGAGACTGGGGAATAATGAGTTTAGCCATTAGTTAATCAGATGTTGACGGATTTGAAGGTAAAAAAAACATGATTATCTTTTAGCACTTGGAAGAATTGACACATAAATCAGACTTTGAGCTCACAACTTGATGCTAAATCTTTCAGCTGTGTATTGCTATGATAAAGCCATCAGTAAAGGTTGCTTTTGGCAATAACATGCGGGAGTCCCTTTTCCTTCAAAACAGTTTGACATTTTGGGAAATATACTTGCCGAGAGTTAATTGATACATTACATGATTTTTGTATAGATTAAACAAATGACATAATGTGCGTGACATTTAGTGGTGGATTTTGGAAGCTAGGCTAGCTGTTTCCCCCGTTTCCATTCTTTATGCTAGGCTAAGCTAAGCAGCTGTCTGTAGCTTTATTATTAATTGTACAGACATAAGAGTGGTATTCATTTTCAATAGTTATCCATTTTAGCGTGGCTAAAAAGTAGCGCCATAATATAGTCAGCAAAACAGTTGGCTGTAATGTAAATGATGTCCTTTTTTAGTAAAAGGGCTAAAACTTGCATGGTGTAGCCCTTTAAAATCACTATGGAGCTGTTAAGAATAACCAAAAGAGCTTTTTTGTGATGAAAGGAGATGTACCGAATATCCAGAATTCTGCTCACATTCTCTGATGATCCTGGATTTGAGCTGTTGAGCTTCCTGTCACAAGCCTGCTGTGGAATATAACCCTCCTCTGTGTACACGGCTGTGAGTCAGGAGTTTTATAGTGAGTTACGGTCAGCAGCAGGAAGGAAGTTAAGTAGAGGGACAACAGAGAGCTTTAGGTGACACGCTTCCTATGAAATACAGAGTGAAAGTCAGCAAACATTGTCAAGAAAATTGTAACAAGCAGGGCACCCAGATAGCTCAGTTGGTAGAGCGGGCGCCCATATATAGAGGTTTACTCCTCGACGCAGTGGGCCTGGGTTCAACTCTGACCTGCGGCCCTTTGCTGCATGCCATTACCCCTCTCTCCCCTTTAATTTCTTTAGCTGTCCTGTCAGTAAAGGCCTAAAAATGGCCAAAAAAAGAATCTTTTATAAAAAAAAAAAAAAAAAAAAAAAAAAAAATTGTAACAATGTAACTAAACTTATAAGCACTTAAAGTGCTCATATTATGCTCATTTTCAGGTTCATAATTGTATTTAGAGGTTGTACCAGAATAGGTTTAATTTTCAGAAAACATACATTTGTTGTACTGCACATTGCTGCAGCTCCTCTTTTCACCCTGTGTGTTGAGCTCTCTGTTTTAGCTACAGAGTGAGGCATCTCACTTCTGTTCAATCTTTGTTGGGAGTCGCACATGCGCAGTAGCTAGGTAAGGACTACTAGCCAGTCAGAAGCAGAGTATGAGGGCATGCCACGCTACCAGCTAGGCGAGCATTATAACGTGTGTTACAAAGTGACACACGTTCGTCACGGAAGTAAAGGCTGGACTACAATAGAGCTGTTTGGAGCAGTTTGTGAACAGTGTTTTCTGTTGGAGATGGTAAGTCCCTTTGGGCTTTTTCACTTTGCAAACCTAGAGCATGCACAAAAAAGATAACATGATAAAGGAAAGGGAAAAAGCATAATATGAGCACTTTAATACAGTACATAAAACCCTCTACATGTGACATTCACATTCATTTAGCTAAACGTATTACTCTGCTGCCTAATGAGGCCCCCAGCCCTTATGTTCCTCATTGTTCTACAGATCCAGTCCTCTGTCCAGCTCACAGGTTTGTCCATTATCCCCTCTGTGCCCTCCAACGGCTCCCAGTACCGTCCCAGTGCCATCTGCAGGGTGCCATCTGTTGATGATGGTGGCGTGATGGTGGGTCACTGTGCCAACCTCCTCCCCTAGCTTTGTGATGCTCAGTCGGCTGAGTTGGCACACTGCAAAAAAGTTCTCCCAGTCTTTTAAACCCATTTGTGTCCTGCTTAACTCAACTCAGCCTACGAAGCCACTTGGTGCTTCATATTCTAACCTATAGACAATCTTAACACAGCTGAAACTGCAATGGAAACAACATAATCAAAGACTTGTTCCCTTTTGTTTTAAGAAAATAAGACATTAAAGGCCCAGTCCTTCATTTTTATGACCATACAAATTTGAGCTTAATTTGTAAATACAATTGTAGAATTTTTCTTTTTGCATTTTTGTGCTACTCATCTAATTGAGAATATAGGCATATTATATGGCAGTGTTTACAAAGAAATACTGATGTAAACAAACATTTAACAGCAGAAAACATCAGACTTTGTTGTTGTCTAGTGTTAGTCTCTGTATTTAAAGATTGCTAGTGATAGCTGGATAACATTTTTAAACTTTTGTCAACTTTAGTTTACATTTAGATCATGGATTTTGCCTTTACAACTACATGACTTGTAAAGGTTGCTTTTTTTGCAGTGCAGCCCTCAGTGGGCAGATCAGCTTAGTGAAATTCCTTCATAATTACCATAATTGTCATTGTAAATTCCCACAACCGATGGTAACGTCCTCCAGTAACAGAAAATTTGGGAAGCTGGATTCATAACCGTTGATTAATTAGTGTATCATTTAGCACTACAGTCATCTGGCCTCTCCTTGCAGAACCTCTTGAATGTTCCATGATACATGCAGGATATTTCTGCAGCTGCTGACACCACAGTCAAAGAGAAAGAGACGTTTCCATATCCTCTGCTCTAGATGCATCCTCACCGGTGCTGCATTATGTTGTTTGTCTGTAGGTTTGTCTTTGTTTCAGTGACAGACTCAAGCTGTCACTTCATCGGGACGCCTCGATTTGTCATGGTCTGTCAGTGGAGAGAATCCCCCGCTGCCGTTTGTCGTTTTTTTTGCTCATCCACTGTGTCTAAGACTTGTGTGTTGGGAGGTTTAAAAATTGCAATTGGGGAGGTTTGTTTGGCTTGCTGCACTTTACGGTAGAGAAGAGAGGGAGATTAGGCCATGGTGGAAATAAAATGAGTAGGAGAGAACGGGTGCGAGTGTCTCGGTGTGTGACAGCAGTTACCAAGATCTAATTCCTTCTTTATGGATGATTTCCAACCTAGAGACTCACAGCACATCATCTCATTGGTGGAGCTGCTGTCAGGAATCAAAGAGACCAGCCAGCAATCATGAGGATTTTCTTTTAGGTCTCTAAAGCTCCCGATGAGACTTATTACTGGTCACATTTCCATGACACTTAAAGGGCCATATACGTGTTTTCTGTAGGTTTTATCCAAATTGACAAATACTTTACGTCTGTCGACAAAGAGTATAGTTGACATGTGGAAGTGCTGCAACTGAATGAGCTCAAGTGTAGATGAAAGCCTGCCGAGCAACATTTATCATCTACAACGGATGTAAAATAAAAGTGCAGAATAAACATCACAACGCACACATTGCGGTATAACATAGATATAATAGCTCTTTGCCTTTGAGTCAGCTTTAATTCAAACCATTTGTTACTATGACATGGGGTCACTTTTAAGGCCAGGAATCTATCTACAAGTATTTTTTTTTTCTCTCCCTTCTGTCAAGGTCCTGATGAAGACATTCTGCTCGGTATGGTTAAGGAAGCATGTCCGTCTCACAGTAGAGACACAGACCAGACTTCCTAACCACGTGCTGAGGCAATGGAAAAACAGAAAAGACACTTCTCTTTGCATGACTGAGCAATTATAGCAGATACCACTGCTTATCCCCAAAGCTTAATCCAATAAAGATTGGAGCCCTTCATCGCAGATCTAAAGAGCAAGTCACACCCAGTGAGCAATTATTGACGAAACATGCCAAAACTAGAAAAGAGGAGTTGGGCTTATTCTGTGGTGTAAATTGCAGCAAATGCTCACATACTGTGTGTACACATGGGATTACAATAGAGCAGTGTTTCTCAAATGGGGGTATGTGTGCCCCTAGGGGTACTTTGGAGGACTGCAGGGGGTACGTGAGATATTTAACAAAATGTTTAATAGTAACAACGCTGTTGTCCAGAACATTGTTCCTCTTTACGTAGACTTGTTTGACATTTGTGTTACCTTCTTTGGACCTATTCCTGCCTTCCTTCCTTCTACTTTTTACAAGTTCCTCGCTTTTTTCAAAGTTATGTCACCGTTTTTGAAGTTTTTGATACTATTTTCGACCTATTCTTGCCTTGCTTCCTTCCTTCTTTCTACCATCTTTTTCCAGGGTTTTGTCTTTAACAGTTTTTGTCTCCTTTTCTGATCAGCATTTAAATGTTTTTTTTTCCCCCCAGGTACAAGGCTGTTTAGTAAATCTATCGCTGACAGCACTGTACTGTTCCTCTTTATATAGACTTTTTTTTCCTACCAAAAATGATTAGTGCTGGTCAGGGGGTACTTGGCTTAAAGAAAATTCAAAAGGGGTACATTATTGAAAAAAAGTTTGAGAACCACTGCAATAGAGCACAGTGAAGCGTTGCAGATTGAGGAGTATGAATGCTACGTACTGTATCTGTAGGGATTTTAAGGGAGACCGGTCAGCATTTTACTGTTAATGCAGAGCTGCAAATTAGCAGTTAAGAGACAGTTACTCCCGTTACTGGAAAAGCAGAGGAGGTATGCTGATTCAAGATCTTGAAGTCAAGACATTTATAATGTGCAGCTGATGATATAGCTGGATAGGACTCCTTAATCTGCATATGGATGTGAGTGTTTCAGTATCCAGTATTACATTCATACATATCCAGAATTGTGTACCAACTAGCTGACAGAAATCCCTCCAATAGTAGTAAAATAATGTGAAGTGCACCTGACTGAGTCTGCAAAGCTGTGCACCATCTACTGGTATGATGGGGGAGCAACAGTGAAATGGCTCTATGCTCCCCGTTAGAGACAGAGCAGGTATATTTGAAGTACTGAAGACGTGCGTTTTAAATTTAAATTATTTTCATAGGCATGCATGCCTGGTTGTAAGCTAACAATGGCCTTAAAATACCATTAAAGGCCTAATCACTGAAACCAGTCTTATTTGGAACTACATTCTACTAAAACAATAGCCCCTATGAAAACAATTCACAGTGAGGTTTATTTATGCAGAGTAACAAGAACATCGTTTCGAGTTTTTTAACATTTAATTAATTTAAACGCAACGCAAATTTACTCCCAGTGCATCGGGGTGGAGGTAGAGATGACTTTTTGGGAGAAGTGTCCTGGCCAAGAAAGGGAGCAATGACAAGTTACTGACAAACATCACAAGACAAGATACGCTAACACTTTACTTGAAGATATCGACATAATCGTGACATGACACCGTCATAACTATGACATGACACTGTCATGAACGTGTCATAAACAAGTCATCAACGTTCATGACTTCTGTCATTAAGTGTCATTCTGTTTTTGTCATGACAAGTTGACATTGTTTGGGTTGTCTTGATTATGACAACTTGACATTAATCAAAGTGACATTACCAGAAGTTGTCTTGGTCATGACAACTTGACATTAAATTTCTTTGGAGTGTCCTTATTAAGACAACTTGACATTAAACAGGATGATATTATATCAAGTTGTCATGACAAAGACATCCTCTGGTAATGTCATCCTGGTTAATGTCAAATTGTCATGACCAAGACAACTTCTGGTAATGTCACTTTGATTAATGTCAAGTTGTCATAATCAAGACAACCCAAACAATGTCAACTTGTTATGACAAAAACGGAATGAAACTTAATGACAGAAGTCATGAACGTTGATGACTTGTTTATGACACGTTCATGACAGTGTCATGTCACGATTATGTCAATACCTTCAAGTAAAGGGTTACCCAAGATACTATAAAATATGCCAATTGTCACAACACTCATTTAAATGAGATTAGAAAATCCTAAATAAACGCTTATAAAATTGCAAAAAATTATAATTAAAACACAAACGACACCTTTTAACAACCAAAGAACAATCCAAAAACACAGGATATCTCAGCACTGTTTCTTTCTTCAAAAATTTGGGTGAACCACTTTGAGAGCCATTTATATCAATCAAATGAAATCAGCGGAGATAGGGTTATAGAAATCAGCGGAGATAGGGTTATAGAAAACCATTTAAATAATCAGACGTGGGAACTTTACAATGTACAAGTTTATTTTTAATGAACTCTTCAGTGGTTGGTAGTCACAGCACAGCTTGCATGTATTAAGCCACACACCTATTTTACAAGATGACGGGAATGAAATAAAATAAAGAAAAATCAAAAAAAGAAAAAAAAAAAAAAAAAAGTCTAAACCAGAGTAAATGGGCATCAGTCCATCTGCAGCGACTTTTTTTTTTTTTTAACTTATTACTAAAATATCCTTAAAAAGGCCACTGAAATGCATAAAATGTTTTCAGATGCATGGAATATTTGATGGTGGCGATTTTGCTTTAACCTGACATCAAGACTCCTCACATGGCATTGACAGTGCATGTAGACATTGTAAAAAGGACTGGGTTAGAGATACCTAAGATATTCTTTTTAGTGACAACACCTTTGCTAAAATACTACAGCTTTTAAAAAAAAAAAAAAAAAAAAAAAAAAGAAAATTAACAGCACTCTTCCAAGATACTGAATACAATGAAAGTGAAATGTAGTGAAGCGATTATTATTATTATTTATTTTTTTTTAAATCTCACAATTATGTGAACACTTATTTTAAACTGAAAAAAAAAGAAAGAAAAAAAAAAAAAAAGAAGCACTGAACACTGCCAGCCGTCCCATGTAAGAGAGAGGCTCTACTGTATTGTATTGTATTCAATGTCTTCAGACTATAAAAGAAAAAATAATTAAAAACACACCTTTTTGTCCTCTGGAATTTTTATACTTTTAATAGTAACAGACGGGAACCATAAATGCATGCCATGTGCTGGTCTCAAACAAATACATACAGGTATATACAGCATCACTCAGTACCTGCTAAAACAAAGTGAGAAATAGTATAAACTGACTACACTACAAACTTAAAACAAAAACAAACAAAAAAAGAGGAGGAGGGTGAGCGATGGAAGTGGTGGAAGAGTGAAAAATCCTACTTGTGATGGACTCGTCATTAAAGCATTAAAAAAAAAAAAGAAATGCATATTGCACATACAGTGAAAGCTTAAATTCCACCAGGTCTGCCTCGTTTCGCTAAAGCGAGAATTCAAAAGTTTCCCTCTTGGAGGAAGACACACAGAGGTAACAAAAATGGAGGAAGAGCGGCGAGTGTGTGTGCATTGGAGATCTGTGTGGAGAAATTAGGGGCCACGAGGAGATGATATAGAGCAGAAGTGGCACTTTGAGGGGTTAAAAAAAAAAAAAATTAAAAAGAAAAGGGAGAGCGGAAACTGCACAGCACACAACACTAACACAGGGAGAGGAAACAAAAAAGGAAAGAAAAATACATCAGAGAGAATGTGGCACAAATAAAATCAGGTGTTGGATAATATCTGTTCTTCAGTGATAGCTGAGAGAGAGAGAGAGAGAGAGAGAGAGAGAGAGAGAGAGAGAGAGAGAGAGAGAGAGAGAGAGAGAGAGAGAGAGAGAGAGAGAGAGAGAGAGAGAGAGAGAGAGAGAGAGAGAGAGAGAGAGATGCAAGTGTTTTTTCTTTTTCTCTTTATGTACAACTAAGGCTTATTGGTTAAATAGTTTTCAGGCTTTCCCGCCCACAATGCTTTTACATGCTCATCACACAACCCTTTCTTCCGTTTGCTCTGTAAACTCAAGTGGTTCTATCAGGACAGCAACCACACAATCAAGTGGATAATAGTCGAGGAGGTGGCGCAGAGGGTAGATAGATGGATGGATGGATGGATGCATTGGTGGTAGAGGAGCAAAAAGGGAGATAAAGAGCTGGGAGGAGATAAAGGGAAAAAAAGGAGTCTCGTCTCTGATGTCTGTTGCAATTAATATCTAAATGTGCAATTCCATTAGTCACTGCCATGGGGGACTACGGGGTGCAGAAGATGGGGCGCGGGGTGGGTGGGTGGGTGGGGGGGGTCTGTTCTACTTGGAAAGCTTGCTAATGACTCGAATGAGTGCTCCGTTCTCGTCCTTTAGTCTCTGGTTGTCTGCTTTCAAGTCTGGGAGCATCTGAAAAGGGAATAAAAAAGGAAAACAGGGATGAGGGAGAGACACAGAGAGAGAAGGCTTAGACAAGTCTTGACACATACACCGCTGTTGTTAAACCAGTCAGGCCAGTTTTACAAACTGTTAATCGCAGCCTGTGTAAGCAATCTTGGAGTCACACAGCACCTCCCATGTTTTGTTTTCTCCTTAAAAAATAAATAAAATCACTTCCTTGTTCAAGTCAAGAGAGAGAAGTGAAAGCGGGCACACCACAGGCCAAAGGTCCTGAGAAAGCCATGCAGAATCTGAACAGCTGCTCACCGGCAGCCACACACACACACACACACACACACACACACACACACACACACACACACACACACACACACACACACACACACACACACACACACACACACACACACACACACACACACACACACACACACACACACACACACACACACACACACACACACACACACACACACACACACACACACACACACACACACACACACACACACACACACACACACACACACACACACACACACACACACACACACACACACACACACTTTGATTCTTGCCCCTTTCTGCATTTATTCTCTATTCTGGTCCTTCCTCATGTCTCATCTCATAAGTCGAGGCCAAGCATGGCCAGTAGTCTTTGATGTTCAAAAAAAAAAAATGACAAAAAAAAAAAGTCACTTTTATTTGATCTAGTGCATACAACATTGATCATTGTATGGTATTCTACATCCTACAGAGCCCCAGAACTGATTTAGTTTTTTTTGTACAAATGAGGAAATGATGCTCTTGAAAATACTGTCACGTTACGGTAACAGCCTTGTGTTGACTTCAGGTCACATTGACCCGTTTTCAATTTTTGTTTTATATCAGAAAATATGGGACGTAGAAATAAGCGCTGAAAATGTGTAGAAGAAAAATTTAAAACGTTGGAAAAAGCAAAAACAAACTGAAAAAAGGCGTCCAAAACGTCGAAAAAAAAAAGAAGTGTTTTTTTTAAGGTTGAAGGGAAGACAACAAAAGTGTTAAGTTACAGGTTGCTGTGGCTACTTAAGATGTTAGCGGAGGGATAGCAGCTGTTGTTTGGGTATTGAGTTGCCTAGAAATACTGAATAAATGCCATTATATAGATGTAATTATGTTATCACTTTTAATACAGTTCCCCTCATTCCCGCAACACTCTATTGTACAGCTGTGATGCTACATTGGATGTTTTTTAGTAGCCTCAGTGCAACAATAGAAAGGGATAGCAAAGCCATGGATGAGCTAATCTAAATGACCCACTGCTGCTGCCTTTTATTAAATTAAATAATTATTAAATTCTTACACTGCACTGTAACTTTCATTTTTGTATTTTATTCCTGTCTTACTCTATTTTAGCTTTGTTTTTATTTTCTGTTCTCTTGCATCTTTGATGACTGAATTCATGTTTTGGGTTGTATTTAGATGTCCTTTGGTAGTGCGTTTCTTTTGCACTTTGTCACCATGCTTTAGATTTTTTTGTGTACAGTACTTTGAATTGTCTTGTTGCTGAATTGCGCTATATATAAAAAACATATCTTTCCTTGAATTTGGATAGATAACCTTGGATATACTTTAGATTTAACATGTTACACAACATAAGAACATATGGCAAGATAAGACCAATTCCCAGGAGGAAGTGAGTGCATATTAACAAGACTGTTTAATGTTCTGTTAGTTTGTGTAATTAATTATTCATTTAAGAGTATGACTTAAATTATTCAACAGCCGAATGTATTTTTTCCCCCCTCATGACACCTGCCGGGTTCCATAGTATCCAAGGTAATGCTCCATTTTGTCTGACAGGCAGACAACAACCTATTTTTGGATGTTTATTGTGAGCTACAATAAGGGAATTTTTGCATACACGGTATCCGTTTCTGGCATAAATGAACACGTCTGATTTATGGGCTTGAATTTGAGTTTGCCAGATTGTTGCATGACACTGTAAACTAAAATATTTCCAATATAAACACAATGGCTACTGAAAATTCACCCATTTGGGTAGCGGCATGTCTTTAACTCCACTCGATGATTACAGATATTACTACGTTAGCTAGAGTTTGACTCTTCGTTAATAAATAAAATGTACAGATACTGTGGTGGTGAAAACTTTAAGTAGAAAATCATGTTCTACAACACTGACACTCCAACAAGAGATTTCAGTCCACTTAAAAACAAACTCATTTATTGATTACAGATGACGATCAACTGCTAGAGAGAACATTTGATAATGTTCTGAAGTATAGCAAGTTACTTTATACTTGATATTGATCAGGCACAATGCTAACCACTGCTGTTGGCCCATGCAGCTGATTTTAAAAGGTCCCATATCATGCTCATTTTCAGGTTAATACTTGTATTTTGGATTAATACTAGAACATGTTTACATGCTTTAATGTTGGGGGGGGGGGGGGGGGGGAATTATATTTAATTTTATATATATATATATATTGAGCGCTTTGATACTTTCATAGTATTTATATAGCACCTTGACCTGCTTTATGATCAAAAAAAGGGAAGGAAATTTCACTTTTTACAATATGGGACCTTTAATATTCGTTGAAGTCATCTGTCAAATTCAAATTTGGAGAGTAAAGAGGGGTAAAGAAAAAGTTTCAGTCTCTGAAGATTCTGGCCAAAAAAAGTTGATGCCAAAAAAGGAAGCTACTTCATGCAAAGAAGCCAGAACAAGCCAAACTGAACACCTGAGCTCCCTCTGATGGAAGCATCACAACTATAAACTACAAAGGGGACACTTTCCTTTACAGTACTTGATGTGTTAATAATTTTAACTTTGGAGTAAATTTAGTCATCTGCCACCCCTTAAATGACTCTCAACTGAGCGGTTTCTCCACCCATTATAAACATGTTCGTTAGTTTGACATATTTGGGATGTGTTCCTAAGTTGCAATGTGTTGAAATCGCCTTCCAGTTGTGTACTGTAAAAGGAGAGTGTCCTGTTGTAAAGAACTAAAAAATAAAGACACCCTCCCCAATATGAAAACCAAAAGCTCTGGGGAGGCAGAGGGGGCGAAAAAGGGGAGTTTACAAAACCAGTGGTGGTGGGGCGGCTGGACACCTGCCTGTCTATGGGTGCGGGCAGAGCACGAATGAAGCATGAGAAGAATGGGGTTGGGAAGGGGGAAGGTGAGGAAGAAGAAGGAGAGGAGGAGTAGGTGGACATGGCGGTGGACAGACGGACGTGGCTTAGAGGTCGACGGCGGGCAGCTGGCTGCAGGCGGACTGCGAGAGCTTTGCCAACACGCGGGACAGGGCCCGGTTCTCTGCCTGCAGCCGCTCCTTAATCTGCCCCAGGGCCTGAACCTGCTTTACCTGGGGGAGGTTCTGCAGGAGGGTGGGGGGGGAAACAACAACCACAACACAGGAAAACAAAAAGAGAGAGAGGGAGGAGGCAGAGAGGACAGAAGGACAGAGTGAAAGGCCGGCAGAAGGGGAAAAGAAACAAATAAGGAGAGAAAGGTTTCATGAAAGACAGGACAATATAAATGAATAGAGAAGAGGGGCCGAGAGAAGGAGAAAGGGAAAACAGAAAAGGAAGATTGTTAGAAAATGGGGACAGATTTTGGAAACCGAAGGAATGATTAAGAGCTTTCCGGTTCAGCATGATGCTTGTAGATAGAATGAAAAAGTGACACTGATAAGATCAGCCAGCTGCCTAAAAATAAACACACTTCGTTATCACAGAGATGGGAACACCTGCTTACTAGAATTTAATAGATTTTTTTCCCTCTCCTCCTAAAATCAGTTTTCAAGAAAAAGAACATTTAATTGGCCGTGTCGATAAAAGATGTCCACATAGATTACAACAGCTGACCTGAGAGGTGCGCTGACCAGAATAAGAGATGCACATTTAGGAGTCTAACATGAGGACAGAGGTAACGTACCGTATTGGGCAGAATAGAAAACAGTTCTGAAAGTTGCATTTGCAAGACTGGAGGTTGTATTACACTTGAGGACTTAAAACATTCAAAACATCAGATAGATATTCATTTTGAAGACCCATCGGGTTTTTTTTGGTAGCTGTAATGTTGGCTAGTTTAGTGATTTTCTTGAAGTCTATAGTCTTTTAGAGTAAGTCAGCCCGAGAAGTGTTAGTTTAAGCCTCGAGAGGAGTTTTCTGGCAGTTCGTGTTAGCTGCCATGGAGGAAAGATAGAGAGAGTCAAAAGCGGCTTTAATGCAGAAACAAACCGAAAAATCTTTCGCAGCTAAGAGTTCTAATCATGTCATGAGTCAGAGAAAATCATTCTAACCGATTCAACAGCCTGACAGGAGAGTGTGCTAGTATGACACCGATAGACGGGCGACTGCTGTAATAAAAGTATTTCATGTTTTACTTTTACAAGGGAAAAAGCGGATGAGGATTGTCTCAGGGTTACTTTTTCGACTGGAGTCATTTGTACGGCAGAGTAGTCTTATATTCGGGCCAATATTTTTGGTTCAAAATGGACATGATTAGGGCTGGGTATTGGTACTCGATAGCTTTAGGGTATCAACCGCAATAACCAAGTAGTATTGTGGTTCTAACCTGTATCTTGTTTTTGTAGTTAAGCCTATCATTCCTGTTGTAATAATACAATTGCACTTCAGATGTTAATTGCTGAGATCTGGTAATAAGCTAAAAAGACACACAAGTAGTTTTGGTTTTACCGCAAAATAAAGTGGATTTGAATAATCTGTTGATTTGTTCACCACCTGTTTGATTGTCTGACTGCTCCTGTTCCCAGATCCTCCCATTGAAGTAATGGCCAAAGCCATGAAAATAACACCCAAGGTGTAATAAATCCATATTATCTTTTAAGAATCATAGCATTTGAAAGGACTCACCACTCCTATTAAACCCCCCAAAAGTGAGTGAGCCAGATTTATATATAAAGGGACACTCAGACTTAAGTGACAGCTGTTAGCACTATGTTGGAACTCACAAGTACCACCTACACACTAGCTGCAATCTTGACTCCATTAATGGAAATCTTCTACGGTATACAAACAGAAAATGTAATGCATGTGTGTGACTGCGTGTGGTGGTACCTTAAGTTCCTCCTCCATCTCAGAAATCTTCCTTTCTAGAGCTCTTCTTTCCTGTGGGGTGGAAGGAAAGCATGTTAACTCAGGACTTGCACATTTCATAAAAACAATTAGCAGAAAGCACACTGTAGTGCAGGCTCTACACACACTGCATAAAATAAGGTGTAGAAGATGCTTAAAACACACTCGTGAGGTGACTGCAAGCAACGGCCAGTTCAGACTTGCATACTCAGTGATGTAAACATAATTTATATGTAAGGATATCCGAAGAGAATGAGCCATGACAATGGGGACGTAGATGTTTAGAGGTTGTGTTGGATGTTAACGAAAGGACTCATGGAGAGTGGGGTCGGAATGTCTTTTTTGAACAGAGAAAAAAAAGGCATTCCTGTATTACAAAAAGGTTGTGAAGACAAATGGAGAATGGTCTTAAATGTGGCTTGAAAATACGGGATGAATGTTTTACAAATCGAGGGGTTATGGTTTCACAGCTACACAGCTGCAGCTGAAGACGCAAGCATCATTACTGATTGAGTGACAAAAACCATGAAAACACACATGCACAGGTTCTTTCAACAGCAATTCAACAGTCTACGATTGTTCTACTGCACACATTAAGATAACACACACACACACTTTTACACACACACAAACAACAAAATATGCAGTCTTGAGAAGAGGTGACCACACGCTGCCTCTGAGGGTCTAGAATAGGTGAGAGAGAAGGTGGCAGTGTTCTGGGTGGCGAGGAGGGAGGAAGTCCCTTTGAACCCGACTACATGTGTGACACGACAGCCAGCAGCAGAGAGCAGACTGATACAAAAAGTCAGGTTAAGATCATACCACCACCCAGATGATATTGGGGCCTGCTTGTTACCTTCAGACATAAACCCATTGGCAGTGTTACCGGCATGTTTAAAGCAAGTTGGAGTTATCAGAAATAACAGGAGGACTTTTGAGATTGAGATAAACTTGAGAGACAGAAGTTATACATCTTTTCAGTAAAGTTCATGGTGTTACTAAGCAAAGAAGGACATTTGTAATAGAGCTGGGTTATTGTACTAGTTCTGTCATTACCCTTTTCTCCATCTCAAGCTGTGATCGGTCGGCATAGCGTTCCTGCCTCTGCAATAAGGAAAAATAAAAAGTTAGCAGTCATAAAAAGGAATCCTTATCGTCTTATAAACACTAATCAGTGGAAGCAGTGTGAGCTCAGTGTACCTGTGTGGCCTTCTCTAGTTGGAGCTTCAAGTCTGCCAGCTCGAGGTCCGTGTCACGTAACTGGGCCTTCAACTTCTCGTTCTCAGCTAAGATCTGCTCGTAAAGCTGAAGGGAGGGACAAACATAATCCACCAGTCAACAAGTTGAACAAGCGAACCACCAAGGCATTCTAAATAGAAAACAATATAGCAAATATCATTGAAAAAAATGTTGAGCCTTACATAAGTTCCTCATTTTGTGGGTAGGAAACCTAAACTTCTCTCAGCTCGGTCACCATGGCTTTGAGAGCCATTTCTATTACTTTGTACTTTCTACTGCCTGTACTTTTGTGGATTGTGCCAGAAAAGAGAAGCTAAACCTTTGGGTTTAAAATGTCATCACTTTATTATTTTATCTGATTAGATATTCGTGTGAAACTTTGTCATAATTAACATAGGCATTCTGGAGTTATGGCCAAAAATGTGTTTTGTTAGGTCACACTGACCCTTTGACTGCCAAAAACTAATCCTCACCCTCAAGTACAAGTGGACATTTGTGCCAAAATTGAAAATCTTTCCTCCAGGCATTCCTGAGATATGGCGTTTAGGGAGGAAAAAAAAAAAAAGCCTCTGGCCACGACTGCGGAGGCTTAAAAACTAATTTTGATGCAGGTCGCAACTTTTCCTTGGTATCATGGTCTAATAAATAGATACTATCATACATTATGTGTGTGTGTGTGTGTGTGTGTGTGTGTGTGTGTGTGTGTGTGTGTGTGTCTCTCTCTATCTATCTATCTATCTATCTATCTATCTATCTATCTATCTAATAAATGTAAAAAAAATTGTGTTTTTGTGTACGGGAGTCCAACTCCATCAGTGCTCTGAATTAAACGTGGGATCCAAATGAGCTTAAAGGGTAACTACTGTTTTTTTTCAACCTGGACCCTATTTTCCTATGTTTTTGTGTCTAAGTGACTGATTGGAACAACAATCTTTGACATTGGTCCAGTATTAAGAGAGATCGCTGCAGTCGGCAGTGGCAAAACAACCTACAATGTAAGTTAACAGGGCAATTGTCCAGCTTGTATTTACCTTCACAAAAGTGCTCGTTTTGCCACTGACAGGCTCAGATTAATATTCTAAGTATCTGACAACATTATGGAAAGGCTTTCTAAGTAGGTCGACCTTTCTGTTAAAGAGTACGATTTATTTATTTTTTTTAACATAAAAACATCCACGAAATTGCGTTCGCTAAACCCACCAGACTCCATGTAAATAAACAGTAATTTTAGCATCGTAAAATAGACTTCATTCAAAGTCGACAAACAAAATAAGTCTATTGAAAGCCATTTTGGGTCGTCTTTCCACTTTTCCAACCATCACAACTCTAGTTTTGGTTGAAATAAACACATAGTTTACCGATTTACATGTGAAAATATGTTGGCTCTATACACGCTAAAAGTATTGCTTTTATAAATGGAGTCTGGTGGGTTTAGCACTAGCGACTTCAGAGCTGTTTCTGGTTAAACACAAAGGTCTCAAAGAGGTTTTAAACGTCTATCTCTGAAGGGATCCTTTCCATAATGTTGTCAGACACTTAGAATATTAATATGAGCCTGTCAGTGGCAAAACGAGCACTTTTGTGAAGTTAAATACAACCTATTAACTTACATTGTAGCTTGTTTCGCCGCTGCCAACTGCAGCGATCTCGCTTAATACTGGACCAATGTCAAAGATTGTTGTTCCCATCAGTCACTTAGACACAAAAACAAAGGAAAATAGGTTCAGGTCCAGGTTGAAAAAAACAGTAGTTACCCTTTAAGCAGCGGTGTAAATAGCTTTTTACATACAGTACACACCTTCTTATAGTCAGTGGTGTCGTCCCTATCCAGTCTGCTCGAGTATGTCCTCCGATTCTCGCCATAGCCACGGCTAAAAAGAGTGTCAATGCGATCTATGGATGAAGAGCTGCCCTCATTCCTACAACAGAAATAACAGGCGTTTAATTAAAATTGTTTGTGAAATACAGATAATATACTGTATAAAAGGATAATAACAAAGAGCATTATAATATGAAGGGGATGCAACATACCTGGACAATCTGTCACTCTGTAAGAAAGCAAAAATGAAAGTGTTAATGTTGATAAAGAGAAACGCATTCTCCATCTGGTGACAAAATAATCGTATCAGTCAGTGTCTACCGGAGGACAGATTACACGTGTGCATAGTGAGGAGGGCATTTGTAATAAGCTTGTACAAACTGAACAGAAGGATGCAATGGGACATTTTAAACTAAACCTCCACTTCCACATTCTACAGCCTCCCTCTGCATGCATCCTTACTCCTTTGCAATCTGCCTCCTACACACACACTTCTGCACTTTATACAAATACATGCTGACTTATCCCTAAACAAAGTGCCTCGAGGCGTACTGTGTCTCCAGGCCTGCTGTGCATGCCACAGCGGCCCTGAGGATGGAGCCAGACGTTAGATAGGGAGGTCAGGTTGGAGTCAGATATTTTAAAATTGCAGTGAGCTCCCTGCGGTGAACAGAGGACAGTGACAACAACGCTACAATCTGAGTCAAAAAGTCCTTCAAGAAAAATGACCAGTTCAACTGATCAGATAAACAGCCAGCTTGGCTCCATTCAATGCACGACTAGAGATGTAAATACACAGGGGATTTGCAATGTAAACTCTTTAAGAGTCTGCTAAACATGTTCTCTACCACAGTGTTTCTTAAATGGCTCTTGTGTGGCCTTTATCGGATAGGACAGCTGGGGAGAGAGAAAGAGACAGAGAGACAGAGAGAGAGAGAGAGAGAGAGAGAGAGAGAGAGAGAGAGAGAGAGAGAACATGCATCGGACTCGAACCCGGGCAGCTGCGGTAAGGACTAGGCCTCAATCAGGTGAGCTACTAGGGCGCCTCAAGATTTTTAATTTGAAAAAAAAAAAAAAAAAAAAGTCATGTATAATTCCTAAAATAATTATACACTATAAAATGTAATTAATGTAGTTATTATAAACATTTGAAATGTAGCATTTAAGTGTTTCCATTTACAATGTTGTTGTTCAATTAAGTCAGACACTGGTGGTGCAGCGCTGTATTGTGCCTCTTTAATATAGGCATTTTTTCTACCAAACGTAGTTTGTGCTGTCTGAAAAATACTTCAAAAGGGGGTACATTATTGAAAAAAGTTTGAGAAGCAGTGCTCTACCATATCAGCATTACTCAAACTCTTTTTAAACATTTTGGTGCTTTTAATTGAGAGTGCCAGGCAGGAAAGGAAGAGCACTTCCTGCACGCTTGCCAATCTCCATGCAAAGATAATTGCTCATTTCCTATTTAGTGCTCTGTTGCTGCTCCTCCCTTTCTATTGTCCTACTGAAAGGGAGGGCTGGTAGCTGTGTATATCCCTGCTGATTGTACTCAAGTCTGCTCTCTAGGTTATGCTGCAAAAGACACTCCCATTCAAACAGGATGTTAATCCAGCCAGCAATATTTTCACAACACTGCACTTTATGCCTCATGCTATGTCTTCCGTGGGTAGTATGAATGCATTCAATTAAATTCAAAAGCTTATTTAGTTTTTATTCATAGTTCAGGGACTGGAAGACTGATTAATCCGTTTCTTACATGTTCATTTTGCCCAACACTGGTTGAAATTCTTATTTACAGTGACTTATGCTTGTATTACTATGCACAAAAGAGCACAAAAAGCATAAACAGAGTTGAAAAGTGCGTTTGTTCCGCTTAAAATTTCATCTTCAAATTGGAAAAACTCTCTGCCATTTCATTGTGTGTGCTTTGACTCAGCAGTGACCCAGACTTCCTTTTCCTTTGTATGTCTGCATGTTTTTAAAACCCACTGATCTATGGCTGAGACCACTTTTGGTTTGCAAGGTCACCCCAGCAACCAGACAATCACCAGAAGATGGAAACTGGGGAGGGGGGGGGGAGGACAATAAAAATTCAAAGGCCGCAGTTCGTGGGTGGGAGGAAATCATAGCTGAACAGGGCAGAGTAGTGAACATCAAAGACTACTGGCCATACTTGGCCTCGACTTATGAGATGAGACATGAGGAAGGACCAGAATAGAGAATAAATGCAGAAAGGGGCAAGAATGAAACGGAGGTTGTGTGTGTGTGTGTGTGTGTGTGTGTGTGTGTGTGTGTGTTGAGTTACCTGTGGCTCTCCCTTGGTGCTGCCCTCCTCTGAGTCCGACTGCTGGTCAGGGTCATTTTCATCACCCTGGAATAAAAAAAAAAAAAAAAAAAAAAAAAAAAAAAAAAAAAAAAAAAAAACAGATGAAAGGGTTACCATCCAACTGATCAAAGAGGAACTGTTATAAACTGCTGCACCTCATCAAGAGTGCTATGAATACTTATGATGGTGAAAGAAGTGATAGCAAACTTCTATCACTGTGTGCATGTCTCTTACATCCTGGGTCCAGAAGGAGACTCCAGTGGAGCGTCTCTTCTCGCGGGGCCGCCTGCGATCCCGTATGGAGCGGGGCTGAGACTTGTCCTCTCCTTCCTTCTCTTCCTCCTTTTTGTCCATTTCTGTCCAATCGAGAATAATGACAGCAGGTTTACTACACACACACGCACACACACACACACACACACGCACGCACAGGTGATATTGCTGCCATGATACTAAAATGACAGTAGGGCTGCACGATTTGGAGAAAAAGTCCTATTGTGATTGTCAATGCTGCGATCACGATTGGGATATAATGATTTCATGAGTTTACTTAATTATCAAGGAAAAGGCAAAAATTAAGCTACTAAAATTTGGAAATGTGCATTTTTTAACTTGAACGTATGTTAAACGAGGATAGAAAGAAATACAGAAACAAAAATGTGCAAGCATGCCTCTATAAATGATGACATACATGATGGGTTTAATATAATAACTAGTGACTAAGGTACAAAATATATTTTGTACAACCTCTTCTTAAGGTCTGCATGCTCTAAACTCCTCTACGCTTCCGATATTCATGTGACCATACGCGATGCGCGCTACTGCCTTAACAGAGCGACTGGTCACCGCTCATCTTTTGTGGACGTTGTTACGAGGGCGTAGCAATTAATACATCCATGGGGTAGCGTAATTCAGAGGGCAGATTCAACGTAGATTCCACACACTACTATGAATCCGAAATTAGTTAGAGCGAGAACTGCAGGCGAGTGAGTGACGTCAGTGTGTGAGTGGTGAAGCGAGAAGAGCGACCGTGAGCGGTGTCGGAGTGTTAGCGTCGCGGCTGTGTGAGGGAAAAGCAAAAGGCAGAAGAGAAAAAGAGACAGCAAAGACGATGTGTGTTGTGAGTTAACAGAGAACACCAAGCGTCATCTGTTGTTAATACTGTCGGTAAAGTGAAGGGTGTTACAACGTGGAGTGCACACAGAGCTTCTCGCATGCCGCACAACTTTTTGTTTACTCGAAACGCACAATTTTTGCGGTTATGTAATCGCACAGAGTGACGTCACGATTGCAATTAGATTAAATCATGTAGCCCTTAATGACGCCAAATGAAAAGACCCAATAGAGAGAGGAAAACCTACAAACAGATGACAGCCTATCGTGTTGAATCTCCAGTGTAAACGTACAGTTGACACTCTGCACTACTTTATGAGATCTAGTGTAATTTTGTACTTTTGTCAACTCTTGAATAAAAGGAGAAGACCAGCAGTCGTGTGCAACATGCATTTAACACCGAGTTTTGCATATGAACGTAGAGAAAATGAGACCGTGATATGATGACATCTGTACATCTCTAAGTCATCTGTTGTTGACCTCTGGTCAGTTTTTTCACCAGAGCACTGATTAAGCCTTATTATTTTGACATCCACCATGTGCAAATGACCATACAGTATTCCTAACAAGAAATCAAAGTGAAAAATGGAAAAGTTCAGGTTAAACAACGCACTGATTTGACTTCACAAGGAACAATAAGGACACGAGTTCAGAGAGAGAGAGAGAGAGAGAGAGAGGGAGAGAGGGAGAGAGAGAGAGGGAGAGAGAGAGAGAGAGAGAGAGGGAGAGAGGGAGAGAGAGAGAGAGAGAGAAAGAGAGAGAGAGAGAGAGAGAGAGAGAGAGAGAGAGAGAGAAAAAGAAGGCCAGAAAAAGGTTGTGGTCAGGAGTAAACAAAGAGGTCAGTGTTTCCATCAGTTGAACAGACTTAAACTGACTTCTATTTTCCCAGGAACGCTTCATGGATTTATTTGTTAAGAGGAGGGACTTTATTTTAAACGCAACCTAATCCCTTTCTGGATGCCTTTAGTCAGCATCAGGCAGTTTGCCCATGTGAATGTGGACCTGTGGAGACAAGATACCAGCATCATCCGGCGCCTATATGGCTTTATATCAGAGGAGATAGCATTTAAGTTATTTCAGGTTCAGTGTCACAATAGTTAAGCTAGCCACAACAAAAAAGGAATCACTAAGGTTGGACTTAAATTTAAGTTTTTAAAAATAAAATCTGTGATTATGACCCAAATGATCAAATTGTCAATCTAAAATGATGAACAGATCCTGTCTCGGAGAATTATAATGGCCATATAGCTGCTGTAGAGGTGTATTCGGATGGCAGCGGCACTGACCTTTTTCCGTGTCTCTGGAGGAGCGACTATAGGAGGAGGTGATCCCCGTCAGACTGTTAGGCCTGTTGAGGGAGCTGGAACTGGAGGACAACGCGGTGCTAGAGTACGGGATGGAGCCAGTGCTGACTGTGGAAATGGCGGAGGTAGAGGAGGAAGATGAGGGCCGGTAGCGCTGGTAGAGAAGAGGGAGAGAAGGAGGATATTCAAATAGTCAAGGTGTAGATTACAGGCGAGGACAGCGAACCGTCTTGGTCACAAAACCGCAGAGCAGAAACGTACCTCTTCGAAGCTGCGGTACTTCGATCGGTAATCGTCTTCCTTGATCTCCATCTCCTTCTTCTCCTCCTGCTGCTTTTCCTTGTCCTGCTTCTCTTTCTCCTCCTTCTCCTCCTCTCGGGTCTTTGGGGGACGACTCCGGCCGATTGTTTTTTCAGCCTCTTGCAGGTCAGTCAGAGTCACACCCTGGAAGAAGAGATTGATAGACTATCTTTAGAATTTTAATTCTTTGCTTGAATCTTTTATATTATTTTAGAACCAGAATCCTATTGTTTACATTATGCCTAGCTCTGCAGTCAAAAGGCTTACTGGTGCTTTACAATTGGAGTTTCATTTTTGGTGTCATAAATTTCTAAACTCTTGTCAGCTTGTAAAATGATCAGCTCTGTGTACAGGCCCAGACGTTAAGTGCTGCCTGTGTACACAAAAAGTGCTGCTTCAACCAGGATAACAACATGTATTTAAGCAGTCTATGACTATAAAACCATAATGTAAACTGAGGGAAGCTACAGGTCACCATGATGTGGGGCGCTTCTGTCATTTTACTTTGTCACTTTACTGTCATGGTACTTATTAAAAGCGGTGACTTGTTTGGTGGGAAGGAGGGATAAATGGAGTGTCAAAACATCAGAGGTGATAAAGGTTAACTAACCTGTGTGGACCTTCTTGACTGTCGAGCCTGTCTGGAGCGAGCTTTCCTCTGGGACTCTGACTCCTCGTCTCGCACTGGCGTCAGGTATGACCTGAGAGAACAAACAGGCACACACAGACACACACACACACACACACAGTTACAAAAACAAACAAGGGCACAACAATACATTGCTCAAGCATCAGATGACTGTTGAGGTGGAAACTTTGCTTTCATAAATATATCTAGTAATTGTCATCGTCATGCATGGTAGTATAGTGCCTTAAGGTTGCACGAGGTGGCGTGTGATCAGGACGGCTGCTTTCATTTAAGGACTAGATTGGAAAGTGGGAAAATAACCCTCTCCCATCACACTATAAATACTGCAGAGAGAGGATTTTAATCGTAGAGCAGTGGCCAAAACTGACAGACTGTTGTATTCAGCAGCTTTCACTTGCCAACAGTAAGACTGCAGATATGCTATACAGCTCCAGGTGTACATTTGTGTAAGGGTGTGAATGTGAAGCAGCTATCCTGGTCAAGAATGTTAAGCTTCCTGGAACATGTTTGAGTTTCTTAAGATCGAGCTTCAAACCAACAATGAGGTAAAACGGGATTCCAATCTCTGCGTTTAACCCTTCACTATTAGGGTATCAGGCCCTACAGGCAACGCAGTTTAGAAAATAAGAGTGAGCTATTCTAGCACTTTCTCTCAGTGTGCGTCTGTTTGACACACAGAAGTAGGAACTCATTCAGTGCAGCGTGGAGCCTTGGCCTTGAGGAAAATATGTAGCTTCTGCCCACCTTCCTTATAAGGAAAAGTCGCTGGAGAAGTCTAGGTTTTGAAACAGCCCTGCCCTACTCCCACCATGACAGGTGGCTTATTTCAGCACTGCGACAGGAAGACATCCACTTGACCCTACTCAAACACATGCTTTCTGTGAAACTCTCTCTCACATGCTCCCTCTATCACATACAGACACACACAAACTCTCTCGTCCCCTCCACACTGTGTGTACAGAGTTGAAGAGCACACACCCTGTTCTCAAACAGAGGAAATGCATCCGGATTACTGTTTAACTGACGGAAGCTTAATATTTCTTGAAGCTTCTTCCAGTGAATGTTTTGTTCCAATATCCAAGCTATCTGATCTTGTAATTTTCATAAATATACATCAACAAATAAAGTAAATAAATACAGTAAGTACTCTTTTCCCAACTCATGCCAGGAGAAAGAAATGTTATGGGATGCTGAAAAGTCCAAAATAGCAATTAACATGGCAAATTAAACAAAATCTGAACTACCAGTAAGGGATAATGTAGAGCAAGCGGGGCATAGTTGTGAATTAAACTCCGACAGGGTGATTCAAGACCCCTCAGCAACCTTCAATTCGCAAAAATGACCCGTTCGCTCGACCCACTTATCCCAGAAATCAATAATTTAACATTATAAGATAAGATAAGAAGCCTTTATTGTCATTATATTACAATGAATATAACTAAATGACGAATGCCCCTCCCAGCGGTGCTTAAAATAGAACTATATTGCACACATCCACGTATAACGTAAGAAACAACAACAACATTCATTCAACATTCATCATTAAACAAGGGCAGGTAGTTGCGATAATAAATATATTGCACAGTTAATACAGGGTTTCTGCAGGTTTTAACAAGTCAACTTTAATTTCAAATTTCAAATTCGCAAAGTAAATAAATGTATTCAAATTGAATAAAAGCGACACGGAGGACTAATTATCTGTTCATATACAGCGAATTATATTTGGACTAGCGAAAGAAAAGAACTACAACACCACGGAACAAAAAAGCATTTCAATGAGTACCAGTCAGAGGTAGCGTTACATGGACGCAGGAAAATTAAGACCAGTTTTAAAATTATTTAAGACCTAGAATATCATCGAATTTAAGAGACTTTGTAAGGCCTAAAATTTTGATGAATTTTAGACTTTCTTTAGACTTTAGTCCCTGCGGAAGCCCTGTAATAAAAAAAAAAAAAAAGATATTATAATATTGCACAGATCAATAAAATGGATAGTAAAAACACTCGTTGCAGAGACGTTGTGTCTGTTCATGTTTTGATGGACCTGTAGAGTCTCCTTGAGGACAGGAGTGAGAAAGGTCTTTAACAAGGTTTTTTTTGCTCTGGAAAGGAAGCCGGTGGGTGCAATGTACTGAATTGAGGGGAGAGCTTTTGTTGTCAGCTGCTGAGCAGCCGGCATTACCACACACACTGTGAGGCAGTATGTGATGATGCTATTTAATTTGAAACGATTGATTTTGTGGTTTTTGAAAATGGTCGCCCAGAGCCTATGATCAGAACTGCGTCCACTGCAGCGGACTGTAATTCATAGCAGCAGTAAATAACAGACCGTAGAATGCTGTATGTGAACAATCAGAATTGAGTATTACATAAAGCTGTGTAATACTTACATATTAAAAAGGACATACATGAGTTATGTAGATATTAAAAAAAAAAAAAAAAAAAAAAGGTATGGGTGTGTTTGAGTTACCTGCGTCTTTCAGAGCCAGTGCCAATGCCAGTGGTGGTAGTAGTAGATATGGCGGTGGTGGTAGTGGTCGATGTGCTGGTCGTGGTAGAGCCAGTGTTCATAGTGGGGATGACCGCAGCAGACTCCTTCTCCTTTTCCCTCTCTGCACTCTCCTCTGACCAGTACCTGTTTACACACAAGCATTTTAAAGAAATATGCTTAGCCTGACAGATTTCAATTCATTCATTTTAGACTGAAATGTGTGGTTGTAGAGGTCTGCTGGCAGCCATTTTTGGATGTCAGATACTGTGCCATTCCTATACCCATATAAAATACACTTAAAAAGGCAGAGATTCTCAACTGGTGGGACTTGTGTGGTTGGGTCGCGGACAGCTGGTCGATAAATAAATAGATATTTAACGCGCATCTGATTTTGGACTTTGGTCTTTTATTTAAAAAAAAAAAAAAAAAAAAAAAAAAAAAAAATTATATATATTTTTTGACGGAAATGCGTCAGAGCCGTGCAGCAGTCTAGCACCGTAGCCATGGTAACCATCATTTGATCAACGTTCACTTTAAGTTTGTGTTGAGAAATATGATGAGTATTTAAAATGTAGATTGTCGTACACTGAGGATATAAAGGGACAGAAACCCCAGTGTGTGATATGTAATGAAGCGCTTGCACATCCCTCCAAAAAATGTAAATGTGCGTTTATGAAAAAGAAAAGAAAAAGGAAAAAAGGATGACAAACAAGTTTCCGAAGGCCATTTTTGAAAAATAAATCTGCTTGGTTTGAATTCTTTAAAAGTGTTTTGCAACTTAATGACCTTAGGAAATGTTGGTCACAGGGTGAGACCAGTTGAGAACCCCTGCTATAAGGGTTATTTTCTATGCATGTATGCAATTTCTTTGGGCCTCTTTGGTTTAGAATAAGGATTAAAATATCAAAGTTAAATAAACCCTCCACGAGAAAAAGCCACAGAGCTACAAAACTAGTGGAATATCTACAAGCTATGGATTACAGATGTCCGGTATCTCATTTTCAGGTCTGGCTGATCAGGCGGTCCTGTTCATGTACCTGCTGGTTAGACTGCGGGTGGAAGAGGAGCCCAGGCTGAAGAGCAGGCCGCGATGGCCTGTGGGCGAGGTAACAGATGAGGAGGTGGTGGTGGTCGTTGTGGGGGAGAAGGTGCTTGAGGAACTCAAGTCCTCGTGTCTTCGGCCAAAAGAGCCGCTGGAGGACAAAATGTCAGACAAACACATCAGTCACCAGTGAGCCAGAACGGGACATAAATACAGTTATGTTGATCGCAATTCGTTAGTTAGATTCCCTGATTATTAACTTTAGTTGATTAATTAGATATTGGCTTTTTTTTCCCCCCTTTCTTTTGCGTCACACAGCAACATTGTGACTCCATGAGATTAGGGGGAAAGAGATCAAAATAAGTGGGCATTATTAAGTTTATAAGATAACAAGTAGGGTAAATATACTTTTGTTTTTACACAGCACCTTCCTTCTTTTGTATTCTTTATGACAAGAATGCCACGTTTCCTCTAGAGCTGCAATGATTAGTTGACTAATTGAGTAGTCTGTCGACAGAAACATAATCGCCAAATATTTGGATTATCAATTATATGAAATGCTCAATCAACTGTTTAAAGTAATTTTTCATGCAGAAAATGCTATTTTCAGCCACTCGGAAATGAGATTTTCTGCTTTTCTCTGTTTTATAAATCACATCAAACTGAAATCTTTGGCAAAAGAATTGATAATAAAAAAAATAATCGTTAGTTGCAAGTCCCTAATTTACTCTGATGCTTTTGATCAGTATATTAAACATTGGGCAGGAGACAATTATCCTTTTTATTTTTAAGATTTTTTTAAGTTTTAGTGCTAATAATGACAATTGATTTAAAATGGACATTTGCAATTATACCGTTTCAGTAAAAATAAGCTGAAGGTACTTTAATTGAAAGTACAGAGCTGTCACAGTATTAGTCGATGCATGACAAGTTACTGCATTTATTGGCTTGGTTTGGAAAACATTTTAATCTTGAATGAAATACTTTGGACAAAGGGATAACTACAATCGGGCTGTATACAGAAACTAGTTCTGAATGTTGAAACCACCTCTTCTGATATTCATCTAGACATTACAGGAGGAACACAATAAACAAGGTAGGCACTTCAGCAGAGCAGGGACACACAGTCAGAGAGGACAGGTGGGTGTAGAGACTGCGGTGCCCCGGGGAGGCTGGTGTACCTGCGGTAAATGCTGTAAGACTGGTAGTGGGAGGTGGGTGGCTGCCAGGGTTTAGTATTACAGGTGTTAGGGTCCAAGCTGGAGGTGGACGAAGACTTGGCTGGCACGTCCCGCGTGCTGCTGCTCCGCCCTAGTGCTAGCGTGTGGGACGTGCTGGCGTGTTGGCAGGCGGGTGGGCAAGAGAGGCATGTTAGCGGTGGAGGCACACACACACACACATATATATATATATATATATATAGTACAAGAAACATACATACTTAAAACTACTAAGCTTTGACAGGCTAGTTGTGCATAAATGTCATATGGGGCTAGCTGCTGACTGGACAATTGAAAGCAACAAAAGAGTTGTGTTCATAAGTTATACAGAAGCCATAAATTAAGGTTTTTGTAGAGACACATAGTTCTAAATAAATAAATAAATAAATAAATAAATAAATAAATATATATATATATATATATATATATATATATATATATATATATATATATATATATATATATATATATATACTAGAGAGAGAGATTTTTAATAAATAAAATAAGATAAATTATTATGGACAGTATTTTTCCCATATGACATGCATGCAACGAGTCCACGTCTAGGTTTTGTGCCACAAACAACTCTGGAAATTTGATTTATATGGGAGTCAGACAGGCTTATAGACTTGTTAAATGCCAGAATAATGCATTGCAAACTCAGTGGCACAGCAACCTGACAGGACAGGTACAGCCATGCAACAGACTCTTGCAGCAGTGGTAGAGAAAAGCGTTGTGCTATTTCGCATGGCTTTCTCAGTAGCTGCTGCTGTGCATAGAAGCATGTACGTACATATCTCTGATGACCTAATCAAAGCGAAATGTACAGTGGATGATTGATAAACAACTATCAATGCTGTCTTCACAGTGGTTTTTAGTTCCAAAGCTATGCAAGTCAACCTCATGATGGCTAAAGACATCATATAAGATGGAGCAGAGATCTGATGAGGGATGCAAGTTTGGCAGAGATTTGTTTCGCAGCGGAGGCTAACCTGCGCTGGTAGCTGGGGGGTCGGTTGGTAGAGGCGCTTCCTTCGCTGTTCTTCAAGTCGTCATCCCAGCGTCGCCGGGTGTATGAGCCACTACGTATCAGAGCAATAGAGTCCCTGGGAAACCACAAGCTACAATAGTACCTCAGGCTTTCCCTAACAAATACTGACAGATACTAGATATGGGTATATCAAAATGATAGTCTTCCCCATTAAACCTAATTCTACCCACTTTAAAAAAATATATATATATTTTTTTTTAGTCAGTTTGAAGTCTACCAAATCCATTGCAGCACAACATAACAACCTAACCAAAGGCAGTTTTCTTAGGGCCACACACACATGCAGAGCATTCAGGCCCTTTGCCTGCAACACATAGCAGTGGGCAGCAGGTGCCGCTAATGCCAATGCATGTTTGCACAGAGCCACTTTGCTCCGGCTTTCACCTGTTTTCCTTCTCGTCAATGTCTGAAGTGCTGGGCAGTCTCCTGGGGATGGTGGGGGCCACGTAGGCAAGCCGAGTTCCTTTATCCTTTTCCTGTAGACAGAGTGACAAAAAAAGACCCACGTTAGAGAGCATTTATGGAAGATTTGTCAGATATCACTATTAATCACTACAACAAATATCACTACTAATTTTACCATTAAAAACTAGTTTAAATATTGTATTCCTGTTCAAATATATACAAGCTGTAGCAAGCTGGTAAATGTGAATGCAATAAAAAGGCTAAAAGAAGGAAGAGGCAATGACTACATTTGATATTCTATACTATAGTTCACCTTCTCTTTGTCTTTGTTGTCTAGAGAAGAGGAGAGTCGAGGGCTCGATGCTGAGCGCATCACCCCAGTCGTGTCCTTCTCCCTCTGAGCTTCCTTGGTGGCTGTGATCTCCGCTAGCGCGCCGTAACTGCCCGTCTTCCTCAAACCCAGCCGCCACGACGCTGGAGACTCGTCCTTCCTATCCTCCTCCATTTTAGTGGAGACCTTTCCAGCAGGCTGAATGGCCTGAGAGGGGGGGGGGGCGATTTAGTGTGCAAAGTTAACCACGGAAAAGTAGATTTTTAGTCATCTTGGTGAGTACTACAAAAGTCAATCAGATCAAAACACTGGTTTGAACAGACAGTTTGGATTAATCTGCAGGGGCTGCAATTTAAGAGGTCATTTTAAGGAAGGGCATGCCAGTTAAGAGATCACATCCACTGCTGCTACTACTACTGGACTAAAAGTTATGCCATCCAGAGTAAATGCTATTCTCAAAATATGATGATTATGTAGCGCAATTAAACCCTTTGGGATTTTAGGGTCCAGTTGATCAGGTCTGGCCACATATACATTTTGAAAACAAACGATCAAAAGATGCATACATAGCCATGAGCAACAAAACACAGAAGCCACACAGACACACGGTGAAAGCACGACCAAGACAGTGCATTTGTTGAGTACAAGTGAAAAAAAAAAACACCATGTCGGGTTGACAAGTGAAAGTCAGCGATGGGGAGGTTCAATCAGCGTCACCTGGATCGGGCCAGGGTGGTTGGGGGGTGGGGGGGGTGTTAAGTACTTTGTCAGTGCAAAGGTGCATGAAGGATGAGAGAACAACTCTGGTGCACATCAATGCCTCACCATAGGTTTTTTTGGCACTAGAGAAATGCCAGTTTTGCGCAAGCCTTGACGCCACAATGCAGGACAGCCTGGCTCCGCCACAGGCATGAGGGGAGTAATATAATCAAACTAAAGCCAACCAAGACAAGAGCCCAGGATGAGAAAGACGCAGAGAGAAGGAGGGAGGGCAGGGAGGAGGTTGAGACAGAGAAAAAGCCAGAATAAGACAGAAGCAGCAGCAAAACAAACACTTTATGGCAAGGATAGATCTTTTTAAGGCCTAGTCACACCACACAATGCTTACTGCCAAACCGGGGGGGGGGGGGGGGACGACGGACGACTACTATTATTGTTCTCTATTGGAATAAGTGAAAGATCCAACAAACATTGTTAATGTTTTGCTCACTCTTGTTAGACAGAAGACATTGTGACGTGTGAGCACTAGGCTTCAAAGAACGATTGGAACACGGAGATCATTGCAAGAAAAGAAGCAGGAAAAAAAGAAAACATTTAGAGAATTTTGGATAGGTGGCCACTTATTGCAGGACGTCAACTAACGGGTGCAAATTCAGAGAGATGGAACACTGTAAAGGTACCCTCTTATTTAGGCTGCATTCATGAGTGTAAAATGATAAGGCAGTCTGTTGGCAGTGTCTGATATCACAGACCTAATGCAATGAGCGTCAGCTTTTATTCAAAGATTTAATCTTTGGTTCTAAATGTATGCCATGTGAACTTTGGCAACACTAAAACACTTAAATACCTTTCCAACAGTTAAACACGATGTCCCATAACGTATTGGTTTAAACCAGTGGACTGAAGAAAGCAGACATACCCTTGGGAAAAGTCACCAGGTTCACGTTAAATGTTTAGCCTTGTTTTTCCAGCAGAGGGTAGCAGACTCAAAAGTGGGAAAACACTACCATGCAAGTCCTAGTTTTATTCATTATTCATTCCCAGGGCCTCTGTGACATTTGTTATCTGTGCACGCTCATTGTAATGCAACATGAAGAGCACAAATCACAACCAGGGACAACCATGTCTGTGATGGCCTGGAGTATGAATTGCGAACTCATTTATGTAACCTCCAGTATCTTCAGCCGGCTGTCAAATTAGGTTTGTGTTCAAGGGGGAGAAAAACTAAATAGAATTTCACTGATTTGTGTACAGAACGAGGTACTAACGTGCCTCAGTAGACAAACGCTGATGTGACAGAGGAGGTGCAGTTACTACTTAAGTGGTGTGAGGGTAGAATAGTGACATGATTGCATCACAGGTGAGCATTTCATTTCCCCCAAGCTTTTTCAAATCAATCAGCTGCTAATTTTATCTTCTTTTTTTATGACAGTACTGTGGCAGCTCTCCGCGTAGGGTAGGATTATAAATACTTGTCCACCAGGTCGCACCTTCTTAACCGGTGAAGTAGGGGTTGTCACCTGGTTGGTTGGGCTACTTGGAGGTGACACAGCGATGCTGGTTGGAGCTGGCGTCGTGCTGTTGCTCACCGATGCTGAAGGCTTGCTCTTGTCTGGAGGGGTAAAAAGGAGGGGGGGGTTGAGAGTTGTGTGAGTCAACAAACAACAATGAATGAAAACAAGTATGGAATATGTATGTGTTACATACATGCATTATAGAAAATAAAGATTTTATTTGGTGACAGAAAAAGACACATAGCTGACTGAATAAAATTCTACGTGACTAATTTAACTGACAATCAGTAAATGCTTATCACACACACACACACACACACACACACACACACACACACACACACACACACACACACACACACACACACACACACACACACACACACACACACACACACACACACACACACACACACACACACACACACACACACACACACACACACACACACACACACACACACACACCTGCTTCAGTCTCCGACTCTGAATCTTCGTCGTCCTCTTCCTCACTGGAGCAGCTCGATTCGTCCTTCTTGCCCTCCTCTACTTCATCCACCTTCTCTGGTTCTAAGGTCTCAATGCACGGGGCGCTCTTTTCTGGCTCCAGGAGCAGCGTTTCTTTGCTGCAACACACACATTTAACACAATTAGTACAGAACTACAGGATCAGTGTAGTACAGTATTTAGAACTGCAGGGGAGAATGCAAGTCAAAAGATACAAAATATAACATTCAAAGTTTTAGTTATGCCTGTGATACAGTTGGCTTGATAATCCTAAAATGTATTTAGTAGGCAGTTTCCGCTATTTACCTCTTGATTGGTTTCAGTGGCTGGTTGTTATCCCCAGTGGTTGTTGTGGTTACAATCAAAGGAGATTTCTTAACGTCTTCCTTGTCACCTATCAGCTGGAATAAAGAAAACAAAAATCAGCAATTATAACACATTTTTACAGAGCTCATTCAAATGCATCTGCTGACAAATTTGTTTTGTGCAGATATGAGTCATAAAAAATTAGCAGCCACATTGACTTACCAGATTTTGTTTCTTTTGTAGTTCTTCTAAGTATCCCAGAACATCTTCATCTGCTACGTCAAGAGCTGTCTGGCCCTAGGGAAAAGAAATACAAGTTATCTAAAATATGAATTGCACAGCACTTAATGACAGGACTCATGACAGCTCCAGCTACTCACCATTTTATTAATGAGGTCCATATCACATTGATTCTCCACCAGTATCCTACATGCCTCCTCTTTGCCCCAGTGTGCTGCCGCATGTAGAGGAGTCCAGCCATCATAGTCTTTAATATTTACATCATACCCTGTTTGGATTAAAAGCCTGCACAATGAAGGAGTGGGTTGTGCGAGAGAGAGAGGAAACAAAAACAGATTGTTAGAATTTGCAAATCTTTTTTTTTTTTCTTCATTTTCCTGGATTTGACTGTGTAAACTAATCTTTCAAGGTGCTGACAGTGTCCAGGCTTTCAGAAGTGCGTCAGCATTGTAACCTCAGGTCAGATTTATTAGATACAGTCTCACAGTCCATCCCCGAAACACATGGACACATCATTTAAAAAAATCTTGGGTCATCCCTTAGCGAGAGCAGAATGAGGTTGGCAAATTTTAAAACTAATATTTCAGCCCATAAATCTGTCATGATGGGGAAAACATTTAGATCCCCATCTTGTATATTGTAGACACGAGAGAGAGATATTAGAGCTATCTATGGCAGTGGAGTGTACTGGCTGGCTTCCCAGACCAGATGGACAGGTGGCTGCAGTTCCTTTCCTCGGCCAGTGTAGCTGAATTAAACAGCCCACGGAGACAACGTCGGAACGACGCGTTGACAAGATGCAGAGACAAAGATATGTTTGGCATTAGCAAAGAAAACACACAATGCTAGGCCTCACCACGGTCTTGACTATAAATAGTATTTATGTAATGTACCAAACAGGAAAGGCTTTATGTAACAACGAGCAATTGGCCTTTACGTTTTTATTTTTGTTCCAACAGAGAAAGGCATCACGTTTAGTCTTAGTCTTCTACCTGTGAAATCAAGGCCACTGCTTACTTTAAAACCTCGACGTATCCTTTCGCAGCAGCTACATGGAGTGCCGTTCCTCCAGACTTTGTGTGCCGGCTGTCTTGGATCTGGCCGCTGTTGAGCCACTGCCGGGCGTCCCTCAGCATGACCCGCTCCTCCTCCTTCCGGGCTGCCTCGATGTCCACCCCTGGTAAGTGACAGAGGAGACTGACACAGTCAAAAGAAGCATTGCAGGATTACCTGCTACTTAGGAACAAGCTGCCGGCTGTAACACTGAACACACAATATGGAGGAACGAGACACTACACATCCGAGGTATTTGTAAAGAGTTCTACTTCTCTCGCATCTAGATATATATATATATATATATATATATAAAAAAAAAAAAAAAAGTATGTGAATGTTTGGAATACATTACAATAGTTTTAGACTATAGATTACAGAGAAAACTGAAAATAATGCAGTGCACATAAATATTTGCATATTTAAACTGCTGTGATAATGAAACAATAATGATAGCTAGGAAGTTACACAAGATTTAACCCCTGTGCTTTTATTTAGGATATCCATTGTGTTTAAGGTTCTACAGAGGAAACCGACACGACATTGTTCTGGCAACCTCTCGAAACACTAGAAGGTGTTGTTAAGCACTGGTTCCGTTTTAGCAAACAGTTTAAAAGCCACTATTCTGTCAATTTGTCAATGAAATGATGTCTGCAAAAACACAGGCCTCAGTCAGTTAAGTGGGTCAATATGACTCAGCTATAAGCTGCATGCAGTGCAGCAGTGAAAACAGCCCTATATTGTCTTCCTGATGCCTGGTTGGAACGCGAGACGATCTGAAATGCACAGCTGCATGAGGCGTTGACTCGTCAACTGAGTGTTAACCGTGTTGAACTACATAAACAGTGATCCAAGAAGTGCTCTGGGGTAGGAGCCAACACCTCAGCTGATCTTTTAGGTTTATGTTCTACTCTCAAGTAGAGGTGCTGAAATTAATCAAATAATCGATGCATCGAATCGTGGACGATGCTGCATCAATAATCTGCCCGGGCCATAATCGATTATTTCTGTTTACAATTTAATGTAGGCCTAACAACCTTTCTGTTTACATATTCTGTTATGTTTTGCACATTCAGGAAGTGCCATGTGCTCAGTGCTGTAGTTTTATGTATCCAATGTATTTCGTATTAGAGCACTGCAGAATGTCTTGTTTTTAAGCTATGAATTAAATATCCTATATGGCTTTAATAGAAAAATGTATGTGACGCATCGTGATATTGAATCGAAGACATGAGAATCGTAATCGAATCGGGAGATCAGTGAAGATTCACACCTCTACTCCCAAGGATACATCATCACTGACTTCCTGACACTAGAAATCTTTAAGATTGCCTCAAGCTTTTAAACCAATGAAAGAGGAAATCTGTGTCTGCAAATTTGGCTCGGGCAGGCCAAGGAAAAGTCTAACTTTACACGGAGGGTTAGCCATTGCTAGCGGGAGAGGAGCACAAGGAGCTCTGTTATCAAGAAGAGGACACTTGATTCCAAAACAAAAGTCATTTAAGCCTCGATTCCACCAGGGGCAGACGTGCCGTGTTCCGGCTGCACCATGGTTGTGTTCCGTCGTACCACACCAAGAGCGTCTCAGAAGCAGAGTGTCTTGCCTGCCCAACTCACAGATATTGTCGTTTCATTGTCATTTTTCCTGGATATTTGTGCTCAATCATAAAAGTATAGTCTACAAAGTTAAATGTCTCCCCCCCCCCCATTTAGTCCAGTTATGAACGACAAGGATCAAAGATTTGTGGCTGTGTTTTAGTTGTTAAACTAGTAAATACTAGTGATGTGATATACAATCAGGAGTCTGCACAGGGTGTTAATTCCCTGGATGCTCTAGCCGCTCCACTTCCTGCGCGGCCTGGCTCCGCCCTAGACCTAGAGCGTATATTTGGCGGAGCAGAGCGAGGGGCTGCTTCTGGCATGTGCTGCGTCGAGGCTGGTGGAGTCACAGGCACACAGTCTTGAGGGGCCGCAATTGTAGCCGCTGGCTGCGGCGCTGCCGGAATGCAGTGCATATACGCCGTTGCTTTAGTGGAATTTAAGGGTAAGACACCTGCTGTATGTTTTTTGCTCTTTCAAAGTTTTAATAATTGGCCTAAAAGTCTTAAATATCAGTGACAATCCACTTTCCAACACAGAAACACAGGCTTAAATTGAGCAAAGCAACAGTAATATTCAGGCTTGTTGAAAACTGGATGTGTTGCTCATTAGTGGGCTGACGTCTGAGAAAGTGAAACCAAATGGAAGAAGATGAGTCAGTGTCGGAGTTTATTTTTGACTGGATTTCAAGTTTCAATTCAAACCAAGTGACTCGGGGACGGAGACCGTCTTCACTATGGTTGGCTGGTCAGTGAAGCAGTAACTTAGTAATGCCCACCAAAATAGTCAACACAACTTTAGATAAATGATTACCTACTCTATCATCATACTAAGATTACAAGCGAGACATGTGATCAAAATGTAAATTTTACATTTTTACAAAACTGCATTATAAAGAAATTTCATCTTCAAATGTGATCCAGCTTTGTTTGGCATTACACATTGTGGCTTATTCCTTCATCACCTGGACGTGTTCAATTTCTAAAAATAAATACATTTTAAAACATGCATTTTTTTAAATGCTTAATTTGTAGATTGAAACAACTTACAGTGCCATGTACGTATTTTGTAACTCTAATTATTACAATTAAAAAAGGTGGGACATCCACAGAAATATTAGAATTCAAACTTCAGTTGGAAATGGGATTGGATTTTCTTATAAGAGAAAACACAGTGTACATACGCTAAGGAGGAAATTAACCTAAACTTCCTTAGGCCAGATCAGTTAATGTAGGCAATGTAATGTATTGTAGTGTAGGGAGCTGGCCAGGTAGGCCAAAGTCCCGTGATCTCTTGGGAAGTAGCCTACACTGGGTCTATAAAAAGCAAGGAGCCTAATGGCCTCTAAGTAGGACTACAGAACAAGAGCTGAGTGGAAGAGTTGGCAGAGGTTCAAAGTTGAGTTTTTACAAGAGAGCAGCACATCTTCCACATGAGAAGATAAAGAGACAATCCAATAGACCAAAAAAGGACTCGTCTCTCCCTTCACCTCGCTAACAACGTACCGACAGTATGTTTGGTAAAGCCAAAATGAAATATGTACAGAAATATACCCTAAAGCAAGAGTCAGGATCCCCAGAGGTAAGTATAGGTACTGGCTTTTCAGAAAAGTCAAAAGAAAAAAAAGGGGCAAAAATGTATTATTTTGAGCTGAGAGGGAACTACTAATCCCTGTGTCCTCTCAGCACTAGGGACAGAGCGTGATTTAGAAACATTTGTGAGATTGTCCACCTTCAGTCCAATACAAGGACACGCAGCAGCCCTCATGAGGCAGCTGATGGAGGGGAGGGGGGGGGGGGGGGGGGGGGGTAGGACGGTGACAGGGCTGTCCAGTCACTTGAACCAATCAGGGTCAAGGAGAGAATGTAGAGGTTGTTCCCGCCAAGAGGAAACCATGGCCACTTGCTAACAAGTTTAACCCCATGACTGCTATCTCCTTGATAGGAGAAAACCACATCACAATCATACAGAAGCGTTACACAACAGATAGTTGCATAATGCTGCCTGCTACCTCTAACACAGAGAACTGAGCTGTAGATTGTCTGCAGCTGCCCTGAGGCAAGGATTGTTCACTCTTCAGTGGAGTTTTATCTCAAAAGTTGTTTTATGAAAGTCTGCATTAAAGAATAAATAAGGCTGTAACTTGAAAATATAATGGCCACGTTATTTAAAAAAAATAAAAAAAAGTATTCAGTAGTTTGGCTCTGTGATGTTTAGGAGCATAGTAAATGAAGATACACATTTGGTTTTGTGTCCGTTAGTGATGGATCTTTGAGGAGGCAGCGTGAGGATGCTCTGAACAAGGCAGCACAGCTGTCAGGCATCGGCAAACGAAAGCTGACAGCTGTCGCTGGCCAGGATGCTTGAGGTTCGGGTGGGTGCATGTCTCACTTCAGTTATATAACACAGACTAGGAGCGCATCATGCAACCAGCCCTGGGTGTAATTATCACTGGATGCCATGTGCTTTTAAACACTTGGACCTTGACTCAAAGAACTGTGTTTAGCAGCTTAAAGCCTTTTTTTCCTCAGGATGCTAGAGATACTAGACAGTTAACAATAATGCAAAACAGTCTTTTTTGGTCAGTCAGTGTAATCAACATTATTATTATTTTTAAATCTAGCAAGAGAGTGTGCAGGGTTATCCACGGGTGGTCGGTATATATGAATGGTGATGACATGGCAAAAAGGTCCCACCCACAAAGCATGGTAAACAAGACGGGATCTGCGTTCCACGACGAGTTGGGTGGGTTGCCGACACGGTCGCAGATCCCCGACGCCCCTGACAGTCCGCCCCGGTTGACAGCCGTCCCTGAGAGGGCGCAGCAAACATTCACAACAAAAAGTCCACATCCCTAAAGGGAGTGAGTTTCAGGGGAGGGGTGCTGTTAAGCTCACAGACGGAGCTGTGAGCCTCCATCGCCCTGAGCCTTTCAAAAGCCGACAAAGTCGGTCGTGGCGCGCCGCCACGGATGAAATGCGAGGAGAAGAGGGGATCCTCCCACACCAAGCGCGGCACCCTTTACCCGCCAAGTTGAATAACCTGGGCAGACTGCGTGGACTGCTACCCGTTGAGAAGTGTAAAGATATTTTCAGTTAAACTCATGCTAATGGTTTTTCTGATTGCTAGATAGTCTATGTGAGAAAAAAAAAAGAAAAAAGGAATGAATATTTGTATATTGAACAGTCAAATCCCGGACAAGCTTATCATATACATTTCTAATGGGGCTTACATGATTGGCTACCCGTGCAAGACCTGCATTTCACACCTTACTGTAAACTATCAATGACAATGTTTATAGATGTAGGATTTCGCTCTGCATGCAAACACATGCAGTAAAATGTGAGAATGTAACGCTTCATTATTAAAAAAAAAAAAAAAAAAAATGGTGCCACAGAAAAGGGCAAGCCAGCAAACCTTTATTAGGAAGCTGAGGAGCACCCCTCTGGCCCGGGGCCAGTTAACACGTCTGTGCTGGTGCCTCTCACCATAGGGGAGGGCCTTTCATCATCTCAAGAATGCCCTGGCCTAAAATAGAAAGACTCGACTTTTCAGTTTTGAATCATCACATGAGTGCTCACAACACAGCTGGATCACTTTTGTATACTATGTAAGTTTCCAAGCAAGAGAGTGAAAAATAGCAGGTGACTGACACTGAATGAGAAATCTGCCTACCACACATCAGGGCTGTTTCTCAATATGATTAAGCTTGATTACATGGTAATGCTAGAAACTTCTTCTTATTCTTTTTATTACTGGCTAATCATCTTGGCTAACTGCATTTACAGCAAGGTTTATTGAGGGCTGTAAATAACCTACTAAATAAAGCAGAATGCACATGGTCATATCTTGGCCAAATGCCTCCACTTTTTCTTTGTTTTTGCATTAACAATACAGAACCTTCTGACTAAGGCTGCAATAGCTACAGCATATACTAGTGGTTAAATTCACATGAGACACTTATTTTTTTTTTTTTACATTCTTATAAAGGCGTTTTTGCGTTGGGAGAGAAGGATGACACAGTAGTCCAATATGGACCAGATGGTAGTAGTTCAAGACGTCTTTAATACTGTACCTTGTCTGTTGATCTCATTCTGCAGGAGCTCCTCCATTGCCTCCTCTTCAGCAATGTCCAGAGGTGTCTCACCCTCACTGTTCACAACTCCTACACTGGCACCCTGGCTGATGAGATACCTGCAACACACACACACACACACACACACACACACACACACACACACACACACACACACACACACACACACACACACACACACACACACACACACACACACACACACACACACACACACACACACACACACACACACACACACACACACACACACACACACACACACACACACACACACACACACACACACAGGTCAAACTCTAGCCTCTGACGGGGTGAAAGGAGGTAGAGGCCAACTGTCACTTCCTTTAACTGATGAGGAAACAGTTGAAGGACAGGAGCTGTGTAATGTTGTTTTGGGTTCAGTGCCAGAATTGGTTGACACTACATCAGTCTGCAGCTCCTGTTTTGCACAGAGACTGTCTATGGAGACAAGGACATGCTCCTAATGCACAAGTCTTACTGGGGTTTAGCACACACTGACGTTACACCACACACTATATGACTAAGGTAAATAACCATGGAACCTTTTCAAATAAGTCAGATGCCAATAGAAAGTCACGCAGTGTTTTTAAGTTGCAAAGGGTCAGGCTGTGCAAACAGAGTAAACAAGACACACACCTAAATGATGAAGAAAAAAAGGAGTCCGAAGAATGAGTGGCCCAAATCCAGACAGGTATATGGATGACTCTCTGGGTTTTACACTACACTACCGTCCAGTTCGTCTTATAGTACATTACTGCAACTACAGTTGCAATCGAAGCCTTCATTGCTACCAATCCAATGTTGAGTACTAGAGGACACCTAGCCTGGCATCGTCAGACCAATCTGCAAATGCGTTTGAATTTGCAAATGCATATTAGTCTGGAACCTCTCAGTTCATTTGTCGATTTCCAAGGGGCACTATCAACGGGTGCAGACCAAAATGCCTGTGGATGCAATTGAATACATCTACAACCGATCAGAGTAACGAAAAGGTGTAGCTCTGAGCGACACATGCAAGATGAGGAGACGCTTGCTCTGGTCGAAGCATGATTCCTATTTGATCAGTACCGTCTAGTTTGACGAGTTTCGTGAGCCTGGTGCCTTGCGCTGGACGCAGTCTGCCAGTTACATTTGGTAACTACGTTCCATAAGCATAACACTCCTCGTCAGTAATCACCTTAAACCTGCCCCATGGTAGATAAACGGTTGGGATTGGTTCGCCCAGGGCCTGGCCAGCTAGAAATCTGTCTGAATGTGAGGGGGGAGCCAGACCAATCTGCCAGAGCAAATTAAACATGAGCACGCAGATTCATCTGGAAGACTTGAGCATCAACTAGGTGGTCCTCAAAACGAGACACAAAGTGTTAAGTGGAGCTCACTTCAGCGAAAGGTTGTACCCCTGTAACATGAAGAGACAGTTTCGTGGAAATCTTTGCCTGTGTAACCCTTTACAGACCTGAAGTTAATCCATAAAACTACAAATATTATTAATATTATAACAACCAAAATACGCATTTAACATTGTATCAAGGCTACTTAGTGATTTAACACTTTATAGCCCTTTGTGTTCCCCCCCAGCAGAGATTCAAGACCTTTTTACCCATTCAACATCTTGACTTCAGCTGCTTTCGATTAAAGCTGCTCTTCTCATTAGGCTAACACACCACTTGAGATGGGCTCAGCGCTTATGACTTCCTCCTAAATGGTAACTGACTGACTGTTAGTTTCAGAGTTTTATATCTTCTTGATTGGACTTTCTATTCTGCCTATTTTGGGTCATCTTTACTAGGTTTTTGGCTTTGTGATCTGGAGTCCCACTGTGCGATTCTTACCCAACCCTCCCATTAGATGGCTGTGGTGACACGGGCTTATACAGTCCTGCTTTGGAGTTCCCGTCACTGGCAAGGAGGATGCCGGGATTAAAATGGGCCTACTGAGCGCTAACCACCCACTTCAGGTTGCGTAGTTTCTCTCTATGACATGATGTCTCCATTAGTCACCCATATCAGGCCAACCACTTGACCTTTTCATTCATTATGTGACAACAAAAAAAGTTCTTGTTTTCTGTAATACTAGCCCAGTGCTGTGTTCATGAGGCCTACTGGACACAGACTTGCTGGGTCTAAGAAGTTAACACTAAAATATTTTAAAATTGTGTGGACATTTAAGCCACAAGTTTATCTTCCTACATCCAGTTGCACTTGTTACTTAAGAAAAAAAAAAAAAAAAAAAACATCAATAGTGGAGATATATTTGTAGCCAGGTTCCCATAATGGAACACAGAAGTAAAGCAGGTCACAGCACACTCCCAATGTGCTGAACAATGTGTACAACTGAGCTCCTTCAGTCCCCTTTAGCCTGTTTAAATATCCTCTGATAACATCTCTGTGTTGTGTTCTTTGCCCTAGGAGCAGTCTTCTTACCTGAAAAGGACTGGGGGCAAGAAAATACTACAGTGCAACTCTAGAGCTCGATTCCAGATATAGTGGCCTGATCTCTCCATATTTGATTACATCACTCTAACAATGTGTGTCTGCGCTATCAGATGGGCTGTGGCTCCTACCAAAATGTGACACGAACTGTGTGCTACTGGAAATGATGGTTTTTGCTGCGTTGATTCTGGCATGCAAGCTGAAATAACCATGGGCATTTATACAGTAAACATGCGCCAATTGTCAGTTGCTGAGGATTCAAAGGAAATTAGTCAAAACAATGTTAATTTCATTACGACAAAAGGTGAAAGAAGAGTGCTGCTGTAAATTATCCAGACCAAAATCCCATTTATTTTAAAAATTAAATAGGATTATAGCACAGCACTAGGCCATACTGAGTAGACAATTTTGCCAGCACCAACATAAAAGACAGAGGTCACTAATGGGGGGCTCAGAGACGTGACAGGACAGTGCAGACCTCAGCTGGAGCCTAGCCATGTCACCCCTGATATCACTTTGTGCTTGACAATCCAAATGAAATTGTATAGTACCAGCTAATGATGAGTGCTGCAGTTGCAAGAAAATGTTTTTCTTAGAATGAGCAAGATACAAAACAGGATGTAAGGATGAGTTAGCAAAAACATCAAACCTGATGAAAAAGATACTAGTGCTTCTTAGAAACTAGTATAAACAGGCTTGTAAACAGGCCTCTCAGTACTTACTCTGCTATGTCTAGGTATCCACAGGAGGCTGCAGCATGGAGGGGGATCCAGCCCTCATTGTCAGGCTGGTTGATGCTGGCTCCGTGCTCCACCAGGAAAGTCACCATGTCAACATTGTCATCTATACATGCCTGAGAGAGAGAGAGCGAGAACTGTAAGAAACAAGAAGAGAGACCCGACGTGTGTGTACACACATGCATTTGAGCTCATGTCAGTGGGATGGCCTAAGGCATTGAGGGGCTGTGCATATATGCTGCTTTATGCAAAAAGTAAGAGAATTCAATCTTTCAATGACTGCTTTTACCTAAGCACTCAGCTTTGCACATTAGCCAAATACTTTAATTGTGATAACAAACCAACAACGTTCTTACTACTTTACCTGGTGTTAAAATCCGATCTGAGTGATCAGATCACAAGTGGACAGCTCTAAGTACAGGTAGGAATGCAACCAGGACGCATTGATCACACGATACAATAACCCTATTTTTAGTTTCATAAAAAAGGTCCCAGAATTCACGACCATGTAGGACATTACAGCAGACATTCCTGCTCTTACATCGCAACAGCTGCTGTTGCCATTTAGTAGTCTCGCATTGCCATACCTCTCGCCACAGCGCTGTGTCAGCGGTGAGCCCGAGTGGTTAAAGCAGCGGCTGTAAAACGGTGGAACGGTTTCATATCCTATAAATTCTCCACAATAAAAGTCCCCCATTATTTTGTTATTCAAAAGCTTTTATTATGAAGCAGCAAAGTCAGGAAATGTTGGGTCTTCAGCAGTAGGGCTGGGCAATATATTGATGTTGTGATTTGACACTAGATATCGTCTTAGATTTTTGAAATAATTATATCTTAATACAACATAAGTGCTTTCTTTTCCTAGTTTTAAAGGCTGCATTACAGTAAAGTGATGTCATTTTACTTTACCCACTTAGTCATTATATCCACATTATGGATGATTATTTATCAAAAATCTCATTGTGTAAATATTTTGTGAAAGTACCAATAGTTAACAATACAATGTCGTTCGAGGTATTTGGTCAAAACCTTTGTGATATTTGATTGTCTCCATATTGCCCAGCCCTAATCAGCAGTCACATTGCCAGACCTTCCTCCACAGCGCTGCGGCGGGAGGTCTGGCGAGTCCATACAGCATTCCAGAATAGCCTCGGGAAGGAACTCGTTTTGGTGGAACACGTATATGTTCAAAGGTTGTTTTAGTCATGAAACAGAAAACTCAGATTGGACAGATAGTCTAGCTAGCTGTCTGGATTTACCCTGCAGAGATCTGAGGAGCAGTTAACCATAGAAATCCACCAGAGTTTAAAATGCCAATGTTATTGTATATTTTTCTAAAGTTCTAAATTTTATTGTATTGTTATACTGTATACTTAACAGTATTATTATTATTTTTTTAAAATACATTTCCCACTGTCCTTCTGTTTTTTAATTCTTATGTTAAGTGAGTGTTGGACTTAGAGAGCAAAGATTAACCGGAGTCAAATTCCTTGTTTGTTTGCGCAAACCTGGCCAATAAAGCTGATTCTGACACAGAAAGTGGAATGTAACGGACATCTGGCCAAAATGAAAGACAACAGTCGGAATTTCCAGCAGCACCTGAACAATCCCGGAAGTGGAATGGCATGGATGTAGACTAGCAGTAACTTAACCCGATTCTTATAAGCGAACATGAAATGTAAAATAAAGCAGATATAGACACTAAACTTCAAACCACAGAGATTCAATTAGAAGCTAACTTAGAAATATACAGAGCTGAAAACAGAGACTCTCCTACACAGGTCCCGGCGCCCGTCAGTAGACATCTACTGATGTCGGCAGACAGACTGTAGGCAGCTCATTAGAATCAAACATTAGAATCAAATCATTGAACGTTTAATATATGAAATATGTGAGCTTAACATCTGAAATACATACACACGATGTAAGCTACACGTTTATTTGCATGTAGAGCGCAGAGGTGAGATCCGATCACAAGTGGGCACTCACTAAACACACGTACTTAGAGCTGTCCACTTGTTATCGGACCACTCAGAATGGATATTAATACCAGGCGAAAACAGCCTTACTCCTTTAAATCTGTGGTTGAGCAAATAAAAACAGCTTTATTTGCCAGCAATTTGTCATTTAATCAATCCTAATTATTAGGAAATGTGCTATTTTCTGGTGCTCGGGACAAGGTACAGATGTTATGCCAGTGTCTTGGTAAAGGACAGGAGGATGTCCTGAACAGGTCATTAGGTGGGAGAGGAAATTGGAGCGCCTTCAGGAAAATCTGAATAAAAGTAAAACTCCACGTCAAAAATACCCCAATTAGTCAGGGTCACACTTAAGACAATGCTTGCTGGGGCGGGTGGTACTACCAGTGGCATACAGCCTATGAAAAAAGGTTTACTGAATATTTTGGCACAGGACATCTCAGATTTCCCCTTACCTCATTTCAGGGCATACACTCAAAGGGAAGTCAAGACACTGGTTTGTAAACTAGCATACCACACACACACACGTTTAAAAATGATTGACACATCCTGACACAACAAAGTGGGTGCTTAGCATGCACCAGTCTAATTTTCTTCACACCAACAATGTTGTTTAACCATTTTCTGAAACCTCCAGTACAGCAAACCAAACCATATACAGTATGACTGATGACACAGTGAAAACAAAAGTGATACCCACAAAAACAAATAGCAGCTGCAAGTAGCATCTTTCCTTGGCCACACGCCTGAGAGGGAGCAAGCTGTCAAGGTGGTCACATTTCTGCTCAACATCCAAAACAACGAGACTGAGGAAAAGCAGAAATGGAGAGCCTGCATTGCACTCTCCGTTCAGGACACACAGAGGCCCTGAGGTTAAGACGTTACCTGAAATCAAAGACACATAACTAGAGGACCTGCAAAGCAGTGGTCCGAAACAAAGTCCTCAGGTGGAGGGAAAAAAAATTATATCTAATCTTTCTTCTCCAGTATCCCTGCAGCTGTCCAACAGGATAAGCAAAATGCTCAACAGGTATGAACTGATCTGTGGAATCACACATTCACAGTTTGACAGCTGTTGTAGTAAATAATAAGTAGAGATGAACACTTGAAATCCACAACAATTACCATTTAGCAATATCAAAACCCCCCTTACCCATCAGTGAACACTGTGCCTGGATTGTCTCGCTCTTTCTACTGGGGTTGCTATGACAACAAAAGCGTTGACAAGGGAAACAGATACACATGAACACACAGCGGCCTCACGTTTAGGGCACACGACTATCTAGCTGGAATCCTTGTCCAAATTTGGGCCGTTTACAGCACCGTACATGGCCAGAGCTAAAGAGGCCTCACTGAGCTTATCTGACGGTGTGTGTGTGTGTGTGATATGGTTTAGTTGTGTGTGGGAGCTTAGGCACAGAATTCCTCCAGGTGCAGATGGACTTGTTAACAGACAGGGTTCATCGGACTTTGTTACAGGGTAGGGTAGACAACAACGCAAGCCGTTACTTTGACAGTGCTGCAGCTCTCATCATCACTAGTGAAATGTCACCCACAAGAGTTTGTTAGTTGGACATCACCATCATGTGCAAATGATGCCTATCCTGTGCCAACACATGGCAGCTTGTGGTTCCCATCCAAGTCCACAATTTGGTAACGTCAGCAAAGGCGGGCCTGTAGTTCAAATAAAGTATCGGATTGACTGACTGTGTTGAATTGGCAACCACGGCAGTAAGTGAAAGTGAGCTGTGGGATTGGCTGTTCAACCAAGTGAATCAGTGACTCTTTTAGAATGGCCTCTTTAAATTTGTCCCCACTGCCATTCGTTTTCTCCTTCGACAAGTGAAAGAACACAGATGACGACATAAATGCAAAGCAAAAAAGAAAAAACGTACACTTTATTTAGATCAGACGTACTTTGATTCTTATTACTTACTATTAAATTGAAGCTAGTGTGTACTCTGAATTCTCTTTGCGCAGTTTTGTTTTTTGCATCATAATTACAGAATACTGACCGGTCATTTATTTTTGTGCAGACTCAGAAAGAATGTGCATGTTGGCTGTCAGACGGACCGTCAGCTGTATTCTTTGCGGTGTGTTAAAAGTACAACCTTTAACATAAGACATCAGGTGATGCAAGGATACACGTAGCATTTAATCAGTCAGCATGGAGTTAGAGTATCAGGTACCTTGTACGTGTATACTGTGCTGCCTTTCCTTTTTGACTGCTGGCATGGGACTGAAAAAAAAAAATGACTTTTTGCCTCATCTGAAAACTGTCCTCCATGCCCTTATCTAAATCCTCCCCACACTTATCTCTTCAAAGTCTTCTCCTTCTCTAAGAATGGAAACAAGCCCCTTAAGGCGAACACAGTGCTGGCTGTGACCTCCCTCTTCATTGCGTCACATTACTGCAGTGGCTCCTCCCAGCAGCTATTGGAGGCAAACAAAGGTAATCCCTTAATGGCTGTAATTGTGTGTAGCCGACAGGTGCCAGAGTGACAGCCTGCATCAAGAGTATGCACAGTGTAGTGGCCAGAGGGACAGGATAAAGAAGAGAGTCAAGAGAAAGTGCTGTGGCATTCTTATTTCCAGAGCATGGTGGTGTCCTCCGTATGTACCGCTGATGGTGGGATCACACACTCTTGCAGAATTAACCTCCATGGTTCATAGACATCTACAAAGACAAAGTATTTCATGTCTAACAGTAGGCAGAGTGGGTAAGTAAGAAAGAGTAGAGGAGGGGGATCTGAGTCTGACCATTAGCTTAATTGAAGTTATATTGAGAAACATTATGAGCTGAATCCTGTCTCACACATCACAAATCAGCCCTGGAATGACATATAGGACCTGTGCTGTGCTCGTAGTTAAACATTCAGACATGTTATGACTCACTCTCAAGCAGACGTGTTGCCATTTAAACCGGTTTAGCCAGTGTGTCTGAGAGGGGGAGAAGAGAGGAGGCCTTGTAAAGCATGAAGGCAATAATATGGAAGGCACTACACGGTTTAAAAAAGAAAAGAAAAGAAGAGAAGAGTAGGACAAAGACATGACGTAAACCAAACCTAAGATAAAAAAATAAATAAAATAAAAAACGATTTTCATCACAACTGCACAATACCCTAAATGCATAGAATACAATAAAAAAAAATGATAAAAGATAGATGTTACACTGTACCACAGCTAAATGTATACAAAATGTTGTCTTTTGAAAACAATTTGGGTTGATTCTTAATTTCCATTGTGAGGATACATTCACTGTATTGCAGGATTGATGACGATACGGTCTGCTCTAGAGATGCACCGATAGAACGGCCGGTGACCGGAACTGGCCGGTTTTCACGTGCTCGGCCATGACCGGCAGGTCAGTCTGACATATGCCGATTTCATGCCGGTCAATGCTCCAATTAACTGACTACATAAGTTATACGAGTTACAGTTCTCAAGGACGCACGCACACACGGACGGACGCAACAGCACAGTCTCTTTTTCCTTTCTCTCAACTTTTCCGCCGTGTGTCACGCGTACCCACTCGTGGTGTGAAGGGCGTGTCCGCACTATTCTCGCACATGTAGGAACCTCGTGAATTAACCTGCAACTGCAATGTGTTCACCATTTGCCTGAAGAAGGCCCATTCGGGTCGAAACGTTGCATCTGTATTAAATACGGGAGTTTAAAGCAGTGTTGTGGACATTATATTCTTTTCGCTTTAAGTATTTTAATTTGTCCTGCACCTGCCAGAAGGTGGGATGTGCACACAATTACTTTTATAAATTAACCTGCAACATGTCAGCTGTTTGGAAATTCGTCAGCGTGTGTGCAGAAGATAACAAGTTTGCAATATGCAACACCTACAAGGAAAGAGTAGGGCGTGGAGGGATGACACCAAAAACCAAAATCACATTTTTTTAGTTGGATATTGGATGTGAAAAGAAGGAAATGGTTCCAACATTGCACTTTAGATGTGTGTGAATTTCCCACACCAGGAGTAATTTATATAGTTCTATTTTATAGTGATCCATTATCTGTTCAAACATTTTTCTATGTTCTGTGCAAAATGTTATATTAAAGAAAAGTAATAAATAAATATTTGTGTGTGCTGTAAAGTGGTTAGAAAAAATAAAAATCGGTAACGGCTAAAATCGGTATCGGCTGGCCTAACGCAAAGAAAATTGGAATCGGCCTAGAAAGTTGTAATCGGTGCATCTCTAGTCTGCTCCACATGTCCATGTATGATATAGTAGACTGGAGAAAGCCAAGGTTGCTGCATTGATAGAAGAAATATTGACTTGCTGAGCACATTAGATATCACTCCATGTATCCTGTCAGTTTGCCAGACAGGGCTTCTGGGAAATTGACGTAAAAGCGAGGGGGGGGGGGGGGGGGGAAATCAAGTACTAACTTAAAGAACGGACACAGGATGCTCCATTTGATTGGCTGCCAGAGTTAAATGTTCAGATAAACAGTTCTGTTTATACATGAGGCTTTGTGGGATTTGGTTTGCAGTGGAGCAAGAAAAGCAGTGAAAAGATCACTAAACTCTAGAAATGAATTTAGGTTGAATCATGGTTAATGGGAGTCAAATGTGTAAGAGAAATGTTTATATACACAATATCCTACCAAGTCTAACAGGGAAAAAAACTGGTCATATTTAACAGTGCTATAAAAGCGGAAGCATAATACCACAGGCTATCTAAACTTTATATTGTAGGAATGTACAGTGTAGCAGGGTCTCCTGTAATGCTTCAACAGAGCCTATTTGATACTTGAGGTTGTGACAGATCACTTAGCATCTTATTTCATAATACAGGACTAATCCTAGCATGTTCTTTTCCAAGTCTTCCAAACATAAAGGTCTAAATCACGAAATGTGTCGTCTGTGTTTATGGGCTGGTGTATCCTGATGGGAGCACATTAAAATAAACATCAGCCAGACGTCACTGGACGGTCAGCCTCTATTCGTCAAGAAAAAAAAAAAAAAAAAAAAAAAAAAAAAAAAAAAAACTTGCCTCCAGTGGCACTTTATGAAAGAGCAGGATAGAGAAACCTGTCCCTAGTTAATGTGAAGCACCCCAAGGAAACATGAGAAAAACATACACAGACTGGCCTCACAACTGAAAAACATATTGTTAGCATAAAGTAGAGCTGGGCAATATATCGATATTATATCGACATCGTGATATGAGACTAGATATCGTCTTAGATTACGGATATTGTAATATGGCGTGTTGTCTTTTCCTGGTTTTAAAGGCTGCATTACAGTAAAGTTATGTAATTTTCTGAACTTACCAGACTGTTGTAACTGTTCTATTATTTGCCTTTACCCACTTAGTCATTATATCCACATTACTGATGATTATTTATCAAAAAACTCATTGTGTAAAATATTTTGTGAAAGCACCAATAGTCAACACTACAATATTGTTGCGGTATCGATAGGAGGTATTTGGTCAAAAATATCGTGATATTTGATTTTGTCCATATCGCCCAGCCCTAGCATAAAGAACCATTAACATCATCCGGCCTAACCTTGCTAGATCAATAGTAGTCATAAATGCTTGATAAATGTAAATGTGTTCATGTTGACTTGTCGAATTATAAACAAGGTTTAATTTGCGTATAGCTGCATTTGGCCAAAGAATTCCTAAGACGGAAAAGTAAATAAAGCAGAGCAATGTACATATCGCTCACTTCACACACTCGTCAATTAACTCCACCCGCATTGGGATGATTATAGGCACCATCAAGGGATTAAGTTAATAAACCTTCCAAGCCAGTGGGGATAAATATGGAGAGGATTAGGACAGAAACAATACAGTGTCCATCCATATGCACCAGTCTAATCCTGAAATAATATTGAGGAATTCAAGCCCTACTCCCCTACTAGCGCCGCAAAGAAGATGGGCTAAGCCACTCCCGGAGCGGGCACAAAAATGCACCCACGACGTGCACCTAAGAAAGGAGGCCGGTCAGTTGCCACGACAACAAAGCCAAAAAGAGTACATGGGTTCAGGCTTTTGTAAGAAACATAAATTCATAGAGAAAAGACTTCATTTTAAAGCACACAGGGGTTGCTCAGATGGCCCCTGAAGGCACTGGGAGACAACATAAAACAAAAACTAATGTTGAAAGGACCGTCTTGAGGTGCCATCTTTCTTTTATTTTCTTTTTAAATCTCTTGCAGGCATGACTTTTAAATGTTAGAGAGATTATCATGCTGTTTTATGGCTTCTTTAAAAAAATACTTTTGCATAGCCACATTTACATCTTTTATTGATTAGCATCTAGCAATGGCTTACTTAGCCTACAATATGTAATGATAAAGCCACCCCACTTTATCTAGCTACAACTTATCAAACTATAATAATGCTTTCAGTTTCTATTTGCGCTTTACATTTACACAAACTTCCATCACACCAATGGAGGTAATGAGCTTCATTCTATATTAACAGGAACTGAAGTGGCTCAATCAATCAATCAGCACAGAAGACAATTATAACATTTTGAAAATGTGCACCTCATGCTTTACTTCAAATAGACAAGTCTGACACCCCAAACAAAACATTGTAAAAAGGCACAATATTCTTCATGCTATAGTAAAGGGGTATAGCTTCTGTGTGTGTATAAAAGGGTAGGTTTATTATCTTCTGGGCCATCATGGAGAGAGCGCCGACCTTAAATTCAGCACTACTCCACATCAAGGAGACACTTGAGGACCCCTCCCCTCCTTGACTTCCTTTAGTAGCACCCTCAAATGGGCAACTCAAGCACCCTGGAGAAAGCTCCGGTTGTGGCTTCTGCACGTTTTACTGCTGAGAGTGGCAGAAGACTCCGTGGCACAGGCAACCAGCTGAGCCCATTGTGCTAGCAACTATTCTACATTCAATGACGATGGCAATGGTGCATGGCCACGATAACAGCCATGACTGACAACAGTGTGCCCGTGCGGTAAGGAATGTCATGAGAACCATCAAGCGTGCCACAAATCAATCTAGGCTACTTTATGTAAAGTAGGCCATATTAAAAATGATCCCACAAAAAATGCACACATCACATCAAAATCTTTAGACTCTTGCACCAAAGTGGCCACATCTCTCAAAGTATTTCATAGGAAGCTTTTGGTAGGATTTACCACTGCATCAATTATGCTGCGCTCTACTTTATTCAGTCACACATTTACACATAGGGATCACTGTCCGACTGACTAACATGCACCTAGCGCTATGAAATCTTCAGACACACAATCACCTACTCAGTGTTATCGTAAACAATTGCAAGTCTCTGCTTAGAGCTTTTTGTAGCTGTATTATAGACAAGCAGTGTACAGGGACGTAAAGTAAGCCATATCTTAACATCAGTTTATGCATTGTTGTTCATGCAAGAGTGAAGCCCTGAGTATAAATTTCACCAACCCTTTTACCCTCTTTTCCCTGATGGTTGGATTCTAGCCTTGAGCATAGTTTAGGTTTGGGCTTTATTTACCAATGGTGGTGAATGGAATTTTGGTTGTGGTGCTCAATCATTGAATACGGCCATTCTCAACTCAACAGAGACATGTCTTTTCAGAAACAATGCCCAGATTCCTAAAGATAATCCACAGGCCTCACTGTCAACAGTTTTCATAAGTACAACTGAACCTTCTACTGAATAAATAGTCCCGAAGAAAAGTCCCCACAAAGATCTCGGTTGATTATGCTACACGAACTAAATGTGAAACTACAACAGCAACAAACCAAGATATTATCACAGTGATGGGGGGGGGGGGGGGCAGCAGTTTAAATCCCCATAACAGCAAAAGGCTTAAGTCACTTCGATTGTGATCAGGACTTTGGCTGGGATAAAAGCATCTACACAACCGTAAGACACTCAGTGCCCTTTAAAGAAGAAGGGTGATCACTACCATTCTCCAAGAAAGGATATTAAAATCCACACTAATAAAAACAAACTTCACTTGCTAATTTTTGCCACCCCGTGCAACCATCTGGTGCTTTCAGTAAGAACTCTTCAGTTTTCCTCTGTGTGTGATGTGGAGGGAGTAAAACTGATGTCATTTCTGTGGTAAGGAGGATGGCTGAAACCCTCTAGTATCTGTCAGGAAAGCCAAAACATTATCTAGGTATTGCGTTGTGAGGTTTGTCCAACATTTCATGTACAAAATGGAGAGAGAAAAAAAAAAAGAAAAAAAAGAAAAAGAGGCTTGTCGGCTTTCAGAACGTGTGCTTAGGGCATCCACAATAAAGCTTAATAACACAGGACTTGTTTTTCCTTAAAAGAGGGAAAGACCAGTTTTCCCCCCATATAAAGCAACAGCGTTGACAATAAAGCAGCTTCTTCTGGAGCTCAGAACTGGCCTCTTTCTCTTGCTTTACTCCTCTCCCTTTAGTAGTACAACTTCTATCTGCACCCACCTAACCAGTAAGCAGCAAGGCCCTGGACTAGCATACCAGTGGAGAAATTCCCAGATAAGTAATACTCCTAGCCCAGGGGCTTTAGGCATCAGCGCTTTGGCCACTCCTCATGGGCTACGTCATCGGCTGAGAGGCGCGCAGCCACTTCCACAAAAGGAATTCCTTCTTACCGTCCCTGCATGCAAGTATGAGTGCGTTATGTGTCTGTGTTTGCGTGTGTGTGTGTTAGACAGATCAGCCCAGACAATAAGAGATGTGGTAAAAAAACTATACTGGAAATAGAACAATCCAGACACAAAAAAAAATAAAATAGATTACACGAGGATCAGTAAATCTATACTTGGAAGAGACTTTAGTGTGAATGTTCTGTGTGTGTGTGTGTGTGTGTGTGTGTGTGTGTGTGTGTGTGTGTGTGTGTGTGTGTGTGTGTGTGTGTGTGTGTGTGTGTGTGTGAGAGACAAAGAGCTCACAGCTCCTGTGCTATTGGCAGGGTTCATGAGGCCAGAGGGTACGAGGGGGAGGGATTGAGCGCTGCAGGGCGACCAGCTGGGTCCCTCCACTAGATGAGCCCTGTTGGGAGCTGTAACCAGACTACACACACATGCACATAGCCCCTGCCTTCAGTGCTCTTGCTGCTGCTGCTGCTGCTACTGAGGACGACCATATATGGCCCTGGGATTCCCGTGGAAAAAGAAGACCAGGATTGAGGAAGAGAGGGGGGCGGGGGGGGGGGAGAAATGCAGGCGAGATTGTAACTGTATGTTTCACTTGGGGTTTTGCTCAGCAGCCAAAACAATAGCCCCACTTGAGAGCCAAATTAGTTTCCATGTGAGGGGTCCAAAGGCGAGAGGGGGCACCAGGGGGGAGAGGCAGAGAGGTCAGATAGCCACAGTGCGATGGCAGAATACAACCTCCGTTGATATTTCCATAGAATAGAACCCTTATGTGGAGGCTACTGTACGGAGGACAGTAGATCGCTCAGTCAGCAGTCACTGACAGTCTACTGAAGAGGCATTAAGAATGGTCCCACACACTGCACCCCCTCTCCTCTTCCCCCAGTGTTCTGGCACTGTCACCGCTGATGCCAACAAGCTCTGAGCCCAAGAGGTTAAATGGATAGTGTGGGTGCCAGGGTCTGCCCTGCAGGCATTCTACCAACTTATATCCATTACCAGCACAAATATGGATCACCACCAGAGTAACACTGCATCACAACGCATGCTGAATTGCTAGTACGCTGTCACGCAAAGACCAAGTCCACAGTTTTGAGTGGACTAAAACCAGAAAGGCGTTTATTGCCTCGGTAGTTACCCTACGTGGAATTTGCCTTGTTGATTGGTGCATACATAACACAAACAAACATTTTAAACATTAATAAGAATAAACAAATACAGAAACAAATGTATACAAAATAGTTGTTTAAGTAGTTCATAGCTGTTTAAGTAATTTAGTTTAAAATAAGATGAATGCAATCTAATCTACACCTTTACTTTAACTTTAATAAACTACTCATATGTTACCAAACGGAACAAGAATCATGTACATTTCATTTGGAAAATTGCACTTGTCAATATAGTGATTTTGATCGGTTGTGCAGCCCTTCAAAAACAAGACTTCTACTAGGAGTGAAAATGTATTCATGAAATTTAAAACAATGATATAGGCTAGGATACTGATGCAGACCTCAGGCATCTCCATATGAGAAACTGGTCAACAATTTAACAAACAGAAAATCCATTTATTTAACCCGACACATATAAAAGATGTAAAAAGAATGAGAATGCATATTTGTTTGCCTGGTTTTAGGTAAATCATTAGGCAAGGCAGTGCAGCTAGCTGTAAGCCTACGTGTGTGTGTCTATGTTAGGGTAGTGTCAGAAATAAAAGCAGAGGGAGGGGAAGAAGTAAGCTCACTAGTGGAGCCTCAAAGAGGAAATGAGAAAAATAAACAGCCACTTCCTGTTCCTCTCTGCCCTGAAATCTCCAACACCACCCCTCCTACCATCACCACCTCAGTAAGGAAAGACGGGCAATACCCCCCTTCCTCCCCAAGTTCTGGGCCTGAAAATTCACAGCACAAGGGCATCCATTTTTACTGTCCTCCAAACAACCTAAATATGACACGAAGGGATATGGATGCAAATTTTAGACAAGTTCTTAGATGGTTAACCACATTAATGATAAATAGTCAATGTCACCTGCTTAAAACATGCAACCGATGCCCCAAAGATTACACAATGTGCACCAACTTTGCACAATGTCAGATACTCTAGATGGACAGTAAACATAAAACTATGATTAAATCGGTCATCAATCGCTAAATAAGATTCCTGCACAGTGGACCAAAATGCTGCTCAACATGATCTCTAAAACGACCCGGGGGCCAGACCTTGAGGATTGTGACTCGACTGTGTCTTAGCATGAGTGGTTGTGGTTCATTCATTTTTCATTTAACAGTCTATTAACATCTCAGCTTGATTGGACTCAGTGACCTGACATTTATGCTCTATAAAACATGGAGATAAAATTGTGTTTGAGGGCAGTGTTATGATTTCATCATGTCTTATTTTGCAATCAGTCTTGATTTTAAAATGGTATGATTTTTGTTACCCGTCTTTGATAAACAAAAGCAATCACTATTTTCTATCATTACTTCGTTCAGTCTGTCATCAAATATTATTAGTTGATGCTCAGTTGATTTCTTTAATGTAAAGTTAACAGAGTTCTCATGAGAATATATTACATTCATCATTTGTTGGCAATATTAAGTATGGCTACCGCTGAGTGAAATCATGCTCATCTCCCTTTACCAGCTAGTCAGTTGAATCTTTTTTTATTGTCCAGTGAGGGACATTTGGCATGTCACTAGGTTTAACCCTTGTGTTGTCTTTGTTTCAACCTTTTTCCAACGTTTTAAATTTTTAAATTTTTCTTCTACACATTTTCAGTGCTTATTTCTACGTCCAATATTTTCTGATATAAAACAAAAATTTAAAAACGGGCCAATGTGACCCGAAGTCAACACAAGGGTTAAAAGCATTTTGGATTATTTATATTAAAAAAAAAAAAAAAAAAAAAAAAAAAAAAAAAAAAAGTACTAAACATCTACCAATAGAAAAAAAAAAAAATAATTACTTTCTAGCTAACACTGAGGCCATACTTATGCAAGTCAATTTGACTCACAAGCCAAAGTACTCAGACTGTCATGGTCCAGGCCCATTTACTGACACTGCTATTTATCTGCAGGAAGAGCATCACTCGCATGTGCTTATTCACGAGAACACTAATGGAGTAGCATCACAGCAAACAGCAGGCTCATTCAATCTCATGGCCACTGATGGATCAGCACTAACAAAAAATCAATGCCGGAGCTAATGAGGATCCCAAATAAACAAACAAACACATCATGCCAATCAAGTGTAAAGACTGAAAGAGCGATGCAGCAATAGATTAGCTCATTGTCCTATCAGCTGATATTAGCTTCAAAAGCCAATGTTGTATCTGTAAAATTATTATTTTAACTGGTGATAAATTCCAGATTGTAATACAAGCATTTTTTTCCACTAGAAGTATCATTTATTGCTACTGTCAAATTAGCAACAAAGTAATGATAGCAAGATACATTTTCTAAAATATGGCAATCTGTGATGGATGAAAGCAACAATGAGCTTATAAGTTTCCCAACTGGGAATGTAAGGATATCGTGTCCTCGATGTCTTGGCTTAACTAAAAACACAATGTGTAGACTGTGTATAATGGGCCAATAACCATGTTTACATCTATTCCTCATTTCATCAGCTGAAGATGCAGCCATTTTGAGAATAAATGGAAAGAATGTAACCTCATCCTTCCACAACAAGACAACAAGTGGACATGCGCTCTCAGTCTTAAATTGTACTCGCTGCTCTGGAAGACAATGAGGAATTCACAGTCTCTGGGTCCAGGTGTTTTCAGTTCAAAAACAGCTCATAAAAAACACTCAGTGCGAGACCTCTGACTGCCGCCAAGCAAACAACACAGCGGGGTGGCTTGAAGAAGACCTGGCTTAAGTAGAAGACAGACACTATGTGCCACGGGGGGGGGGGGGTAAACAAGCTGAAGTCATCCCACAAACATTTCACAGCAGCTCAATACTATGCACGGCTTGAAAAAGTGGGGGCAGACAGCAAAGCAAGTGGTGGGCAATAATCTGTTAAGGCAGCTGGCAGATTCTTTTACCAATCTGTTTTACACAAAAAGGTCTCAACATGCAATTATGCTTGCATGTTATTTCACATTTACCCCTCAAACCATTCCACGAAGCAGCGATAAGAGCTGTAACCTCATGTATGGGTGACACATAGTGGCACACGCTATCCTCAAAATGCATTCAGCAGAAAGGAAGAGATAAACCATGGCAGCCTTTAGTTTGAAATCAACTTCTCATTTTCCTAAATTCATATACAGCAGTGTAATGTAATAACCAATGTAAACATCAGACTACAAAGTTAAGTTAAATCCACCCCTACACCACATAAAAAAATAAACGCACATGTTTTTATTCTTTTTTTCTATGTTGTCAGGGTGTTTAGTTTTTTTTTTCTTCTTCTTTTTTGTGTTATTAAATATTAACAAACTGTAAAAAATTGAAGTGCAACTGGAAAAAGCACTACAATATATATATATATATATATATATATATATATATATATATATATATATATATATATATATATATATATATATATATATATATATATATATATATATATATATATATATATATACACACACACACTTTTGGGCAAGGTCAAGTCTTTGTCCATAGCCTTGCCGCCAAGATAGCACAGATCATATACGTGGCAGCAGGTTTACTCTGAGGAATTCTCCACATGACCCCAGGTGAACTAGTTCCCACCTGCAGCAAAGTTCATCTGACATACTTCAGAGAACACTCGCTGTTCCAGATCCTCTAGTGGGGATGCCTCTGGCGTTTTATCCCCACTATGCATCGGCAGCAGTGTCATAAATTCAGTTGGGATGCATAGGATCCATGCAGACCAGAATCAACTGAGCCATACATGATTTTAGTTTGAGAGATAGAAACATACACCATTTCTCACTGACGACAAATGTACATGTATCCATTTACCCTGGCATGATGCTTAGTTGATGTAAATGCAATCATTTTTTCTTGTCCGGGTTATGGTTCTATCACATCTGAGCTAACAAAGTGAATTTGTTTTCAATAAGAAATCACCTTTACAAATCAACTACACTGCAACACGCATTACAATCCTTCCAGTCAATTTAGCTTACACAGAAGCTGTCTATTTCCAAAGTCATCCATGTTATCGTGACACACTGTGCAAGGTAAACAACACCGACATATCACAAGCAGCAGATGACCTGACATGTTGCAAAGCATCGGCACGCAAACACCACAAAGACTTCCTGCTGTTGATTATGGGGTTGGTCGAATGGCTGAATGAAACAGTGAGCGAGGGCAGCTTGACAAGGACAGACCTGCCAATTATACACAGGTAACTTATTCATGTTCTGGGGCTCCAATTCTAAAATTAACGCTCTCAGTCATCACGCACGTTGAAGTTTCAATAACGCTACAGTGATTTACTGCAGGCTGGAATTCAGCATTGGCTTTACTTTTATGTAAGAAGTTAAACTGAGACATCACGTTTATCTCATATTAGTGCATCGACAGTACAACCGCATGACTCAAAACACCCATTGGTGCTTGCTGTGTAAAGTACAACACACCTTTCAATATTGGTCACACAAACCAGCTGCCGATTGATTTTTAAAATGGCAATGGGGTGTTACTGGCAGAAAATCTAATGAAATATTGCTTAAGCTGGTTTCACACCGCCGCATGGCAACCGCCCTGACAAGAGCCTACCTGAAGAACGTTTCCAAAAAAAGTTTTTAAAAAAAGTGGTTCCAGCCACCAGGCGGTTACCACCAGAAGTTCAGCGCGTTGAACTTTGGGTGGCAGAGCAAATTCTGTGCACATTCACGGCAACTCAATAAAATGACTGAAGGCGGCAAGTTACCACGCAGCAGTGTAAATGCCACTTTAAGCCAACTACACTGTCCATCTACCATTGTTTCTGCTGTTGTGTCAATGTTTGGTTGGCTTTAATCCATATGGCTCCAGACATGGTTTCTTTCTCGTATTCCTAATGTTCAGACCACAAATTACTTCTGCGAGACCTTTTAGTTCATGTGATTAATACATTCATGAAATAATATGTCCTCTACTGTACTTATAAGTGATGCTGTTTGAGAATCTGATCATTCATCACAATAAACAAGGGTACAGAGAGGCTGCATACGAATACAATCAAATTAAATTATGATTAGTCTCTTGTATGCATTGAACATTACCAAATTACATAGGTCAATGTTGGCTTCTGCTTTTAGACCAGAATTGAAATATCAAACAAAGCTATATCTTTAACAATGATACTCATATGGCAAGCCATGATTAGGTCTAAATATTAGCCCCAATAAAATACCAAAACATGACAATAGCTAATAACATTAGGAGGACTGGCAGTTAACTATTCATGCTAGACAAAGAACAATACAATCTGTGACTGGTTGTCTAGATTTCAGTCCATAAATTATTAAGTTGCATCTTAATGTATTCTGCAATATGTTAGAGATGCATGAGTGACTAGCTGCTACTGTAAGATGGCCGTAAACCATAACAAAGAACCTGGAAGCCTTGTGTAACCTTCTGCAAGAAAAGCAACGTGAATGCAGACTGGAAGACAGTATGAGCATTAAATGTTGGGCACGGAGATCCTGTTACAGCCTAAATACTGTAACAGGAAAAGTAATTTACCATAAAAAGCCAACAATACGTTCTCATTTAACTAAGCCAACATTTGATATGCAATTGACCTTCATCATGTCTTTAAAGTCCATCTACCCGCCAATAACTCTTCAGCTGGTTAAGTCATAGAAACAGCAGCTAAGAGACTAGTTCTCTGCATTAAACTAACGAAAGAAACAGGCAAGCTGGCTCTACACATGCAAGGTAGTCCTCTCGACACACCAAAGCAACCTGGCACCACGTACCATGTCATCAAGTCAATTTTATTTATATAGCCCAATTTCACAAATTTGCCTCAAGGGGCTTGTACACAACGACTTAATGACACTTAAACAATGGACAAAATATCGACTGCTGCACTTCAAAGTCAAGCTGAGTGGACTGGACTTTGATGTTCAACAATCCCTTCCCTTCCCAATCTCTTAAACAGAAAAGAGCACCCACCTCCCTCCTAAAGCTACTTGAAAGTAAAAGATTTCACTACCATTCAAATAGACCCCAAGGACGTCGATTTTGATGACCATACATATCGAGAGGCAGTGGATTTACAATGCTTTATATGAATGTACCAAAGGATTCCTAATTAAAATCTACATGCAAAAGAGCATTGCTTTGTCATCTGGGCTCATTTTGGGCCACATGCTGTACACACCCACAAAGTCCCACAAACTGCTGAAAAGCTGATAACAGAACTGTGCATTACATCTCACCCTCAACATATTATGCAATCCTAGGTAGTCTTTATCTAACGGTCATCAGATCTGGGAGTTATTATGCAGGCAGCTAGTGCCCTGGCAGATTCTTGTGGATTAAGCCTGTCTCAATAAGTCACCAACCTGTTGTATAGCCTAGCAAAACGGGTGAGAGAAAAAAGGGAAGATATGTAATGCAATGTGATGCTTTGCTTGTCTTAACCAAAGGGCCCCTCTACAAGAGATGGCGGGATTTTCTCCCTCTGGCAGAAAGACAGGAGGCTTGAGGTCTGTACGAGGATGCCATGATGCCTTTATCAGAAGGACAGGGACACGTCAAAGGAATTTCTTTTTTTTGCTCGTCTTACTGGCCAACTGTGAGCCTCAGGCACAGCTGAGAATCTCAGGGTTGGGGCTGTAGTGAGAGATCCACAGCAATTATGTAATGTTTTAATATGACTGATGCTGGTCTGGATAAAAAGAAAGAGCCACCGTACCATCTTCAACCACATACTCTAATTGTTCCATTACAAAAATTCATGAAAATGATTCTCATTTCAAACAGCTGAGCACAGCCAAAGACTCTTTCTCTGTTCAGTCTGTTATGCAACTCCCACTCTGTACATGCAAATCCACCAACACAAGTGACTAGCAACCTTCCCTGAGTTGTTGTCATGGAGACAGGGCGAGATAATGTTCATAGAATTCAGGGCCATAATGAGGGTGTGTAATGTCAACAGAGCAAAGGCATTGTAATACCCTACTCTGACATGTTAAGCTGGGCTGAGTCTTGTCACCTCGGTCCTGGGGATCAGCAAAGGCCATGAACGCTAAAGACAAAAAGTTCAGGTGTGGGTCAGTGTGGAGATTTTCTTGTTTGAAGCGACAAGCCCCGGTAACCTCCACACTAATTGCCTTGATGGAGCTCAGTGGGCAACAGTCAGCTGGGCCTTGGCATTGTTTGGGGGAGAGGCAAGCCAGAGAGAGAATGACTAGAGGGGAGGGGTTTAGGTGACAGCTGAGGAATGTCTGCTCTGCTCTCTCTTTGCCATGGTTTCCAGCGACTGTCATGTGAGGAATGCACAGGCTAGGACGACAGGACTTGGAATGCCACCCTCTGAGACGAGTTTAGCTGACAGGATCTGGAATCTAGACTTGTCCACTGAACCCCTCACTCACTTCTGCGTCCTCTTTACCGTCCACCTGAATCCATGCAGTCTGCATTTAGGCAAACCAGTCAATCACATCGCAAAACGGAAATTTGATTTTGAAATTACAAAAGCTACATAAAGTCGCACTTTTCACTCATCTATCAAAAACTGAAGACGTCACAAATGGAATAAATTCTCCAAACCTCATCCCAACTATTTCCATATGCACAAGGGGGCCTGTAATGGTCTTCATCATGAATCACATCATACAGACTACAACAGAAGAGAACATGTTTACAGGTCCTTCTGCTACAAGTCATTTTTTAAGTGACAGAAGGCCCATGACTCACATAAAGACAACCTCTAGCCTAAATGTGAGATTATGCCAGGGCTGTACTACAAAGCAGAGCTACAGTGAGTCATACCCAAACTTAGTATCATCTCCTGAAACCCAGTTAGGAGAACTTGTGGTGGTGGTATTTATAACCCTGCACTGGTCACCAGCATTAGGAGTGATATCGCTGCACCGCGTGTGAAATGAGCCATCATGTAACAAAATGACACTTCACAACAAAGCCAGAGGTCATTCATTGAATAGACTAGTGCAATTTATTGCACAAAATTAACGTCTCAAAATTACCACTGATGGGAGTTCTTTTCCAATGCAAAAATTTCATAAAATCATGGTATGCTTTAGAGATTAGTGTCTGACACCAATAAGTAAAGTAAGTAAATGATAGAAAGACATATGACTGATTGTCCATCTTCCTTTCACTTCATCTATGGAAACTATCATCGCCTTGACCTTGCTGCAACTCTGGGATTAGCATTTTTAACAGAAATCCCTGTATTGCCTTTTTCAACTCCTTTATAAAGAACCCTCAAACCCCCGTTTCACACGCTGGCCTACAACACACACAAAAACACCCGCACGGCAGCTTTTCATCTCCAGAGATGGTTAGGTCTGGACAGCGGCACTGCAAATTCTTTCCACACTCTAGCTTATCCCAGGACATCAGCCCAAAAAAAGGCAACGTTTGCACCCAATGAGTTTGAACAGGGGCCCATGCTAATTCCAGATTTCATTATAGCAGACTAGCTCAAACATGGCTGATTTAACAACACCATTAATAAACTCACAGAGCAAATTACACACAAATAAAATCAATTTGTGGTCTGAACATAAAAAAAAAAAAAAATGAATTTCCTTTTTGGAGATTAATAACGTATGTCTTCTTCAAGCTAATGACCTATCTCAGAAAACTTGCTTTTAAAACTTTTATTGGTGTAATAGCTGTGTAAAGTATTAACAAACATGCCATGTAGGTGGTGCTCTTAGCCCTACTAAAGCTTACTATCACTGGAAAAGTGGGCATGAGTAATGGAGGTGCGATCACTGGAGAGCAATGCTGGTAATAAACATTTAATGTAAGAATTCTTTCATTATTTCTTAGAACGTTTAGGCACTTGCGATCCAAACAAAAAGGTGGAGAAAGCATCGTTGCTGATGAACAGTGTAAATGCTTCTTTCCACCATCAATAACTGGAACCTAATCATAATAAATTACTTGGGTGTCCTCTTGCCCTAGAGGTACATACACATAACTGCAAAGTCCTGGGTAGAAATCCAATCAGGGACCTTCGTCAAATTTCACACTTTGATTTTAACTCCCTAAGAAATATAACAATTTCATTGGTATTAAAAATTTAAAATATGTCTGTTATTGATATACAGCAGCTGATAGTGTTAACATACTATACTTGTATTTGTAATAAATGTCACTAAATGCAATAACATAAGTGTATAGCTGAAAAAAAGAATCCTAATATTTTCCAGCTATTGTTTAACAAAACATTAACGGTAGAGAGATGAGGTCACATCTGGAGCATAGCTGAGAATGAACAGAGTAGTAGACAATACGACTTAATCTTTAACTAGACTGCCATATTCACAACTTACAATGAAGAAGTTCCAAACCGCAGCAATTCATATTTTAAAAGAAATATACTGTATGCACAGTAACGGTAAACATCACTGAATGCAAGTGCTAGCTCAGGACTCTCTGTAACTGCACCTACTAAAAGCTACGATAATATTTCAATCCCTGGATTGGTGTTTTAGGAACCTGGTAAATCAGACTTAAGTTTCAAAAAGCCTTAACATAGGCAGGTACCTGACGTTACTAACGACAGGCAAAACAGGCTGCCATTTCCATACACAGTACAGAGGCTAGTAAAAGTAGCTACCGTAGTTAGCGGGCAAAAAGTTAGCATAGCACTGCTGACATTCCAGCTAAATAAAAGTATTTCGCACGTATATCTTCCTGGTTAATACCAAAAACACAAAAGTCCCCAAACATAAATGTTAGAGACAGAAAGGAATCCGTTGACGTCGCTTCTCAAGCTAGCTAGCTGACGAATGAATTAACCTAAGCTAAACCTCCACAACAGCTAACGACAGCTAGCTTATCCTGCTAATGTAGCGTTAGCATACATTCCGCTTGGCTGCTGCATTGCAATAATTGATCACATTTGAACTAGCTAATATACCAAACACTGCGGTCAACTCTGTTTACATTACGTAAATGCCGTATACAGTTAAGGCCTTGCAAGGCTAACATTGGCCTGTAACGTTAATCGAATTACGTTGTAACTAACTAACACTGGCGAGCTTCTGCTTCCTCCAGAGAGTAGCTACATAGACAAGAGTAGTAACGTTACCACTTTTACTGCTAGCCAGGTGGTAGCCATCGTTGTGGAATTCATTTGCCTGCATGATTGTCTCAATCAATGACAACATTTAAGATCCTAACATGACTCCATAGCAGCACCCGCAATGGATTGTATCCAACAATATCAATGAACCATAAAACACAAAGCTGTTCGGGTTGAAGGTAATTTACAACATAAAATGACCCATCGTTACAATCTGAAGTGCAGCACTACAGCAATTAGACTGCACCCACTGACTGAGGACAAGGCTAGTTTACTGGGACAAAAAGTAGCTAGTCCTGAAGGCGAAGCTTTTAACTTTGTTTTTTAATTGTGGATTGCACTCTGAAAACTGCATGCACAGCTAGCACTGTTTTGAATTTAAATAGTCCATAACCAAACTCGGAGAGAAGCCAGTGTGTTCATCTTTAACGTTACTCTGCGTCGAAAAGGAAGGCTGTGCTAGGTAGGTAAACAACGGGATGAGAATGGCTTCCATTTGACAGGTGTTCCAGGGCAAGCAGTTGCTAGCAGCAAAATGATATTTGTGTCTATGCTGGCAGTGCCAGTGACTGATGTTAACACCAATAGCAGGCTAACACAAACCTGGTGGAGGGCGGTGAGACCGTCTACATTGGCGTAGTTGATGTCAGCGCCCCGGTCAAGCATTCGGAGCACCTCCTCGGTATCGCCGCTTGAGCAAGCGGCCAGAAACACGGCGCCATCATCGAACTTCACCTTCGTCTTCTTCTTTTTCAGAACAGGAGGCTCCTGGTCCGTTTCCGAGCCCAGCCATCGCTTTAACTGCTCATTCCTCTTCTGCTTGGCGTCCGCCATCTTCATCCCCCTCCTGTCTCGGGCTTCTTATCTTTCTCCGAGAGAGGATATACTTTATAGTGCCACTATCCCACAGCGCACTGGGGCGTGGGAAGGGAGGGCTAGGGAGGGAGGGGAGAACCGAGCGAGAGAGGGCGTCTGGATTGTTTTCCATATCCTCGCGAGATCTGGAGCTCAGGAGCTGCAGTATAACGTCATCACCAGCAGATTATGAAGAGAGAGTGAGCAGGGTAATCCCTTATAGACCGGGTACACAAAATAACACAAGAGTACTTGAAAATATTACATAACATCCAGCTAGCTCGCAAGCATTTTCAGAGAGGGAGGCACTGTGACATACAGCAGAAAGTAAAAAAGTAAAGCAAGTAAAACAAATCTTAATGAGAGTGTAAGACATAGCATGTGTTAAAATAGTAATAGTTAAAATATAGGGATGTACATGTGCAATAAGGTAATAGATATCTGTAGAAGACAGTTATTTGTGGAAGACAGTACTTGCTTATACTTTATAGTGTTTACTAGGATATTACTGGGCAAATAATATAAGTCATAGTTAATATATAGTTCAACCATCACATGTATCAATATATCAGTGAATGTAACTAAAGCAAAACATATCAGCAGGCTGTTTATAAAAATGAATATAGGGTATCATATACAATGTGTAAATAGCTTCACATAATCTCAACACAAGCGGTAGGAGTTGCTCAGCTGTGGTGGAGATGGTTCAATTATTATCAGGAGGTGTGTGACCATGTGAGGATATTCTCTTTAAGCCCAATATATGAATCATCAACTCTTCCATCCAGTAACCAGATTACATTTCATGTAATCAATGTAATGAAGTAAGCTCACCGTATGGTGCTGAAAGCCATTGATATAGCCTATTTGTTTTTGTCTAGCTGTTCTGTGATAATCACACACGGTGGCCCAATGGTTAGCACTATGTCCTCACAGCCACCACTAAAAACATGTGTGGTGAGATAGTGGCACGAGGTATAGCGTCATGAGTCGTCCCAGGTGGGTGATACACATTGGTGGTGGTAGAGAGTAGTCCCGTCCCCCCCCACCCCCTAGAGTGCTTATGATGAAGGGCTATATAAATGTAATGAATTATTATTATCATGGACTTTTTATTTATTCTGGGTTTGAATCAAGAAAGGGATCAAGCTTTCAAACAAAATTAAATCTCCATTCATTTGACAAAAAAATGAATAAGTCATATTATCAACTAGGTAGTGTCTTGTGAAATTTAATTAATGAAGCAGTCAACAAAACCATTAGAATAAAAAACCAGGTATATCTAACAAATTGAAAAGCACCATAGGTGACAATGTTAGGCATATAACGTTTTAAGACATTGAAAGACTTTACAAAAGAGACAAAAGGAAAGGGTAGATAAAACTAATGAATGGCAAGACCCAAACCAAAGACTGAGGTATTTCCCCATTCTTCCACACATGAACGCATCATATGAAATCACTGTTCCAACTATGTTATAGTTGATACATCTAATTAAAACACATTGCTCTCTGGGAAAATAAAAGCCTTCTTACCACTTGTATGATTTGATGGGTAACACTTGAAGTGCTAGGAATGTCTAGTGGACTCGAGCACAGGGGTGGTCCAGCTCAACCTGGAGTAAAAACAAGGTGGCCAGGCATAAAATGTTTTTTTTATTATTTTGGCACCGTCATGTGTTATTGTTGGCAGACACCCATATGTACTCAGTAGGGGGTTTGGTATAGCCTCCTCATGCGCAAGTTGCTGGTATGAGGCTTTTTATTTTTACATAATGTCATTACAGATGATAATTATGTTATTTTTGGGTTTAAAGACATTTCAAAATGAAAATGATGCTGCTTGTGCTTGATTAGATACCACCCACCCACTGAACTTGGAGTTAACATCCTGAATAACAAGCTGTTCAAGCAAAATCATGATCCAAAACATTTATACAACTGTGACCATGAGCCATTGTATGAAGTCACGCTACCCCAATTTTCTCAGGTTCAGAACCATTTCTCATGTCACTGACACTGAACGCAAACAGATTTAAATAATTTATAGTCTACAAATGCAGTAAATGACACTCGGGCTGCAGCACATGGGACTCTGAGCCAGAACACAGAGGTTAAGACACAGAGAGGACAACCAGCTCAGCTGATACAGATCCTTGATGTTACAGAAAAGTCATGGCAAATTACTGTGGTTCTACTGAGTCATAGAGATGGTGGAACACCAACAGCGTCAGTGTAAGGAAGTTGTTGGCCAGAGGCTTCAGTGTGCTGATATCAGGAAGGTAGGAGGGAAAGTTATGTGTAAGCTGCTGTTTGGCGAGGAGGGCCGACCTTGCAGTGACTGACAGCACAAGGCAAGCCATGTGGGCCACATCCAGCTCTGAACGTTAGGAGAGTGTACTAAGTGGGTTTTTAGAGCTGCAGACTGCATTACTTGCAGGGAAAGAAGCTGTGCTTAGCTTATTGGTTCTGTGGTTTCGAAAGGTTGTTTAAAATAAATAACATTTCATTTTTTTGAACCTTTGATTGTCAGGCTCTGAATATGTTACACCATTGCAATTTTCAATATCCTGCATGTAACAGGTGCATATGCCCTGATTTCATTGAGGATTAAGTTATAGCTTACTGTGTAGACATATGTACCTTTTAAGTTTTAGCAGAGTCAGATATGGATGCTACAAACATCAGATAAAAAAAAATCTAGTCAAATAAAAGCTAAATGCAAATGTCAACGCCTCCACCATTACCTCTCCCATGCAATGTGGCGTTGCCCCCTAAAAATGAATTGTATCACTATATATTGTCAGAAATCAACACAAATTATGCCATAAAATCAAAAGGAAAATATGATTCAGTTCTACCAAAAACGCTTGTAATTTTTTTAGGTGTTCATGTGTACTGCTCAGGCCCCAAAATACAAATGGTATCCATTTCAAATTCAAGTTGTAAGGACAAAATGCAAAAAAAGTCAAAGGGTTTGAAAATTTCCAATAGGAGTTGTCCCCTATTTGCTTAACATCTACAATGTCAACAACATAGTTACATGAGACCAGCCTCTTGTTGCACTGAAGGCATGGAAACTCTTCAACGTATAGCCGCATGCTGCACTTAACATCGTGACAAATATCCTGGATGTAAAGTAAAGTAAAGTGGTCTGGTTGTCCTTCCCCAGGGTTATTTTTTAGCGTCAAATACTTCATTTTCTGCATTCTGATACACTTTTTTCTGATACATTCTGATATGCTTTTATGGTGGGAATACCTTTATTTATCCTATGATAAAACACAGATGACATTCAAAATATATCAAAAATATAATGGAATATAAAGCAGTAAGGAGGCTTTCACATCAGGGACCTAAGGTTGGATCACAAAAGTTGACCCTAAAGCAACTATGACAAAATAAAATAGGCTACTTATATCTGTCTTAAATATGCTGTGAAGGGAGGATACTGGCGTTAGTGTAGACGGAGCATTTGGGCCCGGTCGCTACGCACACACTACGCACTGCGCTCAGCGGGTCGATGAAAGATGAGAAAAGTCTCATTGCATGTTCTACAGTGTTAGTTTAGGTTACTGTCACGTTACTCGACCCCATATTTGTGAATACAGATATCTGAATGGAAAGTTCTGTCACAAAACTATGTTGTTGTGTATCATTGCACATTTTTAAGTGGGTATATGGAAATCCTGGAGATTTCTTAGTGGGTATACTGCGTATACCTGCGTATCACGTAGACTACACAACTGCACGTAATGAAGTAACATCATGAGAAGTCAATAAAACTAGTTTTGCAACAATGTTTCCTACAGATAAAAGCAATCAGTGCAAATAATTGTGGTAATTGACGTGTTGCGAGGACAACCCTGTGCGAGGATGCATGACGATTTCAGTGTTTGGTACAATTGACGGAATGTCAGCAGGAAATAGATTATAAATACAACACAGGAGAAAAAACAGTATCAGCATCACCTCTGACTGGCAGTTGTGACTATCCTGCAGTACATGTGCCATGAGACTCCCAGACAAACTCCTGTCTTTCATTACCCTTCACTTTGATCTTCACTTTGTTTGCTGTTGTTCCTGTTCCTTAAGAGGATAAAAGTATCTCGGAGTGACTCAAGTGTAACAGTGCCACACAATTACACTAGCGCACTCTCACTGTTTGTCTTCAGCCGTTGAGACGTGCATGACCAAGCTGATTAAAACCCACCAACAGATCTAAAAGTCATGTCATTGTAGCCGCGCTCCCAGCGGCCTGACTTCACTGTCAGGCCCCTCAGCACTTATGACTGATCCCCCAGAGGAAGCTTGTGTTTACTGCTTTAATTGAGTGTTTCCAAAGGGCCTGTCCTCTGATGTGGTTTGTGAAGCCAGATGAGGTGTCCAAGTCAAGTGTTCTGGAAAGACAGCTGGAAATAGGTATTTTGGAGATGCTTATCTGAGTCTGTTTTTATTGCATTATCTTTTGATTTTGATTGAATATTTTCTCAATGAATTCTTGAATGAATTATATCAATAGTTTAACATTATGGGAAATGTGCTTACTTGCCCTCATACCAAGAGTTGGATGTGAAAATCATTATTATCATGTGAGAGTGGTATAAATCTTCTCATCTTACGCTTGATAAGAAAGCAAATAAGTTTTTCCCAAAATGTTGAGCTGTTCCTTAAATATTGAATATATCCTTACTCCTTATACTGTTTAGGCATTTTGGGATGAATTGTAAAATCTTTACTTACTTTTACTTAGCTGTAATATAATTTTAGTAGTGTAGCATTCAGTAATGTTAAGTTAGTGCATAGATGCAATTTTTGAGGCTATTTCAGCTTAGATGAAGACGAATGAAGTTCCAGGAAAAAACCCTGCATCTTGTTTTTTATCAATGTTTTTCATAAACACTGAAGAAGACACTGGATATCAGAATAGCTGTCAATGGTGTCAGTCTTGCTGGGGCTAATATAAGCCCTCCAAAAGCCACAACATTAAGATCAGACAGGGGAAATACCTAATAGTTATTGCCATACAGTAACTGTATCCAGTCATATCCACCAGCATGTCAGTGCAGGTGAACCCAGACAAGCAGCACTCACAGAGGGGTGACTGGTGAAGTGTGGACAACTCAGTCCCAGCTGAGAGAAGCCAGACACTCTGCTCCCATGCTCCCATGCTCCCATGTCACCCAATGCATGTTGTTGGCGCCTGCGACACTGACACTCATCTCCTTCCCCAATTTACGGGTCCAGACAGCAGTCTATCGGACAGATAGAAATAGTCATGCTTTGATGTTATCGGAGGATGTCTAAAAAGTGATGTTGAAAAATACCCTGATAGTGCTGGCTCAGCCCTTCAGACCCTTTCAATTAGTCACTGCTGGATTGAAAAGCTTGTCCTGGCCTGTGGTATCAGGCGAGAGTTAGCAGGTCTACAGACAGCGAAAAGCCAGATTCCAATGGAATATAAAAATATTCTTCCTAGAAGCGTTCATCCATGAAGCCCCAAGGTGACATTGTGTGCTGTACTGGGCTCAACCCCAAGGCCATCACTGATGAACGGGCCTCCATTTGACTGCATGTTAACTATGTGTAGAACTTCACCTCCCCGTCCAATGTCACCGGGGGCTTCAACTGTCAAAGTATTTAGGGGCTGAGTGAATTGAGAAAGCAGACTCTGTCCAAGTCCAATCATGTGTCAGGCAGTGAAGTAAAGGAACAAAGACCAATTGGCAGAGAAAGCGAGAGAGAGAGAGAGAGAGAGAGAGAGAGAGAGAGAGAGAGAGAGAGAGAGAGAGAGAGAGAGAGAGAGAGAGAGAGGCAGTTGAATGAAAGAGAGGTGGGGTAAAGAAGGGGGCAAATTGTTAGACCATTCTCATTAAGACAAGTAATAATAACCTGATCCGGTCATCGCACGCTGTGGTCTTCTTCTCAGCTGTGGATGCTGCTTTACATGCTTGTGTCTGGGTTCCTCTTTGTGTGTTTGTGAACTGCAAATCCACTCTAGGTCCTTTAAATGGGACACATATCGTGCTCATTTTCAGGTTCATGCTTGTATTTTGTGTTTCTACTAGAACATGTTTCCTTAAATGTTCAAAAACACATTATTTTTCTCATACTGTCTGTCTGAATATACCTGTATTCACCCTCTGTCTAAACCGCTCCGTTTAAACACCTATCTCTTTAGGCCCCGCTTCTAAAAAAGCCCAGTCTGTTCTGATTGCTTTCTGAGTCTCTGCACCTCAACCTGCTTGGTAATTTTTTTTAAAAGTCATGGAAATCTCACTTTTTGCAATATGGGACTTTAATTATTTGGACCACATAGGTTAAGCACTGCAGCAACACCTAACGTATCACATTGAACACACACTGTGATTATCGCACAGATACACTACTAGCATTTTGGGACTGAAACGCACAGACCGGAGTTGTTGCAGCCTCTCCATGGCCTGTGTTAACATGAGGTGATGTCTTAGTAAAGACACCCTGCACCCGAAACTGCTGTCGTCTACTCCTAGACGACAGCTGAGCTCTAACCCCGGACAGAAATAGGGCAGTCGCTTTCACTTAGCAGGGGCTGTACAGCTGGAGCATCACTTGATTCTGCTCTTTCAATCTTAGGCCATTATGCTGGCATGATAACAATGGGATGTTTGATTGTGCTAACTCAATTCAAATATATGGTGACAGAGTTATGTGCAAATGAACAGTGGACTTAGTGTATGATGCAGACATATTCAATTCTGGGATGTGTGTTTCTTTAAGGACAAATAAAAAGTGACGGCCTAATAAGACAAGGCTATTTGAGTGACCTTGTTTCCTAGAGAAAAATGGCTAATAATAGGCCAAAATCTGGAGCTGCGGTGAAGCCTGTAATAGGTTAGTGCTAAAAGCTACGATGAATCATTCCAGCCAAACAAGCCACGGAAAAAAAGATCAATTTTTTCCTGTCAAAAATAATTATCACGTTCCAGACAGATGAAGATGAGCATGTTTTTGTCTTTAAACCAAAGATTATTGAATGAACAGATTAATAGATTACAAATGGCTGGGCAGGAACTGTAAGTAAAGGATAGTTTCACATTTGTTTTGTCTTAAATTAGTCCCTTATATGTCCATATGTGCATTGAAAGAGAGTTATTGGTTACTGACAATGTTCCTCCTGTCTGTACTGGCCATTAATAGATCCCCTCCTAAAGTGACTCCAATATGAGATTTAGGTCAAAAGCTAATGCAAGGATTAATCAGTCGAAGCCAGTCAAATTCAGTGGGTATCTTCCAAAGTAACAGACTATGTATGAAGTATGAAATCATGAGGACTCTTTCGTTGTATATGGGCATGTATATTCATTGCATTAACACAGGCTTAAACCTTTTTGAACCTATCCTTTAAATCTGCATTAATTGACTTTACAGCCGTTATCACCTCATGAAGCTGATATGCTAAACATGTCAGCAAACAGTTGCTTATTTACACATCCAGCATATACGGAGAAACATTAGCATTAATTTCGTGTTAGTGTCCACCTAGTCTATATCCTTCGCGTTCCACTTCCAGGATTGCTCCAGTGCCGCAGTAAATCCCACCGGATGCATGTATTTTCCGTTTCCTTCTGCTTTCTTTGTGTTGGAATTTTAAATTTGATGGATTTATGAGGACTATTGTTGACTGCTCCTCAGATCTCTGCAGGGTAAATTGAGACAGCTAGCTAGACTATCAATCCAATCTGAGTTTTCTCTCGCACGACTATTTAGAGTTTAGCACCGTCCATGACGATTCTGATTGGTTAAAAGAAATGCCATTAAACCAGAGCACGTTTTCCTCCCATCCCCGAATGCTTGTGGAGTAGCCAGAGCCTCCTTCGGCAAAGCGAGACTAGTGTCCACCTGATGAAGTCCAAAATTCACTCTCCTACTGTAGCTCTGGTCTCGTCTCCACCAACTCCTCAATTTCCTGAGGGAAATATCTGGCACTATATCTGCTAAATGCTCCACTATGTTCACCAGCTAGCTGACAACTTTGTCTCTCTGCCGTTTGGTGCTGGGCAGGTAGCATAGGTTCATCAGCTGAAAACAGGTGCTTACGGGTGGAAACAAAGTGGATGAGCGTCTTGAAACTGAACCAAAGCTGTTAATTTGCAGGAAAAACAAAACAAAATAATAATTTAAAAGACGCTAAAACTGGCTGAGGGGAAATCAGAGGCTTTTTGTAAAAAACTATATTTTTCATTACATTTATGGGCTTTTTGAGAGATTCTATTTGTTGTACTAAGAGATCAGTTTAATACAATTTAATACAACAATGCAGTTTCAGAAGTTCCACGAAATGATATCCACGAAAACTGAAAAAGATATCCATACTTCCATTAGCACTATTTATCTCTTAGATCATTTTAAAGCTTTGGTTCTCCTGTTTTAGAGTTCTTGATTTAGCCATTGAAACCCTCTGCCCTCATTATTTCCATTCACCTTGATGAAAAGAACCATGAGCGGAAAAACAGAGCCGCTTTCAGTCTTTAAAGCCTCGGCCCTATCAGGTTTAAATACCACTTACACATTGTGAACTGAACTCAACCCTGTGAACGATCAGATGCTGCAAGCCCAGGGCGTGCATTCTCCGAGGTCAAAGTTCACAGACCATCTCATTTGTCATGGGCAGTACTTCAAGGCACTTCATATGTGGACAGGTTCATGTTTCAATTAACAGGTGTCATATATCTTATTTCCTCACTGTGCTCATCTCCCACGACCTTGGTAATCCTAAAAATCTACTGCAAGTTACAATGGATACAGTGTTTCCCATGACTTGCATCAATCATATTCAGTTTGTCTCAGTCAGATGTTAAAACTTCGATGCAGGGTTATCTTTGAATACATGGATTGTATTTCCGAAGGGCCTCGGAAACCCATTAAAAGCTATTTGGAAATAATTGCCTTTAAATTGAGCAAATCATGTCCATCTAAGACTTGAATAACTTAAACAAGAATTGCGTCCAGCATTAAAAATCCAGTTTCCCTTATCACACAGAAATGGTGTTCAGTTAAGCTCCATCCACACACTTCACAAAGGAAGCCCTCATGCAGCAGATTAAAAATAGATAAGTGTTACTTGTGCTACTCTCTCTCTTGCAGTGAAGCCACCCACATATGATTATTACCCTTTATGCAGCCATCTGACAGTATTATCAGCACTAATGTCTGCAGTATAATGTGTGAGCTAGAATAAAGCTTGCAGGGAAAAAATATTTGCTTCACTTCACGTATTACTGCTAAGAGAAGGCAAAACACCAGGTAATGCAGGTTTAGAGGAGCATTGTTGTCAGACTGGATTTCATCTGGATGTTATGCATGACGACCAGTAATGTAACATGAAAGGGATGTGTATTTTTGGATGATGACACCTCAACCAAATTTTTTTGGGTGGGTGGGAAATCACAGTAAACAGAGAAGCTGTACTCTCGTTTAAAGTACACTTTGAGTTCCTCCATTGATCTCTTATAATGGCACATTTGACGCAAATACTTTTTGTTTTTGTCACAGAGATGGAAGCATAATTAGTGAACTTCTATCTGTGATGTTTAAATTTAGACTGCACTATAAATTGGGTCAAGGCAGTTTTAGTGGCAATATTCACAATGCTGGTCTCCCATGTCCGATGTGCAGCCAGAGGAATGTACATAAAGTGCATTTTGAACACTGTGGACCAGGTCGGCTGCCTGTCCCTGACAACACGACACACCTGAGCCTGGAGTTCAGGGAAACCGCCAATTGCAGTGACCTAATAAAGTAGTGTTTGATGGTATCTGCTAGGCATGGGCCTCAGAGCAAGGTGTGGCTGCGTCACAGCTGACAAGGTGACAACTGACGCTGTTCATCACGTGTCAACAGCCGCAGTCTGCTCTTACCTGAGCCGGCGAGGAGGATGATAGAGGGAGTGGGAGTGATGGGAGGGCAGAGGAAAGCAGGAGGGGGTGTTGGTGTTTGCAAAGTCTACTTTGACCCCCTCATAACACCTCAAGGGTGACTTCCACTTTCACGTCTGAGCTTCTGAACACAAAACAGAGCACAACGCACATGTCACATGGGATCAGCATAGACCACGCAATCCGGTTTTGTCTTCGGTGTACTGGAAACATACCAATATGTTCAGAGTTCAAGGCTTTTGGTGCCCCAAAGGTAGAGTGGTTTTCCAGTCTCATGTCCCAACTCCTACATAACCTTTTTCCCAACCGTAAGCATATTAACTCAGTCTGATGATATTAAAAGGAATAGTTTGACATTTTGAGAAATGCGCTTATTCTCTTTCCTGCCGAGAGTTAGACAAGAGGTTTGACACCACACACACACATATACAGTAAATATGTAGCTGGAGCCAACAGCTGGTTAGCCTAGCCTAGCATTAAGACTGGAAACAGGGGAATAGCTGGCTCTGTTGCCAAACGTTAACACAGTTCACTTTCTAGCACCTCTAAAACTCCACAATTAACATGGTATATCTTGTTTATATATCCATACAAAAACAAATGTGTAAAAAAAAAAAACATATTGCTTTTAAGCTAAAGTAGGCTAAGCTAACTGGCTACTGGCTCGATCTACATATTTAAGCTAACTGGCTACAGGCTCCAGCTACATATTTACCTTAACCTGCTGCTGGCTCCAGCTACATATTAAAGCTAAGCTTCAGCTAGCCTACATATATATGCTAATTGGCTGCTGGCTCAAGCTACATTGTTATACTGTACAGACATGAGAGTGGTTAACATCATCTCACCTAACTCTTGGCAAGAAAGCAAATAGGTGTATTTTCCAGAATGTTGAACTAGTCATTATAATATCATCACTTTCAAGTTCAATACTGGTTTAAAGCTGAAGATGTGCGACAGATAAAACAAGTCCCAGAATCCCCGCCCCTCCAAAAAAAATCAAGTTTGACAGATGAATGCACACAAACAAACACAACATGAAAAGCAGGCAGGAAGTGTAACCCAAGATAAACAAACAGATTTATTTTGAAAGCCTGCATGACATCATCATAACAATCTCCAGCTGCGGGCTGGTGCTAAAAATAGCAAAGATGTCAAAGCCCTGGTACATATATGTCCATAAAGTGTGCGGAGAACATTCCCCAGATAACAGCAGATGGCTCATAGATTGGAGCCTAGTGAGGAAAGGCTGAATATCTCGCCCACACACGTCTGATGTGGGCGACTCCAGGCACTGGAGGCTCACCTGGGAAAAGCCCACGCAAGGGCTCCAAAATAATTGTGTGTGGGGTTAAAGGGGGCATAGGGATCTGTTTTGACCTTACACTCATTGTGTACATGAAGTGATTGTTGACCCGTATCACAGGGGTTGTGATGGAAAAAATGAGTTGGGCTTGCTGAAACAGCGAGGCCAGCAGCTGTGTGTGAAGACATCCGCTATTCAGTGTGTTTGGGACGTCTGATTGGTCAGAGCTCCCAGGATGTAGCAGGTCCTGCCGAAGTATGCGGAAAGTGTCTAAATAAAAAAAGGTTTCACTCTGAGCCAAAAGCAACTTGCAAAAGTCTACTTCTGCATCTCTTGTTGCTGTTGTGATGGTGCATTTCCTCCTCATTTCTGCTTTTATTTTGCGAATAGAGGGAACTTTGCTGCAGTTCCGCAATTGTATATAACACTTTCAAATTTAAAAAGTACCAGTGACAACAAGGCAGACTAATTCCCAATCTGGGAAACCCTATCTTTCATAACAAGCCTTTCCAGCTTCTGATGGATGGAAGCCTTATTTCAGCTCAATGAAGTCATCAGTATTGTGTGTTTCTCTGATGTGCATGATTAGTTAGGCCAAAGCCTGGCTCTGCTCCTGCTGCCGGGCTTCACCGCTGCTGTATGAGGGAGAAAAAAAACATAAAGGGGGAAAAGAGAGAGTCCACGACATCATCTCTCCAGGCCTTTTAAGGAGCTCTCCAGCGGAGGGCTGAGAGCGCTGGCCCACTTTCCCATCAGAGCTTCCCAGCCCTGTCTCCTCTCCCCTGGGAGCCTGGAACACAGAGTGACTGAGCACATACTTATAGACACACCAGGAAACACAATATGGATATAATATACTTTAAAAACATACCAGAAATACTCTAGCAAACTGACTGTATATACGCTAGCGACAGTAAAGACAAACTACATGAAACACAAGTCAGCGGCATGACATGAAGATCATTTGTCATGTGCACTTATGAGAGAAATGGGCCGCAAGTTGTAACATGTACTTATCATGTTGTCAAGGTCACACTTCATCATCTTTTAGACATTTTAATATGTGTGCAGGCACACGCAAATGCAGGGAGAGAAATGGGGAGATGCTAGTTGCTGGCAGCAATCATATTCATCATTGTATTCCCAGATGTTGTCAAGGGCTCAGTGTTCCAGAGCCCATCAGATAGAAACACTGGAGAGAGGAGGGGAGTGGAAAAAAAAGAGAAGAAGTAAAATCGAGATATAAAGAAGGCTTTGCTATAGTGGTGACCCTCTCTGGCTTTATCACTGCCGATGTCAGCCAGACCCCACATGGCCCTGTTCTCACCACACTGCCACTGCCTCATACATGAACCCAATACGACCCACACACACACTCACACAGAATGGGTGAGATGGAGGAAAATAAGTAGGGGGAGACCAAGAGAGAGAGATGAAACAAGAGAAGGAGGGTGATGAAGCAGATTGTGTGGGCGAGCTGAGTGTGTGTGTGTGTGTGTGTGTGTGTGTGTGTGTGTGTGTGTGTAAGGGTGAGATTGATCGAGGGGAAGTACCGGTGCATGTGTGACAGCGCAGACAAATGGCGAATGAAAGGCTGTTATGTTGGCAAGTTTGGCCCTGCTCTACTGCCAGATCGACTTCATGAGTTCAATGTTTCAAGTACAGCTTTGAGGCCCTCAACCTGCTCTATACATAATAACCGTCACTGAAATACATTATCAGGCTTTTTGAGTGGGCTGAATGGAATCATTTTGTTTTCTTAAACCAAATCCGATGGTATATTACGACCCATTTAGTCCAGATAAAGCCACAGAAGTTGAAGAATCTGTTTTTTTTTTTCTTCTTCTACATTACATGAAACATAACAAGAGTTAGTATCCAGAATGCTGGTAATTCTAAATTTTACATTGATTTTTACAAATTTACGATCACAATGAAAACAGACATCTAACCAAACCATCTGGTTTTAGTGATGGGCGGAAATGAATCAACTAAGCTTTTTGAACAACTCTTTTTAGTATCCGGTATGTACCGAGTCAGCCTGTTGAACGTACCGAGTGCTCATGAATCCCCGACTTTTCCTACTAATATTGCCTACGCTCTCACTGTTAACATAGGGTACTGCTCATGCTGAAAATATATGAAGCGGGACAACCAATGAATGAGCAGGAATTATTGTCTTGAACCAGTACGTCAAGACAGCTTGGCAGCTACACTCACTGAACGAGAACGAATAAACCGTTCTATCGAACTGGAACATCTGCTAATTGCAAAGGACGAACGACAAATCGATGCAGTTTAATCACATTTCTATAACATCGCTACATACAAGTGGGATGCTGAATCAATGCAGTGAACATTTTATCTTTATCAATGTAAACGTATCCATGATAACTGCTAATGCATTGAAGAGAAGTTTTGTAGGGTGGTAAGCACTATCTGTGGAATGTGCATGTACTATAATGGAATGTCACGGAGAAACCGACGCCGTATTTTGCACAAAGTATCAAAACTCAAATGGTTCGATACATTTACATGTATCAACATAAAGGAAAAAGTCTGCCCATAACTAATTTGTTTAAGTGTTAGCTTAAGCATTAGAAACCATTAAAAGGACCAAATTTAGGCCTCATTCTCACACAGACAAATGTTACGTATTTCAATGAGATCCACGCATTGATGGTTGACGTGGACGTTAAAAAAGGTTTAAACCTGTTAAATTGTTGCAGAGTGACGTCAACGCATCATTGACTAAGACACACCAGATGTTGAATGTGTATTGTACCTCAATAAATTACACTCAACTTAATAAATATATCTTAATTTATTTCCCATCTACTTACTGGAAGCAGGTACAATAAAAAGATTGTTTTAGGATGGTCCATAGCTGTGTATGAAGACCCACATCAGTTAAAAGTAATGTTGTATAATTATGTAGCCTACAGTAAATCAGTCAGATTCACGCAGTAATGTTGAGGTCCTAACTTCTTATGACCTCAGGATATTTTTCATGGCACTTAAAGAAAGGAAAACTGACATTGTTTTTTAAGGTTATTTGGATCCAGCTAAATTATCTGAGCAAAGCATTGCATTCTGGGAGCAGCAACAATATGTATGTTGCACCGCTGAGCCTGCTGACTTCTGCATTATCCTGTGGCCCCAACTCAAAGGCTAGATGGAAGCTGACAGATCATGTGACAGCTGCAAGGCCCATTGCTATGTGGTAAATGTGTGCTGAAATAGACAAATTAATGGAAGGGGCTCAAGTCCAAACCAGGGTTCAATACAGGGCTACATTTTAGTGCTATGAGCAGACATCAATATTTACTGCTGCCATGGCACAGCGACAGGCAGTACCATTTTGGTACCTCTCACTTTTAGGGGTGATTGTATGCCAGGTTCGGGAATCTCAGTTTTTGTGGCACATTGGTCCACCACCTTGGGACTGTTGTTTCTTAGAAAGAGGCTTATTAGGGACAGATGTACTGGGAGTGTCGTTCATCACACAGTGATTGTGTTTTGTAAAGTCTACTACACCTTTCACTAAAAATCCAAATGCTTAAAAACATCAGATAAAAAAAATAATGGTGTTGCCAGTCTATGGGACTTTAGAAAGTAGGGATATTCTGTCTGGATTTATCATGTACAGTACCAGAGTTATTTTGAAAATAAAAACTTAAGATAAGTATGTATGTAAATATTTTATTTTCCAATTTTATTTCATTATTTAAGATGCAAGTCAGTAAGTACATGTGTTGTAAAATATTGGTACAGAACATTTCACAGGAAAATGGCGAGGTAAAGAGAGCTATTCATGGATCCTCGCACAAGGATATAAAAGGTAAGACCTGTTGCCTTGAATTATATTTCTCTTGACTCACAGATTCATGGGCCTCACGGCTTCTTCTCAGGGAAGACACATTTCTGCCTCATGAGCCCAAAAAGAGTTTTCTGTGGTTGCCATGGCGACCACACTTCTGTATACCTCACAAAACCTTTTGGGCCGGTAGCCTCTCCGCCTACCGGGTTTAGCAGATCTTCTCCTTCTGCTCAGGGAAACTTCAATTACCGACAACACTTTTTCAACCACCGCAGGACCTATTATGGTCAAATGGGACGCTATGGCCGGCCAGGAACAGCATCTCCTCCCCTGTAAATCTGAGAGCGTTGTCTCATGCTCACGGTGCTGTGACAAGCTGAGGTCAAGGGGTCGCGCCTCCAGGTGATGTGTTTCCATAAGGCCGTACAGAGAGAATGCACATATATGGTGTGGTCTTTATTTATCGCCAGCTCTTTAACAGGAGGACTGCAGACTCTCCTCCTTCTGTAAGCTCTGCACCTCTTCTAAAGCGCTGAAGCTCTGTGTCTGCCTCTTCAGAAAATGTGGGATTTAAGCATCTCGGATATTTGAAGAGCATTATGATTTTGTCTACCATATGTCAACAGAATAAGTTATAATGTGATTGTGTTGGGTTTTCAGTCCTCTGCACAAGTTAAGCTGAATATACCATGACCCAAAGCAGTAATATGAGAACATTTAACTTCAAATGTTGAAGTTGAGAGGTCTGGACATTGTCAGATGAACTTGACAGTTTGCAACACAAAAGGGTTGTATGCTTTAGCGGGTTGCCGAACAAAGCAGGAAATCAGGAACGATTCAGCATCCTTAACATGTTTCCTATGTAGACAGTGACGGGGGGCCCCTAGTGACCCATTACACAAACACAGGTTTATCTGAAAGCTTATCATCCAGCCAGGGGTCCCAACACAGTGCTTCCTCTGTCTGCCTGACTCTGTTGTAGATATTGGCACTCAGTCTATAGCTACATCCCACACATTTATCTGTTGGCAAATAAACTCCTAGGACTTTTCACGCATAAACTGAAAGAGAAAGGGCAACGGAAACAGAGACTGTTGAGAGAGCAGATTGGGCTCTGGACTAGGTCCCTCATATAATGACACTTTAGCAATTTTGGTTGCTAAACACATTAGGGAAAAGGTCCAAACACCTACTGTATGTCATCACTCATTTTAACACAGACCAACTCTGTAGTTTCCCAGGAGCATATTAGCATCGTTCAGCTTATTGTTTTGGTTTTAGACAACACAACTTTACTGTTTTGGTTCACTCTGTTAGACCCACTGTACGCTACCATAGCATCAAATGGCAGACAGACAAAGTTAGTGACTAGCTTAAGCCTTTAGCAGCTAACAAGCCAGATTTTTCCCTCTGGAGTTGTTGGAGTCCGAAACAAGAAGAATGAATATTGGACTTCTATTCATCAGGTGGCCAGAAACATGAAGCCAAATCAATGCTAATGTTGCTCTGTGTCTGCTTGATGTATAATTAGCTAGCTGTTTGCTAACATGTTCGCCATAACAACTTGTTAAGGTGATTATATGTCAATGTTGTGTCTACAACTTGTTCCACTGCCCCTATGTGGCCATAAACTAAAATATACTTTAAAAAGTAGAAGGTAAAAGCTTTATTTTCAAAATGTTTATATGCCTGTGCTGTAAAAGAAAGGGAGGCAAATGTCATGAGCAACATAAACTTTCAAATCTATGCTCTCACACAGATGAGGCTCTACGCAAACCACGGTGGTTTGAATTTGGGAGTCGAGGCGGCGGCTCACGGCCCCGAGAGGACTAAGCATTCCCTCTGACAATAAAAGAAGCCAGGTGCCTTTTCACCCGTGGCTGACACTATAAACACCAGTCTCGCTGTAGTAAATGTCAGGCATAGGTAGGCACTGCACACATGACTCACGCCACTGTATACAAATTCCCAAGATGCTATCTATCTTCAGTCCATCTCTGACCCGGGAATGTCCCTGCTGCTTCCCTCCTTTAACGGTAACACTGTGCCTTGAAGTTGACACTTTTCTCTCGTCTCCAGTGTCGTTCTGCAGGATGTGAGATTCTTGACAATTGTCCCTCTCAAGGCTCTGGAGAAGGCATCTGGTAAAATGTTTCACCCTCACATCAATCTGGTTGATTTGTTTTTGTCAACTGCACATCCATGGCAAATCTTGAGAAAGCAGAGAGGGGGCTGTTTGACGCCATCTTACTCCCAGGGGTCTGAAGGGTCTAATTTGGTCAGACCAACATTGTCCAACATTGTGGTCAGATCAAAGACTCTTTGACATTTGATGTCCAAAAAGCTCCCCACTTCCTTTTTCCCATGTCATGTCCCTTTCCCATACCCTGAACCTAATCTCCTCAGCCCCAAGCAGCGCTGAACCACACGGCTTCTGTGGTTTGACTCGCCACAAGCTTAAAAATGAGGTTTGATGAGACCAAGGTACAGTGAGTTTGTGTAGTTTGGTGTAAGCCGTCAGCCTGTAATGCAGGGGAAATTAATGCTCTGCACTGATCTCTGCCAGACAGCATAATGGTTGATGATACAACCTTGCCCCCAGCTGAGAGGACAATGATGTCACACTTAAAATGTGTAAATAACTTCACCAACACTAGAGGGTGCTGTTGTGTAGGGATTTGGAAAAGTGGATGAGGAGGAGATTTACAGTAACCTGGCCACTGGGACTACACTACACCGGATTGTATAATTCAGCACCGTCAGTGTAGATTAAAATCTAGCTAAATGTTATATGTAGCTGTAATTTGGCTCCTCTAGATCCTTGTGAATAAACAAATTATAATATTGTCATCCTCAACAAGATGGTTTATAAATTGGGTGCAATTTATCACAATTTCTAGAATAATCCATGTAAAGAAACTGAGACTGTATTCTGATCTTTCTCCTTTGGTTGGCAGCAGAACAGTGCTGCTGCTTCTTCTGGTTTTTGTTGTTTAGACAGCTCTTCCTTCTCTGAACATGCAATTTATCTTTCCAGTATGTAGTATGAAGAGAGAATCCATTCACTAGTTCCAAATGTTTCAGATTTTAACCACATTTTGTTTCTTATACACAGTTTAGGTGGTAGATAGCGTTAGAGTATGAAATAATGTCTTTTAAATGCCATGTTTTTATTGTGGGCTTTGTGTAATGAGGCTTGATTAATAGTTTTGACGTCTGTTGACTCTATTGCTGTCATAATAAAAGAGACTTCTGTGTAACGTCACAACTCAAAAACCAAAACAACTATGATGTGCAGAAAAATTATTTATGAATATAGTTGCATCTTATTCAAATATTTTAATGTGACAATTAGGCATGGGCCGGTATAAAATTCTGACGGTATATGATAACCTTCAGGAAAAAATATCACAGTATTGCGGTATTGCAATTACAGCTTTAAAATGTTTTTTTTTTTTTTTTAAATGTCTGTGTCATTGAACACAATGCATTTTATGTTAAACACACTGCACACTGGCAGGGAGAGGGATTTCTCAACTGCACTTTCTGTCCTTGAAGACTCATATCAAACAGCTCATACCTTAGGAACGGTATGACAGAAAAGTTTTGTGGTTTTCAAACCGTGACTTTTTCAAACCACGGTATACCTTGAAACTGGTAACCGGCCCATGCCTAATGACAACAGGACTCCTCCCCTAAGTGTCACCACTGCAGCTCCTTCATCATTCTAAACCAGGGGTCACTAACCTTTTTGAAACTGAGAGCTATTTCATGGGTACTGAGTCATACGAAGGGCTACCAGTTTGATACACTCTTCTGAAATAAAAAAATTGCTCAGTTTTCCTTTAGTTATATATGATTATTAATGATTAATGATAGTCATCTATGTGAAGACACTGATCACGTTAATGATTTCTCACAATAATTTTCAACAATGACTTACCAAGGTGGGAAACAGATACTATCAATATTCAATTTTCATTTTTAGAACAGGCCTGAGGGCTACTCATGTGGTCCTTGGGGGCTACCTGGTGGCACAGGCACTGTGTTGGTGACCCCTGTTCTAAACTAACTCTTCACAACATCTCATCTCTGTCAACAGAGAACCCTTTATGCTTAATACTTCAGTTTCTGTCTCAACCATACTCCTCTCTGATTTGCTCCTTGCTCATGCTGCATCTTCACCCTGACTCTATCACACTGCATTAAAAAAACTTCAACAAATGTATACACTTGTCTAATGTATAACCTATAGCATGTTATAATATGTTGTATAGGCCTGTTAATAATGTATTCTAGTATATTCTATATATTGTGTATTCTATAGATATGTATATATCTTATATGTATAGACAATGCTTAGGTTTTGTCTTTTTTAATGTGTAATTGTATTTGTTGTATGTACTTTCTACTGATATGCTATACTGTTCTAGTGTTAAAGTGCATATATCTATCTATCTATCTATCTATCTAAAATAAAACAGTTGTTTCATCCTTTTCAACAGCCTGGACTTGTTTGCCATCAGCATCTTAAACTTCTTCCATTACATTTCTAGTTTCAAACATGGTCATTTCTACTTATTAAATTACAATTTCCTATCAAGAAACAGCTATTTCTATCAACAACTACAAATCGTATTAAACAAAATGTAAAATGGAGGTAGAGCGAGAGCAACTGTCGCAGAACCCTACCACAAAGCACGTCAAAGTGTCGTACCCCTGATAGCCCCTGATATTCCGCGTGTGAAACCCCATCGGTCTCTCCGTACGGCACCCTAGCTGAAGACGGTATGTTTGTCAGCCTGATCCTTTAAAATGGTACAAATTATACGTATTCGCTTGTTTCTAATGTAACTGTGGCTCCTTGTGTGTTTCAGAAACATGCCAGCTAAAGGTCCTTTGCAGTCTGTCCAGGTTTTTGGACGCAAAGTAAGTAAAATATAGAATTTATTCCACGTGTGGTGTTGTGGCTACACTGTCTTGCTAGCGCACATTAGCTAAAGTAGCTAACATGATGTGGTGCGGTGTCTAGTTTTACACCGATATACCCGATCAATTATACTGTTATGCCTGTATAGAAATAAACGTCATGAAACGTAGTTTGAAGTTCCATAACTGTTGTACACCTAGCATAACGCACCTGTAAAATTGTTGGTGGATTAGATCATATAGCAAACTAGCGTTATAGCGTAACGTTAGCTAGCTAGCCTGGTTGCTAGCAGTGGTTGGGCTTCTGATACTTTACAAAAGATGACAATGTTAGTTTTAGATCAACGGTCTCCTGATACAAACAAACGTACTAATTCCTCACTGAATTGGAAATGTCAGCAACGCTAATCGATCACACTGCCCGGAAAATGACGTCTTCTCAACAACCAAATGTTTAAATTAAAACCGTAAGCAATGCCTATTATTCGTTTAACCTGGTGTGTGTGTGTGTGTGTGTGTGTGTGTGTGTGTGTGTGGAAATGCAGATTTAAATAGATGATCTTTCAGTTATTTTTGACGTAACGTTACCTGATTTTTGTTGTTATAGAAAACCGCCACAGCAGTTGCCCATTGCAAGAGGGGGAATGGCCTGATCAAGGTGAACGGCAGACCCCTGGATATGGTGGAGCCTGCCACCCTCCAGTACAAGGTGAGTCCCCGTGAGAAAGGTGGTTAACATCGGGCTGCACATGGCGGATGAGGGCAGTGCAGAATAACATGGGTGTCAGTTGTGACCTGTCCTCAACTATGCATTTCAAGACAATGAAATGTAGAAGCGTAATGCTCTTCCTGGCCTTAGCAGCTGACAACAATATTATACAAAATTGATTTGAAGGAATTTTATTTATTGCAGATGATACATCTCTTAATCTTAGTCTCTCTTAAACATAAATTCTTCGAAGCTAGTTGGGATTTAGTAACTTGCTCCAAGAAACGGCAGTATTCTGTAAACAGACGGTGCTCTCAGTATACTGTAAAACACCTGTACACCTACAGATATCCTGGTCACCATGATCGTCTCTTTTGTTAAATGTATGGTTGACATCAATGGTTGCCCTCTTTTTTTAGCTTCTGGAGCCAGTGCTGTTGCTGGGCAAGGAGCGTTTTGCTGGAGTTGACATCAGAGTCAGAGTGAAGGGTGGTGGACATGTTGCACAGGTCTATGGTAAGCAGAATTGTTTTTTTTTTTTCTAAATGAGTTTGGTGCTTCATATTTATCAATCAGCAGTTACTGTCTTAGGTTTTATCACATTTTCTGATATTTATTGTTTACTGTCTTCCAGCAATCCGCCAGGCCATCTCCAAATCCCTGGTTGCCTACTACCAGAAGTGTAAGTATTATAATTTGTTCAGTGCACAAACATAACTCATGCTTTTTGTGAAAATGCTTGCTATTAAATGTTTCCACAAAATGAACTGAGGTCAAACACATGGGAGGTGTTTTACATTAAGTGATGTGCTTTATAAGCATATATTGTATTTCAGGACAATAGATGTCAGTATTTGTTTGAAGGATGTTCTTGAAATGCGTTCTTCATAACAAACTTGCTTGCCTTAAGCTCTCCTTTATTGATCCGTCGACATTAACTGAGGTTACAGATCTGAGGGTATCCTCGGTAGCTGACAGGTTGTCAATAAGAAAGCAGGCTAGTTTCTCTTAAACTACAGCACAGCACCACTTGTCGCAGCACCCAAAAAGGATGCTTTCAAAGCCAAAGCATCAGGAATACAATAAAGTTATTCTGAAGTGGAAGGCTTAAACTTGCTGTCGTAAGAACTATTTTTAATGTTAAATTTGTTGTATAAGGAATAAAGGAGCGATGATATATCAGAGCAAGTAAACAAAACTTTGGCACAGTGAGCACTCTGAATTCATGAGCAGTACCCAAGACTGAAGGTCTACTCCACAGATAAATATGGAGTACAGGACATTAGCTGTCAAACATTGATTGCCTTGTTGTTCTCATAGAAACTTCCTGGTCACGGACGCTTTCTAAACAATATAATTGTTTTCCACTTTTGTGAATTCTTACTGAATGTATCATTTCAACAGGGTCAAAACTTAAGAACAAATTACCTAAATGAGAAAGAAACAACATTCTTTTTTGTGTTACAAAAGATCACTTGGCTGTAGAAATCTGAGTTTACATACTACAGTGTCTACTGCATTGTACATTGAATATTATGTACAAAATTATGTAACTTTGGATAGAGAAGAACTTGCAGAATAACCTTAAGTGTTTATGTCCTTATGCAGATGTAGATGAGGCCTCCAAGAAGGAGATCAAGGACATCCTGATCCAGTACGACAGGACCCTGCTGGTTGCCGATCCACGTCGCTGCGAGTCCAAGAAGTTCGGTGGACCTGGAGCTCGTGCCCGCTACCAGAAGTCCTACCGTTAATCCTGTACATTTTCTTAATAAATTGGAAGAACACAGAATTTTGTCATTTTTTAATTAATAGAACTGTACAGAAGGCTTACCCACAACCTCTCTTCCTAGTTTTTCAATGAGCAAGGATGCTTGAGTTGAAATTGATGGATTCAACAACGAAAGTACAAAATAGTTGTTTTTCTTGGTCACTTAGCACAAAGACATTCACACACACTGTCATGGTGTTATGAATGCCAAGAAATGAACGATTATGTTCATATTGACTTGTACATTTACAACATGAATTTATGTTTCTAGACACTGGGCCAATGTGTACCTTTTGAGGGACACAACTGTGTTTTGATTGCCCCCTTCACTGAGCAACATCACCTTGGCCGTGGGATCTGTAACTGAACTTGACATTTTACAGAATCGGACAGGGTTGTATTGCAAAGTACGTTTTTTTTGTAACATACAAGGAATATGATTTGGTGTTGTTGGTTCACGTCACACATTCTCTAGATGGAATATTAAACTACAAGTAAAGGTATAAACAAGTATATGTACACAGTATGTATTAAATTAAAAATAAAGAATTGTGAAAGTGAATTGAAACTAACATTGAATTCACATTAACACATGAAATAATGTTACAGATGGGTGAAGAAAAACTGTCATAACAAATGGAAAATAGCTTAATATGATATATTGCTATATGCTAATTATCAGTTTATCTGAATCACTTCAGCACTCGTTCCATTCAAGTGCATCAATAAGTCATGATGTTGAGTCAGCATGCACAATAGTCTGCCAGACTATCTCCACAGTCTGTGAAACAAGGGTTACTTGCACAATATCAAGACCCTGAAACCGAAGTAGCCAAATGGAATTCAGCCATCATTTTATTGTTCATTCACACATTCTTCATTACTGTGACATGTCAAAAAGGTGTTATTTATTGGGTGTGTAATGGGAATCATTAAATCAGTAATTAATATTTACATACGTTTTTCAAATAGACCTGTTGAAACAGATGCTTTTTACATTCACTGTAGGTTTCTTTTACAAGCAGTCACACTTTTTGGTCTTTATGATTACCACATTTTACCAGCAGAGGGAGCCAAAAGACTGATGAATCAATGATGCAAAGACATTCCCTTACCAGCAGCCATTATAAAAATTGGCTTGCTGCCATTTCATAAGTCACAGTCCTAATAAATATGTGATTAATGAATACACACCAATGTACAATTCCACACTGTATCCCTTTTTGCCAAAATGTCTCTGCGCAAGCCACATAAATCCTTGCTTGGATAAAGTCCAGCAATGCTACTCAAGCTGACTTTGCTTTGGTCAACAACATATAGAGGAACACTGATGTTGACTATTGTTCCAGGCCTGTGTTGGCTTTGTTATTAAAGTCTGCTATTGTAACCAGGCAGCATGCCCCACTGCTGATTTGATGGATGCTTTTTCACTCAGACATTTCAGGTGTGTGAAAGTGAGTAATAAAACTTTCCATGCCAAAATGTCATTGTTCTGGTTGGAGGTTTTATTGTATTTTTTTCAGTCCTTTCTAACCTGATAAGAATACCTTGCACAGATGATCTACACTTATCAACTCTCAACACAGTAAGAGGCCATTTCCTCATCAAATCGCAGCATTCCTTGTTCATTTTCTGCTGATAGGTTGTTACTGCTATCTGTTTTTTCTGTCAGTGCTGATACACAAACATCCACTCCACCACAACAACAGAAGTATAATGAGGTGACCTGAGCTGAGGCCCAGATGTTGTTGGCCTCTCTGTGGGCAGCCAGCAGCAGCCGTTCCCGCTCGGTGTGCTCCCGGGGGGATCAGGCCTGTGTAACAGCCCTCCAATAATCAACACAGCAGGGAAGCCCACGCCCCACTGCTACTGTTGTTTACTACTGTTTATTTTCTGCCCCTGCCTACCGCCTCACCTCTATAGGCCATAATGCTGCACCGGTGATATTCTGTACTTGTGGATATGGCTGTTTGTGCCAGGGAAAATTGGTCATCTCTTTTTCCTCCTCAAAATAATGTGTATATCATTGCTTAAGTAGGACAGGCATGTGTTAAACAACTGTCATAATATCAAAACAGTCATTTTTTACAATAACTGAAATAACACAGTAATGCATCCTTAAACCTGTTAAAGCTGAAACATGTATTTCCGATCATATTCACGTAAAAACGTAGGTATTACTTTCAAGTAAGCCACCCGTTAGAATGGGTGTCTACGTTGTAACAAATGGCTTAGTTAATGGTTAATAAATCATTTACTAATGTTTCGTTAAAAATCCATATTTAAAAACTACTTTTGGGTTGCCAGGTTATGAAAAATCCCTCTTGTTGGTGTTTATCATCTTCCAGTCTGACACTTTAGGCTACCAGGTAGTAGACCCCACCAATGGACTGTATGACTTTTAACCTTCTAAGAAAGGGCTGCAGTCCATTAATTAACTATTTATCAACATTTATAACTGCAGACTTGATGATGTATTAGTAAGTAAAAAAATCATGAGCATTTATTTATGACTTGACCGTCCAGCATGGGAGATTATTATGGATTGCTATTAAAACACATTGCTTGCCTTGTGAGAAAGTGATACCGGTTACTAGTTGCTATCATCCATGGCTGCAGGAAATGAATTAATGAAGTGAAATTTTGGTGCAGTGTGTGGTTTAATGTAATTTGTAGTACCGAATGTAACATATAAAAGGATGTGTGCAACATGTTGGCACCTGTCGTTTGTTTTCCTCCCTCTCAACAACAACATTGTGTATCTGCTTTTCCAGTAATTAAAAAAAAGACTTGTTAATTCCTTTGGCATTTAAATCTTGTCATTAAGTGTGCAGGGTTTATTCCTTTCACACACACACACACACACACACACACACACACACACACACACACACACACACACACACACACACACACACACACACACACAACCCAGCACCTAGCAACTGCCTTTCCTCTGTTAACACCTCTGCCTCTCTTGGTCTCAAAAGCACACAAACGCTGAGGTGTTAGGCCAGGATGCATTTTGTCATCACTTGCACTTCATCCCACCACCTCTCCTCAAGACGCCTCCAAGAACACACACTCTGCAATTTACCCATGAACGCATATGAGAAACACTTGCATGCACAAAAAAATAGGCTTCAAGCATGACCTACAGTACATTTATTTTCTATTTCAGCCTCCTCTCTGCAGAGACAAAAGGACAGAAGGACGGATGTGCATTAACATATATAAACCACTGTTCTCCTCCTTCCTGCACCGGTCGACTCCTCGTCGAACTTCATTGCCATGAATGAGTAAACAAACAATTGGTTGAAGGTGCCAGTGGCTGAGTATTGTGGGGACAGTAGTAGGCAGCAACAAATGTTGGCTTCAGTCAGAGGAAATGCAGCTTAACCAAGCAACGCGCCACTGTTTGGGCCGAGAATGATAATGAGAGGCTCGCTGCTTAGCTGTGGCATTGTCCTTGAGGGGAGGTGATCCATGAGCATGTGTGTTGTTTGAAGGAGGAGGAATGTCTCCATTGAGACCAGAGCTGGATGTATGACATTGTTTTGTCTGCTGTGCCAACAGGAAGAGTTCTAGTACCAATCCCAAGACGATGCTTTTAGCGATACTTTAGTTTTAGGTTTTTTTTCTATCAATGCCATTTCTTATCCATTTAACAATGTCAAACTTTCTAGTTAATCAGTGTTACATGTTTTAATTAAATGAGTTGAGTTATCATCAATCAATGGAGAATCAATCAACAACAATTTTGATAATCGATTAACCGTCTGCGTTTCTCTGTATTATATCATTGTAAATAGAATATGGGTTATAATTTGGGTTTTAGACTACTAGTAAGACAAAACAAACAATTTGAGGAAGTCATCTGGGATTGTTTGACGTTTGACATCTTACAGATTAATCAGTGGTAGTAGTAGTAGTAGTAGTAGCAATTGCAGCCCTAGTTTTAAAGGAATAGTTAATTTTATTTTGGGAAATACATTGCAAAGATTGATACTACTGTCATTCAGGGTAAATTCAACTTTTTATTATTTTTTCACACATGCACACACACACACACACAGGACAGAAATACACACACACACACACACACACACACACACACACACACACACACACACACACACACACACACACACACACACACACACAGGACAGAAATACATATATACACACACACACACACACAGGACAGAAATACACACACACACACACACACACACACACACACACACATACAGGACAGAAATACACACACACACACACACACACACACAGGACAGAAATACATATACACACACACACACACAGGACAGAAATACACACACACACACACACACACACACACACACACACACAGGACAAAAATACACATACATGCACGCTTAAGCACTATTTTGAAAACAGGGGCCGGTTTTTCAAACCACTACACAAACACACCTCAGACCCTTTGTAAAATGAAACACTCTTGCAAAAACTAATTTATATAAAACATATTTTGTTACCATATGAAACAGACACACATTTCATATGACTTAATTCTGTTTGAACCAGTCACACACTGCTGTTGCTAACCTAAAACAACTTTTAGCAAATCTACTTCTCAGTGATTAGAGTACGGTAAATGAAGTACACAGAGAAAGTGCAAATATACAGTAAGTTCACCAAACACTACACAAGACCAATGCTGCAGACTGAGGAAAATATCATTTATTTCCCTCCATATACCCAAATCAGTCAACATGTCAACATGGAGAATGTCAACAAAACATGTCCCAGTTTTCATGCTACTACAGTAGTGTGCATAACACTGTTAGCTCAGCAAACAGACAAACATAAAATACTTTATCCAGTACAGGTTACAGTTACAGTAAAAAACAACAACAAACAAACAAAAAGAAAGTACAGTACAGAAAATACTAGATTTACCTGCTGTATTTTTATAGTGCTTAAACCTGAATGGTGTGTCTACAATTAAGCAATCATGTGTTTGCGCACCTGTGTTTCACAGATTGGTGTGGTAATTTGACAGTCAGTGCTTTGGAATTGCAAGGAAGTGACATCATGATATACTTCTGTGTCTAAGGTATACAAGTATCTTTAGTGTTTTGTAAATCACTGTGTGTATTGTTTTGCAGGCTGACATTGTGCTGACAGTGGTGCACATCTGGGCCAATGTTTTGCTCCTTGAGTGTAAGATTTAGATAATTGTGTAATACTTTTGATTTCAGTGTGTAAGTAATCGGCAAAAACTGTAATGGAGAGATGTCAGAAAGAGGCGGCTGCTCATGGACAGGCACCCCGAACAGTTGGGGGTTCAGTGCCTTGCTCAAGGGCATCAAGGCAGTGCACAGGAGGCAAACTGACACCTCTCCAGCTACCACTCCACACTCCATACTTGGTCTTGAAGGCCTTGAACCGTTGACCCTCCAGTACCCAAGCCACATCCCCACAGACTGAGCCACTGCAACCCCTAAAATAAACCGTAGAAATAAAAATAAATTTGTAGATAGCTTAGCTTAGCATAAAGATTGGAAATAGGTTACCAGGATCAGTAGCGTCCTAGAGTCTCTGCTGGCTGCCTGTCAACTGTGCAGGCAAAGAAAGATACCCTACCCTAATTGAGACGATCTTGGACAGAATGTGTGGAATTCCCTGTTTTGGTATCTGATCTACACCGAGCTCTGGCTCTGCATCCCCACATCCACTGTGCTTCAGCAGTTAATGCAAATTCTGATGAATGACAAGACATTTATGTCAGTGTGTGTGTATGCTTATTAAATTTGCGTTCTAGCCAGGATTCTTACAGCAGTTCCCTTTTTCCATCCTTACAGATGTTCAAATTTCCAAAACAACACTTTGAACGACTGCGAGAAACAACAAAACAGCACTGCAGACAGAAAAAACCACATGTAAGCCCTCATAGTGTGCAAATGATTCAACTGCTCTTTCTAGACTTTAAAAAAAAGTGAGAATGTAGCGAGCATTGTGATAATCAAGGCTTTCTCATTCATCTTGAGCCAAGCTTAGTGAGCAATCCTGCATGTATAAGTGTGTGTGTGTGTGTGTGTGTGTGTGTGTGTGTGTGTGTGTGTGTGTGTGTGTGTGTGTGTGTGTGTGTGCGTGTGCGTGTGTGTGCATAAGGCAGCTTGTTACAGGCAGCAACTTTCAACAATATTCTGTTTGGTCTTTTGTGTAACAGACACAAATGCAAATGTTGGATTTGTCTGTGATGATTTTGGGCTTCAGAGTCATGTAAGCTCATTCCTGGGACCATTTGCTGACTAGTTTATTCTATCTTTGCAGAATCAGGAAAAGCCAATCAATCTTTTGCTTTCCATGGTCATACTCTTTCCTACATACCTGCAAATGCCTGCTTTGTAGGAACTGTTTTGTGCTTATCTTTTCACTTTCTACAAAAAAACACAAGTTAGCAGCCACCTGAATGTTTGAAATCAACATTTCAGAAGTCAGGCATGAATGCTAATGACGACTATAAAATCAAGTCTCTCTTCTCTTTATTCCACAATCCCACGCTCCACTTAGTTTCACCCCCGCCTTTTCCCTTAAAGTACCCTTCGTTACCGCCGAGGGCCGAGAGAGAATATTGAGCTGATGATGGATTCATCTCATCTGTTTCGCTCTGCACAAAGAGGCCTCGCTAACACTCCTCTCAGCCTGTTTTTGGTCTGAAAGCAGCCAGAAAAGGGCTCTATGTTACTGACCCGCTCTGTTAGTCACACTCTCTGCGGCCAGCATTGACTCATTCCCAACGCATTTAACCTAGACTTGAACTAAAGTGGAATTAGTCCCAGTGCGCTCACACCGCAGAACCTTTGTCTCCCATTAAAATCTGCCTCTACCCTGTACCCTTGCCTCCTTAGGTCTCTTTTTCTTCCTCCATCTTTGTGCAGGCAGTGTGGCACTGGACATGGCCTGCACATAGGGCGAGCCGGGTCATGCAGGGGTTTCCCCCTGAGAGCTCGGCTGTTACGCCCAAGCCAAATTGGGAGGTCATAGGCTACCTCACACACCCTTCAACCTTTACCCTTCAGCTCTGGCTTTGGTGCTCTGATTCCCTGTGACAACCTGCGGAGGACCTGCGGTGATCCCCCTCCTCAGGGGTCAGCGTGGCCAGCCAGGATCTATTTTAGTGAAAACACACAGGTCATACAAGAGAGCCTCACCTCCTGTGCCACAGGGGTGAGAAGATTATTAGAGTTCACAGTGCACCCAGACAGCTTTGAAGTATAGAAGTTATCTTTCATTCCTGCAACGTTTGTTGTTGTTGTTTCTTTTAAAGTCATGATTAAAGGAATACGTCAGGATTGGTCAACTTTACCTGAGAGGAGATGAGAATGTGTTCACCGTCATCTGTGTGTGTCCCTTTTAGATTAATGGCTCTCTGGCTGGAGCTCCATGATAACGCTTTGTCATTGAAAGCTATTTTTAGTAATAATGAATCACTAGTATTATCTAAGCCAATCCTTAATGTTATAATCATGAATATAATTGCAGAGTCTGTGTTGTGTGACAATATAGGCTGCTTTTACTGCTGTGTTGGGATTTGGATGTGGTAAAGTGATGTTGTTCAAATATACCTACATCAGAAAAAAGTTTGTAAGTAATGTTTAATTGAAATGTGCCCTTGTCTGACAGGAGTGTATCTGAGAGAGTCAAGTACATTTAAAGGATTTGAACATTTCTGACTTTGGTGCCCCCTACTGGAAGTATATAATTACACACACACACACACACACACACACACACACACACACACACACACACACACATATATATATATATCTATATATATATATATATATATATATATATATATATATATATATATATATATATATATATATATATATATATATATATATATATTTTATTTTATTTCATTTTTTTATTTTTTTATTTTTTTATTTTTTTATTTTTTTATTTTTATTTTTATTTGAGGATTGACATACATGGAGTGATATTGAGTGATATCAATCTTTTGCTCAGTAGATGAATATTACTTGATTGCTCCCCTAAAACATTTCTAGTAATAAACTTGGCCAAATCAGCTTTGGATGTGATTTTCTGGAAGTTCCAGTCATATAATTAAAACACCAAAATGTATTTCTGACTAGGGAATAGTCACCTGTACTGGTGATGACAACAAGTAAGCTTTTAACACTTAAAGGGATACTTTGCCGGTGTGAATCCAGCTCTGTGTCATCTCTGTTTGGGCAGTGTGCAGATGAACAGTGTTTGGCTTCCCTCCGTGGCGCCAGTGCATGGAGCTCAGAGCAGCCGAGGTCTGCCAAGAGCTACTGGATTACATGAAACGCTCAGCTGGAAGCTCCATGTGCTGCGGCCACGTAGGGAAGCCTTCAACTGTTCATCTGCCCACACAAAGATGACACAGAGCTGGATTTAAATCAACAACATTTTTCTTTAACATACAGTTAAGAGCTCAATAAAAATGTTAGCATTGAGCCCAGTATATTTAATTGTCCATGCTCTCATCACTTAAAGCCACTATCTGTAAAATTTGAATGTCTATTACATTGGCATCCGGCCGTGGTAATATTAATAAAGAGGAAACTGTTTTACGTGCACAATTCTCACAAAGATTGTCTCATTTTTTAAGAAACAAAAATGTATACTATCAGGATAATGTGAAGGATGCTATGATCACATACAAAACTACACATAATGGCTGCAAAACTAGAAACATGTTTTATCACTTAACATTCAGTAAAATGTTAACATCAGCAGCAGGGGGCAGGTGAATTTTATTGTCGATGCTCTCATCACTTTAACGGGCAAAGTTGGCGTATCTCCCAAAAACCTGTTGCACTCCTTTGAGCGATTTGACCTCCTAGTCAGCATCACTAAGTGCTGTGGAGCACATTAGCTACTTGACTCGGACCTGTCAGGAAGTGTTGTGAAGAATGTTACCGAAAGAGAAGAGTGTGAATTGATTGCCCTCTGACTGCTGCCAAAACCGCGCTCGGTGTGCCATCCTGTGTTGAGTACGTGTGTGTTTCGGCCTGTCATGCCCCCTATATGTGGAGATTGGGGGGGGGGAGGGGGCATGGCTAAATAAACGGAGTAAAAGCTGTTGAAAGGGGCTGGACACTACCAGCACAAGAGGACTTGACAAGACACATGGATATGTGTTCTTGTTTCGAGACAGAGAGGGGGCAAGCGTGACGGAAGCAGGAGGCCCAGGTTGCAGCACCCCGCCTGGCTGCCAGAGCTCAGTCATAGGGCAAGGAATTGTGGGGAGGAGGAGGGGGTGGTAAACGGTAATGGAGGAGGGTGGTGTTAATATTAACTGCAATTCCAGACCTTCTACTACCAGTCTCTCTTTTTTTTCTCCATTTCCAAAGCTCTCCAGCCAGCAGAGAGCTCTAAACCCCAACACCCTATCCTACTGCTACACACACAAGTATACACACATTCCAAGAGGCAGGGATGGGAGCGTGACAATCGGGAAACAACGGCTGTTAGTTACAGAAAATGCATTATGGCGTGGGCCCGGGCAGCAGAGCGGAGGAGAGGAAGTGGTGGGATTACGCCGGGCTTGGACAAGCAGAGCACAGGGCTATTTCCTCCCCCTCTCTGTAGTAAACTGTTCAGATTTACAAGGCCTCCAGGGACACGGGTACCCCATCCTCGTCCCGTCAAACCTCGACAGCTCCTGATTTAAAAATAATCCTAAATCAGCGCATGACAGTTGTCAGCAGGGCATAAGGAGGTCAGAGGAGCCATCGACTCAGGACAAAAGACAAATCGCTTAATGTGACTGGGTTTTTGTTGATAAGAGATAAACCTTGTGTGCACTGTGAATTTAAAGATCCAATCTGTCTGCTGCAAAGTGCCCCATTATTGGCTTGAACATTACACTTTTCCAACACTTAAATTGATTTTCTTTGAATCTAAGACCTTGTATGTGACCAACAAGTTTTATATATTTCAACTCATGATGGATTTTGATTTACGACAGCTCTCTTAAGAGTCGACTTTCCAGAAGCAATGACAAAGTGTTTGTTATTCTCCATACTTTTAGAATTAACAGGCACATGACAAATATGTGTTAGCACAAACCTATATTCAGGATGGCAACTCCTGTCCACCTGCTTTGTATTGTGCATCAATGATGAAGCAAATTGTGCAGTTTTAAAAGTTTCAAACTAATACTTGTTCCTCACAAGTCTAGATTTTTAAGTCATGTAACTTGTGTTTTTAGGTACCCTTGGCCTCATTATATTTGTCTTTATTCAAATCAATCTAAGGGATGATCTCTCTGGTTGAACTGCTCACAACTCATATGACATATTCACACAGTGAGGTTGCAAGTAGACAGTGCTTTGTATTTCTTGGGTCTCATTTTCATATTTTTCATCACAATTCCTGTTACTTCCACTAAGGAGGTTATGTTTAGGTTTGGTTTGTTTGACTGTTTGTCAGCAGGATTACAAAAACTTACTAGACCGATTTCTGTGAAACTTGGTGGAAGGGTGTAGCATGGGCCAAGGACGAACCCATTAAATTTTTAGAGCAGGTCCGAATCACAGGGCGGATACACAAATTATTTTTTACTTTCATTGACATGGACAGAGGTCTGCGCTCTCTGAGTGCACTACTAGTTTTCTAGATTTTATACACAGATTCAATTGATGAGATCTGGCAGAGCGGCAATATTGCTAAAAAGTCTGGCAGGGCAAGAAAGGAAAACTTCCCCCTTCAAGCTGCATGGAGCCCACTATTCTAACATATTTCTCCCTGTAGCCTTCATAGCAGTAAATAATCGCATTTCACTATCTCCCTTCTATCCTGTTCCAGCTACTGCTCCGTTGATGTATGTTTTTTTTACTGTGGCAGCATCACTTCAAACCGGATGCGATCTGGCTGCCTGCCAGCCTCTCCTGTGATCACCACAGGCCTCGGAAGACCCCTTCAACAGAAACAGGAAGCAGTTCATAGTGCGGGTCACGACCCCTCTCATTCAGCCCCATGAGTCAAGCAGGGCCCACTCTGGTGAAACACAGGAAAGTTCCGGTCCCATCAACAAGGTGTGGAAGGATATTCAGGAGGGAGGAGGGAAAGGAGACTTCTTTTTCTCTCTCTCTCACTTCATGTATATCTGTATGCATGTGTGTGTGAGTCAGAACGAGAGAGGTGCACATCTGTCGAGCAGTAGCCGTGTAACATTATTACACACAAGGCCCAGAGAGGCGCACCTAAACACAACTACAGCTGCCTCTAATACAAGGCTGCATCCACGGGAGGAAACTACTGCATGAGCTACTGAACAAATACTGAATGCTTGATAGGTCCCTTTAGACGTCTGATCAGTGGCCATAACACAGTCTATTACTAAAGGGTGGAGATGGACGCATGTGTGGAGTAAAACAGGCTTTCCCAAACGTTTAGCAAAATCCACTGCCGTCTAACAACTTGAGTACAGATCATCTTTTGAAGAATTTCATTTTAGAGGAACTGATGTGTTGTACTTGTGTTTTATGTAATGGGTTGGTGTTTTCGATTACACTTTACATGAAGGTATCTACATAAGAGTGACATGACACTGTCATGAACGTGTCATAAGCATTATAAACAAATCATAAACGTTTATGACATAACGCTTCTTTTAGTAAGTGTCAATCGGTTTTTGTCATGACACGTTATGGTTAGGGTTAGAGTTAGGCTTCATGTGTCATGAGTGTGTCATGACTGTGTCATGTGTTCATGACACAGTCATGTCACTGTTATGTAGATACCTTCAAGTAAAGTGTTACTGTATTTTCTGTGTGTTTGATGAGACGTGACATGTAAGGCTGTGTCCGAAATCATTTCCCCATTCCCTATTTCCTAAATAACTGCCACATTGTTTACTCTATATTGAGATGTTTTTTTTTTTTTGGGGTGTAGTAATGTAACTTTTTATGTCTTTTAAATGTAAATTTCACACTCAGAATTTTGGACAATCAAATAAAATGGAGGACAGTAAATATAATGCACAGTATAGTAAATATGGAGAGCTTTAAGATACAGCCGAGAGTTTTCAGACACAGCTGAAGTGAATCTCTGCGATGCAACTCATTGAGATGTGATTAAGCGACTAATTAATTGGAATAATGCAACATTCTGTAACATAAAGATCATTGCATGTGACTTGGACTAATTTAACTTGACATAATGCGACAGCATACATAATGCGAGATTATATGACTCAATGCAAGTCCCCCAAGTAACACGACATGGACTTGTCCTGACTTGTCTGGAGGTTGGGAAACCAAAGCAGAAGTGGCTTTTTGCTTAAATACTTCATTAATTAACTATTGATGTTATATTTTATTATGAATAGAACTCTACTGGATGTGGTCTTTCTCTCGTAAAAGGAGAAACAATTTGTTTTTCTTTATTGGACAAAAAGCATGAAATAAAGTGTGCACTTTGCTGACTGAACTGTACTGCAAAATAATCACACTGCCAATGTCTGATGTTTATGGAGAGCTTGAAGCTTTAATAGTCAGTTATGGATGCAGTTTTAAATGTACACCACTTCCGTCAAAATGTACATAAAAGAAAATGTACTCAAAGTCAAATGTTCCAGCTTTCAAGGAATATAACAATACACTAAAAAGCTACTTAGCTACATTAGAAAGTACAGTTACTATACTTTCACTGTATAAGCCCACATAAATAAGAGACTTGCTGAGTTGATGTTTTTGTGCCAAAGATTCAGGCGTTTTTTGGCCAAACCAGAGAGCTGATGTCATGGGAGCTCTGTTAATGTTCATGTTAGACCACATCTGATATTTCACTTTAATGGAGGGGTGTTAATGGTGAAGGGGAAGCAGTAGAAACATGGGAGAGAGAAGGGAGAGATTATTTGGCTGAACAAAGAGAAGTTTTTTCTGCGTGTGTCCTAATAAAAATCCCTTATAGGTTTCTAGTCAATAGCTACCATCAGACTCCAACATTATCTCCTCTCTACTGATTTCAACTCGTAAGATCTATACTTAATATCTTCCTTCGTGTGAGTCATAATTATTCAGCCTTTCCAGACATCTCTAACCTCTGGCAGGTTTATAAGTGTCCCAGATAAAATTGTGAAATCAGTACATAGCAGCAAGGTCATTACACATTATAAGAATATTAGAAATGTGTTGGCTTTATAGAGCAAGCTTATCAATATTTTTTATATTCACAGTGAATCAAATGACAAAGGGCAATGTGACAAAAGTCACTCCTGGTGACAAACCCACCAAATTCTGCTATTCTCCTTTAGGCTCTTTCAACTGTTTTTGATTGCAGTTTTGTTTTTGCTGTCATTTCCAACAAGAGTGGAAAAGCTTTGAAAAACCCACTTTCCGCTATTTGCCAAGCACCAATCTACAGACACATTTAGCAACTATCGGGTGAACATAGTGGAGCATGTAGCAGCTAATGAGATATTTCCCCCAGGAGTTGAGGGAGACCAAAACAAAGCTAAATGGAGAAATATTATTGGACTTATATTCATCAGGTGTAAATACACAAATCTAAATAAATATTAATGTTGCTCCCATAGACAGCCATATGCTAGAATATATATATTAGTGCTAAAAGACTCAGCTCCGTTTTCAAGGCAAAGAGTCACTATCCTCAAAAGTTGATCATCAATATAGAAGACATGAAAGTAAAGCTGAAGCATTTTGTTCCTGCTCTGCGCTAGTTATACCTAATAACAGCTGCTTAACTTACAGAAAACAATGCCTTTAGGATGTGCGCTAACCAATGTTTTTGGTTTCTAAACACAGTTTGCTATCTTGGGTCACATTGGCTAGGCTTGTTGAAAAGTATATTTCCAAAAATCTGATTAAGAGTGGGGGAAAAAATACTCCAGGACTGGCTTTTAATACTACTTGTGAAGTGTGGTGTGCTCCTTGGCCTTGGAGGTAACGTAAGCTAGTTAGCCAAGCGTGCTAAAGTTTGCAGCATATGTTAGAGCAGATAAACACACTGTTTAATCCATTCCTTACACTTTTGCATGTTTCTTTGATTTTGGTAAGGCTAAAAAAGACCGTTTAAAAGCTGGGTATTACTCCTCCAGAGTAATGAACAGCGTTGCAGCATGTTCAGAAACCTGCTGTGCCTATATGGTTGCTAAGCTATTGGGCAATCAACTTTATAAGATGATGTCAATGTTGTATTTCCAACTTGTTCTGCAGCCTCCAAGTGGCCAAAATGTAGCTTTAAGTTTTATTTTGTAGCTTTAAGTGATTTTTATGAAAAGCACACAGTCCACGCCTGCTCAGTAATTCTATCCGCTATCTGCTTTACGGTGATGAGAATCATCTTTTTAATAAATGAGCCAGTTTTTTCCTGTTGAATTTATCCCTTGCCAGTTCTGGTATTTGTCCTTTCGCCAGCTGTTTTCTTCCTGAGGTAAATCTCTATAAATCAATGGAAGTTAATCTGCTGAGAAGATTGTGGGCTCACTCTGGCTATGGGGGCACTCTATCTCCATTGGTTACAGAGCATCCATCAAGTGCTCAATGAAGGCTCTGCAGAGCAGTGACATCCCTATACCTTCTAACCCCATCACCCCAACCCACCCCCAAAACCCCTCCTTGCACTTCTTCATATTCTTCTCCAGATAATAAGGTTATGAAGATCGATTTATTCCGAAGAGATAAAGCACAAATCCGTAAACAAATGTATTGTATCAGTTGTTATCTGTTGTTACACTCCATATCTGCTTTTTCTTTATCTGGATGTCCTCTTGGCCTGCCTGCGAAACGATTCTTCCTCCAGCACCGTCTCAAGGGCGGCAGTGGCTCGCTGCAATGGAAAGTCGATCTGATTGCCCTGTCATTTATCATGTAACTTTAACTCCGGGGGCACAATGGAGTGAAGTGAAGACTTCTTCTCGGTGATATAAAGCTGGCTGCATGGGTGCAAATCATCTTTGTACACATTGCAGGGGGAGATGGGTTTTTAAATTCCACACATTCTGTCCAAGAGTGTCTCTGTGGATATAACTCACCTAGCACAGTGGTTTCAATAACACATGCACGTACACACTTATATGCAGATACACTCATCATTTGTCATACAACTCTGTAGAGTACTGTATCACTGTAATTGAAAAGTTCCAGGGTACATGTGAGAAAAGGCAGAAGAGGTAAAGGGGGAGTTGTGACCCTTGGGGACCAAAGTCATTTCAGAAGTGTTTGACAAATAGAAGAAGAGACAGAAAAACAGAGTAGAAAGACAAAAGGAGAGCAAGACCTTACCAAAGGAAACCTTTGGTAAGCCAAAGGTTTCCTGGGTTTGAACCCCGGATGACCCTGTTGTGTTTACCCAGGTTGACCCTCCCTTATTACCCACCATGCCACACCTCTACATCTACCAACATTTTCCAGGTGAGGGCCTTTGTTGACAAGCAAAATATGTCCAAATGAGATGACAAATTACAAGAATATTCTGTTGAGTGACGTTAACACCAGCTACCCACCAGGTACCTTGTTAGCTCCGGTGTTTCATGCTAAAGCATTATTTGAAAAAATAGATTGTGTAACATTTCTTCAACTAAATGGGATGTCATTTTAAGCCAAGCATGGCGAATTGGTTAAACTAACCGTTTCAAAATTAGATAAATTCAATCAAGTTGTTTTTATGATCGCATCATAAAAACAACTTGACCACAACATATTTCTTTCCTTTTCAGCATTTGGAATATCTGAATGTGAAAAAAGATTAGATTTACATGCAAATAGAAGGCATTTGTCTCCTTGTCTCCTGAATGTACATCCTGTTGAAACTAAATAATAGGATTGGGCATTCCACAAGGTGTACTCTTTAAAAGTAGTGAGCTAATATGATATGAGTTATGGAGGAATTTAAGTTTGACTTAAAGGGAGTCTAAGTAAAACATATGATTTCTAGTTCATGCATGCCTATGAGAGAGCCATTAAACACACTTGTATACATGATAATACAAGAACATTTTTTTTTTTAGTTAGTTATTTTTTGTGATGTGGTAGCATTGATTAGATGATTCGCAGATTCAAAAATGCCTAGACATCTGCAAATCCCAAAATCAGTGCTGTCATACTAACATTGCTGCAGTCACATACGGTCCACGTTCCTTAATATTTTGTCATTTTCAAATTTGAATTTAAATTGGCCTCCATTAGTCAAGAACATTTTTCCGCCTGTGGGATTATCCACATTTTTATGACACTATGACCAACTTGACACTGTGTGCTGCCTGTTTCAGTGCACGGTGGGTTTGTGTACGTGGTCGTGGTGGGCTAATTCTTCTTCATGTTGTGGTGCTCCTGGTGAGATCAGTATTCTGATATGTACAGACTCAGCTGCCGTGTTGAGCGTCTTCTTTCTAGGGGGCTCAGGAGGGTGTTTTTGAAAGCAGGCCAGCGGGGACCACACGGGGAGAAGCAATCAGGGAAAACATGTCCGACAAACACAACCAACAACCACTGACGTCGCCTTTCATCTTCCTCAATCCAGTACAGAGAAGGTGGGAGGAGCATTGAGGACAGCTCTGGAATCAGGACTAAATAAAGATTTATAATGATGAATTTTGGGTGCTAATAGGCCTCCGCAGCAGAGAGTAAAGATTTGCATTCCTTTGCCAAGCACTGTTAAGAATGGGTCAAGCAGGTCAGTCCTGGACATTGGTGTTTAAGTGCCAAACGGTGGAAAAGAGGGGAATCACTGGTCCAAGATGACTCCTTTCCCTCCTATTGTTCATCATCTAGACTGTCTTCTTTCCATTCGAGAATGAGCATGACTCAAAACTCAAACATTGCCCCCAAAGGAACTCCTCACTCACAAAGAATGTCCAAATGAGCATGAGGGTCTCAAACATCGCCTTCGCCTTTAAAACAATGTCGGAAATTCTCCAAAGAGGCAAACACACAGACAAAGCTGGCTTGATTTTAAGCCAGCAGCGGAACCGGGCTGGTGGGAAACTGAAATAACGTCTATTAGCAGTTTAAAGTTACAGTTTGTGTTTTGATAATTTGAGTGGGAGCCAGAGGGTGGTTTAGTAGTAATGGGCTGGAGCCATGCTCTGTGATGGGCTCCGGTATGGTGATTAGCTGGGGGGCTTACAGATGAACCCCGGGCAGCGCAAGGTTTCAGCTCCCCGCTGGCGTAAACTGTGGGTGGCAAGGAGATAAAACACAAGGCAGACTCGGCATTGTTTATGCTGCCTGTTTGTGGCCTGCATCCATGCAGGGGCGTGTGTGCAGCCCTTATGTCTCTACAATGTAGCACGGGGATGATAAAACCTCCTACACAAAGAATGAGGTGCAATAACACAGCTTTTGTTTAGCCGACACTTGCAGTTGGGAAATCCAGCTTCCAATAGGTGTTTAATGTATGAAAAAAAGATGTTTTAAATTCATGGAAATATATGTATTTCAGTGGAAAAAGCATGAAATTAGCAAAGACATGTGAATGCCACAATATAAACAAATCAACATTAAAAAAACTTAATTAATGCATAAGAAATCCCAATGTGATAATTCACCTGGGGAGACAGGACTAAGTATACTCTACTGGAGGTCCATGGTTAAGTATGGGGGGTCCCACTCCACCTGTCCCCCTGCCCCGAGCACCCAGGGTCAGCCACCAGAGAGGTGGTCCCGCCTGGCTCCATCCACACCACCACGAGCCCACCCTATCAACGCTAAACAGTGTGAAACAACACATTAACCAGCGGCCTGTCCAAATGTCAGCCAGGACAAGTGCTTGTTTTAAAAACGACCATCACACATCTCAGTTATCTAGCTGTGTGGTCTCCACATAAAGATACCTTGTCAGATTTTTTGTTGGTCGTAACCTGCGTGAAAGCGTCTGCTGAACAACATCTGAATCACTACTTGGTAAAAAAAATAAAAATAAAGAGGATATTTTGGACGAATGTATTCCGATTAAAGATTGGACAGGAAGTTGTGTTGATGATACAATGTCTGCAGAATTTAATGAAGGAATTTACGATGTTTGAGAACGTGTCGACACTGACGTCTGCTTTATTTGGAAGCATGTTTTTGCCAATGCCATTTGTACCAAAGCGTAGCAAACACTACAGGGGTTATACAATCAATGATTCATAATCAGGTACTGCCAATTTACCACATTCAGATAGTATGTGGTGGTGTGTGTGTGTAGAGAAGAAGCATATAGAAGCTGTAGTGTTTTTTATTTTTTTTATTTGAACAATAAAATCAAATTTTAGGCCAATTTTAGAACAAAAAGCCTATAGGCTCTACATTTAGACGATATTTAGACATGTTGACACAAAACATCAGCTCTTTTTCTGAGACAACAATGCAACAATCGGTTCCACTTTACTTGATGGTATCTACAGAAGAGTGACATGACACTGTCATGAACGTGTCATAAACATAAACGTCATAAACGTTTGACATAACGCTTCTTTTAGTAAGTGTCATTCGGTTTTTGTCATGACAAGTTATGGTTATGGTTATGTTAGGGTTAGGATTAAGTAAAGAAAGTCTCGGTGTCGAAGACAGCTAGGGTTAGGGTTAGGGTTAGGGGTAGGGTTAGGGTTAGGGTTTATGTGTCATGACAGTGTCATGTCACTCTTATGTAGATACTCTATGTCAAGTGTTACCCAACAATCTTCTAATTTAGTTATTTTTGTCATTACACAATATATCTTAAAACAAGTACATTTCAGTTTGAAGCTGGTTGAAATATTTTTGCTGAACTGGCAGATGTTTTCATTTGTTTTTAGAAAATGAGGGATTAAGACTCAATTATAGGGCAGGGCAGGAGATTCCGTCTCTATTTCACTTCAATCTTAAATATTTAAGTATAAATGTTCATTTTGCCGTGTTTTCTATCTGTTTGTTTTCCTTCCTTCAAAAAAAAAAAAATTCTAAAAACCTGATTAGACACTTAAGTATGTCATAACAATATCAAACCACCAGCGGTGTAATGTAACGAATTACACTGCACTGTACTTAAATACAAACTTGAGGTACTTTCCTTGAGTGTTTAGATATTATTCAACTTATACTACTTAATTCAGAGGGAAATATTTCGACAATACATTTACTAAGTAAAGTTACTTTACAGATCAGGATTTTACACATAAAACAAGATGAGAAAAAAATAAACTACTTCCACTTTGGCAAACCAGTAATGTTAATACAATAATGACATATGATAGTTTAACACTCACGGAGGCAAAATTAGTCCTTTTACTTTTGATACTTCTTCCATCCCTGAAAACCACAAAAGAAGAATTCAGTTTCTTTGCTTATGCTTACTTCTTTTTTTTATCACCAAAGGCCATTTGTGGCAGTGGGCTATAACGGTGCTAATTAAAGTTCGGAGGTATAATTAAACCACACTTTCCTTGCATAATTTAGTATATCTAGAGACAGAAATTGCTTCCAGGAAAAAGTGATGCAGGGGCTGATTGTGAATTTAGAAAATGATCTTTTAAAATCAGTTCACCACAGATAGTGCTTTCTAGTGTTGATGTATTTGTTCTGACACTGGGCTGACAATGACTTCCATTGTTTTGATTCTCACAATAGATACATGGACAAAGCTATGATACTTGGGCATCTTTGTCATTACAAGTTCAATACTGCAGGGGATTAATATTGCGACACATTGGTGGTATCGTGCAACCCAAACCCTCACTACTGTTCCACACATAAATCTCACAGAGCGTGACTAAACCTGCGGTAACCGGAGCTGGGGCCGGCGGTCCCCACGGACCCCGTCCTGCATGTCAGTGTTTTAGACCGCTCTGCTGTAAGGACCAGCCCCAGAACCTCCCTGGGCCCCCGGAGACCCTGTGAAACCAAACAGTGAGGTCAGCTCTGGGCTCCCATCTCACAGCGAAGATTATACACACACACACACACACACACACACACACACACAAAGCACTAAAACCACTGAAACTGAACTTGGATTAAGTCATTAAGGGTAACCATCCCCTACAACCTCAGCCATGGACTTTCTCTGTAAAAAGATATTCTCTTCTCACAGCAATTGATTTTCTGTCTGTGAGCAAAGCTGGCAGGCCTGTCATGACCTTTATTTTGGATAGACAATTAATTTCTGCAGAATTACAAGTCATTATATTCTTCATTAACCTTTTTTCTCTGCAAAAACTCAATTAATGGCTTCCTGGTTATCTCCCACCAAAAGACAATGAAATAAAAGAAACTGTGAAATGCAGACTGATGCTTCCTTATCAATTATATTACACAGGTCTGACTATTCCCCTCATGCACCTGCACTACTATTACACACACACACACACACACACACACACACACACACACACACACACACACACACACACACACACACACACACACACACACACACACACACAATGAAACTCTATCTCCAATAACTTCCACAACAGTAACACTAGATTTTTTATTGTATCAAACAGGTGGTGATGACTTTCAGTGTCGGTGACATGCACAACACCAGGCGTGGTGTAAGACCTGTGTGTTTGTGTCTGCATGTGTGTGTACACGTGCATGTGTGGCACCTCAGACAGGACAGTTGATCCTCAGTCTCACACTGTTGTTGGCTCTTTATTTTAGCACATGAAGGAGCAAACTACCAACAACAACCTTCAGAATAAAATGCTTACCATGCCTGCAGCATTCCACACACACAGCCAGGGATGAGGCCCATGCGCATACACACAAACACACACATGCTTAACTGGCACGGATTCACACACACAGTCATCAATGGTCAATTACCCTCTCCTGTGTTTAGACAGTAATGCTAGTCCGGAGGGTCTTGGGTGTGGATAGCAACCTGTTGAGAATAATTCATGCGAGTGTCAAAAGTGGGAATCTCAGGATTCTCTTACATTTTGTGGGCCACACACATGCACACACACACACACACACACACACACACACACACACACACACACACACACACACACACACACACACGTATGGATGGACAAAGCCTTCCAGCCCTTTTGTCAACATTATAGGGATCAATTGTAAATCACATTTCATTTATTGCTTTCAGCCAAGTCAGACAATCATAAATATTGTAGAGAGAGGACAACAGGATTCGCTGATTATATAAATCCGGGTAGGAGCCATTCTCTGCTACTGATTTCCCAAACTAAAGAATTCTCAAGCTTTAAATCGCTTCAAAATGGGGTGCGGATCAACATCCAGAATATTTTCTCATATTTTGCACATTGACTACATTGTAGAGAGGTTTGGATTAGGGACCGTTCGGTATTTATGGAATGGACCACCGGAGGAAAATAGGGGAGGGTCATGTCTTTTTATTCTTTGTTGAGGGGAGGGTCACCCAACATTTTTTAGTCCCAACTTTTGTATTCATGAAAAAAGCAACATTCCAAAGTGGCTTGTTTGGTGCATATTTTTTTCATGTAGCTCTTAGTCTCTGCCCTCATTCGCTACCAGATGGGTCTGACCCATGAGTTTGCTGGGGGGCAGAGGGAACACTGCTGAAATGGGTAATTGCATTGTTTAAAAAATTAAATAACACAAAACAACTAAATGGTGGTAGGTAATACATCAGATTTCATATACTGCATTAGTAAAAAAATATTACCTGGCTGACGATGGGAGCAGCAGGACGCAAAAAACGAAAGTTACTGTTGCACTAGTCTGGACATCTTGCCGTGCCAACCTTGCAATAAAGGTTTCCTAAATGCCATGTATATACATGTGATGTCATCTTACTAATTGATTGCGGGTTTTGTGTAGATTTGGACTTTTATACGTTTATTCCACTTTGTTTAAACGGCGAAGTGGAGAGGCCTCGTTCACCTGTGTGGAGCTGGCTGGTGAATGTGACGCTCGTATAGGCCTTGCTGGATACACCGTGTCATTTACCTTTTTGTGGATCTACTGATCGCTGTGGATTCCTTTTTTTCCATGTCATTGGATTACGGCAAAATATGGATCTTTTTTCTCAATGTGTCTTAATGTTTATGGTAGTTTGGAGAGGCATCTCAACAGACTGTAGGTTGAACACTGATTGTTCACTGTTACATTTTAGTTGAATTTAAGTGTCGGGGCATTCCGCTACCGTCTGTCTATTGCGTTCCAAGACAGCCGTGCCACGATTGGATTTCATAAGGGCGAATTGTTAAATTGTTACAATGTAATTTAAAATCTGCTTTAAAAATAAACATATATGTTTTGGAATATAATGTTCAGCTTTGGCAGCTTTACCTATGTGCTAAAATATACAATGACTGAGGAAGCCCAGTGACGAGTCCATAGCAACCAGTGTTGAATTTGTAATTTCCCAGTGTCCTTTGCTGAATGGTCTCAATGTTTTATTGTTTTATTTCATATGAATACTAGTTTACTAGAGGAGTGACTTAGTATTTGAAGTAATGCAGGAAGTGTGCATTTAGTTTCCATGCTTATTTTGTTTTCATAACTATGTTAGTGAGTAAATCTACTGAAATGGCCACCACACCATAACAGAGGAGTGGGATGTGTAGGATGAGAATGCAGAGGTTAACTCCTGTATGTCATGGCTGTAAAAAATCAAATGGCATCTGTACGTCTTTGCTAAGCGTGAACTAGCACACAAGGGGAGGGTCATGCCACTTTTTCAAATCATTTTGGAGGGTCATAGAAAAATTATTACTGGTGAGGGGAGGGTCAAGTCTTTTTACCCTAAAAGTCCCAAAACTCGTCTGGTGGCACCTTAAATAAATAATGAACAATCCCTTACTTATTTATGTATCTTACAAAATCCATTTTGAACAACGTTGACTTCATTTTCACTACTATTTACTACATTTATATATTCACAATAATCACAATTCAAATGTAACCCACAACATATTACAGATGCTCATTAAGTTCAGTGATCAAATGAAAACAGGTAAAATCTATTATTTGCACTTAATTTCAAAATAAAAGACTCTTTAAGAGACCTGAGAAGTGGATTCAATAGGAGTCCAAGAAGGAAGATTCAAGAAGGAAGATGTTCTATTGATGTCTGAATATCAATAGATTGTGCATCCATTACATCGTAAAGTAATATGAATCAATTCTTTTAATTACTGTCATGCATGTTTTAGATTGCTCCCTGCTCCAACACAGCTGATTCTAACGATCAACTATGAACTCCTGAAGCTGCTTGATGATTATTGAATTCAGCTGTGTTGGAGCCAGGAGAGACCTAAAACATGCAGGACAAGATTGGGAAACACTGGTTTACTCCACACATGTCCAAAAAAGGGAAGATTTCTTTTCACCCCCAGAGCCTAATATCTTGAAATCTAAATATTTGTTGGATCAATCAAATCGTTCAAATCAAATTTCATATGATTATATGATACATGCAAAGCAGACATTGAAGCTGGTGAGGCTGGAACAAGTGCTTGATAAATGACTATTATTATAATGTTGTCAGTTGACTATTTACATAATTGACCAATCATCTCAGCGCTATCTAAAATACTAAAGATGACTTACAGATATAGAAAGTTTAGAGAATATGAAATTGTCTCACAAAGCCCATGTCAAATGATGTTGACTCCGGATGATATGTACGCCTTTGGAAGAAGTTTCATATTAACTAAATTGTGAATCAACAGGATAAAACAGGTTTTGGTAACAAAGGCTCTCCTTGATGGCTGAGTCAGACATGGCTGTGTTCTTTACCCACTGTGGCTTAATGGCTATCATATTATTGCCTGCATCCAGCCAAAGCTTCAGTCCCTTTGCTATCTGTTGTTTTAATGATAGACTCCATATAACCAATTATACAGCGCAGTGGTGCCTGTCTTCTCACTCATCAACACTGACATTCATCAATATCCTATTAGTTTCTCTTGGAGCCAGGCACTTTATCCCCCCCCTCACCACCACCACAAATTCTGCTGGTTGTTGTTATTCAAGAGTCTAATTTTCATTGTAACAAAATATGCTTTGTTCTAGGCTCAGACACTTCAGGAAAAACTAATATTGGTGGATCATTGTCACGAAGGTTGCCATGGCTACAGTCACACTTGCTGATGATTGGATTCATTCTGTGTTATCACTGGCTACATCCCCGACTCCCAGAGGCTGTGTGATAGAAATGATAGCGATGTTCCACCGTATCGTTTACAGTCTGCAACATCAAAGCGACGCTGCAACAAAAAAAAACTCAGACTGCCCTTAAAAAAAACACTCTTCACACTTCTTTTGATTTGGATTCAATTTTCATACTCCTCGTGCAATGAAAGTCACTTAGTCATAATGCTAAAGCAGTGACGCTTGCCACTTGCACTTGAAGAGCTGAATTAAAACACAGAGGGCCAGACAGAGGCCAACGGGGTCATCGTCTCACCTCACTGGCCAGACGAGAGGTCTCCTATCGTCTGCTGCTGGGTCAAGGCCAGCGCCCCCTCTAAGTCCCCATCAGTGGCTCTATCTGGCTGGCAGATAGCGATACAACACCAAAGGCTAATCCATCACTCTCCTGAATGAGGACAGGATCAATCAGGATAGACCTTCAGATCACTCCAATCTAAATTACCATGTGCTGTCAGGTGATAAGATGCAGAGGGCCTTTTCTCAATGTGTGTTAGAATAGAGACCTGTTGAAACAATGGCGCAAAAGGCATGTGAACAGCTGGTAAAGTCTGCTCACCCTGTAGGCTTGTTGGCAATTCTGCTTCTCTTTTCAATACTAAGCAATGAGTTGTTATTCTTTGCGTCCATTTGCAGGAACAGCCCTTTAAGCCAGTCCATCAATACCAGCCCATTTGCAAGGGGGCTATTGACATTGTCTGACCAGTGTGCAACACTCCCATCATGCCTCATAATGTAATGCTCTGAGGTCATAGAGAGTTAGCTGGCAAACGGGCAAGTCGGCGAGCTCTTTCCCTCGCTAATTGATGCACTTCAGCCGCTCGGCCTTTGAACTGAATCCCTGCGTCGTCCACCAGAGAGAAGGCAGATGCCATCAGCGTTGCCTCCCTTTTCGCCTTTGAAATCCAAGCCCCCCCGTCTAACCCGCAGCTCAGGGCGCGAGTGAGAGGAGCCGTCTGTTAGCTTAGCTCCAGAGACAGTTACTCCCTGCTTTGTTTGACCACCGTTGAGTCTGGCCTGTGAGTATGAGCGAGCCAGGCCGAAAAGATTAGCTGTATTTTCAGTGGGAGATGCTATCATGCAGGCTGTAGTGGCTGTGTTACTGGCTGCTCCTGAGAGCTTGGTTGGTCCAAGGAGGGGAACCATTGTTTGTGCAAGACTTGAGCCTCAACTGGCACTCTTCCAGCCCTGTGCAGGGAGCCTCTAAGGAATTCTATGCCTATGTGTTTGTGCATATAGGCCTGGAGTTGTGTTACTCCATATCATGAAAATAACACAACACAGCAACTCAACTGCAACAACATTTTCATATTTGTTGTTAACATAGTGTGTGACACTTAAAATCCCTTTCTTGGAGTGTGGTCTCCTGGAATTTTGTCAGTTTTGCATGCTAATTCAAATACTCTATGCATGGCTCTCTGACAACCTGCCTAGTTCCCAACTCCTGCAAAGTGGTTTTCAGCTGTGTCCTTCTCAGCCAAAACCCAAAATGTATTCTCAGCCCTGAAGTTACGCAGCTTTTCCGAACTTAACTGATAACTCTCCTCTGTAGCAAGCTTATGGAACTGGCATATTCAGTTTGTGTTACTGTCGTAGAATCTATTTTCTGCTCTTGAGTGTGAATCAGCAGTTTGGAAAAGAAGGAGGACAAGAAACAGGTAGTTAGCTTGAGTGGTAATATAGAATGTGAACAATAGAAGCACAAGCTTTACAACTCATTAGTGGCCATCTTAATTGCAAAGTAGTCTCTGGAAAGTATATTGGGGTTAGCCCTTCTTGCTGAAGTAGCTGCTAATATTAGCATGTACTGGTATGACATGTGAAGTTATTTCTGGCTGGTAATGAAACTAATAAGCAGAGTAATGAGAGAGAAGGAATTTCTGCTCATTGTAACCACCTGTTGTAGTCCTTTATAGCCTGCCATGGCACATGGCTGCTAGTTGATGCCTTTCTTTTTGTAGTTATCTGCATTGAATTGCTCCTCTCCCATTTATGACTGGACAGTTCTTTGGCAGGCGTTTCCAACACTTAGGTAGGGAAGCTCCATATAAGTTTGGGAACAACAACTCCAGTAACTGGCTTTTGCACACCAAGTCTGTATTTTGAATATGCATTAACACAGAAACCTTGCACACTGAGTCTGATGCATTTTATTATTCTATTTATTGCAAAATTCACAATACGAGACAAAATGGAGTCACCAGTGGCCAGGTTTGCATTCTATTAAAAGTCAAAGCCTGCTAGCATCTGAATTAATTACGTGGGTGCAATGGATAACACTAGTTCTAAACGGGGCTAAGAAATGAATGACATTAGCAAGAAGCTTTTGTTTAGCTGTTTTACTACTGTCTAATCTTTCGTACATCTTTTGTTTTCCGATCAGTACCTACCATTCCCGATTCCAAGCTGTTCCGCAATCACCTGCCACAGTCCATCTTTAAATTTCGCATCTCTGTATTCTTTTCTTTGTTTGCCGTAAAGTGCTTTTTGCTGGGAGACGTATCAGAAGCCATTTTGGATGATGCCGTTTTGTGGTGGCTGTGATTGGTCAAACAACTCTCTAAGGGCAGAAAATTGAAACTTTTATGACGGAGGAAAGTTTTGGAAAAAAAAGAATAAAACTTTGCTTGGATGATTTATACAAATGTCTTATAGGGTGGCAGTTATTGTCAATTCATTATTCTACAAACTGACAAAAAAGTTATTTTATTGTTGAAAACAACAATAAAGAGACTGCAAAAACCTAATGACAATCTGACGTACCATTTGTACAGTAATTAGTGTTCCAACATCATTTCTAAAAATCCATAACTTTATTGAGATATGAGCACTCTTTTCCACTCATTCACCAACCTCCCTTTGCACTTTGTGGACTGGAGACCCTGAAGGTTAAAGTGTCATGATCCAATTGTCATCGGGCCCATGACCACAGTACTTAACCCCTTTTTGGCTAATTCATATCCCAGGTGTGGAGCTGGGTTATATACGGTGTGTCCGTCACGGTGATCAGAGTTTCCTCTAAAACAGCCCAATGAGTGTGCAGCTTGTCTGAGGCAGGAGGTCCAGTTAAGCTAGGGGTGGGTGGGGGATAGGAGGTGTGTTGGGGGGGCGGAGAGCTTAGAGAGAAGGGGGTCCTGTGGTTCATGTTCATTATCAGTTCTGTTTGTGACCCCCATGTCAGCACTGGTCCTAACTGGATCCCCCTTCTTGAGAACATGATACAGGAATGGCGTTAGTTTTTTGTTTTTTTTAACTGTCTGGAAATCTGAGATCTAGGAGCAAAAGAGAATAACAATTTAAGTCAGAATTTAAGCAAAGCAGTATTAGCCAACTATAGTAAAACATAAAGTTCCAGCATTTAATAGCCCCAGTTAATAATTACATTTCTGGGGGTAAGTGGAACACTGACTTCTACTCTAAATTATATTGACGACGATTCATTCAGGGGATTACTCTGGTGCCGCTGGACAATCTGCCGGATGTCCCTCATTTTGGCCGGATGTCACTCACCTTCAGCTTTGTGTTGGCATTCTAAACTCCGGCCGATTTCAGGACTATGGTTAACTCCTCCTCAGATCTCTGCAGGGTAAATTGATCGGGCAAATTTGAGTTTTTGTTGCACGACTAAAACAACTTTTGAACGAGCACATGTTCCACCAAAACAAGTTCCTTCTCGAGGCTATTTTGCAGAGGCACAGTTATTGGGTCCAGCGCTTAGCTGTGGAGGAAGGTCTGGCAATGCGAGACTGACTGCTGACTGTCATGATATTATTAGTGTTATTTGGTCAATGTGATTAATTTACCAATGTGATAAATTCCCACATTACTTCACCATGTTGGAGGAAAATGAGTACCGAATATGTCCTGGACATGATTTTTGAACACATGGATACCAAATACTATTAATGGTCTTTTTCTTTTCCTTATAATACCAAATGTGAAGTTTACTCTTATTTTTCAAACATACATAAATAGTAGCAGTAGTAGTAGTAGTTGTAGTAGAAGAAAAAATGAAATAGGAAAAGAGAAGAAGGAACTATTTAGTAACGAAAAAATGTCAATTCAAATAATTTCACCAAAAGGAAAGTTATCATTCTTAACATATGACTAGAATACTTAGTAAAATTTAGCAAATCATTGTGCCTTAAACAAAATAACAAAAATACTAGATGAATCTTTTCCAAAAGAAGGGATATGATCAATACAGTAAGAATAAATCTGCAGCACACTGTTGTATGTCATTATTTCTTTCTCACTTCTCCCCCAGCGCCTCATAAATTATTCACCTAAGAAAAAATGTTTGAATCTCAGAGTGCCACAGGAGGAGATACTGACTGTCCCTGCTGGGATCATGTCCTAATAAAAAGTTTGAAATATTGAGGTACTGCCAAAGTGCAGAAAGACTTTTTATTTTTATTTTTTACTTTTTTCACTTGGATAAACCCACCTTCTTTTTGGAGATAATTGCCTAAGTGAGATTTTGTTCTTTTACATTTGTAACACACCAAGAATAAACTTAAATGATGTGGGTCTATATACTAAATATAGGCTATATAAAAACATACATATAAATATATATATATATATATATATATATATATATATATATATATATATATATATATATATATATATATGTATGTATGGCAAATATAAAGCGACCACCAGAAGCTAGTTAGCCAAGCTTAGCATAAAGACTTTGATTATGCTAAAATAAGCTAATGCTGTCAGTTTTAACCTCATATTTTTTTTAAACATTGATTTCATCATACGTTTTCAGTATTTAGATGCAGCGTTCAGACTGCAAAGCTGTCTACTCCGAACCTCTTTGGATTCTAGACAACTTTCTGCAGTCCATCCTGACTCCACCTCCTTGCCTGAGAGGCCAGATCCTCCTGTTTGAGTTTCTACCCAGGCTATCCCAGGCTATCCCATGATTCTTCCTGACAGCTGAAGCATCAACCCCTTGACACTGACGGGAATTTATGGTCCGGTTCAGGATGCACAGTAGCCCCGGGGTGAGAATACACGATTGGGGCACAGCAGGGACACGACTCCATTCATCTAGAAAAACTGTTCACTTCATCTCAGCTCAGTGATCGAGGCCAATTATAGCCTAGTCAGGCTTAATTGTAATATATATTATAAGCCATTTGAGAAAGTGTTTATATCGAATATATTTATCATCATGGTTCATTCATCATCGTTTGTCATTTTTCCTTTGCACCGTGACTATTTGTTTGCATGAAAATTAGAAAGCAGAATAGTTTTTACAGTAACTATGGGATGCAACATCTATCTTATCTGACAAAATGCACACAGATACCAACACCTCCCACTCGAGAGAGCCTAATGCACCACATTCACACCCACACTTCCTTTTTTTTATGATTTCTGCTACATGGCAAGCTCATAAACAGCAAACCAATAATAAAAGCTACAGTATATTGTTTTCCACATGTGACTGCCCCCGGAGTACCTCCCTTCTGGATAAAAAGAAACCAAAGAAAATATCATGCATTTGCAGTATTTGATGAAATACACACAGCTTGAATCGTGGGTTTTCTCTCTTACTCCACTGACAACAGGATTTGCAAGAGTAAGAGTGTTACAAAATGTTTTACAATGATATACTCAGCATTTTTATAAGGTTTCTATGTTCCTAAAAGGAAATATTCGTTAATATTCTATCCTGCTGCATTAGCAGTAAGGAAATACCAAAATATTGTGCATATAGCATAACACTAATTAGGGTCAAAATGTTAATTATAATTTATTGAAATGTGAATAGGTGTGATGTTTGTCTTTATTATTAAAGTGCATGACATACTGCTGATTTCTGCATATAAGCAGTTTGTGAAAAGTTACAATTTTTGCTGCTCTTAACACTCAAGAAACTTAAATTTCCTCAACAGAAATTCCAAGCAGAGACAGAAAGACAATGGGCCACACTCTGACACAGGAAACACTAATCAATAACATTAATTAATTGTGCACCTGCATGACTGGGGGGTACAAAATGCAAGACTTTGACACCAGACACCAGACACCAGGGTTTGTGTCTCGTATCTGGATCGTTTTCATGTTTAATGCTTTCAGTTGCCCAAACATAATCATAAAAATTATTGTAGGTACACATACACTAAATGTTCAGTATTTTGTTACTTTGCAGATGTGTTCATAAAAAACTTGTCTTCATTATACCTTTCTAAGCTATTGGCTACAAATCACTAGTTTTCAAATCTAATTTTGTGCATGTTGGCATAATTTACACCTCCCTGCGATGGCAAGTCAAAACGTCTGTGAAAAATGCCTATATTGAGCACACAGTTTGGTTGACAAGAATCTCAGTGATGGAAAAAAAACAATGTTAGCTTTATCACAGCAGGCATTGTGACTTGCACAGGTGGAACTAATAATGTTAATTGGAGTGTCTCCCCATACCAGTGAGTCAGCATATTCACCTAAATGGGATGCCGCAAGCATTAACAATATCACTTGCCCCTCCGTTTGACAAGACAAACTGCCCATTGTAAAACAGACCAATATAACTGAGTTGTGTTTATATCATTGGTTGTGAGACAGATAGGAGTTTAGAGTTAGCCAGAGTGGAAGAAATAAAGAGTATGGACATCACAAATGAAAAATAACCCACAGAAGAATGCAAATCTTAAAATGTCAAAATTGTGTGATTTAATTTAGATATGGTGCATTCACACAATGTTGTCAGAACGTGAATAACTCAAAAATCCTCCTGTTATTATATCTTTGGATCCTTTACACGTTATTACAAGATTGTTAGCCTCTTTTTTTCTAGCCTTGCAGTCACACTAGATACAGTAAAAGGAAAGCTTTTTGTGTAATATTTGTGGTGGTTTGTTCACAAGTAAAACCAGATATAAACAAACAAAGTGTATAGCTCCTTAATTTATTATATAACTGTCAGCGACGGTGGCTCTATAGCCTTTTTGCCACCAGTTTGTTGTTGAAGTAATTATGATTCAGAGATATATTAATAGTTTTTCTCACTTGGCTGCCCTTAATAACAATCTGTATAATATGACATGAATGACTTGGAGATACCATGTTGACTGGTACTAGTATATCAGACCCCCTGACGAATGATGAAAAGCCCTGGTGACTCCACAACAACGTAATAGAAGTCGGGCGTGAGGAAGGGGGAGGTACATCCATAGGGTAAAAGTAAAACCCCACTAGAACTGCAGCCCCTCACATTCCGGCCTGTGAAGTTTCCAACTATAGACCTTTCAGGTTGCAACAAAAATGTTTCACATTTCTATTTATACCACTTGATGCATGCGCTTCACAAAGCTGTTTTGACACTGTACATTCCAATCTATTTATGTTGGGATTTTCTACAAGTTACAATCAGACATACCATTCCCACCAGCTAGAACAGGCACATCTGAAGTGTGTATAGGATTATATTCTGTATGTGAATGATGTTCTACTCTCAGCGGGACTGTTCAACAATTATACCTTAGATAAGATGTTGGGCAATATGTGCAAGCTGTTTTTTTGCTCTAACAATTTAATTAATCAGGAAGACCTCTCAAATCAAGAGTTGAATCACTTAAACCTTGGGGGCTTCTTGGGGGCAGTGCAAACAATCTGTAAACATTGATTATCACCTTTTGATCTGATATGTCGAGCTTGTTAGCACACGGTTACTTATTTTCTGCAGACACAGAACAACATTAACATTCATTTGGAGTCTTGTTTGTGTCCACCTGATGAATGTAAGTGAAGTATTTACTCTCCTAGATCTGTTTTGCTCCTGAGGGAAATATATGGCTCTTTGGCTGCTAAATGCTGCAGACATTCACCAGCTGGGGGCTAACTTTGTCTGTGTGCCTCTCTCTGTCTTTTCACTGAAAACAGCTGATGAGAGCAGTGAGACTAAACCAAAACGGTAAGGTTGCCTGTAAATCAAAGCAATGAACTCAAGGAGACTAAAACACTATATTATACACAATAGTTGTCCGTGGATGTCTCTTTACAAGTGAGGTCTTTCACATACCAGGCTGTTCTCATGATATATCCAAACATATAGAGTAGCTACAAAAAGTAATGCAATGTAATTTGAGACTGTCCTCCTCCGTAAGTCCTTTGTTCAAGCAGCAATTACGACTCATATTTACGTTCATAGCATGTAGTGGTGGTACCCTCTAATGGCTGTAGTAACTATAATGAGAGCAAAGCAAGAAGAGCACCAAATTCCACGTAAGGTGGCGGTGACCCGTCGCCGTAATTTTCGTAGCATATCGTGCAAATTGTTGTGCATAAGTTCTTGTACAATAACATACTGAACCCATTGATGAGAATATGTTGCACATTTGAACCATTGCTAATATGGAAATATTGAGTATAGCCTTTTAAATGCCACATTCTACCAAGGCATACTTTAAGTGTATATAGATGTAAGTAATGCTTAGTTGTTAATAAATAATGTATCATTGTGTTATAGATGAGTAAGAAGGCGTTAATAAAGACAACATTTGGGTAGACAGGTTGTTAAAATATTCCATAGTCTGTTGTATATCCTCCTCCTGCAGCATACATTGTTTTGACCTTTATCTCATATTCATCAGTAATTCTGTAAATGAGCTTCAGGAAATCTGAATCCAAATCAATTTGTTAACAACTTATTGGTAACTGCAGACTGACCTTATTAACAAGCTAGAAACCCAAACAAAATGGGTCATATCAGACACAACAAAAAAAGGTTGTTCTTTCACGTGGCCCATTACTGATCTTAGTAAAGCCAATTATTATAAACCCCTTATCGGGTGTTTCCTATATGAATGTGGCAAAAAGAATTATGCATTAACATTGAGTTTTGCCGTGGTAACTGTGGAACAACAGTACTCTGTCTTTCGGTGGCATTGCTGGGAAATATCTGTGTGCAGCCATTTTGTCCAGATGCAGATATTTCAAGCACCTGTCATGAAACCTGAGGTGACATTTCAATCGCTCCTGAAGGCCTTAATGTATATGCATTTCCTGCACAAAGTCAGTAGGTTGTAAAGAGCCATTGGGAAAAAAGAGAGATGCTTGATGCAGTGTGACAGCCAAAGTGTTGGGTAGAGTTTCACATTCTATATATAAGCCTGGTGACTTGTGTCCCTGTTGCTCTGTTTAAATGCCAGAGTCCCACTGTCAAAACACAGAGAGGGGCGCAACAATATGATGGACCTTTTTGAGACCAACCCTTATCTTTTCAATGATTTGCGTTATTTGGAAGAAGGGGATCATGGACCACTACAGCACCTGGACATGTCCGGGGTGTCTCCTCTGTACAACGGCAACGAGAGCCCGCTGTCACCTGGCCAGGATAATGTTCCGTCCGAGACCGGGGGGGAGAGCAGCGGGGAAGAGCATGTCCTTGCCCCCCCGGGTCTCCGGGCGCACTGCGACGGCCAGTGCCTCATGTGGGCCTGCAAGATCTGCAAGAGAAAGTCAGCGCCGACGGATAGACGCAAGGCCGCCACGCTCCGGGAGAGGAGGAGGCTCAAGAAGATCAACGAGGCCTTCGACGTACTGAAGAGGAAGACCGTGGCCAACCCCAACCAGAGGCTACCCAAGGTGGAGATTTTACGCAGCGCCATTAGTTACATAGAGAGCTTACAGGATCTGCTGCAGACGCTGGACGAGCAGGAGAAACCGCAAAACGGATCATCCCACAAAGAACAACGTGTAAGATATCACTGGATGCCAATACAATCCTCAAAGTGTCCCCATGATATATGAGTCAGTCTGTGTGCCCGTGGAGGCTATTCAGATATTTTTATAATGACATCATGTTATGGTTTTTACTCCCAGTTGTATCAGTAACATCCTTATAATATTCCTGCAAGACATTATGATGTGTTTACTACATTTTTATATCTCGGTGTCACTATGATATTCTTATTCCAGTTGAGGCTAACAGTGTGGTATTCAGTAAGGATGTCCCTCATGTTAAGTTGGCCATTTATATACAGTATATTTTTCTGTTAAGATGTCCCTATGATCTTCCAATAAGATTCATCCTTTTTAATTTGGAGTTTTACGTCTGTCAAAAGAATATTAGGCCTGTTTCCAGATTGTTGTTTTTTTAGTTTGTCAATTGCCAATTTCATCAAATGTACTTATGTTTATGTATACGGTTTTAATATTAACTGACAAAAAAACGTGTATGGGTAACACGTGCATTGTTAACTTACAGGTGGAGTATCACTGGAAAAAGTCCTCAGAGCCCTGGCCGACCTCTGCCGACCATTCCACTGCAGCAATAATAAACCAGAGAGAAGGTACATCTGTCGAACTTCATTTATGCAATCAACAGTAAAAACATAAATAAAATAAAACCATTGTAAGTCATTGTCCTTTGTTTATTTCAGGAACCAGTGAGTCTTCTGCATCCACCAGCCTCTTGCGTCTGTCCTCCATCGTGGACAGCATCACCAACAGCGACAAAAACAACTTCTCCACAAACTGAAACATAAGCGAAGACTTCGACTATAGACAACAATTTTCAAATTTCCATTATTTATCTCTAAATTATTTCCACTATATTCAGCCATTCTGGCTTCTGTTGTTATGTAGTCTTCATTTGTACAGCAGGAGCAACAAATTTGTACATATTTTATAATAATGTAATGTTTAGCTTTTATTTATTTTATATTCGAAAGAAGATCAATTCCTTTAAGAAAGCTGATATTGTATTTAAATATTTGTACATAACTGACCAAGCCAATAAATTAAACTTTTGCAATACTCTAAACCACTATTTTCCTAATTCTTCAAGGGCATGCTGGACAGCAAAGTACATCCATGTATTTGATGTAACAGAGACAATTCAAGCATCACACCACATATAGAATCTTTAAGCTTCTTTACCATTGCAATGTTAAAAACAACAACTTTAAAATGTCTACTCGGGCACACATCATGGGTAAAACATTTTCTGCAAATAAAAGGTCACTCTACCCCTCACTGTATCTCTGTGTTTTACACCAAAACCATTACCAGTTCAAGGTTTACCAGTTCCCCCTGCATTCACGGCTATTACAAGTCCATAAAATCAGTTTAAACTGCCCTGGAATAGTTTGCTTCTCTTTGTTCCAACTGGCCTCCAGCAGGACTGATCCCACAGCAGTAACTCGAGTCCCCTCCAAAACACAGCGTGCCTCTCCTCTCCTATCATATGTTGGGGACGTGGAAACTTGGGCAGCAGGATTGTGGGTGCAAAGCCCGCTGGGATAATGAAGTTATTAGGTCTTAATTCATCATCACTTGCTTCGTCGTCACGTGGGAAGAGTGTTTACATGCGAGCTATTAAAATGTGTGACGTGATGCTAACGGCATGGGAATCCATTGAGTCTTGTTTGTCATGTTTTGACATGAGAGGGGGGCGTTTGTTGATGATGTCGAGGTGTGCTGGTCTCTCTCAGATCTCTGTGGATGACACAAAGCCCTGGTTGACCTTTGGGACTCTGCCTCATCTCTCAGGCCTGCAGACACACACACACACACACACACACACACACACACACACACACACACACACACACACACACACACACACACACACACGTCCATGCAAACTGTCAGGTTTATTAGAAGGTCAAGACTACAATGTAACATACAATAAGGTGAAAACAAAGCTATTTCAAAGAACCAGGGGGAGAGTGCAAACTGAGTTTTTTGTGCCTAAAAAGTGTGTTGAGTGACTGGTTAAGGATGCTGAGATACAGTGGTTGGATCAGTGGTAGGGCAGGCGCACATGTACTGAGAGGTTTATGCCTCGACGCAGGGGTCCAGGGTTTGAATTCGCCCTGTGATGATTTCCTGCATGTCTTCCCCCTCTCTCTCCCCTTTCTCACCTAGCTGTCCTGTCAAAAATTTAAAGTGGAAAAATAATCTTAAAAAAAAAAGATGTTGAGATGCTCCACAGAAGGGTTTAGAATGTCCTATGTGCCACTGTGAAACCTTAGAATTACTGTACATGTGATACTTGCATGTTTCCTGAGTACATTTATAGGTTTTCATATGTATTGTTCTTTCACTTTGTAAATGTTTAAGGTTTTGTTTCACATGTATTGCCAGTTTTGGGGAATTTGTTGTTTCCCTTTTGGCGATTAATAAAGTATAATCTAATCTAATCTTTGCTATGCTTATAGGCCTACTCTGCTACATTTAAGAGGCAAATATTTAAAGTATTTGTCAAGTAGTTAAAATCCTACTTTGCCCACTACATCATTAAAATGCTGCTTAAGTGCTTAAGTATCACTAATACTTATCCGAAGATATAAATTATAAAGGCCTTTCTGCATAACTACATATTTTATACTTTTCATACATTTAATTGCGCTACTTCTGTACTTTTTAGTAACATTTTGAAAGCAGGACTTACTCGTCATGGAGTATTATTTTTCCCTATTTGTATTGGTGCTTTTATGCAAGCAAAGGATATGAATACTTGTTTCACCACTGAGTTGAATTAAGAGCTGAAAAACATGCAGTTATCCTTATATTGCACTTTTCAACAGAACTATTCATATCTTTGACCAAATATCCTGTTTTCTGTAGAAACCAGACAGAAACGTGATAGCCCTAAACAGTAATGTGGTTTTAATGGGCTCCTGCCCACGCACTCAATCTGATAGCAGTGGTACTTCATTACATTTTGCAGCTCCATGGGTATCTGCTCATTTAACGTCTTTGGTAATGATTGCAGTGACCTAAATTGTAGACCAAAGAAATGTTTGGTTCAACGTGGGTACTTATTACTGTCTGAAATGTAAAATACTGTCTTGACATACTTGACATACATATAAACCTGCAGTTGTATTTGCTGTAAAAACTCAGTATCCAGCTGTGTTTTGAATCTTACTGTCTCATACAGTACAGTATATGTTCGCTCCATCAGACTCCACTCCCCACAAAGAAACGGCACATTCTGAGAGCCCTGACTTTCTCTTGTCTAACTCTACAGGCAATTCGGTGTTACTGATGACACCATATAATTCTCATTTGGCTAAAGGCAGTGTTTTTTAAAAGTCAAAGCCGATGAAAGGCGAGCGGTTTGGGGGGGGGGGGGGGGGGGGGGGGGGGGGGGGTGGGGAATAATCCTGGAGACTGAATGCTCTGATTTATCCAGACTTTATTTTCCTTGAATATCCTGCGAGGAAAAGGATTCACTGCAGCAGGGCTGGCATGCCCCTCTTTCTGCTCACTGCCAAACAAATGCTGTTGCCACTCAAAATGCTTTTTTTTGTTTCACTTATTCTTGTTGGGAAAGTAAAATGGACTTTATGTGTGGTGAAAGATAACCTTAAACAAAACCCACTGAGCTTTGAAAAAGAATGTAGTTATCTTTTTGAATTCAATTTTATTTAGGCCTATTCACATAATTGAATTTCCTTTGAAGGACTCTGAATAAATGTGTATTTTTAAATGTAGTTACAGTTACAGAGACATTCTTAAAACTCTAAATTCACTAACAGTATTTTGGCAGTTAAAATATATAAAAAAGTGATCAAACATGGGCTTTAATTTCACCTAAAGGAGCTTTAGAGAGGTATCTATTTTGCTGGAATGTAAGTGATAAATCGCCTCTCTGTCAGGGGTTTGTGTTGCACCAAACAAGCAGCATATTAAGTCAAAGCATGAGGCAGTTTAGAAGAAATAAGGTTTTCAGACGTGATGGGTGATGGGCATAAAAGATCACCTCCTGCCCTTCACTTAACTCTGTCTCTGACCCTTGAGAACAACAGAAAAGCAAACTCAGAAGAGTTCCCAAGAGGCCAGGCGAGCGCACTGATCACAGCACCGGCCTGCGCGCAATAACTGCGCCAATATAAGTATTAAACGCCATGTGCTGCGCCGATCTAACTCCAGCCTCAATTAGCTATCGCTTGATACCAGGTTTTCTCATTGTCGACCTTGTTCTCAGCCTTTGATCTTCTCAGCAGCTACAATCGCGGGAGAGCCGATGTCTTCTTCAGCTGTGCCTAATCCAAACTCCGACGGCAATTCAGAGGCAGCATGAATACTGGTGTTTTCTTAGGTGCGCACAGTTCCCAGAGTAGGGGGCTCGCCAAACGTTTTGACACATTGTGAGAAATATCCGCATTGTATCCTTGTAAGCTGTCAACAACATAATTAGTTAAATTAGTCTGCAAGTCAGGGTCGAACTGCAAAAAAAGCCCCATTCAGTGTGAGAGAGAGAGAGAGAGAGAGAGAGAGAGAGAGAGAGAGAGAGAGAGAGAGAGAGAGAGAGAGAGAGAGAGAGAGAGAGAGAGAGAGCAATTCTGCAAATAAAGAGACAATTAAACTTCACTCCAAAGCTATGTCACAATCTTTATTTTCCAGAAACAGATGTGAAGAGCTTGAAACTAAACAGAATGAGGCAAAATCTGAAGAAAAGTACCTTTGTAACAATATTTCTAAAAACTCTTGTGATGGTTTGATTTGCACTGTAAAACATTTCAAAATATCCAATCAATTTTTAAGTAACAAATAATAGTCATGCTGAGATTGCTTATAACCCCTCAAACTTTCAGTCCACCACTTAATAAAACATTAAAAAAACAACCTCCTGCACCATAATGGCCATCTGTTGTGTGCTGAATCAAAGTACCTGAATTGTGTCAATAACTTTTAACGGTTAAAATTTGGTCCATGGAGGCAAAATGGCGCAGGGAATTGTGCAGTGGTGTCAATTGTGTAATTACTGTTTTGATGAGCTTTGGCAAGCAGGCATCCCTTCATTCACAGCACCTTCAGTGATGAGCTTGGGGTGTTTAGAAGGGGCTTACCACTGTAATGTGAATTCACAGGGCTTGAAATGTTACACCTTCCTTTGCAGCTGGGCTGCATCTGCAACGCTGTTGTCTCCACCGTGAAAATTGGCCTGCATAGTCCTACAAGTGGTCACCCTCTTTTTCTGCACAGTTTGACTAAACAAAGCACTCTCTCTTTAAAATGCATGTCTCCATCGAAAAGTGTCACTTTCGTTGTCAGGCTTTGATATGATGCCTGTAGGCCGGTTACAGATAAATCAAGCAAAAATGAAGCTCTTATGATTATTCAAAAATAAGTCATTGTTGTGGTTACAACTGCAAATATTCACCCACACTCCTGAAACGTTCCCAAGCATTGTATTCATCATGGCATTGCAGGAGAAGGGCAGTTGGAAGGAGAGAGTGGTGATGAGTAGGAAAACACCAGTAAGTGCAGATGTGGGAAACTCTGCAGGGTACTGGGGGGTGAGAAGCAGCGTGTTGGGATGGGGCAGGGAGGGAGCTGAGCTAACCCCAGCCTGCCTTCTGGCTGGGCCAATCGGCCATGGTAATTAGATCTGGCCAATGTGGGCCCTGGGCTCTGGCCTGGGGGCATATAAGGGGGGCCTGGGGCAACAGACTCCTCATATCACTCAGAGGTCTCCTCTCTCTCACCTCACTCCTCTACCCTCCTTCCTTCTTTTGCGCCCATCTTTACATCCATTCAGACCTCTTTTCTTCAGCAAATATGGATGTCTTCTCACCATCCCAAGTCTACTACGACTGTGCTTCATCTCCAGACAGCCTGGAGTTTGGCGCTGGCTTGGAGCTCGATGGCTCTGAGGAGGACGAGCATGTGAGGATCCCCGGAGCCCCCCACCAGCCGGGACACTGCCTCCAGTGGGCCTGCAAGGCCTGCAAGCGCAAGTCCAACTTTGTGGACCGTAGACGGGCCGCCACCATGCGCGAGCGCCGGCGGCTGAAGAAGGTCAACCACGCTTTCGAGGCTTTGAGGCGCTGCACCTCGGCCAACCCCAGCCAACGTCTGCCCAAGGTGGAGATCCTGCGCAACGCCATCCAGTACATTGAGAGCCTGCAGGATCTGCTACGAGAGCAGGTGGAAAACTACTACGGCCTACCTGGAGAGAGCAGCTCTGAGCCCGGGAGCCCGCTGTCCAGCTGCTCTGATGGCATGGTAAGACCTCTCATCTACATGTTCAGCCTCTTCATGCAGACATCTGGTTCTGCAGAGTCTTGCTCCAGCTCTGAAAACCAATGCAATGTCAGCGGGAAAAACAACTACAACTGCATGCGAGCCAGAACTTTATCTTTTAGAAACTTCACCTGAAAAGACCTTTATTGTTGTATCTCCAGAGTCTTACATTTAAGCCCTGTTATTTCTCATTACCATGTGGAGTATTTCATTTCAAAATAGAACCTGCAATTCCAATTTAGAAACCTATTTTTCAAATAAGCTTGTTTTGCCCCAAGACCTCAATTACGATGCTTCTCCATGCATGTCACACTCTCCCATTGTTCTTAAATACAGAAATCTAGTATCTCTGTCCTCTGTGTGTGATGGGTGTTATCAAAGGTCAGGTTGAATTAGTTATTCTCAACAACAGTCTAAAGGAGACAGTGTATCAGCTAATACAAAAGAACTTATCATGCTGGCTGGAGTAATGGCTTTCTCACCACCGGACACTTTATAGCCCTAATAAACCAAGCTAAATCCACCTTACTGAAGTCTGGCAGGAAAAACCGGGCACTTTTCTGCATTCCATCCTGACTGCATGTTCTGCACCGCTGCCAGGATTTTCTGCAGATTTACTAGGAGAAAGTGTCATCTTGCACAAACTGGTGTTGCTTCCACTGATACAATCGATTCGGCACGCTCAGATCCAGGCAGGGGAAGGGAGTGCATATACTGCCACTTTGGCTTTAAGGTGGACGTGAAATAAAGAAGCCCATAACTTTGGAATTCAGAATTTATTAGCCTGTCCAGAATATCATGAAGGGCATTGGTTGTTTTTTTGCAATTTGTCCTGCTTATTCCTTTCCCATATATATACTTATGCAAACATAACACATCATTTTCTGTTTGCAAGAATTCAAGGGTAAAGTTGATTTCTGGTTTCCTTGCAGGCCGACAGCAACAGTCCAGTGTGGCACCATCTGAATGCAAACTACAGCAACAGTTATTCATATGCAAGGAACGGTAAGACCTTTAGAGAGCAACAGTAGCCTGATGTGAATATGACATGCATTTGCATAGTGCTTTAAAAACCCAATAACTGAATGGTAGATTATTTTGAATGTATGTTTTATTTTGCCTCTGGGAGTCCTAAAGTACCAGGAAGTATATTATGATATAAATGTAAAGCTAATAAAACATATAGATTAAAAAAACATGTTTTTTAATAAACACACGTCCTCTGTCTTCCACTTATCAGACAGTTTAGGCGACAAGGCAGCCGGAGCCTCCAGTCTGGAGTGTCTCTCCAGCATCGTGGACCGTCTGTCCTCGGTGGAGTCCAGCTGCGGACCGCCAGCTTTGAGAGACATGGCCACCTTCTCCCTCGGCAGCTCCGACTCGCAGCCCTGCACGCCGGAGAGTCCCGGATCCAGGCCCGTCTACCACGTCCTGTGAAGGAAACTTTGCTGTGACGTGGATATATTGCCACGGGCAGGCACCATGCTTTCACCACACACCAGCTGCATTTGCAGCAAGAGATAAGAACTAGTGTTGTACAAATCTGAAGAAGACTCAGCCGTATCTAAAGACCTGCGGCAAGCAGCTTTTATATTGTACATGAGATTGTAAATATGTAATGTAAATACCCATTTATTCTATACATGCTATTATACCCAATGAGACATATTTAATTATGACAGTTAATGTAATGTTGCATTATTCCAACATGAAGTGGTATTTAAGCAGTTTTAATTATTTACTTTACATGTTGTCATTAAATCTTTTACAGTTTTGTATAAAACTTTGAGCCATTTTGGATTTATTTCTTCATCCTTTTCTCTTTCTTTGTGACCATGTGTTCAAATATTAATCATTAGGTTAACGTAGGAGGTGTAATTAGCTAAAATAGTTAAGAAATATGGTCACTTAGGGTTGTGTTGTTCACTCGTGAAGACACCATGAACATGAAACACCAAAAACCCGATGATTAGCTGACACTGTTGTCATTTTTACACATTTTGTTTTGGAGAAATGAAACAGAGTAACACAATATCTAACGGTGAGAGCAGTTGCCATCATTATAACACTGACCAGTCACAGTTTAGTGGGTTTGCAACTGTTAAAAGATATCTTTTAACAGTTGCAAACCCACTAAACTGTGACATCAGATAAATTAATCATTTAAGATACCGTAGCAGGTTATTGTGCTTTTGCATGCTAATAAATACAAGTCCAAAAAGGTGGCTTCATCAAAATAAAAGGGCAAGTCATTTATCATGTGTCGCGCAGGGTTCGTCCAGAACATTCTAGACTGGTGTAACAAGGTGTGGGGATCACATAAGAAACTGATAGAGGTCAACTGATATCATTAATCATTTGACAGTGCTGTAATCACTCATGTAGCCTACTGCGTATGAGTCATTACAGCAGTGTAAAAGGACATTTCATCCTTCTAAAATATGTTTTTTCCCCCTGCATCATAGCAATGTTTTAAACAAAAGAAGACAAGCATGTTAACAATTAATGAAAATATTTTAGAGTTTACTCATTAAAAACACATTTGTCCTTCTTCGTTCACAGCTCTTTGTATTTTTAATGTGCCTGGGAGTGTTTAGGGGGAAGCAGCACTGTGTGTACCTGTTTGTTCTTCCAAATGTGAGTCATCATTAACACCCTTGATTACACCATCAACACCAGATTTGAGAACAAATAGCCTCTAATTGTGCTTGAGGGGGAGGGGGATAACGTGTGTCCTACTGCATCGTGTCTTTGACCATGCTGTGTTTATCTTCAGTTTATGTAGTCTATTGAGAGGCAATACAATTGTAAAAATCACAATGCTTACACAGAAAGATCTTTATTATACAATATCCTTTGTGGTTATTATTCTAATGGGTGGCTGTGGCTCAGAGGTATAGAGTGGTCGCCCCCTCAACCACAAGATGTCAAAGTGTCCCTGAGCAAGACACTGAACACTGCTCCCATAGGATGGGTTAAATGCAGTAATTGAATTTCACTACATTGTACTGTCAATTGTATGTGACGAATAACAATAAGGTTTCAGAGTTCTTATGATTACATGCATTCAAATTTCCTTTCCTATAATGTCTTCTTCTACTTTTGCTCGGCCTTTGTTATTTTACAAATAAATAGAAAATATCTAACTGTACCTCTCTTATAGGATTCCTTATAATGGTGTCTCAATATATTATCATATTGCTCTTAAGCATTATGTTCTTTATAATTGTTTGAAATGCTGATGAGAAACTAAAGCCATTTTACTGTTGTTATTCCTTGTCAACAGTAGTGAAAGTTAGAATCAGCTCCTTAAGTAAAAGTGGAAATACCAGCATTCAAAGTCCTGCATTCAAAAACTACAGAAGTGCTCTCTACTAAATAAAGTATAAAAAGTGGAAGTACAATAATTCCCTCTAAAATGAAGTGGAGTAGAAGTATAAAGTGGCACAAAATGGAAACACTCAAGCAAAGTACCTCCAGTGGTGGGAGAAGTATTCAGATCCTTAAATAAAAGAAGCAGTATAAAAATATTCCATTACAAGTAAGAGCCCTGTATTGAAAATGTAAAAGTACATAACTATTATTAGTAAAAGGTATTTACAGTTTTTTCCAACTGCTTACACACAAAATATTTTCATGTCACACGATTTTTGAAACCTCTGACTCAAAGTGCAAAACTACACACCAAATCTCCAAAACCAGAAGCTATTTCTCAGCCTTTCACTCAGTTTTCAATTACATAAAACACTTTTTTCAAAAACACTACACACAATTCTCTACCTAAGACACAAAAATCAAACAGGAAGTGACTTGCTTTCCTTTTCCAAACACAACCAATCAAAATGTTGTGTTTGGAAAAATGCACACCTACACACTCCTCACATGTGCAAACACATTATGCTTAACTGAACACTAACCAATCACTGCTTTAGTGTAGATCAGTCAGATTACCTGTTTTGAACAATGGATACCAACAATAGACAGACAGCAAGGGGAGGAGGAGGAGGAGGAGGAGGGAAGAAGAGAAAGAAGGCGAGCCATCTCTGATGAGATCAGGGCCACACTTATTCATCATGTGATCAACCACGGATTGACCATGAGAGAAGCCCATCTTGAGTAGCTTTACAGTGGCGTCCATACTTCAACCCTTCAGAAATGAGAACAGGCATGCAACTATCTAATGACTATTTCAGCATTATTATAAATCAGACTTTGTACAGACATACAATACCCCCCCGATACACATGCACGCACAAACACACACACTCACCCACACACACACACACACACACACACATTAAAAATGATACCTTTGGTTTACATATGTAGTTTTGTTTTCTTGTTTCATACTACTGTATACAACACTGTGCTCCTCTTACAAATGTGATGTTTTGCCCAATAATTATTTTCTGTTTTTACTGTAACATTGCACTGTTGTTTACAGTGTACTTTTCAATCACTCTCAGCAGATTACTTTCACTCTAGAACATTGTAAATGTAGATATAAGCCTATAAAAGACAAAAGAGCTTTAGATTTAGAACAACAGTGTGTACATGGTATATCCAAAAATGTACTGTTATGGAAAAAGTGTTTGCCATTTGATGCAAATGCTTCATTTTGAGATGTGTTTATGGCATTTTGAATGCAGTGTTCATTTTGAAGGAGATGTGAGGCATTTTGCATTTTGTGTATGCAGTTTTGGGAATTGTGTGTAGAGTTTTGAAAAAAGGAGACATAGTTTTTGAAAAAAGTATAAATTATTAAAAGAAAAATACTACTCATAATTCATAAAAAATGGCCCACTTGGAAGCGAGTTAGCAGGTGAGACGCTTGCTGCAAAAATGAGTCAGTTCCTTTCAAAAAACGACAAAAAATACAGATTCAATTTGTGCACATATACATCCAACTATCCAACAGCACTTTCTTATTCTACCGCTGGAGAGAAGCTCAGAGTAAAACAATACTAGCAGTTCCAAAGTGGTTCCGTCTCTCTGCTGTGAAACATTGTAGACATTCCATCAGCGGCTTGTATTTCAACAACCACCACGGCTGCGTGCGTGCGACACTCCAAATGTCACTGGTGTCATTTTCCATGGCTTACACTTTGGTTGTGATTCATGAATCGCTCGCTCACTGAGCCTGGAGTGTCAACACAAACATATACTATGAGTTTGCATCTAGGTTGTTGAGGCTGAACATGAAGTCAGGGGAAATGAAAGATAAACAGAGAGAGAGACTTTTATTAAATCTGACTTTCATTATTTATTGATTTGAATTTGAATCTTGACAGAGCATGGATATTATTAAAAGAAAATTGACTCGGGGATAGCATGACTCAAATACCAGCGCAGTCATGACTGTAGTACTCAGTGAGACCACAAGGATGAGGTGTTTCTTGCATTTCCTACATCAACACTACATTTCTAGCTCTTATGTTTGGATTTGAATGTAATTAAAATGAATGGGCATGTTTTTACTTCAGGGAACTATATATAGTGCCTATCATAATCCTAACATTATGACTCTTGAAGGTACTTTATATTTGAGGGGAATGTTTAACTGGGATCTTTGGAGAATTGAATCTGCCCTCTGGCAAAATCTGTCATGTTGTACAGCTGTCTAAGCAAGGATCTGCAAAGACAGAAAAAGGAGATGATATAATGTAGTTGATTCTTTGATTTATGGAGTTTAGAGCATTTAATCTCATAACACCCGTATTGATCCACATTTATTTCGCTCCTGTGATGTGATCCTGAGGAGGTGTTACATTCAGGCTCTTTTCTCCTGATTAACAGCCACGGACACGGGTGAGGGATCTGTCACCTTCATTAATGTCACCTTGCACTCTTGAGTTTTGTCACTTCAGGCTTTGGTCAGTTGCTTTAGAATTGGTTGTTTGCTGGAGAATAGTTCCAATGGGGATTTTATTGCACATAACACTGTGTACAACATGTTGCTGGTGAAGAAGCAGCACTGATTTGTGCTTCTACTGTCACCGTTTGAGTTTAATACCTTCCATTCACAAGAGTCTCTTGATTAGTTGCAGTGTGAGCTCTCTGTATTGAGCTAACAAAAGGTCATTGACTTTCTGTTCCAGGGCTAAAAGTCTTCAGAGGGGCCTTTCAGTGCACATTTAATATTTAATACTTTTGATAACACTGAAAATCCTGTGCAATTAAATTAATGTGCAATATTTAATATTTAATACTTTTGATAACACTGATAATTCTGTGCAATTTCATTACTGTGCAATATCATTATTTCACACTGTGTATCACACTGTATACAAACCATATTTATCTTTCTATTTTTATATATGTATATAGCGTTCAGAACTGTGCACCTTACCCCCCCCCCATTTTATTTTATTCCATGTTGTTACATTTCTCTTACGTACATGTTGACACTGGAAAAGGAGTTGCTTCAATCTCGTTGTACATGGGTATAATGACAGTAACAGGCATTCTATTCTATTCTATGATAGTCACCTCACCTTCAGCAGCTGCACTTATCACTGAGAGGCAATCAGAGACAGGCTGTTGTATCATTGTTATGAGAAATAAACACATCACAGTTTTTACTGTAAAATTATTATGCTGCATGCTACTATACTTTTGCCAATATTGTAATTATTCTAGGTCCCTGACTGGGTATCAAACCAAGAGACACATAGCTATCATTGAAGAGTGAGGTAACCTCAGTCATTATTTCGTATTATCAGCCTGAGTGGAGTTAACATTCTAAAGTTAAACAATCCAGTATTTAAGACACTAATGTTCAAAGTTCTAAGTATCGCCACATAGAGCTTAAACAGCTGATTTAACACATGTTTTTCCTGTATGATTGGATAAAGGGATAGTTTGGTTATTTTTAAATGGGGTTGTATAAGGGAATTATCCATAGTCAGTGTATTACCTACATGTAGATCGGGGTCAGCACGCCTCCAAATTTGGAGAAGCAGGGAAGAGCACCGACACGGAAGCTAAGCAATGTACTGCTCTGGACGGGGTCAGCAGCTAAATGTATTTCACCTAAAAAAATCCCCCCCCTAGAAAAACATTATTATCTGTATAAGTGTACGCTATATTTAAAATATTTTCAAGGTTTTACCTTGCAGTAAAACAGTGCCTGAATGAATAAACTGAAGTCATCATATTGCTCTCTTTAAAGCTGTGTTCTGCGAGGTAAAATTACAGTTTTTGTCAAAGGAGTCTGGTAGTTTGGAAGAGAGCATAAATAGATATAATGGCTTCAGTTTCTAAATATATCGCACACTTTTAAACTGATACAGATTTTTTTTTTTTTTTTGTTGGGCCTTTTTTTTAGGTGTCTAAAATATGTTTAGCTGCTATCCCCATTCCACAGCAGCACATTTCTTTTCTTCCGTGTCGGGACATCTGTCTGCTTCTCCAAACTGGGGATGTGCCGACCGGCATCTACTGTAGGTAATACACTGACACTATGAAGAAGTACCTCATGCAACCCCATTTCAAAAAATCCAAACTATCCCTTTTAGACTCCCTCCTACAATGTACACTGCCACAATCTGCTGAACTCTATGTTCCCACCAAAACCTTGTATAAATAAATCATTTTTATCTCTTTGGGAGGGCTTGGATGTACGCAACATCCCTAATCAAACCATCTGTATTTTTGCAAATCTATATTTTCATGTACTTCTTTGCAAATAATAATAATAATAATAATAATTATTATTATTATAATTATTCAGAAGATGACAAATCTGGGTGTTACACTGCTAACATGATTTCCAGTGCTCCTGGTCAGAGTTAACTAAATGCTAAAAAGGTAGTGTGGGGAATGAAGAAAGGGTCAATAAAGCATTCACTGTACACAAGCACGTAGATTTATTTATACAAATATAGTATGTATAACAATTGCATATCAACAGTTTGTTGTCTCTTTTTTATCTTGACGGTAAGTACAGGACCATAAGCTTCAAAAATGTTCAGTCAATTAAGAAAGAGTACCTGTGATTTATAGATACAAAAAGGGATCAGTTGTATTGAGATGTTCTGCTTGACGAGCGAGCGTCCTATAAAACCTGAGCCCAGAGGTGACCTAATACAAAATCTTTGGCATTATGTGACCTAAGTGCTAACAGGTTATTTAGGAAATGGTAATGCGTGACACATTTTATGCATGTAGAAGGATTTTGCTCTGCTGGACTTGTGCAATAAGATGTAATGTTATGAAAAGTGATCACTTTCTGTCAATACATCCATAAAGGAATAATCATAACAGCTTTTCATTCGCTGTTTCAACATATAGAGTCCGGATAGAGAAAAAAAAAACCTCTGGCACACAGGAAGTGATGCGTTTTATGTTTTGGATTTAGTTAGGATAAATTGAAGGGAAAAAAGAGGTAAAGCCTGCACAGTTGAACAAACAAAGAAAAGAAAGCCACCTACAGAAAAATCAAAAAATAACAGAAACACAAGACAGTATCAGTGACACAAAGAAGTGATCTCAGGGAAGTGTAGGGCAAAAAAAAACACACACACACACACACACAACAAGGAGCGCTTAGCACCAAAGATGGAGACGATAGAAAAGTAATAATCACTTTTATCAACATTTTCGTTACAGGTACGGAGGATAACAGGAAGTGAAACATTCCACTTAGTCTCATAATAACTTCTCAAAATGATTGTCAAAACAGAAACCGGATCTACATGAACTATGTGCTAATAGTCAGCTGTTATACAAGGAATAAATAATAATCTGCACATCTTAGAAAGAAAACATAATATTTAAAAGGAACAATAAAATGTATGATAAATCTCTGATCTCATAAACTATAAAATAGACTGAACAACAATTCTAGCATTATTTTTGATTTCATTCCCACTCTGTTCGAATAAAAACTGGTGACATTCTGTTTGTCTGTTGAGAACACGACATATAACATTTCTGAGGACTGATTTTAACTTTGGTAAAATCTCTTGGTAACATCTTGGTCTCATGGTATATTTTCTAGATAAATCTCAGTTAGGAGTGGCATACCAAGTCTGGTAATAATCACAGTTATTGCACAATAATTATTCATGCCACCTGTAAATCAATAATCTCTTTAAATGGCACAGAGGATATACTGGACACAGAAGCTGCCTTACAGTACATAAGACCCATTTTACTTTACAATGATTTACATGTGCACGTATCCCATAAACTCTGTATATATATATGCATGTATCAAATCGTGAATTTAGGGTCGAAGGATGAAACAACTTAAGAATGTGTGTTATTGCTAAACCTACAAGATACAAAATCTTTCCTGCTACAATATAGAAGGTAAAAAAGAGTTCACGTTTATTCCAAAACAGGACAAGTTTGACAAAAAAGAAAAGAAAGTGATGGTCATTCATACAGAGATACAAGCACCTGTTGATTAATTAATAAACACCACTGTACAAATGAAATCTATGGAAAAATGGCAAAGGTGCCACGGTGTAGTGGAAGTCGGTGAACAATCAAAAATGGATGACTGTAAACAAAACAACAAACACAAGAAAGGGAGTTTCAGTAAGACTCACAACCGGGGAGAACAACTTATAAAAGTGAATACAAAGTTAAAATGGACAACCTTCAGTGCTAGCCTCCCTCATACTTGTTTTTCAAAGCACCAATTTCAGGACAAACAGCTCTCTTTGTTTTTGCTCAGTAATCGGTGGTACACTGGAAGGGAGATCGGAAGTAAAAGAGTCTTCTTTCTACTTGGTGGTTTCCTCCACGACGGAGAGATTCCTTTGGGATCCTCAACAACAAATAGATGGTCTTTGAGATCCACCTTTTCGCTCTCCTTCACTTCTTTTTTTGGAACAACCTGCAGATCATTAAAAAAAAGAGAGGCAAACTGAGAGCGATGCCTTAGAAATTGCTGACGGTTCTGACTTAGAGACTTGAGTATTATCTTGACAACATTCTGCACAATGCATATTTATTTATGTATGTATGTATGCATGTATGTATGTATTTATTTATTTATTACTCTGTTACCTCCAACTGTGCAATATGTCATTTCCATTTATCTGCACCTTACTCATCTGTATATCTGTGTCTATATATACTGTCTGTTTATATAAGGGTGTTTATAGTGTCTATATTACTATTATAATTATAACTCTAATTCTATTTTTTTCTATTTCTTATAATACTTTTTGTAATTTTTTCCTTTGTCTATTTAATGTGTATTTGTGTTATTCTGATGTGTGTGAATTTTTATTTTGAGCTGCTGAAACAAGGGAATTTCCCCACTGTGGGATTAATAAAGTCTATCTTATCTTATCTTATTAAGCTAATTCTGTATTGACTGTTGATTTTACTAAATGATTATAGATTTAAATGCTGCTTGATTCTCATACCAGCTTTAAAGCTTCAATTCCTCCAACTCACGTGCCTTTGCTACAACAAATCTGCTTTTATAGGGATAGTTTGGATCTTTTGAAGTGGGGTTGCATGAGGTACTTATCCATAGTCAGTGTACTACCTACAGTAGATAACGGTCGGCACACCCCCAGTTTGGAGAAGCAGGCAGGAGTATTGACTCGGAAGTTAAGCAATGTACTGCCGTGGACGAGTCAGCAGCAGAAAGTATTTTCTTTACTATATGTTACGCAAAGTTACTTTAAACAAACGTAAGTGACTGTATTCATGTTTTTACAGTATGTTTTAGAGCTAAAGTTTAGTTAATTTCCATGCATTAATCTGCTAACTAGAAATTTGTCAAGGCATTTGTGTGGCAGGCCTGTTGTGTTGCTTGCAACGCTAGAGTGCAGAAACAATGCTAGCTACTGAAACGCGGGGCACTTAGTGACTCTATTCATTGTACGACACAGGCACAGATAGCATTTATGCAAGAGAGACTGTGTGAATGCTTTGTTTTTCCACACGTAGAGCTGGTGCCTTGGAATAAATTGCTGAAAGCCAAACCCTGGGAACCACAATACAACACAATGCAGAGTTATACCCACTACACAGGCTCTAAATAAAAGTGAGGTGATGTTTTGTTCCAACTACCAACATTTGTTTGTTGGTATTTGTTCCAACTACCACAAAGTAAACTTTGGATAATGCAAGACAAGAAAAACTAATGTTGACTCAAAACTTATTATGAAAATGTATGTAGGTTCTAGTTGATGTGGTATGGGTCACTAAATGCTGCCTATATATATGCAGGGTTTCCTGCAGCAATTCATAGTGGAGGCAGGTCACCTTGCCTGACGTACATCCATTAACAGTTAATACACTTTTAGAAAATAATACATTCAACTCTCAGGAAAAAAGGAGAAGAGACAGTATTTCTTACATATATTAATCATCTACTAATTATTGATCAGGAGACCAAACCCTCTCAGCTGTGTAATGTAGTCACCTGTGTTGGTGGACAGAGAGACACAGTCAGAGAGACAGTGACAGAGACAAATGAATGCCAGGCAAACCAGTGGCTTATGTTGCATGCTTGTCTGCTTGTGCGTGTCACTTGGTCAGCAGCCTCTTGGCCGCCAAAGCAAATCTCTGCGGTCAACATGCCAGCATGGATACTGTACAACATGATCCCTGCTCAGTTCTCTCTCTGTAGCTCTACCATAATACACTGTTACAAGCTCCCAAATACCTTCCCAAGCTGCACCGTGCCAAGTGCAAGACAAGAGATATGCTTGGGGGATTTGGCATCAAACGGGCAGCAATATAGGGATCTTGGACACATGCCCGCCTCCAATACGTCAGGGAAACGCTTAAATAATTCGGGAAGCTATACCAGAACTAAGTATAGCATGATATGATTTAGCTTAATGGTCTGTTTAGTGCCTGAAAAGTTTCTTCTTGCTTTTCTTCTGCTTTAGTTTGACTGGCAGTGCAGAACTTTGTTCTAAATTTGGACTGTAAAAATACTGTTTAATGCAGAGGTATGCAGACCCTCCATCCAGCTGTAGCTTCCAAATAACAGCATTGCAGGCTGTATTATCATCGTACCTGCATGAACATGAGCTACAGCTGTAATCGGTTTTAGCTTGAATAACTTACAGCCTTTACAACAGAATCACTGGCAGAACATAGCAGAAGCAGTAAAGTTTGCACAGAGGGATACCAGCTGCTGAGTTTGCAAAAAATATCATTGAGGTTTTGGGCTTCGCGCTGGGGATGTAAATGTCTGCTACCTGCACACAAGCCAATTAAAGTGGTTGCAAGGCAAAGCAGAGCATAGGTGAATACAACTTAAAAGGAGAGTTGAGCATGCTTCTTTCCATCTATATTCCTTTGCTGGATGCTTGCAAAATGTTTTAACACTTTGACACTTTCAGGAAAACCACTTTACCAATTAAGTATATAAAAAAAACAATACAGATGAAAAGTAAGCTTTCTGAGGAGATTTAAAATATGCTAATAAATCTGCCTGCAGGAGAAAAAGTCCTGTCACCTTGAAACTGGAACAGCTGGGAGTCCAAGGCTGTGCACATGCTCATGAGGAAAATGATAAAAGATAATACTGTATGTGGATATTATCCGCATCCATATCTGTATCCCCTCCTAAAATAAAAAATAACAAATAGCATACACTTCAGAGCCAAAACTCTATCAAATAAAAAAAAGGAAAATCCATGTTGAAGCTCAAAGATAATCTGTGCTCATCTTGAGTTCACCATAGTCCAGTCCAGGCTCAGCTGGGCAGACTGCGACTCTAAGCCAAAATAAAGCCACACACCGTTCATAAAGATGTCCACATAAAGATGACATAGAGCTGAATCAAAATCAGCAAAGTATCCCTTTAACATCTACTTCCAATATGTCCCAGCCTATTAAAACTTGGGACTGGCTAATCATTCATGTCATTATCCTCTCCTCTGGCAGTGCCTTACCTTATGTCCGACCCCCACCCACCCTTCCCCTGACCCTTAAAGCAATGAAGCGCCTCACCTACGACATGTGGTTCTGCTGAGAGGCCACGTTCTGCTGTTGTTGCTGCTGCTGCATGAGGATCTGCTGCTGCTGGCGTCGCCGGGCCGTACGGAGCTTCTCAAAGCGAGCTTCCATCTCCTCCAGCACTTTGGGGGTGTAGCGAACCACCAGCTTAACACTGTCCTTGGCTGCCTTCAGTAGCTCCACCGCTTTCTCATGGTGCTCACCCTCCACGCTCTGCAGGGGGTTTAGAGACAGAGAGAGGGTAGAATTTTAAATGAAGCTGATTTGAATATTCATTCTTAAAAATAGTAACTCCCCTTTACTCCATTTTTAATACCCTGTGATATTATGTGAAACGAGCAGGCTTACAGTCAGTGTTAAGTATTTCTGGTTCTTACTCAAGACGTGCTGCACTTTGATGTCAATAGTTTCTGACTGTTGACTGACATATCAAACTGAACATTGCTCCATTTTGTGAGAAGTTGCTAAAAGAATATTTCAGTCACGGATATATCTTTTTGGAAGCAGGCTTAAATAATAAATAGGGATAGAAAAGCTTATCTGCACTCTCTCTCCGATCTATATATCGAGGCATTGTCCCCATATTCTGTATCAAAAGGTCAAACCTACCACGCCATTGACGGACAGGAGCTGATCCCCTCGCTTTAGGCCGCCCTGCCTCTCAGCCACGCCTCCGGGGATGATGCGGGAGATGTAGATAGGGGAGTTCTGCTCCTTGCCACCCATCACATTGAAGCCAAGCCCTTCCTCGGTCTTGGGTAGCTCCACCACTCGTGGGTGGGAGTGACCTTCGCTGGCTGCGAAGGCTGCAACTGTGGCCTGAAGGAAGAGAAGGAAGATGATCCTTCGTCTTACTACTAACTATCCTCAAACCCTGACAAAATACCTGTATATACTGTACATATTCATTTTGAGACATTATATAGTATAAACAATGTGTAACACTGGGTTGAATTGAGCCCAAACATGGGCTCAAATCTAAACTTAACCTGCACAACTGAAAACATTTGATTAGTAGAGCTAATGCAGAGAGAGTAGAGTTTAATGGTAACTTGCTAATGCAGAAGAATCTACAAGTACAATATAGAAATATACAGCACATGTATCATGAAGACTATTAGATGCAGTTGAAAGCTCCAGAAGTACTTTCATGCTTTTGTTACAAACACTGTTCCCAAAAGTCAAGGATGAACTTCAATGCTCAAATACATTTATCATCTTTGGAAAAGCTACAGGAAATCTTAAAAACAAAGAAAAATTTTCTTTGTCTTTTGACAGTTGTCTTGTTGTTTGACCAAAACTGCAAGTCTTACAGCATTATAGCTTCTAGTCTTTTACATTACACTCACAATTGAATTCAAAGGATGAAACCAATTTTAAAAGTACTACAAAATGATTGTGAAGTTGGGTATACAGTATAATGTGAACCTCTGCTGCACCTTCTCATTTAATTAAGGATGGCTAACAAAGCATTAGGATTTAGTCAGGGCTAGGGGAATTAGATTCCACATGAGAAGTTCCCTGGCTTTCTAAGCACATAGATTAACACAACCAAGTTCACACTGGAGAAGCAGCCAGACACCTTTCACCCTCTGTAACGCTACCAGCTGGTTGATGTCACTCGCAGGCTTTGAGGTTTCTTTGAAACGCAAGCTCCTTGCTCCTCGTACGCTCAGAACAAAGCACCCAAGAGCTTGTTAGCCCAGGCTGGGAAAGCTAATGGCAGACGGACAGAGAAAGAGACACCCCATGCCCAATGATCCATAGATGCATTTCCCCAGGTGCCTAGCTGTCAAGTCGGCATCATCTATGATATGTGAGGTAGATCGAGAAAAGGGAGGATTAAAAAAAGTAGAGGTGGGGAGGTTCTGTCAGAAGCTTTTGCAGATATGTATCTAAATTCCCCAGCAGCAGGCAAGTATCTTGGCACTTTGATGCACCATCCAGGCAGTGTCCCCATCTCTGCTCTCCCTTCCATATTCATATGCATCTTCATAGCCACATTTATTTCTGCTCAAACTGTTTTGCTCATTTCTCTCTCCACTCCTGCTGCCTGTTTTAATCTGGTTGTTGCATCTACCAATTTACCCTCTCCCTCCCTTTTCCCTTTCTGTCTTTCTTCCTCTGCTCCCCTTCCCTCCATGTCCCATTGTGAAGCTAAATGCATACCGTCGCCTCCCAGGCCTCACAGCACATTGACCTTCACAACTTTATCTGGATTTCTGCAAATGAAAAAACAATCTGGCAGATGGCCAGCGCCTCTCAAACACAGGAGGCATTTCAAATTAAAAGCGTGCTAGAGGATACTTTTTTGGTAACAACAAGACAGTGTAAGTATGACTTATATATCCAAAGCCACTTGATCATCAGCTCCCATTATTTTCTCTGGAGCCCTGATAGTCCCTGTCTCCATTAAGATCAGTAGCCTCGAGCCAGGAATTAGAGGCTGAACTGATTTAATTAATGAAGCAATCAAAGAGTATCAAGTTGTTCAGGTGAAACACAAAGCCCAACTGTCAGGAGATTCAACATCCCACTAACTAAAGTAGGGTACTTGAGCAGAAGCATTGCCATACTTCATCTCTTTGGTCATTATTAAACTTCATTTTCAATACCATTGCTACAGTAGCCTATGCATCTTTTTGTTTTGTTTTTCATACTATCTGTGTGATACTGATTGAATGGAATTGCCGCTTTGGCCTGGTTTAGTGCTATCTAAAAATACTTTAAAAAACATCCAGTGCTCTCAGTTGAGAGTGTCCCCACAGCTAAGCCAGCTCAGCCCATTAGCTGTCTGTTAATTGCCCAGTGGATATGCAATTTTAATATAGATTTAGGCCTAGGAGCAGTCACTTCTCAACGTTTTGGCCAAAGAGGGAAAAGTAGGAAGGAGTTTAAAAGCTGCTTAAATCATGTCTTTATGGTTGCTTCAGGCTTATGACAAAGAGAGACAGAAGAGACAGAAACCAGCTTTTTTCCCAACTTAAAGGGAGATTACTCTACCCATTCATACAGATATTATTTTTCAGATCACACAATGGTGCCCACTTGACAAATAGAGATATTCCAAATGGAGTAGGCTAACATATTGAAAGAAATCAACCAGATTGACTTTGTTGAATCTTTCCTTATGTTAAATGTCTAATTTTGTGCAACAGTTCACAAAGAGTGAAATGGGAATATTGATACCACTGTCATATCTGTGCATGAAGTATGGAGCTGATGCCAATAGATGATTAGCTTAGCTTAAGGGAGCAATGGGAAACAACTAGCATGGCTCTGTCCAAAGTTAAAAATACATCCGTGGGCAGCTCTATAGCTCACAAAGTAACACATTTTATTTGTTAATCCAACAAATGTTTTACATTTGTGTACAGACCAAACAAACAAGATATAGCCTGTTAATTAGTAAGCTTTCGAGTTGCTGGAAGGTGTATTTTTCAACTTTGGAGACAGCCAAGCTAGCTGCTTCCAGTAGCCATTTAAGCTAGGCTAATCACCTCCTGGCTAAACCTCCATATAAATGCACAGACAAACCCCAATCTTTTATCTAGAAAAAAAGATGAAAAAAATACAAAACTAGCTGTTTTTACATTTATTTGTATGTACAAATAAACTAACAATACCTTTAGAGGTGCCCCTCCTTCCAGCCTTTATGCTAATTTAAGCTAATTACTTCCTGACTCTAGTTCCATACTTAACACACAGGCATGTGATGAGAGGTATCAATCTTCTCATCTAACTCTCAGTAAGAACGCCAATAAGTATGTTCATCAATATGTTGAACTATTACGTAAAACAGGTGTTGAACTGCAATTCACCAGACTATGCACTATTGTGCTCGAGGCAGAGTGTTGGTTGGAAGAGGCAACAAAAGCACTCATAATTTGAAGTCTCGTACAATCCCTCTGCACTCATCCTCCCTTTCTGTGCATATCCTCCACACACCTACTCATCCAGTACTGTGATGTACTGAAGAGGAGTGGGCCCAGCTGGACATCGAACAACTGAAGGACAAAGAGGCGCCCTCATCTCTCTCCTCCCTGCATCTCATCATCCTCATCCTGCACATGAAATCAGACAAGCCTGCCCACTTTGCTTTCTTTCAAAGGCCTGTGTCTGTTGCAGGCAAGGTGCTGATGACAAGTTCTGCTCAAGTGACCTCTTTTGTACACCAACATTTGCTTATTCCAATCACACTGCATCAGGAAATGTCTCAGTCCGGATTTTGTTCTTCACCTGCGACAGCGGTAGAAGCAAAGATAAATATAAAAAAAGGATTAGCTTTCTCAATCTTATATGAGCTTAAATCAATGATCAGACATGAGCTGTCATCTAAAAAATCTCATTTGAGCAGTGAATTCGTGATTAAACTATCATAGCCTGCAAAGTGAATATAGAAATAGGTTATCTTTGTTTGATTTAAATTTACACAAAAAACTTCTCAAACAACAAAATGAAGACATCAATCTGATAAAGCGAGCTTGTCAGTTGCGATAACAGCAAAACAAATATATGCTTTTATCATTATATTGTTTTACAGAGTTTAATCCAGGTTGTGTAACAGGATATAAAGTGGCATCAGTGTTGCTTGTCTAATGGGAGTAAAGCAGAATAAAGATGTAAATCTAGTGGCTGTTTATCTGATGATTCACAGTGAACATTATGTGGAATTAAAGAAAGATGTACAGCTCAAAGACATTGAGATGTACAGCTCAAAGACATTTAGTAACTTAAAATTGTTGAAACAAGGATGACGAGCTGGAAGTTCTAGTGGATTCATACTGAAGGAAAAGGATTTCCGACATGATATTGTAAACACATTTTGATATATGCTGTCAGTCTGTCAGTTTGTTTGACCGTGTGAGTTTACCCAAAGCATGCTAACTAAAGAACTCAAACAAAACTGCATGAACACCTTCTATACATCTATAAACATTCTACAATGTGTGTAGCCTACATAAAATAGTCAATTTGGTTGGTTGAATTTCCATTTTCATTTGTCTTTCAGTATATATAAATATATACCGGTCCATCTCCTCTCTTTGCCAGATTCTCTAGTGTGCCTCTGCCTAGCTTTCGATTGTTATTCTGCTTGTGTGTTCTGCCTGATCGACTGCCTGACTCACGGTTTGATGATTATGTGTAAACTTGGACTTTTATCTTACCTGCCTTCTGAGCTGTTAATAACAGAGATAGTTTAAATCTTGCCAATGGGTCATGCTAGTTTTGCACTCACCATCTCCATTTTGAAGATAAGGGAAATGCAGACTCTGGCAAAACAACCTCAAACAGTGCAAGCCTCCTAAAGCTTTCCAAATAAACTTTGACTCTCTCATAAACTCTGCGTCCGATCAAAAACAACAATGCTGGATTAGCTGTTGTAACTAACTGCGATGGGACTTGTGGGGAAATCTTCCGGCTAACTAAAGTAGCTTCTTAGATGCTGCGGATTTAGCGTAGAGAAGTATAAGATAAAAGGTATGTTTAAGTTATTGTCTTCTAAGGCAATCCAAGAAAACTAAGTGCAATGTTATTCTTTGTAGTTAGCTAGTCAGTTTTTTTATGAAGCCCAATACTATAAATCCTACATTTCCCTCAAGGGGCTTCACAGTCTGTACAGTTACTGTGCACTACTAATTGCTAAGCCAGGGGACTCATTTATTTTCAGTCTGACAAGCGTTATGTGCATTTATGTAAAACTGTGAAGACATCCTGTGTAAAACAAACTACAGATTAAACCCTAGTTTAACGTACTATTCAGTAACTTTCACTTTTATTTTTTGTGTATTTGCTGTCTCAGCAGCTAATCATAAAGATCAGTAATCAAATTGTGGTATAGCAGCAAAAGTACACTTGAGGAAGTGCTTTAGCATGTGATATTCATCCTTATTCATACAAAATGGGCAATTGTGTGTTGTTGCTTAATAACATGCACACTCTTAATGAGGGTCATTAACAAGAAGAACAATACTTTGCTCATTTCATTCTGTTTTGGCCATAAGAATGATGATAATGATATTGCTGGGTAATGTGATTAACAGATTGAAAAATAATAACTGATGTAAAGATCAGATCCAGATTTCCAAAGCAGCTCTTACCTTAGCTGTGGCCCTGGCCTGGTACTCTGGACAGCCATTCACTGTGATGGTTTCATGCATGTACTGGTACACCTGAAAGTAATGAAGACAGGCAGGTGTTATAACTATGTTTCACATGGTTTGAAACTGAAATCACCACCCCGCGTCTAAACTCAAACAGTTCATTTCCATAGTCAAATAATGGTGTGCCTTCACAGCTGGCCGTCCAGACACGTACTGCAACAGAATGACTGATGGAAAGCAAATGGCACTCAGGCCCAGAGTTATTGCATGCTAGTACTAATCACACTACTTAAAAATACTACTCAAAAATAAGTCCGCTTACATTTATTTTACACATGCAAACAATATGTACATCTCATTACTTTTCCCTCAAATGCATTTGTAGGTGAGGCCATGCAAATCAAGGTTTTGTACAATTTCACTAACACCTTTGTAATGCAAAAACCTTTTGAAATGCAAAGACATCAGCAGCAAAGCGGGTAAGTGAGGAAGATCATTTTGTGTCTAGACTCTCAGAGAAGATAAGAGAATATTTTAATTACTGTATTAAAGTATGTTTTAGGGTGCAAAGTTACCAGCCTTGAAGATTATATAACCTAAAAGGTAGTCTCCAGCTGAATAGTGCTTGTTATTTGTGCAGTTCCTTGGTATTAATATATATTTAACTGATCATTAATGCAAATATCTATGTCTAATCTATGACACAAAGAACTAAGGCAGTTCTGAAGGCTAAAGGGGTCCAATCATAATTCTCAGATCAGGAAATTGAGGCACAAGCTTTTCAGAACAGGCAGTATTACATTTCTGCTGGGCCTGAATGGTGTCAAGACATGGATAACTGTATGTCAATGCAATGCAGACAGCTGCCTTTCCCGTTAACATGTGTCTTTTAAAGACACCTCACAACTATTCTTGCTCAAAGAATAAAAAGAGAAGAAGATAGATACAGCGTTGAATGAGGATATGTGGTTAATATACTGTAACACAAAATCCTTTTCTGTAGGAGCACTTACTCCAGCAAACCAGTCTGTACTGCAGCTTAAAGTCGCATCCCTCCAATGCTGAAACCAAATACAGTAATAGGAGGATGGCGATACTATACAAGGCATTGAGATGTATGGGCTGATTACAAAAAAAGTTTCAGAAGAAATGTTTTTGCTGAGTTGGTGCAACTGACGCAAAGAAACAAATAACAGCAAAGACCGTTTTATTTAAGCGGACACATTTTCCAAGTACAAACACATCTACTTGTTTTACATTTACATTTATGGCAGTTTCAGTTTTTTGAGCAAATAAGCAATCAAATTATACTAAGAGTACTGATGAAAAATTCTCAGTGCAAAATAAACTCTCCTTCTATGACATATTATATGTTGTGGCTCAGAAATGAATTTTAATCATCAGTTTCCACTCACTACATGATGTCTCTCATCAAAGCATGGCAGCTGGCCTGGAAGCCAACACGCCTTCTGGCTTTGACGTGCCACCGTGCAACATTACAAAGGCCTCGCTTCTCCGAATCTTTAAAGGACGTATACTTATTGGATACAAACCCTGAGATAGTTATATGTAAAGCTCTTAAAGAGGAGGGGACAAAATATCCCTGAGCTTCTGTTGTCTTGTTTGCTCATGAATTTCAAAGACCAAATGAGCGTGCAACTCTACGATTCAGACTGCAACACATTTTTGTAGATTTATAGCGCTGATGCATTTGGGGAAAGGAGGCTGCAGTCACACACACACACACACACACACACACACACACACACACACACACACACACACACACAGCTCCCAAATGATATATTTTCCTGAGGTCTCCTTCCACCTTTGCACTTTTTGAGACTGAGCACAGCTTTAAAAATGCCATGAAAGGCTTTTCTTGCTTTTATCTGCCTGCAGAGTGGCTTCTTATTTCCCTGAGCTATCATTTTTTTAAACACTACTGCAACTGTTTACTGTATTACACCTATTTATTCTACCTGCAACTAACTCTCATTTTGGGCCTGCACACATTGGTCTCTGTTACATATGTAACTACACTGGCCATTTTCAAACAGCAGTGTTACAGATAGAGCTGCGTTGCTCGTGCGATATTTGGCATCGAGTGTGTGAGAGGGAGCAGTGGCACAGCGGTGACTTACAAAAGACTCACATGGTGCATCAGGGATGGATTTTAAAACTTATTTTGCAGTTGAAGGCTTAATTAATGCCCGTTGTGCGGGCAAGGGAAGCTGCCGTCTCACTAGTAAATACATTAATAAACTGTTGCATTTTTTTCTCATTTATTAGATGGAATACACGATACAGTTCCTGATCATATGTAAAAATGTTTATAAAAAGACATTAGGGTGCGCGGAAGTTCTATTAGCGCACATATTGTATGTTAAGGTTTTTGGTAAATATTCATACAGTAAGCAAAATTCAATATAAAATTCAGAGAGGATGATTTTTATACATTTTTCTATATGAGATATTATTATCCCTTTTTCATGTTGGCTATGTAAGATGTTAGCAGGCAGTTGCCTACTGTATTACCCCTCTGCCTCTAGAAGACACAGAGCTACATTAGCATTAATTTGGTGTCACATTCACTGTCTTTTAGCTCGGTATTGGGTCTCCACCAACTCCTTTGGGGAAATAATTTTGCTCTTTAGCTGCTGTTTAGCCCAGCTATGTTTACCAGGTAGTTGTTGTTTGGTGCTGGGCAGGTAGCGCACAGTGAGTTTTTAAAACTTTTTTTATTTTTTTTTAAACTGAGAACAGCCGCCTGCTGTGTCTGGAAACAACACTGATGAGAGCTGTGAAACTGAACAAACCAAACAGTGAACAAACAATAAACTGATAGATAGATAGATAGATAGAACGTTAGACTGAGATTAGAGGAACTGCAGAATCAGGTGAAATTTAGTAATATTTAGCATGCAGCTTTGAAAATTCTCTTATTCACAGTATTTTTTGTACATATTTAATGTTCTTTCTGCATAAGAAATCAACTGAGAAATATAGTAATACTATTACAGTAATCTAAAGGACATAAAGCGAGATGCACATTTAATATCTCTATACACATTAACCTAAATGCAGTGTCCTGAATGACAGAGCCATAACACGGAACAAACAGCTGTGTGCTTTTGAATGTCAATCTGCTCTTGTTGTGGCTTTGCTCTAAAGAGGCCTGTTGTCCTGCGGGCATCTTTTCAATTTCCTTTCTGCCTTTTCTTTGGCCAGATGTCTTCACTGCCCCTCCCTGACACCATCAGTCCACCCTCTCCTACATGTTTCCTTATTGCCTGGTTCAGGACAGTGAAACACATACACACACACACACACACACACACACACACACACACACACACACACACACACACACACACACACACACACACATTATTTCTGATAGGATACCAGCACTGGAACCTATGAGGATGCTAGAAAGCCAGAGACCAGAGAGAGAGGCCTGTGGGGCAAACTGACATGACAACACTGCTTGTAACTATACATTCCTGCTTCTTCTACTGAGTTACAGAGAGGCAGGATGGGGATTTTAGCCTGGTTGTTGTGGTTTAAAAAGGATGAAAACCAGCACAGGGCTTAACAATACACTTTCCCTCTCTGCGGTGCTATCCATGACACAGAGGGGAAAATATTGAACTTGCATGGACTGACTTAATGAGCCTTTCATCCTTTAACTTAATTTGACGTGGGAGGCTGAGGCATCAGGATGGAATCAACATAAATCTTTTCGCTTTCATAAAAAACCCAGTCAATTATGTTGATTGAAATTCTCTGCCGAAGTGGAAAATCAACTGCAATGTTAAACGCTGATGAAAGATGTTACGGTTCTAGCCTGCTTTTTGCACTTCCTGCGTTCGTTGGGTGGGACCCTCTAACCCAATGTCTAACTACACGCAAATTCCCACTCTCCATCATTTCCAGCTGGTTAGCTCTTCCAGTCATTTCATCTTGTGTCCTTCTTTTCCAATTAACAAGGCTGATTGACACCGACAACTCATTCAAGCTGACGCAGTGAGACTAAAGCACAGACCCAAGATTCTCTCCTTTGCACCCCCCCATCAGTGATGAATGTGGTGGGGAAATCAAACTCTATCTCTTTGTCACTTAGCCCAACACTGCTGAACAGACTCTTTCCCTGCTATCCATTCTTCATATTGACAGCCGGCCTGTCATCCTTAACAAGGCTGATTCATGTTCGGTAAATTCTATTGACATAGACTTAGAGTACAGGATCAGGTTTGGAGGTGCACTTACAGTGGGGATTTTTACTATATAGACAAGATTAGTATGTCCATCTTATCAGGCTCTGTGTTGGCCCACCAGACTGTGTAATGAGCTCTATCACATATGTGTGTGGAGAAAGGAATCATATCACAGATTACCAAAGGCCCGGACTTGTAAGAAAGGTCATCTGTAATAATGAAATGTGTGTGTGTGTGTGTGTGTGTGTGTGTGTGTGTGTGTGTGTGTGTGTGTGTGTGTGTGTGTGTGTGTGTGTGTGTGTGTGTGTGTGTGTGTGTGCGTGCGTGATCTAAATGAACATGGGGAGGGTTGGACTTTCAGTTCAACCTGTGTGTTATGGCTCTTTTACCTCAAGCGTAGTTAACACTGATGGATGACATACAGGAAAGAGAAGAGAGTGCATTCAAAATGAATACGAATATGATTATATAGCAAGGAGTGAAAAAAACGTGAAGCTTTAAAGTGGAGGAAAACTGTTCCCATTGAAGGACTATACCAATTTGCTTTTTGTATCCCTTTACTACAAAGCAGATAGTATTTTCTAAGGAAGATGGATGCATTTTTTCTCTTTCAGATGGCTGCTGGATTCATATTAGTGTCATTATGTTATAAAAGTCTGATACCTCAAAATTGCTTTAGATTGGTATTCCATCACAATGAGCCTATTTTCTCAAAGTTATTTTAACATTTTATGGTCATTTTTGTGGTGGAAAGTGCTGATTATTTTTGTTACATTAATGTGGTGTCGAAATAATCAGAAAAATGAGTTCCCGGCTGGGAAAATTCACATTAACACCCCATCAAGTCAGAAAAACAACTCAAAAAGTCTGTGAAAATACGTCATATTACGCAGAAACACGACGGACAAAATGAAATGTTGGGTTGATGGTAAGAAACTTTTTTATTAATTCACATTGCATATCCATTTTTGCTCAAAGTGTAATTTGTAATATGGTATTGCTGTCCACATTGAGTAACCTAGATTTAGAAAAGGTATTTATAAGCATTAACCCAAATAACAAGTCAGGTAAAACAATATTTTAGTGGTTTTAGGGAATATACTGGCGCAGTCTGTGACAAAATCACTAATACAAAGCTTCAAACTGTGTCAGCATACTTGGTTAGAAAAATTTATATTACTGAAGAATACTGGAAACAGCTATCAACATGCTGAGCAATAAAATACAACACATCTTCTTTGTAGTGTTCATGTTGTTTTCACATTACGACGTTAAGCTCATGAACCGAAGTCGGAAAAACAACTTCCCAACTTGCGAAATAGGACCATAAGGGACATATGAATGCACCGTTTCTTCCAGGGTGGTGCCCTCCCTGGTGGGAAGCTCCAGAGAGATTTAAAGCCTAACCTAAAAGACAAACAATACGCAACAATTGAAGTATTAAACATCATAATGTGGATGTGACAGCTTTATCAGCACAAATAAATGTTGCCGTTTGACAATAGATTTCCCACAACATGAAGTGGGCCATGTGTAAGAAAACCAGATCATCTGGTATAAGTATACCCTGTGGATGTGAATGTCTTCTCTGATTGTTTCCGGTACAAACAGCCCATCAGAGGACATAGCTGTTGAGAACTGTGATATTCCACTACAACTCCTTAAATGCTCTGTGTAATAACAATAATAATATACAGTATGCAATGGCCAGAAATTACAACCTGCCCTCCAACTGGCTCAGCACCACAGAGAGAAGTCGTCAGCCTCTCTGCAGCCCAGTCATCCCAGAGCATCTCTGATGGTTTCCAGGGTGACTGTGTCTAGGCAGCTCTTTGTGGGTGAAGTGGTCTGCATCTTTGCCTCTTGGAAAAGGGCATTTGCTGCTGCTGCTGAGGCCCTATTCAGAGGTTTTTGAGAATCATTATCATTGAAATCCAGCGACTGGCACTGTGATTACTCAGCTGGTTGCCAGACGTGCAGTTGGTGTCGGGGTGTGCCAGGCCTCTCCCGAGAGGGCCAGAGCAGAGCTGGGCCCTGTGAGAGGAGAAGACTAGTGCTTTCTTCCTTTCTGTCACTTTGCATGATGTTGCGGTTTTTACACAATGCTCTGTCAGAAGCCATTTCTCCTAAATTGGCGTCATTGCCAGTGTTGGCGACCTTTTAATTATTATAACGTGGCCCTGGCTATAAACAAAGCTTATAATGAGAAATATACTGAAAAGACTATAGAATAAATATCTAAGTGACAAACAGAAGGTTACAGAATATGTTATGGCTTAGAAAGGTAAACCAGAGATGTCAGCAGCTCATTGAGTCATTGATACAGATAAATACTCCAAAACATATCGTGGTTATTTTGTGATCTAAATCAGTAAAATCTGATTTAATTTGCCTTTTATTTGCAACACAACACTCTGATTAGGTCTGCTAACTGTCTGCTTTCATTCCAGGACAAATTACATGTGGACTTTGTTTACAATTCACTTGCAACACCGATGCCGTCGTGGCATCTGTCTCTCTGCTCTCAGCCCTGTTTGCTTAACAAATACATGTCACTGGGCGATGCTACAGTAAATCACAACAGACAGGACACTAAATATACAAGATCTGCCGTTATCAGCCTGCGTAGTGGTGTCATGTATAGTGAATGCTCTTGTTTGTTTTGTACCCCATCCTCCTGATGAATGGTGTTAAGATGATGGATCAGTGGGTGGCTGTTTGCCTGCTTGTAAATAAAAACATTCAAAGCAAGAGGAGAAACTCTCCTCTTTATGATTCATACTTTATTCCGTCCCTGTAAAATGTAATTAAAACCAATCTCTTACAATGATTTCCTTAATTAGAATTCAGTGTAACGAGCTTAGCAAACCTTCACGTTAATGAAATGCTCATAATGTTTTCTGGCCTTGTGATCATTGAAATGTACCGTGTGAATTTCTTATGCAGTCAAAAATTCAATGTAGCTGTTCAGCTCCAGCGTATTAATCACGGTAGTTTTCATTATGCTGCAGTCATTTTTGATTGATGTAACACAACAGTAACTTAAAGGTACACTCACACAGATATTGTTGTTTTATAGCCATAATTCTTCCCAAAATTACTGTTCTGCTGAGTTTCACAGCATCAGTAGTGACCTAAAGTAGGTGCACGTTTTGGCACCACTGTATACTTGAATGCAATCAGGGAGTTATCTTTCCCCTACCGATCAGCCAAGTCATGGAACCACTGGGCTATATTAACATCTTTTAGCATAGCAATAGCAGCCGGTTGCACCAGCTAATCACAAATTTAAGTGTAAAGTCAATGCTAAATTCTACAATACTAAATGCAACCTTATTACTACTTTACACTAAATTTGCAACTTTATTCACTTGTGGTGCGGCTAATTATACAATAAGTTAAATTGGCCGTAACCAAAGGTATCACAGAAAGAGAAGTTTTCTTCCTGTGCAGCATTTTGGTAAAGAGAAAGAATCAGAATCAATAATACCAACATTACCAAAAGCCTTCAGACAACTTCCCTCTTGGCATAACAGTAAATAAAGGCACTGTGCACTTAAAATAACCATGTTCTGCAATATACTTAATATTACTTTTAAAGAAAGATCTGGGTCTCTCTAGTTTGTTTCAAAGTAGCTGTTTTCAAAGCATGTTGAAGTTGAAAATATAGCATTATCCAAATGAGGTATTAACCCAGTCTAAAACGTGCGTTCAGATGGAATGCAAGTCAAATTTAAGACGGGGCATTATTAGATACAAAGTCAATGAAAAGTTGCCAAAATGTTTTTCCTAGGATGGCACCCTACTCTGCCTCTAAATGGCTAGTACTCATTGCCTTCGTTGGTTGGGATGGTTAGGTTTAGACCATAGACTGTATAATATTAATGGACAAAGCATCCGGTTCGGCGAATGCAGAAGTGCCTTAAACCTGAATTCCAGCAGGGGGGAACACGTGCTGTTGCAAAAGGAGGTCGGTTTCTGTAGAAGTCTATGAGAAAGTGACCCACTCCTCAACTTGATTTATTACCTCAGTAAACATCTTCATAATTAGTTTATGGTCTCTATCGGTAGTTTGAAGTCTTCTGCAATACAGAATGATGTTAATTTTTTTAATTATGGTCTCGTTGATTTTAAAATCGGCGATAAAGCAGGGGGTGTTTTAGGGCGTGGCTATGATGTGATTGCCAGTGAAAGTGTGTAACGTAACATAGAGTGTAAAATTGCCACATCCGCAACCAGGATGGCTGCGCCCGTAACGGCAAACTCGACGACTCATAGCAGAACTCCACAAACCAATGGGTGACGTCACACATGCTCTGTCCATTAATATTATACAGTCTATGGTTTAGACATAAGAATTGGTAAGGGTTAGAATATCAGGATAAGCCAATCAGAGGCAGAGTAGGGCGTGTCATGCCTTCACCATCCTAGCAAAAAAATGATTGCGTACAGTCGGTACATGAACAGTTTGGGTCCAATAAGCTCCATGAGTAACATACCTGTGGTTAAATTCACATGAATAATGCAAGGAGAAAATTCAATTGACTTTAAGGACTACAAAATAAAGCACTTTTTTACAATATGCTGCCAATGTAAATTAACAAGGAACATTTTCCACAGCCTATTGAAACATTAGTGTCTCCCATCTTTCTAGCCATTCGAACATGATGAACCACCATACTATGTTCAAGCTAAGCTATGCCAACAACAACAACAACAACAACAACAACAACCTGCTGTTGTCTAGTATTTCCCTCTACATTACGTTAAATCATTTCTTCACAGAAAGTCATGGTTCTACGTTTCTGGTTTGTTTGGATAAAAACAGAAAAAATGGTCTTGACAACACAGCAGCTATGACTAAACAGGTAAAAGAGCAACAACAACTGTATGACTTCAATGAATGATAGGAAGAGAACTATGACAACAAGTGCTAGCCCGAGAAAGGTCATCGTAGAAATTTAAAATAAATAAATAGTCTCACAGAATGAAAAGACATGAGTCATGCTGGTGTTCACGGACCGGCGTTTCCTTTCATTGACAGTGACTCACCTCTCTGATGGCTGTGCAGAACTCACTCTGAAGGACCTTCTTCAGAGACTGGAGCTTGTGACCAGGCACGTCACCTGACTCCTGCAGCTTTTCCAGCAGCTCGATAGCCCTGGCAACATCTGGCAGAAAGAAGGACAGAGAAAGGGTGTGAATATATGTGTGTAGGCACTCATGCCAAGGGCACGAAGTAGAAAAAAAGCCTTATTCAATTACATTAATGTAACAGCACAGCCACGACAAAAGGCGCTGGAATGAATCAATGGGTGGGATAATGGAAATAGACTCAGTCAAGGCCAGCTAAGGCAAGAAATATTGCAATCCCATCCATGGATCGTTTGCATTGGCTTAGCTATATGTATGAGAATGGAGAGAGGGAATACGTTAGGCATTCATTTGTTCAGAGGCAACACTTGCTGGTAAGAGTAGGCACCTAGCGGGCATTACAAAGCATTTACACTAAACCTAAGCCTTAATTTAGAGCTTGTGACTTTGGGGTCTACTGAGCTCTCCTCCCCTAATTAGCTTGAGCTCAATGATTCTGGCAGTTTGGTTGATTCATTTCTTGCCCTCTGAAATTGGCAGACCAAATCGAGATACTTAATGGAAGGAGTGGGAAGTGATTTGGTACTCAATCACTGGACTGTTGGGTCAATAACATGTTTTATTCAGCTTGTGTGTCCAGAGACCTCCGACCACACAAAGAGAGATGATTGGTGCAGTTTTACAGTGGAGCTGTGGAGTTTTCTTGAATTCTAGTTTCACACCAAAAATATATTGGTGTTGCATATACCCCATGAAATAGCAAGCCACACCATAATCTCTTGAAAAGTAGAAATGTGTCTCTGTGTCCCAACCGGCAGCGGCAGATGGCCGCCTACCAAGAGTCAGGGTCTGTCCGAGGTATCTGCCTGTAAAAAGGACGTTTTTCCTCGCCACTGTCACACCAAATGCTTGCCCGTGGGAAATTGTTGGGTCTTTGTAAATTATACAGTGTAGTCTAGACCTACTCTATCTGTAAAGTGTCCTGAGATAACTCCTGTTGTGATTTGACATCAATTAATTATCTAGTCTATAAAATAGAAACTAGTGACAAAGCCAATCACAAGTTCTCAGACACATTGGGGAGTCAGGTGATAAATCTTTGTGGGTTTGTAACTAAGAGCAACCCCTTTCACATTACACAGAGTCATTTGATCCATCGTTAATTTAAAAATATTGATTAGAGCATCTTTAAAAAATGAGATTTCCATGTCTTTTATAATGCAGTTTGAGGTGCTATATAAATTATGCGAAAGTATCAAAACGCTCCATCCATAAATAAATGCCGTCAAGACTTCTCAATTGTAGGGGAGATGCAGAAGACCCGGAAACGCTGACCAATCAGAGTGACTGCGCTTTTTCAGGAGGAAGGCTTAAAGAGACAGGCGCTAAAACAGAGCGTTGGTGAATACATGTATATTTAGACAGAAAAATACAAGTATGAAACTAATAATGAGCATAATATGTCCCCTTTAAACACTCACAAATTTTGTTTTCGGAATTTATATGTATTATATTTAGATTCATTCAACAGTTTATTTAGTTATTTTATTGAACATTATTTTCCAGCAGCAAACGCCAACACTTTATTTGACAGAAAGCTAGGCTGCTTGTTTAGATTCATGTCACTCCACCAAGCAACAACAGCATCTTTTTTTTAGACTTTCCACAGCTCCAGCCACGTTTAGTGGCCCAACAGGGATTGATCAATACAGAACAGGCACACACACATTCTTTATATTACTCTACATGTGTTCTGCATCAGCCACAAATGCTTGTGCATCATATGTATGCAGGACAAAAGGGATAAACAGTCTTTACTGTCTACAGTAAAGTAAAGGCGAGAATATACCATTAAACCAGGTGTCATCATAACAAGCAGTACATTATCATCTCACTACAAGGCTGTATCAGTGGCTCTTTTCACAATACACAGTGATGAATTGTGCATAGAGGCATAACACTCTCTTTCTCACACGCACACACGCACGCACAAACGCACGCACTAATATTGAATTCTGGGAATATGGGAGTAACTCAATAAAGCAGACAGAGGAGCTTTTACTCTTTGAAAAACTGTGGGAGAAAAAAAGTAGTCTCCAGCTCTGACTTTGAGAACACTGTATAAGGCAATAGTGTGGAACACACTAGGACCGTAGCTTTTATTGCATTTTTTCCTTTATACTACATGTGGAGACAATGAGCACCAAAATCCAATGCCTGTTTCTATGTTGAGCGCTCTATAATTCAGCACTGAGGATTATTTTGATCTGCTTGAAGTTCAGCTCCCATCGAGGTCGGTTGCGGCACATGACAACTCATCCAGCGGGAGTTGTATTGGCAGATGAGAGCTGGCAATGAGGCGAGTCATCACGATGATGCTAATCGGCCATTAATCAAACGACTCTACTCAGAGTCTTGTGTAAAGATGAATCCCACTGCTTTACTTGGCAAGACACACCCTGCACAGCATTCAAGCACTAGGATTGGCCAGGCGTCAATGCTCGCATGTTCAGATCATATATCCTGACCAATGGGGTATCCCAACCTTAACCACTTGAGGGTCATTGCCTTACCTCAAGTATCTGCCTACCACTCAGCTGCTACGGAAACCATTGGGTGAATAACAATGCTGAAATTACTTATTTTCTTTGGCCACTGGGGGCAGCAGAAACAAGTTGTGAACAACACAGCATTGATATTTTAAGTTTATATGGTGAACTTCTTAACAAACAGTTGAGTATTTATAAATCTAGTACTTACGGAGCACCATTAGCATTCATTTGGAGTTACATCTTGGGGTTATAAGCAGCGGATATTCTGCTAATTATGCCATATTAATATTTTCTATCAAGGTGTCTGGGTTAGTTTTTTCCCTCTATGCCTGAATATCAACAAATAGAGATTGTGAATAGCTTGTAATGAGCTGGTATACTTCCAAGCAGCATCTATCCGGGAGGTTTATGAGCATTTGATTCTCATTAAAAGGAGGTCAGAGGCCATCCAGGAAATATTTTTCTTTCCTTTCTGCCGATATTTGCTTTCACATGCTCATTAGCACCATTTTCTTCATCCACATCAAGGACTTTGACGGGGCGTTTGGAACCTGACTTCAAAGATTGATAGTGCAGACATTTTAGTGGGGCTTTCATCTGTTGATCAAAAGCGATGCCTGCCCATTTCCTAATATAATCTTTCTAACTTGAATTTGGGTCATTTTAAATTCTTTAGCTCTGGATCAAACAGTGGAACTGCTCAATTAAATGTTCCAGTGTTACCTACATTGACTATTGTAATAACTGTAAAACCGTAAGCCTGCTCCAGTCAATATATGTCATGTCCCTCTGCAGTTTTATCCTGATGTAAAAACATAAGGACACCGAAAAGGTAATTACAGGTGTCCACACACAATGAGTGGTGATAAGTGGTAATCATATATAATCATATATAACTATCTGGTTCACACAGAGCAGCTTAGAGGTAATGACATGTCTGCTGGCACTGTATTGGCACATTTTCCCGTTACTGCTTCCAGTGATATCTAATCTCTGTCCGTGAAGATTTGTTGCTTAACTGTCACACTGTTTTTCATTCACGCGAGATACTGTTGTGAGAAATTGTGTAAACAAATAAAATTATGATCTTAGTCTTGTATGAAGACTGGTCAGATAAACTGCCTGGTGGGTTATTTATAGCACATAATATAATGCAAAAAACTTCTCTTTTGTTTGTGTCTTCTTTGTAACACAGGTTTGTGCTCAACAACACCCACATGGTGTGCCTGTTATATGCACAGTCTATGAATAACTTCAGCTCGAGGGTAATACATGAACTATGATCCCACCCATGACTAACCAACCCTGCTATGCAATAACAACATACATGAACCCTGCTAGATACAACACTTTTACAATTTTGACATAAATAAATAATAAAGTGTATTTCAAGCCATGCATTACTATTGATTTCACCAGTGCTGAAACATGCATTGTATTATACAGAAACACTTTCATAGTATGTCTTTTTATGCTTCTCCTCTACATTTCAGTTGCAAATAAGGTACTTTTTACTCTTTTTCACTTTTTAAGTGCTTGTAAATTTGGGTCCATCTGAAGTGCCTACCAACCCACAAACTCAAATAAGACAACCCAGTCAGTTTTTTGTGGACTGCCTCGATCAGAAAAAATTAGATTTAACTGGCCATTCAGATTAGTCTCCACTCGAGAACTACCTTTACAAAGGTTTTTCTTGCAAGCCAATCAGAGCAGACTGGGCCTTTTCGGTAGGGGGGCTTATAAAGACTCTTAAACGGAGCGTTTAAAAAATAATTGTTTATTGAACATTAAATCAGGTAACCATGTTCTAGTAGAAACCCAAAATATAATATTGTTATGTTTACAGTGGAACACAGTTAATTGCCGTGAACATCAATGCGACTTCTCATACATTTGCCATAGTGTCATATAGCAAATATTGTTGTTAATATGTTAACATCATAATATAAAATTTCAACAATGTTGCCCAGCACTACATGTACTATTGCTTAAGCATGTACTAACCGATTGTCTGCCCACCTCTCAGCAGTGAAAGTATGTAACAATACTATTATTATTAAGTTCATACGGCAACTTGTTAGCATTCAGTTGCCTATTTACACATCAAGCAGACACCTAGCAACATTAGCATTCACTTGGAGTTGTGTCTCTGTCCACCTGAAGAATGTGAATTCAATATTCCCTCTTCTTTAGCTCTCTTTTGAGTCTCCAGCGACTCCTGAGGGAAATATCTGGCTCTTTAGCTGCTAAATGCTCCACTATGTTCACCAGCTAGTGGCTAACTTTGCGTGGTCGGTTTTAAGAGTTTTTTTGTTTGTTTTTGCTGTGAGTGAAATTTAAAGGTTGTGGATCATAAAACCAAAACAATGAGCTGAAAAGCTGAAATGCTGCCAAGTCATGTCATACACATAGATAACACAAAAATATTGATAATGCAGCTTTAAATTCTGTTTATTATCTGCCAACTACTGATCCTTGTCACGGTGTAGAGAATGCTTGGACCCAAATGCAGTTCAACAAGATTTATTCCAGCCAGGAAAAACACTTCCAAAGAGAATCAGCCACAGGGCTGCACACACCAACACCAACACCAACACCAACACCAACACCAACACCAACACCAACACCAACACCAACACCAACACCAACACCAACACCAACACCAACACCAACACCAACACACAGAAAGTAGAATGTGACAACAGACAAGGGAACCAGAGAGACTAAATACACAGGGTAATGAACACTAACAAGGGACAGGTGATACAAACAGGTGCAACAAATCAGGGCGGGGCAGAACAATCAAACAGGAGGGAAAAACAAGACAACACAAGGGAGAACAGAGAACCTTCAAAATAAAACAGGAAATGGAAAGCCAACAGAAAACATGAAACCAACTAAACACAGAAACTTGACAGAGACAAGACGTGACACCTCATGTCATTCCAGAGCCTGTTATTCCATCCTTGCCCTGCAGTTGGTGTAAGCATTTCTCACTTCTCATCATCACTTGACTGCCACACCCAGCTGCAGCGCAGTTCCCAATATTCCCATCAACCCCTCACTATATATACCTGACCCTTTCTCTCAGTTCTCCACAAGATCGCCTGTTGTGCAACTCAGTCTTAGCATTCTGGCCTTCTTATTCTTGCCTTGCCCTTTTTGTCCTGTTACCAACTCCTGTTTTTAAGCATGGACACAAAGTAAAAAAAAAGGTTTAAGCTGCTACATAAAATATTTTAACAATTCTGCCATCACTGGAATCCACAGACATCCTGACCAAATCTGTTTCACTGAAAATACAGTGGAGGGAAATCAAGTTCAGCCCTCAAGTGCTTTATTGTACTGTTTTGACTCTCAAAGTTTTTGTGCTCGAGGGGATTCAGTGGGTCCAGATGTGGGCAACATCTGTGCACCTTTTTTTTCATCCGCCTCAATGAAAACTACGTGCTCAATCTCCATGTTGACAAGTCTGCCAAATTTAGCATTTCTGAAGCAGACTCCATGTAATTAGGTCATTCTCACTCTATAGTTTGACAAATTCTTCTCCAACGGAAGAGAAAAGGGAGTTGATGTTGCTGTATCTAAATGAGGATTTCTTTTTTTTAAGAACGGTGACACAAGAAAAAAGTATCTTTCTCTCTCATTTTCTGGCAGAAAATATTGCACCAAATATATCGCAATGTGCACAGAAGAACGGTGACTTGTAATTATAGAGGATAACTTTTTATGTCTTTGAGGAGTTATAACACCAGTCAGAAAAACTTGTGTGCACGCAACATCAAGATAGAGTTACCGTGTAATGTACTACTGCTATATTAGGCAGAGTGATGACACTGGCAGAGATCCTGTCAGCAGTTAATTTCCCGCTGCTATACTTAGGATGATGGCATTCTCATTAGCGATACTTCATGATTAAATGAGATAAGTTCAATGCTGTTTTTTTTTTTTTATCATGTGACGTGACATGTCAAGACCTCACTAATACTTTCTTGGAACAAAGTTTCCATTGTGTGTTGATGATGGAATCACTATTTTGTTCACTACTGTTAAATGTAGCATTTAAGTCAAACTAAAACCTGTGCTTTTTTGGGTCCAACAGATCTTTACTGCTGGCTCTTCCCTCCACTTTTATGCTCCTGTATCAGTTAAAGTTGTTCTAGTGCTTTACACAGAATTCAAATACGAGTATATTTTCCAAAATGTTTCATGCAATATTTCTTTTCTCTTTCACATCAAACTGCAAGGTCCTGAATAAATGCATCAAGGACTACTGTGTTCGCAAGACGAGTGGGAAGACAATAGCCATTATTTGTGTTGTCGGTCGCCTAGCAACAGTTTCCATATGACTTTAATCACTTGAACGCCAAACATATAGTGTGCTTGACTTCCCATGTTGAAAATATGACCTCATGACATCAATTTGACGAAAGTATTACACAACACAGATGGAAGTGAGGGGGAAACAGGGGAGCTAGCAATACAGTCAATGTTAATGACCTTAAAAAATTTGGATTTCTATTAAAAGATTACTAAGCGTTTTAAACTGGGGCAAAAATGCTCTTGGCTATTACAGATACCCTGCTACTTGGATTGAATGCAACAAGTTTCCCTCTCTCTCTCTCTCTCTCTCTCTCTCTCTCTCTCTCTCTCTCTATATATATATATATATATATATATATATATATATATATATATATATATATATATCTCTGGAGGCTGTAGAAAGACTTTGAAATAGAAATCCAAGAATACTATGAAAAACAGAATAAAGAACTAAAATAATTCCTGGAAAGGAACTTAAAGTCATAAATGGATCATAACAGTGTTAGTGCTTCCAATGGAGTATTGATCCTCTTACTAGTAGTCAGTTGTGATTTCTTACATAACCAGTCACATATTGAACAAAACAGTTCTCCCCCAATATTCACAGCGTTAACAATCATGATGATGTACAATATTTTATGAATTTAACCACGAAGAGGCTTGTGCTTTGCTTACCTCATCATCACACATTCATTATCTGTACACACACACACACACACACACACACACACACTAATTTCCCTGAATTCTTCAGGACTCGACAAGGCAAACTGTTGTGGGGATGTGTTCGCGCTGGGCAGCACTCCAGTTATCTGATACATTTAGTCAATTTATAACAGTGGCAGAACTGAGTGTTATTCATTTTCAGTACTTAAAAGTGTCATTTTGACAAAACTGCTGTGATGTAAATAAGCTTGCCAAGATCAGAGGCTGAGCTTCATTAAACCACGCGTTCGTGATTCAATCTCTGAAAATTGAAGATCCTCAAATTTCAAATAATGCTTAGATGACCTTACTCTGACTCCACTCCTACCTTTGTACCCTGAGAGATGCTATATGGGATGCCATGCGTGCTAGAATAAATTGTCCTGAAAAGGCCTTGCCATCTGCCACCGCCACTTTGACCTGGGCGCTTTCGGTGCCCTTGGCACTCTGCTGCTAATTCCAACCATAAACACTGAAATAATCACACTCTGAATGAGTAAACTGGCACGACAGAGTTTTACCAAACAAGTCCCATGCCAAGAGAATTAGCTCCAATTTGCCCTACTGCGACGATCCCCTCGAAGCACGAGAAATAAATCACTCCTAGGGACTAATGGCTCCTTGTGGGAGCCTGTGGTGAGAGCAAAGACCGAAAACATGGCACTTATTGTCTTCTTCATCTTCCCTAATTACTGGACCGTGTCCCTGCAAGACAGTTACTCTGAGAACCTTTATTTCTGTGTTAAAAGGAGATGCAATTTCAACAGCTATGAGTGATGTCAGCTTGTCAGCAACCCTCTTATCCTTCCAATCACTGGTGTGACTGAGAGCATGTGATGGAAGTAAGGTCTGCCGTCAAATCAGTGAACTCGCCATGATCTCTCAGAGGGAAAACAAGGACAGGGGCAGTAGAGTTCTGCAGATATTCTCTTCAGTATATTAAGACAGTAGGCTATAAACTGTACAGAGATTGTTTGAGTCACCAAACCTTGACACACAGAAAAGAAAACCAAAAGGAGCGAGGGCTTCTTTCTGGAATTGCCAATTTGAAGAGATGTTCAACAGCCTCACAGGGAGGAATGCACAGTAGATAAACCACTTTCTCAGGCTGACTAAAAAAGGTCATCCTCATCATTTTCTGATTAGAGAAAAGGCACAGAGCTAAACAAAGCCACAGTGATGTGTGATAAAGGATTCAGGGCTTGACAAGGCTCCACAACATTGTTGTGTAGATGTGTTTGCACTGGGCAGCACGCCAGTATTCTGCTACATTTAGTCAAGTTATAGTCTGGATCGATGGCGGTTCAATTACCGGATAGTTCTGGCACCGCCAGAAGTTCCGCCGGATGTGTCTCACCTTCTGCTTTCTTTGTGTTTACGTTCTAAACTCCAGTCACTTCGAGAAACAGCAACCACAACCTCCGAGCTAGCAAGCTAACGTTACACGCTGAAAATGGCAAGTTTTGAAGAAAATTTGGATCGTGCAACAAGGCTAGGTTCATTGGGGGAATGATTGTAAATGATTAAATGTTTACGGCATTTACTCTCTAACTGGGACGTTTTGGGACCGATTGCACATAGCGATACACTGGTAAGAGCAAATTATTTTTACGTTTAACCATGCATCCAGCTAATTTAAATAGCTCCCGTTACTGTATAGAGGGTTTTCACGACGCGTCATCAGACCAGAAGTCGCCATGTTGGAGGTACTCCGCATCACAATAAAGCGCAGGCACTGAAGTAGATCCCGAACGGCGTCAAGGAAAATGGTTAATTATTGCCATGTTTTAGGTTGTACCAATAGGTCAGACCGAGAAAAACATTTGGAATATTATCGACTTCCAAAAGTTATTAAAAACCAGGGAGAGGAATGCCAGAAGTTATCAGAGGAAAGGAGGCGCTTGTGGTTGGCAAAGCTCAACCAGGATCTACGAGGGAAAAATCTGTCTTGTTCAGTCTTTGAAATGAAGAAAACAACTATTGAGAGTCACTTGGCTACACCTTGAGTATCGCAATGATATCATTAGGGATGTCCAGATACGAATACGTGGTTTCAGACTCGATCGGAATCGGACGTTACCTCCCGATCAGGACTCGGATATATATGTATATATATATATTCTCATTATTTTTTAACACATCTATAGTTATGCGGTGGCACAGAGTTAGACCCTTTTGACTCCACACAGAAACAGCAACGCGTGCGGCATGACATCACTTTGTTGCAGAGACGCTATTGGTTAAATGCCGACAAAGTACAACACGGAAGCAGCTTGAAGCGGAAAGCGCGAGTATGTCTACGGACAGTAAGAGTTAGCAGTGCAGTTCCTAAAAGCACATTACTGGCTTTGCAAACACTGTGGCACTTTTATTTTTTTATTTGTTTACATGCCTGCCGGATATTTTAAGTTGAGGTGCTATTTGTTTTTATATTAGACTTTTTTTATATTTACTGTTGCACTAAAGTCCAAAAGTGAAGAATTTATGTTATTACTTGATTGTTCAAGCTTGTTAACCGTTTGTTAACGGAGTTGTTGAATGTTAAAATAAGGTGAATTCAATAAAAAATAAAGAACATCCTGGATCTGTTTTTTCGCTCTTCTTTATTCTTTTTTTTAATATATTATAGAAGTATCGGATCGGGACTCGGTATCGGTAGATACTCAAAATCAAATGAGTCGGACTCGGACTCGAGGGCAAAAAAACCTGATCGGGACATCCCTAGAGATCATACAGTTAAGGTTAGGTTGATTAAAGACGTTATTGCATTACTTACTTTGGCCTTCACAACACAACGTTCGTCCTTCCATGCCTTTGCATCTTGGACGCGTTTTGATGAGCTTTTCTGTTGTTTAGACATAAAGTATTAAAGTATCCAAAGTGCACAATACTCCATTACTCCATTCAGTTGTTTACACCGAGTGCCTCCAATATGGCCGCGCAGAACGTGACATCGGTGAAAACCCTCTATTGTGTGAACAGTTAACTTCAATTAATATTTGATGTGCCGTTTTCTTTTGGGGGGTGCAAATGTTCCACTAAAACAAGTTTCTTTCCGAGACCATTTTGCAGTGGTAGCATCGTTGTGACCAGAGCTTAGTGACGCACAAGACGATTGTGATTAGTTTAAATAAATGCAACTAACCCAGACGTTTTTTTTTTTTTATCCTGTCCAAGAGTGTTATGTGTGGAGTCAATTTATAACAGTGGCAGAACTGGGCATAATACATTTTCAGTACTTAGAAGTGTAATTTTGATAAAACTGCAGCAATGTAAATAAACACGCCCAGATCAGAGGCTGAGAGCTCATTAACCCTTGTGTTGTCTTTGTTTCAACCTTGAAAAAAACACTTTTTTCTGACATTTGTGACACCTTTTTTCACAATGTGTTTTTGCTTTTTCCAACATTTTAAATTTTTAAATTTTTCTTCTACACATTTTCAGTGCTTATTTCTACGTCCACTATTTTCTGATATAAAACAAAAATTTAAAATGGGCCAATCTGACCCGAAGTCAACACAAGGGTTAAACCATGCGGTCGTGATTAAATCTCTGACAAATGAAGATCCTCTTTTCATGTTCTGCTTAGATGACCTTCCTCTGACTCCACTCCTACCTTTGTACCCTGAGAGATGCTATCTGCATGATAGAATACAATTGACCTGGATATCCTTGGTGCCCTTTGCAACTCTGCTGCCAAGCATGCCTCCAGTTTAATTACTCAAAAAACCTTTATATCTGTTTTAAAAGAAGGTGCCTTGGGATATCAACAGCTATGAGTGACATCAGTTTGTCAGCAACCCGATAATCTTTCAAAATCGCTGGTGTGACTGAGAGCATGTGATTGGAATAAGGTCTGCCGTCAAATCAGTGAAGTCGCCATGATCTCTCAGGGAAAACAAGGACTGAGGCATTAGAGTGCCTTCAGTATATTAAGACAGTAGGCTATACACAGACTCACCAAACCTTGACACACAGGGAAGAAAACCAAAATACGTAAAAGAGGTCTTTCTAGATTAGCTTGTAGTGATGTTCAATAGCCTCACAGGGAGGTATTATGTATAGAGAAACCACTTTCAACAGAGAAACTAGCCTCTACAGACCAGAATATGATGCAGCTACAAAATGTTGCATTAAAGAGCACAAACTTCTTTTCTCAAATTAAAACTCATGCTTTTATGCCCTTCCAAAGGTATCAGCGGGCTCTATCACTCTCTCTTTCTACCTATATAAGCAACAGACAAATTTAACAAGTTCACTGCTGTATTTTTGGGGTTATCAAAGGTCATTCTGGAAAATTGAGGAAGCCACTAACTGAAGCACAAGTACTGTAGATAATCTTTGACAGGCTGATAATACTTACAGTTTTCTTTTAATCAGACACTGTCTAGACATGCACTATAGTTCTTCAATTCTTTTGAGATGTAGATATGCACGTTATGAGTCAGCTGCTAATATAGGTCATGCATTTCATTCACAGTATAGTCAATTCTCTTTTAGGGAGAATTTGATGTTTTAGCCATGCTAGCAGCGTGATACTATGGATGCCACTGTTGATCGGTTGGTCCATCATTTTAAGTTCAGACTGAAACATCTCAACTTAACTATTGAATGCATTGGCATGTCAAATAACTTTGGTTATTCCTTACCTTTTGACCTAGTATCATCAGATCGCAATTTCAATTGTCCAATAATTTGGTTTGTGAACAAAAACCACCAGAACTAAGGACGTTTACATCAGCCTCAGATGCACTTTGTATTTAGTGCTAAAATAAGATGTTGAACATAGTGAACATTGTACCTACTAAACATCAATATGTAAGCATTTTTTATTGAGAGCATGTTACATACTGGTGTTAGCATTTAGCTTGCAGCTATAGCTTAAGACTTTTAGTGTAGTTTTGTTAATACAACTTGCAATTATTGCACACGATGATCTCTCTTCTGGCAAATGGTTGCAAAACTATTGTCACTCATTCTTTATAAGTTTTTGACAAGATTCCTTGACCAACAACAACTGAGATACACCCACAGTGACCTCTGCTCTCACTATGTCATATCAAAAAGGCTGTCATCTCTGAGACTTGCCTATTTGTAGTCAAATGTCAGCTCGACAGAGAATGCAGACTGGTTTTAATAAAATATTCAGGAAGTTCTTGATATAGGGGTCTGCTGTTTGCTTATCGCAGTCATTTCCTCCAACAATAACAGGAAGGCCAGTGATGTAAGATCTTTTCATCCTGCTGTGACCAAACAAGCCAAGTGGGAGCTCTGGAATGAAACCTCTCTATCTGTTTCCTCCCTGTGTGTGTTTGACAAACTCAGCAACTCAGCAGCTATAAAGAGTTCTCCCCACACGAGATGGGACTACCTTTTCATTAGCAATTATAATGTTTTCTCATAGTGGCAGCAGCTTAAAACAAGAGAGCCTGTAAAGTTGCCTCTCTGTCTCTCTCTCTCTCTCTCTCTCTCTCTCTCTCTCTCTCTCTCTCTCTCTCTCTCTCTCTCTCTCTCTCTCTCTCTCTCTCTCTCTCTCTCTCTCTCTCTCTCTCTCTCTCTCTCTCTGACAGCTACTGTGTGAAATTATTATTATGACTGCTCCTGCCATTACAGCTCCCCGCCACTGACTGGTCGAATTCATGCCACAGCATGCAAATATGGATCAGCCCCCCCTGCATACATGCTGAGGTCACATCTGAATCATTGCCCCAGCAAATGACTATGATCAGATAAGGCTGAAATTTACCAAGATGGAAGACATTCCCCTTATAACCTCAGTGTTTAAAAGCTAAGCCCCGTTCTATAATTCTATAGGATGAGTGGTGAGTTGGAAAGGAGTGGGTTGTATTGTTTATCTGTTTTCCTGGTGCAATCTTAGACTAATTTCATTAACTCTGCATGGTATAGCACTTCTGCACCGAGCAGATTGTGCATCAGTAAAGCTTGACTGCCCACAAGCATTACACTTTAGTGAAGAACAAATTGGAATTGAGCACATGTAAGAAAAAATAAATCTAATTCTAATAGCAGAAAATGATCAATTGTGGCTAATTACTTGGATTCCACATAACAAGTGACACCAGTCAGATTAATTCCTGCATAATTATTTATGCTCCCATCAGATAAAGTGTATTTATAGTCATCTCCTGTGGCTTGAAAGTGACTGGGGAGCTGATGCTAGCTTTACTCGGCACAGAGGAAATAGCTCTCCTTTCTCTATATTTGACAGCATCCTTTTCCCATGCAAGGCTTGTGCAATATTCCTGTACATTTCACCAGATGATATGCATTTGGTATGAATAGAGGACTGGGATTTCTTTCACTTGTGATCTAAAAAAAGTCAGTGAGCTTCTCAGGCATGTATAAAGAACAGTTTACTTGAAAGCTGTATAAAATATCCCAGTGGTATTACTATGATATTACTAAGGGGACTTTAAATGTATTGTAAGTATTTTCTTTAAGGAGGGAAATAAAACAAATGCTAATAATGCGAAATTGATCTGGGAGGCATTACTACCATACAGTATGAATGAGGTCAGGGGATGCACAAATAAGTGTTTAAGTCCTATGGTCTACAATTACATACGCCATCTGAGCTCTTAAACACTACCTGTGGTGCATTAGCAAAACAGGCTGAGTAACACCATCTCAATATAACATTAGGCTTTCATTGCAATGTCCTTGCATACTGTAAGCTTCCAGCAAGTGCAAAAAGACAACAACTAGCCTACGTCCTGTACATATTCCTGGCTTGCACCTGCCCAATTCAAATACAAAAGTTGTCTCCTATATGACAAAGTAGATTTTCGTGCCAAAGCGCTTCAGTAGCCTACATCTGCGGCTTATGTTCACAGATAGAGCAAAAAGCGAGCTGTAACGGGATAATATTACCGAGGAGGTTACATAATAAAGATGGGAATAAACGAAACGCTATGTAAGGGTGTCCTTTTGTCAAATGAATGATGGTGAATTAATGTGTGTGGCCATAGAAGACCCCGCTATAATTTAACAGAGGAAATAACGAGCGCTCCTTTCTGCAAAATACACGCACGGAACGGTCATGCTGGGGACGTTTTCATTTAGAATAGCTCGAGCTCATATTGACTTGAAATAACGACCCGTATAAACACAATCCGTATGAAACAAACACCTGGATCTACCCCGGGTTGCCAGTTCCTTGCCGAAGTTTAAAAAAAAAAAAAAAAAAAACCCTCAGATGACGAGCACAATTCGCAAAGCTCCGAGCGCCTTACCTCGATCCAGAGAGAGCGGTTGGACCACTGTCGCCATGACTGCTGTTGACTGGAGACTGGAGACTACAGGAGCTGCAGCATCACACACACACACAGAGAGAGAGAGAGAGAGAGAGAGAGAGAGAGAGAGAGAGAGAGAGAGAGAGAGAGAGAGAGAGAGAGAGAGAGAGATGAGGGGATGTTGGGAGTGGTTGGGAGGTTGGGATTAATCTACCTCCATCCTCATGAAATCTCATGACCTGGCATTGTTTGCACATGAACAGCAGTTTATAGTACATACATACTACAAATAAAATCTATCTTGACATGATCAGGCAGGACTGTCCTCTAGGCCTAATATAAAATATATATGGTACCTTGTTAAAGATTTTCTTGACATGCAATCTGCCACAGTAATTGAAATTATCATTTAAACCATTTACTACTTGTTGGTTCACATGTTTTAATAATTTGATTTCTAACACTCATCACTTGATTAAATGTGCTTATTAAAAGTGACGATATTGCATGCAAGTATTTGAGTGGATTTCAACCACTATAAAAACCTAAATAAAAGGCACATATCTGCTCAGGAGACAGATGTATCACCAGCACACTACATGGCCAAAAAGTATGAGGACACTCATACGAATGATGTGGACTCTCACCCACATGTGTTTGCTGAACTTTTTGTTACAAAATCATGGGCATTAATATGCTGCTATTACAGCATCCACTCTTCTGGTGTCAGGTTTTCCATAAGATCTTGCTGCAGGAAATTGCACGCATTTGACAAGTACACAAAAGTATGTGCATATATATTGTAAGTACTTTTGCCCATATAGTGTATCTCCTAAATCAGAGCAGCATTTAAGACAACTGTTCTCTCTGACCTACTGTAGGAAACTGATGAACAATAGCCTGAGTCCCCAGTCACTGTTCACAGAAGTCAACCTGGTTTGCACACTCTTAGTCTCTAAATGATGTGAGTCTCTGTGCCTGCATGTGTAAATGCTTAGCCGTGTATGATCCACTCATCAATTGTACTTCATTCAGAGATCAGTTGATTGCAACCGTGCTTGCTTGCTATTAAGCTTTATGGAGACTCACTGAGCCATGCTGCCTGTTATCTCCTCCCTTGGCTATATGCACTGCCTGCAGCCCGATAAGGACTAAATGATGGTAGTGAACCTTTGTTGGAGGGCTTAAGGATTAATCCTCATGTTTATGTGCTACCACAGAACGGAGCCAAACCACTGACTCTTCATCTACTGTAGATCTGCTGCCTAATGGTGCCTGCTGCTGTGGCATATCTCATACCTGGCCAGTCATTGTACTCGACAGAAGCAGTGCTCAACAAAAACAAGCAGCAAATGTCTAGTTGGGGGGGTGGGGGGGGTTAGGAAAAGTCACATGACTCACAAACCATGACTGCAATGATAAATGTAAGCTGTAAACACGACTACACACCTGAGGCTAGGACCAATATTTAGGCTTCCATGGCTGCTCAGATCAAAATCCACAGTATCATATTGACACTGAAATCATTTGAATCTCATTTATCTTGCTTGCATGAAAAAAATAATCACTTTATACCCATTTGAGAAACAATTACCTCACACTCAACCTCACTTTACTTCACATTAATTATTAGTATGTCCAAGAATTACATTTTAAAAATGTCACATCAATGTATTTCTGCTGATTTTTAAGCATTTTAGGGAATATTCTGTCATCGTAATGTGTGTTTTTGATTTGTTACTAAACCTAATCACACAGTCTATATGTGCTGGTGAATTCCAGCCACCCACGGTTCCACCCAGCTGCACACAGATGTAAACTGGTGGTAAGTGGTGGGCTGGACGGATGGTTGAAGAGGGTGAGGGTTTATAGAGAGCGCACGGAAAGAGGGCACAGAGAGATTACAGGCTCTCACCCATATGGGCTGGAATACAGTTCTGCTTTTTTTTAAGAGGTGGGATTACGCTGCAGTGCTCTTAAAGCCCTTCAACTGTAAGTCAATGGATTTCTGAAAGGTCTACTCTCCCACCAAAGGAGATGCAAATATAGATGACTGGACTGAAGTATATTTGCATATCAGATCAAAGCTCGAAACAGTGTCAGAGAGTTTGTAGGCACCAATACAGTCAGTGCAAAACAAATTCAACAGGTCATTGAAGGAACAGTTAATACTTTTAGGAATTATGCTATCGTTTCTTGCTAATAATTAGATGAGAGGATCGAGACCACTCTCTGTACAGTATAAAAAATAAAGCCAGTTACAGTCAGTTACGTTAGCTTGGCATAAATACTGAAAACAGAGGGGAAACAGCCTGGCTCTGCCCACAAAGAAAATAATCTGCGTACCAGCAACTCTAAAACTACTAAATTTACATGTTATACATTGTTTGTTCAAAACTAAAAGTATAAAAACGTCAAGTCATGGTTTGACAGGGAATTATGTGCTAGGTGATTTCTTGGTCTTATCAAAACAGAACATTGGGTAATGAATTTTCATTGTTATTCTCATGCTTGTGCAGCATGACTGTGATCTACATGGAATGTTGCACTGGGGGGAACAAATATGAAATTTCCTGGTGAACTGATCAAATCTCCAAAAAGAATGTATTTATGTAATAGTTTGTGTTATGGTTTCCCTGCATGATGTGACAGGCTGCTCTGTTGTTTATTACCAAGCTTCATTGGGCAGCTGCTGATAGGTAATGGAAGTGGATCGTAATGTAAAGAGGGAGGTATACGGATAGATATTCAAAAAATTCTATTTCTTTTCTAACAAGGCAAATCGACACAACAAATATACAATTTTTTTAAGGGAACAACTGAGGGAAGTATCTCCATGATGATATTGTCTTATGAAGACTGTCCACTATAGTTACAGACTTTTATTATTTATAACTGGAGCAACTTTGAGGTTATATGTCTTGCTCAAGGGAACCTTGAGGTTTACAGAATGGAGAACCTGCAACACTGACTTCCATTAGGCTACTGTCTGATGCCCCCTTCAGGGAAAAGAGCACCCATTCTCTGTCAAATGGAAATAATACATATAAAAGTCATGCGATTGCACACTGATTCACTTTTAATTTTTTTGTTTCAAAGATTATTTTTTGGGCATTTGTAGGCCTTTATTTTCACATGTCAGATAAAGTCATGAAAGGGGGAATGACGTGCAGCAAAGGGCCACAGGTTGGAGTTGAACCGGTGGCCACTGCGTTGAGCAGTAAACCGCTATATATGTGCACCTGCTCTACCAACGGAGCTAACCCAGCCACACACTGACTTGCTTTGTTGCTCTCACCAGCTCATTTCATTTGAGAAGAAAGCTAATGGGAGTATATTTTCCCTCTTGTCACATTATTACATATCATGAAATTAGGAAATTCACTGATGCTCTGCCACTGTTTATCTGGCATTTTAGTTGCTCATAGACAACAGTAAAAATAATAAGACACCTATTTATATTGAGCTACAGCCCGTCTTACACATCTCTGTGTGAATGCTAAGAAAATCTGTTAACTCTTCTTATCTTCATCTCCTGCTTTGACTGGCATTCAATGAGGGAATAATCAATACGGATACTGGCTTTTACCCAGACTTACATCACCAAATGATAAAGTATCCCTCGTATTTTGCATGTTTAATGCAAGTAAGTAATGACATATCAGTTATTCTAAACTCTGAATAATGTTGACTGAAATTATTGCCAAGCCTTTCTGCCAACTGCTGCGGCTAAAACCCATTCCACATGTAAAATGGCAATCATTATCTTTTATTATCAATCCGTGTTCCAAAACTCTGCGGGTGGAAAAAAAACACTGCTTGGAGATTAATAATTTGTAGATAACTCTTGTAATTTGCCTCCTATTGTTTCTTAAGGGCATAGGTCTGATTCTTGATTCAAAATATCCACACTCATTACCTCAAATCAGAGAAGAGGGCAAGATAGAGGGGTCATAATGAACCATCTTGGATTTCAGTTTAGGCCGGGCTTTGCAAGGAGGTATTAGTTAGTTCTCTGTGTGCATGTCTGGTGCCAGAGACTATTATAATGATATGCATTCTGCCAATAGCATCTGCACTGTTATAAAAAGAGTTATGGCAGATCCTGTGGGAGCAGTGATTTACCGAGACATTTTGCCTGGACAAATTACAGCATGAGGGGAGAAGGGAGGCATTCTTTCCCCTGTCAAAGTTTGTTTATAGTTAGAAATTAATATAGATTGTAACTTACGCTCTGTTGAAATGTGATTTGAATCAATATGTGGTAAAAGACCAACACAGGTTAAAGCCACAGGATAAGACGGGGATGTGATGGATTAAAGAAGACCTTCATCATTAATTTAGAATGTAATGTTCTGTTGGCAAAAAGGTTTGAATAGGTGCTGTGTTTAAAAATGATACATATTGTATGTCACTTGGGACAAAGAATTCACTGCAAACCACTGTAAAAGTTCCAAGTTGCTCCTCCAATTTCATTTTAAATCCCACGTTTGGTGAGAAATGTAATAGCTGCAAGGCAATACAAAGGGTTTCTGGGAAAGTGCATCATGCTTCCAGAACTGTGGAAAACACTGCTCTGCATGTATATATAGAAACAGAGGACCTGAAATATCAGATGGATGAGTTACTCAACCAGGGGCACTTGTATGCATGGGATATTTCCAGGGGGTCAGCTGGATTATGGGTATTTACCAGCAGCTTGGATGATGGCAGTGACGAAAGAGATGTAGGCTACGCAACACCATCTGAGAGGACACAGTGCTGCTGCTGCCCGTGTGGCGTGACAGGATTGCACAAGCTGCTGTTGTGATGAGACTAGAACAAGTGACTCAGCTTATTTGTTATAATTTGACTTTATACAACAAACCCAATTATGTTCATACATATCCTAAAACAAGCCCCTATACATGCATTCCCTGGTCAGTTTAAGCAGAGGTCTTTGCATTCTTAATAGGAGATGGGTTATTGATGCCACCATGAGGACCCGGAGAGTTTAATGTTAATGCTGCAGCTATAGCAAACAAATTGCAAATTGTGATGGAAATGAGCTTCAACGCAGTTCACAAGTAAATATCAATTATTTCTTCTTGTTTTGCACAATAAAAGACATGCTAAATAGCCATTCCTGAAATGTCTTGGTGATTGTGGGGCTAAAACTGTGATTTTCATTTCAGGCCTATGCCCCAGCCCCAAAATAACAAAATGTAAACATTATTTCAAAGCATATCCCACATATTTTTGTATAAATTTTGTTCATTTTTTTCAAATCGAATTATTATTAATTTGATTTGTAACACTGTTTGTACCTAAAACCAGTTTATGTGTTAACAAGTTTTGATTGCGGCCCAAGCCCCTCCTGCATCAACTACATCCAGTTCATAGTGCGAAATCCTTGAGTTATTGTGGATTCCTCGAAGGATCAGGCTTCCCTCCCTTTACGTGACCCCGGATGACATCGCTCAGAGTTGAATCGTAGAAGCAGGTCCTTCACTTGCAGGAAAACAATTGGAAGCGGGAGAAACTCGTGAAAGTTTACCTTTTAAAAATAACTACAGCAGCAATGCACTTTCAAATAAAACATTTACTGCGCCTGAATCGCTGCGTGTCCGTTCAGCGCAAGAGGATACTCGGGAAGACACTGTGGGCTGTGTCCGCAGCAAAACAACGTGGCGTAAGACAAGCAGGAGTGCATGCATCTGCAGACATCGAGAAGTATTTCGCCCTGCAGTGCAACAGAAGCTATGCATCCGACACGGCGTACAACCGAGCCTTCGCCACAGCCAGGGACAAGCCCGAGGCTTTCTGGGGTGAGGTGGGACAGGTTATAAACTGGTTTGAGCCGTGGAGTAAAACTTTGCACGTTGAGGATCCAGTGTTTCCAAATTGGTAGGTTGTTAATGTTACAAGCGAACAACACGGCAATGAACATTTTTTTTGTGTGCAACACGTCTATATAAGAAGTGTAATTTTCATCCAAAGGAAACACTGCTAATAACTTGCGCTTTACTGCAACCTATTTTCTTAAAAAGTCCGACTCCCAGTTCCTTGAAATCCAGGAAAATATGGGAGCTTGAGGAAAATGAAACTAGACGTCGAAATAACAATTTAATAATAAAATCACTGAATCACAATTCACCAGTAGGATATTTGGATATCTATAGTTAATGACAATCGCATCACCAGAATGAATGACAACCACGATTTGAGTTAAAGGGACGTCTTTCAATTATCCCAGCCCCATTTTTCAGTTTCATTTGATTCAATTTGAAATTATATATATATATATGTGTGTTATTCTGCAAAAACATACATTTCAACTGTGGGAAAAATGCAGATATGTTTCCATATAAATTAGACTGGAATAAAACATATTCCATGTAGTTTTTTCTTCTTTTTGAGTTTTAATGGCGGTTGGCAAACTAGCAATCTGCATTACCGCCACCTACAACATATGTACATAGGCCTTGATACATTTTTGTTAATTTGTAGTTAATGTAGCCGAAGTGACATTTCTCATTTGCTTTATTAGAAGTAAGAAAAACATATAATTGTAAATATGAAGTAATGGTTAAAAAAGTGATTATGATATTAAAACGAAACATATAGCCTTCGGTGGCGAGTCGAGTCTTACAAGACAAGCTATTAGTATGATAAGCATACTGGCTGCCATCTTTGTTTGGCCTTTCATCTTTTTGCTGGGTTAAGGTTAAACTTAAGGATTCCTTTTTTCCATTTGGGTAGAGGATGTTTGAAATGTCTTCAAATATCGTAAGTAAAACGACTTCCTTTGTGTCTTGTAGGCTACCATTGAGAAAAGTATTGCTAGCTAAATCTAACCCTAGCTAACAACAGAAAAGGCTTGTCGGGCATAAACAAATTTCACCAAATATTACTTTAAAATAATTTAGAAGTGCTTATATTTTAAATCCAAGTAAATTATGATGTTTACTAGATGGATAACAAGTTCTGGTTTTAGCAAGTAGATTTAACAAGCAAATCTTTTTAAAATGCACAACACATTGAGAATAAAAGTGAACTTGAAAACGTTTTTTTCTTGTTTGTGTATTTGGTGGGTGGGGTTGTCAATTATATCATCTAGTGTGGTAGAAAAAGCCAGAGCTGCCTGAACCTGGTACTGTTATGTTAAAATGAAGGACACAGCCACGTGTCTCTCAGGCTTCCAAAACAGCAGATTCCAGACACCATCTGCTCAACCTGCTTGCTGCTCTTTAGCCATATGCACACGACCAGAATGAAATGGAACTGTCGCTTTCTCAAGTGCATTGATTTGTGTACTGCTGGCAAAAGCAACTGCACATGTTTAAGCTTGAAGTGGTTTTATCAAGCTGTGTCCCTACCAGCCCAAAATATACACGTCAGAACAATAGAAATAAGTTGTTAGAGGCCTATTCTTTTCCATCTAACATGTATTTTAGTGGTATATTTATAAACTTATTGTGTGTGTGTATATATATATATATATATATATATATATATATATATATATATATATATATATATACACACACACACGTATATATGTGTATATATATATATATATATATATATATATATATATATATATATATATATATATATATATATATATATATATATGTGTGTGTGTGTGTATATATATATATATATATATGTGTGTGTGTGTGTGTGTGTGTATATATATATATATATATATATATATATATATATATATATATATATATATATATATATATATATATATGTGTGTGTGTGTGTGTGTGTGTATATATATATATATATATATATATATATATATATATATATATATATATATATATATATATATATATATATGTATGTGTGTGTGTGTGTGTGTGTATATATATATACACACATATATATATATACGCATATGTTTGAAAACATATATTGTTCATATCTGATTTTTAAACATTGTTGTTGGTTGATTGTGTTTGTCTCTGTCAGGTTTGTTGGAGGGAAGTTGAACATGTGCTACAATGCTGTGGATCATCATGTAGAGAGCGGCCGTGGAGAGCAGCCTGCCATCATTTATGACAGCCCAGTGATTGGAACTAAACAGATCATCACTTTCAGGGAACTTCAGGACCAGGTAAATAGTATTATTAGAAATAGTATTATTAGAGGCATAAGTCACAGAGCTGAACAGCATAACTAGCTGGAGTAGTCACTTTTTTTAAAGCCTGATCTGGACAGCCAGGATGTGTGCTAAACAAATGGATTGTGGGACATGCAAGTAACCTTTGGTTGAATTTTGAGCACTAAAATAAGAATTGGTCAGTGTTACCATGATGATAAAAATATTTTCTATCCTTCAACTGAGACAGTTGGCCAAGATTTTCTGTCGAGGCCGTGACAAAAAAGGGAAATTGTTAACTTGATTGACATTTGGGCAGATGCTTCAGCTCAATCAAGACTCTATTACATGTACTATAATAAAAGTGTGATATTTACCGTTCTTTGCCCTCAGAGCAAAAATAAACTTAATTTGATTTATTTTAATTTAATTTACAAAAAGAGATTGAGTTATTTCATTTGTCAGATTATGTCCAATTGAAGGCAATAGGTAATAGACTTATATTCACACATTTTTTGCATTAATAACTCAAAAACAATGCACAATATCCACAGAACGAACCCAGATCCACAATGTGTCTCTATTACCATCACTTGTTTATGTTTGTATGTTATAGTAGTCATGAACAAAATCTAAAAAGGATATTTGAAAGAGAAATTTGGCCAAAATGCATGTTGATATTCAGTTCTCTGCATTGTCTGCCCTGTGTTTTGATCTAGGTGTCCCGGTTAGCAGGCGTCTTAGTGAAGTATGGGGTACAGAAAGGAGACCTGGTAGTCATTTACATGCCAATGGTGCCACAAGCCATGTTCACCATGTTGGCCTGTGCCCGGATCGGTGCCACCCACAGCCTTATCTTTGGCGGCTTCGCTTCCAAAGAGCTTTCTGTCCGCATTGATCATGCCAAGGTTAGACAATCTTGTTATTCACCTTGTGGTTGAGATGTATCTTTTCATGAGCCATGACAACAGGACTACATGATCTTTATTAATTCAATGTCACTCTTCAGTACCTTGACCACTCATTTAAAAACAGATGGCAGGCTGATATGATGACTCTTTGTTCTTTTTATGTGCTTATATGAAGCAGGGGAAAAACATTGCTGCAGCTAATAATTTTCCAATTCGCATTTTCATGCGCTTTTAGTAATGTGCACCATTAAACCTGCACAATAAATCTGAATCACTGAAATCTCTAGAGGTGCCTGAGGCTTCTTTGTTTTTGTAATCTCAAAATGAATCATTCACAGTGGAAAGCACTTGTCTTGCCTTTTTTCTCTTGCAACCATACAATAAAGAATGACGTCAATACCGCGTTACTATGGATCCCACGCAACTTCTAGGCAAGTCCCGCCCTACGAAGCGGCCCGATTAAGGTTAGGATAGCGGACTGGTCAGGGGATAGGACCTGAACAAATCGGGTTCCGTTAACCTTGCGTTAGCATGGACGTCTGGCCAATAGGAGAGTGTGAATGCTATTGAAGGACGAGTCTTGCCTAGAAGTTGTGTGGGTTCCATAATAACACGTAAATACCATCTGCACTGAAGTATTATTGGACCAATCTGACATTTTGACAGGGACTGTTTGTGGAAAGGATGATCTCTTTTCACTGTTGTGTTTATATGCACATATGAAGAAATACAGTATTAAGTATTTCCACCAGCTACTTGATCCAGTGTTTAAACTCTTATTGTTGAGGTACTCACCAGGAGACATTTAATATTGAGGAACTGTTGACTCAGTTATTTTCAGATGAATAGGTGATACGATCTACATACAATATGGACAAGGACACTCTTTATATAAATTAATTTCCCTTTGTAATTCAGCAGTAAAGCAGACAAGAGGCAAGTGAAAGATCTTAAGCATCTCTGTAACTGTTTATGTGAACTGAATTTGATGCGACGCTGGAGGGTTGCCATATGCAACAGACTCATACGACTAATACCGGTTAAAAATGCAGCAAAACAAATGTTCAAGCTAGGTATGATGGGGCACTATATTCTGTTTGTAATATAGCTATAGAAACGTGATGCTGTAAGTTCTTGACATTTTATCGCACTGAAATTCTCACCTAATTTCTGTGTTTCTCAGCCCAAACTGTTGGTTACAGCCTCATTTGGCATCGAGCCAGGCAGAAGAGTGGAGTACATCCCTCTGGTGAAGAAGGCCTTGGAGCTGAGCTCTTACAGGCCCTCTAAAGTCCTCATCTACAACAGGCCTAACATGGTAAGAATCACAAAGCGTCATAAAGCTTAACATGTCAATGTGGTGTCGTTTCTAAACTTGCTTTCTTTGTGATAGAATGTAAATGCATCTGGAATATGGCAGCCATATGTAAACCTGATTACTTTAGTCACTGTAAAGCTGCTGTTGGGGAAAAGGTTTTCCCAAGGCTAGTGGTTGCAGTTTTTTCTAAAGATATAAGAAAGTATTCTACCGTGTTGTATTGCCTTGTTGTATATTTTTCTGTTTTTCCGTTGTGTTTTGTTTTATGCTAAGTTATGACTTTGTCTTGTTGTTTTCTGTCTCTGTGACGCGTTATGCTCAGTTTTGTTTTGCTTGTGTTGTCTTTTAGTTTTTTTGTATTTTAAAAAGCCTTTTTTAACATCGAAGGCAGGGGACTACAGATGAAGAATAGCCTTTTGGCTAATTCTGGCTTTTTTAACCCATGGGAAATCATGTGTTTTATTAAATTGTGTTATCCCCTTCCATAAATAAACTAAACTGAAACTGAATTTAATCATTTAACTAAATTCAAAGCATAATATTTTAAAGGATTATTGCCTAGACTCGTATCAAAAGATGAAATTATGTATTGCTGGTTCAAGTAGATAAAAGAAAGTTGTGTAGTATGTTTGCAGCTGAGGAATGGAGGTTGCTGCTGGTCACAGTTCCAGTTTGGAAGCAGGCTGAGCAGGGCTGAATGATTATACAGTGCAGCACACAATTATGCATTAATATGGTGACGGAAAGCTGAAATTTGCTTTACCTTCACACAAGCATAAAAGAAAAACATTGATTGCACAGTGTTGCAATCATTCTTCACGAAATGGTTTTCTGGCCTCCTTGTCTCAGTTCAAATGTGTTGTCAGTTACGCCATGTACCTCTGTCTGACTCTGTGTTCTTAAATTAACCACACAACGTATTTGATCTGGTTTGTAAACTCCAGTGTTATCTACCGGTGAATGATCTGCTGAACTAAGAGATCATTGTTGCATTTCTTCGGAAAAGATATACGTGGTGTACATGGGTCCGTTATCATAGTTGTCAATAGTTTCCACAGGAAATTCAGCGAAAACTCATCCCCTTGAAATCAAAATAAGCACCAATTTAAAGATGGTTGCGGCTGCTTCATTAATTACTGCATTCAGTGAGCAAGACGTTGTGGTTCTGTGAACACGGCTTTCAGCATGAAAGCCTTGTTGGATCAGCCTACTGTTGCTGAGTAAAAAAAAAAGGGATGTATTTCAGACAGCTGGAGGATCTAATGGGCTGTCTGTCCTCTGCCTGGAGAGTCTGTGATATTCAATGATGTCTTAGTCTTGAGCTCATTCTCATTTGGAACCCAAGTATCAAAGAGATTTGAAATGAGACAAATGTCAGAAGAAGCTGGATATGTAAGGGGCATTAATCTATATGACCTGAAATTACCCCTGTTGGTGACTACTAGAGATTACAACTGATGGGAGTTAGAATAGAGTTTAAACATAAAAGTCTAGGTAAAATCTATATTTATTTGACTTGTGAAGTGTGAGTGAAAATGTATATCCCCCATTCACTTGCAAGTAGTAGTGAGTTTTTGTGTCTTTTTCCCCAATCCCCCACCACCACCAAAAAAAGTTTTGATAACACAAATCCAAGTCAATTTAATTGATCAATAAGTCATACTTTATGATCACCCAGATATTTATTATGGTCATTTGACGCTATAGAGCAGCACTGTCTTCACTTAAAACAGTTTATAGCAGTTTTTTAAAGTATGAAATTTAGTATGTTTCTCATTTTTTCTTTTTGTTTTTTTAGGAAAAAGTACCAATGAGTCTGGAGTTGGGTCTGGATTGGGAGGAAGAGATGGCCACAGCTCGGCCGCATGACTGTGTTTCTGTTCCCTCCAACCACCCTCTCTACGTCCTCTATACATCCGGGACCACTGGAACACCAAAGGTACTGACATTACAGGGTTGTGATCAGCAGCAGGGGGAAAAGCATACCCGATTATTAGTTTATAGATGTCATGTAAACGTACACTCTCATGTAAAACAAGTATTGGATATACGGTTGGCCCTGTTTGTCTAAATGCTCTCAGTTCTGTATAAAGCTTTGGTGTGACTCATCTGACTCTTTGACCCTGCAAAACAATCCAAGCCCAATCCAAACACCATCACCATGACACTAAATAAGACGGAGCATTTCCACAACAGGAGCTGGAGCTCATGCAGGAGGGATTGCCTGCAGGCAGTTTCAAATAGAACCCCCCACCCCCCCAAAAGCTCCTTTCAAATAGCATCATTTTGTCTTTGACCAACAGATGATATAAAATGTCTACCTGCTGGGTAGTTCCTGAGCTTAATAGTGTCATTATTGCTAGCTTTTTTTCTACGTGAGTTACTGTGACTATCCCGGTTATTGCTGTAGGGACACCATAAGTTTGAGAAAATCTCTATTATTTGAGACATGAGGACTTGAAGATATCAAACATATTTATACAGCACCATTAACTCATAAAAGCTGGACATTTGAATCATTTTGAGAAGCAGTCATTTGAAAACAAACCATTGCCTTCACTACAGCATGGCTGAGCGGCTGTGTTTAGATTAATATTCGCCCGTCTCTTTGCCTAGTGCAATACCTGTCACTAGTCTGATGTTTTTCTTATCTTGTCCCCCAGGGTGTTGTGCGAGACACTGCAGGCTATGCTGTGATGCTGAAATGGACCATGTCAAATATTTATGGACTCAGTCCTGGAGATGTAAGGCAATAAATCAGCCTCTTCTGAGTTAGAGCTGTGTTTGAGAACAAAGAGCATGCAGTCGGCAAAGAGATTGTTCTGTACTTGAAAGAAGATTTGATCACCATGTAATATGTATGGTAACTGAAGTAGTAATTTTACTTTTTATTTTCATTTACATCATTTGTATCATTAGATTTTAGATTTAAAGTGCCATCAATTACTGCAAGTATTATATTTTTAGCATTTGAAGGAACAAAAAGAATTGAAAGAGTGTTCATAGAATTCTCTCCACTAATTACGCAACACTCAATGCACTTTGTTGTTTGACAAAATGAAACCAGAGTATCTGTACACATTTCATTTTTTTTTTTTTAACCTGTTGCAGGTTTGGTGGGCAGCGTCAGACCTGGGCTGGGTGGTCGGCCATTCATACATCTGCTATGGTCCTCTGCTCCATGGTAACAGCACTATTCTCTATGAGGTATGTCGCTGTAGACAAGGTTTAATATCTTAGACTAACAGGAGTATTGCAAACAACGAGAAATACCAGAAAATGTGCAATAAAACCTGAGTTATACAACTTACAAAGCTGTACAAGTCAGGTTCTAATGTCCGCTTAGTAGCTGCCTTTGTTGGCTCTGCAAGCTCAATACATCCATATTTGGTTAACGACTCTGTTTTACCCTGTTGCCATGTTTGACTGTGGCTGCTACAGTCCACCGTCAAGAGACAGATTGCAGATCTCTATTTTAGTCTTTCACTCCTTTTTTTTTTTTTTTTCTTCTATACTAATGCCAGTCAATGTGCACATGCAGTTTATGCCCTCCCACACTGGTGGTAAAAATACACGCCAGGTTGCAGAATAAATCTGGTGAAAGCGTATAATCATTCAAAAGCAGCTGTATTGTAGACAGTCTTTAGCAGTATTGCAAAAGCAGTATTTCAAAGTTGGTTATCATAATGAAATTGAACGTTGGTGACGTGGTGTTTATAGCCTAACGTTAGCTTTTTACTCCTGGCGATTGTAGTTACGCTTCAAAAATCATAAAAGTGGTGTTCATTTGTGAAGATTATCTTGCTGAACAAAACATGCAAGTATCAAACTTTTGTTTGCCACAGAGCTTATTTTCTGCAATAATTAAAAAAATCCAGTGTAAACATCCCATTGGCTTTTTGTTGAGGGAACCTTCTATAAAGATGGATGGTAAAGGAATAAACAAGCTTTAATGAAATATTTTCAGCATCAATGTGTGTTTTGGACAGCCAATTGATACCCGATTATTACAGGTAATTTGGCTTTGCTTTGTGAGTCCACTATCCATTGGCTAGTGGAGTACAATCTCTCAATGCAAGGTATTTATTATGTGGAGGGTTATTAGCATGTCACAAAATCTGTAGACCAGGCCTAAGTGGGATGTTTATCTGTTGAGGGACACTCATTACATACATTACTGACTTTATCTCACCTTTAGGAAGCAGAACTGCTGGGCAATTAATCGATCTGCCTTCCTTAAATCAATGTTTGACTCCAGCCATGCTGGTTTGTCTCACATGGCTCTTGGGCTTAACAGCCCGTCTCTCTTCAGGCATGCTGCTGCCAACCTTTTGTCTTTCCTCTAATCAATACACAGGCGCAGATACGTATTCAGAACAAAAATTACACCCAGAACTCACTCCTGCTGTTTACCACTCTGATTAATCTGCAGTAGTCTTCTCACCGTAGGGACAGACAAGTTGACCAGAAACACAGTGAGAATTGCTGTTGGAAGCATTTTCTTTTCTTCCTGACAAACGATACTAAATCCATGGATTTCTGGGCCCATCTGTCTGGAAGGCAGAAGCCGCTCCAGTTTAAACAGCTGCTCTAAGAATATTCATGGTTTGTAGTTCCCAGTTGAAGTGAATTTTTACTCTGTGGAACATTTTAGAAATACTGCTGGGAGGTTTTTGAGCTTCCACAATAATCTATGTATCTGCTCTCTGCTCTGTCGGTCGTCCGCCATATGACTTAAATGCCTGCATTGAGCCTGCATTCATGTTACAGTTTGTGAACTAACCAGCTGTTGCTATACTGTTTGTTTTACAGGGTAAACCTGTGGGGACTCCAGACCCTGGGGCGTTCTTCCGTGTCCTATCTGAACACGGCGCCACCTCCATGTTCACAGCACCCACCGCCATCAGAGCCATTCGCCAGCAGGACCCCCATGCTGCAATTGGGAAAAAATACCCCCTGTCCAGGTAGGCAGCAGCACTTTGCACAACAGGACATTTTCTACCAAGACTAAACAAACTGTTGAGAGTGCAGTATTTCTAATACATTAAGCACTAGGGCAGAGTACAGCTTATGTGTTACCATGGAGATTATTCCGTAATTGATGGTTGATCAATATATTAGTAAATCGACAGATGATGATTGATAATAATGGAATTAGGGCTGTCAAACGATTACATTTTCTTAATTGCGATTAATCGTTGAATTTCTATAGTTAATCGCGATTTATTGCATGTTTTATCACATGATTAAAATTCTATTATTTTGCATTTCAGAACTGTTTTTAAGTACATATTAACAATGGAAAGCAATTCTTACCAGTGTATCTTGATTGGAAATCAAATGAATGCAAAGAAAACGACTTTATGAACTTGATTTATATTTGTTTATAATATATTTAATCTAGTCCAACATTTGAATCTAGAGTCAATATTAGGGTTGGGTATTGTTTGTTTATAATAATGTAATCACTATAACAATAAGTTATTTCACTAGTAAATAGCTGTTGAATGACAAAAACAGCCACCAGATGGGAAAAGGGCATTTAACAACAACTTTGAATCCATCACAAGGCTGTAAATTACCAGTTTCATTGAACGCACCGTCTGTGTTTTTCCGACAACAGCAGCTGCAGATTGTTACATCCCGGTGTCGGAATCCTCTACAGTGAAATACAGACAAACTTTACACCATTTAGCGTTAGCTGTCAGCATTGTAACCGTGTGTATAATCCAGCTTCTAGCTAGCGGTAGGCTAACGTTAGCTGCTGTCGAGTATAGTGTTAACTAGCGTCACGTGCAGCAATGTTTCTGTTGCCTGTAACGTCTGTTTCAGAGCATCAGAGAGAAGTGCAGGCATATCAGTGGCTCCAGTATGAGGCACAGAAATCCGTGTTGCTATTCCTGCAGCAGCAGGATGTGTTAAGAGGAAGTACGGCAAAATAGTAGCCTGTTAGGCACGATGCAAAGCTGAGTGAAGTGAAAATAAATTAATAAATGGCGGCATGTAATTAATAAGATTTAAAAAATTATATAAAATAAAATATGGAATCAATATTTTAAAGTGCTCATATTATGCTCATTTTCAGGTTCATAATTGTATTTAGAGGTTGTACCAGAATAGGTTTATGTGGTTTAATTTTCAGAAAACACCATACATTTGTTGTACTGCACATTGCTGCAGCTCCTCTTTTCACCCTGTGTGTTGAGCTCTCTGTTTTAGCTACAGAGTGAGGCATCAACTTCTATTCCATCTTTGTTGGGAGTCGTATTTTCAGAGTATGAGGGCGTGCCACGCTACCAGCTAGGCGAGCATTATAACGTGTGGTAAAAAGTGACCCACGTTCGTCACGGAAGTAAAGGCTGGACTACAATAGAGCTGTTTGGAGCAGTTTGTGAACAGTGTTTTCTGTTGGAGATGGTAAGTCCCTTTGGGGTGGACTTTGGGCCTTTTCACTTTGTAAACCTATAACGTGCACAAAAAAGATATATAACACGATAAAGGAAAGGGGGAAAAGCCAAAAAGCATAATATCAGCACTTTAAAGCAAAAATGTTAAACATGTGTTTGTTGCAGTATCTCAAAGGTGAATATTTACTGATATTATTGGATTGCAATTTGCTAAATAACGCGAAGCAAATTTGGAGATTTTACCATGGGCTTTTAAAACTTGTGAAGGCCATTGTTCACTATTTTCCAACACTGTATAGACTACACGATTGTATAATATTAAAGTAGTTGGTTTCAGTCCTAATGGAGATTGAATGTAAGAGAAGCCGACAATTTCCTGAAAAATGCTATGTTCTTGTTTTAATGCTAAAGGTCTGCAGACACTTGCATTTAGTTTAGCATTGTGTAAGACATAAAGTAAAGATTATTTTGAGGAAACCTTTCAGCCCATCAGACTATGATTCATGCTCCTATCATGACTATTGACTGATACATGGACTGAAACCCAGAAATGTGACTGTGAAGACAGTGGGCCTTAACACATAGCTGTAGGTTGTTTGTTAAGCTTTGAAACGCCAGGAGTGGTGTGTTAAAGCATCTCATGGATGCACAGCCTGTCCAGCCCCTTGTTAGTCTCCGACCATCTGTTAATACACAGCCCTCTCCCACCTTTAATGCTCACAGTATTTCCTTCAGTTCCACTTGCTTGGGTGTTGATCAGGATGGATAACAAAAAAAAGGTTCAGGTCCCTGCAGCTCAACTGAATTAAATCATAGTGCGCAAGCTTGTTTCCCCGGCTGCTGTCTCACTGTTCAGGTAAAGGTCTTTTGTAGCTCAGAGTTAAAAACAGACATTTTTCATGGTATTAGTTTAGGCCCAGAGAGTAAAATACTTGCTGAATTGATCTGAATTGTTAATTGTTTGGTGTGGTGCAGAGAAACTTGGACCCTTTAGGGGTTGTGGTGTCAATTCACCGCTTTTATTCAGTACAGCAACCTGAACATGCCTCTAAGCACACAATCATAAAGCAATTCTGAGTGTGGATGACCTATAGCCCTAGTGAATCATTCAGTAACTCTGGCATTGTGTGCTGAATTTGACAATCTTGGGTTGTTCGCTGTGCTGAATGCAGAGCACCTTGTTAAAGGCTGTTCTTGCAGGCAGGGGAAAAAAAAAAAAAAAAAAAAAAAAAATATATATAAAAAAAAAAAAATATATATATATATATATATATATATATATATATACTCCTACAATCAGTCACTTCAGCAACATGCTGTTTCTGTGTACACTTTCTTGTTCTTATGTGTCTTTTCCCCTTGGAGGAGGCAGGTGGGTGAAAGATTACTGTATTTCCCTTTGGCACTGAACAAAACATGTCACCATGACACAGAGGCAGCAATACAAAGCAAGCAATGAAACATGATTCCATTTTAGCACGGGGCGGCTCCATGTCTGAGCCTTTCACTTTCAATGTTACAGTTCCAAAACAAGTTTGAAACTTAGAATGTCTGTCTAATATTCTCATGGAATTTAAAAGGTTTGTGTAGTGTAGGAGGCAGCGGCAGTCAGTTATTGTCTTTGTCTGAAAGTTTAATTTGCTATATGAATGACTGTTTCGACAACATTGCCTAATGGATCCAGATCTGATCTTCCACTTCATATAACACACGGAAAGATTTGCAAATACTTATAATGCTGCTTTTAATTAAAACTGTGTTGATGGTAGTTGTAAAAACCTTTCAGAAAACGATGTAGCTTCATTATGAAAAACATAATTTCATGCTAGGGAGGACTTAAACCATAATTTGATACAGTTCAATTACCCTGTCTGCAGTTTGACACTGTGAGAAATTTACTCCCACCAGAGCCCCGCTCAACAGTAACAGCCCTGGACCCATATCAATGGGTTTGAGCCATATTACTTGTCACCATCGATGTGAAAACTACTTTGAGAGTCAGGCTGCAGGGCTGTCTAAAGTTGTGAAGGCAGCGGCGCGGTGCATAAATGTAGCATGACAAAAGGGGCAGACACTCTTGTCAGTAGTGCTTTAAAGACAGGAGAATATACTCAATGCTGAGAGCAAGTGACAAAGTGCATGGCTTCAGTCTATAGTGTTTTTTGGTGCACATTAAAAGCTGGTGATGTTTGCACCTTGTTTGTCTTGCCTTGCCTCATAGCAATAATACTGCTGAGAATACAGTATACCAGGCTCTAGTCTGCTTGTCCCAAGTTGTGGATGTGTTTCCAGTTGCAGCCCTAAACACTAACACACACAACCGGTCATACACAGACATTCTGTTATGCACTAATTTTGGATATTAAATGTCCATCTTTGTGGAAAACCACTCCCACCAACTTTAGCTATATTGTCCTTTGCTTAAATCAATGTCTTATTTATTCTCACTTCAACTAAGTCACACTGAGCTCAAAGAATCCGCATTAAGCACATTAGTAATGTGTAGACTTAAAACGTAAGAAAAGTCCATTAGGTGGATGACCTTAACCAAAAAGAATGATGTTTTCTGCTTTGTTGGCCTACTCCTAGGCCATACTGTCGAGATCAGTGTAGCCATAGCTTTACAATCTATCATTGTACTTTGGCTTTACCGGTAATCTAATGTGGATGCCAGGATAAACTTAATAGGTGATACATTGCTTTGTTTGAATGTGGAACAATAAAGTTGTTTGTCCTCATACTGTTTATATTGAAACAGGTGGTGCTTAACTTGTAGATAATTAGGCTCCTACATTTAATCAGTGGGCAGTGTACACAAAATGTTAGGCAGTGAAATCGATATCTAAGGTGGAAGGAGGCATTTTTATTTGAACAAGGTTGGGAACAACTAACAAGCTGTTGAGATATGTGAAAACAATTTAATATTGTAGCTTTATGCCATGTAGGAATAATCTGAAATAACTCACACATCACCATCATTAATGTTTTACATATTATCCGTGATTTGTGAAGAAAGGGAAGAAGACTTTCTTAAGATCTTTTCTTCCTGAAAACAGAACACGGATGTTTACACTGACTATTACTGACACAGTCTCTGAGCTTGGGCAGCAGCCAAACCATCGCCCTCCCACAACCATTTCTGAGGTCACAGTGTCTGTGTGAATCCTTCAAACTCGTACTTCCATTGAACTACTTAGAAAACATGAAAACCACAAAGAATCTAAACTGTCCTTGGATAACGGGAAGCATGGTAGTGGGAGTGTAGTGGCGTTTAGCTCTAAGGTCACTGCCATGACAGTGGGTTAATCATTTATTTCACATGCGCTGTAGCTCAGCTCCTGCAGGGCAGGATCTATCTGACCGCTGATGATGGTACATTGTTAATTTAGAGGTTTCATTATTGTCCTTCATATACTACTTTCATATTTGTACAGTCGAGGCATTTACATACAGCTTTATCTTTTAAGCTGTTATTATGAGTCCTTAAAGTTCTTGATCAACACAAATACAAGGTCGGAGCCAAATTGTTGTATAAGTAGTGCACATATACTACATATAACTCTTCTGTAAGAAATAACATAAAAAGTGTACATAATTGATTAAATGGAAGCAGCTATTTACAGCTGTTAAGATTTCAACAAAAGTCATCACTTGTGAATAATAATTCCCTCTGTGCCTATAAAATGACAGTGCCTGGTACATCATGATACTATAACTATGCTAACGTTACAAAGTGTTATTAATGTTAAACAAAACAAGTACATTTAAAGCCCATAATTACTTGCAATGTCCTCTTGAATCTTTATGAAATGACAAGATCTTTAAACAATCAGGACTCTTCAGAACTTATCAAAGAAAAAGAAACTAGACATGAAACCTCAAAAGAAAATTAAAACTGGCTGAAGGCATCCTTTAGCATCTGGGTGGTGATAAACAAAGGCAGAATATTTATGAAGTTTTTCTGCTTGCTAACATGAAATCACAATTTTTTTTGTAACCCATTTCCACAATCGCAGTGTTACTGAAAACCAGACAAACCTGATGACATAATATTCCCGAGACCAAAGAACAATCAAGTTAGAGAGTATTGTTTGACAAAAGAGAACATTATATAATCCAGGTAGAGAGCAGGATGAGAAAATAAACTTCAGTGGGGAAAAAGGGGTATGATGAAAATCTTTTTGCCTGTTAGTGAAGATAGAATGTGACTTCAAGTTTGATTGGAGTTGGAAAATCATTTTGCCTTTTGCGGAGGGTTGGGGAAGATGAGTGATGGCTAGCAGTCATTTGTGGGGGAAATGTTGCGATTGGACTACCATCTATGACTCCACTGTGGCCTGGACTTATAGGGGTTACAGATCCCTTCACAGCTTTTGTAGCGAGCAACCAGCAGTGTTGTGAATTAGATATGAGCAGCCATGGGCAGCCAGCCATGGGAGTTTGAGAGAGAATAATGTAGGAGAAATCAGGGGAGGCTGAAGATAGATACAGCAGTATTTTGGGTCACTTGTAGGGCATGGACGGGGTGTTTTCGTGAAGCCAGGGAGTAACAGTTATTCAAACTAGGAAGAAACTAAGCTTGAACAAGGAGGGACCAGTGAAGGAGGGATCGCTATGATAGTTTCAGATGGTCTTGCTTCATTCAGATGTCATGTTTGTGGTCTCCAGGTACTCCATTATTCAGGCTCACATCAGTACTGACTGAGAGGTTATATCCTAGAGGGCAGAGTTTTCCTTGGGAGAAAGAGCAGCTTAGTCGCACCATGGTTTGGGTTTCCTGGAAGACAAACTTCCAACTTAAAATGCCTTGGAGTCAAAATGTATGTACGTTTCAGTGTTTTCTGCGTGACATTTAAAGCAAGAGGCTAAAGACTGAGTTCTTGGACACTCCAGTGGAGCTGATGCTCAACACAAAGGATTCACCTCTACTGTCCTGATAAGTGTGACTGTACGTCGGCAATCCATTATAGCCAGGACGCAAAGATCCTTTAGTCAGCAAAGGTGGCGACTAGTGATAACTATCTGCTTGACATTGTTGGAGGCTGGGGAAAGGATGCCTTAGTCACAGCAGGTATTACAGGAAGAGTGAAGTGGAATGGAGTGTGAAGGCAAACTGGTTGTGGTCCAAAAAGATATTTCCTTGAAGAGATACTGCATGAGCTCCAATTCACATTGAAAGATTATCAAGAGAAGTTGTCAGCCGTAGTTTTTCCTCAGTCTTTTCTTTGAGTTGATATAACCCAGTTTCCTTAACACAAGTTTCTCTTGGCAAAGCTCTTTAAACAAAGGGACGCTCACAAGCTGCACAGCTCTGAGGATCACTTCATACATACACACACACACACACACACACACACACACACACACACACACACACACACACACACACACACACACACACACACACACACACATACATTTTACATTAAAGTCTTTAGAAAATCTACTATTAAGGGCTTCAAACAGGTTTGATCATGTGAATGATCGAACAAAGACTAGATTCTTGCCATTGCAAAGATGTTGTGTTATCTTGACCATTCCTCTGAAAGAGTAGATATGTCATGTTACCTCAAGGTGATTGACAGATGTACTCTGTGTCCTTGCAGGTTGCAGTCATTATTTGTGGCAGGAGAGCGATGTGATGTGGAGACGCTGGAATGGGCAAAGAGGAGCTTTGGGGTTCCTGTCCTGGATCACTGGTGGCAGACTGGTAGGAAGGTTTCTATTTTCAAAAGACAGAAATCGGAGAGAGAGAGAGCTCTGAATCGGACAACCTTGTTGATGCCCTGTATCAAAAGCTGCACTGTGAAAGAAAGTTGATATAAATATATTGTGCACCTGTCTTATCTGATTCCATACATTTTCCCTTTTAGCTCAAAGTTGCATGTTGGACAGGAAGCAGAAAATTGAAACTTGAAAACGAAATGCAAACTGACTCCTAGATATTGGTGACTTAGCTGTGCAAGGAAAGCTGGACTCACCAAAATGTTCTGTTCTCATTGGTATTAAGTGTCACATAACAGCCAGGCCAGCATACAGGGTAGGGCTGATCAATTATGGAAAAAAATCATAATCAAAATTATTTTGGGCAATATTGAAATCACGATTATTTAACACTGTTACTCATTGACTTTTGTGAAGATGTTGCATGTATTGAACCTACAAAAACAGTGAAGTGAGTTAAACAAATCAACAGTGAAAACACCACGATCAAAATTTGATTAATGCACAGCCCTAATACAGAGTGTACAGTTCAAGGTCTTAATGTCACAGGATTTTTGGTGGTTGAAGTTAAAACTGTTCAAATATGTATCCCCTACTATATGCTATGTGTGAAGCTGCCTTATGCAATTAATAGTCAGTCTACTAGGTTGGGAAGCACTTTACCCTCAAACTTTAGGGATTAAGTTCTAATGATGTAGATATTGAGAAAGCCTTTCAGCTCAAGTATTTTATTAGCATGAACTGTATATGATGTTTTAATTAATTTAACTTTTCGATCTTTAAGACTGGGTCTCGTCTTAAGCTTATCAGTGTAAGAAGACTATATGTGTGTAATATATATTTGCTGTATTTTATTAGTTCATTGACATTAACTTCGTCTTGAGAAGAGGCTTAACTCTAGAAAACCACTATTACCTCGAAAGCACACTGTCATTATGAAGCCCATTTTATCACACTTCCCTCTTTGATTAATCCCTTCTGATGTTTTGTATTGTAGACGAGGAAGTCAAGATGAGAATCATAACTGGATGTGATGGTTAAAAAAAATAAATGGAACAGCTCCATTGCCACTGAACAAGGATCTGACTTTTCAAGGACACAAGCCACCACAGATCTCCCCCCTCCCCCCCCCCCCCCCCCCCCCCCCCCTTTCATTGAGTTCACTGATGTTTAATTGATTCTGCACCCATATGGGACACTGAGTGACTGACTGGCTGAGACATGAAGACAAAGGTGTGTGTGCTTAGTGAAGAGATAAAGGAAAGGCAACAATCACAGGTACCTTGTCAGTTTAGGAGCAGAAATTAAAATAGCTTTGGTACTGAAGCATTTGTTGAGTCATAATACTTGACAATGAGTCTTTACTGTCTTATTCTTAAGTTAGAGTCTAAAATACACAAAACCTGACTCAACCAACGGTATGTGAATTCTGTCGATTTTCACTTAAAGGAACACACCGACTTATTGGGACTTTAGCTTATTCACCGTATCCCCCAGAGTTAGATAAGTCCATACATACCCTTCTCATCTTCGTATGTGTCGTAACTCTGTCTGACGCATTCACCGCTAGCCTAGCTTACCACAGATCCTGGAGGTAACTGGTTCCAACTAGCCTACTGCTCCCAATAAGTGACCAAATAACGCCAACATTTTCCTATTTACATGTTGTGATTTGTAAAGTCACAGCGTGTACAAATAACAAGGTCACTTGAGACACAGCCATCTTCTAACCATAAACATACTGGGAACTATAGTCTAAGAAGGCGAAGAAGTGATTAGCGCAACACCTGAAAAGCACCGTTGTTACTCTCTGCTCCTCACCACGGGGCTTCTCAGGTGCTGCGAGCAACTCACTCCGCCCAAGTAGCAGAAGTAGCAGTGCTTCGTCACTATCATAATTTTAAAGGTTTACTACAGTAGGTCATGCCCCTTAATTCACAGTCCAATGGTCGTACATTAGAGCAGGAAGGTTGAGTTTGCAGTTTCTTTAAAAGTTTTTCTTCCCTTTCTGCACCTCACAGTCAACCAATTATACAAATGGCTGTTTTGGGTCTGGATAAGATATGTAATTGAAATATTGAGTTCCCAGCTTCCCCTGCATTGTTCTTAGGCCTTATTTTGTGATGAGTTGTATGATTCTTGAATGGGTAGACTTGTGTTAGCCTCTTGGATGGGAAGCTCGAGTCCAGGCAACCTGCCATCATGCTAATGTTACCTCGTGCCCCACCAACTCTGTTTGATTGCCGTCCTCCCCAAGTACTAGCGAACTATGATGAATATGCCAGCTACAACGAAAGAGCACAATTGGATGTCTCCGTTTTGTAATATCCAGCCTGTGGGAATGGAGGATCGATGTTGGACAAGACGACATCTGTGTTAAATATGGGATCGATACTGTTGTTGGACCATTGGAAAGCCATCGACCTTGAGTTTGTACAAGCAACGCACTGATCTGAGCGCTGATTAGCCCACTTGGCTGATTGGTCTGTCCAGTCTCCCTGAGAGTGCGAAGAGCTAAATATTGTAATATTTCAGAAATGTAATTTATCAATGCTTGAGTTTAAATTGCAAACCCTAGTGTAGGCTTATCACATAAAGTATATGCTGTATTCCAGTTCAATGCTGCATCCTCCTGAAGTCTGCATTTCAAAGCAGAATACCTTTTATAACAGGCCGACAAGGCTGTCTCATTTCAGCTTAGTCTCTTCAGCAAAAAAGTACTAGCCTTCTTTTGCCCAATTCTGACCCATTTACTCATAAACACACCAAATGGTTACCTTTGAGTTCCCCTTAAAATAGCCATTATTAACTTGATAAATAATGATCAGATACAAAGACAGCACTTCCAGATGTAAGTAATAATGGAAGCCATGATAAGACTCCAATATTTGTTCTTTTTAGTAGTCTGGACTAGGGATGCTAATTTTTTTTTTTTTTCCGACCGTCACAGTCATCGTGCAATAAGTAGGTTATTGGGGTTGTGCAATATGTTAGTGGTGCAATACATGGGCTGTTGGATTGTCAATATGTCATTGTGTACTGCATAGGTTATGTGGAAATGTTTCATTTGTGTAGGCTATTTGGATTGTGCATTATGTCATTTGTGCAATACGTAGGCTATTATATGTTTAGTTGTGCAATTCGCAGGCTATTGGGGTTGTGCATTATGTCAGTGCGTTGTCATTTGTGCAATACTTAGGCTATTGGGGTTGGGCAGTATGTTAGTTGTGCAATGTCTCATTGTGCAAGGGCTGTTATACTCTAATTGTGGAGAATGCAGCCGACAGGGTTGTTCAATTAAAAAAATGCCAATGAAATAAGTAGTTGATGTGCTTACTATATAGGTACCTGTCTAATAGGGGTGTGCAAAAAAAAAATCGATTCACATTCAAGCTCTACCGATTCAAAATCGATTTAATAGAATTTTTTTTTTTTTTAAATTGTATGTCTACTGCAATCACATGAGAGAAGGAACAACATGTACATACTGGGAATTGTTTTTTTTAATCAAATAGTTTTTTGAATCAAATCGATGTTAAATCGAATCTTGAGCCTATAAATCGATATTGAATCGTGATATTTTCTGAATCGTGCACCCCTACTGTCTAATGCATATGAAAGCATGTTTTGTGTTGCATGAGAGTATGTGATGAGAGATGCTTATTTTCTGTATTTTGTGTTGTCTTTGTAAAGCTGCTGAACGGACAGAGTCAGAGTTATCTAACCCTTGTTTTAATAATTTAGTTTTAAACTGATCAGTAATTGTGGTTGTAATCGGTCAAAATTCTTTTTGACGGTTAACCATTAAACGGTTATCATTAACATCACTGGTTTGGAAGTGTTCTGAACCACAGGGCATTATATTTATTTTAATGTTTTGAAGTTGAACGTCACAACTCGTACTGTAAATTCAGAGATCATGAGACGTGTTTAGTATTACCACAGGATTCACCACTTTGTCTGAAATTTGAGGGCAACTTCCTGGTGGTAAACTTGTTTTTATGAGACAGAGGGACCGATCCTATGCACCAATAGTCTGTCTATGTGAGGCCAGACTGTCCTAACTGGGGAGGAGGCTCAAATTCAGTCTGGTGTGCGGGTGTACTAATGGACACACCTTCCTGAGTGGTGACCAGCCAGCTCCTGAATTGGGTCAAAGCTTTAACTGTGGGTCTGTGCTTAGCAGAGAAAATCAATTTGCTAAAGGGCAATAATGGCAATGCCATTCCCTCTCTGTGGCATTTGTATGTTCAGTTCTTTAAATATCCATACACAGATCTTTCATTGAGGCTTTTGTATGAGCATTTACTGTTTATATTAGCAGTGTAGGAGTTGAGGGGTTTAGAACGGGCACCAATACACACAGGGAAATGAAGGTTATGACATTTGCAACATTTGGTGGTGTGTGATTTAGTTGTTTACTGTTATGTTTAATACATTGCATTAATCTCTACCTGTACCTCCATCTGTCTGCCTGGCAGTGCTGATGGATGGGCTTGACTGAACATTCACTGGCCTGGATGTGCTGATCAGAGCTGCTGATTTCCATATTTCTCTCTGTAGCTTCAGTGCTTGTGAGATAACCTTTCATTCTACTTTGTAGCTTGAATCAGTGGTTTACTACACATGTATTAGATTTTGATTTAATTTCGAACAAAGGGATGTTTGTTTCACAGTCAAGTTTGAGACTCACTTCTCTCCTTCACACACACCCACACAAAATCCTGCCACACTTTGTGGCTATCCTAGCTAGGTGATTTATTGAGTTTGGAGAAAAACCTCTGGCGCCCACTTGATTTCTGTCTAGATGTGTAAATCCCATTGAATTCTTCACCCCCTGCTAAACTCAATAACTGGCAGCTGGCAGAGAGCGCTCCGTGTGTTCTCTACTTTTTCACGGTAGAGTGGGTCACTCCTCGTCTCACTTGCTTTCTCTTTGTGTCTAAGGCAGTTTGACTTCAAATGCGTGGGCTAAAGAGACCCTGGCATCATGTTATACATATTCATTAAATCATCAAAACTTTGTAATTTCTTTCTGAAGGGACAGAAAAACTTTATTTGCCTTTTTAGCTGTCTTTTTAACAATTTCCCAGAAGAGACAAAAAAAAAACCAATTCATTCATCATACTAACAAGTATTACCCTAGCCTGAAATAGATTATACATGTTCACCTAGAACTTGTAGTGCAAAAAGGGGTGACATATATTGATTCATCTTCCAAAACAGCAAGTGCAACTTGCTTATTATCAGGATAAATTCATTGTTAGTTTTAGTAATTTATAGGGAGTTGTTTATAATAAAAACAGAAATGAATGGCAATCTTATGATTTAAGTGTCTTACTCAAGGGCACCTTGGTTACTTTGCAGTCACAACCATCGGCTATCGTTTTGATGACGATTTAGCCTCTGGGGGCAATGCACAATATTTTTGGGGGTTCCTGTTAGGGGTGCACGATATATCAACTCAATATTGTTATCGCGATATCGCGTTGCGCGATATCATACCGAAAGTCTCGCGATAATTACGCGATATTTTGTTTGCGTTGCATCCCGCCCGACATGTACCCAAAGAGTATAGAAGCAACAAGAGGCAAAACTCAATAGAACGTTGTGTTACATTCAGTCCAAGATGGCGGAGCTGGCGTTCCATTGCAAGCTGCAGCACAACGTTCCATTGAGTTTCTCCTCTTGTTACGTCTATACTCTTTGATGCACCTCTCGAAAAATACACATCACTTGGTAGCGTTGCATTTTCCCCCGACTCATTTCCTGGTTCTCCTTCTCCATAAACAACATGAAATCAAGGAGAGGGTTAACTTTTCCTGCTCCAGATTTCACCGTGGTTAGAAAGAACAGGGGAGACACTTTGTTTCTCTCACTATGACTCTAGAGTCACTACTCACTCTGAAGAAAATCTGCGTCACTCTCTCACTTCTTCCTCGCTCTACCACACACACACACACACACACACACACACACACACACACACACACGCCGTCTCGACGCACACACCTGAACACGTGTAAACATCAGCTGAATGGAGCCTCCGCAGAACCATAAAACGAAGCGAAAGAAAAGAAAGCTAAAGAGAGCGAAGAGTGGTGCAAAAAGAACACACAAGTAAGAAAATGAGTGTTGCTCTGGGAGACGACGAAATAACAGAGATTGAAAGGAAACTTTAGAGGCCAAAAGTAACCCTACAGTCACATTAGCTACAAAAGAGAGCGACATGCACTCGCTTGTGGGCGCTCCTGGGCGTGCCTAGCCTACCCCTGGTTGCTTGGCAACAGTAAACAGAAATTCTCCGGTGATACCTTTTAACCACGTCTTAAAAGTTACTTCAGAGGTATTAAGTCACAAGAACGATGTTTTTGGATTTAAAAGTATTTATTTCTCGATAAAAGTAACACAATATATGAGATTAAATGCCAAACATATCAGATATATACATAAATACAATGTCCTGAAGCGTTTTCCGCCATCTTGAATTATTTTCTTCAACTCGATCCACTGACATACGTCACGCTGCCCTCACACTGCCTTCACTCTGATTGGCAGTCGCTCGTGGCCAAACGGCCACTCCCATTGAAAATGAATGGTAGCCTGTCGCTCTCTGTCTCTTGTAGCTAATGTGACTGTAGGGTAATGTCTCCTCCTCGGTAGCTTGGAAATACTTTGGACATGCTCTTTATTTATTTATTTTATACTGTCCAACCAGTAGAACATGTCCTGTTCTGTAGACACATGTTGTACCAGTCCAATATGACTGTCAGTTTAAATAAACCTTGTGTTGTTAGAAAACTTGTTTTATTTGTTATAAATCTATTTTGATGCATTTTCCCATAACTTTGGTAATTTTACATATGTTTAAAAATATCAAAATTAATTTCGATATCGCAATATTCATTATCGATATCGCAATATCACATTTTTTCAATATCGTGCACCCCTAGTTCCTGTGTAGCCAGCGGATATCCGGGCTAAGACTTCCTCTTCCGTGTGCCTGGTCTGATCAGCAACTTGAGACGCAAGAATAGAGTTGCTGTTGAGAGACAACGTCTCTATAATCAGATGTGGGCATATGCAGGTTTAAAAAAAAAAAAAGTATGAAGCAGCTGAATCGTTGTCAGATGATAGCCGATGGATTCCGAGATTGCATTTCAGCCAATGCGTTCTGCTTATTTTGCTCTCCACACGGACTGTTTACCTGCATGCAACCAAAGCCTGCTCAAACCTGATTAGTCAATTCTACTTGGACAACAAACTGACTACAAACAGAAACCGGAACGCTTCCAATACCGAAATCTTGCCTACAGATTCTGCATTCATATGCAGGTATGTTTATAGAGATTACAAATCTATGGACATCTTCCCAAAACTTCATACAATGTCATTCTGTAATTTATATGTATATAAATGGTTAACATGTATCAGTATTGTTATATTGACACACAGGTATCAAATGCCAGTAAAAAGCGGTATGTATACTGTGTCCGTCTGCCTTTACTGAGTTCATGAGTCACTCCTGCTGGGAGTCACGATGCACTGTTCGACCGTCTCTCTGGAGACACGACATCAATCAAGCAACATTTAGAAAGGTCGGTCCCTTGAGAACTCTCCATCTTCCTCTCCAACAGAAGAGAAGCAACTTTGTCAATGGAACGCAGTTTAACATTCAAGGTTTGTTTACTCCAAAATGGCCATCACAGAAAGGAGAGACGGACTCATCTTTGAAAAACTCATTACTGTCAAAACACCTGAAAAGCAAAGTTTGCTATCATTTTCTGGCTACCCTACACATTTTGCTTTCATCTATAAATATTGATAGATCTGTCCTACTTGTACCTCACCTGCAAAATAGATAGAAATTTAACAAAATCAATCATGGGTGCAGTTGCTCATAAATCTTTCCAGCGGCACGATTGTAATCCTGAAATGTAATATTTAGCAGCCAAAAGCTGTAATCGATGGTGAGAAAACATTCACCATGAGCGATGATACAAAGAGTAGGTGAACAGAGCACACAAAAAACGAGTAGTAGGAGTTCCTCTAGGCTTCAGGTACAAGGTTTGCAACATACCTGCATTTGTTGAGCCACAAAATAAATCCCTGACAATAAAAGCTGTATACTAAATATAGATTTTAAATGTTATAAATGTAGAGTTTTTTTGTGTGTTACGGTGCAAACGCACAAAGCAGTGGCAAAGTTCGTCCTGCAGCGAGCTGCCATGCAATGTCTATGGAAAGCCGTTTGATTCTGCTGCAAAGTGTGGCCAAACTAAATTTGTGGATAGTTTGTTTATAAGATAGATAAGATATACTTTATTGTCCCCGAAGGGAAATTTGTTTTGGACTCTGTCCATTCTGCAGCGTTACAAAGACAACACAGAATACAAGAAAGACCAAACACCAAATTCAGAAAAAAAACAACACAAAATACAGAGAAGACAACAGATACAAATATCTCTCAGCACATAGTCTCATGCAACACAACATGCTTCCATATACATATAATAAGCACATTAACTACTCCTTTCATTGGCACTTCTCATAATTTACATCGGCAATGTGCGGCCACAGCCCCCAGCCAATCAGTAACAGAGTCCTGTGACGTGTTGACCTGTTTACAAAGCGTTTCCTTACGCCATGAACACACTTCCCGGTCGCAGGAAAATGTCATTATTACAGTCAGTGGCACTTCACTGCTGCTTGGTGTGTTTTTGGTGCAATGGTGAACAACTGGAGGAAGTGGGAAAGTCCAACTGGAATTACAAATCCTTGAATAAGTTGGAAGGCGTTCTGTAATTTGTTTGTCTTTTATTGTTGAAAGGAATGGAAAAAATGTAGTACAGTACATCAGGGTGGCTTTAGTGGGCGTGCCAGTGTATGTGCCCGCTTAACCACATGCAGTTTAATTTCAATTCACTTTAAGTGGAAGTATCCAGGATAAATTAATAATAAATAAATAAAATGTCACTGGATTAGATTTTTTCAAAACACTTTTGAACCCCTACCATAGACTCTGACAGACCTTTTGAAGTGTCTTCTCCAGCTCCTCAGCATAAAGCTGCTGTATCATCACCGTATGATTCTTTATTTATCAGACCGAGTGTATGTTTTCCAGTTCCTGTTAAAAGATTCATAATCTTTGGCATCATCTCTCTACACTGGAAACAGTTCATCAGCTGTGCCAGGTGCATACCGCTGGGATAAAAAACAAAAACAAATGGCTCAGGGTTTGGTTCACATCATTTTCCCATTCATCCTCTAGGGACTCTCCTTACCTTGCAGCCAACTGTGTATCACAGCTGATTGGTAAACTGTTAAATCACACAAAATAGCTAGCGGCACTCGCTGACTCCTAACAAAGCTCTCCTTAGATCTGCCCAAGGCCTTGGTTGGAAAAATAAAATAAAGTCAGCTGACACAAGACGGTTTGCCTTGATAGTGCCATGGCGAGAAGCAGCGTGACATACAGCAGAGGGTAGGTCACGAGTTGAAGCATGTCTCAGTTCCTTAAACTGAAAACAATATCAATTAGACAACAAACATACATATAACACACAGGCCTACATATAGGCTTACACTCTAAAGATTAGTTATCCATAAAAGTTGAATTGCAGAAGGGATAAAAAAAAATTAGAGTGGCGATTAGTTTTAAAAGCAGGTAAAATATAACCATGTCTTGATGGCAACAGAGAAAATTCACTATGAAGAACATGATCTGAAGAAGACAAAAATGCTCGTTGCTTTACGCAAGATTTGTTGATTACAGCAATAATTTAAATCTTTGTTTCACACCAATAATTTTAGAGCAGGTTTTGACTATACTGTTCAGGCTGTTTCTGTCTTTCACTGTGATTCTGTGAAACCAGCAGATAAAAGAAAAAGTCGTAAGGCTTTCCATTAAAGATTGATTAAAAACGACAGAGAATGACTGGCCTGACAGAAAAGGAGTTCAGTTTACTGAGTAAGTGAATTCTCAGTTGCCCCTTTTTCACAATAACTTCAGTGTTAACACTGCATTTAAGGTGGTCATAAAAAATGGTACCTAAATATTTATATGAGGGAAGCATTTTAACCTTTTCATTGTGAATGATGTACTCCCTGGCTGTAGGTTTAACGCGTCCAAAATCGAGGAAAAGTTCCTTGGATTTTGAGACATTTTTTTGAGACAAGTTTTTGTCATACCAATAAACAAAATCAGGGAGCGCCTTCTCATGATCAGATGCTGAACCTTGGAGAAGGGACAGCAATACTGTGTCATCTGAAAATTTCACTAAGTGGCTGCCATCCTGAGAGCTCCTACAACCACCAGTGTACATAATAAAAAGGAGGGGAGAGAGAACACAGCCTTGTGGTGAGCCAGCAGGCTTGCATTTTAGGGGACTTTCTGCAGAAAACATATCCATAGACAAATTGTTTTGCATCAAGCTAACTGGTATTGTATTTGTCAAACATTCATTCTTTGTCAGTTATTGCATGCGACTCCAAATTTACACATTCTTTGCTGGAAATATTAAATTGTGCTAACAAGCTCACGGCTGAGAATTTGACTAATTTGACCAATTTAGCTTGATTAGTTCTCACTCTGGAAACGCTTGGCTGGTGCAGACGAGATTTGTTCTCTGGTACGGAGTGGAAGTGATTGGTGTGCTCGTTATTCCCATGTGCAGCGGACTCAATCATTTCTCAGCCTCCCGCTGTCATCTGATATGCTGATTCATCTTGCCTCATCAGCCCAGACATGACACTATACTGCTTTCATCAGCCCAGGCATGACACCACACTGCTTTCTTTCACCTGCGCTTTCCTCCTCTCTCTCTCCCCTTTACCTTCATCATCTTTGTATTATCTGTGTTTATATGCTTCTTTTTACATGCACAAAGATTTGAACACATAAGTTAACATCTGCTAACACCTACCCACCCAAGACCGACATGCATTCATAGTCTGTCACCCTTGAGCCACCTGAAGCCAGTCAGGCTCACTTCCCCCTTTATGTGCATATGAGAAAATGTCTGCCATTTTGAAGCCTGGTAATAATCTGTGCGCTATTTTAAGAGCCAAGTGCCAATGGCAGGGGGTGGAGGAGGTTGATGATGAAGGTTGCTGATGTCACTGGTGTTGCCTGGCAACAAATGTGTGTTTCCAGTTGGTAGGGTTTGGCTGCCTCACCAGTGAGTGGTGGCGAATGGACTTACAGTAATGTTTTTAGATATCTCTCTGTCTCTTTGTTTGTCTTTGCTTCTCTCTCTCAGACTGACAGCAGATGCCTCTGTGCACAAAATAGAACTACCATACAAAAGTGAACTGGACCTTCTCAAAATACCTGTCTTGTCAAATAAAGTGTAGAATTGACAATTCACCCCTGGACTTTGCCAGGGCTGGCATAGGAATGTATTCCACACATCCTCTTCCTTGAAAAAAAGTCAGAGCCTCGGAGAGTCTGTGAACGACAGTTTTACATCCTCCTTGAAAACACTATCCTCTAACAGAAAAAAAACAGAGCCTTATAGCATAACTCGGCACATAGACAGCAATACAGCGAATCAGGCGTTAATGAGGAATCAACGGGAATATTATATAAACAATCACCTGCAGGATATATTTTCCCAGTTAGTTTCTTAGTGGTCATCTTATTAACATATTGGCTGTAACTGTGGTGCTATTTTCATAGAAAAAATAAAACCGCTAATTAAGAGAACTAGGTTAAGTTTCCACAATCTTGAAGAAAACCTTCCCAGAAGAGTGAAGGCTGATATAGTAGCACAATAATGCCCATAGTTTTCAATAATCACAAATGGGCGTAATATCTGGGTGTCGACATACTTTTAGTGTCCGATAGGTGACTTAAATCTTTGTCTTAATTCATTTTCATATTCTGTTGGATGTGTATTGTTGATTTGCTCACTCTGCAGTGCATTCCTCAAGGAACGTGGATTACATTGTTTTTAATTATAGGATTAAAGTAGCTTGATCTTTTGAATCATTTTGTTTTAATACACGAAGATATATTTGTAACTACAAGTTTAATTATTTGCCTTGGACACATGTGAAAACACCTTAATTTCAAATAGACATTTCAATACCTTAAGTGTACATTTGCTGTTCTAATGTATAAACTAGAATTATAGATTTTATATGCCCCCACCAATTTTTTTCCTCAACTGATTGGTATTCTGTTCCAAGTGTTCTCCACATAGACTAGTCCCTTAGTTCTCTTCTGCAAAATTGTTTCTGAGTCATGTCACTCGTGCGCCGTTGTCCACCTTTGGGAGATGCATTGTGTCTCATATCATTCAACACCGAGCAACCAAAAAGATTCTGGTGCTCACTTGGTCTCATTACATTGCTGCAGAGACAGTAGCGCAGATGTCGCTGCTCCTATAATTACATATCCGAGAGCTGAGGTGTCACGTTTGCGTTGCCTTGGTTTTTACTGGGGGCTGCTGTCATCGTCTCTCTGACCTGGGAATTCGTCTGGCATTCATTCCAAGCCATTATATTATTTGTCTGCTGAGGTTTCTAAACCACAAGCAGGGCCTTTCATTAGCAATTTAAGTAGTGAATTTGTATGCATAAACTTAGTTTTGAGTGAATGAGGCGAGCTGTCTGAAAAGTGACAAGGGAGGCAATGTTTTTAGCTGATGGAGTGAAATTGTCCCTTGAAGAGTCTGAGATGTAAATGGGAGAGTGTGTGTGTTAGGGCTGCTCGATTATGGGAAAAAATATAACCACGATTATTTCGGTCAGTATTGAAATCACGATAATCTAACATGATTACTCGTTGACTTCTGGAAAGATGTTGCAATAATTGAACTTAAACAGTGGAAAAAGTTAAATAAGTAGTAAAATAAATAAAAAAAACAGTAAAAAAAAAAAACACATGCAACTGTGAACTTTGCCTTAATACTTTTCCTATTGAAACTTTATTTTTTCATTCAGAACACGAGAAAATGAAAGCTGCAAGCAGCGATGACGGGTCATCGCCCCTTGCCCTGGGGGTTACTGGCGGACGCAATATCATGAAGACCACACATTCTAAGTTTCATGTAAATTAGAATACTTTTAGACAAACAATAGGTTCCTTCACACGTTCGTGTTCTGGCCCTAACTAGAACTGCAAGCAGTTATGACAGGGTCCAAGCCTCCAGGCGCCAGTCGCCCTGACGACCCGGGGAGTGTGCGAAAGTGGGACCCAAAGTGTAACGGTAGGGAGGCAAACATCAGGAAATATTAAGAGGTGTGAGCCGCAAGGTCTGCCATTGCAAATATCCCAAAGCCCTAAAGGATTTTTGACAACCTCTGGTCCATCTGGTTTTATTTTCTATAAAAGCTTGTAAAACATCAACCCTGTTGTCCACAGTCAATCTATGAACATCATTTTTTTTTCAGGGAAAACTAGGCTATTAGAATATTTGTGCTGCAGTGAGGTTACTTGAATGTTAAAAAGGTTGTAGGACCATAAAGACAAATAAATAAATAAAACGGAACATGAATCTCACAGATATATATTGATATCACACACACACAGCAATGCCACACAAGCATTTGTGTCTAAAACAGTTTCATATATTTGGAGTCATCCAGTGCAAAAATAAACACATTGAACATTATAACTCATATGAAGGACAAACTATTTACATTTCTTGGATGTAACAGTATGGATTAATGGCACAAAGACCCCAAAAAACTAGGAAAAAAACGGGCTAGGAAGACAACAAAGGCATCAGCAGAACGCGGGGACTGTTCGCTTTTAGCCCCAAAAGACTGTGTTTCTACTAGTTATAATTATAAAGTTATTAAGTTATAAATCAGAAGTGACGTTTTGCGTCGTATATGACCTATATGCTCGACCTCAGAAGGGGTAAAATGGCCCAAACTGGTCTACGTTGACTATAGCACCCCCTATTGGCTGATCTTTACCAAATTTGGTAGAGAGCCTCGGAGCGGCATGCCAAACAAGCATCACAAGATTCGTGTTGATAGCATTTATTCCGGCAGAGATATTGCAATTGCAAATTTCCCATTTAAATGCATTGAGTTATTGGCCAAAACAAATAAACGTTGATTATAGCGCCGATGGCCGATCTTTGGCAGATTTGGTACAGAGCATTGTAGTGGGATGTTGAACAATGATCTCAAGTTCTTTGGCGATAACATTTAATTTGGCCGAGATATGATATGTGTGTGGTAGCTATCTAGGAAAATTTGTTTGGTCGTCAAATGCGCATACTTTAACGTAGCAATATTCTTTTGATAACTTTTGCTCAGGTCCATCTGGACATGCTATCGGTCACATGGCCTAGGACGAGTTCGAAAAAGTTGGTTTTGCCCATTGCGCGATATTGCGAAAACAATTCTTACCGGAAATGGGCGTGGCCTATATCATGTGATTCAGCTTAATTCAAGCAGCACATGGATGTAAGGCTTTCTAATGTGCGAGGTGTAATGTGGAAATTATAGCCAAAAACACGAGGAGATTCAGCTGGATCCAGGGAAGGTGAAAATATGATTTTTGAACGTGCGATGTACGGTTTGGGAGTTATAGGGCCAAAAGTGTTTTTTTTTCTGCAATTATGCCAACTAGTGGTGGATATGAGTTATTTTTTTGAATCTTTGCAATTTTCACCAGTTGTGACGTGGCAAATTTTAGTGAGTTTTCGTGCATTCTAACCCCCTCAAAAATGCGACGAAGGACTCGGAAAAATAATAATAATCTGACCAAAAACAATAGGTCCTTGCAGTTTCACTGCAAAGGACCTATTGACCAAAGTGCAATTGATTTCATGTTGTTTATGGAGAAGGAGAACCAGGAAATGAGTCGGGGAAAATGCAACGCTACCAAGCCACGGCCGAGTGACATGCGTGGCCGCGACGTGTATATTTTTTGAGAGGTGCACGTCCGGCTACGGCGTAGGGTCCGGCGTAGACGCAGAGGGGTCTGCGGGGGTACGTCGTTGATTCTATGCACGACCGTAAAACGGCCTTTAGTGTCAGCTGTTAAAGTTGTATTGTTTAACGCAGACTCCTAGCAGAACTAATCCCACAAGGGTTTAGTGAGTTTTGGTCATCACTCATATTTGGACCCACATTTTCAGAGAAAAGGCAAGGAAAAAACACATCATGTTCACCTGTCTTAAAGGTAGATATGTTTTGTATTGCAATTCTGTAATATGATGCAAAAGTATTATTTATGATTTCCTATTTCAATTTTTCATAGTGTTTCTCTTTATCTACCATTTTATATGAGGTAGATGGAATGTTGGTTTTCTCTGAAGCAAACAAAATTGAAACATCTACTATGAAATGAAATGAAAGATGAAAACAATTCTCTTTGTTTGTTCTCATCCTCTTATCATCCTACCCCACACCATCTTTTCAAATGACATTGGGTCGACTATCTTGTCCTGACAGTTACTGTAGGAATCGGCTTCATTGCTGTGCTTCCAAAAACTGACAAACTAAAAAACTCACTGCCATTTCCAACTTTTGTTTGTGCTGTATTTGTTATCCAAGGTGAACCTTAATACAGAAGCCCAATTAAGAGAGGGATGTACTGTACAAACCTGCCATTAGGCAGCAGGTGCACGCAGCACCATTTATCTGAATGTTCATAGAGCAGCTACATTTAAAAGTAAAAGTTAGCCAGTTATGTGGCTGCCTTCAAAGCAGATTTTACACACTTATTTCAAAAAAATATGGACAGTACTACATTTTTTGTTGTATTTTCGCTCGTAGCCCGGCACATTATATTTAAAAAGAAATGCGGTTTTAATTTAGTGTGCAGACCCTACAGACAGAGTGGAATGAAAGGGTTTCATTGTGTGAGAAGATGGTTCATCTGTATTAGAAAGAAGTGGAGTTCTTGAGGATTTGCAGAGAATAAAGAGTGCAGGATCAGAGAGCTATCTTTGTTTTTCCCGAACAGCAGTTCCCCCCCCCCCCCCCCCCCCCCCCCCCTTAAGCTACTAGTAATGAGCATGGCTGTTCGATAGCTCTTTCTCAGCTGAAAAGGTGCCACAATATTGCCCATCCCGCTCTTCTGACACATCCTCCAACAACCTTCCCCCTCCCACATCCAATTCATCACACTCAAAATGGCTCTCAGTGGCCAAGCTCATCTCCAACAGGTTGAAGGAAGATTGATTTGTTTGTGTACAGAGGCAAAGAAGAAAGCGCGAGGGAGTGAGAAGGAGCATAGGACAAGGAAAAGACCATGATGGTAGTAGACTAAGACTGATATCAAGGTCTGTATGTGTGTGCTGAAGAGTCACCAACAGTCAGTCAGACAAGCAGATAGAAAACTGTGTGTGTGTGTGTGTGTGTGTGTGTGTGTGTGTGTGTGTGTGTGTGTGTGTGTGTGTGTGTGTGTGTGTGTGTGTGCGCGCGTCCCACAGATGTTTTTTTTACTCCTCACTCCCCTCGAGTGTTCACTCACCTGTCTCAGCCTGTGCTGTCTGCCTTTCTTACCCAGCATATTAAATCTCTCCTGCACAATGTGACTAGAATAGTAGCAGGGGAAGTATTTTGTCTGTTTCACCTCAAGGACGTTTTCATCTTGATCTTTAAATAGACACATTTTGGATGGATAACCCCATTGGACTGGATTTTGTCCCTGTGGGAAGATCATGGTATATACTATTGAGTTATGAGGAGATCTAGGTGCTAAGGGTGTCAAAAGTCACATTGACGCTACATCAATCGGGACAGTGTCTGCTTATTGAAGCAAAAATACAATTCAAATGTCAGACTGCAAAAAAAAAAAAAAAAATTCTAGGTAAGCAAAATGTTTTAATCGTTTTTGTATGTGTTCACTCTGAGCCATGGGGTGTATGGATTGAAATGGACAACTGCTCACTGCTGCGTTATGCTCTATTATGCCTTCATATTGTGGGCGGAGGAAGGAACTTTCGGAGATCTTGGCAAACATCCGAGTCAGCTAGTTGGAATCTGAGTTCTGCTCTTGTCAGCTTACCATCTTTCATGTAAATGTGAGGACAAAATATTTTTTGTGAAATTAAGTGAACTAATTTTCATTGAGATCGCTTTAATGGTTTGATTTCATGCCTGAAAGCTGCACAGCCAGTTTGTTGTCTCTCCTGTATGCCTTGTAAAATGTCAAGGTGCAATTATATTGTCTTTTTTTATTTGGGTTTTGAATTCACTCTCCCATGCTTGAATCACCGCCAGCGAGCCCTGGCTCCTGCTGTAAACAGTCAGGTTTAAACACTCCACTTACACGGTTCAGTGGTTGCGTCAAGCCCTAATCAATGTTCAATTCACTTGTGCTTTTAAAGGACCCTTATGGCGTCCTTCAGGGTCAGACAGATATATTTGTTTGCCAATTTTGGCTTGTTCAAAGTGGATGAGATAATGTCATACAGTATAAGTTGATTATGATGGAGTTTGTTTGGCTATTTATCATTTATTTTATCTTTTATACTGAAAATACTGATTATTCAAAACTTCCACCATCCAATGGTGTCAATAATGACCTTAAAAAAGTGTTACACGTTAACAGTATTTCCTCTTTGCTCTGATTTCGTTTGGATTATATGATAGCCATAAAAGTTAGTAGTGCGTTCCTTAGGGGAAAGCGAAGGGCATGATTGGTCAAAGGGAGTCCATCATCACCCTCTCGTGACCCTGCTCTTTGACCAGGAGGTGCACCCCTAACAGAATAAAAATATGTTTTTCTTTTATCATTGGTGCTTAATGCTGTCTGTGCTGACAGTGATGGGCTTTGAACCCAGCAGGGAGTGGCTAACCTGCCACTGATGAATGAGGCGTACGTGGTTGCCAGTTCAGAGGGCGCTGTGTGGAACCCCCTCTCTGCCCTCTCTTTATTTGATAACTTAACCCCCTTCTCAACCAACAGCAACCTCCTGCTCGTCAGCTCATGTCTTTGAAGCCTGCTGTGCTGAAGCTGGAAGCAGGTCTATAGCCGTTAGCACTTGTTTGATTAATAGTAGAGGGAATAGGCCGTCTATATTCACTTTAATCTTACCTCACCAAGATGCTGGAGATTCTTTTGTTTTGGTTCATGTTGACCTCATGTCCCATTGTTTCCTAAAATCTTACCTTCATGATCTTAACATCCTGCCTCTCCTTTTCTCTGTCTGGATCTCATGTAATCATGTTCCTCATTCCTAATTCTGGCACTGCAGTCAGCATGTTGAAACTTTAAAGGTACCCAATGAAGTTGTGGACCAGTAGTACCAAATATTTATTAGTGGGTTTTGTTTGTTGTCGTGCACACACACACACACACAAGGACTCAATGCTCTCACATGCATGCGGGTGAGGCGATTGACAGTCCTGCCAATGGTTCATACTATTCCACTGATTGATAGGTGGCAGCAATGCACCAAGAATCATGGATGTAAACAATGCAGGATTTGTAAATGTTTTATGAGGAAGGAACTGCATTCACCATGTGTGTTTGAATGCATTTTGATGACTAACACTGAATGTAAACAGAAACGTTAACAAAAAACTCCACAGGGCACCTTTAACTCCAGGAATAGCATTTTGTCCCTCATTTTTTTAAAGTAATGGTGGCTAGGATCTCACTGCAACCCAGGCTTTCTGTTTGTAGCCGACAGGTGTGTAACCCTAGTGAAGTCCCCTGTTGCTTTACCTCCCCGTCAAGGTTTAATCAGGAGTCTGAGATGCCTTTTTGCGCGTCTATCGACTGAGCAGTGATTTGCATAGCATGCCTGCTAGCTTGAATGTTTTGCCATTGACCTTTGCCCTCTCAGAAGACAAGTCACTTCTATCAGCGCTGCCACTGACTGCATATTTTAGAAGAATATGTGATTGAAACTGTATCCTCCGATTCCTCCCATCTCCCCCCCCCCCGTGCAATAACTGATCTGATTCAGGTTTAGTGCACCTTGCTGCATGCGTGAATTTGCATATAAACAGCGGGAAAATGCCAAGAAACTCGTAGCCACAATAACTCAAGCACAATACATGACATGAAACATCATATAGAGTAGATGATCTGATTACCTTTTTGGAACAGCTTGTGCATAAATTTGCATGTTGGTGAAGACAAATGTCAGCGCATGACGTAATTATGCTGTCTTGTGTTTGTTAACTGTACAAGTGCCAAAAGGCTGGTTTTTAATTAATAATTGAACAGCCAATGAAGCTTTCAGTCCTGTCTTTAAGATTAATATGCCCCTTTGTTCAAACAGCATGCACCTAAAAAAAGTTTTTAAAAAAAGTATTGAAGGTTATTTTGTGTTGTCTGTCACCTGTTCATGTTAGTTGAGACATCAGCTGAGTTAAGTAAAACGAAAAACATGACAGACAGATGGAAGCATTCAGCTGCATCGTTTTTGTATTTACGGCGAGAAACCGAAAAACACCCAGTGACAAAAACTAAAAAGTAGGAGTGTTTCTGCAGACAGTGTTTTCAGATGTCAGTTTATCATAGCAGGCAGATGCTGATCTTAGGCTGGTCTGCTGCTATGTGATTTAATCTTGCTTACTGAGCTGGATCAATTCTGTTATTCATTCTCTAGGTGGGCTTGTAGGGCAGGGGCACGCCTTTGCAGTATGTGGAGCACGGTTGGGTGGCGGAGTCGAGGAGAGCCCATAGGAGCTGTCATAGTTTTGCGTAATGTAGGTTAATGCAGCTCACAGAACAAATGCAACCCAGTACCACAAGAGCTCTTTTGATCAGCCCGCCATTAGAAGGTTTAACATTTGCATAGAAAACTGTGGCGTTACATCACAGATCCTCACCACAGTGATTTGACTAAAACTTTATGGGTCTTCCACACAGATGAGTATTCACCTGTCTCTTTTTCTGTGTCTCTCTCATCAGAAACTGGCTCACCCATCACCTCCTCCTGTATTGGTCTGGGGAACTCACTCACGCCACCTGCAGGTCAGGCTGGCAAACCTGTTCCAGGTTACAACGGTAAGAGTCTAAACTGTCGATCCACTTTGCACATTTCATTTTACTTTCATGGTTCATTATTTCATTGTCAGAATTGCTGCCTCTCAATTACAGATACATTTAAACCAAAGCTGCACATAGCAACTGCTTGTAATTCCCTGCAGAGTATTTAATATGTTTGCTCCTCCAGTTTGCCAGTGGGTGATAAACCACCTCTGAATATGGATTGCATGCTCTTCCCTTTCCACTAGTCTCAGTGATCGATGATGACATGCAGGAGGTGAAGCCAAGAACCCTGGGAAATATTGTGGTGAGGTAAGCTGAGTGATTACGTTCCCAGCCGTGTGAGCAGCTCAGTCTTTGCTTTACCTTTCTTCTGTCACTCGCACATGCAAACACATTTAAAATGTGACAGAAAACACTAATCAAATTTAAACTCCAATCGTTTAGTCATTAATCTGAATAATTCACTGTTGGGCAGCTTGTATCATAATCCAAAGAATCTCACTCCTGTCTGTTGCCAAGGTTAGAGAATGAAACGTGTGTGTCTGTTTATGTTGGAGAGCAACCTGTACAAAGTGGACTTCATCAAAAGCTCCAGCAGTTAGCCCTTTGTGCTGCCTTATCTTCAGCCTGCTACCTATCTGTTATCACTCTCTCCATTTCCCTGTTCTTTGTAACTGGTGGTATTGACTCAGTGCCAACACAGGGTATTTCCAAGGAAACCTGTACAGTGCATAAAGGGATAACGACAGGTAGAGCTGAAAACGGACGGGAACAACTGTGTTACTGTATTTCCTCTAGGAGCCAGAAAGTCTGTATCCACTGCTTCATAAAATCATAATCAATATTTACAGAGACTGAGGTTGATATGCCTTCTAAGTGCTGTGTTTTAATGTCAAGTAAAAAAAAAGTACATATTTTAATTTATTTTGTTAATATATTAGCATTTTTCTTTTAGCTTTTTAGCTGCAGCTTTTGTGATTAGGAAGTGAGAGTGACAGACTCTTAAAATGAAACCAGGCAGACAAACTTATACATTAGTTTATTAGTTAATGATGTAAAAATATATATATTTTGCCTCAACAATATCGGAAGAGTGTGTGGATTTCGCTGCAGTCATAAACAGTGGATAGGATGCTTTTTTATTATCCACTTTCGGCATCAGAAATAAGATCTTTGGTGTGTTTGAATATTCTCCTTGTAGTGAAATGAATCTATACAGAGGCATGTTTAGGGTTCAAACTTGGGAAGAGGGTTCATCTTGGTCAAGACACTAGTCAAGAACTAGTGATCATAAGAACAATTACTGATAAACAAAGATTGTGTGTGTGTGTGTGTGTGTGTGTGTGTCAAGGTGAAGTCTAGCAGAGGCTGGCTGTATGTCTAGACGGTTATCCATTATTATATTGAGTGAAATCTGTAAGACTGCTCTTAATGCTTTCTCAATTATTCAAACTTTAAAAGACATTCAACTAGATATTCATTTTCATATAGAAAGTGTTACTTAATGCCATGCTTAAAGTAATGTTTTGCAGACTCACCAGTATTATTTGTTGTACATTTATGGCAGAAGCAAAGGGTTAAAAGAGAAAAATTGGAATTGAAAAATTGGAATTGAACTAAACTTAATTTTTAAATACTTTTTCCTTCAGACTACCTTTACCACCTGGTGCAGCTTTGTCACTGTGGCAGAACCACAATCTGTTCAATGAGCTCTACTTCTCCAAGTTCCCAGTAAGACGTGTCATTATTTCCTCACATTCTGATGTTTATTGGACATGAAATAATTTGCACAGCTGTCTGATTTGATTAAGAACAATTGCATTTCCTTGGAGTCTTGTTAAATTTCGCCTTTCATGACACTGGATTAATAATGTAGTGGGTAGTGATAAGTGTGTGGTAAAAGGTTGCCCTCTAGTGTTGAAATCTTTACAGAGCCACTTGCAGCCAAGTTAAAGTTACTTAGGAAGTAATATGTTAGTCTTTACCTAATTATTCCTTGAAAAAGTAATATTACTTTACTTATTACTTAATATCAAAAGTAATTAGTTACAATGTATTAATTACATTATGAAAAGGACCTGGCGACGCAGATTCCCATAACCATAGTGACTCGCTGTGCCTTCGTGCACAAGGCGAGACAGGAGAGGGCCACAGCTCTGCTCAAAGTGACATGTTGGATGTCATTGATGTTCCTATTCGAATCAAAGCCTTTATATAATGACAATACTTCCAGCTGTTGAAATATTTCCCTCTCCGTCGTCCTTCGTTTAGCTTGTTGGCTAGTAGCCGACGTGACGTGACCTGCCCTGACCTGCCACGCGCTAAATTATGACAAGCGTACACGTCATGTAATCATATAAAAAAGCCTGCCTTGGACTAGGGCTGGGCAATATATCGATATTATATCGATTATTGTGATATGAGACTAGATTTTGGATATCATAATTTTGTGATATGACATAAGTGTTGTCTTTTACTGGTTTTAAAGGCTGCATTACAGTAAAGTGATGTACTTTTCGGAACTTACCAGACTGTTCTAGCTGTTCTGTTTTTTGCCTTTTCCCCACTTGTGGCATTTTTCCATTACATGGTACCTGCTCGACTCGACTCTACTCGCCTTTTTTGGTTTTCCATTACGAAAAAAAGTCCCTGGTACCTGCTAACAGGTACTTTTTTTTAGTATCGCCTCCGTCCAGGTTCCAAGCGAGCTGAGGCGATACCAAAAGGTGACGTGAAAACCTGCAGACTACTGATTGGTCAGATAGAATCGTCACTAATCACTGCGTCATCATTGCTAGCGACAGACGGGGATGACTTGAACAAACCCGCCATTTTTAAATAGTTTAGCCAGCCGTTTTCTTCTGGCTGCGGCAACAGCCACATGCCGAGAATCAAAAACAACACACCTTCGACGTTCCGTTTATGTGTCGGTGTTAGGTCACGGCAGTTTCCTGCGGCATCGTTATGACGACCAGCCACGCTCTCCTCATGCATGAGGCGGTACTAAATCTGCAATGGAAAATGGAGGACAAGTCACCGCGGTCGAGCCGAGTAGAGTAGAGCTTTACTAGCAGTGGGTAAGCGCCATTAGACATTATGTCCACATTACTGATGATTATTTATCTAAAATCTAAGTGTGAAGATATATTTTGTTAAAGCAACCAATTGTCAACCCTAGAATATCGCCGCAATATTGATATCGAGGTATTTGGTCAAGAATATTGTGATATCTGATATTCTCCATATCGCCCAGCCCTACCTTGGACAAAATCAATCACGGGTAACGCCATAACGCAGCGTTATTGGATTAGTAACTGTAATACAATTACCGTTTTGGAAATTGTAATCTCTTACACTACTTGTTACTGTGGAAAGTAATGCTATTACAGTAATATATTACTAAGTAATGCGTTACTGCCCAACACTGCTTGCAACCATAGAGAGACCTCATAAATTCAAATGTAGTCAGATTTTCCGTGTTAGAAGTGAAGGAGGCTTGGAGGAGGAGTAAACCTCTATATATGAGCGCCCGCTCTACCAACTGAGCCATCTGGGCGCCCATATATAGAGGTTTACTCCTCGATGCAGCGGGCCTGGGTTCGACTCCGACCTGCGGCCCTTTGCTGCATGTCATTCCCCCCTCTCTCCCCCCTTTCATGTCTTCAGCTGTCCTATCAATAAAGGCCTAAAAATGCCAAAAAAATAATATATAAAAAAAGAAGTGAAGGAGGCTCTCCTGACTTGCTCCAAATACCATGTTATGCAGGAACATAATGTAATCGTTCCTTTCTGTTCCACCATCAGGGTTACTATGACACTATGGATGCAGGTTTTGTGGATGACGAAGGTTTCCTTTACATCATGTCCCGGTCTGATGATGTCATCAACGTGGCAGGCCACAGGCTGTCAGCTGGAGCATTGGAGGAGGTAGGAGATTCATTACAGAGGAGGTGACACAAAGGTTTTCCAAACTGTTCTTTGAGGTATTCATATGTATGTATATACAGTGAGGAAAATAAGTATTTGAACACCCTGCTATTTTGCAGGTTCTCCCACTTGGAAATCATGGAGGGGTCTGAAATTGTCATCGTAGGTGCATGTCCACTGTGAGAGACATAATCTAAAAAAAACAATCCAGAAATCACAATGTATGATTTTTTAACTATTTATTTGTATGATACAGCTGCAAATAAGTATTTGAACACCTGAGAAAATCAATGTTAATATTTGGTACAGTAGCCTTTGTTTGCAATTACAGAGGTCAAACGTTTCCTGTAGTTTTTCACCAGGTTTGCACACACTGCAGGAGGGAGTTTGGCCCACTCCTCCACACAGATCTTCTCTAGATCAGTCAGGTTTCTGGGCTGTTGCTGAGAAACACGGAGTTTGAGCTCCCTCCAAAGATTCTCTATTGGGTTTAGGTCTGGAGACTGGCTAGGCCACTCCAGAACCTTGATATGCTTCTTACAGAGCCACTCCTTGGTTATCCTGGCTGTGTGCTTCGGGTCATTGTCATGTTGGAAGACCCAGCCTCGACCCATCTTCAATGCTCTAACTGAGGGAAGGAGGTTGTTCCCCAAAATCTCGCAATACATGGCCCCGGTCATCCTCTCCTTAATACAGTGCAGTCGCCCTGTCCCATGTGCAGAAAAACACCCCCAAAGCATGATGCTACCACCCCCATGCTTCACAGTAGGGATGGTGTTCTTGGGATGGTACTCATCATTCTTCTTCCTCCAAACACGGTTAGTGGAATTATGACCAAAAAGTTCTATTTTCGTCTCATCTGACCACATGACTTTCTCCCATGACTCCTCTGGATCATCCAAATGGTCATTGGCAAACTTAAGACGGGCCTTGACATGTGCTGGTTTAAGCAAGGGAACCTTCCGTGCCATGCATGATTTCAAACCATGACGTCTTAGTGTATTACCAAAAGTAACCTTGGAAACGGTGGTCCCAGCTCTTTTCAGGTCATTGACCAGCTCCTCCCGTGTAGTCCTGGGCTGATTTCTCACCTTTCTTAGGATCATTGAGACCCCACGAGGTGAGATCTTGCATGGAGCCCCAGTCCGAGGGAGATTGACAGTCATGTTTAGCTTCTTCCATTTTCTAATGATTGCTCCAACAGTGGACCTTTTTTCACCAAGCTGCTTGGCAATTTCCCCGTAGCCCTTTCCAGCCTTGTGGAGGTGTACAATTTTGTCTCTAGTGTCTTTGGACAGCTCTTTGGTCTTGGCCATGTTAGTAGTTGGATTCTTACTGGTTGTATGGGGTGGACGGGTGTCTTTATGCAGCTAACGACCTCAAACAAGTGCATCTAATTTAGGATAATAAAGGGAGTGGAGGTGGACATTTTAAAGGCAGACTAACAGGTCTTTGAGGGTCAGAATTCTAGCTGATAGACAGGTGTTCAAATACATATTTGCAGCTGTATCATACAAATAAATAGTTAAAAAATCATACATTGTGATTTCTGTATTTTTGTTTTTAGATTATGTCTCTCACAGTGGACATGCACCTACGATGACAATTTCAGACCCCTCCATGATTTCCAAGTGGGAGAACTTGCAAAATAGCAGGGTGTTCAAATACTTATTTTCCTCACTGTATGTGTGTGTTTTGCAGTCAGTGCTGCTGCACCCTGCAGTGGGAGACTGTGCTGTGGTGGGTCTAGAAGACACTCTGAAGGGTCTTGTTCCATTAGCCCTGTGTGTACTCAAGAATGGTGAGGCATGACTGAAGTAATATAAAATATCTATGCATTGTGACTCCTGGGCTATTTTACAAATAAATTACATGTGCTTGTTTTCATCATGTGCTGTGTATGCTGTGTATCTCAGGTGTGCAGAAAAATGAAGAAGAGATCATAAATGAGATGGTAAAGCTTGTAAGAGACACGATCGGACCCGTGGCTGCCTTTAGGAAAGTGATTTTTGTCCGAGGATTGCCGAAGACTCGCTCTGGCAAAATCCCTCGCTCCTCTTTAGCCAACCTGGTCAACGGCAAGCCCTACAAGGTATGACATAACTGCATTTTTCCCATCACCAATAGTTTTATAAAAATGAAGTACTGCAGTATATAATCGCTGAGGGGAAATATTGTTAGTACATAACATATTTCTTGTCTCCTGTGCTAAGCATTACAGCTGCTCAGGAGACAGTAAAGCTAATTTTGAAATTCAGAATTTGAGTAATGATGGTGCTATAGTATATAACTAACTTTTTATAATATACTATGACTTTTAATGACATACTATACTACAACTTTTTATGACATTTTCATGACATACTAATCTATGACTTTTTTTGACATACTATGTATTATGCCTTTTTTTGATAATTTTTATGACCTACTATACTATGACTTTTTATTACATTTCTTATGCCATACTATACTATGACTTTTATTTGCCATACTAGCTACCATTTCAACATACTATCCTATGACTTATTTATTTTTTTCGACATACTATACTATGACTTATTTATTTTTTTCGACATACTTTACTATGACTATTTTTTTTCGACATGACCTTTTTGTGATTTTTTTTTTCTTTTTCTTCTCCCTTCAACATACTATACTAAATCTATACTATGACTTTTTATGATTTTTTTCAACATCCTATACTATGACATTTTTTGATTTTTTTTTTTTTTTTGACATACTATGCTATGACTTTTCTTCGACATCCTATACTATGACTTGTTTATGATTTTTTTCGACTTACTCTACTATGACTTTTTTATGATTTTTTTTCGATATACCATGACTTTTTTAAAATAATTTTTTCAACGTACTATGCTATGACTTTTTTTTGACACACTATACTTTTGACCTATGACCTTTTTCAACAAACTGTGCTATAACTTTATCGACATACTATACTTTGACATTTTATGATTTTTTTTCGACATACTATACTATGACTTTTTTATACTTACTCTATTATGACTTTATTTTTTAGACATAATAATATGACTTTTCTGCAACATCATATACTATGATTTTTTTCGACATACTACACTGTGATGTTTTTTCGACATACTATACTTCAACTTTTAATTTTTTGGGCGTTTCTGCCTTTATTCAATAGGAAAGCTGAGATATGAAAGGGGAGAGAGAGGGAGGAAGACATGTAGGTAAACCGCCACAGGTGGTACTCAAACCCTGGACCTCTTCGTCGAGGAATAAACCTCTACATATGTGCGCCCGCTCTACCAACTGAGCTAACTGGCCACATATCCTATGACTTTTTGACGTCATACTATGCTATGACTTTTTTATGATTTTTTTTTTTTCAACATCTTTCTTTTTTTTGACATACTATATTATGACTTCTTTATGAATTCTTTGACATACTATACTATGACTTATTTTTTTGACATAATACTGACTTTTTTTTCAACATCCTTTACTATGATTTTTTGACATACTATACTTCGACCTTTTAATATATTTTTTTGACATACTATACTAGGACTTTTTTTTCCGACATCTTATACTAGGACTTTTTATGATTTTTTTTCAAACATACTAGGACTTTTTTATGAATTTTTTTCAAACATATTAGGACTTTTTTATGAATTTGACATACTATGACTTTTTTATGAATTTTTTGACATACTATGACTTTTTTATGAATTTTTTGACATACTAGGACTTTTTTAATTTTTCAACATACTATACCTTTTTATGATTTCTTCAACTTACTATACTATGACTTTTTTAGGATTTTTTTTCGACGTACTATACTGTGACGTTTTTTTCGACATACTATACTTCGACCTTTTAATATTTTTTTTTTGACGTACTATGACTTTTTTAGGATTTTTTTCCGATATACTACTATGACCTTTTTGACAAACTGTGCTATAACTTTTTATGAATTTTTTGACATATTATACTTTGACCTTTTATTAATTTTTGACATCCTATACTATGACTTTTCTATTGCTTTTTTTTTTTTTACTACTACTATGACTTTTTCTTACATTTGTTATGACATGTATCTAATTGTAAGTATGTTAAAATGTCTTTGCATTGTATTGAGTACAAGCATCATGTACCATTCAATTATGTATTAATTAGTAGATTTACCACACTAAGTTTTCTTTGTTTAAATTATCCATTAGAATTAAAAAATAAACTATTTTCCCCCCACAGATCACTCCAACCATTGAGGACCCAGAAGTCTTTAAAGACATTGAAAGGCAGGTAGAAAAAGCTATGAGAACTCGCTGAGCCTGAACTTACCTGTTAGATGAGTAAGAAAACTGTGGTTGAATACATTTTGGCAACAAACTCACTCACTCTAGGTAAATGTAAATTAAAATGTGTGATTTTTATTATAAGTCAAGTTGAAGGTAGACATTGATGTCAGTAAGTTTTAGTGCTAATGTTTCCATTTGTATGTAACCTGGTACTATACTGCTCTTTCATAATCAATGAGCAGAGGCAAGGTACAGCTACTTTAAGTATAAAATAATGCCCTTGAGCCATAAACATGTTGAATGGAGAAATGATGAAGAAAACTCATTCACTGACAGTAGTTTATTTTTTATTTTTTTATTGACAATGAAAATTTGCTTGCTCACCACTTAGTTTTGACCGAAGTACAAGAAGTAATAAATAAAAAAAAAAAATGGACACAAAATAAAATGATTCATTGTTCGTGCAAATTGAAGTTGTAACAAATTAAAAGCGTAAGACTTGAGTCGTCCATCAGAAATAAGTAAAAGACAGATAACAGGGCTGTACAATAGGTTACCCTGGAAACTCTGACAGAAACAAAGAGTTAACAGTTACACTAATGTAAGTCACGGCAAGCAACAGGTTTGTCATTAAATATCACCTCACTTCAACATACACTCTACGCACACTATGAGCTAAAGCAGTCTGTCTTTTAGTTATTTCCTTTGTTTTGTTAAAGTAGTGTCTGAGGGGTGGGGGAGAAGGCCAGCTTGGCTGAGTGTGTAGTTGTCCTTTGTGTTAATGTATCGCCTGACCAAAACATACAGTACAACAAGTGACAGGTTCTATGAATGACGTCCTGCTTTTTTGTTCTCTGAGAAGAGGTTTTGTGCAACTTCGGAGAGCAAGGGCGTCTCTTGTTTTGTCCTTGGCTACTAAATAGTCTGAGTTGATGCGGTTGTATCAAAGTGCTTGTCGTGTCGTTCCAGTGCATCGACATATACTCTTAAAATGCTCCTTTATGACAGCGAGTCCATAAGAAAGGAAGTTTGTTGGTGCCAGAAATGGGGCTCAGGGTGGTTTTTGTACACCACTAGAGGGCAGGTTTTCACACCACATCCAGTCTCTTTCTCTCTCTATGGTGCAGCACAGGTTCATCGTCATCATTAGCACAATGAAAAAATAAAACCATATGTACAAAATGATTTAGAGGACAGGGTAATATGGAGACAGTTTTAAGAGCAGCATATATTAATCTATGGTCCACTAAATGAGGTGGCAGGGATGTTTTTTGCACAAACTCTGAATATCTTTTTTTTTTTTATACATAGGTGTGTATATATTTAAAAATGGCATATTTACAGATAACCTACACATCTTCTGTAGAAGAAATACACAGTACGTTATGCTTCGACAAGTTACTGTACATGTAAAAGGTAGAAATGCTGACAACGGGGCTGCCTGCAGTACAGTTTAGCACCGGCATCTGGTGCCCACATAAGGAGGAGAAACAGGTCGGGGAGGGGGGTCAGAGAGGAGAGGAGGGCTTCTTGGCAGTGCTTGTCGTCAGAATGGTTTGTTCCTCGGCAGGTTGGCCTGTCCAGCAGCTCCACTAGTTAATCTCCATTCAGAACTGTACCTGAAGGGAAGCAGAATGAGAAGTTTTCAATAGGGGTACTGTAAAGTTTGTAAAGAAAATATGGAAAAAACTAAATTATAACATGCCAAGAATGTAATTTGAAATCCAGGCTGTATCAATTATGTGCCATACTGATTGCAACTTCGAAGTTTACTTCGGAAATAGTATTGGCAAAGTAATCGTTAACCATATATAATGCTAATTTAGTTCTTTAGAGCAGTATGAAATGTGAACTTTTAACCTTCATTTCCAGCATTTTCTAAAGAAGATGGATCATATATTTTCAGAAATACTGATTGTATAGTTCCAGCCTTAGGAGCTGTGCTTTTCTAAATATTCAAGTATATCCTGTGTGAATGTTTTGCAAAGAATCTTAAAAAGCTGAGTCTGAAATGAAGGAAGTGATAAAGTCACTTTTTTTGTGACTTTATCACTTGTGTTTTTTTTTCTTCTTCTGGGTGCCTCTATGCAAATCTTGTACTGTATTGGTTTGCGGTGTTGATAGCTTACAGCAGTGGAAAAAGATAAATATTTTCAGCAGCTAAAGGTGAGATATTCTGTGTGCAGAAAATAGTCATACCATCAGTTTTTGTTTTATGTGCACATATATAGAATTGAACCCTTTGCTTTCACTGATCTTTGCACTGTATTCTGTCGTCTTCTTTTTTTGCCGTGTGGGAGGACTGATGAAATCCTTACAAACAGCCCGCAGGGAGCCTTATGGGATGAGCAAATGATTTGGAAACAAAGTTATAAAAATGAAACTTGCACAAACCTTTTCCCACGAATCAACTGATCCTCTCTTATAACTGTAGTTAGCATATATATTATTATATAATATATATCAGGACTTTAATATATATATTATTATATAATATATATGCTATATATCATCATAGATTACTTTTGTTTTTTACTTTATTACATACTATGCTATGACTTTGTTTGGACTATTTTATGACATACTATGACTTAGACATTGTTACTATTCTATGAATTTCTTTACTTTGACTTACTACTGACTTTTATAAATTTTTTTCGACATACTATACCATGATTTATTTCTGACAAAATCTCAACTTCCTGCTCACTATAGAGTAAACTATACCTGTTATAAAGGGAGTAGTGAATGAGGAAGTAATTTTGTACATGGCTGTCAGCTGTCTTCCTGGGCTTTTCATGCTAAACAATGCATCCAGAGCAGAATTCAGTGTTCTCTTTGCCGCTTGCATTTGCATCAGGTTGTCACTACAGATGCAGAGAGACAGCGTATCAAATCAAAGCAAATACTTGAGAGATTACACTTTTTCACTGCACCTGGCAGTACAGAGAAAACAGTTGGAAATAAAACTAGGGCGAGCTCACTTTGTAATCTTTAAAGTCCTGATAAGTCCCACGACAAGGCCTATTTTTAGCAGCCTTGAACTATCATCATCATCATCATGTAAATGAACTTATCTCTGTGTAAGGTACTAAACTCCTCATTTATTTGAAGCAGATCTCTAAAGCTTGGACCATGACTGACTCATCTTTTTTGGACAACCATTAACGAGTGGACAGTAGTACGAGACGCCGTCTCCTATCACCTTATCACAGCTACCTGGCAAAAACACAGCACAGGCTCGCCAAGTCGATGAGACAAACACTTATCTTGGGAAACAATAACAGAGCGAGAGTCTGTGTTGTGTTACATACAGTGTACAGTTTAAGGTCCCTCTCTTCCTCCTCTCAGCAGGAATAGGTTCTCACCGTGGAGCTGTCCAGCCGCTGCACTGCAGACGGTCCAACTGTAGGGGGAGACAGCGAGAGAGAGAGCGCGCTTTAAGTCTAAATATTAAAGCCTCGATGTTATTACAATGAGTGACAAGGAAACATTTCTCCACTTGGTCACCACCCCAAATATGTGCCACAAGTTTAGACGTCCTCAACGGTACGAGTGACATCACAAGCAAAACATGTTTCTCACACAACGGAGCTTACTTGTAGTGTCACCCCTCAGAAGAGAAAGCCATGTATCACACACTCAAAGGAAGTCTTCATTTTGAGTGGATAACAGTAGCAACAAGATTTGTGGATGTCACAGACCAGGGAGCACAGAGAATAGAGACAGAGGAACACAGGAAGGCTGTTTCAGTGTCACCGGGAACACTTTGTTAGAGGAGAACACTGGCCAAAATCAGTGCAGTGGGATGATTTCCAGACGTCTATCACAACCGCGGGTGGCATAATACACTCTGCATTCCTTTCAAGGATCATTTTTTTAGTTTAGTCACTTTTAGTTTAACCTCCAAATAAAGTGGTTTAAATAATCTGGCTTAATTGTTAACAACCTGTGATTTTTCAATGTCACTGTGTTCCCAGATCACAACTATTACATTGAGTACATTGTAATCAGAACAAATTCAAATGATGACCCAAACTACAAAAACAAGAACCAAGTTGGAATGACCCGGAATCCTTTAATAAAAGCCCATTTCAGCCAGTGTCCTCTTTTAACAGCAGAGGGATGACAAATGACACAAACTGTCAGTTTGAGTTCTTGAGACATCCAGTTACCTATGTAAACCTCCTGATTCAGGCCAACTTACATAGCACTGCTCAGCCACCTTTTGTTTTGCTGCTCAGTTACTGTAACTTCAAGGGTTACACCAGCAAGGCTCGATGGTGTTTTTTGCCTCTACGGTGCCTTCCAGGCAGCTAACCCTAACCCTAAACATAACCATTGCCGCGCTGCCTGGGAGGAGACGTTGGGGGCAAAAAACACCAAAGACCACCAGCAAGCATGGGTCTTAATCCATAACTTGGCCCTCTAGCTTTTACAACCAGGGTGACTAAACAACTATTTTGCAACTTTGCAAAACGACACCCTTGGAGTTTGATATCAAAGAGAGATTGAAGAGTAGTAGAGAAAGAGGTGAGAGACCACAGAGAAAAGGAGAGATATAGCCGCACAGTGGTTGGCAGAGACCATGTGAAGGGGAGGAGGGTGTATATGTAGAATTATACGACACGCAGGGCCAACAAGCCCAGAATCCTCAGTGGGGCATAGCTGACCTTGAAACCAATCCAAATACATGTCGTCAGGACTGTCATCCAGCGCCTCATAGAGGACTGCGGAGCAGCCATCACAGCGTCAGAGAGAACAAGAGACAGAGTCACAACACAGCAAGGAGCAGCTACTCCTGCGCTCAGGTGTGGTGTACAACAGGTGGATTTAACCTTTGCTTTGTAGCTGCCTTTGGAAGCCACTTTTCAGAAAATATCCACCTCTAACAAATGTCATGCACTATAACAAGTACTGAAACAACAATCTGCCAGTGGATGAATTAAGGTGCAGGGACAGGCACTTACCCTCGGGGGGCAATCTTCGGGAGTGACCAGACGTGGCGGTGAGACGGAATCCAGCAGGGAGCGTCTCCGCTGATCCGGGCATCATACTTATACCGTGAACGTCTCTGGGCGGGAACTGCCTCCTCCACGATGGACCTCGGAAGTCTTTGTCTTCACACTGATGGACAGATGGATATCATTCACGTTTTTTAGGGTAAATATACAGTCGATAATAACAGCCCATAAATCATGTAGGCAACACTTCACTTTCAAATTGGCCTCACTCAAAGTGATAGGGTGTTTTTGATTTCTCTGTGTTTATATGTTATAACTTCAGGGGTAAGATGACTAATGAAATGAAAACTAAATAAAACCACTAATGTAAAAGGCCTAAGTGATTGGAAGTGAAAGTAAAAAGTGTCCAACAAGGACCACTGCATTTAAAAAAAAAAAAAAAAAAAAAAAAAAATCTTGTTCGTCTTGCAGCATTGTTGAAAGCTGTGATAAATTTGACTTTGTCTATTTTCTAAATAATTGCATGTGGCCAATTTTGGGATACTGGGAAATTTAGGTCACCGTAAGGGATAAGCAGCATTCTTGGTATAGGACTTCTGCATCTTTAAATCTGAACAAAACATATGTACAACTATTGTACTGGCTATTGCATGTGAAAGTGCTTATCATGAATAGATAGTAATCACAATCTTTCCGTCTGAGCCATTTCAAAATATAGTTTATGCTTTCAGTGCATGGGGGCAGCTTCATTTAACTAGTCTAATTTACAAACAAAATAAAAACCAGAATTAAAGATATTGTGACAGTGAGCTAACTAATTATGTTTAAAAGTGTTATTGTTGCAAGTGATCTGAAATGACTAACCAGCTTTGTCAGTCATGCCATTTCTCCTCACAGCAGTGAGGTCAGTCTTGTGGTTAATAGTTGAGCTCACCTCATCCAGTCTCCTGTCGGTGCCCAGCGCCAGCATATTATTGTACTCTCGCTCCAGAATCTGTCGTGCCTGAGGGGGAGGAAAAAAACCCAACACATTCTGATTTCCACAAAGCCAGCTATTTTTAGCAGAATGTTAACGGAGGCAGCTGACACATTACGTTATTCGCGCTGCATATCCATTTTACCTGAGTGTAGATGAGATGAGCAGTGAAAATTCACAGGGCAACCTGCCAGAGTGACAGTTGGCAAATCTGCATGTTCTGATTTAGATTCAACCAGCTTTTGAAGGCTGATACCGACATAGCTCTACTTTTGGACTGAAGCTGGTGAAAGACAATATTCCTGCCCATATTTAGCCCCTATAAATTTGGCTTGACGATGCCATACAAAAAGTTAAAAATACAAAATGTTCATCTCACAATGAAATGTTTCCGTATGCAGTGTAGAAAAGCTATGAGGTGATATTCGGACCAAACATTGCTGATGGATTTTTGATCAGATCTTTGATCTAACCTCAGTTTGAATTCAAAACAGTTTTGCATGTCTGAGTTGCAAAGTAAAATGTACCTATCATTGTTTTAACAGTCTGATCAAGGCAAGTGTGTGCACAGCTGCAGTACCTGAGTGTTTTGGTTGGGGATCTGGAGGAGTAGCGCCAAACTGCTATAGTCAAAGTTGTCATCCAAGGCGACCAGAGCTCCATGCACACCGCTCTCTAGCAGGATGTTGGCGTAGTCTCTCAGGCCTATGCTCTGCACCCAGCGGATGACCCGCTCATTACTCCACACCAGTACATCTGCACACACACAAGTAGAGAAATCTCATGTTAAAGCTTGATCTCTATTTATTTTAATTTATTTATTCGTAACATCTTGTTTTTGCTTTGTTATGATGATTGTTTTTTTTATTTTGGGTACGCTTGCCTCTCATTTCGTGCTGGCTATGCTCCCTGCGTCTCTCCAGTTCCTTCCTGTCATAGTTGAGCTTCTTCAGACCCATGATTCCATACTGTAAACTTGTTCTGGTGTTAGAAAATCACACATATACACAGACACGTGATGGGAAAAACGTTTTTGTCATCCATTTACACACACACACACACACACACACACACACACACACACACACACACACACACACACACACACACACCAGAAAAAGTTACTGAAACTCAATGAAAACTATCGCATCTAAAAAAATTAAATAGGTTACGGGGATTGTATGAATATCTAGGATTGATTCTGTCTGCTGACAGATGAGCTGAGTCCAGTACCTGTGGAAACTGTCCACCATTTTGAGGTGCACCCTAAGGTCCTTCTTGGTTAGGTGGTCCAGCATGCGCGCGTCCACCAGGCACTCCATGAAGTAGCTGCGGTACTGAGGTAGTCCTAGACTGGGCAGCCACTCATTCCCTATCCACTCATGGTTCATGTCGCCATAAGCTAGAGTCTGATAGAGAAGACACACTTGATTTTACTGGATACATGTTCATATTGGCTGTAAGATCTAATCTGTAACAACTGTTATAAATGGACAGATAGCAGGGTTTCCCCTTACCTGTGCCCAGCTGCCCTCTTCTGAATCGGACTTCTGATTGAAACAAGAAAAAAAGTATACTTAGGACAGGAAATGAAGGCCCACATTTTTCTATAACAAATCCTGCAGCTGCATCCAAATGTCCCTTAAAATGCTAAACTCAACTAATAACAGTGCATGAGTGCATGCTGAGTGAACAAGGGAACAATCAGACAATTTAAGCAATAGTTTGGTCGTAGTGCTCCTGCATCAAAGAAAAAGCAAGATGAAGGAAGAACGTTTCTTCTTACCAACCGCTGCTACATTTTCACAAAGCTTGACTAACAAGGTGCTTTTAAGACATGGTAAAAGGCTTGGGGGAGTTACTGCTGAGCAAGTTAAAATGGAAGAAAGCTCAGATCTAAATGGCACGAGAATTGGTCTCCAGAGGGATATTTTCTTTCGCCCTCAGATGTGGCCTGGCCTGACAGTTCGCATTTGGAAATAGGTTACTAATGGGTCAAAATGCTGTCCCAAAAATGGTATAAGATTGGCTTTTAGCTTTGTAAGTCCTGAAGCCAGATATGAGATAAGGCACATCAGGTGTGATGTATGTTTTTGTTTTTTTGGGGGGGCATTTTGGACCTTTAATTTCACAGGACAGATGAAGACATGAAAGGGGGGAGAGAGAGAGGGGGGGAGGGCGATGACATGCAGCAAAGGGCCCCAGGTCGGAGTCGAACCCACGGCCGCTGTGCGCCTGCTCTACCAACTGAGCTAACCTGGCCACGGGTGTGATGTATGTTTGTTTTTATTTTGACAAGGGGAGCATTAGCTTTAGATTAATGCATTAGAATGAGGTAAAAGTCTGTATTCTTTCTGTAAAGACTCCTGTAAAATGAACATGATTTTGTATTGCTATAAGGTGAAGGTAGTGATGGATTTACAATCCAGTTATTGATTCTACTAATTAAAATGTGATGGTCACAATGTATTACTTTCCTTCCATGGCACATCATTGAAAAATCTACTACATCGCCACAAATACACAGCTTGAAAACATCTGACTGATGGAAAAGATCAAATCTCACTGCACATCAGATCTCTGGAAGTTTTTTCTTCATTTCTGCGTGAGATAAGAGTTCTTTTGCATACAAATGCTACATTTAGCATCCAGCTTAATCAGACCGACTCACTGATGTGACCTGCAGACCTGAAGAAGCCAAATGAAATAAAATGACTTTTAGAGATCTGGTGTGTGGTGAGTTTTGGGTGGTGTTTTAGTAACATTAACACAGAAATAAACCGTCTAGCCCTGATCATTCATGACCTTTCATAATGGAGATGAACTGAGTCAAACAACAGCAAAAAATTGACACACACCTTCACCTGAGCCATCATCAGCAGCAAAAGGCCTCAGGCCAAACGCTACTTTGTATATCACTGACAGAAGCTCCTCTGACTAAAATGCAGTTTAAAATGATTGTTGATAGGAGGCTACCTATCAGTCACCACCCAGGTCTCTCCTCATTCAATCCCTCTGATATCCACTATCACTCCCCAGACACACATGACTGACAGAGAAAGAAACGGGCAACGGTGAAGGACACAAGGGGACTGACCGTTTTGGAAGGGGCTGCCATGGTCTCCATCTCCTCATGGGTCAGCCATACATTGCCTGAAGGCTACAAGGGGCAGAGCCCAAGAGACAGAGCAGCAGCAGCAGCAACAGGGTTGGTAGTAGAGGTCCGGTAGGAGGGGCAAGCAGTGTTAAAGAAGAAGAGCAGCACCACTGTAAGCCAATAGTGTTATAGCATCACAGTCAGATCATGAACTGGCCCCAAACCCGCCAGGGGTCAAAGGGCACATGAAGAGGACAAAAACACAACACAGTACAGCACAGAACATCCCAGTTTTGGCATACAGTACATGTACCACAAAAAAACAGACAGTTGCCATGCACAACAAGGAAGACCAAATACATTAGTACTATTAACACCAACAGACAAATACAGCACCCATTACTCATCCCTCTCAATCTATATTCTTACTAGTAAAAGGTTGATTCACTCAAATTACAGAAAAACACACTCTCTCTAGTGTATTTAATCCACAAAACACGCGGCCAGTATTTTAATGGGGACTATTTCTTCAGTAGAAAGTAGTCCCAATCAAAGCTGTTGACACTGGACCCTATTAGGGTGAAGGCAGAAATCTCAGCACAGATGAATCCAAAACTATCTCTAACAAAAACTTGGAAGTAACTGAAATTATGTTTTATGTAATTTGTGTGACTCGACCCTTTATTCTGCACCGTTGGAGCAGCAGTGATTGTTCTGCAGTCTCAGTGGAGCACTCCTTCACTGCATGTTCGAGGGGGATCCAGTTGTAACAGCGTCGGTAAAGTGACCAATTCCTTCCCCTCCCTCAATTTTCTGTACAACATACATGTCAAACCATATTTACAAGGTCAATTAACTCCCTTCTTTTTAAGTGTGGAGTTTTGTTAAGTGTGTCACAGTTAAGGGGGGGGGGGGGGGGGGGGGGGGGGGGGGTTTGTGATCGGACGTGTGGAGTTGCATGCTCTGTAATGGAAGTTTTATGAGGTGTGGAAGGGGAGCTTAGTGGTAGATGATATGGTGAGGTAAATGGGGAATGAGGGGGAGCATAAAATAGTACTGCGTTATTTTACAATAGGAGAAGACAGGAAAAGTGCAAGAGCTCATGAGTTATGACTCTGGCATGCATAGATAATATTGTGTTGAGACTAAAAACACAAATTAATATTCTCAGCTGGGTTTCTATAACTTCTCATGTTTGTATGATGTATGGTCTGCATTTGTGTACCTTCAGAATTAAGCACATTATTCCTTGCTCTGCAGTGTGACCAGTCACTATCGTTAAGGAGCAGCAGAGTCCTTAGAGACTACATGCAATTACCATAACAACAGGGAGCTACGAAAGCAACTGTGGTGTGGAATAACTGGAGAGCTAAATTGCAGCACGCACTGGAGCAATGTTCTGAACACCGGGCCATCACTGACTCCCACTGTAATATTCACTTACTTTTGACAAAGACCGTTGGATTTATGTGCTGGGTGTGATCGTAACGGCTCTTGTTCGCTAATAATTTTGGCTGTTGTCACCCGCCAACACACGTGTCACTCATGTTTGGAGGCATTGTGCATGTAAGCAGAGAGGACAATCAGTCATACAAACATTTGTCAGAGCTGATCTGGAGGCAGAAATTATGCAATTTTATTTTTAATAAGTAATTCTGCCTAAATAACAGCAGAATGAAGTCAAGGTAAACAGGTCGCGAGTAAGAGGGGGTTAACGCTCTTGCTTTTAATTGAAAGAAATTATCCAGCCGTACTGACTTGCCTAGGTTAGAATGCTAGCCTTGCAAAACATTATTTTTTGTTAAAGGGACATTTTGGAAAATTTGCTTATACGCTTTCTTGCTGATAGATAGATGAGATTGATGTTATTGTTATATGAAGCAGGAACCAGCAGCCTGTAAGCTTAGCTTAGCATAAAGACTGGAAGCCCGTAAAACCAGAAATATTTGATATGCTGGTAGGTGGATTTTGTTACTTTCTGACATAGCCAGGCTTGTTGTTTCCTCCTGTTTTCAGTCTTTATGCTAAGCTAAGAGGCTGCTTGTTCCTGCTTCATATTGAATAAATAGATAGATAGATAGATAGATAAACAGATAGATCCATCCATCCATTCCCGAGAAAGCGAATAAGCAAATTTCCCAAAATGTCCCTTTAACAAAAATGTAAGTTTGGCTAGGCTAGCATGCTAACCTAGGTAAGTCAGTTCAGTTATTCCAGCTTCATAATGAACAGAGAGAAGTTATAGGTGTATTGATCTTATCTAATTTTCAGCAATAAATAAGTGTAGTTCCTAAAAATTTTTTTAATATTGAAATCGTTATGGCAGCTCCTTTTATTCCATTTCTACGCCACAAAATTATGAGATTACTTCTTCCTCCTGATCAGCTCCGTCTCCAACAAATGTTTGTACAACTAAAACTCTAGTCTGCGTCCATGTTCCCATATTTTCTGTACAACTCACGGTTCTGGAGGTGGGCGGTGCAGAGGGGCTGGTGAGGGAGACCATTTCCTGGATGGCCAGGCGAAGTTTGAGGCGGTGCAGAGGGTTACTGATACCGATCTCCCTCTGGATCTCGGTGTCAGAGAGGGCCGACATGATGGCTCCACTCTTCACATTGGCGCGACACGCCGCCACGTACCAGGCCGGCATTCCCAACCACAGCTTAACAACACAGAGAGGAGACAAAGGAGCACAAAGGAGTTATTGCATTTTTGTCAGCATCCTGGGTTTAAGCAGAGAATTTTGTCCCTTGATAGCCAACGTGCAGTTACACAGGATTTTCCATCTTGCCAAGAATTTGATATGTAACGTGAGCACAAAATGCCGCCATATCAGCAGCTCAATAATTATCAGCAAGTATCAGCCCCCAATAAATTGGAACATTGTGGTGTGAGGTTGGGGAGTCCTGAATTGGCTGGTGGCTGTAGGTCACCCAGTGAGCATCAGAGGGCAGTAGAGTTTCTATAGTTCATCATGTGTTCAGTTAGTCCAAAAATATCAGTCAGAACTGAGTGAGTGATTCACTACATTAATTCATCCGCAAATTATTTATCATAAATTGGAATTGGGGTCATAGCCTAATAAAAATTCCTCATAATGGATCTAAGCAAACCAACAATATAAACACATCACAATGACTGTATATTGAAAAGCTTATTTCATCAAGTCAAAGATGTGTTGCAGTGAATGTTTGATGTAAAACAGAAGACCAGTGCCTTTTATGTCTTAGAGAGAACACATAACACTCATGCATGATTAATATTAAGGGAAATGGGACTTTGAATGAGTTTAGTCTGAATTCTATGCAATATTTTGCATGTTATTTGAAGACAAACATGGTAAACTGTGGGCCAATCAACAGGAAGCTTCTGAGTTATAAAAGTAAAGCTCTTGGGTCTTTATACACACTTTCAGTACCTTGCAATTGAATATATTTGCAAATGAAAATCACCTGATAGAGATCAACCAACAAAATGTGACTACTTACCTCCAGCCAGGCTACAACTGTTGGGCCATCCCATTGGGCGAAAGGTAAACCCTTTCTCCTGGCCTCCTCCAATAGCTCGTGTCTGAGGGCGGGGACAGAGGAGACCGTGTATGAACACGTGTACTTGTACATCATAATAAACACACATTTTCACTCTGATACAACACCACACCCTCTTAAACTCTCTCTCATCCGCACTCTGGCACACTGCTTTTCACAAATCCCTGCAGTCACAGTGTCGTGTCTGTGTGCGCGCGCAGGATTGTGTGTGTGTGTGTGTGTATAATACATGAGAGGATAGTACTCGAACACATTTTATCTTCTAGTCCAGCCTGTACACTAAGCGTGTTGAAAAGAGCAGCGTTTTATCATTCATCTCTGTGCTGCCAGAGAGTGGCGCACACAATAACACAACTGTAGCTACACTCACACACACTCACAGGCTTTGTATTACTGCATTTATGAGGGCATTCACTGAATGAATTCATTCCCAAATCCCTAATCCTGACATTAACATTCTCCCTGTCATATACCTACAGTATTTATAATCTTAAATTCAGTGCTAGTAGAAAGTAGAACCAGCCCTGTGTGCCCAAATGTATTTGACTTGTATGCTTTTTAGGGTTTCTTTATATCTTAACTACTTAACACATTTTGATGACATTAGGTGAGTGTTAAGGTCATTGGCCAAGAAACAAGCGATTGTTTTTTGGTGTGGATATTAGCGCCACCACATGGTCATTTTGAGGCACTTTTTCCCCACCACTGCTACGAATATAATTTTTTTCCCCAAATGTGGCTCAAAGTCAATGTTTAAGCATTACTATCTGCTCATGAAGACTGCGTAATACGGTCGAAAGCTACGACGCATACTTGGGTGACCCAGAAAAACAATACAAGGTGTTGCCTGCTACTTGTAGGTGTGGCCTATTTGGAATCAGCTTCGTAGACACTACTGTGAAAACGCATGAGGCGCCGCATTTGCAACCAAATTAAGATGATAGGTGCATATTTCAACTCTGAGGAAACCTGTGAAATTTGATTGCATAGTGTATACCAATTGAAATACCTATAACTCAGTGGTCAATGTGACTCACTTAATTTGGAACAATTAATCCTTGCACAGAGTTGTAATATTTCTTATTCCAGTCTCCAACTGTGTATTTTAATCCAGTTGCAAATTGAAAATGTGTAAATATTTGATTAAAATAACACATTTAGAGGATTGTACATCCTTGGTGGAGGTACTGTATGTGTCTTATGAGAGCAAATACAACACACTCATACACATACACCTGGTAGGCACTGTACTGCAGTGAACCTGGACACTACATTGCTAATCTAAGCACATTTGCCCAACTCATCCCAGTTCAGCCACTCCTAATGTATTCTGCTGAGAGAGATTGTTTTCACACCGATACTTGTGTTAATGCACTTTTTGAATCATGCAGCAGGGTATTTTTAAAAGTAACTTTTCTTCACAATGTCTGGGCTGCACTCCATGTTTTTTGTAACCTAAGAAAGCTTTTGTTTTGCCTCACTTGCCGGTGCCGAATTACTCAGAGCAATGTCATTTGCACCTTATCGACAAAGAGCAGTGATTACGTGCTCTTGGTCTGTCATGCACAGAGCTATTTGTGCTGAATCCTTCCACTCTCAACTAGACTCGGACAACTTATAAACAGCCTAAAAATGCCAAACGGGACCAGGGAACGCACTCATACTCACACGCCAAAAACAATGCAGTTCTTATTCAATTTGTTGAACACATTTCATAATAAAAAAACTCTGAATCAACAACGCATTCCCTGAGTGTGTTGTCAAAGAACTTTGAAAAATGGAAAGAGTGGGCTTAGTAATAAACATGATACATGTAGCACTCAGAGCGTTGAAGGCCTCAGTACAGTGAAAGGGCACTTAAACACAGAATACATGGCATACAAAGGCCTACAGGTGACAGAGGAAATGTGTTTGTCCAAACACAACCAGGTACGTTCACTGTCTTATCTATCCAGCACATGTTTTATGTTCAGGTCAGGTCTAATGCATGGAGAAATACATCCACTGAACATAGCTGGAGAAAGGGAAGTAAGGAAACAGTTATGACAAATCATACAAACAAAAAGAACATTTGACATTCCCATAACCAGATATTACAGCTGGTTATTTCACACAAATAGATAGAGACACATATAAGGAGAGGAAGCCATTCCGGGTATAAAAATTGGGCCCCAGTTTTAGCGGCGGCACATTCTCTGTCCAGCCACGGATGCAGCTGCCATTGAACTGTAAAAAGGGGGGAAGAAACGTCTTCAGATGGTAAATGACAAAAAGAAAGAAAGAACGCAAAGCCGTTGTTAACAGCCATGAAGGATAGAGAGATACATCGATAGATAAGAGACGTCAGCTTTGGCACTGGTCTTTCGGGAGTGGACGGATGGCGGACAGACAGGAGAGATGGCAGACAGGGTAATATGGCTGAGACAATGGTCATATCCAGGAGGTTCAGATATACATCCTCGCAACTTACCCGCTTTGTTAGAGTCAGAAGGTGATGAGAGGGAGAGGAAGGGTAAGAGAGAAGAGAATCAGAGAGCAAAGAAGGGAGAGAAAGAGGGAGAAAGAGAGAGAGTGACGGGGAGACAAAAGTACAAAAAATGTTAATGAGTTAATAGGCAATTAACGATACGGCTGCAAACAAACACGTGCGCTCACACACACACACACACACACACACACACACACATATATATCACAATGGAGGACATTCGTTTACAGGAGCATCTGTAGACCGGTCCCAAAAAAAAAATAATCTTCTACAATGCAGTTCTGACCACATCTCGTGCAGCAGAGGAAATGAGAAAATGCACTGAAACACAGCAAGACCCCCTCCATGGCCTTACATTCAAATGCTCAGTTACATTCAGATACTTGTCGTTACCTCTCGAAGAAAACAAAATAAGAATAAGAAACACACCCAACAATGAGAACCACAGTGGTATTGATCGATCAAGATGCTGAAATGGAAATAGTGCAGGCAGCTCAATGGCATGCAGTGTGGAGGAGGAGGCACCAAGATGCAAGGTGGTGGTGTGGCCTTAATCCCGGACACTGCTATGAAGAAGTCAGTGCAGTGGAAGAAAAACAACACATTTGTCAACATACAACACTCTCTATTGACTATATGGGAGGCAAAGTTATTTGTCATGACAACTCAATGTGCACTTCAAGCAAGTGACATTCATCATTTGGCACTGGGGCATGGCAAATGCACACACACACACACACACACACACACACACACGCGCACACACTCATACATTCTGCAAAAGTCCTGCTGAAACATTTGCGAGTGGTTTCCCCCTTTTCCTGCAGGGCAGAACACACCAGATCTGACTGAGTGTAATGTATGGGCGGTTTGTTGGGAAAGCCGTCTATAACTTCCAAATTGACAAAGTAGCTTTGTGAGATTAATTGGGTTTTCGCCCGGATCAATAGTCTGACTTTGGCTCCGTGTCTGAATACAGTGATGCTGATCTCTGCTCCAGCTTCTGCTTTCTATCGATCCTGCCCTCAGTGTGGGTTATGATATTGCATTTATAGTACAGCCGTGCTTTCATATAGGGAGAGAGCTTGAGGTAAACACAGGAGGTGGGTGTAACAGCCTCGGTTTGTGTCTCAAAGGTCAGATTGGACTATATATAATGTAATGTAGCACTGAAAAGGTCTAAAAACTTAATAAGGCCATTTGTACAAGCAGATATATTAAATGGACAATGCTGGCTGTGAATACGTAGATCCTACTAAAGGACTATTTGGATGTGTGCTTGGGTGACTAGTGATGCAGTTCTGTGGACAAAGCTTACTTCTTTTTCAACCTGCGGTCCTTCTCAGCCTGAGTTCCCAGCTTGCCCACCCCCATGTCCTGGCCCGCCATGTCTGGGTCCATCATGGTCGCTGAGAGAAGAAGAGGATATCAGTGAATACAACCTGATTCTGTATGATACAAAATAAATAAATACTAAAATGTTCTCCTAAGTGCCTGTATTTGCCTCTGTTTAACATGGTTACATCACCCCTTTATGTGCTGTTAGGATTTAGGTGGTGTTAAGGTGAGTTCAACATGCTCACAAAAGGTAATTATAGAATTTTAATTCTGATAACCTATTAATAGAAAACAAAATTCAGAATTTTTGGGGGATTTTAAACAATGATTTCACAACATTAATAAAATATGTCAATCTTTGCTGGTATACCAGGCCATTATGCCATTATGATCTCTCTATTAAATTAAGAATTACATATAATTCAGTCAATGTCGGTCACAACTGATATGACATTTGATGAGTTTTTTTTCAGCTGAGTGTAGGAGCATCTAGTCTAAGTATGCATAGACGTGGTCTTACAGTGCATTATTATCATGTTGTATTACTATTGTATTATATTGTTATACATATAATCAGTTATATCAGTTTCAGAAGAGCTTTAGTGCCCCATTGAATTAACTCAAAGAGACCATTTTAGCATTCTCCCAACAACATAAATGTGGGGTTGTTTTTACAATGAATCTAAACTATGCAAATAAGGTATTAGTTGAAATATGAGTATTGTTGAAACATGTCTCCAGTGCCCACCTTGTGGATCTACCATGACATGTCTGTGTGCCAGATGTGCCATTCTGCCCTTCTCCTTCTTGCCAAAAAGCCGTCCGATAGAGGATTTGATGCCCTTTTTCTTCGGCTGCTTGTGGAGGGAGTCTTGGCTGCTGGCTACACTACTCAGTGCGCTGGCCTCAGCCTCCAGAGAGGACACGATCCTGACGCACGCACGCACGCACACACACACACACACGCACACACACACACACACACACACACACACACACGAGTTAAGGTGTCAGGTACATTTTCACTTTGATAAGATTATTTCTCAAGGATCGGATTGTCATTAGAATAGAACACAGTTCTTAGTAGCCTATACATACCTCTATGTATATATTTTATACATTTCCAAGAATTGTCACCTCACTTACATGAGTTCTTTGCTCTGTTCTGGTCTATTTTTCTGTGCAAGTATTTGCTGATTTGCCCGGCTTCACTTTTTAAGCTCATTTATCCACGCCAATTACTGAAGACTCATCTAATATAGTTTCTACAGCCTGTGCTTTAAGTGTGAAAAAGCACCCAGCTTATCTCTAGTGTGCTTAAAAATTATGCATGGCAAAATCACAGCTTAATTGGAAGCTTCCAAGTGAACCATCTTGTTTTCATCCAAAGCAAAAACAGGCAGAGCTAAGATGACTAAACCATCTAATAAACCAGTACATCAAGCTAACATTTTACAAGAAATAATATAATTTGCAGCAAAAAAATCCTCTACTACAGTTAAGGTTAGGGTAAAATCAATAAAAGATCAGTCTAAACATTTAACATGAAGTGGAAAAGACTTCTGTCTTTCAGAAATGTTTGCACGGCTGACACCTACCCTCGTGCGTCATTGTATGAGGAGGCTGGCAGTGTGTGTGTCATTCGGACAGTGCGTGGCGTTGGCGGGGGGGATGTCTCGCACTTGATGGTGGCCTTGTCCTCGCGGCCGTCCTCGTCCACCGCTGCTATCTGAGGGACGAGGGCAAATAATGGGGCATTAGACGACCCTCGGATACGAGTAAATCACCTTTGCGTCATTACAGCAACCATTTTATTAAACTATACTGTCTGTACCTTTCTCCTGTGTTTCCTCAGATCACTGGGCTGTTGGGCAGAGAGAAAAAAAGACAAGTCAAGTCAATATCCATGTGTATTCACAATTTGTAATAAAAACATTTCCATGTTAGTAATAAATAAAAGACTATTGGCTCATTCATATTAATATCATACACCATTAGATACTGATTAGCCTCTGCCCAATAGCAGAGCATCAATTCACAGATCAATACAGCGGGACAGAGAAGGATTGGTAAACAAGTCATTTGACAGATCTATCAAATCAAAGCTTTATTCCTTTAAAAGCCTCTGGGTAAAGGTCCGTCCACTTGCTGTGGTGGATTATGGGGGCATATATGAATTCTTTCAATGTAAAAAATAAATAAATCTTGATGGGCACATCTGGAGTGTTTCAGCCTCAGGTCAATGTTGAGAGTTAGAGAGGAACTGAGCTGTAAAACATATTATTGTCTATTCTTGGAGAAACTGCAAGCCATCCCTTTGACACCTGGGCTGCAAGATGACAGTTTACAGCTAAGACCGTTTCTGTCACGACTTTCTCTGCACGCTATTACAGCTTAACATGCAAAGATACTCTAAAAAAACCTGGACAGATCAACTGCCTTGCTTTCTTTTGCTTTTTTGTACTAAAACAATGTTTACTAGAGATTGAAACAACCATCAACGACAAGCTCAATGCATTGTTATGGACATATGATACCCAATAAGGGAGTGAGAAATATTATATGTACAATACATTTCTCAACCTATGTGCATTTCTATGTACTTACAAAAGTGTTATAATCTCTAAAACATAAATCTGAAATTCCTGAAAGTACACACTCAGACTTAGGGTGTACTCAAACTCTAATCAATCACAGCACTACAGACGAAAATCAGAGACGGATGACCATTTTTGCAATTCGCCACCTCATAGAAATCCATGTCAAATTTCACCCTAGTCAGTCTTTTCATCAGTGTGAAGCGTGATTTATGGTTCTGCAGAGGCTCCACGCAGAGCTTTCGCCGTAGCCTATGTAAGTGGCCTGAAGTTTGTGTGTGTGTGTGTGTGTGTGTGTGTGTGTGTGTGTGTGTGTGTGTGTGTGTGTGTGTGTGTGTGTGGTAGAGCGAGGGAGAAGTGAGAGAGTGACGGTGATCAGCTTTGGAGCGAGTAGCGACTCTACAGGCATAGTGAGAGAAACAAGTGTCTCCCCTGTTCTTTCTGACCACGGTTGGAAACCTGGAGCAGGAAAAGTTAACCCTCTAATTGATTTCATGTTGTTTATGGAGAAGGAGAACCAGGAAATGGGTAGGTTGGAAATGCAATGCTGCCAACACACAACGTGCTTCGCCGCAACGTGTTGTTACGTTTTTTGAGAGGTGCACGTCAGGCTATGGCGTAGGGTCCGCCGTAGGTCTGTGTCTCCACGTACCTACGTACGTAGCCACGGCGTAGATTTTACGCAGAAGTATAAATCACGCTTGAATCCTCAGACACCCCTTGTCTGTACGAGTTTGAACCCTGTGAAATAATATATCTTAATACCGTGTGTTCTAGCGTTACAAAAACAATCATACCGCTGGACGTGATTGTAAAGGTCACAATATATAAAAAGGAAAAAAATCATTTGATATCACAGATACGACCAATTTCATCTTGCGTGAGACGTTTTGTGTTCTAGGGCTAAAGATTTTATGCTGAAACTCCGATGAATGAATGCATAAAAAAGGTCAGGCTCAAGTATCGTAAGGTCAAAACCAGTTGTTTTGTTGATTGTTATGTAACTAACAGGCTTTTTAAACAAAACTCCACATACTGTACTGCTCTTATAAATGTGAGGGCCTGAAACGAGGCCTTTTGAAGATTTTAATCCATTTCTTAAAGAGCACCACCGTTTGTTTGTTGAGTGCACTCCAAGGTTAACCCATTGAGCACACCACTATCCTTTTAGATAAATATTTCATACTGATTGGGCTCATGGTGGTGTCAAACTTGATAGTTATTGTGATAGTTTAATAACACTATGAAATAGTGGTTGAAACATATAGTATCAGGCAGTACAGATACCAGTGTGTGGCACTATATTCTTGTAGTTCTTTTTTTACTGACGATGTTAAAAATGAAGGGGTGATTTGAATAAATAGTATATAAATACACTTTTTTTTTAACAAGTCAGATTTACTCTTTATGACCCGCAAGAATTAGTGCAGTGAATTAAAAGGTGAAGCTCACTTCATACAAACCACAAAAAGTCTACTTTAATACATTTTCTGTCTTAAAATGTTTAAATACATGTATTTGGGGTGGGAGAGGAAGTCTACATGTAGTAGAGCAATTTACCAGCGTCATGACCCCCATGCGCTCCATATCGCGGGCAGGGCTTCGAGGATCAAGTTTGGGGGTGGAGTGTCCGCTGGGCGGGGAGGAGGAGGCCAAGGAAGAAGCGGTGGCTGAGGCAGTGATGGAGGCTCCGTGGTGGTGCATTCGAGCCAGGTTGAGGCCCTCGAGGCTGACACTGGCCACCCGGTTTTCAATCTCCTCCGCCCTCAGCTCCGTTGACTCCTTCTCCTCCTGGATCAGCCTTGGAAGAGGCGAAAGGAGGACATGAGGGGAAAGTCAGCAGTAGGTATGTGTCTTCATCTCATATGGTCATGACGATTTTGCAATATAGAGTTTACTGTATAAACAGTAACATCCAATTGCGATAATTTCCAGCTTGACTTATACAAATTGACTTTTTCTTATCAGCATCCCTGCTACAGCGTATAGTATTCTTTATGGAGGTGGATTTCTGGAGATTTGCCTAACTAATTCCATGAAATCCCTACAGTATAAGGCAAACTAATTAAAGGCCAAAGTGAGGAGATAAAAAGGCTAAACGTCAGATCATTAGTTTTACCCTTACCCAGGGTCTAACCCTGTAATTAGCCAAGAGCTCGACTCCTTGCCTTTATGATCACTATCTGACATCAGATTTGAATGAACTCTTCCTGAATGAAATGTGGCACTTTGTCTATTGATGGGGATGTAAATTAGCGAAGCCCAAAAGCCACATTAAGAACACTTGAAATTAAGAACTAAGTGAAGCTGCGCCTGGGGTTATGAATACTTATCACAGGCTAATAACAGCATTAACAAGCGAGAGGCAGACCAAATTTCCTGAAACATTTAGTTCATAAAAGAAAAGTGTTTGGTTCATAGACAGGAAGAGCGATCTACAGACATGCTAAACCTATACCTTAGAATGAGCTTGACAGGTACTTGAAAGGTAAATTATGCTGCAGGTTTGGTTTTTCTTATTGACATGAATACAAACCAACCAAACTTGTTGATCTCAACGGGGTGTGTTTAATACTACATATATAGATTTATTATAGATTTTCTGTGAATTATACCTTAAGAAGCCAAGGATGGTGGTAGAAAAAGGGCAAAATTAAGAAACATTATTAAAAAGTGAAGGAGACCGAGTTATCTGTTGGAAACAGGGCTTAATCCAACAACAGGACAACCCTAACCCTTTTAGGTAATCTGCAAAATAGAACAAATAGACACAGCTTTCTGGGACATGATCCTAACAACATATCAAGTGATAAGTTGATTTGAAGTCAAATGGATTAGCAACACAATAAGTAAAGGAAGCAAATCAATATGCCTGGGAATCTGGCATCTGATATTGAATGAATACTGCAGTGTGCGTCAGGTACCGAATCTCCTTGTTGATTGCATCCAGCTGCTCCTGCAGCATCATGGCCAGAGTTTGTGCATCAGAGTGGCCGCTGGGTGAGAGCATGTCCATGGAGCTGAACATCGTTTCCCTGTCATCGTCATCGATGTCGGACATCTCCGTGTCGCTCTCAAAGTGATGGCCTCCCAGAACCCCGAGCTGCTGTGAGCGCCATTCGTGTTCCCCCAGTGATTTAGCCTGCACATACAGACCGGGACAGACTATGAATAGCAGATTATATAAATTTGGATTTAATACATTTAAAAATCTTTAGAGGTATTAGAGGAATATTCAGGAAACCCTTTCCTTCAGATAATCAAAGCAATGTTTTCCATCATGTATCAGAATTCTTATGAGCTGGTTATGCAGTTAATCACTTCAGTAAACAAAAATCATGACCAACGTGATGGAGGTGTAGCCTGAGAACACAATCACAATCATCATCCTCTAAAGTAACGTATTGCCTTGTTAAGTCTGGACATCATAAAAGCATGCAGCATGTTGGGTTTGTTGTCTTCTTTAAACTTTAATTTTAATTTAAAATAGGACACCATTTGCCATTGAAACCATGTATTTGCTGGATAGAAATGATTTCATCCTGGGAGAGGCTAGCCTGGATACTTCCCCTCCTGGCCCATAAAAAGACTGTCTGCTACTAAAAGAGAGACAAGCTTGATCTCATTGTTGAAGCCCATATATACTCTCCTGGTGATAATGTTTCACCCACACTAACAACAAATAAAACCTACGCTAGCCCTGATGCACTGTGGCGGGGACTGTGCCGATCTCTCGTCACCAAAATTACACAAATGAGATGGTCACACCAAAGTGTAAGTGACTGAGATCACCTTTTAAATGTGCCTTTATCTTTTCCCATGTTTACCATTAATACTATAATTCACTACAAGTGCCTTAAAACATCCTGAACATTATGAAGGACTGAGGCATTCTCAAAGGAATAAAAAGGGATGTCCCGATCGGATCGGAGCCATTTTTTGAAGTGATCGGGGATCGGCAGTCACTCCAATCACCTTAGTCCGATCATTTACATCAGTAAATTCTACACCATTCTAACTAGAAGCTGATTTTATACGTGAGTTTTACAAAAAAATGCTAGCTGCACTAAGTTTAATGTATTAAGCTGTATTAAATCTTTTAGTTACTTTGTTTACTTAGTTATTTTTGTAAACCAAAAAACGGTGTGCAGTGCTATTATATAGACAATTACAAGTATCGGATCTGGACTTGGTATCGGCAGATATTCAATATTTCAAAAATCGGATCGGGGGGCCAAAAAAGCTGATCGGGAAATCCCTAGACAAGATGGTAATCTGATTTCAGCATCCTTACCAAAGGTTAATTATATTGCCATATTGAAGACTTTTAGCACTTAACATTGTGTTACAGCCTCAGGGTTCTCAGAAAGATTTCTACTGGGTGTGCCAAAGAGCTTCCAACTGGCTATTTAGAAGTAGCAGTGGCAAATAGCATTTTACTTTAAAGGCACAAAACGATCAAAGGCAGACAAATAAGACTCTGCGGCTCACCTTGGTTTCACGCAGACCCATGCGACCTCTCCTTGGCCGCCGGATGACTTTGGCTGAGCGGTAGTGGTCCGACTGGGTTTCAGCCAGAGATCCCAACGAGAATCGGAGCTCAGCTGACGTGTCCAGATGAGACCTGAGAAGCAACTTTTATGATTAATGCTACACCTTGTGGTGGAATTTCCAGAAACGCCATGTTGTGGTATGATGAGACAAAGGGAAAGCTTAGATAACATCAGGTCATTCATAGGTCACAGGTCAGGGGAAGAGAATTTTCAGCCAGTCTCTAATAACCAAGTCTCTTCATGTATAGATACCAGAGATGGGGACTCGAGTCTGAGACTCGGACTCGAGTCGCACTTAAGTCACACAAACAGCTGACTTCAGACTTGACTCAGACTCGACCCAAAAGACTTCAGACTTGACTCGGACTCGAGCTTCGAGACTCGTCAACAACCTATTTTCATGCAATTATTGCTTTTTAAATCTAAATTGATTTATGTATTTCTATTTTCTTTTATTGGCGCATATACGTTGGGGAAACACATGACGAGCTGCGTGTCCCTTGGCGCTATGCGGCGCGCACGCACACATAAAAAAATGCAGCGACGATGGCGACATCAAGTCCTCCTGCAGTTGTGCCTTTTGTCATTAGTTTTGCTTACAATAACTTCATAAACAGTGGCAGTAAGCGAACAGCTACATGCAAGGAGTGTGGCACCAAGATACATGACGCTGGATCAACAATATCGAACTTCATCAGACATCTCAAAAAGCACCCAGATAGGTCAGTCACTCACGCTAATGTGAAAGAGACGTTACATTTAGCATATATCGCCACAGGTTACAAGCTAACCATCGCAAAGTGTTGTGCTAATGCTGGGGACAGGCAAATTGTATTGTTATAGTTGTATCCATATGATGTGACAGACTTAGGTTAATATTTCACCAGTAGCAGAAGATTAGACTATACGATGTCTTAAGTTGAAGAACACTGAAAAATGTAATGCATGATGAGGTTGGGCTTTACAGCCAGTTGGTAACACAGACAAACATGTATTCTTTGGTGCAGATACCAAAATGGTGAAAAATACAGTTATGAAATTGAAACAGAGTCCTTAATTTGTGTTTCTTCAGATTGCATTGCAGTAGACCCCATAAAGTTATCCTACAACTGATTTTGATACTGTACTGTATGGATGGTAGCTACAGGACATGCTTTGAATTCATAAGATTTAACAATACAGTTTTAGGGACAGATCAGACTTGAGACTTGACTTGGACTTGACTTGGACTCATGGAAAAGACTTGACTTGAACTTCCCCTCAAAGACTTGAGACTTGACTTGGACTCGAGCTCAAAGACTTGAGACTTGACTTGGACTTCCAAAAAATGACTTGTGAACATCTCTGATAGATACAGAATGTATGTGTCTCTATGGATTCAGGGAATCTAGGCAACTGCATGGTAAGGGAACGTTTTGTTTCAGGACTGTCTCCTTTTTGGAGCTCGTGAAAACTAGGTTTTAGTTAAGCCATCTGTGTTTACGTCGCACGCAGTATCTTTGTTTCCACTGAAGGTTCCGCTAAACTTAACGCCTCCAACATGAGTTTAAATACTCCTTCAGGAAAACAGGAATATCAGAGAGTTGGGACGGCATGACACAATAACACATTGTGGTTTAACTGTACTGCCTGCCTAAATTCTCTCAATTGAGAGTTCATTAAATGCTTCGGTGTAATTCATCAAGGTCTCCTGAATCTTCTTCACGTATGTGAAATGAGTTTTGCTGCTCCTGAGTTTTTCCTTAACACACCTTAAGTTACCTAGTGTGTGCCTACACTGAAACATCTTCTGGGTCTCATACATTGAAGACCAACAGTATTCTACACACTTCGCCTGAGTTGTGAAGGAGATTACAAAAAATGAGACACAACTAAAATGTTATGGTAACGTTATGGTTCACGGTTATGCAGACAGTAAACCAATCAAATCTTGTGTTTGGGTACCTCAAGCGTACCTAATGGTCACAGTGATGTGGTGTAAATTGTACTTCTTGAAGGATCAGCGCTCGTTATGAATGCCACAATGGCTGCAAATTGTTTGTCTATGGAGGAGATTAAGGCTGCTACTGTCAACACATCAGCACTGTAATATTAGAATGTCATGCAGCATGAAAAGGAAGCTAGAAAACATCCAAGAATAGATATGGAGAGTTCAGTGATACCAGTGTTTCTAACAATAGTGCAGACCCAATTGTTTCAACAGTGACAGATCAAATAACTGGAGAAAATATATCTGTTTTCCAGCATTTTATGTGATTCCTGTTACATAGACAAACTTAGGTTAGATCGGTTATACTAGATTTGGGCCTTTAAATTACATCTCTTCTAGATTTTAGCCAGTCAATGTCATCCAAACACAAAGTAATGGAGATGCTTCCTTGACTGTAGCTAGATGAGGAATCTGTAAAACGTACATTAAGGCACACAGACAGTTAAGCAACTTTAAGAACATGCCGCTTTTTCAGAGTCAGGCAACCATGTCTTCTTCTTGAGTCGACTGCTCGACTCTGAGATAGTGTGTAGCCTATAGTTTGTATCGAAATACAGACTAAAGTTTGGACACAGACCCATCTTGGTTTCATGCAGTTGCCTAATTGTCTGTGAGCTCCAGAACTCCAGTGAACTGAATCTAATTTTAGTTTGGACCCATTTCTTAGAAGCACCAGACTGGCTAAAACTCTTGTTTTCTTTGTACAGACTGCTTGTCAATTTAATGTCTAAATCATAAGTAATGTATTACAGATTGTCCAGTGGTGGTAAATAGAAGCAGCAGATGCTAATCCACCTAAACAATTGACTGTTCGCTAAACACCTGAAAGCGATTGACCAATCATGCATCATCACTTTTTTAAATAATCTGATAATCTTTTCCTTAACATACTTGCACTACTAGGCCTAACTAGCTCTACACTGCAGTATGAGAACAATGCTGTTGTTTGGTGTTAGTTAGTGCTCTACATGGATCATTATCTGGTGAAGATACTAACTTTTTGCCAGGGACATGTAGTTTTTAGCCTCAGTATTTTAACACTATTTATCCAGCCATCAAGTGTCTATTATATAGAGCTGGGCAATATATCGATATTCTATCGATATCGTGACATGAGACTAGATATTGTCTTAGATTTTGGATCGTAATATAGTAATATGGCATATTATATATTATATATATTATTATATATGTCATTTTCTGAACTTCCTAGACTGTTGTAACTGTTATATTATTTGCCTTTACCCACTTAGTCATTATAACCACATTACTGGTGATTATTTATCAAAAATCTCGTATAAATATTTTGTAAAAGCACCAATAGTCAACACTACAATATCGTTGCGGTATCGATATTGAGGTATTTGGTCAAAAATATCGTGATATTTGATTTTCTCCATATCGCCCAGCCCTAATATTATATGTGTATTAAGTTCCATTTCACAAAATTGCGTGACAATGTTTTCAACTCATGGAGCTAATGTTAACTTAACTAGTTAGCTAGTTAACGTTACTAGCTTAACTATTTAGTTAAGCTAACATTAGCTCCATGAGTTGGTCGCCGCTAGCTACAGCTACAGTTCAGCCAATCTCAGAACCCATCGGCTATCAGTGTGACAACAACTTAGCCACTTATAGATCCATGGGACAACGGCCAAAATTTCGGCAGGGGGGAGATTCTCTGCACAACATCCATGGTTGTTTCCAGCGTAGCAAGAGAATATCTGGGCTACGACTACTTCTTCTGTGTGCCAGTCATTGTTTACAGTCCAAGTCAATACTTTTTGTAGGTGTTTTAGGTCCAGACGACATTTCAGCTAATCTCTATAAACAGATTATCTGCATATTAATGTGAATTGTATGCATGTCTATGTGTCATGCAATAAAAAAAGCTTGACGGGCATAGCAACAGTATCTAAGGGTGGCCGGGCTCAGCAAACAGGCAATTTCATAAGTTCAAAGTTCAATGGAGATTTTCAGAGTCCAGTGGTCTAAAACCATACATGGCTTAAGTGTTAAAGTATTACTAGCCTTCAAAACCTCATATAAATGAACCCTTAATACATCTGCGCACACGCACACACACACACACACAGTAACACAAAGCCAACCTACCGTGACAGGGTGGGTTCTGTGAGGGAGCCTGCCCTCAATCTGAATTGGTCCAGCTCTGATCTCAGTTTCTCAATCTCCTCTGCCAGATGTGTCTGGACAAAACAATTTGACAAGATGTCATAGCAGGACTTGTCTATGATATTGATTGCCCAAAGAATGATTATCCCAGTATTTCATACATTAGTCATATTGGTGCATGTCAACGCTGTCGTGTGACATGGCTGAGAGCCAGTGGGGCCGATTATCTTCATATTGCTGAATACTAACCAACATTGTGATACTTTGTAGTGTTTTCCATACTGCTATTGAAATGAATTTCATTATATTTTCCCCATGTGGGTTACTTATGAATATTCAACTGCAGAGGTTAATACAAAATGAAAATAATGCCAACAGCCAACCTCATTATTTCTCTATCGAGAACTACCTATTACAGCAACCTCATGTAATATGTAGGAGATTTAAAAAAAAAAAAAAAAAAAAAGAAGAAAAAAGAAAGACGTGATCATCATTTCTTGATTATTGCAACCTACTTTTTCATGGATTGAATCTTCGTACTGTTTTCTGTAACCTTCCGAATCTTGGATTAACAAATTCTGCCGAAAGAAGAAAATACACAAGTCAGGTGAGAAAATTCACCTCCTCCAGACATTCATTGGACAGAACTGATATTGATAAGGTTTCCATCGGCAATGACAGCCATCTTTAACCTTCTCTTCTAGAGCTGCCATTCTCTCCTTCAGGTGGAGTTGTAGACGCTCGTTGGACTCTGTGAGGAGTCTGTCCACCGTGTCCGACAGTCTCTTGTTGTGCTCCTCATTCATCTTTTCTCTCTGTCGAGCCTGGAGGGATTATAGTTCACATGATTGAAGAGTATTATTCCAAAGTCATTTCTGGTTAGTAACCAGATATGTGAAGATATAGTGAAGCAGGGGTTACCAACCTTTTTGGCTTGTAAACCCCTGAAAGCAAAGCAACGTTTGCTACTTGTGAACTCCCATTATCAGTTCCATACGTCTATCAGTTGTGGAAAGTACAACCCAAGAGATGTTTTATCATCATTTTTGAAAGCCTAGGAATACCTAAAGTACATAATTTCCAATGAAAAGCAAAGGAAAGTTTAAAAAAAAAAAAAAAAAATCATAATTCTGTGCAGCAGAAATATGTTTTTCGACTTTCATATACCGTTAATAATCTTGTGACCTCACAGATTGAACTTGTGACCCTTTTGGGGGTCCCCAACCCCCAGGTTTGGAACCACTGCTGTATTATAGAGACAAGAAATGTCTATTCTTGGGGCGAATTCTGCAATTAGATGAGTTGTTTTAACACTGGTAAGGCATAAAGCTGGTTTTCTGTATTTTTCTTAAAAGTTTTAAATGTAATGAAATCCCTTAATTCCCACAAGCCGTTTAAACTGCCTCTCAGTGTGAACTAGAATAAATAATGAGATCTAACTTTTCAAATTCAGAGTTCAAAAAAGGTCTGTATCCTGCTAGATATGCATGCCTCGAAACCAGGTTACAATTATATTTTCAATCACTTTTCTCTTCCAATCTGGGTATCTGTGATTTCTAACAGAGTGTAAATTGGAATTTCCCCACTGGAGATCAATAAAAAGTATAACATTAAATAAATGATCTTGGATTTTGGGATGATACTATAAAATGGTTTGAAGATACTGATGTCATCTAAAATAAGTAGGACATTATTGCATCATTTGGGAGCATTTTACAAACCATTCTATCGCCGTAGTGTGTGAAACATTGATTTGGTCTAGTGTCAGTGGTGATAAATCAGACAATGTGTCATCAGTCGCAGTCGCCGCAAGCTGCCATGCTCATGCGGTAGTGGCTGCCTGGTTAACGTTCCCTGGCACAACGCCTCCGTGGTGACTCACCCGTAGCAGCTCCTGGTTCTTCTCCTCCAGCTGGCATTCCAAGTGCCTCATTCGCTCCTCGATGCTCCCGTGACGCTCTTCCGCCTACAGATGGATCACAGCATAGACAAAAGAGGGCGCGATGATCTGCGTGTTTGACAGCCTGAAAGGCAACAAAAGAAAAGCAGTGGCGACGACACAAGCCAAAGCCTCTACCCCAAACTCAAAGATGGATGTCTATCGTTTTAAAGCATAACAGGAGAGAGAGCTGGCTGAAACAAAAAGTGACAAGAAGAAGGATGGAGAAGAGGCCACCAAACGACAGAATGAAAGAGGAAGAGAGCTCCTCCAGCACTGCCAAGTATGAGCTCCAGCCAGAAGTGCCATGCAGCTGTCCCATAGTGGTAGAACAGCCAGAGCAGAATCCCAGTAAACACGCTCGCCACAAAACACTAATAAGATAAATGAATGAAATCTGCTCTCTACAGGAATTGGCAGTAGCTGTGATGCCCTGTGGGACTACCTTCCTAAGAATGGAGTTCATTTCTTGGAGTTTAGTTTCCATAACAAAGTGATAATCATCAGGGGAGGAAGAGGAGCTGGAGTCAGACTATGTGGCCGAGGAAGAGGAGAGGGACATGTTGAAACGTCATGACATGACACCACGTGCACACTAACACACAGGTATAGAAAAAAATCAAGAGACAAGGGCATCTGTGGGAATCTGTCAACAGTATGTGTGATAACGTATGCATGTGTTCTTACCTTGGTGAGGGCCGCTATCCTCTGGGCCAGTTCAGCCTCTACCTCCGGCAGCGTCTCTGCCTTCCTCATGGTCTGCTGGAGCTTCTGCTCTGCAAGCTCCAGCCTCTCCTGTAGCTGCCTGTTCTTCTCCTCCATCTGTACACACACACACACACACACACACACACACACACACACACACACACACACACACACACACACACACACACACACACACACACACACACACACACACACACACCAAGGGCATTAGCAGGTAGTCATTTAGAAGATTTACGAGATATTGCATACCGTAAACCTATTTTTTTTAATTAAGGCATTAAGATCCATTTCCAAAAGATGATTTTTTTTTATTCCTCTTTTTAGTCAACTTTAGCATGGGTTCATAAACTTATGAGTGCCACTGTAACATCTTCTGTGTTCCTTACTATCTTTTAAATGTCAGCAGAGCATCATCGCCTGGTAGAAAATAGATTCACAGATATCTTTAGTAGAAAGACTGGCTACTGAAGGCTCTGGCAGTGCGCCTAAACTCTTCTTCAAAATAGCACTATAACAGAGTCAGAATAGCAGCAGTTCTGCACTTGCCAAGAGTGACAGTTGCAACTTTTACTCAGCAGATAGCGGTAATTGCCCTGATTAGGCATTCAGATACATTATAAAGAAGGAAATCAAACCTAGCATTTAGTGACGCTGTCACCATGTGACTTGTATTTCCCTGTCGCGTGTCAAGACTTTTCTCCCAGCGTTCCTCGGGGCTTTGATCAGTTTTAAGAGCCTTTTTTTGGGGCTGGCTTGGCAGCCTTTGCCATCAGCGACAGATGCTCTGCTCCCCAAAGCATCAGGCCTGGCAGCTCAATAAGCAATAATTAGACTGGAGTGGGCCAAGGCTGTGTTGTGTTTTGTGTGTCAGTGATATTTTCTGTCTTCACCCGGATCACTATCCCATCGGTGTCTGAGATGACATGACAGTGAGTTTTTGTTTGCGACATCCTCTTTTTTTTGTTGCCTTTTTCCTCATGATTTCTTCTCATCCCTTCATCCCTCTGTACCAATGACCAAGCCTACATCCCCTGAACAACTCATCTTCAAACATCGGCAGCCAGATCCCAGGGTTCAGCTTCTGGCACAACAACAAGTAAACTCATTACACAGCCGGCGAGGAAGTGTGTTTGTGTGTGGCTGCTTAAACCCAAAGGTTTCGGAGGTTATTTCTGTATGTTCTGAGGGCATTTATGGATGCATTTAGTTGGTAGAGTGGTCTTGTAGTCAACGTGATGAGATGAGGTGCTTATGGTTGGTTATACAAGCAGAAAGGGGAAAACTTGACTCTCAATTACCAACAACAGCAAATTTCGGAAATAGAATATGTTTTCTTGCAGAGAGTTCGATGAGCAGATTGGTACCAATGTACAGGCATTAGGCCTGTACAGTAAATATGTAGCTAGCAGCCAGTTAGCTTAGCTTAAGACTGAAACATTACTTGTGTGTCTAAGCAACTTTTTTCGCAGCAAAGCCAAAGGGTGCTTGTGTCTCGTGGTGTCTGTGCATGCCCTATGATTACTTATGCTCATATTAACGTGACATTCTTTCTATCCTTTCAGAGCTCAGCTGGTGCTTCAGCCTGAACTCATGGAAATGTCACTCAATCTTTTATGGACAGGCAATTTATCTAATTGGCTGCAATGAATCACAAAGAATCATCAAAAGGAGTATAAATCTGTATCTTTCTTTTGTCATATTGTACAGCATTACATAAGTTATGATGACTTTCAACCGTCTGCATCTGCTCAAAGTAAAACTGTCAAAATTCCTTCCCCAGTAGTAATTTCCTCTGACCTTATCTGACACAATGTCAAGAAGTTTTCTCATTGCCAAACCTCTGTGGATCAGCTCTAAGGGCTTTGTTAACTGACAGGAACCATCTATCTTAAACAACCAGCTGTGTGCATGTTTAATACTTTTCTGAATCAGTTAAATTGTTGAAAAAATGTCTGGCATTTCAGCTCTGTATGGTCTATTTCAGCTGCTACCTGGACCCACAACTCAATTTGATAAAAAATCTTGATAATCTCTCAGGATTGAAAGATCTTCAGTCACTTGGACCTCACAAAACGCTCCATGGATTATACAGACCTGTCTGAGGAAAGCCTCCTTATTGGCCAACTCGTTCTCCAGTTTGTCGTTGATGTCGTGCACCGAGGTGGACTCTCGTTGGGCGCTCAGATAGCGTTTTTCCAATGTTACGATCCGCTCCTCCATGTCCTCTTTCTGACACATGGCCTGCATGCAGACACACATAGTCAGAGCAATCAGAGCATAACAGAATATGAAAATAAAGATGAGAGCAGTGAAGTGGAGCATTCTTTAAACTTAAGTGTTTCTTTTGGTCATCTGCAGCTCTAACTCTAGCTAACTCACAGATGCAAACATGAATTTTCATTTAGGCCTATACTGCTCCATAATTTCATAACAGCATGTTATTAGTACACATACTTCAGTAATAACTAAAAGCTACAATTACAACTACAACTTTTTCATAACATGTCCAGAAGCCATCACACAGTTACTGGACCTAAAATGTAAAAAGCAAAGCCGAGCTGAAAAATTGACAATAAAGCTTTTGTCATCAGATAAGCTCCATACATGACATAACCACAAATCAAATACCAAATACAACAAACAATAAAGCTTCATAAAGTACAAATCACACAGCTTTGATTCTTGTATCTCACACTGCTGCCATGTAACAAGGTCTACCCCTCACGGCAGCAACAATATCTGTGAAGCGGAGTTCATTTCCTGCATGGAGAATTGCTGCAGATACAAATCCATGCAACCACACGTGGTTCCAAAACCACACAGGGAGAGCTAAACTGATGCTCTCAGAGGAGGCAGTGTGGGGTAATAGCAAAGTGTTGGTCCGGTAAGACCCTGTTTGCTAGGCCACGATCACTGCCTCTACCTGCATCGTTTGCAATCGATAGCAATTTCAGCCGAGGGCTATTAGGGGTGGGTGGGGTGGGGGGTTAGCTTATATTCATATCCAGTACACTTGACTGACATTCACCTCACACAGACGTTTATGGGCTTAGGCGTATTGGGGCTTCTGAAATTGCCAATGTATAACACAAACACACTCATTTCTGCAGGAGAGTGGCATTTATTTAACTGGCTGGTTTGGTGCCTGGGCACTCCAGATTGAAATGGTGTTTAAGAACCAAACATTGGCAGATGCTGAGACAGCTTTCCTTTGGATGGTTTTTTTATGTTAAGTGTAAGTGTCTTTAAGTGTTTGTGCAGCCTAATGTGGTCTGTGCATTCTATTTATGGGATTCACTTGCTTGCCTGCGATTGTTTGAGAAAGACTTGTTGAAGGCTTTTTAAAAACATTTGTACTGTAAAAAGTGCCTTGAATTGTGTGTGCGTGTGCGAAAAATACAGTCATAAAGATGGAGCGTGAGAATATATGCTAATAGAAGCTTTTTTTAGGCCACTGCTAGCTGTCTTTGATATCTCTCCTGCAACTGTTATTCCCTTGCAAGTGTGTGTGTGTGTGTGTGTGTGTGTTTGTGTGTTTGTGTGTGTGTGAGTGTTTGTGCCTGCTTCTCCCTGTACCCAATGTGTGTGTGCTGTAACCTCTTTGAAGTCCCTCTGGTACTTGTTATTCATCTCCTCCGACTTGATGAGGTCCTTCCGGGCGGTCTCCAGCTCCTGCTCCACCTCGGAGACCCGGGAGGAGAGGGAGGACATGCGCTCCTTCATCTGGGCCAGCTCGTAGTTCTGCTTCTCCAACAGGTCCTGCAGCTCCACCACCTGGCTCGCCTCATGGGCCGACTCCAGAGAGCCGTTGGACAGGCGCTGAGGGGGGGGGGGGAGACAGATGAGGAACGAAGGGACAGCGGCTTTAGCTTCAGTTTGACAACGCGGTTATTTTATTTCATTGCGCCACATACCGTTTACTCTGGAATCTGGCATTGCTACAGAGTGCTGGTTCGTTTGGTCACCCAAAATGTGTACATTGTGAACGGCTATGTGGTCATCATCTTGTTGTTGTTGTTTAGTGTCTTATGGGCCCATTTGGTTTAGGACACTCAGAGCACATGCATGTAAATCAAATCCACACTCTAGTAGCTTTAACATTTGCAATTCACACCACTTTCTTATAGATTTCTCTTTAAAAAATGTGTTTTACCCACACAAGGCCTGAAGGTAAAAAATAATTGGAAATATCCAATACTAGAAAAAGGAATGTGACCTCAGAATGCAGATAAATAGATCCATTAGGATTGGAATGAACTGGATGAAAAAATTCTAATTTCCTGTCATGCCCTGGCTTCCAGTGGTGTTTTGAAGTGGGCCTTGAGAAATCAGTCTCGCTCCCACTTCAGATACCATTTATTTTACTTTTTTTTTTTTTTTTTTTTTTTTTTTTAGAGTTAACTCACATTTGCACTCTAATAAATTCAAGTTCATGAGCTCAAGGCTTTGGCTCTTTCCCTTGCTTTGATTTTTGATGTTGACAAAGACTGGGTGACTGAGAATCACTTCAGACTCCAATGGAAAGATTGCTTTGACACTTGCATTAGTACTACGATTAGATTATGCTGAGTTCTCACTCTACGCATCTTCCACGAGTCTCTGCATGAGGTAGATTAATGAGGGGGAGAGATCCAACTTAAGCATGGGTTTAGAGCCAAGAACAATGCATCCAAAAACAACTTTATCACTGCTTAAGACTCCATTTTAAATAAAGCTTTCTCCACATGTTCAAATGTAATTATTGTAAAGCAGGTGGAAGTGAAGATTGAGGAAAAGTGATCTCTTTATTCTCCATCTCTCTGCTGTATCAGACCCAGCTCCCCGTCCTCGGCCATCCATCTGTGAGGACAAACCTAATTGGGCGTCTCTGCCTGTGATCAATGATTCACCCGAGCAGGGAACAATGATGTTAATACCAGCGCTCCAGCAACATCTCAGAAAAAGGACCAACTTTAAGGCTTTAGCTCGACTTTATTGCAAAATGTCTCAACAGTCCCACCAATGATACATTATGCAACCGTGGCTCCCATTATTGTGCTCATTTTACAGTCTTATAACATTTAGCCACCAGTTTTTTTAAGACTGAGGAATTTTTTTTTAAAACATGAAAGAGATTAGACAAAGTTTTGCATCCATTTGAGCAGATACATTTTAAGAGTCAGATGAGCCAAAATACAAATCACATTGTCTCACTTAACATACCCCTGGTTGAGCCAAGCAGAGTTTTGGTTCTTTGCCCAGGTTCTGAGAGATCTGCCTCTACTGCCACACCAGTATTATGGAGGTGAGTACATTTCACAGCAGTGAGAAATTACATCTACAAAAGTTCCGTGTTTTTCGAGAAACAGTGACGTTAGGACTACATAGCAGTCTACCAATTTCTTCCCAGTGAGGTTTGTGGGTCAACCAACGGACATTTTTTTGGGACGGACATTTTGCACCATTTTGTATCACTTGTATGTGAGTGTATTCAAGGGTTATTTTGTTCATATACACAACAAACATTTGAAGTGAAATGAAGTGTGACTACTCTTAAGATGAATGTGAAAAAGAAGATTTTGAAAGTAATGTCATATGTCACAATTTCAGGAAAACTATATAACATTTTGTAATGCAAAAGTGTGCAATTCAATGCTGACATCTCTGATGGATTTCTTAAAATTTGGAAGGAAAAAATAAAGATGTGTGTAGTACGGTGCAATTTTGAGGTACCTATACTTCACCTGAGTACTACCATTTTATGTTACTTCATACATTTACTATATTTCAGAGGGACTTATTAGACAGCTATAGTTAACTAGTTTATAGTGTGGTATTCTATAGTGTGGTATTCCTAATTGCAAGTAAAAAAAAAATAATTTATTTTTCTTTGTGTAGTTTTCTTTTACCAACCATTTACTTAGCAATGACCATAATACCTTCTTCATGTCATATCATTTACACTAAATACAACACCTGGATAGCAAAAACCATTCACCCCCTTCTAGTTGTTACAAAAAAAACTACAAAAAACTTGACATTTTCATGTTCTTATTCTGTCGACATGGCGTAAATGAAGGAAAGATGGCAGCGACATTGCTTGCTTTCCTACCTAACATTTTGTTTCATTTACCCGTCTTTCACAAAGACTCTTTTCTGTAATTGTTTTACAAAAGTAAAAGGTAACCCAGTTGTAGAGTGTGTCAGTTAATCTGTTCCCTAGGAGCAGTGGTGGAAGAAGTATTCAGATCCTTTACTTAAGTAAAATTACTAATACCACACTGTAAAAATACTCTGTTACAAGTTACAGTCGTGCATTGAAAATGTTACTTAAGCAAAAGTATGTAAGTATCATCAGGAAATGTACTTAAAATATTAAAAATAAAAATACTTAATGCAGAAAAATCCTCACATTTTTTAAACTGGAAACGATCAAAACATTTCTGCTCATCAACCAAGTGTTTAATGGTCTAATCATTTCAGCTGGACTTGTAGGCCTATATATTGTTGGGTAGTTTATTTTATAATAACACAACATATTTTTACACAACATAAAAATCTTAATTTATATCTTAATAATAAAAGTAACTAGTAACTAAAGCAGTCAGATTAATGTAGTGGAGTAAAAAGTAAAATGTTTCCTTCTGAAATGTAGTGGAGTAGAAGTAGAAAGTAGCATGAAAAGAAAAGACTCAAGTAAAGTACAAGCACCTCAAATTTGTACTTAAGTACAGTACTTGAGTAAATGCACTTAGTTACTTTCCACCACTGCCTAGGAGTGATTGGCAGTGAAACATATCCAGGACCGGTCCACTGCTGGATGTTTGCCCAATGAAAAATTAAAAGGGTGAAGCAAAAGGCATCATCTGTCGTACTGCGTTAGCTGGTTGTCAGACAGATCCAGCTCTATGTTAAATCTCTGAGAGCTCAGTGGGTCAATATGCACTTCAAGAGCTGCACATCCCCCCCTTCCTCCCCTCTCACTGACCTCTCTCTACCTGTCACATTAATGACAACCAAAGGACACGTGAGAATCAAGTGGAGAGGATTGTGCTTCCAAGAAGACGATGCGTCCTGCAGATCAGGGTCCCCGGGACTGCAGTCACACTGAATAACCAGCCCTCCCTCTCTCACCTGAACACATTTTTAGCAGTTGAGACAGACACACACACTTGCTTTTGCAAACACATGCACACAAATTAAAAAACAGCACACGTTTATATTCACTCCTTTTATCTTCACAAAACAGGGCAGCCAATAGCTGTCTCCTCATTAAACCACCGTTTACCACCCACACACACACACACACACACACACACACACACACACACACACACACACACACACACACACACACACACACACACACACACACACACACACACACACACACACACACACACACACACACACACACACACACACACGCGCGCGCGCTCCCCCCTCGTTCAGCAGACGGCTCGAGTAATAGCATCTCCATTGATCTACTCAGGTATCCTGTGTAAGATGCAGACGGCGCTGTCTGCAGGTAAAAAGGATTTTGAAGATCTCTGATGCGATGGTGTTTTGTATTATCCAGTAACACTTCTGTCTTTAAATGAATAATCAGAGGGACATTTGTAGTCAGCTATGCAGGTTCACGTGTGCCCCTGCATAATAATAAGAAGGTCACAGCAAGAGCTCTCCTTCGACTGTGGGTCACCTTCAAAACACCAGCAGAGCTAAATGTTTGAAACCTTTTATTAACATATTTCATAACAGCATCCTGACAATTAAAACACCAGGAGGAACTCAATGTGCAGGAATTATCTGTGTGTATTACCACCAAAATGTGATTTTTACATTGAAGATATTTAAGGGAGATAAACAATCTTTGTTTAAAATATGAGTAAATATGTGCATGTTTAATATTGTGTAAATGTTTGGAGCATATAAAACATGAGCTGCAACCAGGTCCATAGCGACAATTTAGGATAACGAGATCATGTCCTCTTTCTCGAAAAAAAAATTGTTGCGTCGCTCATATTGTTATGTTTAAGAATTACTATCTCATTGCAAGGCTTCAAGAACTTTCATTGTATTCTTATTTTAAAATATAAACTCCTCAACTGAGGCGACTTAAAAAGACAAATCATTTAGTTTATTGCATCTTTAACATAGCTACACAAAGCTTCTTAAATCTAAGCCCTTGTTCTACTAGTTTTATGGTTAGCGTTTTGTACTGGGTAGACTACATTGTTATGCAAGTTTAACAAAGACGTAAAAAAATAAAAGAAATGGCTTAGCCCTTCGGGAAAATGTTTTGTGTTGTTCCTGGGAGTTTTTGCAGTTCAGTTAGAGTTTTTTTAAGGTAGATTCGGTAGATATTTTTTAGGCTAAAAAATATAAAAAAATAAATGGATTTAGTATTTATATAGCCACATTTTACAATATTCCTGGCAGCGTTTTTTGAACAGTCTAAAAAGCATTTAGACCATCATGTAGCGAGATAAATGCATAGAAAACTGTTGTAAAATCAGGACTTAAAGATTTTCTTATATTAGCTCAGTTCAGTTTGGAGCATGCCATAATAAACTGTGCCCAGATATATTGATAGAGAGCTTTACCACCTCCTGCTGTACATGTTGACGTGTGCCAAATGTGTGTTAGGTAAAGATGACTACTCCACTACTGCTGCCAGGTAAGACAAAAACTGGTGTGTCCATCCATATGTTTAAAAAATGAAATCCATTTTATCATCAAGGAGGCTCACCTTGCCATGGACCTTCTGTTGAGCTTCACTGCCCTCCAGTATGTCCTCTCCTCCGTCCCCGGAAGCCACTTTTCTCTGAATGTGAGCATTTTGTTCCCGTAAGGCCACAATCTGCAAGATTGCAACAAGCACACAGATTAGAGCTGAAATAAACACAATGTCAGAATACCTGCATGAAAACAGTTGTGTCGGAAGGTTAAGAGAGCTGAGATTAAAAACAGGGTCAGGCTTTAAATTGTTTTATTATTGCATTTCCTTCAATGTGGCTTCGCAACACATCAGAACATGTTGTAACCTCAATGTTTAAACATGAAATTAGCCCATCAGCATTAATGCATTTCCCTCTTATGCAACACTAGTAAATTACAGTCTGTCCCTCTCTGTAGGAATTTATGGAAGATGGCTTTAACCAACATGGAGCTGGAAGAACGTGAGCACTGATACAATCACTATAATTATCATGTTCTGCGGACCGCGTGTCTCCTTTCACCACCTTAAGCAACTGTCCTAAAGTCATAACCCTGTCAGAGGGGTGACCGACAACAACAATAATTAGGTCCTTCCTTGACAGACACCATGTGATTATGGCTCTCCTCGTGATGAGAAAGAGAAAGGTAGACACTTGGCTGCTACGTGTCTCTCATAAACAACTTAATGCCCCTGAGACTTTGTGGGGCCTCTTGTACTTTCCAAAACAAGACTTTCCAGAACCTGAAACTTGTGGGAGTTAAGACACTTAAGACACTTTGAAGTCTGCAAACCGTTAAAAAGTGACCTCCCAAAAATGTCAACTTCTTGTGAAACACCCTCCACATACTTCAGTGCAGCTTTGAAAAACACTGCAGTAATTTAAAAAACTAAAACAAATTAACCTATTGGGTTATGGGTTATCCTTTTTTTTTTGTCCAACCTTGATCCAGGTTGAGATTACGTGAAAACACGCATGAGCCAAATACATTTTTTTGTTACACCTTTGGCCATACTTACTATTAATGGTTGGAAAGATTGTAGTCATGAAAGCGATTGATGATTTAGGAAGTCACAACATCACTACCAAACAAAGTCAAAGTCAACAGGAGGAGTCAGAACATCAGCCAGGTAGTTAAAACAAGCCATCAGTTTAGCCAAATTATCCAAAGCACTTCATTTGGAAACGTTGGTAGTAATTCCTTTCTCCACAGGAAAACTGTGTGTGCGCACAAATACTTTAAAGGTCCCATGGCATGAAAATTTCACTTTATGAGGTTTTTTTAACATTAATATGAGTTAGCCTGCCTATGGTCCCCCAGTGACTAGAAATGGCGTTAGGTGTTAACCAACCCTGGGTATCCTGCTCTGCCTTTGAGAAAATGAAAGCTCAGATGGGCCGATCTGGAATCTGCTCCTTATGAGGTCATAAGGAGCAAGGTTACCTCCCCTTTCTCTGCTTTGGCCGCCCAGATAAGTTGGCCCACCCATGAGAAAGAGAGAGACATCATGGCTTGAAAACAAGCAAAGTGGCAGTTGGTCAAGGTCAAGATCACCAGCCCCCCTCCTCCTCCTCAACAGCAATTAAAGCTACAGGCACAGAAATGGCACATACTAAGGAAAGCTCATTGTGGGACTGGCTCTAGTGGCTGTAATTCTGCACCAAGGCTGAATTTCGGGCAAGAGACTTCAGATACATTATTAGGGGACCACTAAGGCCTATATAAAAGCATCCAAAAAGCAGCATGCCATAGGACCTTTAAGTATAGTAAGTCAAAGCTGAGTCAAGTCAGTCTGTAAAACTGTGATGGATGTTTTAAACGGACAGTTTCTGTAATCATTTCTAGTGTTTGCCCTTCAATACCCTTACCATTATTATTTATTTTTATGGCCAAAAGTCCATTTATGACCCAAGTTGAAATGAATTGGAATTTCCCTTTAAGAGTCATCATACAAAAAAAACATACAGTCACGGAACGTAGTCCTCTGAACCCTGCCAGGACATTTCTTCTCTGTTTAAAATGTAAAAAACAGATTCCCTGCACCAGCCAAAAAGCAATTCCAAAAAACAACAGCCAAAAACTACAGTACATGTCCCGTGCTGTTAGCACGATGTGATTAAAGCTGCATCGTGCTGTTCGAGTCTATGACTATTCCAAAAAGCTTTAATCTCTGAATCCCCCAAGAAGTTGCATGTTATTCCTATTT